>CM067093.1:19160379-20360379 GCA_034008185.1 Gorsachius magnificus
TCAGATTTCTTCTGTTAACCAGGCTGGTGGAAAAGTGTGGAAGAGTTGGGATTTCGTCGGCTACGCTGCAAAGTGTCGTTGCCCCTTCCTTTGCATTAGGGAAGAGCAGCATCATCTCCCCTTGATTCCTGCTCCCGGGCTCTGACAAGGAAGAGGCATTTATGAGTGGGTTGCGAGTGATAATGGTTAAACATGAGTTGGGGAGGCATTAAGTGGGATTCTATGGAGGAACGAACTAAATCTCTGAAGAACTTGACACGAGGAGGAGTCTGTGGCAATTTTCAAGTGCTTCAGCCAGCGTGCGATAGCCCGCTTCCCGTTGGGTTTCGTGCTGGGGATATAAATGCAATCCTTCTGCTTACCTGCACTCCACAGGCCTATCAATTACGCTGCTCCCTCCGAGTTGCTGTTACAACTTCAGGCATTACCATCCCCTGCAAAACCGCTGGAGGGCGGGGGGTGACTCCTTACTGCAGGGCACAGCCAGATCTTCAACTACCCAGGCACCTGCAGCTCCTGTCAGTGCTATTTTTCAGGCTAGAAACCCCAATTTTAGCTAGGATCAAGGGGAAGGGAGCTCACAAAAACTTGGTGCTAATGAGTGCTGGAAAACCAGAGCCTTGTTTTTCCGCAGACTTTTGCCCATTTGGCTGACGCTGTTTCAGCCCACACATGGCACCCATGTCCTGTCTGCGGGGTGTTATTTTCCCTTGGGGGTGCTTGCTCCGACTCCTCAATCTCTCGGGTTACTGGATGTGAGTACTCTGGCTTTTTGGGAGAGTTTGTGCATAGAAAGATTCCCAGTTCCCCTTTTTACTGAAAAAAGCGTTTCTAAAAGTGCTTTGCTCACACCCAATGAGTCTGATTCCAGTCTTGCGCGGGTACAACACCAGAGCCATTTTACTGCCTCTTCCTCAGGCTGGCGGGTTACAGGCTCTCCTAATCTAGCCATTACTGCCCATCTTTTTATGTTTTCATATTATGCTTATAATTATGGTGATGCTGTCCCTAATGAGCCCTTGAATGACATTTTATAGCTATGATGAAATCTCATGCACGGAAGCATTTGTTCATGACAGATCTCCGGAGAACAGCTCTTGCAATGCTGTCCCATCAGCGCCTTCGTGTCCGCGCTGCACGTTGTGCCTCAGCCGAGCGATGGGGCAGAGGGAGCCGGCGCAACGCCTGCTCTGGCTGTTGCAGAGAGGGCTCGTTCAATAGATCATCAGGGGGCTAATTAGTCTGTGGGAAGGGGGAGTCAATACCTGGGGAAAAACAGTGAAGGAGCAACTGGAACGTGGGGCTTGGAAAGCAACGTCCTGCCTGTCTCGTAGCTGGTGGTGAGGTTTTAATGCCATTTAAGATGCAAGCTGCAAGGCCTTTCTTTGAAAACACCCATGTAGCAAATGGCAACTCAGCAACCCCTGGAAATAACCAGCTGGACGAAACATCACGAGGAAACCCAGCGTTCTCACCAGCTGTCAGACCTCTCTTTGTAAAGTGCTGTAAAATACTGGTGTGTCCCAATGGCCAGAACACGGGACCCCTCCCCACGTACCCGTGCCAGCGGGGCTGGCGTTACCCAGGGGTGAGTTTCCCAGCACAGTGGTGGCGGTGAGGAGGGAAGGCGGCTGCTCTGGGATGCTTCAGGTGGAAGTGATGGTTTGAACTGGGTACCCGCTGGCAGGCAGCCCTGTCCACGAGGTGAAGGAGGATGCTGATGGGGGGACGGTGGTCGGTACACAGGCACTGGTGTTAGCGTTCAGCTTCCAGGTGGGTTAAGTTATTCATCTAAAATTAGATTATTTTAAAAAATGAATCCATACTTTATTAGTCTTAAACAATTAGAACAGTTACTTGTTCTCAATTACCCTAGAAGTCTAAATACTGATGACAAAATGTACAGTGGAAGACCCAAGACGTGGGAGCCGAGCGCGAGGGCTGCAATCCTGCCCCTTGCTGGCCCGTGAAAGCGGGGGGCAGTGGGGTCCCCCAGGCTGCCAGCGGGGAGCGGGATGGGCAAAGTCTTACCTGTGTTTCTGCACCTCCTGTCGGGGCCGGTCCTCGCTTGGCCACCTTACCCCTGCTGCTGCCCCACCTCTGCCGAAACGCTAAATCCAAGCTTCCAGAGAGTCGCCATCCAAAAGGAGCGGACGGCAACGCGGCGGGAGTTGTTACTCAATCTTTAATTAATGGGGAAGCACAGAGGGCTGGTTTCAGTGGGACGTGACGTGGGGCGGGAAGTTGAACCTGTCCGTCAGATCATCCAGAAGGTGCATCCGCGTGGCTGCTGGCAAATGAGCTGCCCTTCCCAAATTGTTTTAGAGAAGTAAAGGTTATACAAATGTTGGTTTTTGTCGCTCCTATTTTTCAGGATTTAAAACAAAAAAACCAGATTTCAGAAAACAAGGATTCAAAGCGGTGGATGAGCGACAGCGTGGTTATGAACCCCTCCTCGGGGGGTGAAGTGACCCCAAACTTGAGTTTTTGCTTCCTCTCCGGGGCACAGTAACACCTTTGGCAAGAGCCGACTGCCGGCACAGCGCAGCCTGGCAACCCGGCCATGGTGGGGGACGGGCCATTAGCCTGGCTCGGCACAGGGCTGACACCTCAGGCCAAGCAAAGCTTCGGAAGGGCGATGGGCTGTAAAATCAGAGGGAACTTCTAAAGTTACCCAATGTGATGCACCCTAGGGACAAGATTGCAATGAATTTTCTGCTGTGGAAAAAGGCAGTGGACTAAAAGCGGAATATTAATGGAGAGCAGGATTTGAAATAGGGAATTGAAAACGCTGTTGGCCACAAAAATGCTTTTACCTTTTACAGCCTTGCAACGGTTGAAGAGAGAATGTCTGCTTCAGCTGCCATCTTCAGGTAAGATCCATACTGGCCCTCCCAGTAAGAGAACAAGCTGCGAAGGCGCTTTCACGGATGCTTCCCACACGTGGCCTTCCCAAAGTGCCATTCATTTATTTTGTTTGCAAAGGGAGCTTGCACACTCAGCTACAAGAAGCACAATTCTGGGGCGATTCCCAAAGTAATGCTGTCCTAGCCGCAGTGCACATGGTAGCAGGAATTTCTTCCCATTTTCCTTGTTATGCATGGAACCTGATCTGTTGCTTTTGAGGTTCTTGAATCCGTGCCATGATCTCCGCGGGCTGCCCCGTGTGGCAGAGTTCAAGCTTGTTCTGGGATCTCTGGCTTTCCTGGCAGAGCCGGCTGGATTTCAGGACCTGGGAGCAGAATTCTTCAGGCCATGGGAAATGTGGGTGGCCACCGAGCGGGCAGCCGGGCCATGCTGGAGGCCACCTCACCTGGGCACTGGCCTGGCCGTGCGGTGGGGAGCGGGGTTCGGGGCTGGGAGGGGTTCAAGGTCACTCCCGGACGAGGCTGGGTCAGAGCAACAGAATCACGGAATTCTGCCAACGCAGGGAGGGGGTACGGGCCTGTGAGCGGGTAAGAAAGGAAGGGGATGCCCTGGTGTTTGTACAGGGGATGCCCTGGTGTTTGTACAGGACGATCCAGCGATGCCCCCCCGGGACCAGCTACAAGACTGCAAATGATTTTACACCGGAGCAAAATGTGGTCTGTAGCTACGGGTGGGAATGAGAATGGAGACTTTCTGAAAGCAGAGCGTTTTCCAGTGTAAAAAAAATCTGTGATGAACTGGTTTTGGTCACACTGGGGTGGTGCTGAGCCCTCCGATTCCCAGCAGGTGGGAGATGCTTATGGCTGCCTTCCCCCCCCCCCCCCCCCCCGCCCAAAAAGCACCTGAATCCAACCAAAGCAAAGGGCGCATCCCAAGGAATCCCAGGGAAATCAGCAGAGCCACCTCTGGAGCCAGCAGCTGACTGAGCAGATGAGATGCGAGGCCAGAAGAAGTAAGTAAGCCCGCGGGATGGGCATTACAGTCGTTTGCTTTGGGATTTTCTCGTTGAAGGACAAAAGCCGGCCCTCCCAGCGTGGTGTAGCAGTGTAGAAGCCGGGTTTATCGAAGGCCACTGTGCTTTTAACTACTTTGAAAATACTTATGGACAAACACATCTATTTTTCCTGTTGCCGACATAAAAAGTCGGAGACTTTAAAGCAGTGAGACTTGATTCAGTGCAGTAAATGCTGCAGCGCAAGGAGACTGAGAACCTGCGATCCGTGCGCTCATGCTGATGTGCACGTTCCTTCTCTGTTAAAAATCCCCTTCTCTGCTGGAAAAAATGAGGGCCCTTCCCACACCAAGCAATCCCCAAGGAACCGGCTCAGCTGTGCTTTTTTCTATTTTTTTTTTCTGTCCTTTTAGTGACACCTTGTGAAATTTGTGGGAAGCGCAGGTGCTGTTTCCTTGGTAAGAATGGGGGCAACCACGGGCGCGAGCGCCCACCTGGCCGTGAGGTGCTGGAGCACTGCACCCTATTCCATCCGCTGCCTTTGACCAATGATACCGGATGCATTCTGGCCATTTAAAAATTTCAAGTTTGAGCCCGTGGCATGGTCAAACACCTCACGTATCGGAGACGCAAAATTAATTTCCTCTCCCTCCTTTTAGCTTTGTGTGCCTGTTTAGAATAACACTGCTGTGTTAGAACTTGCCTTCTGTTGGTCCTCTACAGCAGTCCAGGTGAAAGCTGCAGGTACCTGGACTTCTACATAAAAAAAAAAAACCTCCTCAAACGCTTGCAGGAGTTTAAGCTACACATTTTTAATATTTGGTATTCCTGAGCTTACCGGGAAGTCAGTCAGATTTGGTCCACTCCTTGCTCTGGATCAATCCGGGGTGGAGGTGAAGCACTCGCTCATCAGCAAATGAAGTTTTCAACGGAGACGGAAAACGTATGCTTGCGATCTAGAAAGTAAGCTAAAGACTTCAAAGGAAGAGCTTCCTCTTTCACGCTCATATGCGACAGCTTTTGAACGTGTAACCCCTTCTTTCGCACAGCACAAACCCCAGCGGCTTCCGTAAAGGTTTATGTGGGTATGGCTTTCAGCTGTGCAGATGATACGGCAACCAACACAAACCCGGCTCATAAATATTTGGAAAAAGTACAAAATGGCTTCAAACAGGCCAGTATTAAATGACTGGAACCAGTTCAAAAAATCCTAGGCCTTGCTTGATCTAAAAGGCTTCAACCTCCCAAACTAAACAGCCAATTAAGTGAGATCCTGACCAGGAAGATCTGAAGCTCCAACGGGGATGTCTGAACGCTCGCGTGGAAAAAAGATGCGACTGGGAGTGGCACTGGGCACACACCCAGCCAGCACTGGTCAGAGGCCCAGCATCTCCAAACACGTTTCCAGGCCACTGGTTGAGACCTGGTGTTCAATCACCCCTCTCATAGCTAACTCCTCAGAGCTTAGAAAAGGGAGGCTTAAGGGAAAAATTAATTCGAGTACACCGACAGCAACTGTTCAAACATTTTACTAAATCAATTCACACAATTTCAAAATTGTAAATATAATTAAGGACAACAGGATTTCTGTATTTTTTTTTCTTCCAGGTTTATCATTAAGACAATAAACAAACACAAATTAGGTTTATAGCATCTGTTTCTTTTAAAAAATGAAAGGAACGCCACTCGATGTATTGATAAAGCACCACAACACAGTTACAAAATAGGGTCGGGCCTGTTTCTTTCACAAGTAAAAGACTACATACTCCTAACGGCTTTCTGCTTCGATCCATACTTCATTAAAATAAAACTATAAAATCTCCTAGATTACACTAAGTTCAGACGATGCCTGGTATACAGTGCATTAACAGCAGTAATGCCAACTATCAGTGCCAACATAAAACATTTTAGAAAGTGAAAACAAAACAAACAACCCCCCCCCCCCCCCCCCCCCCCCCAACAAAACAGAAAACCAACAAAACCCCCACCTTTATTCCCCTAGATGAGCAGAATTTAAAATAAGGGATGCTCCGCTTCACAACGAGTTAAGGATTTGGGGAGGACAGGCGAGGGGGCTGGTACTGTAGCGCTCTGGGCTTAGTTGGCATCGAGTTTGGCCATTTCCTGCACGTATATCCCTATACTCTCACTGTCAAAGAGCACGAAGTACACCGTCTTGATTGAAGAGGACATTGTTGACACAAAATAGCTGGAGATGGCTTTCAGGATCAGCTGAGCAGCCGTTTGCTTTGGGAAGCCGTTTCTAGAGGGAGAGACAAAAAAAAAGCAAGAAAATCGAGACTTGCCCAACCAGCTCTCGGTGGCATAACCTCGCAGGGAAGGCTCAGCCTCTTCTCTACCGCCGCACGGTAAATAAAGCTCCAAAGCCAGTGTTTACTGGCTGAACTAGAAGCTACAAACTTGTGTAGGCAAGACTTAAAATGTTCTGACAGAAGAAACGCATTCCCAAGATACGCATAGAGAGTCCACGGGCATTAATGGGTTGAACCTTACAGTATCTGATGGGTCAATTATTCTCATTTAACAGACAGCAGTGGCCTGACACGCTCAGGAAAGCAGCACGTACATTAAGAGTCACAGAGTCAAACCCGTCCTGAAAGCAAACCAAGCGTTAAAGAAAAGCGAAAAGGGGTAGAGAACTTGATATAGAAAATGAAACATGAAAAGACACAAAGTACAAAATGGTTTTACCACTATTAATAGTTAATAATGTAGCACAAAATTTTCAAAGTTACTTGTACAGCCTTGCTGCAGACTGAAAGGGAAGAGAGAATGAGTTCTTGGTAGTGAGAAACAACCCTGGCACACCCTTACCATTTCACACCCCGTGGAGTGAAGGTGAGCAAGTCTGCCCTCCTGGGCCACAGTCAGCCTTGCCCAGATGGCCTCAGCCTAACTTTACGGGGCTTGGGAAGCCAAAGTAGCTGTGTCAGGGCTGAGGACAGACTTAGGGGACTTGATGGCTTTTCTAAGCCAACCTCAGCGACCCTTCCAACACTCCTCACATCCGTTTTAATGACGGGCTGATTCAGTGTGAGTACAGCCCTAAGAAAAATATCCTGAAAGCCATCTGCTTGGTATCAACTGGAGAAATTTGAAAACCAGAGGTCTTCCTACTCCTCTAGCAATGCCCAAGGAAGAGGCTCCTGCCTCCTTCTTCTGGAGAAGCCACAAACAGAGCAAACCTTGCTCCTTGCTCAGATAACAAAGCCGCATGTGACTGAATTTCAAAGCTCAGTGCCTGGCCTGGGAACCCTTACAAACTTTTTCACATTTTTATCGAGCAGCCCTTGTCTGAAAGTTTCATCTGATCTTAAAACAGGTCAAGCACAAGCAGAATGGCACGAACAAGGCCATGACCGGAACAGTTGAGCTTTACAGGTCACGGCAAACTCCTGAAATGGCACCTGGTAACGACTTTGAACGTGGCCCGAGCTTTGCTGCAGTATCACTCCTGGTGTACTGCTACCCCCCCAGACCGTGGTTCTGCCCCAGCCAACGTCTGGGCGCTCCCCGAGCCGCAGGGATGCGCGTTGCAGTGATCGGTCTGAAGGTGATGGGGCATCATGAGCGCTCTGGTGTGAGTAGGACCCAAACAGAATTTGAAAGAGCCCGTTGAGCATCACCTGCTTGCCTGACACGCACTGACAGACACACCACGGTCAATACTGCCCGTTACAAAGTGTGTACTATTAATGCTACTAATAATTCACAGCTTGCACAGGTGGCCGAGTTTCTCAGGAATTTCCTCAGCAATTGGAAGAAGCGGGGCTAAATTCAGCCCTGGCACTAACAGGTACAGCATCACTTAGCATTTGCTCACTGAAGCACCAAACTCTGATAATAAAATGCTGTTGTACTCTGCCTCTCATTACATGCTGCAAGACACAAAATGAGAAAGGCAACTGCCTGTGTCATGGCCCGCTTACTGCACATTACCTTACCATAAAATATACTTCGAGAGCAATTCTGGGGTAGTGCTGCCTGTAATGTGATATTGTACACGCTGCCTGAAGGTAATGCTTGTGGTAATTCAGAAATGATGACACGAAATAGCTCATGCTGTTTCTTTCTTTTCTGAAAATGCCCGATTTTTTCTTTTACTGAAGAAGAGAAAGAAAAAAAAAAAGGAAAAAGCTTTGTGAAAAAACCTTGTACTCTTCCGAAGCCAAATGAGCTGATCAGGGAGAATCAGCTGTGTGACAAGTTAATCAACTGAGAGCACAGTTTTGACACAGGAGCTGCTTCTGACTGTCAGCTTACATAGAGCAAAAGACAGACTCAGCATGGCCCCCATCTGATCACTTGCTACTTACTTAGGAGTGCTGCATCCTGCCATATACTGAACTTTGAGGGATTTTGCTCCTGAGCAGGAATTGTCACGCAGGCCAGTGTCAGAATCAGGGCACGCACCATTTCTGAATTGCTCACAGCGGACTCTGAACTCCTGCAACTCCCACTTCAGCGGTGCTCCAGCAAGGTGGTCACAACAGGGCACACGAAGGAAGAGCAGCCCCAGCAAAGGGAGGCATGCACAAAGGGAAGCTGGTTAAAGTAAATTGTTTAGGACCACTCTCCCAACAGAAAGGAGAGAGACAGAGTAGAAAAACCAGAAGAAAGGTGCTGACCCAATGGCCATGTGTGGGCTGCAGGGAACAGAAGCCTCTGGCGTCGATCTACTGGTCTGAGTTAAGTCCTTGTGAAAAGGCAGCCTGAGACTTCAGCCAAGCTCGTGTCAATTCAGATCAAAGTCAGAGGCTCAGAATGAAATCCTTACTCCGAGGATGATTTTATGTTCGATCCCTAACTCCCCTTTCCCTGTTCTCCTGCTGGCCCTACCAGGCTGAACTCCAGGCTACCTCTGTGCAGCACCCAACTTGTGCTTTCCACTTGAGCATCTGGCCCACCGAATGCTACAAGCATGCTATTTTATTTCCCCCCATGATTTATTTGAACTGCCCTCATGTAATCCCATTCCTCAACTATAAAAGAGAATGAAACTGTTTATAGGGGTTTATTGGGTGATGTCTGCTTGACAGATGTCTGTACGAGAATAGCTGCATACATGTGGTGTCTGGCATTTGTTGTCTTTAAAAGCTTTACTTCTATTTTTTTGAACGCTTCTGACTTCATAAAAACAAGAGTATTGTCAGAATATATCCTGTTCTCTCCCAAATTAATTTATGCTTGAATATCTCCAATTAAGAGAAAAAAGGGAAAATACACAACCTCATGTATTTCTCAAGGCTTCTTGATTCCTCTCCATCTTTTGAAAGCACCACTTCACCGGCTTGAGCGAGAGTGACGCGCACATGCCAAGCTGAGAACTTAGCCACAGATCTTGCCTGTCAGTAACCAGATTTCATAACAGAATGTGAATCTCATGATTATTCAGGGTTTCACTGCCTTCCAACACCAATCAACCACTTTGCAATGAGGGCTGGGAATGGTTCTTTGCTGGGAGCTATCCAGACAAGAAAGGGCTCTGGGGAAGGCACTCTATGTACTCTCGGTTTAGGCACCTATGGAACCAATTCCACGGTCACTCCCCAGTCCAGGGAGGAGCGCAGTTCCTCCTAAAGAGCAATTCAGAGCTGCTCCATGTACTGCCTAGCCTGTGAACCTGACAGATAATTCAACAGGTTAGTATGAACCCTCTACTCTATTTCTCTACCATTCCACAAAGTCTGCTCATGTTACCTCCTTAAAATAACACTCATGCAAATTAACCTTATTCGGAGCTTTGGCTGATGCAAATCCCTTACATTCATTATCCTAGTGATACTGTGGTTTCTTCAGTGTCATTCACCCAAAAGCTCAAACAGCACTTCCCACCCTAAGCCACAGAATATGCGGGAATTAATCCAGTGTTGCAACACGGCACAGCGGGAAGATTATTCTTGCTGTGCATCAGCCAACCTCTTTCATGGCAAATTCAAAAGGGGCAGCTGTCCAGGGTTAAATACACAACTGTGTAATTCAGCCTAGATTTGGCCCTTGGTCTTCATACTGAGCCATCGTTACGGGCCCAGTGGTCCAAACCTCCCTCCCCACCCCAAACCCGAGAGCCTCGGATTAAAAGCGTAGTCCGTATTTAGACCCTTACAAACGTGATCCAACTTTCAAAGGCACTGAGCATCCCGTACAAAGCCAAAGGACCTTAACTTTAGACTTGGCTTTCAGAAACCTTGGCAAAGGCTTTTAAGGCCTTTTTTTTCTGGACAGAGTCCCATGATGTAAACTGCATGCTCACGATTTTGGGTGAAAGCTTTAAGTGACTCTGCCAATCTTGAGAGTTCCACTTCAGGTTTGCTGCTTAAACAAATGCTAAGCCATGTCTTCTGGCCATCCTAAGGCTTGTATTCAGGAAGTTTAGTTATGCACTAAACCTGGGCATAATAGAACCCTTTTCTTCATGTCCTCCACGTCCCCAATTTATATAAACAAAGTGATAGTCTGAAAAAAGTCTTTAAACGAAAAAGTTTATGCTCCTTAACCTATTTGCATGCTTTAAGATCCTGCAGGGATGACTACTGAGACCTGCCAAAGTTGAACTAGAATTCAGGAGAATACTGCAGGCTCCATGCACAGCTTGAATGAACCTAGGAGGAACATTTCATTCAGGGAACTGACCTAAACAAATAAGATTAAGTCAGCGTTGTAGCAATGGGTTTTGTACATGAGAAGGAACTGGAACATACAAGATGGCACTTAGAAAGCGTGACCTATGTGGCGTCGGGTTTGTGCAACAGCCTTACCTGCCACTGCCAATTGAAGGAAACGCAATTGATTTCAGCTTCTTTTCATCAGCCAGAGCCAAGCAGTTCTTCACCGTCTTTTCCAGCAGCTCCTCGCATTTGTCGGAGCCCCAGCCTGGGCTATTACAGTGGATCACAAATTTCGCGGGCAATCCGTGGCCAGCACTGACAACAGCTAGTAAGAACCGAAAGCGAAACATAATTGCTTTCCTCTCCTTCGGATTAAAAGAGTGCATACACAATTAAAATAGCAAACAACTGACAGGCATTCCCTTAGCCCCTGTGAATGTTTTAGATTACAAATCACACGGCCTTAAAATATAACAACATGATTACAGAGACTTTGTATTTTCCATTTCCAGCTGCGCTTTGCTGTGGTAATTTATAAATCATAGCTATAATCGAGCTTATTTTAGAGAGGGCAAGAATTCATGGCTGACATCAAAGGAAACACATTTATATTGGGGATTGTGCAAACTTGTGTACCGTGTAAGGAGAAAAGCAAGTAACCTGTTGGAATGCCAACCCGCTGCAGTGACGATCTCGCCTTGGTTCCATTCACTGCAGAGCTGCAGTGTCAGGATGCTAGGCAGTCGCACAGAGCTACGACCTGGGTGACCTTCAGCCTCTCCTGCTAAATACAGCTTGTTTAGTTTGCTTCGGGTCCCGCTGCAGCCCAAACTGCATCAGTTCAGAGCTGTTAGTGCTCTGCAAACTGTTAAGGAAGGCTAGAAAAAAAGGTGAGTGAAGATTTTTGCTTTCTTTCCAGCTTTGTGTCTGAGTAAAGAAGGCATTTTGTGTGAATTCAAGACTTGGGGCCTGGTCTTATTCGAGCTTTTTTGTGTATGGGTCATCCAAGACCACTTAAACAATGCTAGTTTTAGTTTATCTCCTTCATCCATTCTTGACAGACGGTTGGAGAAGATGCATTTATAGATTCACAATATTTGATTCACGCTGTTTACATACCCACAGGTAAGGCCTTGTATGTCCAAAGAAACGAAGAATTTTTACCATGCTAAATGTGTATTATCACCATGATACTACCACGGACGTGTGGGGACTAAGAGGACGCAGCGGAGCCCGCCTACTAACAGGGCTTCTCCAGACAAGAGGCCTTCTCTCGGCAGGAGAATGTATTCGGGGCTCACCACTTCCCATCCCAGAGCAACAACAGCCGGTGCTCTGCCTGCCAGAAAACAGGGTAAGAGCTCTGAGCAACCTGATCTGGTTAGCAGTGTCCCTGCTCACTGCAGGGGGGTTGGACTAGATGACCTCTAGGGGTCCCTTCCAACCCAAAACATTCCATGCTTCTATGATCACTGCCATTTCTGAACCCACGGGTCTGTGGTCACAATTAAAAACATGTCACTTTGGTTTGTTTAAAAAAAAAAAAAAAAAAAAAAAGGAGGGAAGAAAAATGCCCTAATGGCAAGCGGAAGGAAGAAAAAGAGCCGGTTGAAATCTCACTGAACCATCATAAAGAGTCAGCCCCCTAACACGCACGCTTTGGGATATAATCACACGCGGCCACAAAAGTATAGGCATAAAATGGCAGCTTATGTCTTCAATAACAATAATAAAAATATCAATAATTAAAAAAAACCCAACAAAATCAAGTTGGTAAAGGTCCTTAGAGGCCAGAAATCCTCTCCTCCATTGTGGAATGTTTATGAGGCATTTTGTTATTTAAGTGTAGTAGAAATAACCCTTGCAGCCCAGTCGTCGCATATGTATACTACCCTGTAGGTGCTGCAGGGAAGAGAAAGCAGGCTTTGTCACGTGGCATTCTGACCAGAGGTTAATCAGAAGAGTACGTTTTGCAGGACAATGGAAGCACGAGCATTTGTGTTCTTATGGGTTTGTAGCTTCTCAACATGTTGAATAGCCTCAGTGTTAGGCAATGCTAATTTGTCATAATGTGCAAATAAAATGTTGGCGGATTCAGAATACATCATAAATCCAAGAAAAATCTATTAAAAGCAGCTGACAAATCTCGTCAGATGTGAAATGTGGGTAATATCTTCATCCTGAAAGAATAAAACATCATATTGATACGCATCACCAACTTTAATATTTCTCAGGGAGTGTTTCCTAGAGTAGTCATTAATTAAGTCATTAGGATTCTGTTGAGGACAGCTGTTAATTACCAAGAGCAGTTGTCCCTTACTTCAAACGCAAATGCTCCAAAAGGGGAAGCAAGCTATGCTTTTGCTGTAGAAAGACAGAACCATGGATATGTTCTGTGCTAGTTACAATTATATTCCGGGTAAAGATCCTGATTATTGATAGATTAAAGGGATACCCATACAACTGAGAAATCTGAAAACTGGGTATGTGTATGATGGAGCAACTGATGGGTACCAATTCTTCTCTAGAGTCCTCCAGCAAGTCCCCAGCAGCCCGTTTCTGCCGGAGCAGCGCAGAGCTCCCCACGGGGTACGGCTGCCAAGCAGTCCCCAGATCCGAGGGCTGCACTGATGGCTGAGAAAGAAAATCTTTTCTCTCCAACTTGCAATCTATTTGTAAGCAGTTTGGGCTGGGCTGATAAGGAATACGGTACAGAAGTAAGCAAAAAACCAAGAAACCCAAACCAGTGAGTAACCGATTCTCCGTATTTTTGCAGAACAAGAATTCCAAGAAAAACTTATTAAAAACTTTAAAAAGCAAGGGGGGAAAAAATCCCCGTCTTAAGCACCAGAAGTAAACAGTTGTAATTTTTCCTGTCAGACCTGAAGCCTTACATCTCCTCTGCAGCTTTAGTCAGAATTCGTTTACAAAACTGCGCACACTGTATTTATTTTTATAGCATAAACACAGATGGCAGAATCAGCCTTCTATATGAACAACATGTATCAGCAATTTCACAGATGGTGTAAAATTATATATCGTCATTACCAAACTTTATTACTCATATAGTAGATTTCTCTCAGATATTACATAAATTTTGATAACTAGGCATCAAAAAGTCATAAGCTTTTATAGTGATGATTTTGGCACTGATTAAACAAAGCACCCAAGCAGATGCTTAACTTTAAGCACATGCTTAAGTTCAGTGAAAGTCAGCGGCACTTCAGCAAAGCAGATGTTTAACAGAGTTGGACTCGACTGTTCTGAAAAATAAGCATCTGATTAATTGCTCTTCTGAACTGTGCCCTTGATAATCAATGTTCACTGTGTACGTGGGTACCTGTGACTAGACTGATTTTACTTGCGATATTACGTCACGACCCCGTTTTCCCAGCTGCTTTGGAAAGGTTACTTAAGATGCAACGTGTGTACTTTCACTTTGGAGAATACAAATAGCATGTAACCCATAAAAGCTGTCTGCAGACAGCATGAACCCAAGGGCTGGGCTAGGAGGAGCTTGGCTGGCTGACTGCGACGAAGCCTGCCGCCGAGAGCGAAGCCGGTGCCCGCCGCCGCGTTTTGTTTGCAGGTTTCCGAAGCGCAGAACCTCACCTCCAGCTATGTCCAACGGCCCGTTCTTTTTGCGAAGCTCAATGACAGCTTCCACAAACTCCTTGCCGCCTTTCTTTTCCAAAGTGCTCCCTGAACAGAGAATTGTTATTTTACTCCTCTGATCCCAGGTTTCCACAGCAGACATGAGACTCATCGTTATTTTTTTATTACATCATTCTAGAGTTTTCTGCCCAAACATTTTTTTTGGGGACTGCAAAGTAAGATCTAAACCTTTTGGGACTTCAGAATTAGCTAGTCATTAAAAACAACAACAACAACAACAAAAAGAAAAAACCAAAAAAGACAACCCTAACAACCCAAAAAGCTCACATCGCTATCCCTTGCTAAGGCTCCGGTTTTAAAGTCAGCACATCTGGCGTGACATCCCTACCTCCTTCCTCACCACCAGCATCTGTTAGTATGAAACGTTCCAGCAGGATGTGCTAGCTGAAGGTTCGCAATTCCTTCCCCTAAGATTCATTTCCCCTCTTCTCTTACAAATTGTTTTAAAGAGCCATTTGCCACAATAAGAATTTGAAACTCACCTGATCTTGGTCCCTGACCCCAACAGGTGGCACCAGGAATGAAACAGTCTCGTGAGTGCAGCGGGCTGCTTTACTTGGTAACTGCCCAGCTTGTTGAGCCACCTTTAACCAAGAGGAAGAGCCTCAGAAATCAGGAGAATCTCTAAGGAACATATTCCTCCAATGAACTTCTCTAACTACAGCTAAGGAGCTGGGCAAAGTCATTCTGGGAGGAGAAGAGCTGTGCAGCGTTTCAGGGCAACCAAAAGGTATGCTGTTTACAAAGGCAGTCCATCACTCAATGGTTTAGATCTTATTTTGCAGCTCTAGTTTTAAATATTAATATAAAAAACAGCCCAAGAAAGCATTTTCCTAACTACATAAGCATCCCACATAATTTTGCACTGTGCGTATTAATTATAAAGGTAGACAAGTACAAAGCAGTGATATCATAAAGGCTCTGATTTGAGAGATTACTTTGAAAACCGATTTCCAAAAATTCAGAACTAGGATCTCTAAAGACATTTATCTGGTGAAACCCCCTACTTTCACTGATGACGAAAGAAAAAACGCATTTTCTGATGGAAGTGCACATACTGTATGCTCAAGGAAGCAGAGCCCCTCCTCCAAGATTCAGTTTCCTAAGTAGGGTTTACAGCTCTAAGGACTAAGAGGGCTGCAAGATGCTTTTGTTTTGACACCATTGCTAAATTCCTTCCAAAATGAAGATCAGAAGTTGAAAACAACACACTTGGCCATTCAAAAACTGACTCTGTGACCCTGCCTCTATGTTGCTACCTGGCGGTTTATTGCTTTTGAGGTACAAAAGCTGGGGGCAATTAAAAAACGTGTGCCTTGTCCTTTGCTTTTTTCATAACCAACTCACAACGGGTGCTTGCCAAAAGCCGGTTGCAAGGTCAGACCACGTCGGTCACAGTGTAATTTGCTTTGTGCTCATTTCAGCTTTTTAATGTAAATGCTCCGGTCTAAGTTTATTGGGACAAGAATTTTCTGCAACTCAAAGTTACCTATCCCTGAGCAGCTGAGTGGAAGGCACCGTCTTACAAATCTCTCAGCAAGGGCAGCAGTGGCTTTATCTGCCAGGGTGCTAGGAAAGGAGATCTGCCCCAAACTGAGGGGCCCGAGCGCGGGACCCACCGTGCCCCTTGCGGAGCCAGTCTGGCAGACGTGGCCGACACCGGGGCCTTACAAAATCACCCTGACAGAGAAGGGATGGGGAGGGAAAGAAACAGGCTTCCGTTCTAGTTATAGTCTTGTTGTATGTGTTTCCATATCGTTCCTATTTATATTTGTATATATTCCAGCTATATTCCCCTTGAGTCCATCAACTCAGATCAGTCCTAAAACCCATGACATTCATACTCCTTAATTTCTCTTGTTTCAAGGGGAAACGTAATTAAGCCTTGTGCAGAACCTAGGAACAGAAAAGATCTATTAAGTAGGTCATTTCTTCGCCATTGCAAAGCTGTTGTACATTTAATGGAATTTAGCCTAGTTTGGTTTAATTCAATCCAGAAGGATGAGCTTTTTCCCTTCTACTGGGAATTAATTTATAATTAAAAGCAATGAACAACCCTGTCTCCTTGCAAACCTGGTACAAAGAAGAGCAGAAGTAGTATTTGGTAGGAATCAGTGAGGTTTTCTGCATTTACTCCTCAATTACGTTCTTCTTCTGATGAATAGTGAGGGTTTATATTGAAATGATATTTCAGAACTATGTTGTAAATTAGCTTCATCGGGGAAAGGACATATTGTATTTAACCATTTTCCACTACATTAGCAAGTTTCTTGATGGAAGTCTTGCTTCACAGCTTCAAGGTTAGTAGCTTATTTGCTCACAGGCATAAATATGTGTCACTCCCATGAGAATAAGACCATTATCTCATGCTTTCCAAGCAGGCATTGGTATCAGTGTTGAAAACAGCGTTAGCAGAAATTTAGGCTCTAAAATTCTCAGGGTAAGCCCCCAGTACATTTAAATTGTTAGGGAAAAAAACAACAAAAATTAAAAAAAAAAAAAAAAAAATTTAGATGGGTAAAAGTTAATCATTGGAAGCTAAGCATTTGTGCACTTCTATTCTTTCTTACAGCAGTCAGAGGCAACAGGAACCTACACTAAGGAATAAGCAGTGCAGCTTTGAGAGACAATTTTCTTTGTAGGGTAGCAAAGCATTTCTTTGTCAAAGGGTAGGAGGCAAGCACATTAGCTAAATGAGTCTGACAGACTTTAGAAGCATGTTCTTCAGACACAGGGGTTTAGGACACTGTTGTTGTCATGTCTCTGCAGCATGTTTAGCCAGCCAAGTCACAGCTGTTCCTGCTCCAACAGGCTATACGGAGCTACGTCTGTCTGTGCATTACTCCAAGTAGCCCCTTCCGAAAAAGCAGGTCCTGTGGGACACGCCAGCTCTGCAGCAGGACGCGTGGTGCTCCAAGCCGGTACCCAAACAGGCCTCCAGCGTGGAGGGAGGCTGTTTGTGTAGCGGCGATGAGGTTAAGATGAGATGTAGGACACAGGCTGGGATTAGGTGGCTTTTTTTTTTTTTTTTTTTTTTTTTTTTAAGTATGGTGGGTCACCACCCTCACCAGCAGCTTCAAATTCTGATTTGCCTTCTCCAATTACCAAGGCAGTTCAGTTAAGGGACTGCTACCCTTTTACAAAATCCTTCAAAATACTGTACACAGAGATGGGTATTGCTAAGATAAGGGTTACTCAGAGGACACTTAAGATACTGAATTAAGAGGTCTGTCATGTTTTCTACCATGCCTTCTCTCATCGGTGTAGCTTCGATGACTGACCGCCTGAAAAACTTACGTAGCATCACTATCCGTGTGCTTGTGGGCACGAGGACCGTCGAGCAGGGCTCTGGAGGTAACCGGTCCATCAGGTTAAATATGAAAACACTAACCAATCTTAAAGAGTTCGGAAAACACAGATGGGCTAGGTCCAGCGTGTCAGATGTGAACATCTGAAACTTGGCATGGAGAGGGTGTACTGGAACTGGTTAGAAATCTAAAGACCAAGACTCAAACCATATTCAAAACAGGCATTTAACACGTCAAACAATGCGGTAATTCTTTTTCCTTAGTCACGTGCCTGCGTTGAATGTACTGTTCCTGCACTTCAAATTTTGGCGGTGCATGCTACTGTTACTTCTGAAAGTCCGATTTGGTGATAAAAATCGAAAATGCCTACTGGGTTTGCAATTATTCATTACTTTTTGTTATCAGTCAGGACTGCTGGAAGTGAGAAATGAATGCAAATCTGCATAGCTACAACAAGCTTGTGGCTGCTGATTGACCATGCACACACATACAAACTCCGCAGCACTGAACTTTCCATTACCTACTTCACCACCGGTGTAGAAGTCAGAGTTTGTCGGGTGAACGACAGCATCACTGTCGATCGTGGCAATGTCAGCCTGTACAACTTGCAACTACAACAGGTAAACAGATGTATATCAACCACGTTGGACAGAGACCCAGCACAGGCTCTACATTTACACATGTACCAACGTCCATATTTTCCTACCTTTACATCTCCAAACCTTGCGCCAAAGGAGTATGCTGAGTTGTGTGTGCAGGTGTGTGTAGAGAAAGGGGTGTAGGGAACAGGAGGAGGAATATTGAGTATGACATGATCAAATAAATGTTAAAATGACAAGTCAGAGCAATCACATGAGATCATTTCCAAAGTTTTAAAATCAGCTAATACCCCATTTCACTTTGCAGAAACCTAGAACAACCAGTTCCCCATAGAGCATGACACTAAAATATGGAATCTGTTTAAAAAAAAAGAAATTCAGGATCATCAAGCCAAACAAAATAACTAGTTTCTCCATTTTGTCAGCACCAATAAGCTGACAGGCACTAATCTTCATATGTACCGTGATTCATCATTTTGTTTCTAAGAATGCCAGTCTCCTTCATAGGGAGGAAACCATGTATTTGCAGACAGGGTTGTAACCGAATTTGCTTCAAAAAATATAAATGATCATTCTTTTATTTTACAGATAAGGCATATTATCTATATTATCTAACCATGTGTTGGGATGGCTAAGCCACTTGTAAAAATATGCGTAAGCCTGAGAAAGGCCGATTTAAAAATGAGCCTCCTTAAATCTTTTTCTTGTTAAATCACTTGTGTATATGCCCACAGGAAATGCAGTCGTAGAATAATTATGGGTTGGATTCCATTAAGGAAGTTTAACAAAAAGACAGCAGCAGGCATAATCAAATAAGAAGGGAATGCAGTTCATAATGCATGGAAGTTAATGTTTCTTTTACTTTTGCTGAAGAACAGACTTCAGTTGAAGAAGGATTTAATTATTTTATTTTTTTTCCAATCTGGAACAAGATAGAAGCTTTAAAAGCAATGCACCATCTACGGCAGCATCTGCAAGTTCACTGCTGGGATAATATCAGCATTTGTTTTCAGCCAAATGTGAAAGTGACGGGGATTAATTGAAGCATAATGGAAACAAATTATTTGACTGAATTAAACATGAAATCAAGGTAGGAAAGACTGGGGGACAGTTAATTATTTAATCATTCCTCTTTAATAATTTTATGCCTACTCTGAGTATCAAAAAACCCCCAAGATTGCAGTTAGAATGGAGAAACTGCTTATTTTGAAAACAACCTGACAAAAAAGTATTTTAGTCCTCAAAGTATCCAAATAAGAAACCCCCCAAAATAGCTAACAGTCACATATGATCATTATGGAAAAGAATTTAAATGATTTGTTTCATTGAAATCAACTTGAAGACTAGCAAGAGCTGCAAGTATTCGGATTTGGTGAAAAAGTATTTTGAATAGAGTTCTTCAACAAAACAGAACCTCCAAGATTTGAATTTCTGCTCTTATTAAATGGATGAAGCCCTAGGGAGTAAATTCTGGGTTCCATAATTTCCATGTGACCGTTAGTTGTGTCAACCCATGCCCCATTTACCTAGGTCATCTTTAAGGTCAATGTCAGCATTGGTAGGATTGATAATGGCCTCCACCTCGAAGCCGGCTAAATTACTGATTTCACTGTGAATAAGGTTCAGCTGAAAAGAAAAGCATGAGGTGGGAAATAACAGGACAGCTGGGAAATCACAGAGAAGCTGCAGAAAAGTGAGCTTTGCAACACAGATGGAGATAGCATCACTGCAAACAAATACGCAAAATAAAAGGCAGGTCATAAAGGAGGGTTATTATCCAAAAAAAATTCAAACACAAGACTCAAACATTGTTCACACTGGGAGGACATGAGCGTGCCTATTAACAAGGTCTATTTTGGCTTTACGCTGGCCACTATTCGGATTCTTATTTTGGGATTATAAAGGGGTATTTGTTTCTCCTCAAATTAGAGATGAAGGACACCCTAATCATTTCTTAAGCACCGATTACAGGAACGTGCCCTGTTCCATAAATTGGGTAAAAATGTTGCTTCTCCTTCTTTAAGCCAGCAAACATGAGCATACCATTGAGAAAGTGATTTCCCCCCCCACCCCAAAGGTCTCTCTTTCTTTCCTCATTAGTGGTCACTGCATTTTTTCATGGCGAGCACCTCAGTTTTCAGTGGCACAGTTCTGCTGCCTTTGTGAATGGCTGGTGAAGGCCTGCAAGCAGGCACTCTTACATGCTTATTGCTTCTAGTTTTTATTTGCTTTACTTTCTTTTGTCATTTATGAAAATAGAGATTTTAACCCCACCCACTAATGCCCATCAACTCCTCTCATTAACACCCGTGTCTCCAAAGCATGCTTCTCCATTGCTGTCTGAATCATCACAAACTCAGAAGGATTTCTTAGGGGCACGTGGTAAGGTGAGGACATTAGCACAGATATCTAGATATTAACCTCACATCTGCACTGCATGCCCTTAAAAGAATAAAAAGAATGAATGAAATAAGAGGAAGCGCAGATTTCAACTCCTAGCAACACATTTTGAGCAAGACTTACAGACTCCTATATAAAATAAGAAGTCCACGAAAAGCCCAGCAACGGTAACAAACTGATCCTGCCCTGCCCATACTAGTGAGGATGCTTTTTTGGAAGTGCTTAGAGGTGTAAAGTGGTTGTGCAATTTGCTTACTGCTGACAGCTCGGGTGCGACCCACACCACAGAAACAGCTCTGTAACCTGAAGCAATTCGATGCAAATGCCAACCTTGGCAAAAGTCAAAACTGCAGTACGCTGACCGGTACCTGAGGACGCTTAGATCCAGGGGTTTGTAACACGGCTTTGTAGCTGATGTTGGGAAGTCTGATTTCACATGCACCAAGTTTATTACTGCCAAAATTTAAAATACTTCAAAGTGCAAAAACTTTTCCAGACTCTTTCATATAGGGAAATATATTATCTACATTGTAAATTAGGCTTCTAGCTACAACATGCATTTAAAATGACCATTTCGGTAGCTGATTAGGCAATATGGAAAGCAACTATGAAAGAGAAAGTTCTCATTCATTGATGCAAGCCCTGAAGCTAGCTGCAGTTAAGCCCGGCTTTCCTTCTAATCCAAAGCCCACTGGGCTCAACCTATGAAGCATAACGTATACATTCAGGCATGGCAATTAATCTCATCAATAACTGGATTTTGTCTCTCGGTTTGTAATCCACATTCTGTAAACTTAACTCTCCAAATCTTCTCCTCGTGTATGTGGGTTTATTAGGAGGGAATACGAGCCAATTCATGAAACCAATACAAGTGAATGGGTCATTTAAGGAGGCCAACATCCATATATTTAAGTTTTATGAAAAAATTATTTCCATTTCATTCATGTGATTACATGAATTGACCTTCTTTCTCTTTTTAAAAGCCTGCAATTTCATATAATTTGCATATGTTGCTTGAGTAAACTACGTTCCCTCAAAATAGGGTGATTTTGGCTAAAATGAGTGTAATTCAGCCCTGTTTTAAGTACGGGTCTGTTCGGGAATTTGTAATAAAATCTAAGAAAGCTTGTTTTCCAAATAGCTTGGAATCCTTTAATACTTCACACGTGGCGAGTTATTCATACTTGAGTTTGAGTCTTGAGTTTGACTACAAGCAACTGCTGTTTAAAAAAAAAAAAAAAAGTCAAATCAAATCAAACCAAAATGTTAAAGAACTTATGAATTTTGAAATAAAAAAACAACAACAAAACACATGCACACACCAAAAGACTGTTTTGTGGAGATTTTAGTATGTTCCTAAGCATCTGTTGTTCATTTTATAGGTGACTCTCTTTGATCCCTCATTCTGTGTTCCACAAGGTTTTGCCCCAGATCTATTGGCTGCAGACCATTTTGGTTTCAGACCTGTAATCTATCTCTGCGCCTACTCATATATGGGATTTACATAGCAACCAGCTGGTACTTAAAGTTTCAATTTAACAGCAACAACAAAATGCTTAAAAAGCTGCCCATCACTGGTAACGTGTGTTGGCAGCTAAGTATTATCTGGCTAAATTTTGCATTTACTGTTCAATGCACTGTTAGCTATCTGATTGCCAAAACCAATAATAATAATTAAAAAAAAAATCATAACTTGTCTTGTAGAATGAAACCCTCCAATGAGTAATTGCTCCATTTTACTACCCAACAGTATGAAGCATCTATTAGACCGAAGAAGCGATCCCCTAAAGGTTCACTTTAAAAAAAATAAATAGGCACAACTTGCATATACGTGTGTAACAAAGAACGGACATAACTTTAGGTAACATTTTAATTAAATGTTAGTTAGGTAAAATGCAGAGGTCACCTAGCACATCCATGAGTACTCTCTGAGGCAAGCCTTGCATTTCTTATTTCAGACAAAATTACCTTTAAAGACTTGGAACTTTTTCTGGTATGAGTTTCATACAGAAAATGGAAGATGCCTGTTGCAGACAACAAGCTGAGGTCTCTCTGAAAGTCCAAATCCTAACGCTTAGGCTTGAGGTCTTACAACTCTGCCTCTATCTACTCCATAATTGTCTCGGAAAAACAAACTAGTTAATGCTCAGAACACCATGTTTCCATTGGGATGCCACTGGTAGGGTGTGCAATCATTTACATATTAACTAGGTTTTAATACTTAATTAGTGTAGCACTAATACACTTCTCCAGGTATAACTGAAGGGTTCTTTGCCATTTCCTGACCTCTAAGAATTTCTAGCCAAATGTCGGCAGTTAACTAAAGATTTAATGCATTAACAGTACTTTTTAAAAACTGAACAATACCCAGGTTTGAAACATTCTCATTTGTGTTTTCAGTAATTAAATCTGGGGCTATTAGCAGGATGAAGAGCCGTTCTTGCAAATAAAACCTTTCCCTTTCTGTTCTGCAAACATGGAGCCAAGAAAAAGATTTTCCCCGTTAAAACACTTGTGAATGACATGATACTAAGAACAGGATTATTTTCTTCCTTCTCTGCATCTGGTAAATTATTTCCTGATCTAGGAGACAGTGGTTTTGCAAAGAGACACGCTGTAAAGCTGTTCAAGGATGTCACAGGAGGTTCAAAAGATACCCATCATGTATTTGTGATTTTCGGTTCCAAGTTTCTGTGTTTGCCCCGTAGTTTATTAACACACAGAACATGAACTTATACTGAAAATCCATATGTACACCCTCAAGAAAAATCAAATAACCGTGATTAAGATGAATATTTTTGCTTTTCAAATGGAAAAGCTCAAAATGTTTTAACTACTAAGCTCTCCTACCATCCATGTGAGGAGCAGAACTATCTCCACTTTGCAAATGGAGTTGATTTACTGTGTCTCTGAATCGGCCAAACCCAGAAGCCAGGAGTCCTGGTTTCCTGAAGCACCTGACCACACTGTCCTCCCTACCCAAGAGACTAGCAGATTTTTCCTTCCCTCAAAATGCTGTCTAAGGAGAGCGAGGCCATGCTGAACAGAGGAAAGGTTCTCCTCCAAACAGGCAAACACCTTCTGCCCTCATGCGCTTTGAAAAAAAGCAACACGCACAAGTCTAAGGAATCGAACTGCCACACTAGTGTCCTGAATTGCTACTGAAGAAAATTCCTAGTTCATTACGTTTATGGGTACCACGTGGCACTAATTTAAGGCAACTATAACTAAACAGATTTTCTTCTGTTAAGCATCAGACTTAAATACTTTGAAAATCAGTATTATCTTTTTAAACAGCAATTGCATGTAGAAATGGCTAAGCAGAAGTGTTGAACTGATTCAAAGTCACTAGAGTTTTTGTAGGCAATATATTTAATTTGTAAATTTCCAAAATAAATAGCAACTATTTGAGGCTCCCGTGTGTCACTTAAATAACTAAGAACCACCACCATCAATGAGATCGCAGTCTGCTAAACCTGCGCGTAGCAGCAGGCAGCCCGTCACGCGCAGGAGCCTGCTGGCCCACGCGGAACACACCTCAACTCCCACCGATCCCACGATTCAGTGTTTTATCTTTGCCTTTTTTATCACAAGAAAATCAAAATTACTTGGATAATTTTGAAAATGCATGCTTTGAAAATCATTTCTGGGGAATGGTCTGAAAATATTTCTAGGAATAAGCCAGCACAATACATTGGTTTTGGTTGGTTTTATGCTAAATAAAATCTCTTTGATCACTACAGTGCAAAGGTTTTTTTGTGTTTTAACCTTTGCACATTTTCAGTCTTAACAGGAATGCTTAAAATAATTTAGGTTAGTCTAAATGTGCTATTTTGGGGGTAAATCGGAACAAAGACATTAATATATTATTTGTCAGCTCGAACAAGGCAAGAATCTAGTTTTTAACTTCATACATAATAGGACACAGAAAATTCTTATTTTTGTTAGCCACAGCCTACTTTTCTTAGATTTTTTTACACTAACCATTTACTGCCTCTAAAGACAGTTTCTCACAGGGAATCAAAAGCAAAATAGAACCTGTGCTAGACACAGCTCAACAGCACCTATGTATTCTCGACCCCTCAGAAAATAATCCATTTCATTTGGAGTGTTCCCTCACAGGAGACAAACAGGTTGTTGTTTTTATTTTCATTTTTCCATTAATTATGTGTACTGTGTCACAAATAAAGGCTAACACCTGGCCTCTCCCATGTGCAGGGCTAACTGACAACGAACCAGTATGGGGATGGACACATCGTACCAGTAATTTTTTCAGGGGCTGCACTCCAAGTGAATGAGAAAGCCAGAAAGTCCATTTCCCAGTACACGGTATGCACTGGAAAGCTCTACAACAGACACTGGCTTTGCTCACCACAGCTTAAAGCAGTCCTGGAGTGTGTGATTCTCTTCCACTGAGCCCAACAGCAAACCCTCCTTGATTTGCTAGGTCAGTCTTGTTGGAACGCACTAGGTCTTATTACAGGTTTCCTGTGGTAACTGAAAGGAGTGCAAAATAAGGTCCCAAAGTCTGACATTACGCGCTTTCTTGAAACAGTAACATAGTTTATAAATTTGGGGTTCTAATTTAGTCTAATGTTTTTAAAGCTATGTTCGAAATCACCCCGCTAGTAGTAGTCAAATTAACAAAAACCCCCACCAAACCAACAATCTAGCTTGAGCTGTAAAATTAAATGTGGAAAATCAGAAGTCTTGCAAAAAAATAACGTTTCTCTCATGCATGTTAAACTTAGCAAACAAACTGTGGCAGGATAAATGGAGAACAACCTCAGTATGAAATAAAAATGAGTCAGAGGAGATACATTCCACAATGGACAATGGCTCGTCTTTTATGACTTACAACACAATGATCTGATTACTGAATGATAGAAGAAAGATGCAGTTTTTTTACTTAACAAAATTTTGCATCACGAACTAAAGGCAGGTTTCAAGATAAAGGACCAAATTAATTTAATGAATTGTCTCTTTAAATGGATCCTCTCTTTAAGCAGGTATGTATTTGTATTAAACCACCCCATGTCCCAAACATATTCACAGGGAAAAAAGGATTGTTGACTTCTAGCTTTTCATAAAAGCATCATTCATTATTACACAGCATTAATTTTAGTAAATAACAAAGCAGAACAAAACATAAAACCACTATTATGAACAAATGTCTACAATAGGTTTTGATAAAAACCTGTAAATCTTTTGCATCAGCAATGAAATGGACTGCCCATTGGAAAAAGACATTTTATTCTTGGAATAATCTCATTTTTGGCAGAAGTTTAGCTGTAACAATTATGCTGTTTATGAATATGGCGAGATAGTTTACAAGCACACGGGCTTTCCTTCTAGTTGAGTATTTAATTATGTAGCCATATGAAGACTCATTTTATTTTTAAAATGTTCTAGAAGTTGTTTCAGAGAATTTCTTTGTTCAAAACCTAATACCATACACCTCCTCGAGTGCTCAGTGGGGAAACGTCCATAGTACTTAGACGTTTTGGGGAAAGGGGGGCTGTGGGAGGGGGTATTCCCTAAGCAGCACTGAAAAATAGTTATTCATTTATAAAAATGCAGGAGCATACCTTCTGGCCAAGAAAGAGACTTTTGGTGGACAGGACTGTGAAACCATCTGCAGGAGTTCCCTCTGTTGTACTGTCAGCACTGGCTGATTTGCTCACTTCTCCCTGCTTCTTCTTCCAAAAGTACAGTTAATTAGTTAACTCAAGGCTGAGGGAAAAACGCCGTTTAATAACACGAAGATATATGACACGCCATAAATGCTCACCAGGCAATAAAAGGCCAGTACAAACATTGGTGTTTGGATTTTATCCTTTAACTAAAGCGACTGATTACAGCTGAAGGAATCAATAGGAAAAATGACCTCAACGTCTACATATCTACATAAGCCTTTTCTTGCCCAGGACAGTGCACAATTCAGGTAACAGTTGCCTTAAAAGTTGCAGGAAAAAAATACAAACAACCCCAAACTTTTAGCAGCTTTCTAATGGCTTGTGTGCAGGAAGATAACATATCTATTTGTACATGCGGGCAGACGTACATTCTAAGTGAAAAACTGACTTGTCAGAGTTCAGATTTTGTCTCTTTGAAGGGAGGTGCTCCCAGATTTCAAAAACTTATTTTTAGAAACACTGCTTTGAAATCTGGCCATCCTCAGAGCCACTGTCAGAAATTCCCAGCCACTGGGAAGAAAATGAACCCTATCCCATCCAAATCCAGGACGAATACCTCTACTTTCTACCTGCCTAGTAGTAGGAAATGGGCTGAACAGTTTTCTCTGTCTTGTTTAACATGATCCCCTCCTTCTACCTCCAGTAAAAACGTAGGGGGAGGAGGAGTTCCCCTCAACCACCATTTCCTTTTTATTGCAGCTGCATTACTGAAGCAGAATGATAGGTTTCAGGAATTAATCGATTTACTGAATAAAAATGGGAATTAGGAACATTTTGAAAATGATGCTTCATGAAGATAGCAAATGGGCTGCTGTGGTTAGAAACTCAGTTGGTGCCAAAAATCATTTTGTGTTTTCAATAAAATTACTACTTATGATTTCATATAAATATTTGGCGCCTCAGCAATACCTATGCTGAAGCTAAAATGCACACCTGGAATATTAAGCAAGCCACTGTTCTCCTATTGTCCCTTTCCACAGTGTATAAACTAAATCTGTGGCCGAGCAACTAAAGCGACTTTGATGCAAGGGTGTATTGGTCTTCTAGAAGCTGGAACCATGCTTTACTTTACACAAATGTTTTGAAAATTAGATTGTCATGGCTCCTATTTCAATTCCCCAGGAGTTTACTGTTAGCCAAATACCAATGTAGTAAGCAGACAATACAGTTTATTGTGCAGAAGAAAAACAGAACCCCACAACAGATTTCCTGCTTTTGTAATCAAGTAGGGGAAAAATTCCAGATTTAGGGAAATTATTAGTGCATGGTTATTGGAAGCACTGCACTTGAAATGTCAGCTACTAGGTGTTCTAACAGACAAAAC
This sequence comes from Gorsachius magnificus, assembly GCA_034008185.1. Taxonomy (NCBI): domain Eukaryota; kingdom Metazoa; phylum Chordata; class Aves; order Pelecaniformes; family Ardeidae; genus Gorsachius; species Gorsachius magnificus. The sequence continues at coordinate 19,187,891 of CM067093.1, forward strand.
AAAATTTAACAGTTTGAAAAACAAAAAAAGGAAGCAATCAGAAGAGTGACCAAGTAAACAATAACAGACACATACAGAATGATTACAGAAGCTTTGTTTGACTTGGAAGGCAACTTTTCACATGCGTTCTCCATTTCATGTGAAATTCGTGTACTTTTCTTCCCCTTTCATAACCTATTTGCTTGAATGTAGTTGTTTTGCCAAGAAAAAAAACCCCAACCAAGTCCTTGGTTACACACACACATTAGAAAGGTTCCCTACTCCTACAAACTGAAACTAAAAAAAAAGGAATGAAGGAACGTTCTCCTTAGCTTAAAAAAAGGTTTTATTCTTAGTTTCCTAGCATAAGAAAAATCACATTTTGGTCCTCTTGTTCTTCCCCTCACCTCCACTCTTCATTTTTAATGAGTTTAACTAATTAATAGGAATTAAACCAAAACAAAACAAGTCTAAACATGGAAAAGTCTCATCTGTAACAAACCAGTAACAGAGGGGGACATTTATGGGTCTTTAACTCAGCCAGAGAAATTCTGTGTAGCCACCATACAGTTTCTCTGATGCTGCAAGAGACTCAGCTACCTGATCTAGCAGAATTGCATCCTACTTCAGAAGTATTTCATGCTCCTTGGATGTCATCAAATCAACTATCTTATCCTAAGCTGGAACAATCCAAAACCCATTAAAAAACCCCAACAAACAACAGAAAAATACAACACTTGAAAACAGGGCTCTGACATGCTGATGGCTGAGGACATTATTACAAGGCAAGTGATTTAGGCTGCTGTTTTTCTTCAGTATTTGCAATTGCAAAATGCTGCTTTAGTGTGACTTTGCTTTGGAAAAAAATATACCCAGATTCCCTGTTTCTTGCAGACACATATCAATACTTGAACAAAGTCCAAGCAAATTTCCTCTGCCTAGCCCCACGCAGGCACCTGTGCAGTCACAGCAAAGCTGCCCCTACCACTGCCATACGAGGTCTCATTTGCTCACCAGTACGGCGTAACTACTGTATCCCCCATACACCCTCTTCTGCCTCTTGGTGCCTCCAGCCTGTGCCCACCTAATGACCATTTCGTACAAAGAACAGAGTATTTACAGCTTGCCTGCCTGTCCTGCAGACCTGTGCCACTCCTGAGGGTTTTCAGACTCCCAGCCATGCTAGGGAGAGGGCAGGTCTCCTCCTTCAGCATTTCTGACACTTCTACTGAAATTGCTGTTAACACCACACAGAAAGTCTACCCTACACGATTCTCCCTACTAGCAAGCTTGTTTAGGTTTAAAATAAACAGATTACTCTACCTTGGATTTCCTTGCCCCTTTCTTGCCGCCTGTTTTCTTTGATACAGTTTTTTTCTGTGATGGAGACTTTGCCTTCTTTGCTGGGGGTGGAGTAATGATGGCTTCCAGTTTTCCTTTTGATCCTCGCTTCTTTGCCAACAGCTCTGGGTGAATATTGGGTAACACTCCACCACTGGCTATGGTGACCCCTTTCAATAGCTAATAAAAAAATAAAAGTTGTAAATGACACATTTCAGTGTTGACTCACCAAGAAATAGAAAATGGCACTTTCTGCAAACTTTGTACATGAAGTTTTAACTGGTTCTTGTAGGTTTCTCAACACATTATCCTTGAAGAAGAGAGACATGGAATGTAAGAAATGAAGCTGACCATGTACTAAATTTTATCTATAAAGGGAATATGCATTCTGCTTGCATAGATGCTTGTTACTGTCAGTATCTCTTGGGCTCACACCAGCTCTGTTTCTGTGAAGACCTGCAGTGAAGACTGTTAGCTGGCTACTAGGAAACAGGACAGCCCCAGCCACGAGGGCTTTGCAGGGCAGCCCGCATCAGGGATGGGACCCCAAAGTCCATGCTACAGGACTGCAATGGGCACCATGCTGAGGTGAGTGCAATATATGTCCCACTTGCTAAAATTTTCTTGAAAGGGCATTTTTTAAAATAGATTTTTTTTTTTTCACTTAGAAAAAGAAACTTCAAATGGAGGGTAATATTTATACAAATCTCTATACCTGGAAGACTTTCTTCAAAAAAATCTTTATGTAGTTGAAGAAAAGCAGATCAATATTCCAAAGTGGGCAGTTCATTCAAGCCCTTAAAAGCAGAGGTGAAATATATCATGTTCTGTATTTAAAACCACTCTAACCCATTTTTTTTACATCTAACTGGGACTAATTCACTCTTTGGGAGGATACAAATGGTGACATCAAAGTCCCTCAGGTACTCCCACCTTCTGATTCGTGTTTACTGCTCCCCAACCACAACTCCGAGCTTACAAAGGGATGATGAATGGGAAGTATCATCAAATTTCAGACAAAGCCAGAAGGAAGTTGGTTTGGGGATTTTTTTTTTATTCTGCTCCATCACGATACACAGGTTTCAAAAAAGTATCTTTTCAGATGTGTTTTTACAGCACCTCACACAAAGGAACATTAATCCTAGCCAGTGCCTCTGGCTGACACCACAACACTGTAATAATAATAATAATAATGCCAAAATATTTTTGGGCCAAGTTAAAGGCATCTTAAAATCTGCAAAGGACACAGCCTTGCAAGAGTTCCAGAACTCTTAATTCTGTGGACACAATGACAGACTTCAGTGGGAACAGGATAGGTCTCACTGAGTCCTAAGCTGCTTAAGGGGGAAAAGAAAAACAAATAAACAAACAAAAGCATCTACAAGATTTTCTCCATGTCTCCGTAGAGTTTATGACAATGTCCCACTTGAGCAGAAGTGGTTCTAATAGCGCAAGCAATGTCGTATTACATCTCCATTGCATTTTTACACATTTTAAGAGTCCTGAAATACATAATTAAGCTGGGTGCTGTAGTTAGTTACATAGGCAGCAGGCTAGTGAGTGAATGAGCTGTTTCCTGGTGGCCTACTCAATAAGCAGAGGTCTTGAGTTACAATTCAGCTATATGGAAAGACAATTTAAAAAGCCCTAAAGGAAATCCTGGCCCTCACACAGTGGAGCTTTTTCTTACCTGATTTAATTCTTCATCATTTGCTACAGCCAACAGGATGTGTCTAGGAGTGACTCGACCCTTCTTGTTGTCCCTTGCTGCATTTCCAGCCAATTCAAGAATTTCCGCTGGGGAAAAAGTAAGCCCCTTTTAATTACACTGTGATCATTAAGAAAAATCAATGTGTTATTTAGCATCCATGCAAAAAGATATCTGAATTACATCATGTTATTCCTAACTGCTGTAGAATACCCTCAATAGACATCTAACCCCAAAATTATAATTTTCTTTTTATATGTCTAATCACTGAAGGGCACACTTGAAATCCTGTGGTCTAAACTATACATAATTTTTTGTCCTTTTAAAGAAGTTTCCCTAGATTCTTGACTTTTCAGTGTTCTTCTCAAGGCTACTATGTGTTCATCTCCTAGGATCCCTCTCCTACCAGGTGATGGAGTACTAGATGTACAAATGCTATAGGTTTTTTTTCCTCAAACCTGTCATAAATATGAGTTCTGGCTTGCATCACTTCTACTTTTTTATTACTGGGAAAGATACTACTCCCAGCTTCTCATTTTTAACATTATGGAAGCATGTAAGCACACAGCCAAGTGAAGACACTAAAAATACAAACTCTGCTGCTACACTGACTTAATGATTTTTTTCTCTGAGAAGAAGTTTCTGTCCAGAAAAAGTAATTGATGAATGATGTTTGTTTGCTCCTAGTCAATTATCTCCTTAGAAGGAATTTCCAGTCCTGACAAAATACGTTTCACGTGCATATGATGGCTTTTACTGGAATTAGGAAAGATTAACTCGCTCCCTTGCAAGGCTCTATGAAGCAAAAGGCTAGAGCATTACCTGCTAACTTATCTGTCTTCAACTCAACCAGCCTTAGGCAAAGAATGCAATTAATTATAAGAAAGTCTGGGAACAATTAAAAAACTGACATAACATGTTTATCTGACTTTGCAATCGCGTTCTATTGCTGTCTCCATTATACATAACCTGTCATCTCCCTCTGTCCAGACTCTGTTTCACTATTGCTTTTGGTATACTTCCTTTTGCAAACCTGGTAATGTTTGGAGAAAAAGAGAAAAAAAAGAAAATGAAAATGCCTTTTTTACATCTATTGCACACTAATATATTGATTGATTTCATATTTAAGAACTGACTGTACCATGAAGCTCTCCCATAAGCTTGCTTTAGAAGCAAACAGAACTGAATTAAAACATTAAAACATTAATCTGGAAATGAAAGAGACTAAAATCAAAGCTCACATGACCACATGCCCTTACCATAGCACACAGTAAATCTTAAGTAGCACTAGCACAGACTATGGCTTTTCATTAGGCTGAATTTAACACGATTCTCCAATTATTTTTCATCCTAAGTCCCATAATAAGCTAGTTATGACACCAACTGGAAAACTTACAGCTACTTCTGGATGTTCTACAGCTAAGCTTCACTGATGATTTTGGTAGACTTTCAGTATTTTTGTGTTCTTCAAAGTGCACAATTAACTTTATTATAGGGTGAGATAGAATATTAAGTTTAAGCTCCCAAAAGTAACTCAACATTTCATGCAGACAACAATTGCTTTAATTTATTTTTAAAGAAGGATTAGCAGGGTAAGGTCAAGCTGACTACGCTTTCCACACCTCCGAAGAACTCAATTAAGCTGGCATAATCCTTTTCACATACTTCTCAAAAGCCACAGCTCAGACATGCGAGGTTCCGCTTGCGCTCGGCACGGCATACAGCTGCCCGTTGCGACAGAGGACCTGTCTCACCTTCCAACGGAAAAGCTGCGCTCTCGGTTACACCCCGTGCATCCCCGCTGACCTCCCGTAAGATTCTGTGTCACTGGAACAACGCCAGCACCTCCATCTCTCTAGATCACAAATTGGTTTTGTTTATATCTCGGACTTTCTTACCGGCTGAAAAGCAGGGGAAGGATTTGCCGCAAATAGCAGATTGCTTTTTGGTTTGCCTCTTGCTTCCCCCACCTCCGTTTCTTTACTGCATCGGGCACTGCTAAACAGTTGGGCCGTGTTATTCTCTGCAACTGATCAGCATAACTATGCAGACAGGTCATTTTGTAACTAAAGAGTCTAAGAAAGTGTTATGCCTGTAAAGCACAGAGGAATGTTTTATTTGTTCCTCATAAAACTAAAATGTCTGCCTTGTACAGTGGAGAACTGTTCCTGTAAGTGCTAAGCCCTCTTCCTTGGACAGGAAACTCGTTTTGAAATTACAGTTTTCTAATGGTCCTTTAGGGAAGTTGAGGTACCCCACTTCCTTTTCAGGAACAGAACGCTTTGCACTGGCGTTGACGACCACAAAAGAGGAGCTTGGGGAGAGGGAGAGAGGAGGAGGAGGGCATGGAGGGTGGAATTTTTCTTCTGGCCTTCTCCTCAGCTCTCCCATAATAATCAAGCATTGCTTGTGCACGCAGAGAGACTCGCAGCACAGAGAACAGCAAAACTCAGCTGTGCTCACAAGTCTGGTCAAAGGGGGACTCTCCCCTGTTTAAAACAGAAGATTAGGAGGTATTCGAGCTGAAGCCAATATAGACAACAATTTTTTGATTTAGCACTGACAGAGACAAACCCAATCCAAACCCAAGAGATCAGAGCACGTGCAAATGCTAGAAATGAAGACTTTCTGGATCCGGAGGGGATGCGGACTACTTGCATGGATTTTGCTTGCAGCCAGCCTTACTTTCGCATCTGTTTTATGCACCTTTAGGATTAAAGATGTATATGGTGTTTCATCCATGTCTTAAACCAATTTTACATTAGATGAAAAGAGCCTCCCTCTCTGTAAGGGAGCTGACTCAAATTTCCAGAACAATCACTCTGGATTTAGGTGTGGAGCTGGAAAGAGTACTAGGTGGGAAAAGGTATTCAAAATTGAGATTGGATCTGAATTCTTAGGTCAGACCCATCTTTGGAAGCACCATTCTGCTCAAAGGTTTGAGTCATTAAAGTTCTGTTTCATTAAAAGTAATCTTCCAACACTGGGGAAAAAACCAGACATTCGAAAATCAACTCCTGCAAGCAAACAGGGTCCAGAGAGAAAAGCTTTGCTTCTAAGTGTTGAGGCAAAAGAAAGTGTTAAAGAGCTTCCATGACATCAGGATTCACTCAGCTTGTATTTATCCAGCCAGAAGACCAAAACAAGAACATTTTACAAAAATGAGGCCTCACAAAAAGGATGGAAGTTGCATAATGTCTATTCCATTCCTTCCATATATTTACTCAAGGCATTTCCCCCCTAGAGAATAATTACACCACCACCACTCAGGCAAAAGGCAACTATGAGACACACTTTACAGAAGTACTGAACACCAAAAATCTCTGGTTTTTTTTAAATGAGGAAAATATACAAGCTATTCAATATTACAAGTTTCTGAGGGTCTAATTCTTCCATTACTACATATTGAAACCTTAGGTTAATATGAAGAGATACTCTATATTTGCACAGATGACTTTTTCTGTACTTTTGAATAATTTCAAACAAAAAAGCAAACCAACGTGTCTTGCTTTAGCTGCAGATATAAAACAATCCAGTGAAAAAGCTTTGAGAAGTAGATCATTAGGGAAGAGAACAACCGAGTCGGAATGCCGTGTCAGCATGTGATATATTCACGTATGGGCAGCTGTTACGTAGCAAGAAAAGGGATGGATGCCTTACAAATCTGACTGTAACATGAACACAACTATTTCATTTAAAAGACACATTTATGATTAATATTTTTCTTCTTTTCAGTCATCATTAGAGTAGAAGGTTAAAGGGGGAAGAGAAAGTCCTAAAAGTTACGACATTTTCTGTTAACGTTTAACTTGAAGGTAGTTCTCATTTCTATCAATTCAAAAAATCCTTTGTAATATTTAGAACTAGGCAAATGGTTATGGGTAGGGAAAACTGGTCTGAGCCTGTTCTCAGCACTTGAACCAAAACTGCTTTTCTCCTGCTGAGGTTTGTAAAAGTTCAGTTAAATATTTTTAAAGGAGAAAAGAAAACAGGCTGTATATCTTTGTACTTAAGCTTGAGATAAGACCACAGGAAAAGCTGTTCTCAAGGCATTTCCTACTCAAACACAACCCAAAAGTGTTCGAAGTCTCCACAGAAACCTCATCCTAAAGCAAGTTTTCAGGGCAAGTTCCTCATCCCGCTCGCCGAGACCCTGATCTCTGGTCATCTCTTGAACACCCTCCTAAGTTCCCAGTTTCGTTATTGGCATTTCCCTGTTTCACGGTGGTACTGCTCTGCCCTGAATACCGTTGCTTTGCTATTTTACAACACTTGCAAATTTTGGAACAAGAACTCAACACAAAGTTCAAATGAAACAAATTACTATTAGACCAAAACAAAGCAGGCACAGTAGCAACTTCAGACCTGAATGGAAACAAAAGCAAATACATTCTTCTCCCACTCCTGGAGAATGCTCTAGTTCATTTACCCTGATTTTTAAACAAAATATTACGGTCATTACTGGATAAAACTCCTTTACAGCCGAAATGACAAGGCCTTTAGCTTATCATGCATTCCAAGCTGTAATACTTTCTAAATGTAAATATTCAATTCAGTCTGGTCTGAGTTCATCCCCCCAAATTTTTTCTCTTTTTTTGGTTTACGTCTCAAGCTAAACCAGTGCAGTTGCATTGAATCCCTTTGTCCACCTTCTCTGCAGGGAGATGAAATCATAGCTTTGAAAATTAAACTCTTAACAACTAACAGGTGATGTGCTGACACAAGGCCAATTTCTGAACACGCAAGTTCCAACAGGAACAAGTCAGGGGTTACTAAAAAATTCTGAAGCCTCCCCTCAAAAGAAAATTGAGAGCAATATCCAGAATCAAAGAAAAATGAATGTTGATACAATTCCACTGAGAAAACATGTATTTTGCCACAAAGCCAACTACATGACAAGGAGTCTGTTTATTGTACTTTAAATTAATCATGCTTCCATCAGCACTTTATTGACTTCAGAATCATTTTACATGATTCCGGAAGGTTTTAACTCAATCAACCCCAATCAACCAAGACTGTTAAGAGTTTCCTGCATTCTTCTCTCTGTCTATTCCACCCAATCCCCCTGGAATCTGCAGTTGTGAGAGTGAAGGTAGAATCATTTAACAACACTTTCCCTCTCATGCATTCCAGTAAAACAGTTCTCAGCCTTGGTTCAAAGTCATGGAAATTTGATGCAGTGAAAATCAATTCAAGAAATTTTACTGCTTTGAATGAGCCTTGATGAAACCTCAACTCTCAACAGGGCAATCATTCTCTTAGGATGCGATAAAAAAAAAACCCAAACCTTTCAGTCTTTAGTGTCTGAGCTGTATCAAAACTAGGCCCCTTGAAAGAGAAACTGTTAACTTGGCCAAGTTATTGTAAGGTTTGCATGTCTGTGAGGCAGATGACAGACTGCTGTTTACATAAAACTCAAGCTCAGGCCACAAAAGCCACTTCCACTTAGAGCCTTCTGATCTGACTCACACTTCTTTTCAGCTCTTCTCTATGCTTTAGTATCATCCTTTTTTTGGTAAAAGATCCCTTGTTATTTAACTTCCTAACTTTTTAAAAAATTTTTGGTTAACTGTTGATCTGTAAGAGGTATGTAAGTTCACTTTTCAGGGAAACCTGAAAGCCAACTTCAACTCAAATGTTATTTATTACAACAGTTACACCCCGAGTACTAATTTAAAAAGCGATAGCCTATTTCTTCTCCTCTGACTTAAAAGAATCCTGATCTAACTCAAATTAGCCTTTTTTCTTTTTCAGTGGAGCTTCCTCTACCTAGCAGTTTACACTTTGCTGTTACTCCTAACAGTTTACATATGTTTTCGAAATGCACTCAAACATGATTAATAGAACTGCTGCCAGACGTTACTTGATCAAGTGCAGCATGTACGCGTTGGTCTGGCCGTTACAGGGTACAGGAGACTACTCACGGCTCAAGACTTGGCCCTAGTTTAGACTTTGACCTTTGCAGGCACATGTTAAGAACTTGCATTTCCAAACATTAAAGAAGTCAAGTGGCAGATGCCAATCATCTACCAAAACTCAGTGAAAATTCATAATGTTATTAACAAAAAGAGGAGAGGACTTCATATTGAAATTATGGGTTTTACAGAAGTGACTCCAAGCCCTGGGCTTGAAAGAGGAAATGGATGTGGGTATCAAGGGTGTGCACGCCCTGTCCCCACCATGAGGAGCAAGACATACAAGTGAGTGTCAAAGGCTTTACTGAGCAATGAGCAAAGCCGATGAAGTCCATGTATGCTGTGCTCTCATTTTTATAGTTTACTCATTTCAGTGTGATCTAGCAGATGGTGATAATGGTTCTATTAGATACTGCCTCTGACTGCGAGGGACGTGGGATTCAATGTTTATCACTGAAAATATTCTGACTCATCAAATTGCTGTTGTCTCAAAGTCTTTCCCGCACATCAAGTCTTTTTGTATCAAGATAGCAATGGAAGCCATTAATAAATACAAGTATCTGTAGACAAATACAACTGTTATTATTTAGAAGACAAATATTTACAAATATTCTCCCCCATTACTTTACAGAAACATTACAGGAGTGACGATATAGCATGTTCAACACCCTTTTTTTGGAAAAATCTATGTCTTGAGACAAAGCATGTAGAAAAATCTATTACTTTGGGTGTTCTGTGGTAGGTGAACATATGGACTAGCTATAACTTCATCAGAGCAAAAAATACATCCAGCCTGACATCCTGTCCCCAGCCAGTGCCCAAGAGCAGATGCTCAGGAGGATTAAAGGAACAGGCAAACCTGAAATCGTGTTTTTCCAGAACATTCCCTCTGATTTCAGCCATGTGCAGCTGAGTGGTTTCCCAGCGTAGAAATGCCATCTTTGTGTTTAGTCCCCCAATGGATTTTATTTCTATGGATGTGTCTGATTGTTTTCTGAAACCACTCAGAATGGTTTGGTATACGTTTTTGGTATCCGTAACATCTTGCGATAACAAGGCTGACTACATCACAGATGTTTTTGCAATTTGGAGGAAAAGTACCTCCTGTTTGGTTTAAAAATATTTTGTTTCACTGTATAACCCCTAAATTTATTTTTCCCCAATGAAGTTTATATTGAGGATGGAGTGTTTCATCTGACTGCCCCTAAGAATCCACATGGAATTTCATCCCTAAAAGACTGAAGACCAGACACATAGCACTGAACTGAGGCATTCTTAAATAATCCTTATGGAAAAAAGAAAAGGAGAAAAAAAAAAAAATCATGCTTACAATATTTATTGTAAGAACTGCTAAAATTTGAGGAAATCTGAGGAAAGAAACTGCTTGCTCAATCCTGCACGCCGCTCTAGAAAGGTGGGATGCCTTCCCGCTTTCTAGCTATTTGTGCTCCAACTGTCGGTCCCAAGAATAAAGGGCCAAAGAAAAGACTTAAGCTTTATAGATTCTTTTGTTCTTCTCAACAAGAGATACAAGTTAAGACAAAGTTAAGGGTAAAAAAAAAATGCATAGCAAAGTCAGCCCTATTTTTGTTTTACACTTCGCTTCAACCCCATTCTTCAAAACAAAGGGTGATAGCAATATTAAACTGAATGGCAAATTTATAGAAGTCATCACTCTGTTACAACTTTGCCAAATAAAGATGTAATGGCTGTTACTAGAATAAAAAGTATTAAATTCTAAATCTAAGAATATTGAAATATAACTAAAATTTAGCATTTTCAAGGGAGAAAATCATTCAGTGACCGTGAAGTAAAAAACAAACCAGCCCAGCATTTTGTACTTTATCACAATATGACACACATCACAATGCAAATTCTGATGCATATTTACTCCTCTGAAACAAGTGTCTATATTGACATGCACCGTTAGGGCTTTTATTATGAGAAAATGCTTTGGCTTTTATTATTTTTCATCGAACCTGATCCGTGCAGCTTGGAGAATACATTAGGACCCCAGTCAGGTAAGTACTTTTGTACTGACTTAGCTTTTGTAACTTGGAGATCCACTGAAGTTTACGGGACTACAGGATAAGACAGGCACATAAGTAAGTGTTTACAGGGCTGGAGCCAAGGAAAGGCTCATCAGTGAAAGAAAACTCTTCATTTATATACATTTGAAGCAGACCAATTCATGCATTTATAAGTTCAGAAAGAAAGTTGGTCATTCAGTTGGTAACAATGCAAAGTTTTATACCTGAAGAGGCACTTCTTACAAGTATAGCAATTTTAAATTGTGGTAATCTCGCTTCTGTTGAGAGCATGACACAAGTCCTATGTAAAAGAGGAACGTTACAAAGGAGCTTTGCTATGCTGATATTTTTGAAAGGTCTCTGCCTGTGGGGCTATTGCCATCAACAACCCTGCTGTATTTTAGGTCCAGTATTAATCCATATTAAAACCATACTGGATCTGAAGAGGTAGTTTCCTGCTTGCTCAAGTAAGGCACAGGTCCTACAAGCCTCTAATTTATTTTAAACCCCTTTTGGGACACAGTTTGTGGCACAACACTGTAATAGGGATTAGCGTTTCTAAAGCTGCCTGTTTAAATAGAAGAAATGCATCTTGGTAGTGAATGCACATTTCAACGGTATCAGAAAGATACTGTCAATTAATTCTCGTCTTGAATTTCATTACTCCCTAAGTACCATTACTTATGGCAGTCTCAGGATGCCTGGAACTTGAATCTGCTTTTAACTTAATGCTATTTTACTGTGGACCTCTGAGCTCCCCTCTGCTTCCACGCACAAGTTCAGCAGTACATCTGCTTTGACAAACAGGGCAAGTCATTGTTTTCCTCTGCGACCCTGTAAAAATTTTCAGCAGCAAGCAGAACACAAGAGGTGAACAGCAGTTCAAGTCGATCAGCTTGCACATCGGAAAGTGAGCATCTGAAGTGAGCAGTTAAACTTACTGCATTCAGGAAGGACTTTCATTTTGCAGCCAATCAGCAGCTGGCTTAAGAAAGTTTTCCACATCGAAAATTAATCAAGATGAAAATGCAACGAGCTGAGCTCCAGCACGTGAACCTCCATTAAGGGATTCTGGTGACATCACAAAGCCTGAAAACAAAAACTCAGGTAAGCACCAGAATGCCTCAGATGCAATTCTAACTGTGGGATTCAAAAGGTGCTTTTTTTACATTTTAACAAAATACATGATCAACAGTACACAATGGGCAATAAAAATGCAGTCGAGAAAAAAAATCTAATGGAGAAAACAGACATTTAACATTTTCTCCTACCCTACTTCAGTATGTACAGAACAAATATAAATCAAAGCCTCATTTCTTCTGTATTCCTGTTCTCCTGCTGTTTTATAAACTTCTCCTTCTCCTCATTTGCTATGACATTTCAGCAATTGAAAATTATTTACAGTGTAGAGAAGACGATGGGGGGCAGGGGGAGCAGAAATCACTTGCAGGCCTGGTTCTTGCCGCCTTTAAATATGCTCAAGAGGTTTCCATGTTTTAAGGGCAAAAGGAGTATCTTTTAAAGTTAGTAAGAAAGTTTGGATTATATTGTAACTTCTGCAAGCTATACATCTGAAGGGACCACATCTGATTACGTGTATGGCTGGACCAGTTCTTGCCAGTTCTGACAAATACAAATCACACAACTTCGCTTGAGCGGCTGCAATGCCCCAAATTAAGTCTGTGGCCATCCTCTTGATTGACCTAGAATTTTTTTTTTTTTTTTTTTTTTTTTTTTGGACATAAACTGATACGGATGCGCTACTTTGCAGAGAAAATAAAGGGTGGATTGCAATTTTCTGAAGTCCAAGTTAGGGAAGACAGATAGGCAACGAACCATTGTAAAACAAGTGCCACGATAAGGAAAGAAGACAAAAGGAATTACTAACACTGAACTTCTTGCTAGCTTAAAGCTGTTGATAATGCTTAAAATTAAATCAGACCTGCAGCATAAGCAGAAATTAATCAAATATTCTGACTGTTCCCTGCAAGACAGGCAGCACTGCATAAACTGCTACTGCAAAGAAAGAACTAAAACCCATGCATTGGAGCTCCTGAGTAAAGAAAGGAAGCATATCCACTTGCTTCAGTATCGGTAAAACTCAAAGGTACTTTCTGCACATTCACCCACAAACACACACTTGCATCCTATTTACAGTGGATGTTACACTTTATTTCCTTAGAAAAAAATCGGGGAAGAATAAGCAGGTCGTACACTTAAGAAACCAAAGTGCATACACTGGGTGTGCTGATGAGAGAATTGTTCTGTAATATTACTTGTAGATAACAAGAACCCTTAGTGAATAACTAAGAGCAGGAGCATACGCGCTGTGCAGCCCGTTTATATGTCAAGCATATTGACATGCAAGATAAGGAAAAACACTTCATTAGCTGAAGACCAGAAGACAAATTGTACATCTAGTAATATAGTCGTTTTATTATTATTTTTAAAGGTACTATAACAGACAACACAGGGAAGATGTACTCCAGCCAGCCCCTGTAGAAGTTGTCAGAAGCCAAGACTGAAAAGCAGCACAGCAAAGAGGCAGAGTTTTTAGTTCACAGCAACTGAAGCAGCCAGACTAATTCCTCTGTGCTAAACCAGCGCATGTACCCCGTATAAACATGCTAATACAGAAGTACGAGAACAATACAAAGGTAGTTTGAAAAAGCACTTTGTCAGGCACAGACTGAAAAAGGGCTTAAATTACAAATGGGCCCATACACTACAAGAAATTATAGATGATGTATTTTTACTGATGAGTAGCTGTACGTACATGGTAACAGAAAGTTACCTTCAAAGTACAAGGTGGATAAAGTCCTAGCTACAGATTGACCCAGAAGAGAACTCCAAGTCTGAACAGCTGGAAGCATTATGGAAGTTCAAATCTCAAATTGAACCAAACCAAAATCCCGGATCTGAGCACACTGTGGGCTAATTTCAGATTTACAGAGTTCACCTTTAGCAAAGAACCTCATCTTTGAAAGGATTAAAGTCAGTGCCATATTCTGCACACACATGAACTAGTTTTCAGACCTTGCAAGGTTCCTTTCTATTAGGTCACGTCTCTGTCATTTCCCCTCCTAGTCTTTTCTGAAGTTCTTTCCTACAACTGCTTTTGATATTTTACCTTTTTCCTCTCCTTTCTGGATGCACAGACTGCTTTTTTGATTTAGCCAATTTATTAGCATGCCACTTCACACGGTCTCCTTCCTATTATGTCACGTTCCTGCTTTTATTTTGAAATGCTTTGATTTAATCTCAGATCATGTGCTGACATGAGCATCTTTAAAAACTCTCCTGGAGAGAAGTCAGGATTGCTATGGGTTTGTGAACTGCCATGAGGTAAAAAGAACACAACCCAAAAATTTCCAAGTATCCTGTTTCAAGGGATTGTTTCTGAATTACACTGAAAAAGATGAATGACCTGAAGTTCAGAAAATATGCTGAGCATTAAAGGCTAAAAAATTACACTATATAGCATGTAAGAAACTTAGAGAAAGGGAAATAAAAATACCACCAGAGTGAAACAGTCATAAAACATAAAACTATTACTAACTCAGTAAGGAAAGAAAAGAGTATCTGTGCTTTTGAGATGCATCTATATATAAGAATGAAAGAAACCCCTGAGATGCAGGATACTATGACTATCTATCTACCTAGCCTTCAGAAGAGGGGGAAAAAAAAAAAGCTTAAAAATATTTAAAGGGAGAGAAAAAGAAGGCACTTTTCTCCCTAGCTCTCCTTCCCCCCCTCCCTTTTTTCTTTTTCCTAAAGAAACCATGTGTGCAACTTTTTTTTTTTTGGCTTTTTTGTTGTTAAATCTCCTTAGACAGTTTCCCAGGATGCACAGCAGTTAAAGAAACACCTTTATTTCCCCAGCCTATTCTTAGCTGCCTAAACCATCACTGCCTCAGTAAACACTAAATCAAACAGTTAACCAATAACATGTGCTGCTCATTAGCAGTGCCTTAAGCTCACCTGTATTGTTCTGTTTCTTTAAAAGGGCAACATTCAAAGCACCCTTCACCCTAAGAAGCATTTTATTTGAGTTGTTATTGCTGTAAGCAGGAACCTAGCTGAAGGAAATGTTAATTTTTTAAGGCCGTCTATGAAGTTTTAAAGCATTCTTTTAAAGAAAAGGCCCAAATAAAGAAAACTGTGAACATGAACAAGTGGGGAAAAAAAAGTATATTTGATGGCAGAGAAAATTCAATAATGTAGTATGAATACCTCACAGAAAACAAGCACTCCACTAATTATTCTTAATGTTACCAATCTTCATCTTCAAGGGAGGAAGAAGCTTTACAGAAAAAAAATCAGCCTATTTCTGTTCTTCAGTGTCAATATCCACTATGAGGTGTATTCAAAATTGTGCATCTTAAGAGCCAGGTCACTTTGGTTTTAAATACTCCCAAAGTTAAACCACATGCTTTGCTACTTTGTGCTTAAGTCAAAGGAGGAATGAAGTGCATCTCCTCCTCGGAGACTCAGTGCAAGCTTTAAGCTATAAGGATGCACTGTCTCTCCGAGGAAGAGATGCACTTCATTATAGCTTAAAGACCTCTGTCCCCTGAAACACTGGTATCTGCTGCAGCCAGAACACTGACATAAGCAGATGCACAGTAAAAAGAAACACTGCTATGACAACTGAGATCCAATTCAAGCTTTTCCTTCATGATGCTAATAGAATCCCTCTCCAAACACTAATCCATCTAGCCCTTGTGCTTTTTGCTAGATCCCTAGCCCACAGGTGTATGCTCGTAAGTCAATCCGGCCACACGAATGTGACTGAATTTGTAGCTTCTTCTTACCCTTTTTTTAAAAAAAATTATCTTATTTTAAGCAAGCCAATATTGCGAAAAGCCCATTTGTGGATGCTATTACAGTTGGGGTTAATTATCCATTAGAAGACTACTTTTGTAACATTGTCTGTGGGGTGAACTTGCAACGTTTTAAGTCTCGTTTGAGAGGAGAACTGCTATGTAAAGATCTTTACTTGCATGTCTAGTTGTGTATGTCTTTGAGCAAAGCATTTTATTCCTTTGAAGCTTCTTTCTAAATAGAGGAAAAATAATACATTCGTCTTCCCAAGAAGGTACTGTGAGGATGAGATAATTAAGGCGTTCTCATTCTGATGTGATGATAGGAACAGAGAGAGGACTACAAATGTAAGCAAGTAAGCTATGTTGATCCGGGGCAGATGAACAGAGTGTGCATTTGTACACAGACTCAACCAAACAAATTGCAAGCAGCATATGTAGTCTCAAAAATAATCTGTAAATTGAACAAAAATGTTTAGACAATGCTGTAAGCAATCTCAGCCCTGTGTAAACACTGAGAAGCTCTCTGTTTAAAAGGAATGTATATGCTTAACGGACAATTAGAACCCAAACAAAGCCATCAGGCACAAAATCGGAGCAGGCAGGACTGCAACACTGAAGGCCTGACACATACGCATCGATGGTAGCAGGAATCCTGACTGCCTGTGGGGAAGAACAGGTCAAAGCAAATCCAGTGCTGGAGTGCACAAAACCCAGAAAAACTGAGAGGCAGGGGTGGAGGGACCTTGATTTTGGCTTAGATGTGTGAACAGTATAGCACTTACTTCAGCTACAACTTTTTTAGTCATCTATACATCAGAGGATCTTTTTCACTTTTTTTCTGTGCAAATTCAGTTTGCATTATTACTTTCACTGCTGCTATTTCGTGTTGTTCAGCAAAACCTACCAGTCAGATATTCCAGTACAGCAGCCATGTACACCGGAGCACCAACACCAATTCTGTACTTCGGGTGGCCTTTCTTAAT
The DNA here is from genome assembly GCA_034008185.1 of Gorsachius magnificus. Lineage (NCBI taxonomy): Eukaryota > Metazoa > Chordata > Aves > Pelecaniformes > Ardeidae > Gorsachius > Gorsachius magnificus. The sequence continues at coordinate 19,204,673 of CM067093.1, forward strand.
GTAACGTAGCATTCTTCCAACAGGGAATATGACCCCAGCCTTTGCGGAGCGGGAAGTCTTGGTTGACTTCTTCTTTCCACCCCTGCTGGACATTTTGTCTGTATTGGGTCTGGAACAGCACTCTATATATTAGGAAGAAAGAAAAAAAAAAAAAAAAGAAAAGATTAAAGGTTATCAATAAGGACTGATGCTGTAATACCATATACTGAATTTCAAGACAAATCAGTATTTTGGGGTAGGCGATGCATTAGGGTACCTAAAATATACAGACAAGTTGCCTTTTTAAAAAATACACAACAAGAACCTGAAATAATTTTCCACAGAATGTTTACTTGCCATTGTAATCTTGGCATAATTTTATACAGTAAATATATAAGCCAGAGAAATTACTTCCTGTAAATCTGCTTTGGAATCACTTTTCTGAAATTCCTAACAGATTAAACCCAATACCATTAATGGAGCACAGAGTGACAACCTACCCAACGTAAAACAGAGCTTCTGCATTAAAGCAGAAGGTGCTTTCTGCAAGGAGGCTGTCGCAACCCTCTGCCCTCCGGGAAGAGCTCTCGACTGGGCATTTGAAGAGCTGTGGTAGGACTGTTATGCCCCTGAATAACTATGTTCCTAAGTAGGAAAAACTGTATCCACTACAGCTTTCATAACGTCACCTTCTGTAAAAACCCTAGATTTTCAAGCATGCGTGAATTTACAGAACAAAGACTTATGCATGACAAAATACATCTCCTGTACACTAAATGTCCTATTTTTAGAAAGATCTGAAATGGACCCCTTGAGATTTGATCGGAAACCAGCTATCTCCCCATCGAAGACTGCACTGCTTCAACACGCCCTCTAGGAATCCGATGAGCTTCAGCCTGCCACTTCCCTTAACATAACAGTGGTCTAAACCCCCAGCAGATATCTGACAATTGTATCTCAGTTCAGCTCGGTGAAGAAACCTACTGCTGATACAGCTGTCAAACATATTTTTTTTTTTTCCTCTCTTTGATTTCTGCTCAGGCTGTAAATAGAAGCTGACAAATCCAAAGAGGTGGAGGGTTTGCAGGCTGTCAAGGTATCTTTGAAGATTTAGGAATTAAGTCAGAGGACAGGAGGCAGTCCCCCTCTCCCCCTCCCGTGCATCTGAACTCCGGGGAAACCAGCGGCATGCATCGGCGATACACATACCTCTGTGCATCCTAGTCCTTTCCTTGCTGCACAAATCCCACCCAAGACAAATGCAAGTTTGCTGGTGCGTGTTTAGATATTCCACAAGGAAACCTCTTTAAGCCTGCTTTCCCATCACACCATTTCTCTGCTTCCCTTTTTGTTTTTCTCTCGTTTATTCTGAATTCTCTCCTTGTCCTTAGGAACCTGACTATATTTGCCATACGTCTGAAGCCACAACAATTAAGCGAGCTCAGAATTAGGCAAAACAGGTTCCCCAAACCCACTTCTAAGTCTTGCAATTTCTGTGCTGTGCTGACATGTCCTGCAGTCTTTTAAATCTCGATAAGTCACTGAGATTCCGACTACATAACTATCAAGTGACAACCACTCAGGACAACTGAAGAAACACGAGTATCAAACGCTGCTTTTCCTCTCTGCTTCCACACTCCATTCATCAGAGTCTATAACTGCATAGCCCATTAAGTGAAATAAATGCAATGGGCTTACAGCTTGTTAAAGGTAAACAAAATAATCCCATTTTAGTAGCTCAGATGAAAGTCACACTTGTGTCAAGAACCAGACAGGAAGCATTGGAAGGGGGAAGCCACCAAAAGGGCTCCTTCTCCTCTCCTCTGCTGTGAGCTCAGATCCACAACAACTATTATTCTGCAAAGAGGACAAAAGCCAATTTTCTTGCCTTGGGGAACTGCCGAACTAGAGCTCACAACTGATTTCAAAAACCTTCCATCTAATTGCATTTTCTCATCTAGTTAGCTTTGTCTTTGTTAGCAGGAAGGCTGGGTGTGGCTTTGAGTTGGCTATGGACTTTCTGCCAGAAATTTTTTTCACAGTTCATAATCCATTTTCATCAATACTACAGATGTTTAATCTCACTAGTATTAAGAAATTCACTGAAACAGACACAAGGGAAAGCAGGCACGAGAAATACTTGTGCTTCTAGCTTCCCCCCATAATTCCATTGGTTTGTGACTGATAGGTGAACGATGAAAAACAAGATTTTTCTAGGTAAAACCTGCGAGCCTTAAGCAGTAAACTTCTATTAACCATTTGGCTTATGAGTTTATGGGATGGTTGGTATAGCTGGAAGAGAATATGGAAATCCTTACTTCCTGATTAGTTGTTTTTTTCTTTGGGAAAGCGTCATCTAGCCATCAGCTGCTGTAACATTTGGATCCAAAGATGAGTAAAGCATAGAGCAATACCAAATTACTGCCAAAGAGGCTCTGAAGGAGCTGGCGTAAATACAGCTCACCCAATCTAAAAATCCAAATGGAAGACACACACAGATGGCTGTGCTGTAGCTGGTAACCGCAAGAGATGAAAGAGCACTGCCCTTTCATTTTCAGTTCCAGGAAAATGACTATTCATAGAGAAGGAAGGGGAAACAAATGTGTGCCGTACATCGCCGTCTCTGGACGCACATCACCTATGCCCAGCCATACCAAGTTTGTTGTTAACGTACTGTCAGGTGTCATCGGTCATGCTGAATCAACCTCCCTTATGTCACCCTTGAGCAAAACACTTTGCTGTTCGTTTCCAACCTCTGCCATCTGGTGTTCAGAAGATGTTCTGCCCTTTCACGTATTATTTCTACTTAATACTTTCAAGTCTCCTGTCATTTGTGGCTATCTACACCTAGAATCAGAGAATCGTTTGGGTGGGAAAAGCCCTTTGAGATCATCAAGCCCAACCATTCCCCGAACCCTGCCATCCCACCACTAAACCCTGGCCCTAAGCACCTCATCTGCCTGGCTTTTAAATACCTCCAGGCATTCTGTCATTTCTCCCATTTGCTATTCTTGGCTGAGGGTTCCCAGGCGCCCACCCACCATCATTAGGCTTCAGAGTCCTTCCCCACCGGTCACCTTCCAACCAGCAGCCAGCTTCCTGATACAAGGCTCTGCCGTATAAAACTGTATTTTTTTCTTTCATAATAAGCTTATTTTATCACTTCTGCAAGTTCTAGAGGTTAATTTCCCCCTTTATTTTATACTCCTGGTCACATTTCTCTCATTAATATTTAGGATAACCCTGGCCCTATCTTGACAATTAACCTGGTCCTCTCATACTGTGTTTAAAGAGCTTTCCAGCTCTAAGTTTATCTGTGGGGAAAAGCTTTGCCTGAGCCAGAAAGGCAGGGAGCTTCCGTATTGAAAAAAGCACAAACTTCTGGAACTTTGAGTATTAGATGTGAAGTGCAATGAAGATGAGTTTCAAAGCTTCCCGTCTCAAGGATCCCATTTCTGCAACATGTAGTGAATCACTGTTTCTTTAGATGTTGGGGGTGGAGGGAGGGAAATTCCAATTAAGTTTCAAGTGCCACTTTTAATTTTGCCAATGATCTAATTTGGAAGGGGAAAAAAAAGAGCCTGGCATGGAAGACTTTTCAGGGCTTAATTATGGATTGAGGATCATTACTTTGCAGAACCTGTTTGTCCTGCCTTTGAGCTGAGGGATGGCCCAACGAGCTCCCAAAGTCTCTTCTCTACTTCTAGTTCTCCACAGCCAAAGAGAAGGGAAAGAGATTTCCCTTGCAACAGCCACAAAAAAAAAAATCTATTGAAGTTAAATGTGAAGAGCATGGCAACAGATCAAAACCCGAAGAAAAACTGTGTGCCTTACGTGTTCTCAAATGTTTTATCTTTGTAACACCAGAAACTCTGGAATGCTGCCAACATTAATGAACCAGAGCTGTGTGCTGAGTCACTGCTAGCCAGGAGATGAGGGAGGCAACCAAAGGGAACCTTATCACATGTGCCATAGCTCAGCCAAGATTTGAGCAGGACAATTTAAAAAAAAAGTCAAAAAAACCACCCATGGGCAATGACAGTCAATGGTCCAGTCCTTTCCTTTCTTTCCCCTCTCCTGCCTTTGCCATGGAATTACTGAGAAGCTTTACCAAATACATTGCAAAGTCTTCAAAGATTTGCCAATAAAATGATTTTGTTTCAATGTGACAGTTTGCAAAATTATCACTGTGACAGCCAGGGGATTTCAGTGAGGAGGCAACTTATCTAGGTCCACCTTTGACTTTGAATCAAATTTAATGCTATATTCCTCAGCGGCTGGGCTTGGACACAGATCTCCCCAGTTGCAGAATTTAGCACCTGATTCATAGCCTTCTGAAAACCCCTTGAAGACTGTAGCAAGATTCATACTGCTTTTAACATCTCAGCATTCACAGAAGTGAGAATGTGATGGTGTATTAATTTGGCTTACAGCAAAGGTTCAAGCTACAAGGCTCCTCTGCCGGCAGATCTTTGCAAGCCAGAAATACAGTTTCTAAGAAACAAAATTAATATTGAGGTACAGCAATGAAATCAGCATGATTAACATTTTTCTGTTTGAAATTGGCTGTGGTAACTCTGGCTGGCCATATTTTTCTGTGTGAAGACAGATATTCCACTGAACCACGCTTTCAAATACCATCTTCCATTTAAAATGTGCATAGGCATCTGTTTTTCTGAAAGGTTTAACATCACATAATTCTGAAAGCACAGCCTGCACAGCCTGGTATAGCTAAGTTCCAAATACCAGTTCTTCTTTAGCTCAGTCAACTTGACACTTTTCATCAAACAGCACTAATAATCTCCCACCACCACCACCTTAATAGTTTTCAGGAACTGGTTCTTATTGACTTCACAAATTTCTATGAATGCAACTGCCGTCAGGCTGGGACTGTTCCAGTTGTGGGCTTACACTGGTGTATGAAGAGCACTCAGCAAACAGATGGTTAAACGTAGAGCTACACGGTCCCATCAGTAAGCGTCGTGGAATCCAGGAGACCATTACTACAATAGGATAAATACTAAGACTTAGTAATTACTTTTCACTTCTTTCCAGTACAAAGACTAAGCTGGAAAGTTCATTTTTGTATCACAAGAGATTAACTGCAAGGCTATTTTCTTTCCGTTGTTTCAAAAGATTAACAATGTAAGTGCTGCCATTCCCTCTTAAATCTATTTAAGTATTATTATTGCAGCCGCTCGATGAACTCTTTTTGAAAAGGTGCATTTGAATTTGCTTTGACAACTAACTTGCTCTGCCTTGGCTAATCAGAAGCTAGTCTGGCATATTTGTAAGATGCACTGCTTGTTGAGTTGGCATAAAATGGTCTCTAATAACGCTTGCCTGGCACAACAGTGTCTCAGGCTGTGACTGTGGTTTCTAGGTGTGACAGTAATAAGAGAAGAGCTAATCACTCGGTTATCATTTGATCTGATGTGATTGCAAATTTTTGCTTAAATGCTTTATCAAAGCAGCAACTGTGGTCTGGAACAGAGAGAGGAGTGAAAGCAGTTGGGAAACAGCCGTTCCAGCACTATGTTAATCTCTCATTTGAAAAGGTAGCACCATACATACATTTATTTTCCCTTGGAAAACTGAGAACATTCCTCATCTAGGAATGACCAATAGATGTACTTCCTATTGAAGATTAATAAGGCTAAGATTCCCATAGTGATAATGTAAAAGATGGGGAAAAAGAGGAACAACATTTTCACAAAATCTGTGCAATAGTATTTTGTTTTGCACACAATCGTATTCAACTGGCAAAAGCCCCCCCCACCCCGCCCGGGTCTGAAACCCCAAAACAAATATCCCCTTAACGAGCAAGGCTCCACTATGAACAGTACTGGGAGCACGACAACAGTTTTATCTGGGCATCCTGCCACCAACAGTCAGGAAAACGTAAATACAATTGTCTGCACTGACCACTGCTGGGAGTTACTTGCACAAAATCAAGCCCATTGGTGCATTATAGCTTTTTGTATACTAAGTAGGAAGCATAAAATTTGATACAGGACCTTAAATCACTGGGCCATGTAGGAATTCAATGTTCAGGAAAACTGTTTTAAAGAACATTTTGAATACTTTTTTGCCCCTTGACATTTTTGGAAGAGAGCAAAAACACAATAAAGAATTCACGTGGATGCTTCCGAGGCAAAACCCAGGTGTAGAGGGAGATTTAAGATAGATGCTATACTGCTGAGGGAAGGGGACGCAACAACTCAGCCCAGTGGAAGGCCACGAATGGTGTGATTCTAGCATCACTGCTTTTGGAGCAAGGACCACGAGCTGAGCCCTGCCCATCCTCTCTTTAGGAATGGTCTGGGTAAGAAACTATAACCTCTTGACGCGTCTGTAGCCTCTTCCCCTGACAAGCGAACAAGCACTGCACTCCGTCCACAAACGCTGCGTGTTTCATTTCAGATTTTACCTCTAGGAAGCACTGAGCTGACAAAACTGAACGCTCACGGCACTGCCCGCTGGGTCAATATCCCTTCTCCTGAGGGAGGCTCTCTCTGGAGGCTCTTTTTTTCCCCGTTGTGGCATCAGTTCCAGATTCCTGCTCCTTGATCCCTACCCTATAACCTTGCTGGGGCAGGACCACCCTTTATGGGGAACGGACAACAGGCCTTGATCCTGGTTGGCAGAGTTGCACAAAATTACTTCTGAATTTCTTTGAGCGCACAAGATTTTGATCATTCTTCGGGAATATGGCTGTATCACCTATCTTACCAAGGGAGTATCTTTTATCAAAGCTCATTGCTGTGAACTGGAATTTTACCTGCAGAACCAGGCAACTTCTAAAGACAAATTTAAACATGCCGATTCATTTCAAGGCTACGTTTGCAGTGGTGGATTTTTCTTTTTGCTAAAGCTGATCTATAAAATGAGCAGTGCTTAAGCACTCTTCCTATAGTACTGTCATTAGGCCAAACTCTAGTCTTACTACTGGTTTTTAGATCAGTTATGGCTTAATCTGCACTGTCAACATTTGGCTTTACTGGCGATCGGAAGGGTAAGCCTCACAGACAGCAAAACAAAGTTACTCTTTAGGGACTCAGAAGGCCTAGGGAATTTCAGTGCAAAAGGTTATGAGACTTAACGCATCAAAACAACGCAAAACCATTACTAAATAAACAACAGCGTAATTCCTTTCCTTCGGAACACTTTAAAAAAACCAAACCACACAACACATTGGGGAGTTTTCCAGGGACCACTTGATACAAAATCTTTCATACCCAACTGCATTAAAATACATTTTGCAAAGCAACTGTAACTGTCTTGCTCCCAAACCTTTTAACTCCAGGCTGTGCCTAAGAACCTGGGTTCTGTTTTTATGAATTGCTCGCTTGCCCCTCAGCTCATTTATTTCTTCCACTCTTAGGAATGGGGGAGGCAGCGGATCTGCAAAGTTCCCTACAGACCTGTTGCTAAGTGACAGCCACATACAGTCCTGGGGAAAAGATGGTCGTTCGTTTGTATGGTCAAGAGCTAAATACCAAGCCTCATCCAAATACATTGCAACAACCAGTCTCCTCCCAGCAACATAAATGAAGCAACCTCAGTTTTACATCACCCTGCTTGCATACGAGCTGGTTCCAACTGCCGGCTTCAGACGCAGATTCACGGGCCTTCTGCAACTTAGTTTTAAAGATTACAGAGGAAACAAAAGGCCTTAGGGGAAGACACAAGTTACAGAAGGGGTTTGTTCCCCATACTGTCCCCTTACACCCACAAACACGTCAGTCGTCGGTCTAAATCCAGGCGTTCCTGTGATACACCTTGTGCCGAGCCTTAGGAACCTGCATTCACCTGCGTCTTGCAGTACTCGCAGTCCCCCATGAGGAACACCCACACCCAGGCAGTCCGTATAGGTTGCTCAAATCCTGCAGGCAGACATATTGCAGACTATACAAGAAGTGACAGTTCCAAAAGAATAAGGGGCCCCGTTCCGAGCCGAACATTTATTTTTACCGCTCTTGGAAGCCTTTGCTTACGGTTCTAAAAATGCCGTTTGGCTTTTTTTTTGTTGTTGTTGTTGTTGTTTTAATGAAGTCGTTCACATGTGGCAGGTAACTTTTATGCCAGGGTTTCCTCACCCCGAAACGAAACGCACCGAAGACACGTCCTGCTGCTTTGCGCTGGCGCTTTCTGCAGTCCCTCTGGATTATCCTCTCCTGCCCGGTGACCCGAGGGGGCGAAGCCGGCAGAGGAGCCCGTGCGGGGGCCTTAGGGCAGGGGGATGCGCGGGCCGGCGGCTCGGCACCCCCGCCGGTCCCCGAACCCGCGGGGCCCCTCCGGCCTCCGCACCACAACCCAGGGGCGGACTCAACCGAAGGAAGACCCCGCTGCCACCATTTCCCGGGAGCGGGGTGGGTCTCCTGGCTTCACCCCCGCCGCAGCACCAAGAGGCAAAACCGCCAGGCGCGGCCCGGGCCCCCGGGTTTCCTCAGGGGAGGGCGGGGGACAGGACCCCACCGCCCGCACTGCCCGCCCCGGCCGGTTCGGGGCCCTGGGCACCGCCCCCCCCCCCCCCCGGCGGGGGCCCCGTGGGCGGGCCCGCCGCGGCAGGGACTTACGGCGCGGCCTCCGGCGGCAAGATGTCTCCCGTCGGCCGGCGGCGGCCCCGCTCCCGCTGCCGCTGCCTCCGCTCCGCCCGGGGCCAACGGGGCGGGGGGGGGGGGCGCGGCCCCGCGGCGCCAAGCTGCCAGGCGGGCGCCCGGTTGGAGACCCCGGTCCCTGCGCGGGGCTCGACCCCGCGCCCCCCGCAGCTGCGCCCGGCCCGGCCATTGTGTGCAGGCGCGATCGCTCTTGAATGCTCGGCGGCGAGCGAGGCAGGGCGGGAGGGCAAAGGCGGGGGGGAGCGCCGCGTTCCTCCCGAAATGGAAGTCTCTCGTTCGGGGAGGGGAGAGAACCAGCGGCGGGATCGTTACTGCGGTGGGGAGGCGAAGGCGCTCTGCCCGCTCTCCTGGCGCTGCACAGAAGTGGCTCGCTGCCATTTTATGAAGGCCCCAGATGGAGCTTTTGGAGGAACTTGCGCATGGGGGACGCGGATGTCCCTGCGCCCATCTCGCTGGGTTGGGAGAGCCCCGTTGCTGCTGCCCCCCGCTCGCCCACCCAGCCGGCACCCCCTCTCCTCGCCCTCTCCTCTCCCGCCTTCTTCCAGTTGCCTTCCCCACCAGCTGCCAGCGAAGAGGGTGGCCGCCACGGCTGCAGGACAGACAAATCGTAACAGATTGCCTCTGCGTTTGCCACGGTGGGACTAGAGGAAGCTGGGGTTTGGGTGTCGTGGAAGACTCCTGACTTGCCAGCGCTGCCAGGCCCTCCTGCTGCCTCCGCCTGAGCAGAGCATCCCCCGTCTTCAGTGCCCAAAGCAGGATGCCAGCCCATAGCCTCGTCCCCTTGCTGTTCTTTCATGGCTAGAGCTATGACAGGTGATGGTGGCATCATGTCATTGCAACTACCAACAGCTGGTAGAGGCAAGGAGTTTCCCGCTCTTCTCATCAACCACCCTGGGCTCCGTCGCTCCTTCCTTTGCTCAGTATCAGCAAATACTCACAGCACCTTCGTCGTACGACATAGAAAGCAGAAAGGAAGAAAACGGTTTAAAGGAAGAATGAAAAACGGGGAACTGGGGACAGGCTGTGGTGAAACACGTGGGGCTGGTCTGAGAAACATCCCTTCAGACAGTGTTTCTGAAATAAGGGGTGAGAAGACGTAGTACGCGCAGGGCTGCGTGCAAGGCGTGTGGGCTACAAAAGCAATGCTGTGTGCAATTGCACTAGCCAAGCCCCGGCATTGTAATTGTGGTGTTCTCATCCATATAAATGGCCGGGCTTGGTCTGTTTGGTAACGCAGCCGAACTCTGCCCAGCCAAGAGATCTCTCTCCGTCCGTCTCTGTACAGCACACGGTCAAATGCAGCCTTGGCCTGACTGCGCTTGCTCCCTGGGTGCTCGTTGTAATCCAAATCTGTTCAGACACGGTTTTGCCTGACAAAGGCTCCCTGCTGAGTGAGGTACCCTATAGTCCCTGATTGCCCTTATCCCAAGGATATGGATATGGATACAGTACTTACTAGGCCATCTGCCGTGGCTCCTCTACACAGCTGAGGACACGCTCGGCTTTCCCTGCGTTCCCATCCATGCACACCATCTCCCTCCTACCCCTTCTTCCTCTTCCACGGTCACAGCGGAGCTCTGCTCCCTTTTTGCTCGCGGGCAGCGCTGCCCACCCAGTAACGCTGCCCACCCAGTAACGCTGCCCACCCAGTAACGCTGCCCGTGTGCTGTGCAGGGCACCGCACACAACCGGTCCGCCCATGCTGGGCTCTTCCCACTCCGTTCTGCTGTTGCCCACACACTTTTATTTAAAAGAAAACCCCAAACAACCCCCAAATATGCTGCAAAGGCCCAGGTGGAATTTAAAGAACCCACAACATCGTCTGATGGGGTTGATAGGCGGTGAAGGGAGCTGACCGACAAGGGCAGATAGAAGGAGTTATCTGGGACACCAGCGTAGGCCGCCTTCTCTGCACTTCTACTATCATCGTTCATTTTCTCTGTTTTTTAAGGGGAGTCTCTGGATTTTGTGCTTTTGAAGAAAGCCTTCGAAACACAGTTGGTGAGAATTTCTGGAGTGAGAGCTGCCTGAGTCTGCAGGGGGTCTGAACAATTTGTCCGTGGCACAGGACGGAGCCTAGCACTAGCACGGAGACTGCTGTTGATCATTTTAATGTTGACATCGACTGGCTCGCCTCCCACCAAGGCGCGGGTTTATCACACTGAACATCCTCTGGGTCTGCAAAGGGTGCCCATTTTGAAAGCACACAGCGCGCCACGGGTGTCTAGAAGGGAGCCTTGCTGCAAAAACCTACATAAACTACCTCACTAAAACAAACCCTGGCTTAGATTGTATTCCCTTTGCCAGTTTAGTGATGTCTTTAGTTATATGTAGAATGATAAAAAGCACCTTTCCAGAGCTCCACTGTCTTTATGATTAATATAAACAGTTCATATTCTTACATTCTTGTATTCTTACTTCATTTTGACACCCTGCCTCCCTAATCAATTTTAGCAACCTCGGGGGACTATTTGCAGGAGATAGTTCTGAGTGATTGAGAATATAAACACCTAACTTGTTTATGCAGCATAGGTGGCGGGGAAGGAAATATTACTTGGAAGGGGGCAGAGCAGTGTGGGAAGGGTTGTGGCTGACAGTAATCCTCTTAAACTTAGATAAGCATTTTCACTTTGGGGTAACTATCTCAATTCGGAATGCGTCGCCTCATTTGTCATTGGTGTTTATTTGTCATTGTGTGTTTAGTATATTGGATAGTCAGAAGGCATCTCCTGGGTTACTTCAGTTTGCTGGTGTGCCCAGCCAGCAGATCCCCGCTGTTTTCCTTCCACCTTCTCATGGTCAAAAGAAAGTACAGATTCCTTGGGCAGGGCCTGCTTCTCCGGAGGGGCTTTCTGGACCTCCTCCAGCTGCTCGGTCTCCTCTCCTCTTTGCAGGCTACACCACTAACCCATGCTTCAGTTAACTCCTTACAGTCAGGTTACAATCACCCATGTATGTCCCTGTAATGCGCGTAATGCTCTTGACATTCTTGCATTCTCCATCAGATGAGCACAGCGACCTCGGACCAAATCCAGTCAGTGCTCGCCACGCTCTTAACGCACCCCACAGACCCAGTGTCTGTCCCAGTGGGGTGGTAACTGGGATGTCCAGGGAGCTGAGGCTGCCCTTCCAGCAGATTGCTGTAACCCACCGCGGTTGTTACCGTGTTGAGAAATTCCTCAGTGCAGTACCTGAATGTGTGTGGGACCGGTCTCTACCTCTCTTGCCCTTCGCTCTGGTTCCCAGCTGCCATAAAGATATGCAGCTTCCCCGTTACTGAAAATTAGCCCGTTGAGATTAGGAGCTTTCTGTACAGTGTGTTTTGATACCTGTTTCACGCAGGGTCGGAGCCATTGATCACCAGGATCCCTTTTAATCTCCATTACCCAGCCGAACAGAGAGCTGCACTTTGGTTTCCAGCAGACTTCAAAAACTGGCAGCTGACTTGGTCGAAGCGAGCTGCTGTTTTACACTCGGCCTTTACCTACCACAGGTAGATAACTCCATTTTCAGATAGTCACTCTTTGCTTTGACATCCAAGTCATGAGAATTGTCAGGAGATTCCCCCTCTTCTGAGCATGGAAAGCAGTTATTTGCTCCTGCCTTGACATTCTCAAGGCACCATCGACTCTATATTATTGCCAGGCACGTTGTTGTACAGCAGAAGGGCCAGCCGGTGTTAATATGTTATGGTGAGATTAATAGTTCCAGGGCACGAGAAGTGGATGTCTGGGATTCATTTCCCAGGCTGGTAGGCAGAGATAAGTTAGTACAGATAATTCTCTTGCTCCAAGTTTTTGTAGGCAGGCTACCTTTTATTTTTTTTCTGAAAACAAAATTTATGCCAACCAACTTTTTCAAATATCTGTGCCATTTTAGTAATTGCTTTCTTCTAGAAAAATACCAACTATGGAAATTTTTATCAATGCCTATGCCCCCTATCAAAAAAATACTTAATAGCACTGCAAAAGTTTTAAATAAAATGTCCCTTTTTTTCTAAAGGATGGCAAACTTTTTCCATTTTAAATCTGGAAAATGAGAGCCACTATGATAATTGCACTTTTCAACCCAGCTTGTGAAGTCAATCATACAGCTCGTGGACGCTGTCACTCAAAGAAAATGCCCAAATCTGTGAAATCACAATTAGTCGGTTAATTAGGGATAATATTAACCTCCGACATAACCCCTTTCAAAAACTGCTTCTTCCAAATAAAAGCCAAACGCTGTTGGGAGCTATAAAGTGGGTAGCCCGGCAGCAGTGACATCAGGAGACATAAACGCTTGATCCCGGCAGTGTGGAAGAAGCGTGCTCTAAAATAAAGCTGAAGCAGCCTGGAGCACCGTGCAAACGGGCAGCCTTGTCTGCCCCTCGCGCGGCCAGCTCAGAGCATGACCCCATCCCAGGCTGCGCATTACGCCAAGCTGTTCCTTCTCTTCTGGAATTCAAAACTGCCTCTTGCCTGACTGCATTTTTAATGTCAAGTGGCTGGGGAGAGTTCTGTGTTATTGTGCAAAGCAAGTATTAAATCTAAGAGCTATGATTTATATTATTAAGTCAGAGGATTCAAAATTACTTCCCATGATGATGTGCTCAATGGCTCCTGGTAGATGGTGAAAAGCTTGGTGGATAGTCCTGTAGTAATAACTCATATTTCTTATTTTTAGTTATTAAATCCCATTGCTTCCCCAACATTAATTTTCCATGTAAGCAATAGCTATAGTTGCCAGAGGGATTTTATATAATTGCAGATGGTAGGAGCCATAGTTGGTAATTGCAGAAATGCAGAGGGAGATGGCCAGGAGATGATCTTCTATTAAGATGTGGCCGTTGCTATGGAATACTTTGCTAACTGCTGTTCTGCATGAGAGCGCTACGATACATCATTTCAAATAAGAGGTTATTTTTAAAGCGGACCCATTTCTTTGCCTGCAAAAGCAAAATCAGATCACCCCTCTGGAGGATATTAATTAAAAAAGCTCCTGTGCCGGACAACAGACATTATATAGAATATAGTTCATGAAGGAGTCATGAGAATTAGAGTCCACCATAATACCAGGAGCAATGAAATCAGGGGCTGTCATATCCATCTCAATAGATAAACCCTACGCTTTAAATTAAACAAAACTTCCCTTGCAAATACGAAGATCACCAACTGGCAGAGCAAACAAGCTTACTAGAGGCTCATGTCCTCAGTTTAAACTGAACTTTGGGAATTCACTCCTACCAGGGAGACCACCATTTCTTCTACTTCTCTTGAAGTACGTTCTCTGTGCAGAGAGAGGGGTGCCGGGCGAAGAAATGATGGATGCTTGTTTGCGATGGACACAGAAAAAAGAACCGTGTCTGCATGTTCATGTCCAAAGGAGCGCCAAGTGACACCATGACCGTCACCCTGGGCCTCGCCGAAGGACCCAAAGAGCTCGGGAGCGCTGGGAATGCCGTAGCTGTGTTGCTTCATTGGGACAGTTTCGGTCCCTCTTTGGGAAATGTTGTACGGATGGGTTAAGAAAACAGTCGTGAATTGTAAATTTAGTAATGCTGGCTCAACAAGATTCACCAAGTCACTGCTGTCACTCTGTAATGGTGGCCTCCCTGAATTCCCAAAGTTCAGTTTAAACCGAGGACATGAGCCTCTAGTAAGCTTTTGTTTGCTGTGCCAGTTGGTGATCTTCATATCTGCAGGGGAAGTTCTGTTTGCTTGAGCTCTTTATGGATTAGAAATCTGAAGTAAAGCTGCATATGAGGAAAATGGGAAAAAAAATTAATAAACATGAATAACAAGTTCTAGCGCATGCTTTGCTCATCTTAAAAATCTACGTGTTGCAAAGTGCCAGCTCCATGACTGGAGCACATGAAGTTTTTCCCATGGCACGGACAGATAAAAACTTTAAAATAAGGAGGAAACAAAGCAACATCTCCCTCGACGGGAGCCACCTGTACTGCACCCTAGGCTTGTGGCAGCCGAAACCTCTTCCCTGCCTGTCCGGCAGGCCAAGCCTGGTCAGCTCCTCCTGCTCAGCCCAGACAGGCTGTGGGAGCCGACAGCGAATGGATGCTGAGGGTATGAGCCATAAGTAGTTATTTCTAAGAAAAGTCTTGGTTTCTCGACAGCTACTCAGAACTTGTGCTTCTAAAGTGTTTGCACGTGCTAATGAGAAACCGAGCGATCGTTGCTGGGTCCTGCTTTTCTTTTTCATAATGGGCTTTGCAAGATGGTTGCGCTTGCACGTGCTGCTCCTGGTGGGGCGTGCATGCAGCTAACTGAACAGGTCCGTCCTTCTGTGCTTTGATAGTCCAGCCCTGCTGCACAGTACCTGGAAGAAGAAGGAACCACGTTGTTCTACCCATCACAGAGGGAGGAAAACATCACCGTGCTGAACCCGAGCAATGGTCTAGGGATGTGAGACGGACTTTTTTTGTCATCTTCGGATTATGTCACTAGACACAATGAGAGTAAGCAGGTGCCTGTAACATAAGAATAATTTATATTTTTTTTCAGAAAAATATTCCTTGTTGCTTTGTTTACATAACGCCCTACAATTCATTTGGGGTTACGCTACTCCCTTCTACTTGCTTCTTGCTAATTCATCTGATGACATTTTTGACCATAAAGAATGGCTTATGGAAAACATTGAGCTGTGTCAGGACAAGGGGTAATGGTTTTAAACTAAACCAGGGTAGGTTTAGACTAGACATAAGGAAGAAATTCTTTACAATGAGGGTGGTAAAACACTGGAACAGGTTGCCCAGAGAGGGGGTGGAGGCCCCATCCCTGGGAACATTCCAGGGTTGGGGGGCGTAGCAACCTGATGTGGTTCAAGGTGTCCCTGCTCCTGCGGGGGGGTTGGGCTGGGTGAACCTCTGGGGGTCCCTTCCAACCCAAACCATTCGATGACTCTATGATTCTATGATTCTATATCGATGAGAAATATGCCAGGATATTTGTTTGGAAGTGCTTAGAGGGTCATTCTGAAGCCTGTGGATCAACCAGGCAAGCAGGATTAGTCTCGGGTGTCAGCTGTGACCTGTCCCACAAACTGAACTAGGGAAAGCAGGGCATTCTCCGGGTGATAGCTGTGGTGAATACTTTCCAAACAACTCATACCATAGAAATATGGTCACATAAACTCTTTATTGTTTAATAAATGAACACAAAATATGAATATGAAACAAAATGAAAATCTAAATCTTTCTGTGTACTATTTTGAGAAGAAAATAGTCAGTATTGGGTGACTTCCTGAGTGTGCTGATTATTGTGAATAACCCCTATAGCTCGGGAATACGCCTCTTAAATTAATTTTTGATTTCCCTATATGCTGTGCACTGAATTCTCAGGGGTTTCTGTCTCATTAATATCGTAACATTTTTCTAAGGTCTGGCTAGTTTTGAGAAAATAAGAGATGTGTAGTTTTATGCTAAATTGCCCTTATCCCACATGGAAGCATTTACCAGTGTGCAGCATTTCTCCTGCATGCACCTCGTATTCTTAAACTGCTCCATGGATTGTTTTTCCACTGAAGTTGCTTTTTTAGGTACTAAAATAGAGAAAACAAAATCCTAATTTTCTTTCAATGTATGGTTTTGTAAAAAACATCGGCGTGCAGGAATCCTGACAGAAGTAAATGTCCTGCACCAATCCCATTACCCTCATTATCATGCGCACGCGTCGTGTTCTGCATATGTATATACAATTAGTGAAGTCCAGACTTACACAATTACTTGAAATATTTCTGTGGAAACTGGATTTGGCAAACAAAGCAACATCTGGTCCCTCAAACCACTATTTCAAGCCTTTCTCATGACATGCATTCCTTTTTTTTTTTTTTTTTTTTAAACTGAGAGGACATTTGTTGCTTCTCCCTAGACCCGTTTACATTTCAGAATAATTCTGGGCTGTTGTGGCCAGCATTTTCAAATGTGATTAGTGATTTTGCAAATCAGATCTTTTAGACATGTCTCTATTAAACAGAGCTATAGGGATCGTTAATCACTTCAGAAAGTCTTGCCTGGTATTTCTCTTGGTGGAATGTATCGTGAGGTCTGTCTTAAACCCCTTACCACTGACAGGGGAGCACCCTTAAGCACCTTTACCATCTCTACGTGAAGGTGTGATGCCATTAAGGAGCTCAGCCAGCAGGTGGAGTTTAAATTGCATTTAAACAGCAGAGCTTTAGACTCTGATTAAGGTTTAGCTGGAACTGTGCTACTGGAGATGCCTCTTACTGACATTTCTGGAGGAGCGTTGGGTGGTTAACGCTTCCATCAGCTGTCAACCATGTGGACGTAGGTCACATCGCTAGTGCAAAGATGGCACGTGTGGTTTATTACTCGCTCGTGTTGACATCGGAGTGATGAGGAGGAGTGCTAAATAATTGTCACTATCTGTAAATTAATTAGGAATAAAAAAAAAGTCAGCTGTCAATTTTATATATACCTGAACAGACCTGAAGGGAGAAAGAGCACTCAGATGAATGGAATTCCCAATTTAAGCATTTTTATTTTTTGCCTTGATGGCAAAAAAGTAGGATTAGGTTAGGATTAGGGTAGGATTTGATGGCAGTGCTTCACTAGAAGCTGCATTAAGCACTGAAAGAGATGAGAGGGTCAAGAAATATCTGACAAAAATCATACTGCTGCCCTGGTAGCAATGGGAGGTAGATGAGAGAAGGGTTTATTGCATCTGTCACTGAGCTTTATTATGAACCCAGTGCTGAACAACAGCCAAGGCAAGAGAAACCAGAGCTGGCCGGCCCTTCTGAGCAGGATACGGCTATGGCTGGCATCTGCCCGGGAATGAAGCCAGGCTCTGGGGCTTATACCTCCATCTTCGAGATGAACTGTGTGGTCTGGCACCGCTTTATCTTACACTATGAGTTCTGGCTTACGGTTAAAGACAAGCCCTGATTTATAACTGCTGCTATGATAAGCTGTTCTGTTCTGGAGGCAGTTTCTGCTGTTATCCAGAAATCAGTGTAAGAAGTGTGTACGGCTGCAAAGGGAAACAATGATGGGATTTGCTTTGGCTAATAGAGATGTAAGCAGCACTGGCATCCAGGGAAGTCCTTATGTCACAGTTTTCAGGGGGAAAAAAAAAAAAAACAAACCCAAATATTACAGCATGCTGTGGTGATTTGAAGGGTGAAATTTTGCACCTTCCGGCCGGGAACAGCTTGCAGAACTTCATGGAGATGCAGTCTATAAAATCTAAAGTCATACCGAACACAAAACCAGGCAGGAGCATGCAGAGAGGAAAGGGAAAGTGAACCAGACGGGCAGATCAGGGCCTGCCAGGTTACCCTGACTTCCTCCGAGCTATGCGGGAGAAGAAAGGGAATTGGCAGCCATTAAAAGCACACGAGGACACAACGCGGTGGCTGCAGGGACAACGCGAATTACGGGCGAAACACTGAAGGAAAACGCACACAGGCTGAAATTTCAATTGTAGAGGCTACAGAAAAACCTACTGCTCTCATCTAAACCAGGTCTGTTCCGGAACTGGTGATGCTAAACCTGCGACAAAGGACTCAAAGGAGCGACGCAAAGCACCACGGGGAGCGCATCTGAAGCAGGTGACACGGGCTGCAGAAAAACTGCTGGAAAATGCCCAGGCGTTTGGAGGAATTAAAGTGTCTTTCAGGTCCTTGCGTCTGAAAACAGGCTCGTATACTCAAATCAGCCAGGCACCTGCTCAGCAGAATGCCTTGGGAGGGAGAAGGAAATAACGGGAGCTATAAACCAAGCATCTCAGCAGCACCCATCAGGGAGGCAGCAGCTAGGGAGCAGATAGACAAACGGCACCAGACCCAAGCAACATTAAGCAAAGCCCTCGCAAGAATTTACTACCAAATACCCTCTGTTCAGTGAACACATTTCACCTGGCAAAAAGGTGAATTTTCTCCATCCTAAGCGCCAAAAAGAGGAAAGTTGGCAACGGGTGCTGGAGCAGTCGAGCCGCCGTGGCCACGGAGGCTGTCATAAATAACGCCGGGGAGCGTTTCGGGAGGCAGGCCGTCCCCGCCTGGGTGGTCCCAGCCAGCCAGCCTCCGCTCAGTCCTGCCGTCTCGCTGGCTGCAAAAATTAACAGTATTTTGCTTGCCACCTTAGGAAACCTCAGCAATCGAAAAGCCTGGCTGATGTGCTTTCTGCCACAGCAGAGGACTGGCTTTGCTGATCTAAGGATCTGTTCCAGTCCTGGGTCTAGCATTCCGGTTTCACATCATCACTCTCGTAGCTCGCCAGGAGGCAATGCTGAATCAGCAGCTCACTCCATGCAGACTTCTTAAAGAAAGCTACAAAAAGCAAAGAAAATATATGGTGTTCCACTCCTGAAATGATACGCTATAAAATACCTTTCCAGCCTCCCGCTGCAATGCTTCATGCCTGGTGGCAGCCTACTCATGTACTTCGGTGCTTACAGTCTCGACGTTATTATACCTGCCGGTATGGAAAGGAGTTGCAGACATAAAGGAAGAAAAATGTGCAAAGGATGAAGGCTGCAACTACCAGCCAGCTATAAACCTCCCTAAACTTTAAGTGGGAAATTCTGCCAAAATCAGGGTATTTCTTTTTTTTTTTTTAATTAAATGAACTTTTCTCATATTACTTTCTTTAGCTTCTAAACAAAATCTAGCTGCCAGCGTATGGGGTATGAGGTCAATGGGATGCACCTGAAATCAGATGGGGTCCCACTAGTAATGCAGTGCCTGGATTCCTGCATATTAACGGCAGTATTTCCAGCACACTGATTTTTATTTCGGACATCAAAAGAAATGAACAGGCGTTAAAAAAAGAGAAGAGGGAAGGAATTCAAAGTCAGGGATGGTGACTTGCTATATAAGATAAAAGAAGGGATGGGGAGGTAATGCATGATTTTACCTCTTGAGTTGCATCTGAACCTCTGTCAATCAGTTCTGCCCTGAGCTCCAGTTTTACTCGGGTTTGCTCTATGTTCTGTGTGCTCTTGCCCTTTCCTGCTGCGTACCAGCCACGGGGAGAGGATTCACTGTCAGAGCATTGCAAAACTGGCTCTACTGTAATGTTTTTCAGTGAGGCTCGAACTAAGCCTGGGTATTTTTACATTTGCCGGGGTGAGGAGTGCTTGGACAGTCACCTCGGAGGGCTGAAAGACCACAGCCTGTCCTTGTGCCGCTGCACCCGGAGACTTCTATACGAGGCCAGTGGCATTTTATATACGTGCCGAAAGAATGGCAAATTGCAGCGAGGCTGGGGAGAGCAAGCCTTCACTTTGTTAGTCAGTAAATTACAACAGATGGTTTCAAAATGACTTCAGCAGTGAGTTTTTGTTTTCTGCAGAGATCCGTGCCATCAACCTCAATCCAAAGACAAAGCAGACGGTGGGTGTTTTGTCGTTACCACGTCTCTGCTGACTCCTACCAGTCAGAGGGAATGGGAGTCAAGAACGTAAGATGGGGAACTGGCCATGGGAGAGGATTATAGAGCATCACCTTTGGTTTCTAGGAAACTCGTGGATTTTTGCCAAAGGGCCCTTGTACCTAAAGGGGCTTATAGGAAAGATGGGGAAAATCTTTTTAGTAGGGCCAGCTGTGTCAGGACAAGGGGTAATGGTTTTAAACTAAACCAGGTTAGGTTTAGACTAGATATAAGGAAGAAATTCTTTACAATGAGGGTGGTGAAACACTGGAACAGGTTGCCCAGAGAGGGGGTGGAGGCCCCATCCCTGGGAACATTCCAGGCCAGGTTGGACGGGGCTGTGAGCAACCTGATGTGGTTCAAGGTGTCCCTGCTCCTGCAGGGGGGTTGGGCTGGGTGACCTCTAGGGGTCCCTTCCAACCCAAAACATTCGATGATTCTGGGCAGGAGCTCCTGCTCCTGTATCGTGCAGCTTTACGTGTGCGGGAGACCTATGGTAGCTCGTCACCTGGGGCTATTGCTTTTTTTTAGGTTATTCTCTGCAACCTGTGTTTGTGAAACGTTCACCTCCTGCTGCAGAGAGCAGGGTGTGTTACTGTGGCTGCGGTAGGCTGCTGCCATACAAATGCAGCTCAGCTTTGCAATGCTCCTTTCTTGAAATCCGGGAAATAGCTCACCGGCCAGGAAAAGCAGTGGTTCCAAAGGCACCCAGAACCCGCCGGGTTTGCCATCCGACTGCGTTAACTGCTGAAGGTAAAATGAGGAGGTTGTGATCGGTTTGCAACAGGTAAGAACTGCCATTGACTGTTGGGAAGAGGGGATCAGAGCGTGAGAAGCAAGCAGAGATAACGTTGCAGCTGGAATGAGCAGATTTAAGCTACTGAGGCTGCAAGAGGATTCATTGGAGGGGAGTTTGCTGATTTTATCAAATACAGACCTCTGTCAGGTATACATCCTGAAGATGTGTATTTTCTCACTAGGCACTACTTGCTGTGTATTGCACCAGGTATTTATTATTTTGCTTTATATTACCATTTGTCAGCGCTCTGGGTTGTGTAAAACATGCTGGAGTACCACGTTCTCCCTGGCTCCTGGCATCCCGTTATCCAGACAGTATTAACTGGGCTGTACCTATTCCTCCAGAAGGTAGACAGGAGGCATGGTGCTACATTAAAACACTTAAATGTACAACCCCGATGACCGTATTTTGGTTGTTAGACAAGCTAACAGCTATAAAAGCAGAGTTAATGCAATTAAACAAAAATTCAGTGTTAAAATAATAGAGAAACTTGCAGGGAATGTAGTTGACGGTGAAGACAACCTCTGCGCAGGGCGGTGATGTAGTGTGATTGTGTCTAGGACTTGGTCTGTATTTTCAAGAAGAAATAAATCCTGAATGTAGCTGCAGAGCTGCCAGGGAAATGGGAATGAAGGGATGCTGGAACGGTTTCCGCAGGGTCTGGCAATAAATAGTAAGAGGGTTAGAGAAATGATGAGTAGGTCCAATATTTTACTGCAAGTTTAAGGGTGCAGGAGGGGGAGAGTGGCGTGACAGAAGGTCACGTCCCATGCACGGCCAGCATGACAGGAGGTCTCTGCTTTGCTCAGGAGCTTAAAACCGTTGAGTCCCGCTCAGCTCTTTCTCTTTTTCTGCATGAGCGCCAGATCCGGAGAGGCCCCGCTGCAGGAGGTTTCGAGTTTCATCCATTTCGTAGTTTGGTTGATGCCCAGATATGAAAATTATTAGGAATATGAGCTGACGCTGTCCACATCCAGCTGGTGAGTAACAGAGGTGGGATTTTTATTTCTGGGAAGTATCAGCCTTTTCTCATGAGCCAACTCAATTCCAGCCTGTGTAATTAATGTTTTCATCAAAGAGGTGCAGATACGAGGCAGAGGTGGTGCCTTTGGCATCCCAAAGATGCTCAGCTTAGGCAGCTGATAGCAGGATAAAGCATGCACGGCAGAGATTTTCATTTAGGTGGCAGGAAAGTGCAGGGACGAACTGATTTGTTAAAGAAGCAGATTTAGTCCAAGTCTTCTCTTTGTAAACCTTTCAGCAGCGGTGTCATTCAGAATGACAGCCTAAAGCAATCTGATTCCAGCAGGGAGACCAAACTGCATTTTCCTAACGAGAGCGCCATCTCCTTACTGAATCTGTGAAGACATTTTGCAGTTCCACCCTTCGGGAAGCAATGGTTTCAAGCACAGCCTTTCTGTTTTCACTGCGGGTTGACAGCTTTGCCACACATTGTGTTTTTCCAATTTGGACTCAAGAAGACTGAATGAACCAGAATAAATCTGGAGAACAAGGACATTGGTTTTTCTTTTTTTTTTTTTTTTTCTCTTTTCTTGGCTCATTCCTTCCTAGAAGCATTTATCGTGTTCTGTAGAAAAAGCAGCGTTGCTTCAACTTCAAACAATTTAAGGCTTTTTGTGGCAAGGCCGTACCGCTGCGCCGAGCACTCAGAGGCAGCAATCAGCTGCTTCTGCACGGCATTGGAGCATTAGCAGAAGAGTTACTTCATGATACATCTCTTCAGATCAAATTTGACCCCCCAAAGAGACTACTAAAAAACTTAAACCCAGAACATGCCAAGGTTTGCAATAAATAACAGAAACAACTGAAAAGCAAAGCAGAACAACATGAAGCTTTCCTCTACATGTCTGTAAATGGATGCTCCAGAATCCCAGCGACCGGCCAGATGTGCTGTCCAAGTGGTGGATCTTTGCAGTTTGGCTCCAATTTTGAACACATCAAAGTCTAAAGCTGTTGTACAAACGGCACCAAAACCAACTGACTTCGTTTGGTGTGGTCTCGTTTCCAGGCTGACAGCAAAGAGAATAAACAGTGAAGAGAAAAGGACAAGTTGTAAACTGTCTTTGATTAATCTAGACCGGCTTCAAAAATACAAGCAAGCAACAACACTAACTGGAAATAAACGGCACCCAGTTGTCCATTGGAGTAAACTGGAACAGCTCCACCGAAACGATGCTGCTGCACCCTTTGGCGGCAGAAGACAACGTGCTCACGGTGTTTCACCCTGGGGACGCGTTGAAGGTTCCAAGCCAGCCCTGTTAAGGAGCTGTTCGAGGCTTAACGAGGTGCAGGTTGCATCTACTCCTACTGTTGCTTCCCATGCACGAACTACAAGCGCTGCAGATTCGGTCCCCGCTCAGTCACGTCCACGAGTCCATAGGGGTGGTATGGAGGCACCGGCAGTGCTGTACCTCCGTTAGTAGGCATCGGTTCCGTGAGAAGAAAATTACAGCTGTGATGTTTATTATCGCTTTACCACAACCTCTTCTCCTATGATTCATATTGCCTTAAGAGATTAGTTTTCTTTACCATTTAACCTTTCTCAATATTGCTGCCTGAACCAAATTTATGTCTAGGATAAAGCCATGTCCTCTTTTTATTGAATCCAGGTACTTTTCATAATGAAACTAAGGTCACGTGATCTTTGATTGTGGTACTTTGAATTCTTTATTGAAAATGTATATTATATGTTTTTATGACATTAATTAAATGTCTCAGAATAAATGACAACATAAAAAATAATTAATGTCTCTGTTTGGCTCATTATCTCTTCGGAGTTGATTTGTGTTCAGAGAGCTGGAAACTCATCTGACCCATACAGATTTAGATATTGGGGAGCACTGCCTCATGGCAGGGCTGAAGGGAGAGGGCTCATTTCATGAGCACGGTACTGTATTTTTTTATTTGCTTGCAAGTTCCCTGGGTAAATTGCCTTCTCATCCACACAGGATGTTATTCCACCTTCACCACCGGAGAGTAGCTGAGTGCCTTCCAGCGAAGCATTATGTGATCCAGCTAACATCTGCCGTGCTCATTCTCCCTTTCATCCTTACCCAAGCGTGTGCGTGTTTTGTTGTTGGTTTTAGATCTACACGCTGCCATGTGTCAGTGTTACGGAAAGTCATATGTGCATCAAACACTCTGCTAAATAACTTGCATATTGATCCTGCAAGACCCCTCTGGTTTATGGCCTGAGATTCCGAAAACTGAAATAGGGGTATGAAGCGGTTGTAATCTTGCAAGACAGAAATAATTATAAAATCCATCAGGAATTCATTATCTTTATGTATATTTTTATATTATCCCAGCATCCTGGAGATCTTTAACCATGAATTAGACCATTTGTACTAGAAGCTGCACAGTCTGTACTTTCAAATCATTTACAATCTAATTATAAGACAACAGATCTCATCTTTTGATACATTAAACCATCCTATTATAGAAAAAGGATGCGATTGCCTATTAAATCTCATAGAGAAGTCCTGAATGTCAGCAGAACTAGGTTTCTGTTAAGTCTTACACGTAAT
Organism: Gorsachius magnificus; assembly: GCA_034008185.1. Taxonomy (NCBI): domain Eukaryota; kingdom Metazoa; phylum Chordata; class Aves; order Pelecaniformes; family Ardeidae; genus Gorsachius; species Gorsachius magnificus. The sequence continues at coordinate 19,229,012 of CM067093.1, forward strand.
TCCTACACGGGTATTATTAGTAGTATTGTTTTTATTATTCCTCAAAATCATAACATGCCGTACAAACACACAGAACTATGCCCAAAAGGTGTTTAAAAACTCATTCTGGTGCACAGCAGGGAGTTGAGGTGCTGTTCAGATCCCAGTTCAAGCCCCGCTTTGGGCTTCATGAAAGGAACCATCTGATGAGGTATTTGCAGTGGAATATGGAAGCGCTTGGAAGACAAGTCCACTGTTAGAGGACGATTGACATTTATTGACTTCCTGCACCATCTAGTGGGGATTAAAATTAATTGCTCTCATTTTATGAAGACTCTAAACTGTTTGGGATGCTGGTGGCTTTCTCTCCCAGGCACTGAGAAGAGCACTGGAGGACCCAGTTCTCATCATCCTTTGCACAATGGCACCAGCCTTCGTTGGGACCATCAGTGCCACCCAAGACAGGCTATAACTGTTCCTGGAGCACATTGCATCCAGCAACACACAGGAGTCAATCCACTTGAATGAAGGCCAAGGGGACCATTGGGAAGGGCAGACCTCAAGGAGCACTACTGGGGTGTCACTGAGCTGCGGGTGTATGCAGGACCTCAGAGTCAGGCCATGGGAAGCAAGAGAGCGTAATGAAGACCCAGCGAAATAGCTGCAAACTGTTCAGATAGGCTCACCTTGTGGTTGGGGCCTTGGGATGAGTTTCAAGAGGTCGGAGTGCAACTCCTCCCTCTCTCTCGTGACCTGGTTGGCGTTACAGCTCTGAGGCTGACCTGAGTGACTAAGATTTAGGAGTAACACTTTTCATCAAACATTAAATTTTTCAGGTTGCTCAGCAAACCACAGAGGAGGAGTCAAGATCTGACCCTGCAGGTGGAAGCAAAAATCACTTCTGTAACCTCAATATAAGGCATTTCCTTAAACAAAATTTGCTTAATTATCAGCGAACAGGATGACATTAGGTGATTAGACTCCTAATTTTCTGCTCAGGAAACAGCAACCAGCTTTTTTCCTGTTGCTGGGCAACACAGATATGCTTTGAAATTTGGTTAAAGTAGTGAGTTATAAACATGTTTAAATAGACATGATATCACTACAGAGGCAACCCTAATTGCTATAAACAGCCAGGAGGTTGGAAAATCCCACCTACAGAATATAGTTCATGAATTTAAAAAAATGCCCAGGCTAACTGAAAGGGAGGAATATACAGAAAAGCTTGAAGAAGGGGAGAGGGATTGCATCCCTCGAGAAAGAGCGCCAATTATTTTCATATGCTTGTGTTTGTTACTCCTGGTGCAGCCCTTGTTGAGTCAACCCATTGCCCTCCCCTTCTTAGAGTCTGTTGGAGGTGGTCATCCATGTACACGTGGATCAGTATAGCAGTAACGAAAAGCACACTCTGCCTGGGAAATCGGCGTGTCCTAGGCTGGCCTGGTCGGTGGAAACTGTTCTTCACTGCAGATGTTCTCCCCTTCACGGCCAAGGCTTATCTTGGCCTGTCATTGTGGCAGGTTTTGGGCTGAGTAACAGGGACCAAGTGGATTTGGAATGCTCCCCTTGTAGTTTGACAAGTCTTGTTTTGGCTTCGCTTGACCGAGGTCCCAAGGGGTTGGTTGATCCATGAGGCGTTGGGCCCTACAGAGGCATCTGCTCGAGACCTTCCTCCTCCTTCAGAAGGTGCCAGCAGTACGTGAGATGTAATGGTGACGCTGACTCTAGGAGCCTTTCCCGGCTGTGCTCAGCTTTGTAGCACGACAGCAATCAGGAAGGATAAAGACCTGAGCGTGGCGTCTGCCTTGTTTTCTCCTTGCGAGTACAGGATTCCAGTTTTCCAACCTGAATTTCACGCTGGCAGAACATCACTCCGTTGTTGCCATAACATCCTGTGCTGTTTCCTGGTTTTCAATGGCAGAATTTCCTATGCTTTGTTGTACGTTTGGGATTTTTTTCCTTTTTCCTATTGGTTTGACGCTGCCTATCACTGCAGGCACCGACACCTGCTTCGTCGCTGTGGCTCAGGGTTTGGAAAGATCTCAATTGCCTTGCGCTGATCTGGATGTGAGAGGCAACTGGTGCGTAAAGTTTGTTACTGAACCACTGAAAACAGGCGTTCCAGCTGCCACGCTGCTGCTCTTCAGACACAAACACTGTGACTGTTTTAAAACAGTATTTTCTTTAAAAAGCTCACATTGCAGAGCAAATTCCTTTGCAAATTTGTCAGCAAATTCCTTCCTTAAAGATGCTAGTACATTCACATGGATAACCACAACATTTATTAGCTCAAAATAGTTACAAAGCTGGTGGAGAAAGCTGTATTCCTTTCCTCCCCCGGAAGGCAAAGGTCTTCCCACCGCCGAAGCGTGCCGTTGCGTTTCTCGGTGATGGGATGCTCTACGTACAGGCAGTACGTGCTGTTGACATGCCTGTCTCGTGGGTCCTGCCAATAAAACCTGACACTACCTGCACTGGGGAGGTCTCACCCCTTTGGTATTGAGGGCTGACTGTTAACACAAGCTGCAAGGCTGTTGTCCCCCACCTAGCGAGGACAGCCACCTGCCTGGCCTTCATGGTCCTCCAGCGTGCTGGGAAGCTGCCTGGCAACGCATCTTCTCGGGATAAGGGATCAAGGTTTCATAGGCATTTGTGAATATTCATATTTAGATTTCCTGAGAAGAAAAAAGGAATGTCAGCAATTTGGGGTGAATCTTCTGTTGGATTCATTTTTTTTTTCCCTTTTCAGCTTTTTTATGGGAAATTTTGCCAAAACGTCCTTTAATTGTGCGTGTTGCTTTGACAGATCTGGCAGAATTGCAGACAGAGATGACTGCGGATGCTGTGCTAAGCATGTAAAAATGGAAACTCCATGAATATCCCTCTTAAAAACCTGTCTTTAAAGACTTGGTTTACTTTTATTTACTTAATTGATTAATCCAGATGATGAGAGGCTGAAAGTGCTGGTTTGAAATGCCCCCGCCAGACAGCTCTGCCCACATGCCTCAGCCCCCATCACCTTTCCTAATTCCTGTCTGAGCTTCTTCGAGCAATAACGTCACACGCTTTGTGCCCAACTGTCCGATATTTTTGCTCCTAAGACTGTTGACCATGGAGAGGGGACGAAGCTCATGTCTCGGCACGATCCTGGCATCACACAGATCCAGTAAGCACTATAACCACTTGCTAACCCAGAAATAAATAAAATAAAACCTGCCCTGTTTATACTTCGTGTTTGATCTCTGGAGATTTCTTGGCATCCTTGTTGTTTGTTGCTTTCCATGATGGGATTGCCTGGGTAGCGTTAATGTATCTGCCCAGCTGATACCTACAGACTTTGCCTTCTTTGCTTCTCATTGTGATTCCAATCACAAGCACAGAAAAAAGCCCTTCTGGAACTCGGATGGGTGTTAATAACTAATGGGACCCCAACAAATCACCTGAAATACAAAGGTGGGTCAGATGAATGGTTCGTATAAAAGTAACTCCCGGTGAACCATCAGGTGGGAATTAAAATTTAATTTAGAATGTACTATCACTGCTGCGGCGGTGGTGGTGGTGATTTACTTGATTGACTGCTGGTTTCTTTCACCTTTGCAAGCCTTAGGTTTTTACTATCTGAGGAAATTAAGGCTGAATTGCAGCAGGAAATTCCTTGTACCCAGGTGTTTCTGGTTATCCGACGAATAGCTCGGCTGGTGGGGAGGCGAGGATTAGGATGGGATGGTTTGGAATCTAAATGGTTCTCATTGCTTCATACCACACATTGACATTCTGGCAGCCGCTGCATTTGTTCTCAGCAAAGGATGGGAAAATCCTACTGAGCCGAGTAACGGGTCCAGCAAGCAGCGATAATTTCATTGTTCTTTTTCAATAGTGAGGGTGAAAAGCTGGTTTTATTGGGTTGTCCTGATTTAATGGACTGAATTTAAAAAACACTATTGAATCCTGTTGGGTCATGATTTGAACTGCCTTAATGATGCAGCTGCGTACTCTGCTGCTCCCGTTCTCCAGCCGGACTTGTGCTAATTTTCCTTCCCAGATGAAAGCATGAAGGGCCCCACCTCAGTTCCATGGCCTTGCTGGGAGCTGGATCAGGCTGGAAAGCCTCCGAGTGGCTGAGCTGCTCTTTTGGGAACGCACACAATCGAACCCAGCATCGATTTGGTGACTGATGACCCCGTGCTGGACCTAAGTGCTGGAGGCAGGCTTCACAATTTAACTCAGGAGGTGAACAGAGAACCAAATGTGCCTGGATGAAAGTTGTGCTTTCGCACTTGAAAATTCACGATAGAATGGGCATGCCTTGCAGTGGCAGGCAATCTCGGTTATCATGGAAAATCCACACTAACTGCCCTTCCCTGCGAGGCTCTGGGAATGCAGCTTCTCCAGTGCCGCCATGATCTGCTGGGTCTCGTCCGTTGGCCAGTTCTGTGGCTGCTGTCACCTCCGGGTGCCTCTGCTCCATGTGGCCCATTCCTGGGATATGTGAAGGTTTCCCAGACACAGGCTTTGCCTTCTGCCCCGGGCTCTAGACCCCTCCGAATTAGGAGACCTTGGTCAAGCTACCCCTCAGCAAGAGTGGCAGAGTCAGGAATAAACCTCCCAGAGCCTCAACACAATTCTCAAAATGTAAATTATGCTCCATTCCCACTTCAGCTGCTCATGAGAAATAAAGGGACTAAAAGAGACAGAAGTGTCCTCTCCTTAGCCCAAAGCTGAGGAAACCATATTTCATTTTCTGCAGTGAAGCCGAAGCCGTGGGACTGCTGTGGATGTGCAAGGGGGCAGCCCGGCTTCTAAAAGAAACAGAGAGCAAGGGAGAGAAATATTTCCCCAAGCCTTCAAAGCTCTAATTCCTGCAGAGCCCTGGGCTTGGTCGCACTGTCAAAGCTAAGGGGATGGAAACGGGATCATTTCCCTTAAGCAGTCATTAAGGGAAACGACTTCAGATTATTCAGGGTTTCAGGTACTTCTATAGCAGCCTAATGGAGTGATAACCGGCTACATCTTCCCGGACTGCGCCAGCAGACACCACCCGAGTTTTGCACACCAGAGGTATCAGCTCTCCTCCCCAGTGCCACAAACTGCAAACGAAATAGCCCCAGAATAGAGTAATGCTATGCAAACCACCTCTGGTGCCAAATGGAAATGTAATTTGCAGGCATGTGTCAGCAGAGAAAGTCCTTTCCTACAGGAGAAGAAATTCAAGCAGCCACATGGAAATACTTTAATTTCAGCATTAACCATCAGAGGAGATGGCTGTTACAGATCATGGGAGCCAGGTAATTTAGTTCTGAACTTTAAATATGTGCAACGCCAAGAAATATTAGGGGATGTGGAATGTTTAATGCAGCCCTGCACCATCAGTGCTGCAGAGTCAGGAGGGGAACCGGAGCAAAGCTCTTGCCGAGTTGATTGATACCTTCACCTTCACAGCACAGCAGTCAAACTGCGAGCTGGCTTTGGAAAACCTGCCCTCCCCGCTGTTTACCTCTTGGGCACGAGCTACAAACTGAGCCTGGAAGTTGCCACCTTCTCCGTGGATTCTGATGGTCGGCAGCCTGTGTCTGCCGGGGGGTGAAGGATGGAGTCGATGCCCCCTTCCAGCCTTCAGCCCTCCCTCCCTCGCTCCAGCAGCCCTACCCCCAAACCTGTGAATCCAAATAGCTCCGGGGTAGGTGGATTTTTTCCACCCTGTTCCAGGTCTAATTCCTCTTTCAAACTAGTACCGTATATCTTTCCCCACCTCCCACTTGTCACTTTATGGCTTGCTGGATCTGTTTCCTTTAATGCTTGAAAATATACAGTTAAAATCACCTTAAAAATTACTAATATGCCTTTTTATTTGAAAGGCTTATTTCCCTGAAAGGCTTTCCTAGTCTTATATGAGGGCATGCTCTCTAATATTAAACATTTTTTTAAAAAATGGGTGCACATCTGTTTGATATTTAACTGGAAACAAATGGTGAGAGTGGAGGACATGAGCAAAATTATGCTTTAGATAGCTATAAAAGGTCATTTTTGCTTTAAACTACAAAGGATGAATAGGGGCATATGACACACATAATAAAGGCAGAGATAGGTTTAAGATGCCCTCGGGCTACGCGGAGGTCAGCTGCTAGCTTACAAGAAAAGACACATTTTGCCCTTCATTCTTTTGCCACCCAAAAGTCTGGAGAGGCAAGCTGGGATCTGTGCAAGTAAGGTCACCCCATCTCTGCTTTACAACACATCACCTTTTTCTTTATCTTTTTCCTAAGGGCTACCGAACTCTTAAGCCTAATAATTAAATAATTGGCCCCAAACTAACCCCCCCTTTCTTCCTGGCTGAAAATTGGAGAAGGGTTTGGCTTCTCTTGCTGAAGAAGCCGTTGTTCGTGCCCTGCCGCGTGATGAGAAGTTTCTCACCATTGGACATCTCAATGATCTGCAAAAAACCCACACGTGCCCCTTTCTGGCATGGGCAGGAGGGCATCTGCCAGAGGGGCTGAAAACAAGCAAAGCTCGGTCTGCCCGACAGCGGTGCCAGCGCGGCAGCACTGGGCTGAATCACTGGGGTTTGCTTCTAGTTGCGGGTTTAGCCTGAGCTGGGCTTTTTGGGCAGGGCTGGGTTTGAAAACCGCCAAGCACTCCCCGTGAATGTGGAGGGGGAAATGAAGTGGGAAACGGGCCATTTCTCATTTAGAGCTGGCACGGGACCAAACCAATGGGAGCAGACGAGATTTCCAATAAAACCTTCCTGAAAGGCGAAGGAGCGTAGAGACGAGATGCTGGTTGTAATCTGCCTCCAGCTCCATCCGCTCCAGAAGCACTGGGAATGCAGGGCAGGGTATGGCTAGCACCTTGTCGATAAAAGTGCGATGGAAACATCAGCTTGAATTTGGTCATCAGGTGGCTTTTGCATCTGCCAGAACATCTTTTCTGCTATTAGAGCCAGATTAGTGAAGAAATACGGAACAAGAAGGTCAAAACCTTACCTGGAGCTCCATCCCTCTCCGGTTTATTTGAAGCCTTCTACTTGTTTCTGTACCGAAGGGGAAAAATTTGAGTCTTACTGCTTCTTCACAAAGTAACGCAACTTTTCAGTTCATAGAATCATAGAATCATAGAACTGTTTAGGTTGGAAAAGCCCTTTAAGATCATCAAGCCAAACCGTTCCCCTACCCCTGCCATCCCACCACTAAACTGTGTCCCTCAGAACCTCATCTGCCTGGCTTTTAAATCCCCCCAGGGATGGGGACTCGACCACCTCCCTGGGCAGCCCATTCCAGAGCCTGACAGTTGATTTCCCCCTTTTTCCCCCCCAAAACACGAGTCCTTTATCCTGGCGGGAGTTGTTCAAATCCTGGCGGCAAATCATGGGGTATTTCTGAATTTTAGGCATGAGACATGCATGCATGTTTAAAACATTTGGAGCAGAAACTCAATGTATTTTCTGAGTATTCCTGAGCTTTGTACTCCAATCTGCAATCGCTAGAAAGCAAATTGTCCATAGCTCCATCCCATAACATGTAGGTTATTAATGGGAACCAGGTATCCTTCTTCAAAGGAACAGGAACATCAAGAATCGTATCTGTTTCTCATGCTCTAGGAGGCATTTCACAGTTTTAATGATTATTCAAAGGGGGAAAAAAAAAAGCTGGATGATAAATTCAGGAGCTAGCTCAGTTACAGAGAGGTACAGACACATCCTCTGGCTGAAACGCCTCTTAGGAAAGCCCAATACGCCGCACTTTATCATAGCAGGCACACGAGCTTTTGGCTGCCAACACGAGGGCACGCTGGCAAAGAGCCGAGCCAGCTGCCGTGGTTACGGTGCCATTGTAAACTTTATTTTTGATGCTCAGCATGCATTGAGAGCGATGCCTTTGTTCCATATGGCTTCCATATAGCGACACTGCATCCTGTGTAGGAGAGGTCAAGGAGTGGATTATCAGCAAGTGTTTCAAGTCAGGAATGAAGGGAGCTGGCAGGGCAGATCTGCACAAAGCCTGTTCTGTGCTTCTCATTGGTGCGGTGACCTCTGGGTTTCGGTGCCTGTACGGTCCCCCCCTTCTCCCTTCATGTGCCGAGCACTGGCTAACATGTTAGCACAGCATTTCCCTGGCAGGTTTTTAGAGGCAAAAAAAAGAACAAAAGCAACTCTGAAAGCCTGGCTGAAATGTTTAGCTACGAGCAGGGAGGCTGGGAGCAGGGAGGGAGCAGCACAGTGAAGGATCTGCTCCCATCCCCATCCCATCCCCAACCCCATCCCATCCCCATCCCATCCCCATCCCCATCCCATCCCCATCCCATCCCCATCCCCCATCCCATCCCCATCCCCATCCCATCCCCATCCCATCCCCATCCCCATCCCCACCCCATCCCCACCCCCATCCCCACCGTCCTGCTGCCCAGCACCCTTGGGACCAGGCATTAGGCTGCAATTGCTGAATACTCCCTCGAGTGGATTAACCCTGCTCTGATTAACAGGGAGGGGAGGGAAAGGCTCATAATCCTCCGTGACGCTTCCCATCATCCTGCTCAGCTCAGAGCACCCCCAGTCCTCAGGGCAGCATCAGGAATGACCTCTCCTCTGCCAGAAGAGCTTGGCTCATCTCCCTGCCTCTCCACTCTGGGTCCAAGCCCCAGCAGGGCATCACGGCATGGAGAGCTGCGGGGACCGCCAGGCGGGCTCATCCCCAGTCCCAGCACTGCTCCTGTCCCTGCCCTGGGCAGAACCAGCGACTGGGCTGAGCACCAGCAGGGAGCTCCTCAGTTCCCCTTTCCAGCCCAGGACTGCTGAGACCTTTTTCTGAATCCCAAGAACAGGTCCTGGTCCTGCTCGGGTTCTGCTGAAGTTAATGGTCCCCACCAAAAATCACTATGGGTAGCTTTGGGGTCTGTTTCTCCCTGATTTGAAACAGTTCGAACAAGAAATGAAGAGCAAGTTCCTCTTTCCCCTGCCCCACGGTTGAGAGAAATGGCAGGGTTAGGGTAACGGTTGGACTTGATGATCTTAAAGGTCTTTTCCAACCTAAACGATTCCGTGATTCTATGAAAAGTTTGCAGAGCGCAAGCCTGGGGACGGTGAGAGAGGGGAGCTCCTGGGGCTGCTGAGCCACCAGCTCCCGCCTGCCCATCCTGCTCCCACCGCCCCCGCTGCCCCTTTCCGCCCCCTCGGACAACGGCTTTGATCTCTTTTCCACTCACCAAAATGTTTCTTTTGTCTCTCGGAGCATTACACCAGACATGAGTAGGTATGCAAAATTAATAACTGCTTTTTAATAACTCATGACCTGTAAGACCTGAGCAATTATAAACCTCATAGGGTTATTACTGACCAAGTAAAAATTATATTCCATTTAAACATTCCTCATATAATATCCCCACTGCAGTCAGCATTTCAAGAAAAACAGTGTTAGCAGTGCTGTTTCTCTGGTACCTAATGAGTTAGCTTTGGCCAGGGATCAGGAGCTCTTGACGGGTGTAGTTTACATTGACCACTCAAAGGCTTTGGATATTCTGGACCGTACCTTGTTGTTTAAGGATATAAAGTTAAATTGGGGCCAGGGGGAGCGTAGTCAGCTGTTTACAGCCATGCTGGAGAAAATGCACCGAAACCAGAGGATGGGAGGGAGGGGGCTGGAGCAGGACTGGGGACAGGGCTGTGTCCCCAGCAGTGACAGCAGCCGAGGGGCAAGGACCGAGTCCCTGGCATGAGCCACTGGGTGCTTCGGGGGTGCTTGCGGGGGACTCGCGGTGACACCCTCCCACTTCACCCTTACAGAATCTATCAAGGGGGAAAATAATTTCTCCTTCATTCTGAAAGTCCTCTGAAATTTTTAAAAAAGTATTAATGCCGCTGCCTGGCCTCTTGGATGGGAGCCTCGGGGGGACGGGCGAGGAGGGGCTGTGGCACCCGTCCCCTTCTAGCAGCTACGCTCAGGTGTGGAGGCTGGTAACCCCTCTCGAAGGAGGGATTTCAGGCTGGGAATAGTCTGGAGAATGTGATCCAGAGAGTCGGGAATATGTAATCGCTGCCATAAAAAGAGAGGCTAAAGAGAATGGCAGGGATCGGTAAAGCCGTACGTGGACAAAGCGAGTGGGGAACGATCGGGTTTGTTTGTGGTACGACAAAAGGAGGGAGCCGCTCCGTGAGAGCACAGGGCAGTAGCTCCTGAACAAACACAAGCACAAGTAATGCTGGAAGCCATCCTGCAGCTCAGCTGGTCGATGTGAAACGCGATGGCCCGGGCTTGAACCTCCGGGTAGGGAGCCCCTGTGTGCCAGCTGGCCGGAGCGGGTGCCGGGGAGCATCGCCCCCGACTCCTCCTCTGCCTCGTTCTTCTGCAAGCCTGGTTCATCTCTGGTGTGACCCATTGCACACACTCCTATGTACTTCTGATTTTATTTCTATTTTACCATTAGTTCTTTGTTCGCCCATGAAACCAGATTATCGCTCTCTGTAATTTTATGCAACAGGAGGGACAGATGCCAGCAGTGAAAACAAATCCAGAAAGTTCTTCCCATACACTCTATTTACACTGGATCGTCTTCTGTCTGGTTTGATTTCTGCATCAATATTTTTCCTTTTTACCCTTGTGCCATGCAGAAAATGGAGATACTAAAAGGGCTGGCATGATTATGTTCCTATAAATAATGATATGTTTGGGACAAAGGGAAACGGCCTCAAGTTGTGCCAGGGGAGGTTTTTTAGGTTGGACATTGGGAAAAATTTCTTCCCTGAAAGGGCTGTCAAGCACGGGAAGGGGGTGCCCAGGGAAGGGGTCGAGTCCCCATCCCTGGGGGGGTTTAAAAGCCGGGCAGACAAGGTGCTTAGGGACAGGGTTTAGTGGTAGGATGGCAGGGGTAGGGGAACGGTTGGGCTTGGGGATCTTACAGGGCTTTTCCAACCTAAACCATTCTGTGATTCTATTCTATGACTCTATGGTTGACTCTGCTGTGTAGTACAGATAATTTATTTGGGTTAAAAAAGAAATATTATTGACCATTTCTGCCTGGTGAGTCTGAAGCTCACTTAGAATAACAACACCCACTTTTCAGCTGAATATCCTGGAGTGGTTAACATTCCAGTTTTAACGGTGTGGCACATGGATCTCAGACACTGTGGATATTTGGTGCTATAGAAATCCCTGCTGGTGGGCTGTGCCTTTCCAAGTGCCCGAATGCTCTGGTGGCTTACACAGCATTCGGCTGGGTGAGAGAATTAAGAGTAGGGCAAAAATGTCTTTTCCCCCTTCCCGGACCTTAGCAGGGGGCATTTCACTCTATCCCTAATATATATCAAGCTGTTGTTCTGCCCTGGCAGTGTCGGCTCCTTTCCTGCGGACGCCGATGTGCGGAACTGGCTCATCCCCTTAAATTGAAAGGAGAGGTTGGGGACCTTACACTGCCCCGGGGATCGGTGCCTTACCACCCCGCAAACGCATCCAAGCAAACACACAGGAAACATCAGTCCCGCGCAAAGTATTTGATTTGATTAATTTAAGCAAAGACCTCAGATATTTGATTTAGACTTCCTGGGTGAAACCCTTCATGGATTTTTGTTGGGAGATTCATGGCACTGGAAGCTGGAAGCACATTAGATTCGGTACGGCTCATCTATCACCGGCCAATAAATGTTGCCCAGCTCCTTTCTGTCTGGAACCTCATAACTTCTCCTTTGCCAAAGCGCATCTTCCAGGAAGGCATCCTGCCTTGGTCTGAAGACCTCAAGAGACAGAAAATCCAATTCTTCCTTTCTTAATGTGTTAATCACCGCCATCACTCGGAGTGCGCATGTTGTTTCCGGTTCAATTTAGCTGACGTGCAAACAGCCGTCAGATCTCGTTAGCGCGTTATAACTAACGGGGCTTTGCTCTGAACTCGGTGGGGCCAGGTGCTCATTTCCATAGAAGCGTTGCTGGTATTTTAGCCTCTCAAGTTTGTGACTCTTCTCTGTGTGACCCTAAAATGTTTGCAGACTTCCAAAGAAGGGTGTGAATCTCCTGGTTTGCCTGGGAACGCATGATCGGTTGATTTTGTGCAGACACACAATGTGTTTCTTGGTCGTGGTGTAACCGAATCATTACAAGTTCCAAATTTTTCTGTATCATGTCAGCGTATTAAAATCTGCAAGATCTGGAGCATTTCTTTATTATTATTATTTATGCTTATTTATTATTTGAGCTCAAAATGCCATCTGGATTCTGATAATACTCTCACTTGTTGATTCCAAAAGGACCCGATGCTTGTTTGCTATCTAAACCTGTGATTGTAAAACATAAGAATAAAATGGGAGCAATTTATTTTCCAGATCAAATTTTCTCTCAGCAGGATTAAAACTGCCACAGCAGTAAAGAGTTTACAAACTCACTAAAGAACTGTAATAACTTCCCTTCTCGCTGCCGGGTCAAGGAAAGGTAATACATGTTTCCAATCAGCTTTGAATTGAACTCAAATTGTAGGTTTTATTTCACTTTAATCCATATGTGAGTTCACGTTAAAGGTAAGAGAAATCACAGGACTGCAAACATGGAGCAGAGTTAATTAAATTCTGCAGCTCCTTTTGGAAGAAACCCTGGATCTCTTTATGCATGAGGGCTTCCAGGGCGCTCCTGAGGGCACGAGCAGCCGGGAAATGGCTCTGCCGGTGCAGCGAGGACAACGGCAAATGAAGTTGTAGCGACCAAGTACATTGAGAGAAACCTTGCCACACTTGGGAAATATTTCTTTTCACTGAGCTAGGCAGAAAAAAAAAAAAAAAAAGCTTTCTCCGCTCCCCTTCTCCTCCCTGCCCCACAAAAAAAATAAAGAAAATAAATAAAGAAAATATAGCCCCGCAGCTGACAGGCACTGGGAGGACTCTGGAGAAACACGGCACGGTCTCAGCTCAGACCCAAACAGGATCTTTCTCTGAGGCAATCCCCACTGCAAACGCTGCTTTGAGAAAGGATGAACGCTTCCTCGTCCTCCAGTCCTCCTTCTGTTTCCCACTTACTGTGGGAATTGGTCCTTTTTCTTTTTTTTTCTTTTTTTTTTTTTTTTCTGGTTTGCTGTCCAATCTTGTTTTAAATGTGTTCTGGAAAAGAGCTTCTACTAAGTGGGAGAGACTACTCACGTGCTTAAAGTTAAGCCTGCATTTCACTGTTTTGCAGAACTGGGACCTAAATCAAGCGCACTAAGCCCTTGCTTATCCTTTGGCAGGTCTCGTTCAGCGTGCAGACCTCAGCCCCTGGGAGAGGGGAGAAGATTAATCTTGAAGCAATAAATGCTTATTTAATGTTCTTTTTCTTTTTCTTTTTTTTATTCACAGCTGAGAGGTGCTCTTGGAGCATCTCCAATATTGACAGCAGCGCTTGGGGTGAGTCAAAATGATGGTTGTGGCTCACCCAAGCCGTGCACGTTGCTGGAAGCTCGGCTGGGGACACATCAGCTGCACACAGCAGCAGGATCCGGGGACGAGGGCTGGCTGGTTACGGCGGGGAAGGCAGCGCGCATTTAATTCTGCACGCGGGCGTGAAGCTGTGCCCTTTACCAGTGCCCCAGGCTGGTCAGCAAGGTACGAACCTCAGGAAAAATGTGGTTTGAATTTGTTTTGTTGAACGGTGGATTTTACCCCCTGTGAAGGGTTTGGAAAGTTGAATGTTCACCAAACTGCCCAACAGAGAGGGCTCTCTGGGTGCTCCGGGCGTCGCTGCTTCTCTCTAGAGTAACAAAGCGAAAACTGCATCCAGGGAAACAAATTTTTCTTCCCACTTGAAGCTGGCAGCAAAGAGGTTTTCTGTCTAAAATTGAGTTGTGGTCCAGAATGAATTACCTGCAGTGTGCGAGATTCTGGAAAAGCAAGGCGTCCTCAAGCGCCAAAACGTGACATTTTGAAAATCTGAATTTTAAAATAATGCACAGGACGTTCGTTTTGCCTCATGCAATAAAATGCAAGTCTCCCTGAAAGAAACTTCTTATTCTTAAGCTTTCTGCAGAATATCCACGAGAGTATGAGTCGCTCAAGCGTCATACGCCAGATTCAGCGTCTCCTGAAGGGTTTCTCAGTGGCTTTAATAGGCTTTGGGTTGGGCTCTGCAAGATCATCTACCAGGATGCCAACGGCAACTGGCCTTTCTGGGCAGGCCTGGAGCTTCGCCTTCTGCAATGGCTCATCCACTCGACAAACGAGCGCTTCAGACCTCGCTGGGAAGGGCTGAGTTTGTCCCAACGAGTTCTTCAGTTTGCCGCAACCATTTTAATAGCGAGTTCTCATTTTCCTCTATTCCCCTGCTCAGGTGCTTGCAATAGTACTTGAAAGTTATTTGTCCTCAAGGCCACAGGCATATGAAGAGGCTGCTTTCGTAGATGTGCCAACAGCCTCCCCCTAGCGACTTCATTTCCCCTCCATACAGAAATGTCCTTGGCCATTCTGAGGTTCTGTTCCCTGAAGTTTTTTTTTTTGCTGGCAAACTCTGATGCTCAAGTGCTCTGTCCTCAGTGTTTAGAGGTGATTTCAAAGCGATTCACCGCAATTCGCTCTTTTATATAAACACTTCAAAATTACTTCAGCAAACTGAAATACTTGCGCATCAGCCAAACAGATTTTGATGATGATGATGGTTTTGCGTTCTGTGCACCTTTGACTCAGATGGTGTTCTTTTCTATAGCAAGCTTTTCTCTCTTAATAATTTCCCAACTGCAAATACAAGCTTTTCTTTTGGGCAGATTTGGAGTATAGGAACACAGTCCTGTTTTCTCTGTTAACACTCGAGTGTGTTAAAACAGCAATTCTTTTCTCATAAGACCTTGTCTTGGAATTAGCCTGGTGAGATTTTTATGTTGCTTTGGTCTGTCGAGTGGTCCCCTTGTTGAAACACAGCTCACTTGGCTCTCGCTAGTCCAGCTCTTCTTCATACACATAATATTTGGGGTTTTTTTACACCGGTCACCACTGTTTTAGCCACATTGATCTATCAGTCCAGGTTTGAGGCAAATCAATTCCAGTTTTGAAGCAAGAAGACTCCCTTGAGAAAGCATCCGTAGCTTCCTCCATCGCACCTGGGCCCCACAAACACGCAGCCCACCACCTAATTGCCATCACAGCCTCTTCTCTCTGTGCCGGTGACTTCCCCTGGGCGCATTTCTGAGGCCAAATGCCAGGAGAAGGTTAATATCAAAAGGTTCAAGGCAACCAGGCTGAGTCCATATCCCTCAGCCCGAATCTGTGTGTGCTCTTGCGATGAACACATCATTAACTTTGCAGTGCAGCTGCTGAGAAATGTCTTGAAATGCTTCAGCGCGCCAGCCAGGGTGATAGCAGCTCATTAAAGCGCAGTATCTGAGCCCCCTGTTCAGAGAGGGTTTGGAGATCACGGCTGTTTCTTCTTTCTCTTCCATCAGAAGCAGGAAGGAAAGAGAGCTTGGCTGATGCTTTATGACCTCGCACGGAATGTGGTGACCTCAGAGTCGGAGCACGTGCAAAGACATCCCTGTCCTGTCCCAAAGCAGTCGAGATTGCACTACTCAACACAGGAACCTCAGTGCACAGGGGGTTAAACTGGAAATGGGCTTCCTTTCTGGGGAGATGAATCTGTAAGAGCTGTGTGATACCCTCTAACAAACCCAGATTTAAATTCAGACTAGCAAAATCCATCCTTTTATGTCCTCCTTCCCCACCCCTGCCGCAGCCCCCTGCAGCGCGGGGTGGAGGGAAGGGGGAGCAGCCAAGCCCCTGCTCCTG
Source organism: Gorsachius magnificus (assembly GCA_034008185.1). NCBI lineage: Eukaryota > Metazoa > Chordata > Aves > Pelecaniformes > Ardeidae > Gorsachius > Gorsachius magnificus. The sequence goes on from CM067093.1 coordinate 19,244,703, forward strand.
AGCACACCACTTCTCATCAGCCTCCCCACCCAGGAAAGCCCCATCAACAGCTGATGGAAGTCCTCTTCCTGAGCCGATTATAAGCTTTGGCATTACTCTGGGCTGAGTATGTCTGTGGTTTTGGCGTATATGCTTGATCCAGGTTGGGCCTGAATCTTTATAGAGGAGAGTTAGATGCTGATGCCTGCAGTGTTTGGTCCTGAGCCCCCGCATTGGGAGGAGGCGGCTCTCTCCCATCAGCAGTCCCATGTGCTCGTGGTGGCTCATCCCTGGTACTGGTTATGAACAACAGGCAGATAGAAGCTTTGGAGGAGATTTGCCTAAAGGTCACAAAGGGGTTCCCGGAGAAAAAACCTAAGAGGGATAATCCAGCTGTTCCATGAAGAAGTACGGCAGGATTGTGTATGTGTCCAAGGAGTAAAGGAAAGCTGGTGAACGTGTGCCCTGGGGTGTCTGCAGGAGGTAAATTCAGCCCTGCTCCTTCTCAGGAACGTATGAACTATCTGGGATGTGGCAGGTACCTCTTGGACACAGCTTCCATTTGCCCGTGCTGGGAGATGTGAGCACGATCCTTTGTCTCCAAAGGGTCCACGCTCGGGGCTGAGCCACGAGGGGGGCGAGGGGAGCCCTCGCAGCGTGCAGCTGCCCCCTCGTTAAGCCGAATTTCACACCCGCAGCCTGTTAGAGCAGAGCTCTGGGATCAGCGCAGCTGCCAGCAGGTTTCTGGGTGGAATTTCCAGGTCTGGAGCGGAGCTTGCCAAGCCTTAACCATTTTGTGACCTGGGTAGTAACAAGAGGGAGCTCCTCCTCCCAGCGTGGACCCGCAGCAGCCGTGGTGTCGGAGGGGCTCCAGCCTGAATCCGGGGTGAGCGGGGGGATCCTCATCACAGCTCCCTCTGGAGTGCACCTCCTCCCATCTGCACCACTGCATTTATTGAACTCACAGCTGAGCTGCAGGGGCCACCTCTTTTCCAGGGACTTTAGAGATGAGTGGAGCAAGGAGGAGAAAGTGGCTTAAGGGGTAATTGAAGGTCGTGCAAGCGTGTCTGGTTTTCGTTGAGGGAAGAGCGGGTTTAGGCAGGCTCTTTGTCTACAGCTACGGATTAAGAGCAATGGGGGATATTTTAATGCATCTTTGGGTGGCCAGGTGACACAGTAAGACCTCACAAGGCTTATTGCACAGACCAGGCGAAGAGGTGGTGCTGCTGCTGCAGCATGGGGAGAAGAACCGCCGGGAGAAGAGCACAAGGCTTGGCTGGGCACCAGGGAACCGGCCTTAAGTTGGACTTCTGCCTCAAGCAGGTTTTTTTCTGACTTTGGTTTCCCTCCCTTCCCTGCTGCCAGGCTGACACATGGTTTGAAGGAAGTAGAGCAAAAGCAGTTTAAAAGCAAAAAGGGTGACACGGTGCTGAATTGGAAGGGCCATTATGGACAGAGGGAACCTAAGGCCCAAAGAAATGATGACTTCAGGGGGTTAAACACCATTTTTTCTATCTGGTCTGCTGCCTCCAAATATGACAGAGGAGCAGAATCCAAGCTGCACCTCTCTGTTTGATGAGACTATTGCCTTACAGAAGGTTGAAAACATATATTGTATTAATTTTCATTTCATTTTGTCTGAAATGACTTGAAATATGCTTCTGTAACCAACCAAGCTCATTCTTAACTCTCCCTGCTACACATTCAGGAAGAATTTATAGGCAGGGTTAGAAGTATTCATATCCTCGCCTATTGTTCGTGCTGAAAGCCTCTGTCCTGGAAGAAGGATTGCAATTCCTAATGCTCATCCACACGCTGTAAATCAGGAGCCGGGGTGAGCGCATCCTCTCCTGCACTGGCCATAACGTTCTGGGAATGTTTCTTTTGATGAATAAGAGCTACTTCTCTTATCTCGATCCCTCGGCCATCCGGGGAGAGATCTGGTCGGGTCCCTAGGTGGAAAGACCCGCAGGGCTGAGCAGGCACTGTGGGAGGCTTCCAGCACAGGCAGCGTTCCCCGGCAGAAGCAGGAATCCCAAACCATAGCCCCAGCCATGCAGACGGATCCATCCCTACCACAAACAGGCTGCGGTCGCATCATGGGACCCCATGTAGACACCCTGCATCCAGCACGTGGTGCTGAGGGCTGGGAAGCAGCTGGGGACCTGCTCTTGGTGGCCCTTGCAGCCCTGACGACGTGGCGCAGGAGAGTGGGGGGAAGCTCCCAGCACGGCTCCCAGTCTCCTCTGCAGCCCCACCTCGCCCTTGCGCTGCCTTTTCTCCAGTTCCTCCAGCACTGCCCGTCGCGGGGGTGTGAAATGTAGCTGACGAGCTCATCGAAGAAGATCACAGCTAACGAAGCAAACCTCAGGACAAGCGAGAAGAAGGGGAGATCCAGCCTGCGAGGGGAACACCAAAGCTGCGGGTCCCACCGTTTTCATTCGATTGCAGTGGGCAGAGAGAGGTCAGTTCTGCTCCCAGGGAAACTGGAGCAGCTCCACTGAGGTCTGCTCATTCCAGATTTACCTCGATGAATTTGAGAGCAGAAACTGGCCTGAAGTACATATAAAAATTTATTAAAGCTTTGGGACAGATTGTGCTTTGCTTGAGTATGGTGGGGGGGAGGGAGGAGGAATTTCCCTTTTCCTTCCCACAGGAAAGTGCTATAGTCTCTGGCATTAAAAAATGCAGGACTTAGTGCATTTATTTGCCCAAAATGACATCATCAAATGGCTCGGAGAAGGTCAATTTGAGCGGGCTGGAAAAGGGAGAAGGCAGTGTTCAAACTCTGCTCCCCAGCCACCACTTCCATGTGTCCCGGTGTTCCCGAGGAACATCTCGCCCGGGGCCAAAAGGTGCGGAGCCTCCACCTCCCCACGCCTGGGTGTCATGTATCTCCCCAGAAAGCCAACAGGTAGATGGCAAAAGTGCCCGTCTTGCTTATTGGAACATACTTCAGTATATCCAGGATGTGATCCTGCCTCAGGTGGAGCTCCAACGAGAGGTACATCAGGTCCTTGGTCTTCTCTGTCCAGGAGGGTAATAAAAACTCATGGTCCTCTGGCCCTAATGGCTCATACTGGTCATCCCACAAGGGGTAAGTGGGAGACTGCTGCTTTTCCAAATATGTAGAAAAGAACTTAAGCACAGTACTGAAGAAAATACATGAAGACAAGAAAATGATGGAGATGACAAATAATTCCCCTGACATCGCGGTGCCCGGCCTTTTGGCTGATCCTTGTTTTCACCAATGTCCCCAGCACTAAAATCACAGCAGCTCTTGGTTCGCCGACCCCTCGGAATCACGCTGGGGATGTGCTGGCTTTCTCCAAACCTGCCCCTCGAAGAGAAGACGAGCCATGAAGGGGAGGCCAAGCGGTGGGCATCGTGCCCGTCCTCTCCGGGTGTGCAAGTGAGGGCTGTGGCGGTGGCCTGGGTCCCTGGGGAGCGCCGGGGCCGGGCACCACCGGCACAGAAATGGGAATACAGTCGGCGGGGCTGTCACCTGCTGGAGGTGTAATGCTGTACTTAGTGTGTTAGATAACTGCCTTCACTGCGTCGCTCTTGGGGGCTCTTGCATGGGGAGATGGGGGGGGGGGGGGTGTCCGATGCAGCACCCATGGGTGCTCAGGAGGGTGCTGCGACGGGATGCACTTGGCTCCGCGGACGTTTCGGGCAGCAGGATCTCTGTTTCAGTGCAGTGGGTTTTGAAAGCCCCGAGGGTAAGCTGAGCTGTAAGACTGCGAGAGAACCTTATCTGTCTGCACAGAAAAGCCATCTGCATTCACACGCGGCTCGGTGCCGGGGCGCGCTGTCTGATTAAAAATAGCAACGGAGTTAGTTTTGCTAAGAGATTTAACGTCTTCTTCACGCTGCTGATTTACTTCCTGAGGAGTAAGTAACATAACACATGCTCCTCTCCTAGTTCATGCTAATCCTCGCCCTTTGTTGTCCAAACGCAAGGCAGAGGTGCCCATTTTTCAAGGAATTGTTTGAATTGCTTTCCTCATCCTGATTGCTTTTCTTCACTTTTTCCTTCATCAACCATCCTTTGGGCATTAACCTCGTATTTATGCTCACATTAACCAGGGTCAGCATCAGAAAATGTTCTTGCTCTTGCTTTTGCTCAGCCACCTGGAGAAATAGAGAAAGGAGACAGTACCAGACGTACACTAATTTCTAACATGTGTTTCCTGCCAGTACTGGCCTCGGCAGCTCAACCACATAAGCCACTGCGGGAATAATTGCCGTCTGAGTACAGCCTTTGGATGTGCACGAGCCTGAGAAAGCTCTGCCGTGGAGCGAGGGTCCTGCTGAACATCAGCAGGCTGAGGGCAAGAAGGAAGCCAGCTTTGGGACAGACCAGTACTTGGTGATGCTCAAAAGATTCAAAGTTTGGCTTCGTCTGAGCTATTTTGCAAAAGTTGCTTGAATAGTAAAAAGGAAACAGCTGTAAATTGGGATGAATATCTGTATCTGTGACAGAAACGCCCTCTGTTTGAATATTAGAAGAGAAGCCTGGGAGGCTGGGCTTCCTCCCGGCCACGCTGTTTCCACAAACATCCAGCAGGATCAGAAACGGTTTGGGTCGCTTTCAGGGTTTCCTTTGCACGAGGAGGACACGTGAGAAAGCTCAGAAGATGTAATTAAATTCTTAGAAGTTTATGGGAGTAGGAAGCAACCTATGTTGATACTGCCTAAGAAACGTTACAGCACCAGCTTGCGCAGAGGATGCTCTGGAGTTCCCACGTGTGGCCAACCCCAGAAAAGCCTCCTCCTGCTTCACCTTTCAAATCAGTCACAAGGAAAAAAAAAAGCGCGGAGAGATCCAGGCTTTATCGGTTTTGCTGTTCACAGACCGAATCGCTGTGTTAAAACTCACAAAGACGTTAATATTCTCATTCCTAGCTTCCTTTTTGTGTGTGTATGGAGCAAGATTTTTAACAGGGGGAACCTGTTTTTTTCCTACAGGCTCTGCCAGATGGCTGGGGCTGTAGTGCCAGGACACTGTCCTGAGCGCCGCTGCTTTCAGATCCATCCTGTGCAGGAGCAACAAACCCCGGGCAGGGGGTGCAGGACCTGCTGAGCACCCGCCTGCCCCAAGAGCAATCCTCACACCGACGGCGTGGACCAGGAACACCAAGGGCTGAAATTCAGGGGCTCCGTAGGCAGAACCAGCCTTGCCAGGTTTTCCATTACGCCATTTCTTACATCTCCTCTTATTTCAGAAGATGTGAAGCCTTTTTCCAGAGGATACCGTTGGAAATGCGGTGTTGGAGGGAAGCCCTTCCCCACCCAGCTCTGCTCCCCAGCCCCCAGAGCAGAGAGGATCACGAATCACTTCTGACTCCTATTTCTTCCATGCTGTAATTCCTAAAGACGCGGCCCTTCTCTAAGCTGCCTTTCTTGCTTTTGCAGTTTCGCTCCTCCTTGCCTCACTGCAGGGACTATGAAGCCATTTTACAGCTTTTCTTTTTCCTAATTTGAGTTCTGGCCAGAGCTGCTCGCGTGGCTTTCCCGGGGCAGCTGGGCTCCAGTGTGAGCTCCGCGGCATCTCCATCCCAGCTGCCCTAACGCCGTTCCTGCGCTCCTCACTCCCCTTTTCTGGGATTGCGCGGTTGGAGAACTGAAGGAACGAGGGATGCAGACTGGGAGGGAACCTCAAGAGCCCATCAGGTCCGCTCACCCTTTCCATCAGCTTGCTGGGCTTGCCCAGCCAGCCCGGCTCCCAGAACAGCTTTTTTCTTCCCATTTCAATAAACTGGGAGCCGCAGCCATTGCCTCCCATTTTCTTGCAATTTTGATACGTGCTGGGTGCCCCACAGGTGTGCAGCGGTCCTAAAGGCGAGTTCTCACGCAGTGGTCTTCACCAGCAGATCTCCATGCAGAAAGGGTTGACATCTTTGCCTGTGTTCTCGGTGGGGAAACTGAGGCACAAGAGGAGGTCTGTGTGAAGTGGGGACTGACCTGGGGAGAGAAGCAAGGTCTCCTGCGTGCTGACGGCCAGGGCATATGATACCGTCCCTGCTCAAGTGCACGAGCCTCTTCTGTAAGTGGGCACAGAGCCGGCAGAGCTGCTATTAGCCAAGGCTCGCTCTCGATTAACCTTGTGACCGAGGCTTGCTGCACGCTGAAATCCTCGGCCATTTTTTAAATGCTGCCTGTCAGTTATTCTTTATGGGCCACCAAGCAGGGCTTTCCCACGTCGAGGCAGTTCTTAATTAGTGAGGTTTAATATGACCTTGCTTTATCAACCCGAAGGAAGGTTTTGCTTTCAGCAGCCGCAGACGCCCCATCCGTGACCGCTGCGGTCGGGAGACACGGGGCTGGCGTGGGCAGCGGTGGCCGGCGACGTCGGTGGGAGGCTGGGCAAAGGCAGCAGCATAAAATAAGCTCAAAATCCTTTTTCTTTTCACCCGCAGGCCTCTTAGCGTACAGGCTGAGCCAGGGCTGTGCTGGGGCAGGGCTGATACAGCTGCACATTCCCAGCGCGGGTCTCAGCGGTTGCTGGTCAGGATTATAAAGCCCTGGTTTCAAGGCAGATTCAAACCCACTGTTACTCTTTTATGTCCCGGCATCTGCCTGTGATACCGAAACATCGTTTATCGCTTCCCCAGTGCTCTGGTGCTGCCATAAACCCCCAGCGTTCAGCCGAGCCTGTTTCTGAGGAGCAGGCAGCCCAGCCCTGGCTGCCCCTGGGCAGTGGGGGGGCTCCGTGGGGCAGCCCCACGTTCCACCCCCCCCCCCCGTCTCCAGCTCTCCAATGCTGTGGGTTTATTTCATTTGCACTCCTCCTGCGGCTCAGCCTTTAAAAATCTTCCTTCCTACTGAACGACGAATGGGTGAGATGATTACGTTTTATTCTGGGTCACTTTTCATGTTCCAGCTTCTTTTCATAACCAAATAAAACAGCTGCTGAGATGAGCGTCCCGCCGCCCACATCTTCCCTGGGGACACGGCGCTGCGTCCCCGCGGCGCCACCCGGGCATCCCTTGGGGGTGGGCATGCACCTTCCTTGTCCTGCGTTCTGTCTCACCTCCTGGGGCTGACCCCAGTAATGAGAAGTTAATTATTCCTGCTGGCAAAACGTGGGGTCAAAAGCTGCAGCCACGGGATGCTGCCCGCAGACGGGTCTGTGTAGGTGCTGCTTGCGCTATGTAGTCATTTGTTTCTCCTAAGACCAATATATAAATATATAAGTTCCTCGGTGTTTACCCAGGAGCAAGCGTTATTTCCACTGCTGGAAATTCAGCCCGTGGATTCCCACCACAGCAATTCAACACCGGTCACAGGGGAGGTGGGAGAGGAATGCTTTTCGCTAAAAATAAACGCTGGGCAAAGCCAGCTATCAAGACCCTTCCTGCTTTTCACAACCGAAAAGGCTCCACCTTGCATCGTCCTTTCCCCTCCGGGTGCCGGAACCAGGGGTGCTGCCCTGGGTGCTGCCCTCCAGCCAGGGCACCGCTTCCCATGCCCGGGGCCACCCCCTGCTTTTGGGGGACACCCTCCCCGCGTGGCTGGCTGCGTTCCTCGGGCGGACGGAGGCGCGAGGCCGTACGCCCGTGTTCTCCTGCTGCGCCGCACGGCACGCGGCGCCCGGACCGGGAGCGCTGAAGCGATGACACAAAACTGGCAGCTGAAACATCCCCGCTCTGGAGCATCCGGGACCTCTGCGAGGGCTTTCTGCACAGCCTGGGGATTTTCCTTTCATTTTTACTGTAACTACTTTCTATGGTCCATAAACTATATTGTTTTCATTTAATTCTGGGAACGTAATGAAGTTCTGTGGGCTTGTTTCCTGCTCAGTGCAATATCTTCGCTAGATGTGAGGTTTATTTCACAAGCTAGTTATAAATTTACTCAACCCCCCAATTGTTTCATCTTGGGAGCAATCAATAAAAAGAAACATGAGGGAGATTTTAGACCCTTCACATCCACTGAAATTCAGGGATGTAAATCCGTCATCTGACTTTTTTTTTTTTTTTCCCTGAGTGCTGACTAACATGGGAAGAATGTTAAACCTCGTACCGGTACCTCCGCGTGCCTATGTAATGGCCAAAGTGTGAAATTCTCCCTTTTTTACCTCCAAAAGAGCCTTCAGTGTGAAAAAAAGCACATTGGGTGTTGCGGAGAGGCAATGAAAATCTGATGAAGGTGGAGGGGGCACCCGGGCCAGGGTCCCTCCCTATCCTGCTGCCCTTCACATCATGCCCTTGCCCCAGCCCGATCCACTCTGCCTCATCACGGCGTCAGCCGGGGGATACCCATGTGTTCCCCAGTTCCCTGAAAACTTGATGAAGGCCACAGGATAAAAGCCTACCTTCCCGCCCCTGATCTGTAGCTGGCCCTTCTGTGCCTCCTAGCTGAAATACCCAGATTAAAGCTAACATCTGGCTATCAGCAAATAGGTTTGGAACAGCAGATAGATATTTAATTTTCTAGATTTATCCCCTTTATTTTTTTGCCAATAGTGGGAACCCTAGGAGCTGCCGAGCGCTCTTTTGAAAAGCTTGCCAAAAAAATGCCTAATTTCTCTTCTCACTTGTGCAGGCCAGTTGGAGATTGCTGGCAGTGTCAGTCTGGTGTAAATAAAAGGAAAATCAGGCGCAGGCTCCCCAGGTCACCAGGCAGGCGACTCCCCAGCATCCCCGGGGGGTTTACACTCAGCCTGGGGCTGCTGCTTGTGCCATCAGGTGCTGCTCATGGGGGAGCAAAAAAATCACAGAGTCACAGACTGGCAGGGGTTGGCAGGGCCCTCGGGAGCTCCCCCAGTGCCACCCCCCTGCCCAAGCAGGCTCACCCAGAGCAGGGGGCACAGGACAGCGGCCAGGTGGGGGTTGAAGATCTCCAGAGAAGGAGACTCCACAGCCCCCCTGGGCAGCCTGGGCCAGGGCTCGGGCACCCTCCAAGTCAAGAAGTTCTTCCTCACGTTCAACTGGAACCTCTTCTGCTTTAGTTTGTGCCCACGGCCCCTTGTCCTGGCGCTGGGCACCACTGAGAAGAGTCTGGCTCCGTCCTCGGTACCCCCACCCTTGAGATATTTGTAGGTGTTGATGAGATCCCCTCTCAGCCTTCTCTTCTCCAGGCTGAACAAGCCCAGCTCCCTCAGCCTTTCCTCGTAGGGGAGATGCTCCAGTCCCCTCATCATCCTTGTTGCTCTCCTCTGGACTCTCTCCAGGAGTTCCTCATCTTTCTTGACCTGGGGAGCCCAGAACTGGACCCAGTGCTCCAGGTGGGGTCTCCCCAGGGCAGAGCAGAGGGGGAGGAGAACCTCCCTCACCCTGCTGGCCACGCTCCTCTTAATGCACCCCAGGATGCCATTGGCCTTTTTGGCAACAAGGCCATATCATCATATGCCATATCAAGGCAAATATCATTATCCAGCTTGGTTCTCCTCTTATGGCCACGTTTCCTTGGTTTCCTCCTCAGAATTATGTTTCTGAAGAAGTTTGCAGCCCTTGGATCAGTGCAAGAGTGTGCATGCTCACATTTGGGTGAGCGGGACTGGTGCTCGGGTACCGGCGTATGGAGGCACGTGGGCACTTGGGGCAGGGGGGTGGCACGCAGGCACCCGGGCTGGGGTGCAGCAGGAGCAGCCCCAAAAAAGCCCCTGCAGATTTCCAGCAGCCCAGTCCATGCCGATGGGCCCCACTGTGGTGCTAAGAGCCAGCTGGGCGCTGCAATTCTTCTGTGCCATTTTCCTTGCTGCATCCACGCAGAGCCGCTAAAAAATACGAATTGTGTTGTTCCTGGGCTGAATTTTATTCTCTTTGAAGGCAGACCCCGGAAAGCTTGTGCTTTTACTTGCTGGAGGTTATTTTGCTCTGGCTGCTGTCTGCTTTGCTGACTTTGAGCACTTCTCTTTCCCTTTATTGCTGTGGGTGAAGCGCAGAATCACAGGACCTGCTCATGAGAGGCGAGAGGCAAGCACGGCGTGTGAAACAGCAATGAAAGCCTGAAATGTTCCCCTTCCCACTCTCTCGACACGTCGTGGTGACGGTACAAGTGCTCTTCATCCCTCCCAGCGCGGACTGGACTAATCTCACATGCACCATTACTGAAGAAAACTGCTGGGTGGACAAGGAATTTATTTGCAAGAGCAAATTCTGCATCCAGGTGTGTTGCCAGCCCTGTGATGCTTTAATAATAAACCAGGTCTTGCCCGCTGAGTCCAGGCATGATTCAGGACATGGTGGTGTTAGTTAAAAGTAGAGAAGGCTTTTATTATATCCCTACACAGCAGATGAACCCATTTGTATTGATTCTGTACAGTTTTCCCATCTACTTCTCACTTTAAACCTCCCGGCCCTAATGTTTTGTGATGGAGCCGCAACCTGAAGTCACAGGAGCTGGATGAAATGTGGTCCTCCAGGGTCTGGTGCTGTAGATTTTCCCAGGGCGCTTGCACCAACAGCCTCAGGGGTTTTAGCTGAAATACAAAAAGGCAGGCCAGTGGTGTTAAGACCCAGCCCTTAGCACCAGCGTTTGACCTCTTCGAGCCGCGTATCCTCTGTGCTCATGCTGTCGGTGGGATGCTGGGGGGGGGGCGAGGTGGGACAAGGCAGAGCGTGACCCCGCTGCTGAGCCTGGGGCTGTTGGAGGGTCAGCACCCCGCGCTGGGGGCCGGGATGGGTGCGGGTGGGGAGGTGAAGGTGGAGCTTCAACCACGGGGTTCCACCATCCTTCGCCCCCGACGCGTGCTCCCATCTCCCGCGCCGCTCCCTACTCGCCCGGCTTGGCACTGCCGGGGAGGGGGTGGGGGATGCGGATTTACACACCTTGTCCGGAGAGCTGTGGAGCAGACAGCCCCCTGAGGGCTACAAAAATGCTCCGAGGGCTGGAGCCCCTCTGCTCTGAGGCCAGGCTGGGAGAGTTGGGGGTGTTCAGCCTGGAGCAGAGGGGGCTGCGGGCAGAGCTGAGTGCGCCGGTCAGGGCTTAAAGGGGGCCCAGAGGAAAGGGGGGGACAAGATTTTTAGTAGGGCCAGCTGAGACAGGACAAGGGGTAATGGTTTTAAACTAAACCAGGGTAGGTTTAGACTAGACATAAGGAAGAAATTCTTTACAATGAGGGTGGTGGAACACTGGAACAGGTTGCCCCAGAGAGGGGGTGGAGGCCCCATCCCTGGGAACATTCCAGGCCAGGTTGGACGGGGCTGTGAGCAACCTGATGTGGTTCAAGGTGTCCCTGCTCCTGCAGGGGGGTTGGGCTGGGTGACCTCTGGGGGTCCCTTCCAACCCAAACCATTCGATGATTCTGAAACGTGGATCCAGGACAACTGGGGAGTGAGCCCGGGTGTGAGCACAGATGTGGAAGCCTTTCGTTCTTATTTTCTTTTTTAGATTTGGTTTGAAGCATTTGTTATCTCAGGGGGAGGGAGGGGGAAACAACAACAGGCTCGCTCCTTCTTGGTTTATTTGTGTGGAGGAGATGTCCCAGTGCACAAGCTGTCATGGAAACGCGGAGGAGCACGAAGCAGAGCTGGCTCCCAAGCTGCATCCCCAGCATCCCCAGCATCCCCAGCATCATCCCCCGGGCACAGGCAGCTCTGGCTGGGGACCGCCCTGCCACGCTGCGGCACGGTGGCCGTCAGGGCAGGCGAGGGGCTGCAGCTCCCCCCATCCCACCCAGCCTCCTACAGCTGCCCGAGCCCCTCCCCCACTGCCCGGAGAGGTGACAGATTTGTTCATTTGCTTACAAAATGCTCGTTAACTGGAGGCGGTGTGAATCCCGCGTGCCGGGTCCGGGCAGGCAGCATCTGTTCTGTAGCAATTTGTGCTGGAATTAAAATCACCGAGTACACGAGCTGGTTCCTTACAGTGAATCCAAGGAAACCAAGCCCTTTAGGAAGCACGTTTGGGGGATGATTCCAACCCCCCTTCATGCCTGGCTCTGAGCGGGCCGCCTCAGCCTGCTCGATCAGCCCAAGCAGGCTCGGAATGCCACGCGGTTCCCAGGACATCGTGCTCCCCAGCCTTGAGGAAACTCTGTGGAAAAGCTTTTCACCCGCTGTTTTGGTGCTTCCATTTTTGGTTCTGTCCAAGACACCCGGGAGGGAAGGTACACGACAAACTCACTGTGGGAACAGACCGGGGTGGGCTCACTTGGATGTTTCGGTGGAAATTTGGACCTGAATCCTTATTTCCCACTCCCACGTAAGCGTGGCTTCCAGCTGAGTTTTCTTCAGCATTTGCAGCATTTTATTATTTTTTTTTTCTTTTTGCCCTTTTTTGAGGGGGGATTCTTTGTAACCCAAAATTTGGGATGGCAGGGTTAGGTTAACGGTTGGACTTGATGATCTTAAAGGTCTTTTCCAACCTAGACAATTCTATGATTCTACAATTCAAACCCCAGCCCGCTGCTCTGCGGGGATGCTGGCACTTGGCAGCCCAGGGGAGCTGCTGCTCTGCCCCACACCTCCTGCCTGGGGCCACCATGGGATGCTCCTCCGCGAGCATTTCGAAGGAGTTTGCTCATGGAGAAAGCAATAATTGGAGGCCAACCGATGCCCAGGAGTGCAGTGATGGGCACCAGCCTTCCCTGCACCCCAGGGCCACATCCTGGCCCTACAGACATCAGTGGCAAAATGCTCATACCCTGGGGATGTCTTGCCCTGCTTTCCTTTGGTTCCTCATCCAATCCACTAATTTTGTAACCCTCCCTTGCTCCCACTCAACTGCTTTCTCTTCTGACACCCAGTACGTTGGTTTTGTGCGGCCGTGCCCCTGCCCTGGCTGTGAGAGTGGCTCTGCTGTTCCAAGCGGGTCCACAGTAAATCAAATCTCCAGCTGCCAACGTGGGCAGCATTGGGCGGCAGCGGGCGGGCGGCTCCTTCCTCCCTCCCCCAGCCTCTGCCTCCTTTATATCTGCAAATCTGTGAGCTTGCCTTGAAAGAATCCGTAATGACTCATTGCCTCTTGCGGACCTGCTGCCAATAACACAGTTCGTTATAACCAGTTAATTAACTGGAAAGTCTAATTACTTAAAATTCAGCCTTTTCCTGGGATTTTGCTGTTGCAGGAGATTGCCAAATAATAACTGTGCTTTTCAATATAAACTGGTTTTATTTTTCTTGGGGAACATACAAAAGTTATGTGTAAATATTTCTTTCTCCAGCGAGCACACTTTATTATCCCTTTTCCTTTAGCTTTCATTAAAAACTGCTCCCACCCCTTCTTTGACTCGGAGATATAAATAAATAACGCCTGATTCAAACAACCTCAGTCATAAAAAGCTGCTTGAAAAGAATCTCAGGCAACTACCACATCTGGAATAATAGTCAACATATTTTAGAAAGAGACTTCATTTTTCTCACACAGGATACTAAATCACGATGGCTCCATGTGCCAAAAATAACACAGTGGGATATGACTATGGGAGGACGTGAACCTATAATGAGGTTCAATAAAGTACTAATCTTATGGGGTAACGCAATCTGGTTTGCTTTTGCTTAAAAAAAAAGCCTCTGTGTGTGTGTGTGAGTGCGTGGTCGTGCACGCTGGCCTGCTTTTAAACGGGATTCTGGTGTCTCCTTTCAAACTCTTTTCGCTGTTTTGCAATGCAAATAAATATTTCAAAGCTCATTAGTTTTCTCCCAGATTGGCCTCATTCCGGGAAGGATGACGAGTTCCACCTGCCCCATCATTTCGGCGCAGGAAAATCTGATGGGATGATCTACTGTTGTGAGAGGAGAAGAACGGCACCGTTTGCTGAGCATCTCCAGAGGTGGTCAGCGGTGCAGCCGAATTTCTCCAGGTTTGGCGTGATCCCTGCTGCTCGGCTTCATCCTCACATAGAAAATGAACCCCTAATTACAGGGCCGGGTATTAAAATAATTTCTGAACTTGGGGAAATAAAAGACGAGTCCCTTTTTGCTCTGTGTAGCACCAGGGAGCTGGAGTGGAGACGAAAGGTGACAACAGGAATGAGAAATATGGGATAAAACTAACCAAAGGGAAACGCTGTATCACAGCCAACTCTTTCTAATGCTGAAATCCCAAGGTGTAAGAAGGAAAGGGGAAAAGTCTGATGCCTTCAGATATTCTTCTCTCCACAGTAGAGGAAGACTGGAGGGGGTGGTTCTGTGCCCACCGAGGGGTGACAGACTTTGTCCCCATTTCCCTGGAAACCCATTTCCCTGGGAATATCCTCCACCATCCTCTGTCCGGATCCTCCAGGGTCCTGCTGTGCAGCGGGCAGGGTCTCTGGCCCGGGAGGATGGTGTCGAGGTGGTCGTGCACAGACCTGGGATGGAGGATCCCTCCTTCCTCTTCCTCCTTTTCCCTCGCAGGTCTCTCAGTCCCAGTGGAGGAAGGGCACTTTGCGATGTGAAAACAGTGAAATGGCCTGGCCAGGTCACCCCGCTGGGCAGGGGCAGGAATGGGAACGAAACCCAAATCTCTGGAGCCCCATCTAATGCATTACTGGACAGTTTTAGCCCGCAGCGTTCTTCCTTCCCTTCTCTGACTTCGTCCCCGGGGGGGGCTGGTGCAAATGTTATCCAGCACTTGGGTTTGCTCTGACACGAGAAGACACGGCACACGGATGCTTCGGCTCGGGGAATGCTGTCCCGGGCGGCTTTTGTCAAACAAACCTCAACATTTCCCCAGACATCTTACTCGCCAATATAGTGCCAGCCCCTCCGAGCAGCCTATTTACTACGCTGTAAATAAATCTAGCTTCAACCAATACATTTTTTGCCATGTAATCAGTCTGCTTTCATAAAAATTCACCTCTCTTGGCATTCATTCACATGTGCCTTACAAATGTGCACACTGTATTGAATCAGATGTGTGGGAAATATATATTTTTTCCATATGGATCCAAATATACCATAAAAGGTTTTCCCTCTCCCCCCCTCGCAGTCTCTCGAGGGCATATATCATAACAATTGAAATCTGATGAGAAAATGAAAAAATGCTTGCTGTTCATATCTTCCAAGTAGTTTTCCAGAGCCCTGCTGCTGAAAGGGACATAAATCATTAGGAGCGCTCAGGCGACGCTGTTACCTGAATTTACAAAACCAAACATGCTGAGTTTCTTGCTACTGGAAGGAGGAAAGTATCGCAGCCTCAAAAATAGCCTGAAGTTGTTTATCATTCAGGTTGTGTTTAACTGGAGGAGTCACAGAATCCCAGACTGGCAGGGGTTGGCAGGGCCCTTGGGAGCTCCCCCAGTGCCACCCCCCTGCTCAAGCAGGCTCACCCAGAGCAGGGGGCACAGGACAGCGGCCAGGCGGGGGTTGAAGATCTCCAGAGAAGGAGACTCCACAGCCCCCCTGGGCAGCCTGGGCCAGGGCTCGGGCACCCTCCAAGTCAAGAAGTTCTTCTTCACGTTCAACTGGAACCTCTTCTGCTTTAGTTTGTGCCCACGGCCCCTTGTCCTGGCGCTAGGCACCACTGAGAAGAGTCTGGCTCCGTCCTCGGTACCCCCACCCTTGAGATATTTGTAGGTGTTGATGAGATCCCCTCTCAGCCTTCTCTTCTCCAGGCTGAACAAGCCCAGCTCCCTCAGCCTTTCCTCGTAGGGGAGATGCTCCAGTCCCCTCATCATCCTTGTTGCTCTCCTCTGGACTCTCTCCAGGAGTTCCTCATCTTTCTTGATCTGGGAAGCCCAGAACTGGACACAGTGCTCCAGGGGCATGCTAGAAGACACGGTGGCCAAAAAAGGGGGTGCAACCCATTGCAGGCATCTAACCAGCATGAGGAGGGAAAACCAGGACATTTTGATGCTTTCCTGCCCTGGGTGATGATGTCCAAATTGGTGCTCACCCGAAATGGTGTCGCCCAGCCCCAGACATGCTTCCAGGCACGCCGGTGCACTGGCAGCATCCTGTGGGATAAAGCAGGGGTGAGACCCCCCCGTAGTTGATGCAGAGGGCACCCACTGCTGGCTTCACTGAACCCTGGCACCAAGAGGAAGGGGATGGGGCAGCCAGCGAGAGCCTTCTTCAGACTGACAGAGCCTCTGAGCACTGGAGCTTTCCCATAAGCATCCTCCTAGCCCTCCTAGCATCCTCCTACCCTGTCCTCTTGACAGACTAAAACTGGTAAAACCAAAAGAAGAAAAGCAGTAAGAAGCCTTTCACAAAAATGTCACTTTTTTTTTTTTGTTATTTCTGTAAGTGAAACATCTAAAAATGACAAAGCCAAAGACCACTGGATAGTCCTGCAGACAGCCAAAAAATAGGTGATAACTGTTATGAAAATATTGTCCAAATCGTTGGCTTCCTGCCCCAAATTTTGAAGTTATAGTATTAATGAAAAAAACCTAAATGCCTTGAAAATATCCATTGGGTTACTGTGTGTGATGAATACATTCCCAGAACCCGGGCTCTACTGCAGGATGTGCCGTCAGCTGGAAAAGGGGGCAAAACCTGGCGCTGAGTTGTAAATTGTGAGTGCCAGCAGCGCGCTCCGTGCAGCGCCTCTGCTTTCCATCACGGGCAGGGTTAGCGTCCCGCACTCCCGAATCGGCCCCCCCCCCAGCAAACACAGGGACACCGGCTTGATTCAGGGTCGTCTTGTGCTCTAGAAGAAATCAGCAGCAGGTCTGGGAATAAAACCCGTGTCTCCCCATCCCATCCCATCCCATCCCATCCCATCCCATCCCATCCCATCCCACTAGCTAGCAGCACATCTTTCCTCTGACGTGGTACGGGGGGGTCATGCAGCAGAAAAGAGGAGAACACCTGGTACCCCATGGCATCTCTTCTCTCCAGGGCGTGCTGCCTTCACCACCGTAGGCCGGCTCTTGAGAAAGAGCAGCGTTCATCCATGAGCGGGAGGGTAAGGCGGCTTTCCCACGCTGCAGCAACTACTCCCGGCTTTCTGGCTCCATCTTCTGGAAGTGAGACAAAATATAGAGTTATCAAAGCCTGAGCTTTTGTAACGAGTTTTTAACAACGCCTGCTGGTTCTCTGGGGCCTGCAATACGGAGCAAAACCCTTTCGTAATGTACAAAGCTTGTAATTAACCTCTGTAAGTTGTCTCTGCAAAAAAAAAAAAAAAAATGAAAAGACGGCATCACAGTGGTTAAATGAAACCCAAGCTGCAGGTAAGGAGCAGGACGTTAAGCATTTCAGGGCTTGACCATGCAGGCCGGCCATGGAATTTTTTGGATGGATCAGGCAACATGGTCAATGGGGAAACAATTTTCCACCTCCTTTTTAGTCACCCCCCATTCAGTTTGGGAGAACAGGTGATCCAACGCCGCTCAGTGGCAGTTCAGTTAGAAAAATGAAGAGGAGAAATAGCTGAGAAAGGATTTCAGAGCTTGGCTGAGCAGGGCTTAGTGCTGGGACCGGTGCCAGTGGCACTGGGACAGGACCCTAACCCATCCTCTCTAAATGAGCCAATTCAGAAATCCCAGCTTTCCCAGTGCCTTTGGGCTGCTTGGCCTCAGCCTGCAAAGGCACAAATCGTCAGCCCAGGCTTTTTGGTGGCGTTTCCCCACGCTGCGTCGAGACACTGCCGTTCTCACCGAGGGCAGGCTGTACCGGGGTGCGCAGAGCATGGGGACCAGGATTCGGGCCCTGAAACGTTGCTGCCAGTGCTGCTGGGGGGCTTGGAGAGCAGCGACAAAACCTTTTCACCCCTCTTTAACCCACGGAACTGCCCTTTCAGGGTGGCCGAGCTGGGATGTGGGGGGAGCAGAGGGACACGGGGTGGACGTGCTGCTCGCCAGCTCGGTGCCCTGGCCCTGGGCACCTGCCCCCGTGCTCCCGCATCCATCCTGGGATGCCTGCAGAGAACCATTCAGGACACAGAAGGTTTTCCACTGCTTTGCACTTGCTGTCTGCAAAGCAGACTCCCCCTCCGCTCCTCGTTTATGGGTTTATGCCACCAAATGTAGGTTCCCATGCACTGGGCTCCCTTTGGCTGAGGGTGCTGCTGCGGCTGTGCCGGGCAGACGCTTGCCTGGGATGCTCTGGCTCCGGTGCGACACCGCGGGCAGCCAAGCACCAGCCCCAGGAGCAAAGGCTTCAAAAGCTCAGGTCTCTCCTTTCTTCTGGGGGTGCATCTTGCCTGCAAAATCTGAGCCCTGCCGCTCCTCTGAGCTGCATGAATCCCTTTCATGTGGCCACCACCATTGCACCAGGGCATCTTCATAGAATCATAGAATCACTTTGGTTGGAAAAGACCTTTAAGGTCATCGAGTCCAACCTTTAACCTAACCCTGCCGTCCCACCACTAAACCCTGTCCCTAAGCACCTCATCTCTCCTTCTTTTAAATATCTCCAGGGATGAGGACTCGACCACCTCCCTGGGCAGCCCATTTCAGAGCCTGACAACCCTTTCGGTGAAGAAGTTTTTCCTAATGTCCAACCTAAACCTGCCCTTCAGGCAGAGGAGTTTTGTTTGTCTTCACGGAGAAAAATCCTTTCCCCCTTTCCCCTCCGGTTTAGATTTCTGCCAGAGGGTGGTGCTAGCTCCATGCTTTCCAAAAAAAAAACCCAACCCTGAAACCGCTGCTGCGTTTGGGGGCTGGTCCCTGGGCGTGGGGGTGGAGGGAGGGGTGCGGGCAGCACCCACTGGGGGGGAGCATCTGGGGGGCACCCGACCCAAACTGCCCAAATGAGCTCCGTGTGCCTCTGCAGAGCCAGCCCTTGAGCCTGCTGAGAACTGAGGTGCCAGCAGCCTCCGACATGGGGGTCCATCCATTTCCCTTATGCCACCTGCAATGGGCTACTTACCCTCAGCGGAGGTTGCCACATTAGGCCCGTGAAGTGTTTCTCAAGTTTTTACTGAAGTTTCTATAGTTTACCCATCATCATCTTCTGCTTCACATCAATCAAAACTAAATTTAAGGCTATATTAGGTATTAAAAACCTTTAGGATGATGATGATGATGATGATGATTGATGATGATGATGATGATGATGATTATTATTATTATTATTATTATTATTATTATTATTTTTCAGGTTTGTAAACTCTGCTGCGGCTCAAAACCTGAATACGCAGCGGGTCAGGGGATGAGGCTGTTGGGTATTAGAAAGCTCTCTCATGCAGGACGAGCCAGGGTGTCCCATGGCACGTGCGGGAGCTCCCGGGAGCAGGCAGGCTCCTTGGGGACCTGCTGGCTGCAGGGAGCGAAGCTGCAGGGCATGGGTCCCCCCTGCACCCCCTGTCTCCTTGCAGCCCAGCACCACCACGCGCTGCTTCTGCAGGATCAAAGTCTCAAGCAAACCGGAATAACTTCAAATGCAGAGGAACTTCTCCAAATTTCACCCGAAACAAAGATGGGCAGAGGGTCTGACTTTTGGGGCCAGGAGCCATTTATTTCCCTCACCAGCAGCAAGGTGAGGCTCCAAGGACATCCCCATCCCTCTCCAGCAGAGGCAAAACCTGCCACATGGTCACACATCCTCATTATACACATCAGAGTAATTAAGTAGATTATTAACAGTTAGCCTATTTAAAAAGTGATTCTTACAGTGAAATGATGGACACTGTAAGCAAGTAGCAGCAGACTTCCATGGCCTCGCTATTGCTGCATTGCCTTGATGTTGGTCCTGAGCCACCAGAAGAGACACGTGAGTGAAGTGAAGCTCATAAGCACTGGTGCTCACCGGAAAAGCTGCAGAATGAAATGCTGAAATTCCCAGAGATACCCCTAAAAATACACACACTGAATTCCCAACCGTTTTAAATGGCTGTGGAAATCTAATCCCGCAGACATCTTGAGAGTCCCACCTCCTTTCCCCACTTCCTTGCCTCTCCACCTATAAATCTTTGTCTCTGGGTTTCTGGTGTGAGACTTATGATTTTTAAATGCTTATTTTGGCAATGCACAGTGGTGGGATGTTTCAGCTTTGCCGGGAGTCTGGAGCAGGACTCTCTCCTTGGAGATAGGTTTAAATGTGAGTGACTTGGCCAAGAACCGCCTGGTCAAAATCACTATTCTCCAAAGCAGGACTCTTCAGGAAAAAGCCAGGAGGCCAATTTGGACATCTGTATGGGTTTTGACCGAGATAATTGTAAACCATGGGATAGCGACCTAAGCAAACACCAAAGCAAACCACAGATGATCTGATTAGTTTTCTGCCATGGACACTCTATCTGTATGTTCAGGACAGAGTGAAAGACCGTTCTTCAAAGCCCCAAGTGTCTTTGGGGAAATCTTCTGTCATTAGTACCCATGGCGATGTCAGTCAAGCCCTACCCTGGCTCCTGGGCAGGGAAATCCATACCCCATCCCAGCCAGCCTCTTCCATCGCCCTGGGTGAGTAGCTTTCTGCAGGCTGCTCGCAGCAGATACAATTATATTGCTGAGCAAACCTTCACTTGCTGCTGCGAGGCACTTTGAAAGCCTCTCTCTACCTCTTCCCTTCCTCAGGGGTAGGAGGGCTTCCTTCTTCTTCTTCTAATGGCATTCCTAGGCAGATTGGGGAGTCTTGTCATCTTGGAGGGAGATAGTTTTTGTTGACATTAAAATGCAAGTGTATTTAAATGGTCATTCTGCATAATAAAGTGACGTAGTGAAGTACAAACGTTGCATATCTTTTAGTGCTTTGACTATAGCAAAGAGTTTTTAATGTCTCTTAGGCATGGCAACGTAATGCAACCCAACACGACATGGTCGGACCCCAGCAAGGTTTGTGCATCTCATGGGTATGGAGATCGAAGGTTAGGCTCTTCGAGCACATCAGGGGATGGCAACGATTCCATTTAGCATTTTTTACATTAAAATAGCTTTCTAAATTCCCAGCAATCCTTTGGCCATGTAATAGTGGGTTTGTATTTAACATGGGCAGCATTTGCAACACTTAAACATTTTCAACGTTCAGGATCTGAAAATTACTTGGGGTTATTTTCCTCCCCTGCCCTGCCCTGCTTTTCATCGCAATCCATGACTGCAAGGAAGGACACAAGAGAAGGGAAAAGGCTGGGCTTTACGGGCGGGCAGTCACAGGCTGGCTGCTCATCCTCTAGCGTGGGCTGGTCCTGCCCTGGGCAGGTTTGCTTTCTCCTGAAGGGTGTTATTTTCTCTTCATCAGCACCAGCTTCACTTTTCCTTTTCTGGTTGCCTTCAGAGGCAGTTATTACCAAATACTCAGATTGGTGCACTTAACAGCTGGTTGCACGATAGCAGCCTAAGGACACCGGCTTATTTCCAGCAGTTTTCTGCTTTAACTTTGCTCCCTTCACTGGTCCCTGTCCCCCATCGTGAACCGCAGCTTCTGAGTCACCCGCTTTTCCCATCCGAGGAAAAAGTTGGGTGAGAAGTAAATTATAGACTCAGATTTCAGTGCCTTGAGAAGTCGCTTGGTTCAAACTCGGCTCCAAAGAGCCCATCTCCTTTGTATAGGAGGGCAGGAAAGAGTTTGGTGTGGCCCCGGGAAGATCCCATTCTGACGGGCGCCATGACAATAAACACGTTAATTAAATTAATTAATTTAAAGGGGCAAAGGTTCAGTGGGCGGGTGGTGCTTTTGTATTTCCAAACCAGTTAACTCAGCTCAAATTCAGCCCTGACCAAGACGGATCTTCTTTGCCTAGCAAAATCCAGCGTAGTGCAGCAACTTAGCCGTGCTCTTTGTACGAGCCCAGCCCCTGCCAAGCCTTGCTGGCTGGGATGAGGCATGTCCTTAGGTTAACAGAAACCCAATAAGATATCAAATTAGTTGGGGCTCTCTGTTCTTTTTGAAATCACGGGGAGAATTGTGATGCGCCAGGGCGCGGGGTGCTATTCTTCCTATCTCTTAGCTCCATTGTGTGGGGGTGAACAAAGCCAAGAGGTGTAATTTAAAGGTGCTGTGACCTCCCATGAGCAGCTCTCCCCATTGTGCTGCCCGTTTTGTTTTCTGCATGTGTTTTTTTCTTTTTTTTTCTTCACTGAGATCTACTGATCATAAATATGCATGAATAAAAGAGCCAGGGGAGAGGAGGGGAGGGGGGAAGGGGGCTCATAACCAGCTTGGATAAAGTGCTTTTCTGAATTTTCCACTCCCGGCTTCCTGACGTCGAATGAAATAAGGGACCACACCGCCGGATTAGCTCAGCCGGAGTTCCTATTTCCAATTGTAAAAGCAGAACCCTGGCATCATAACAATCATTATAATTATCACTTACAGAGGGGTCTTATCATATAACAGCTTCTCTTTATTTGGGATGGAGGGGGACTGGAGGGGGCTGGGGAGATAATTCCAACCACAGGGGTTTGCGTCTTCATTCATCACTTTCCAAACAAGCCACTGGAAAATTGAAGTCCCTGAGCAATTTACAGATTACAGCTCTCTCCCGGCACAGGGGCACGTGTGCACGCACACACACGCTCGCTCCAGACATCGGACGTAAACCAGGTACGCTTTGGGTGACCACTGGGGAAAAAAAAATTGGAAAAAAAAAAATCCCCCTGCCCTACTTTTCTGCTCCAAACTCGGGCAGAAACGGACATAACCTTCCTTTTTAAGCCTAGCAACTCCAGCCCGGCCGCACAGCTCCTCCTGGATTAATCTTTCTTTTTTTTGGCTCAGTGAATTGTGGTCAAGGCCATTGTAACGTGAGTGCTGCCGGGGCGCGGATTGGCTGGAGGAGGCTCAGAGAGGCCCCTTTTCACAGGGGACTAATTGCTTTAGACCACCAGTATTTGGGAGCTACAGATGTCTTCCTTAATTTGCCTAGAGAGCACAATCGGCCCCATCTGTTGCATTTTTTTCCCCCCTCTGTCTCTCAAGTCGCCTTCTTCCCCCTGTCTGCAAAGGCCTAAATTGAAAACTCATCAAAAAGTAATACAAGAGCAGTTTGGCTGGGAAGCTGCTGCCGTGGGGCTTTGCCTTTAATAAAGGCCCCCCTGCTACTTTTACACATGGGCTGGGGAGCAGAGAAAGGAGGAGGAGGAAAGCAGAAACAACCTAGAAGGGAAGGGGGGGGAAGCTAAAAACTAACAGCCAGATGGGGTATTTGGAGGCAGGATAATTTGATGTGTCATGGCTGGAGGAGAACAAGGGGCAGCCCCTTGTTTTCTGTGTGTACACACAACAAAATAGATGACTTCTGGAGAGGGGAAGGGAGAGGAGCCGGGGGCTGGCCGGGGGCTGACGGTCTCTCCATCCTGGTGTCGATGGCGGGGGGAGCGGTCACTGCCCTGCGGTTGATGACTTCCCCGGCGCACACCTCCAGGCATGGAGGGAGATGGAGAGGGGTCAGAAGAAGGGAAGGGGGAAGAGAGAGGAGATGAGCCCTTGCCCTTCTGCAGGGCTGGGAAGTTGTCTTGGCCCGGAGCTGTCTTGGACCATATAGAATCATAGAATGGTTTAGGTAGGAAAAGCCCTTTAAGATCATCAAGTCCAACCGTTCCCCTAACCCTGCCATCCCACCACTAAACCTTGGCCCTAAGCACCTCGTCTGCCTGGCTTTTAAATGCCTCCAGGGATGGGGAATCGACCTATTGTAGGTCCTGGACTGGGGACACTGCTCTGCACGTACCCATACCCCAGAAATCAGATGAGGGTGTTGCTTTCTCCTTGCTGGATCAGTGATTTGACTCCAGAGCATGTAACAGAGCTGCACCACCAACGAGCTCTTCCTTGTGCTGGCTCCAGGCCAGCGGCACCGCTTCATCTCGAACTCAACCCTGGGCAGAGAGAGAGGACAAGCCCAAGAAATCTCTAAAATATTAAATGGGAAGGTTGTGGGGGAAAATGTGCCTCATCTCTGTTCAAAATCCCCATCACAGCCCAGCTTCAGCATGCACAGCTGACGAGAGGGTCGTAAAACCCCGCTTGGTTTTTGTAAAATATTTCATAGAATCATAGAATCATAGAATGTTTTGGGTTGGAAGGGACCCCTAGAGGTCATCTAGTCCAACCCCCCTGCAGTGAGCAGGGACACCACTAACTAGATTGTGCAAATATTTTACCGATCATTTTTGCAAAATCATTTGTAAAATAATTGTGTTTGGTGCAGTAAGGCGAAGGGAGTGTGGCGGGCCGGTCGTTTGCTCTCCTTTGTGCTAAAAGAGAAGGAAGCTCAAGAGATGGAGAAAGCCCTGAGCATCCTCCTCCCACCCCGGCTCCTGCCTCTCCAGGGATGGGTGCTGCAGGGGCAGGAGAGCTTTGGGCTGCCCGCTGCAGGGGAAGGCAGGGAGCTGCCCGCGAAGGCAGGACACCATCCGGCAGCTGTTCAGGCAGCACAAATGAGAGGTGCTTCGTTATCAGGCTCTATCCCGAAACCTGAGCCCGGGTGCCAGCACTGTGGCCGTCAGCGCTTGATCGATCATTCCCATTTCCTGGCTGTCCATCAGGTGTCTCTCCCCAAGCCCTCAGAAAGGTTTTGTTTAGATGTTCAGTTATGGAGGGGGAAAAAAAAAAAAAAAGTCCATTTATCTCAAAGGACCCTCTCAAAACAGCGTGAAAGAGAGTGCCGCAGCGATTTAGTGCTGCTGCTGGGAGTCGTGCAAGGACCAGTCTGTGGGTTGGGACCTGTGGGACGGAGCCATCGGCTCCCACGTCTGCTAAAGGACAGCTTCCAGCTATTGCCACCATCAGTTCCCAGCTTGCTGACACCATCAACAGCTTCTTTTTAGCAGAGGTTTCCTAAAATAAAGGAAAA
Organism: Gorsachius magnificus; assembly: GCA_034008185.1. Classification (NCBI taxonomy): domain Eukaryota; kingdom Metazoa; phylum Chordata; class Aves; order Pelecaniformes; family Ardeidae; genus Gorsachius; species Gorsachius magnificus. The sequence continues at coordinate 19,269,237 of CM067093.1, forward strand.
CCAGTGCTGGGCTTGCACCTCTGCCAGCTGAGGTGGAGGCACAGGACCAGATGCCTTCACTGCTGGGTTGTGGGGTCCACGAGCGCACCCCACAGCCACGCAGCCCCCGGGCTGGGTCAAGCCATGAGGACGCTAAAAAATGCTTTCTGCATCTCACGCACTGCCCCTCTGCTTGGGAGTGGGGAAAATTTTCCCTCCTGGGGAATACCAAAGGTTTATCAGCCTCGGAGGGGCTAAATGGGGTCCCAGACCCCCTCCGGTGCTGGAGAGTTTTTGGGGAAATACCCACCTCAAACAGCCTTATTGCTGTCTCGGCTTTTTTGCTTATTACTTACTGCTTTATTTATTACTTTTTGCTTTTCCTTGGGTAGCCCTAGTTAAAAACCATGTAATTATTACTTCTCCTAGGGGAAAAAAAAAAAAAACCAAACAAACCAAAACAAAGACAGTTTATCAAACTGGGAAGATCTCGAAAGCGTTGGTGGCGAACAAAGGCTGCAGGACGGGGGCTCCACGCTCCGAGCCGTGTCCCGGGAGCGCTCCGGTGACCGGCTCAGACGGAAAGCCCACAAGCACGTCTCTGTCCTGGGGCCGGTTGCTTCCCGGGGCAGCCCCCTCCTTGGGGAGAAGGGGTGAATGGCTTCCTTGAATAAGTCACTGGATAGCCTTGGCCAGGCTGGCTGCTGCGCTCCGCACGTCTCTGTCTTGCTACTCAAAAACCGGATCCTCTGTTGTGACATTTATTTTTCCTCCGATGGCCTTCAGGAAAGAAAACGGCTGTGTGCAGGCCAGCGGTGCCCATGGGCTGTGGGGTGAGAGGAGAGTGGGCAATGGGCACCCATCTCGGCTGCCTGTGCTCCCTGTAAGGGTTAAAAAAAGGATCAGCAGTTGAAAACTTGAAGAAGAATATGGCAATCAAAAAGGGGAGCTCTAGTTCTTGTTGTCGAGGCAGCCCAGAAACTGTTGGAGAGCCACTGGAAAAGCCATTGAGCTTTTGTCCAATAACTCCTGTGATAATAATTAGCTCAGCCAAGGCAGGTTTTAAAGGGGCTTTAAAATTCTTGTTCAGTGGCTTGAAAGAAAAAAGGCAACCAGAGGCTCCTCTCATCTGAACATCAATGTGAATCCTGCAAAATCCCATTATTCCTCTTTTAGATCAGCAGTTTGATCAGTTCAGCCTTTTCCCTTCCCAAGGCAACAACTTGCCCCCTTTGTGCATGTTTTCCCCCTCGAGAGCTGAGTGCCTCCCCGTGCACGCCTACGATGCCGCGGGGCTTGGCCCCCTTCTCCCCCGAACCCTTTGCCAGCGGCAGCGACTTGCTGACCCCACCGCACCAGCAAGGGTGACGGAAAACGAACTGGTGGAGGCAGAGGAGGGGATTCTGTTTGCGAGAGCACCCGCATTCACCAAGCTCTTTTTCTTCACTTTAGAAGAAAGATTTTGTTGCATTTGTCACCTGCTGATGCTCTCAGGCTTTGCTTTCAAGGTGCCGGTGAAGCTTAAGCACCCGACACTTGGAGGCAAAACTTGACAGTCTAAAACTCACATCTTCATCCAGAGTTAGGTCAAGCTACAGCAGAAAGTAAAATTCTCCTAAAAATCAGTGGTTTGGGTGATTTTTGGAGTGAGCCAGCCACACAGGAGTGGAAGAAGAGATCCTGACACCAGCCCAGATCTGTTAACCAACCCTGCCATGCTTTGCCTCTGCTGGAGACCTTCTACACATCCCCCTCCCTGGGTCACTGCTGTTTAGAGCAGCCCATGGGCAGCTCTAACGTGTGCTTACCAGGATTAAGCTCTGGCCACAGGACGCCTGTGCCCTGGCAGTCAGAGCCCCAGCGAAGCCAGCTCACCAGGACCTGTATCTATTGGGAACAACCCAAGCTGGATGCACTTGGGACCAAGGACTTGGAGGGAGCTGCTGCTCTTTTTGTGCTCCCAGGGAACGCTGAGGCACCTTCCTCAGGAAACAATCTGTAAATGGGCAGAGACCCACAGCCACCAAAAGCCCTATCAGCACAGCCAGGGTATTTCAGCAAGATTTGGTGGAAGAGGAGGGGTGGGGAAAGGAGGCTGGGAGATGGAGGCACAACCCTTAGGTAGCTGGTTCTCCTCCTGGCTGAGTACCAGTGGAACACACCCAACCCTTGAAGATTTTACACCAGACCCTCACTGCAGCTTGATCCAGCTTTGGGCAAGAATAATAGAAGCAGAACAGGTCATGAAGCAGCTAGAGACATCTGCAACCACATGCCATGGTGCTGGGAAACTCCTTCCAGGCTGGGAACTGCTGCTCCAGATTCCCCAGTGTCCATACAGCCTTGGCCAAGCCGCTGTCCTGCTCGCCAAGGAGGCTTCCCAGGTTTAACACCAATGCAAAGAGCAGCAGTTTGGAGCTGAGCAATAACCCCTCCAGCAGGGAATACAAACCCTCCCCGGAGCTGGAAGACCACAAGGAACGGCGAGTTCAAATACAAACAAACCCCATTTTCTTTGCAAAATTTTCTCTTTTGAGCGGACTAGAAGTGACGTCAAGCTGAAAGCAAGTTTTTCTAGTAAAATACACTAATAAACCGCTTTGGAGTCTCATAAACTTTGTTGTTTTTTTAATGGAAAATAATAAAGGAGTCTAATAAACTGCTGGGGTTTTTAATGGTAGTTTCTAAGCGGCTGGAGCAGAGATCAGGAGTTCAGCCTCTTTCCTTGTTCTGTTTGTGGTATATTTATCTTCATGAAGAGAATGGTAGCAGGGGGATTTATTTTTCTGAATGAATGTCTCTAAGCCCCCCATACCTCCAGGGCTTATAGTAAGGTTGGATCCAATGACAGGAGAGTCAACATTATAAGCCCTTAGAGAGGGCTGAGTGCCTTGTAGATAGTCTCAAGTGGATGCGCTTTCAGCGCGCCGTTACCCCGGCTTACATTAGCGGCTGAAGAGACTTTGTCTGTCCCCGATGCCCTCGGGTGACCCGCGACCCCTGCGACTTCGTGCTGCCGAGATCTGACGCTCGCGCGAGCCCCCGGCCGAGGAAATGGAGAGGTGCATTGTGCCGCGGAGAAAGAGCAACACAAACACGGGGTGTTCTCAAAAGAAACAAAAACCCAGTGGAAAAGAAAAAAAAAAAACCACCAAAACCCTCCCCAAACTGGCAGAAAGGGGCAGCCAGGGAGAAAGTGCAGGCACATGCGCTGCTGGGCAAAGCCAGAAAACTCACTGCTGGGGGGGCTCTGGGGCTCCCCGGGCTCCTTCTGCTGTGGGGTCTCTGCCGGCTTTAGGTTTGGCTGATCAAGCTGGGGAGGGTGGTGATGAAAAGTGGGTTTCCCTGTGGGTTCTGCATTTCTAAATATGAAAAGAACATAGGCTTGCTTTACTTTTGGGGAGTGCTTAGTGGATGTGGTGGCAGGGATACAGTGCGGAGGGTACATGCTGTGTCCGTATGTCCCAAAGGAAAAAAGCAGAGCTCAACCCTGCTCCTGTCTCCACTGAAACTTCAGTCGGCGTTTCAAATGTCAAAAAGGGGCTGGAGCACCCCAAGCCCCTGCGCCATGGAGGACGCCAAGCCCCAACCCGAGACCCCCAGGGTGTGCAATCGCCCATGAGTGGGTCAGATAGCCAGGCTGGCACTGCTGTCCCTGGGGCTGGCACCGCTGTCCCCCAGGCTGTCATTGCTGTCCCCAAGGCTGGCACTGCTGTCCCCAAGGCTGGCACTTCTGTCCCCGGGGGCTGGTACCCTCGCTGGGGCAGGGGGTGGCGGTGGGGGCAGGTAGGATGGGGCAGGGGTCTGTAAGCGAGGGGGGGTCACTACCGTTGCTACGCACAGCCAGTGCCTCACTTGAACAGTTCTGAAAGCCCAGGAGTGGCCACTGGTCCCTGCTGGTGGCTCCCTGCGGGGAGGGGTGCTTGTGCAAACAGCCACCTCCCTCCCCAGGGAGCTTTGGCCTGATTTGGGGGTGCTGGGGGTCACCACCCCACCCAGCCCTGCCTGGCCCCAAACCCAGCCGCTGCTATCAGCCTGACCAAGACAGCAACAGCTCCATACGGCCTCCGGCCACTGTGCCGAGAGCCCCGAAGCGTCTGAGATCTGCCATAAACCACAAGCCGGCAGCGATGGCATCGCGTTCCCATTTCCTCTCTTGAATCCTGGGCTTCCCCCGCCTGTGTCCTCCATCCCCGCTTGGATGTTTGGCTTCAGGCTCCAATCCTGCACTTTGCAGCCCCTCTGGGGGGGCACAGGACATGTCCTGCCTCTCTAAGGAGGTGCTGCAGGGGGGTGGGTGCAGCCGTGGTACCGGCCAGGGCAGGGATGGGAGGAGGTGACAGCGCAGCCCCTTCCCCATCACCTCGGAGCGGTGGGACAGGTCCCCTCCCAGCCCACCCAGCGCATCCAAGCCTGGCCCGCGCATGGGAGCATTTTCCAGATGCCAGTGTGCGTTTAAAGGTTAAAAAGATGAGCGGAAAAGCCCATGTCATGGGTGCCTGAGCTAGCAGGAGAATGTCGCCGGCATGGGGGAACGTATTGTCCCCAGAGTGGCCGAGTGGATTTGCATGCTTAATTCCTGCTAAGCATTTTTGGAGGAGTAATCTGATAAAATCTTCAACCTGCTGATAGCATAACCTTAATCGGGTCTCCCTCGTGAAGAGCCCATGGGACTTCCAGCTCCCAAGCATTCAGCCCACTACGGAGGGGTCCGGTCACGCGTGGCGGCCGGGCTGGGTGCGTGCCCAGGCCAGGGGCCAGCGCTCGCCATGGGCCGGTGGGGAAGGAGCAGCGCAGCCCCTCGGCGGCCGAGGACAGACGGAGGAGAAGAAGACTTTTATCCCATTGTTTTTCCCTGCGATTAATCCATCTAAAGTGCTCCTCTGAGCGTAGCCAAGGGCAATGTAAGAAAGAAGCAGTTTGAGCTTTGCGGGGAGCTTTTTCTTTTTTCCTTTTTTCCCCCCCTTTCCAAGCGCGCTTTACAAACATCCTCTCTGCTCGCCCTCTGTATTTGCAAAACCGTCTCCTTCTGCCCATGGCTCCTGATGAAGTCCTTGCAGAGCTCCTTGTCCACCTCCAGTCTTTTCAGCACGTATTCAAATTAACCCTTTTGTCCCATTCACACCCCCTTTCTTTGGCGGATATTGTGGCTTTGCCAGCAGCGATCCAGCAGCGGCTATTCTAATGTAATTGCATTCTGGCAATGCCTTGAGAACCTGATCAAGATCATCCCGCAAGTTTAATCCCTCCAAATTACAAAATGTTTACCATCAATCACCTTTATGCCGCTTTATTTCGGGGTGGGGGGGTGGGGGGTATGGGGGGGGTGCCCTTTCTTCAGGGAGCGAGCGGGACGTGTGCGCTGCCAGAGATGCCCCCTCGCCTCCCCAGCTGATCATCTCAATGGGACCAGAGTCAAATGGTCAAGGCCATATGCCTATGAAAGCCCGGGCTGTGCTGCCAGCTATTCTCTCTAGCTCTGCATGGATTTCACACTTTCAATCCTGTTAGGGTGCCTACCATTTACTTTAGCGTTGATTTTTCTACCCCCCCCCCTCACTCCCCCCACCCCCCATTTCTGCGTCCTGTGTCATCTGGATTTAATCTAGTTAGCAGATTTTATGCCTAAAATTGCATTGTTAAAGGGAATTGTTTAAATCGGGACCGGCGGAGAACCCTGAAACCCTTGAAACCGGGGTGTCCCCCCCCCAAGCCCAGCCCGGCCGCCCGTCCCCCGGCTGCTGCGGCCCTCGGCTGGGCACGGAGGGCTCGGAGGTGGCTTTGCTTTCTTGAAAGCATCCACTGCTATTTTCAGAAGCACAAACAGATGCAAATGTCTCTGCAAACATTGCACAATGAGATGCAGGGAGAGGACAGCCTTTCAAACCCTCTGAATAGCCCTTCAAAGCAAGTCTAATTAGGGTAAGTAGAGGTAATAGGCCCACTTGCGTTTTTTACACTCGCATTTTTCCCCCCTCAAAGCCTGCAAGGCTCTTTTTCCCCTATGGCTGGGGTGTGGGGGGGGTGTGGGAGGGTATACATCCCCTCACTCGTTTGCTTGCGCTAACAAATGTAGGGATGGAAAGAAGGGGGGGGGAGGCAGAAAGGGGGGTTGGGGGGGGAGAAGAAAAATCAATCATTTGAAAAGTCCTCTCTGTTAGTTTTTTTTGTGTGGCTTTTCCTGGGGAGAAAGATAGCGGCGGAGCCAGCAGCATCCAGGCTGGGGCCAGGGTGCGGGGCAGGCCCCAAAGCAGAGGCTGCAGCTCGTGTCATGTGGAACTTCAGTAAGTGAAAAAGAAAAGCAGAAGGTATGGGCTGAATACTTGGGTAAATCAGTAATAGAGCTAAAGGGCATATGCCTGTAGGGAATATGTTGGCATAAAAGAGCTTTAAGAGGGGCCATTCATACTGACAAAGGGAGATTTGAATTGCTGCCTTCACAATAGCATGAAAGGATGGGCTTGGGGTGTTCTGAAACAAAGTGGAAATCATACTGCCCTGAACGGCTCTAATAAGCTTTTAACTATTTTACATTATGGCATTACCTCTTTTTTTTTTTTTTTTTCTCCCCCTCCTTCTCCTTGTGAGCCAAGTGCCAGGCCCACTTAAAAGTGTGATTTATACTTTTTTTTTTTGTTTGTTTCATGGTAACTTTGGAGGAAAATAGATGGGGGCTGAAAGGCAGTAATTCAGCTTTTTCAAGACGAGGAGGGGGAAATGCCATCGTTTCTGAGGGTCCCGGGAAGCAGGCCCGTGCGCCCAGCTCCCCGCCCCGCACAAGCCTGGGCCAGGGACGCCATCCCGTTGCACCCACCACCCGCCCGACATCTCCCGTTAGGTTGGGCTCACAAGCAGCCCCGCCATCCGGCAGACATCGCAGTCCACCACCCCTTGGGTTACCTCGCTGCGTGCGCAGCTCAGGTGGGCTGCGCTCCAAAAACCGCAGAAATTGCTTGGCGACCCCCCCCCCCCACCACCACCACCACCTTTCACCATCAGCAGAGGTTCGGCCTCTCAGCCCGTACCAGAGGGACTCGGGGGGCTGCCGCTGCCGGCCTGGGAAGGAGGCAGTTGCCTGGCCTGCGCGTTGGGAACCGCACGCCGGCTTTGTGTGTGCTGGGGCTCCCTCCCCGAGCTCCCCCCAGATGGTGCGATCGCACGACTGCACTGTTAAAATAGAGCTCGTATAGACAATTAGCCAATTACTCACTCTGTCATTGCACTTTCTTCTTGTAACTGAGATGCAAACTGGACTATGTCTTCTTTGGTAGCTTCATTCATCGGCAGCATTATTTAATGACACTTTTGTCAGCTTTGGGTCTGCCCAAAGATTTCTGAACGTAGCTTTATGAACCTAGAAAGGGCACCCCGTGGAGTGAAAGCGGACTTTGAACCTACAGCCGATGCTAAAGACAATGAATTTCCCAAAGTCAGGGAAAGAAATCCAGAGCGTGGCTACCACAGGGCATGTGGCTCTGCCCCTCATTGTCAGCAGAAGCAGCGGCTACGGGAGAGAATAGCCCAGTAGCCAAAAGGGGCTGAGCATATGGATGCACGGGCCACTTTCTCTGCTTAAGTATCTCAGAAAAAAAGTTTTACTACAAGTGCTGCCGGGCCCTTTTTAAGATGGGAGGGTTGGGTGGCTGGAACAGCTGTCCTGGACCAGCATCATCCCCAAGATCCTCTCTGAGGGCGGCCAAAATTAAGTTTCCTTTGCTCCGATGGGTGTTTGTCCCAGCTACAGCTGTGCGGAGCTGCGGCCGGCAGGACTAATGTAGTGGAAACAGCGAGGGAGCAAGGTTCGGTTTTGCTCCTGGCATTTTTCAGGGAAGAACAAAAACTCGCCTCCTGCCTAATGAAGGAAACTCCATCCTCCTGCATATGTTTCTTTGAAATGGGCTAATGCTTTTATTATCCATAACTTTTGGCACCAAGCATCATTAGTGTCTCTTATTCACCTCTGAAGTTCATCCCCATACAGGTGCAAGGATGGCTCCTGAGTTATCCTTAAATACACTTTAAAAAAAAAGAAAGGCAGGCAGAAATCCCATCTGTTTCTTTCCGGAGGGTAGAGTTTCCATGAGATTTATCTCCTGCCTCCTCCAAGCTGGGTTAGCATGAAGCATGCACCAGCCGCACGCTCGCACTGCAATCCGGGGTGTGCGCAGCCACCACCCCCTTCCCTTGGCTGACAATTCCCTTCCCTGCATCCCATCCATCCCCATGCATCTCCCGGCATCCCGGCGAGTGCTCCCCGGGACAGCGGCGCAGGTGACAGCGGGGCTGGTGACAGCGGGGTGGGTGACAGCCCCGGCGGGTGACAGCCCCGGCGGGTCAGGTAGCTGGGACCCTCCTTCCCTGGGACCACAGACCTCATTAGCTGCCACTTGATTTATCAAGAGGGCATTATGGCTTTGGAAGCTGACATCTTTTTGGATTGCAAATAGGAGAGGAGGAAACTGTACCCTGTGAAAAGATTGATTAAATACTAATTAACTTCTTTTCTTAGATAATGAAAGCACTTCAGTGAGCTGGATAAACACGATGCGCATCAGTTGCTCTCCTGGCGAAGCAACGGGTAATTGAGAGCGCAATATCCATTACTGGTGTTGTGACAGGCAAGGTTTTCCTTTCAGCTGACAAAAGCCTTGCTGCAGGAGAGATGGTACTCGAATAGGAAGGGAGAAAAAAGGAAAGGCATATTCTTTTATCTCAGGAGTTAAATCCCTTTGCTTTGAATACTCCTGCCAGTGAGGTAGAGAAACAGCTTGTGCACTTATAGCTAGGGACAGCCAAGTAAAAACATAAAAAACTAAATCAAGTTTCTTGGGCTTTGGAGGGAGGGATTGGCTCAGCTGCATACCGTTGCCAGTCTTTCCTGGTAAGGGCTCTAGCTTTTCTAAGCTCTGGGCAAAATAATCTATAAATATTGCCTGATTCCCCTGAATCCCAGAGATCAAACTGGAAAATCACAGGGGAAGAAGAGATGCTTTTTCCAGTCCGTGTTAAGATTTACATCCTAAGGCTGTGTGCCATTCTTCCGCAAGGAGAGCAGCCTTGCCAAGGAGGACATTTGCTTTCTCAAAAATGAATATTTTCAAGGAGAAATTTGGGTGGGAAAGGACCGTTTAGTGCAGTTTGCTCAACTTCTACCTGCCACTCCTGATTTGCATTCTTTCGGATCCTGCCTTTGCGACTCCCCTTTCAGTACATTATTCTGAATGGCAACATGGGGAATCTGACTGAGTATGAGCAACAAGGATGATGAGGGGACTGGAGCATCTCCCCTAGGAGGAAAGGCTGAGGGAGCTGGGCTTGTTCAGCCTGGAGAAGAGAAGGCTGAGAGGGGATCTCATCAACACCTACAAATATCTCAAGGGTGGGGGTACCGAGGACGGAGCCAGACTCTTCCCAGTGGTGCCCAGCGCCAGGACAAGGGGCTGTGGGCACAAACTAAAGCAGAAGAGGTTCCAGTTGAACGTGAGGAAGAACTTCTTGACTGTGAGGGTGCCCGAGCCCTGGCCCAGGCTGCCCAGGTGGGGCTGTGGAGTCTCCTTCTCTGGAGATCTTCAACCCCCGCCTGGCCGCTGTCCTGTGCCCCCTGCTCTGGGTGAGCCTGCTTGGGCAGGGGGGTGGCACTGGGGGAGCTCCCGAGGGCCCTTCCAACCCTTGCCATGCTGTGATTCTGTGCTGGGAATTTCATCTTCCTCCCTTTGCTTTTTAACATTTGCCTTCTCTGTTTGGCCTCATTTATCTAAACTGAAGTGTTCCTCAAGGACCCCTTAATCACTTGGTCCCCACAGTAGGGACAGGGACAAACTACTGAGTCCATGGTGTCCCTCGGGCTACATGTCCCCTCTCCTGCCACCTTGAGACATGGACTAACACCATCTCGGGTATGGGACTTTGTACTTGTATCTTTTGTATTTGCAAACGTGGTGTTTCTTCAGGCTTCTCATCTCAATGGAAACCTGCAAGCTGGAGAAGCACGATGATCTGCCAGGTCTGTGCTGGGCTACAGACGCCGAATGCAGCTGCCACGGTCCTGCTGGAAGGTAAGCATGGGTATGGTTTTATGGAGATTGCTGACATCTGCCACACCAAGAGGAGCAGAACAAGTTGTTTGTTTGTAGAAATAAGTCCAATTAACTCCTACAGATGGAACTTAATCCATTATTTGTGCAACAAACCATTATGGTCCGTAATCGCCTTGGACTGCCATTAGACGGCTTTAAATGTTTTCCTAGAAGGCAATTTTGTGAAATCTTCAGGTTAAAAAAAAGATCATCCTGGAATGTGCAGAATGTCATAATCCAAGAAAGAGACAGTGAAGTCCTGAGGACTCTGCCAAATCCCTGTTTGGGAAATAAAAGCATCGGTCCCCTCGTAATTCCTAACTAAGCCCATCTCACGGGCATGAAGCAGGAGTGGAAAGGAGCTGCACGCTGACACAGGCTGGCCTTTCCCCGGAGCACAGCGAGTCTTCTGGGTGGAAAGCGAGGGAGCAGGGGGCTAAAGAGTGCAGATAAATGAATGAGCTCAGAGCAGGGATGTTAGTGAGATGCTCCAAGCATTTTCTTTCCAGTTACAGCATTAGAAAACCCACTTTCTGAACCCAATGGCGAGGCTTCCATTGGCACAGAGCACGCAAGACAGTGTCTGTGGACCCTTATTCACTATTAGGCAGAGAAAAAAAGCTAAGCTTTCCTCTGAAAGCCTTGCTTCAGCAAATTTTTACTCTAAGTAGAGGTATGCTGTGCGCTCCATCCTACCAACCCTTGCCAAAGTCCTACTGACAGTCAACACGTCAAACAAATGGGGTGGGAGCCTTGTACCCGTGAGGCTGTGCACATGGCATGGAGAAGGGTGGCATCTCTGTCCCAGCCCCTCTAATGTGAGATTTCTTTTTGGTTTTTGAACCATCAGAGTTTCCTAAGACTTTCAAATGGCGAGATGGGAGGTACTAACAGATGCTGCTGCAGAGGCGGTCAAATAGGGGCAAAAGTGAGAGACCTGAATAACGACCAGTGCTGCACCACCAGCATTTCCACGTTGACAGAGAAGAGTGTTATCCATCGGGAAGAGTCTATTTATTCTTGTCTAGTGGATCTTAAACTGGAAGACTGACAAGTGGAAAATAATAATAATAATAATGGTAATAGGGCAGCATTGCTCGGTGTGTGGAGCCTTGGTCTGGCACCAGCAAAACCTCACGTGAACCACTTGCCATCTCTCCTGGGGGACAGTAACCCCAGCAGAGGGGTGGCAGGGAGCAAAACCCTATTTCCAGGGGAAAAATCCATCCCCAGCTCAGCCTTATGCTCCTCATCGCCCTGGTGATTAATAACAGGGCTGGGTCCTGCAGGCGCTTGGAAAGGATCGGTGACTCCACTGTGGCTCTATGACATCTGCGATATCTTCAGTATTTTTTCCTACTGATCATTATGCCTTTGAGTTGAGGAGGCAGAGAGGAAAGGGATTAGTTGTTCATGGGCACTATTACCGGGCTACTGGGCATAAAGCTGGTTCTAACAAGTCAGTTAATTGGTTAGGTCTAGATTAACAAATGCTTCACAGTCATGCCCTTTGAAGACTACAAAAGTTCAGCAGAGCATCAGCTGAGAGTGGTTTATGCAGTATTTTGGCACCGCCGTTCTGCAGTGCTGACGTACCGTACGGTCAGTGAATCGGCTCAGTCCCTGGCAGCTCTGCTCCTCCAGATGATTTCTTTTAATTGCATATGCCACTAATAAAAAAGCTCCTGAAAATTAGTCCTCACCTGCTTCTGTTCTGATAATCTCTGCCTACTATAGAAATTGGTCTTAACGGAGTGGCTGAGCCCCAGAGATCTATAATTATAGTATTAAGTTCCATGTGCTCACAGGTAGTGGCGCAGACCGTATTTTACAGATCATGTACAGAGCAAGATCAAAATCTACAACAGATTGACACCCAATAATGAAAATCCTTCCGAGGATGCTCTGGTTAATAAGGAAACCCCCAGCCTTGTTGGAGCCTCACCCCAGCAGGGACGACAGTAAGTCGGGCACCACCTGGCATCGGAAGCACAGAAAATACTCGTTATCTAAAAGCAGGACAGAATTTTGGATTTGCAGCTATTGGCTCCCTTTTTGAGCACAGGTAATTCACAGAGGCTCTCTAGAGCTTTGGATCAATTGGAAAAGGCTGGGACAGAGTAGCTCTGGCGCCGTGAGGCTGCGGTGGGCCCCGTCGCCAGAGCACACCAGCACCTTGCAGCCGGTAGCGGACTCTTCCCCCACAGCAAATCTCAGGAGAGAGAAAGTGGGATAATCTCAGTTGTGTTTTGAGAAAGTCCCTGCTGGAAGCAGGGTTCCCAGCTAGCAGGGATGCCCTATCTATGGGCCCATCTCAGACTTTGTCTCCTAACTACAGGGGAATTAAGCGAGACCTAAGGACTTGCAGAACCTCCCCGGCAGAGGGTCCCTAATGCTCGCATGCCCCGGAGGTGCTCGTTTGGATCCAGCAAGGGTAAAGGATCAACACCACCTATCTGCAGACATACGAAAACCCACATATATGTATATGTCATGCGGTGCCTGGGTTCAAATTCAAGTTATTTCAGTTATTTCTGAAGTCAGCAAAGGGTTTTGGCCACTGCTTTCAGTGGGACTGAGATCGGTGCCTGTTTACGGCAACTTTTTACCACGTAACTCTCTGGTATTTCCAAAGAGTTTGCCGACAATTTCATCAGTCCTAGCATTTAATTCACCTGTTTTGGTTTTTTTTTTTTCCCCTCTCTTAGTGCAAGGAGATGATTTTAGTGCAATTAAAAAAGGCCGCCTGTTTTGCAGTTGGGGAAGCCTGTTCCAGCTCCCCATCAATTCACCAAACGATTCTTTTGATAAAAATAAATACAAACGCCGTTGTTGTAAATGGAGGTGCAGGTTGCTCCTGCAGTCTCTGAATATAGGCATTCCATCTGTCCCGGCAGCAGATTTGTTCAACTATGTCTGAACCTATCACCGCTCGGGGGAAAAACTGTTCTCTGACTCATGTTAATGTATGAATCTAATTGTATCCCCACACAGTTTGCAGCTTTCACTGCCCATTAGGAACATTAACGTCGTACCCCGAGTCCCAGTAGATGTATGGTCTTTCTACACTGCATAATGTCCACGGATCTCTGCTCGCAGCTAAGAAAACACAAAAGAATAGAGGATATTTTGAAGTTTGGTGGAGTAGGGTTTTTTTTTTCTTTGAGATTGAAGTCCAGTGTCTTGGGACCCAGTGACTTTAGATGACCTTCCGTCTCCATGGACTGTACTAAATTTCAGCCCCTGGAGGCTACTCCATACAAAACCTCCTGGCTTTCAAGGGCAGGTGCAAGCAAAGCTTCACTGCGTCACAGATCAAGACCTGTTACTGCCAGAATTAGATTTCACAAATCTCTTTTATTTAACAGGACATCATTAAGGAACTGGCCTATGCCAGTTGACGGTGTCTTTAATAACACTTTAGTAAGTATTACGCTGCTATTAGGATTCCCAAACAATAACATTTCCTTTTCAGCATTTATACTGGCTGAGAAACAGAGGTGGATGTGCGTGTGTATAGACGAGCATCTGAAAACTATATTAAAGAAATACAAAGCTTGCAGAGTCAGGCACTCAAAAAGGAGGAAATGCTGATGCTGAGGTGTCCGTGCAAACTTAATTCAGCTCCTCTCCTAATTTTTGCGGCAATGATGTGACCCTGTGTTATATTTTTTGGTAATATCTCCACCCTCTTCATTACATAGGAGGGCTGACTTTCAGGCAGAGGTTTTGCCCGTGTGATGAACGGCGTCTCAGTGTTTTGCCTGATGCTTTTGGTGTTTGCCCTCTACCTTTTCCCCTGCACATTATATGGTCATGTCCTGAAGACTGAATTTCTTCTTGGGCTTTTACAGCAGTCCTGAGCAGCCGGGTGCTCTGAAAGCCCTGCTTAAGGAAACCCCCAATTTCACAGATGGAAAACTGAGGCACAGAAAAGTGAAAGGCAAGTCATTCCGCTAACCCTGGGCTGTCCCATCTGAGACGTGTAGGAGCTGGCTCATTTGGGCTTGTACCCAAGCATCCCCCTCCGTTCCCCACAAACACCCCGTTAACTGCCCGTACAGCTCTGATTCACCGGTGTTTTGGAGATGGCTGGAGAGACATGGCTGAGCTGCCTCATCTTCCCCCTAAAACAGGGCAAAGAGGATAAACTGTTGCTCATAAGGGTGTCTGTGTGCCCAGAGTGACATGGGAGTGTTGAGTAATGCTGAAGAGGTGGAGGATGGAGACACGAAGCGTAGAAGCCCTTTGGCAAGGTAGGATTTGGGGGTCAGAGGACTCCCCCATCGCACGCAAATGCAGGAGAAAGGGAAGGTTGGGGTTTCCCAACAGCAGAGCAGATTTCGTGGAGGTGAGGGCCCCGATCTCTAGCTGAGAGCCGCAGCTGTGCCAGGGCTGGTGCCAAGGCACCTCTGGCCCCCCCTTTCCCTGGCCCGGCGTGGGAGCGAGCAGGGAGACCCTCCACCCCAGCTGGGGAACATGGGGAACGGGGGCAGCTCATGCCAGCCAGGTTCTCCCAGCGCTGCAGGTTTGGGCAAGGCTGTGAGCTCCATGCCCTGCTCAGGGGTGCAGCCTCTTCTCCTTGCCCCAGATCCCCCCCCATCTTCCAGCTCCCCGCGGCAAGGGGAGCCCCGAGCAGCAGCACCACGGGCAGCACAGCTCCGCTGCTGCTCTCTGCCCCTGCCTCCCCAACGGGCCTCTAATCCCTTCTCTGCGAGGCCCGGGGGCCAGCTGAGGTTTGTAGGTAGCCGCACGTGTCTGTGGCCAGCGTGGTGTGAGAAACGCTGGCTCGGCCCGTGCTGACTGTCACCTTGGGGCGAACACTTCCCTTCCACCCCGGGCTTCTTCCCAGGGGCGAAAACCCCCTGAGCTTAGGAAACAAAACTCCAGAGGCACCAGTGAAGTTCAGTAAAAACGTTAAAAATTTTATTTACAGGGTAAAGCACAATTTCTTAAAAAAAAAAACAACAAACCACCACTTTGATAAGAGGCATAATAATAGAATAAAGCTCTTTATGTACAAAAATACAATTTTCATATGAATGAACATCTTGAATAAATTAGACGGCTCTCCGGCCCGGTCGCTGAATACCCCGTGTCTGCTCCTGCCCGGAGCACGCCCGCCGCGCCGGGGGTCAGCACTATAATGCATGAGCCGCTCCGCCGGCCGCGGGGTCCCATCGGGGCCGGTGCTGGGCCCCCCCGCGGGGGCTGAGCCGCCCCGGGCGCGGGGCGGGAGGGACGGGCTGAGCCCCGTGCTGCGCCCCGGGCCGCATCGGCCCCCTAAGCCTTTTCATGGCATTGTCAGGGCGTTCAAACCAAATTTTCATGCTCGTTTTTCTTCGCTGGAGAGCTACAAATTGTAAAATTGACTTTTCACCTCCTCTGCGGCAGCAAATCTGTCGCTTTTCTTCCCGGTTTTCGGAGCCGTACGGGAGGCGAGGAGGCGGGGGGAAGGGGCTGGGGGGGGATGGAAAGTGCAACGGGGGGGGGGGACACCCCCCCCCTCCTCAGCCCCCCCCCCCCCCCCCCCCCGCCCCCGGCGCTCGGGCGGGCGGAGCCGGGCGCGGTGCGGAGCCGGGCGCGGTGCGGTGCGCGCTAGCGGCAGGGAGCGCCGGGGGGCGCGGGGGCGGGCAGCCCGCGGAAGCTCCGCAGGCCGTCGGCGGGCGCGTAGGCGCAGTCCTCGGAGGTGGCGGGGCTGCTGGGGCCGGAGGCGGAGGCGCAGAGCGAGGGGGCGGAGGGGGAGGCGGTGGAGAGCCAGGAGCCGGCGTCGCTGCCGGGGCTGGGGGGCGCGGCGGCGGCGCGGCAGGCGGGGGGCGGCGGCAGGCACTGCTCGGCCAGGCGCAGCGTCTCGGAGAGCGCCCAGATGTAGTTGTAGGCGAAGCGCAGGGTCTCGATCTTGGTGAGCTTGGTGTCGTCGGGGAAGGTGGGCAGGACGCTGCGGAGCTCGTCCAGGGCGGCGTTGAGGTGGTGCATGCGGTTCCGCTCCCGGTCGTTGGCTTTCACCCGCCGGCTGCGCTTCAGCGTATGCAGCAGCGCCTCGGCCCCCCCCCCCCCCCCGGGGGGGGGGGGCCCCCCCGCGGGCCCGGCCGGGGGGGGGGGGGGGGGGGGGGCGGGGGGGAAGGTGCGAAGAGGCCGGGGAAGGGGTGGTGGGGGGGGGTGGGTGGGGTGGGGAGGGAGAAGGGGGGGGTAAAAAAGACAAAAATTCCGGCGGGTGGGGTGGGGTGGGGGGGTTGCGGGAGTGCTTGGCGCGGCGGCGTTCGCAGGTGCCGGCGCCCCCCGTACTCACATGGAGAGGCACTCCCGGGGCGGCGGAGAGGCAATAACGGTATAAAAACACGGGCAGGGCGCTGCGGGGGGAGACCGGGCGGGCGGGCGGGAGAAGCCTCCGCGGCCGGGTGGCGGGGGGGGGGGGGGGGGGAAACGGGGACAGGCGAAAGAAGAAAAAAAAAAAAAAAAAAAAAAAAAAAAGAGTGGGAAAAAAAAAAAGCGATCGGCGGGGAAAGGCGGGGCGGGGACACGCGACCGCTGGTGGCTTTGAAGTGCTGCGGGCTGCGATCCGCTCGTGTGAGCGGCGGCTGTGGCACACGACGCGGCGGCCGCCCGTACTTATAGCGGCGGGGGGACAATGGCCCCGTGGCCGCCCCGCGGGGCCGCGCCGAGGCGGCAGGTCGGCCCCGTGCGCCGCGCCCTCGGAGCGTGCCCGCAATTACCGCGGGCGGCCGCGCATCTGCCGCGCCGAGGGGGGGGCCGCGCCGGGGGGGCAGCCCTTCCCCCCCCCCCCCCCAACCCCTCACCCCGGGGCTTTTGTGCCCCCCCCCCCCCCAAACCGGGTGCGGGGAGAGGCGGGGGGGTGGGGGGTGTGACACAAAGCGGGGCCTGCGCTCGGTGCGGGGGTCAGCCACCCGCCCCGGCCGGGGGGTCTCGGGCCTGGGTTTAAACCGCAATGAGCCGGGTTTGGAAGCGAGCGGTTGTCCGGGCTTCCAAAGGACTGGAATCTCGGCCCCCCCCCCCCACAAGCCAGACCCGGCTGGAGGGTTTCTCCAGGTTTCCTCCTTGGGGTTTTCCTACGCATCCCCGTCAAAGTGAAAATCCTCTGTTGTGTTTAATATGAAAGCACCCCTTAGCGATAACACTTTTAACCCAAAGCGGGTGGTCTCTTCCCTCCTATGTTTCGGAGGAGAAAGTCGGCACGGGTTTTGGCTTTTGTGGGCTTCGCTTTGAAAAGGGTTTTGCAGGTGCTCAGAAAGTTAAAAATCCCAAATTACGCTTATCTTACAAGTTCAGCGGCTGCGAATGCGTATATATACGCTTCTTTGTCTCTGGATAAAAACCAAGAGCTGTGCAGTTTTTATTGTAAAGTTCTCGCTGCCGCTGCTAATCCCCGCTGAGGGCCCAGGTATCACTTTTTAATGCTTTGGGAAGCCACGGTTTTGTAAGCAGCTAAAAAGTTCCCAAATTCTGACATCTGGCTTTCTGCATCCCACCTCTGGGTGCCGTAGGAAAGCCCCATTGCCAGCAGGCAGGTACCTGCCTCCCGGGAAGGTTTCTGGTTTCACTGCCCAACAATAGCCAGTTTTAGACTTCTGTGCCTAAACTCACGTTTATTTACATGCTTTCCCCTTGCGTTACATGCAGATTCGTTCCCCCTGCTGTGATTTTCTCCCGGGCCTTTGATAAACAAGGAAAACTGTCAGCCTAAGCTACTGTCTTTATCGCTGCCTTTTAAGTTCATAGCAACCCTTCTCCACTTGAACCTGAGCGAGGAGGTTGCCATCAGGGGTGTTCCTTCTGGCTTTCCCTCTCCTGGCTTTGGGAAGGTCCGCAGCGCCGGCGGACTGCCACAACCGGCCGCCTTTGTGCCAAAAAGATCACGCACAGAAGTGAGCAATCCAGCAAGCCCTGGGTGATGAATATTAACGAGTCGCAAACCAGAAATCCTTTTCCAGTGGCCGAGCCTGCGGGATCAGCTCACTTTCTGCTTTTTAACGTCTTTATACGGCTGCGGAGCCCCGATGTGCCGGGTGACCACGGCAGGCCCGGTGACGGGGCCTGGCTCTTCGGCAGGAGGGACTGAGCTCTCTCAATCACCCACCCTGCAATCAGGCTGATGCTTTTAGGGCCCCGTGCATACGTAAATGACTTTCTGCGCTAAGTAGTTCCACTTCACTGACTTACTCGTGTCCTTAAGTGAGGGCACGACGAGAGGCCGGGGTCGGCAGGCAGAGATCGGCGGTGGAGTTTCCAGCACGAACGCTTTTCCAGTCCGAAGGGACCAAAATTTCAAGCTGATGGAAGCATATGGCAAAAAATGTTAGACTTTTGTTCATGTGCACTTTGCATGTAGTGGTATAAACTCCGGTGTCGTCTGCAACACTTTTATTGTCTTTTGTTGAGGTGTCCTGGAGCAGTCAATAGTTTATTCATTAAAATGTTTATGATTCCCTAGAGTTTCACAGGCTTTGGCACAGCCGATCACTTGTCTGAAAGTTCGCAGTGAAAGCGCATTATTCATTAGTCCTTATCCATCATTTGCGGTTTGTCATTTGTTATTCTCTTGTTTTAAAAGTTTGTGCTCCAATCAAGGAGGGGAGAGAGCACCATGTGTCTCCGTGATCAGTCACAGCCATGAATAGCCAGGGCTGAAGCGAATGTTTCACAAACAACCCATAGGCTGAAATTTGTTTGCATAATCTATTCACTGCGTACTTATGAATAACGAATGCATTCACAGAACCAGAATGTTTCAGGAAGCCTTCGCAAACAGAAAGAAGTGCTAAATATCTTGGATAATTTATTCCCAATGAATAATTCAACCAGTTCTATCGCAGGCAGTCTACTAATTTTGCAGATAAATTATTCAGCCAGCACAGATAATCACTCCGACACCTTACGGGCCTGCTCCGGTGGAAGTCAGCCGCTAAAGTTGTGTAAAGTTTTCTGGGAGCAGGAAAGAAAAAAAATCCTGAAATGAAATGAGACCTTTGATTTCTAGGAATGCAAAACCTGTTCCCAGCGTCTCACCGATGGCCTTACGCTGATTTTTCACCTTTGATACTGACTTCTCCACCTTGATGTGCATGCAGCGAGGAGTCGTGGCGTTGTTCCTTTTGTATTTTGAGCCCTGAGGAAGCTTGCCCGAAAGGCCACGTGCTCTGAGCCACCTCACAGCACTTCAAAAGGAAAAAAAAAGGGGGGGGGGGGGGAAAGATTCAAATGGCATTTTTGACCGTGGAAACCGTGAAAGCACAGCTGGGTCGGCCCATCCTTTGCTGCGCAGGATGGCGAACTGCTCATCCGAAATCGGAGCCAAGGGTTGTGGGCGCGTTTCCACGCGGCGCATTCAGCACTTGGCGGCCTGGGGCCTTGAGCACGGAGCTCTCTCCTCCGCCCTCGTGTTGAGTGGCCATGTGTTGGGTCTTGCTCACGGCTGGACCCCAGAGAAAGTAGGGATTAATAAATAAAGATGCAGGAAAGGCTGTTGGGGAAAAGGCGCCGCAAGGCTCCCAGGTGCCGGCAGTGCTGGCAGTGAAAGCCGTCGGTGCTCAGTGTTGGTGCTCTCCAAATGCAGGGAAAAAGCTCGTCCATGAGAAGATACCAGTCCCTGGTAAGTGTTCACTGCACCTTGTAAAGGTAAACAAATCCTCATGGTAGAAATCAGCCTCACATTTCAAAAAATGACCAGAATCACGATCATTAGAGCAGCGTTAGCATCACTCTCCTCCCCAAGCACGGAAGCGAGTGGTTCACGGTAAAACCGCTCCCACAACTGGGAGATGCCTCAGAGGAGGCCGAGGTACTTCGTGGTTTTTTAAGATTTTAAGATGCACGTTAATGGAACTCGCCCAACTCCGTGTTTTGTTACGTGAGGGCTTAAATTAAGGCTGGGATGAGTGTCAAAATAATGTATCTCCCAGGAGAACACCTCTTTTTTGCTCCCTCATTGAAAGCATGGCCGGGCTGCGAGCCTAGGGGTGGACGTAGGGTGCTGTGCCCCCGAGACCCCCTCGCCTGGCTGGAGTCGGCTCCCAGCACCCAGCGCCAGGATACGGGAGGGTCCAGGGGTTCGCGCCTTGGCCGCTGACAGCCCTGGAGGTCCGATATTTGAGAGGGCTCTCGGCCTGTGTGGAGGCAGCGTTAAGCCCTTCCGGAGCAGGAGCCGGTTCTCCTGCCGGGGAATCACCCCGGGAGCAGCTCAAGGGCTTCGTCGCTAAAGGACGTGGCCTCGTCTACCTGCCTGCGGCCACCGCCAGCCCTCGGGCAGCACGCCAGGGGCAGCCGGCGGGAGGGGAGCATGGGGGCATCACCGGGAGGGTCCCCAAGTGCCGGGGGGGGGTTCCTGGCCCGGAGGAGCCAAATCTGCCCTGAAATCCCGCGGGAGCGCCTGGGAGCCACGGCCGGGGCTCAGCCCCTCCCAGGGGCTCTGCAGAAATAGCGGGAAGGTTTTATTTTCAGGTTTTAAGCATGTGATGTAGCTTTTTCCTTCTTTTTGGAAGGGGGTGGGGGGGGGAGCGAGTAGGTAAACGATTGTTCCCTGCAAGCACAAATGTATTTTGTTTGTTGTAATTAAAATGTTTTAATGAGACAACCATAAAATCAACCATTAATTATTTTTTTTTCAAACACTTCTGCTTCCTTTTGAGCTAGGTCTATTTAGAAATAGTTTAGAGAGTAGCCTGCAGTTTTATTCTTTCTTCGGTATTATACACAGGAGTGGAGAAGTCATTTATAAATAATTACACAATGTTTTGGGTCTTTGGGTTTGTATAATATATCAAAGCGATTAGTACACGCATTGTTCCATTGTAAATGGGTTTTTTCCCCTTCCTTTCAGTTTCTCTTGCCTTGTCTTCTATCTAAACCTTTTTCGTGAAATCCTTTGTCTTCCTCATTCTTTTAGCTTGTTACAGTGCAGGGACATTCTTCTTATTCAAACACGCACAGCGTGAGCAAAGAAAGCTACTTCTGTCGCATCTTAAGTTTTACCATAACTTTCTGGCATTTTCTTTTCTTCCAATTTTCCCAGACTACTGATAGGGTAATGAAGAATTATAACATACATCAATTATTGGCGCTCACGGTGTATTATGCTCCTGAATTCAAGGGGAGATAAAGAAGGGGGGGGGGGTGGGGGATGTGGGGGGGGGAAAAAAGCGTCACTCTCTGTGGTTTTGAGGCACATGAGAGAGGACTCGGTGCAGATTATTTATAACATCTCTCCGAGCATCAATTATGTTTGACTCCTACAACCACTTCCTTGTCCCACTGGTTTTATGGCCAGAAGGAGTCATTTTTGTGTGTGGTAGCTGCGGCATTTAACTTGTTTCTTTTATGAAGAGCCCAAACAATGCATCTTCGGGCCAAACAATCTATCTCCCCGAATAATAGCCCAAATGTCAGTCAAGCGCTCAGGGCTGGGAAATATATGAGCATGGCAAAGGGCCACGGGAAGAAAGCGTGGGGATGGAGGGGTTTGCGCAGAGTCCTCGTGTGGGTCCCCAGCACAGCGGTGCCGTCTCCCCGTGTTTTGGCACCGGGTACCCCCAGGATGCTGGGCTGGACCCGGTGGCGGGATGCAGGTGTCCGGGGATGCAACCGGCTGCCTGAGGTTCTGACAACCCTAATCCGAGTTATCCAAGGAAAAGGGCCAAACCCTCCCGGTGTGGTCAGGCTGCCGGGGCACGCTCCCTGCCTGGCCCTGCCCCAGCCTCCCGGCTAGCACATTAACTGGGAAAAATGAGATTAGGATGTCACCTCCGAGAAACGAGCTCTTTTTTTTCCCCCACCTTATTGTGCGAGAGGTTTTTCCTTCTCCTTTTTCCCCCCCTTCCACCTTCTCCCACCCACAGTTCCCCCTCTTTTGTTGATTCGCATTTTGTTAATTGAAGCTAGAACGCTTCTCCTAAAAGAAAGGGACAAAATTCATCGACCCCCACGCGGGTGAAATCCCCCCAGCAATGTGCAAAGCAGGAAGCTGAACTACATGCTGAGATGCTCAGGTTTTCCTTTGTACCTCTCATATAAATAATTCGGCCCGGGAGTGGCTTTTATTTTTATTTTCTTTTAACTGCAATAAAGATAACCTGAAAGAATTGAAGCACTATAACCGTGGGATGAAATTGAGCCTGAGTTCTTGCGGGGGGGCTCTCGGGGTCCCGTGTCGCCCCCCCCCCAGATCTGGGGATGGAGTCTTGTAGCCAGGGGAGGATGCTCCGGGACCACCGGCAGCCCACGGGTCCCCACCGCCCCGCCGCGGGGGCCTGGGGGATTTGCTGCCATTTGCATAGCAGGTGTTGGGTCCTGGGCTATTCTTCCTTAAGGGAGTTTTAATACGGGATAAATTACCGGGAATTAGGAGGAGGCAGGCGACAAGAAAAGAGTTCATGGAGTCTTCTCCCCGCCGCGGCAGAGAAAATGGAGAGAATAGCTAAAGAAAAGGAGAAAAACCCCAACGCAGCAGCTCCGGCCCCGGCCCGGGGAGTTTGGGGTGCACAGGGGTCAGGGGGCAGCTCCCACCGAATCCTGAAATTCAGGACTGAACCCAGGAACGCAGTAATCCCAGAGACAGTAATACGATTACTGGCCCGAGGATCTTTGAGTCAGTAGGTCTGGTAGGGGAGTTTAAAATGTTAATCCCTGGTATAATCCCTTCCCTGGCATTGTACGTACAAGGGCTGCACCCGCGAGAGAATTCCCCGTTTCCTTCCCCGGGCTTCAGGGCGGGAGAGCAAGGCTGGGGGGCCACCCCCGCGCTGCCGTGCACGCACAAGCACGCGTGTGAACATGCGTCCGCCCATGCGCGTCCGTGCGTCCGTGTGCGCCCAGCCGGGTGCCCGCAAGGCCCCTGGGCGCTCGCAGGCGTGCACGCGCGCCCCGGCACACGCGGGCGTGCACGTTGGACCCCGTGCTCGGGCGCAGCGCCCACGCGAGGTGGCACCGCTGTCCCAGAGGTGTTCAACCTGTCGTAAGAACGGCAGTGACAGCGTCCGGAGATACGTGGAAATGCCCGTAGCTGTCGTGTTTGGGGTCACACACTGCTCTGTTTGCGGTGTTTGCAATGCCAGGCTCTGGCCATGGCTCAGGCCAAGGCAAACTGTTTAATAACAGTGATGATCTCGGCTTTGGCTTACATGTGCATGGGTAGATGTACATCTGCACGCAAAATGGGAGAGGAAGGCTGGGTCACTCGTGTTCCCGGGGGGGCCTTGAAGAAAATTTCCTTATCCCACCTCAGTCGCTGCTTTGCCTTGGTGGTCAGAGTACGCGTACATGAAAGAAAAATGAGATGCTTCACGTGTTTTTAAGCAGAGGGTCATTTGGAAATGCGTCCACCTGCAGGCTTCCATTGCAGGCAGGAAAGGTTTGCCTGGAATTGTTGTTTTGGCCCTCTGTAAGGGGACGTCAGTATGAAACCATCCAGGCGCTCTTCACATCAAAGGAGGATGGACAGTTTATATATAAATAGAGGCCATCTATAATAAAAGATTATATTGGTGAGGAAGAACCTGACATTCTCTCAATTAAAAAAAAAGCAAAAAAAAGCAGGTGAATTCACCCCAAAAGAGATGTGAGAGCTGGGCAGGGACCTGCCGGCGCTGGCGGGAGCCCCAGTGCCCGGGAGGAGCAGGGCAGGTGGAAAAGGCGAGGAGACAGCCCCGGCCACTGGCCCGGAGCCGTGCCCGGCAGAGCCCCTGCACCCTGAGCCCTGGGATGCAGCCTTTGGGGTGCAGCTCCCCTGCCCCGGCTGGGGGGGGGGCTGCGAGGGTGAGGCCCCAAGGTGCAGCGCTGTGCACTCGGCTGTGCGGAGCAGGGGGGGGTTCGCATCTCCCCGGGCTCTGGCAAAGCTCCCCTGAACGGGGTTTATTTATTATTTAGCAAAGCAAAGCCTGCTCTGGTGACGTGAGCCCCCTGCGCGTTCCTTTGGGCTTACGCTGTCATTTTATTGCTTTTGCTGTGTTAGTAAAAATAAATCAATCTTTCTCTTAGATGTTATTATCTCAGTAAAACTGTTATGTGACCTTGGGTACAAGTGTAAAGATTTGTGAGGGAGGCCGAGCGATACAGAGAGCTTTTCCCGGCTGAGGGTTGGGGGCCTGGGGCTGTTCCTGCTGCGGTGGGTGCTGAGTTCCGCAGAGCTGGTGCTGGGCCCGGCAGGACCGGCTGGGCAGCAGGGAGCTGGTGGAAACGGACTTTGCAGCTCAGAGGCCAAGCAGTAAAGCTGGGCTCTGGGCAGGGCAGCGGGAGGAAGAGATTTAGTTTGGCTTAAGCAGAATACAATTTGTAGAAAACGTCGAAATGAAACGTCGGGCGGCTTCTGAGCGCAGATGCTGCAGCGAGACCCACGGAGGTGGTACCCTGGCTCCTCTTAAAGGAACCCTCTTTTGTTTTCTGCACCAACTCAGCTTTCTGAAGGATGTCCACTGTTTTTCAAACAAATTTAATTAAACTTAGCTGAAAGCAAATGGTAAATAACTTGTAGATCTGCTCTGTTTTCTGGAATTTCAAGGAGTACGTTGCACTGACTTAGGTGGCCTCTGGCTACCCGTTTAACCGGGCTGCTTTGCAGTTCATTACCTGAGTGTTGTACTTGCAATAGATATTTTACAGTTCCCATTCTTTGGGACAAACACACAGGTACAAACATCCTAAATTCTAGCCTGCATCACCCCCCTGTTAGTGTAAGCAGCTACGGTGAAGGTGATGCTCTCCATCACACTGACAGCCAAGTGGCATCTCTTCACGATGATGTCTCTGGGTACAAAAAGAAAAATAAAAGCGTAGTGTTAAGCTACAGGTGTAACAGCCCTTGAAAACTCCTAGGCAGCGTATGGGTCCACAGTGCTGGGTTTGCTGGGACCAGTAGCTAACGATGCAGCTGAACTGGGCAGAGAGGGAAGGATAAATTCTGCAGGAAGATGCTGCAGGTGCTGTGCTTTATGCCTGGAGTGGGGGCACGGAGGACTGGGGTACTCAGGAGAGCCTGACCCGCAGTCGGGTGGCAAGAACAGGGATATATTAGCCCTTGTAATTACTGAATGTTTTTCTGCTAGGGCAGCTTGAAGTTTTAGGTCTGCTAGTATGTGTTTTAGAACAGCTTGAAGGTGTAAAATGCTAAATAAATACAAAGTCAGGGAATTAGAAAGGCAGGGGAACAGCACGATGAAGGGAAAGTTAATGTTGTCCTAGGTGAGGGGTTATTTATTTTTTTTTTCCTTGGGGCTGTATGCACTTGCACAGTAACAAGTGCTGCTGAAACGAGCACTTGGCTAATGAGGGGAGGCAGGTTTGGCTGCTGTGTTTCCGCTGAGCCTCTGCTGTGGGGATGCTGCTTTCTTTTCCCATTTAAGCATGTATTAAATGGCAATACATTCTGTGCTCACAGATAAATAGCAAAATAAATACAACTGCTAATTATTAAGTGAATGTGCTGCTGCTTCAGACGATAGATGTCCCTTGGCCTCTTGGATGAAACCCAAAGTATTGTTTTTTCTTTCACCTCAGGTTTAACGAGCTGCAGGTCTTGAGCCCGTTTCCATTTACTCGGGTGAGAATTGGGGATCATCTCCCAGGAAGGGGTGCAGCTCCACTTCTCCAAAGCAGCTGTGGGCTCTGAGCCTCTCAGCCCGCTGGGCAAACAGAGGAGGGGATCCCATGGGGCTGCAAAGTTGCAGAGAAGCAGCATTCACAAGATCGCCTTTTTATTACCTGCTTTTTGGGCCATATGTATCTACGGAGGGCTCCTATCCCAAAGAATCATTCTCTTTTTTTTTTTTTTTTTTTTTTTTTTTTTTTTCTTCCCCCCCCCTCCAGAAACAAATGGGTTATGACTTTGTTTTTTACAGTTTTCAGTGTTTGGTGTTATTTATCTTCAGTAACCTGTTAATGACCCCAGGCCTCCCCCCCCCCCATTACATGCCAGGTGCTGGGAATTTAGCCCTTGATCCATCAACTCCACCCACCGCCTTCGCCAGGAAAAAAAAAAAAAAAGAGAAAAGCCCCACTTTCCTGACTTGCAGGTGATGGGAAGCTCCACAAGGTGTCGGCCTTTACCAAGCTGCAGTTTGGAGCCAGCTCCGCTCGGCGGCAGCGGCCGGGACGGGGACCCCTGCGCGGAGGCTCTGCTGGGAACCGGGTACCTGCTTCGAGTAAGTGGGGAACCCCCCCTCCCAGGTTTTGCAGGACGTGGGAAACGGCTTCTTTCACCACCGGTCTTTGCTTTGGGGCCGTTCTTTATTTCTGTTTGATTTATTATTGTGCACCGTGAGCTTCACTCAAATTCAACGTTCTGGTCGCTACGTGCAGCAAAGGGAATGGGGCTCGCTGCAAAGAGTGGGTTATCCAGAAAGGATAAGGTCAAAGAAAAGGGCTGTTATCAATATCATACGTATTTGTGGGTATATAAATATGCTTGTATATACATGTTATATATATCTATCAAATATATCCCAAAAAGATAAAGATGGGTGAAGAAAAGGGCTGTTATCAATATCATGCATATTTGTGCGTATATAAATACGTTTGTGTGTGCATGTTATATATATCTATCAAATATATCCCAAAAAGATAAAGATGGGTGAAGAAAAGGGCTGTTATCAGTACTGTATGCACTTGCGTGTATATAAATATGTTTGTGTATGTATGTTATATATATCACAGTTGGACTTCTTGATCTCGGAGGTCTTTTTCAACCTTTGTGGTTCCATGATCTGTGTGAGTAGTGAGCCGTTGCAGGGAGTTACTGCAAATCTTGGGGTCCCTGTGTAGTCGATGGAGCCGTGCTCCTCTCCTGCCGGTCACAGGGGGCTGTAATTGCCCTTGGAACACAGCAACTGGTGTTCCATCAACCATTTGGATTATCGTGATGCAGGTGGCATGGAGCTGAAACTTTAGGAAAACAGGAAGGAATTGGGTTTCCCATGGAAAACCGCGTCTTTCGATTTGTGTTTCAACCCCAGACTTTGGAGCTTGCTGCTTTCCAGCTTCTGTCATCAACTGTTATGATAAAAGCAATCGAACCCCCCAGCAATGGCCCTTCTGGTACATGTGGACATGCCCATGAGCCAATGTAGGGCCAGCAAAGGGTTTTGGGCTGGGACCCTGGGCTGCTTGCTCTGTGGTCTAAGCCAAGCACCTGAGAGCAGATAAGGTTCAGTAAACGCTGCTGCTGATGTGTTTTTCCATCCTGCGTGCTGTATGGGTTTTGTCCTCCTCCATCCTTTTCTCCTGATCTTAAAAGGACATTTCCCAGACATGACAAACCCAAGAAGTCTTCTTTTTCTTTTAAAGCTATATTTGACATTTTCCCTCTGTAGATCGGCTTTTCCAGGCATCGTTATCCAGTTTGTGGCTCTGTACAGTTGAAGTGTTGGGATTTTACCTTCTGGGCAGCACCAAACCTCCTCTGCTTCCTTGCTGGTGCCCTCTTGGGGGTTGCAGTTCATGGTGGCCCTGCCCTCAGCTGAAGGCATAGGGTGCTTATCAAGCCCAATTGCTTTCTGCAAGAAAGACCATCCCAAGCACCTTTGGTTTCCCAAGTTTTATCCCGTAGCTTCCCAGAGCCTGGGCTGAGTGGTGGCTGGTGGCATCGCTCAGAGCCAGGCGTGATGATCAATGCTGATTACTGTAATGAGGAACCGGACTTCCCTGGCAGAACTGTTTTAGCTGACCCATAAAAATGGAGAGGGAACACCCTGCCAGGCACTTACAGTTTGAATGTGAGAAGTAGCGCTTGGCAAACTGGTTCGTGTTGGGGAGGAGCAGCGCTTGATTGGGAATTACTGGTCCGAGGAGGGAGCTGAGCTGAGGAGCTCCGGGCTGGTTTGTTTCTCCTGATGTGTTTGTAGAAGTGAAAAGTCCTCTGGACTTGGAGAGGAAGCTGGAGTAAACCCCAAGGAAAAATGTAAATGGTGCAATTATGAAGGTAATAGAGACGGGGACAGATTTTTATGCACCACAGTGGAGTGGGCAGTAATGAGGCAAAAATGCTGGGGGGTAAAGACAAAAGACATTTCTTCCGGGCTTAGAAGTGATCTCAAAATCGCCGAAGCCTACTGGAAGAGAAGAAAATAAAGCCTGCTGTAGTGTTTCGTTTCCTTTAATAAGCTTCTTTTTCTGGGCACCCCGAGTGTTCAGAGGTAGCACACTTAGTGCCTAGTAACCCAACAAAGCTTCGCTTGGTGGCTCTGCAGAAAGATTTTCTTTTCCTTGCAGGTTTCTAACCATGAAAAGACACAGAGATCAGTTGCTGCAGAATCCTTAATTAAACACAACAAAGAAGGGCAATTAGAGTTGTGTTTTCTTGCTGTCATCCAGCAAATCTTGCAGACCTCAAACCCCTTTTCTTGCTCTGAGATTTATGATGGGAATAAATCATAATTAATCCTGTAATTATCAGCCTTAAGCGAACACCAGCAGGATTTTTTTTTCTTCTTCTTTTTCTTGGGGGAGGGTCTGAAACCCATCCAAGAGGAATTCGCTAACCCCTTTTGTTGTGCAGGAAGAAAAACAAAAACACAGGCGTGGTGATTTTCCCAGGCTTTGGCCGCCTGCCTCCCTGTCACTTCATGTCATGTCACTGCTGCCTCCCAGGTCCTGCCTGCCTGCTTGCAGCAGAGCAGCTCCTGTTGCGCTGGATGCCCTCCATGGGTGTCGTCAGGGCCATCTCTGCCCAAAGAGCTGATAAGAGAAAAATCTGAGGGGGTTTGAGTGCTTCAGAGGTTGGCAAAAGGACCAGAAATACAACCTGTCACTCAGTGTTCAGAAAATAAATGCTGGTGCATGTTGCATCTCTACAAAGCAGTTCCCCCAGGGATCTTGGCTTTGGTTTGATGGTTGGATGAAGCTTACCTAGCAAGAGGGAGCAAGTTCTCCTCTTCAGGCATTGAAGGTGATAGCGTGCATGCATGGTTTTTGCTGCTGGGAAGTCAGATGGTCCTGTCTGAGGACAGGACCCAAATGCAACGCCTGGGGAATGGTGGCCGCACGTGGTCCTGCAGGTCCTGGGCTCGCTGGAGAGCTGATGGCAGGAGGGAGAACCATTGGGGGAGAAAGCCATGCTGCTTGGCATGTTGGGCAGGAGCTCCTGATGTTTGTGAAGGGCGTTGGGCAGGAGTCTCCTGGGGTTGTGCTGCAATCCAGTTTCCCGTGCTGGTGTGATGGATGTGGCTCCTATAGACGTGCTGGCAGGCAGGTTGTCCTCTTTGCCCCTAGCGTGCATGTTCCACGTTAACGGGCTAATATGATTGTGTAAACCTCTGAGCAGGTTTCCCAGAATACAGCTGCATGTTTTCTCTGCTTCGGTGGCATTTCCCATACCTGGGTAAGGAAATGTAATGGTTGAAGCTTTTCTCACAGAGCTGGGGAAAGGTTCCCAGCATCCCAGTGCAATGAACAGGCTCCAAGTTGGTTTATAACACAGACAGCCAAAGGGACATAGAGGTATCTCGAGGCTGGCTGAGAAAGTTTTTGGTTGCCACTAGATGTCCTTTCAGCCCTGCTTTCCCCCACCACACCTCCAGAGCAGCCATCTGGGCTGGGATCTGCTGGCCATGGCCCAAGAGCTGCCAGACGCCAAAGTGCTGCGGGGCTGATGAGAGCAAGGAACGGGGCTGAACCCCGGGTTGCTGGGGTGTCCCAAACAGCCCTTTGATCTCCCACAGATTCATCTCGTGTAGTGCTGGCTGATAGAAATAAGGATGCTTTGGAAAGCACCCAAACCCCAACGTCTGGGTCTGTGCTGTGTATTGAATACCTGTTGGATAAATTGGGGACTTGTACCTCATTGCTGCCTGGGCAGGGCCACTGATCAGTAGAGGTGATGGTCCAAGGAGGCAATCTTGGAGGGTAAAAAAAAAAGATGATGACTCTACCTCAGTTTCACGTGAGATATGATGACCAAATGGTGGCCCAATTTTGTGCAGGTTTTTAGTTTTCTCCCTATAAATTTGCAGAGGCGGTCCATAGGGATGGAGGGTCAGTCTTTCCAGAGTATGTGGTGTCATGAAAGCACAACCGTTTGTGGGATTTTCCAAATTGCCTGGAATTCAGCAAATAATTAAGGTTTCTGTAAGACGTGTATCGATACCTACAGGCACCAAAAGTCATTGTAAGCATCGGGAGCTCTGTGCTTGCAAATGCAGCTGCAGCAGCGGCTCCTCAGGCACTGGCAATCCCAGTTGCTGTTCTGGGGTTGGGTTATGTCAGGTAAAGGGATTATAGGAAATCTGCTTTGGGGCACTTTGCCAGAACCGTGTGCTGGTTACGAGGATACCTGGGGGCTCACAAGGTGCAGCCTTTCCAGGCAAACTGAGCACCTTCCAGGAAGCACTTGTCTCTTTGTGGTTTAGGATCAGAGGGAAATCAATGAACAAACAGACATGGAGGCTTTCTGATGGAACAAACACGGAGCCAGTGAGAACTGTAAACAGTGACCCTCAAAACCAGCGGTATTTCCACTTGTGACCACATGCACCCCAACCTGGTGAAGGGAACAAACTGAACAAGAAGTCCCAGCATGAGTGCTATGTGTGGCAGATCTGGGGAGAGCCAAAACTGAGAGCTGCCCTGGCATGAAGTCCGTGTGGCCAGGGCTTTGAAGATGGGCTGCCCATCCCTCTGGATCTGAAGCCCAAACTCAGCCAAGACCAGCTTTCCTTCTTCCAAAGGTGCTGAGCAATTTGGAGTAAGTGAGGTCTATGTGCATCTGGATTTAGATGCCTTATTTTTGGAAGCTGGCTTTGGAGGGCAATACCCAAAGTGTGTCTGGTGTTTCCTTTGCCCTAAGGGGAAGTGTGTTCTGGAGCATGCAGGCTCTGGGCTCACATAAAGCCCGTTAAGTGATGTCAGGTTCCACAGGAGGCCCTTTACCCTTGGATGGACGCAGCTCCCTGCCTGTGGATCGCCATGGGATGGTGGTCCTTGGGGGCGGTGGCTCTTTATTTGCATCTGTTCCCATTCTCTATGAATGTGGGTCCAGGAGGGCCCCACCTCTGACATTCAGTTAGCTCAGAGAGTGTTTGTGTTGCTGTAACGCTGCCTTCAGCTTCCCACCCTGGGCTCGGGGGTGGCCAGTGCAAACCCCCAGGCCCCGCTGATGGCTTTACCATCGAGCCCTGCATTTGCTCCCATGGCCCTGATGAAACCCCGTTAGTGCGGGGCCAGCTCTCCCACTGCATGGACGTGGTCAGGAAAGGTCCCCATGCATGTAGCAATCTGGCATGGCCTCCTGCCTTGATTTGGGGAGCCTGGGGGGAGCTGGGGCACAGCAGGCGGCTGGACCTGCCGGCAGCACCGCGCCGTGTCGCACAGACCACCAAGCAGCTATGGCTTCTTAATAAACTTTTTGGCCATTGCTGACCTAGAGCATATATGAACAAGTGCAAGGCAAGTGGTGAAAGGATCTGTATAACATTACTAATCCCACGTAGCGCGCTTGCTGAAAAGGCAGGGCAGGTCTCCCCGCTATTGTGTCCTTTCACTGCAGCTGCTTGGTTCACCCTTGTGCTTTTATTAAAATAAAATCTGATAGTGCTGTTTCTGAATGGGTGCAGCCTGTGGAAACCCAATGCCCAGGGGAGGGGTGGCGGGGGGGATGCGTGGAGATCTCCTGCATGGGTCTTGGTGCTCTGCCTCCGGGCACTCCTGGCCGCAGAGTGCCAGGGAGCAGCTTTGTAGGCTGGGGGGGGTGGTGGAAGCAGTTGCCCACTGCCCTCCCCAGAGGCTCCATGAAGGGTTTGCATCCTTGCCATGTAGTATCGGTGCTTGAGTAAAGGAGCTGTGGGGTCTGCTGGTGCTGCTCCTGCACCCCGGGATCCAGCAGGGCTCCGGCTCACCCCGCAAACGTTCAAGCTCTTGGGAAGGTAAATTGGTGACTGGTGAGTAGTGGGGGTTGGCTGCTGTGTGCCTGCTTCAGCAGCTTAAGTTTTGGACCAGTGCGTGGTCTGTGTATTGGGGAGGTTGGGCTGGGTGGTCTCCCGCAGCTTTGCAACCTTGGGTCTGCTGGGGAAAAGAAAAGCAAACCTGAAGGTTGCTGCCAGATCTCGGTGGGGGAGGTACCTCCGTGTACAGGTTTAAATGTTTTAGCAAAGACATTTCAGTCTGAAGGGAAGTGGCTGATGTTTTGTGTGTGGCAGGTACCTTCTGACACGGTATTTCCCTTCACAACTGCAGTGTTGGGGAGGGCGAGGGATGCTCCTCCTGTTTCTGGGAGCTTCACAAACCTGCCTAGGGATGCAGCTGAACAGGCTTGGGAAAACCAGCTCGGAGTCTCTGGTTTTTTGCTCTTCATGGTTTCAGTTCCTCTTTCCAAGAGTTGTTTTGTTCGAAGCACAGATTTCGGGTTAAAGGGAATACACGTGTCAGAGCCAACAGTTCTTTTTCTTTAGTCTCCCATTCTAACAAGTGGGGGGGGAAAAAAAGAAATGCAATTGTTTTCCTCTGCGCCCAGTGTTTGCTGGTGGTTTTGGTCTGGCAGCCAAACCCAGAGCTGGGAGTCATTTGTGGGGCTCTGCCCCGCAAGGGGTGAGTCACCGCGTGCGGCGTCTGGGCAGCTGGAGCTGTGCACGGCATTCCCAACGGAGCGTTGGCCGCCTCTTGTGCAACCGTATCGATACTGTTCCAGGAAATGCATTGCCCGGTAGTCACTAAATAAACATAAAGCTTTTCTTCAAGTCTGCTGGCGTGTTGAAATTGAGTCTCCTCAAAGAAAAACTACTGGTTTTGTTAAAATGGGACTCGGGAAGGGAGAGGGGCAGCTTGGCTAGCCCACGGGTCCGGGCTTGCCCGGAGATTGGGTTCAGATGCTCAGCCTGAAGCAATGCCTCGTGGTCAATATCCCCAGAGGTTTAATTTCTCCAGTACTCTGGGATCTTTCTCAAGCTTTTTACTAATAGGAGCCTGGAGCTCGTAGCTCCATCCTTGTGCAGAATAGAAGAATACTTTGAAACCTAACAGCTCTTTCTCCTTCAGCTCTGGCTGGGTATTATCACAGTAAATAAGTATATAATGTGTGCACACATAT
This sequence comes from Gorsachius magnificus, assembly GCA_034008185.1. Taxonomy (NCBI): domain Eukaryota; kingdom Metazoa; phylum Chordata; class Aves; order Pelecaniformes; family Ardeidae; genus Gorsachius; species Gorsachius magnificus. The sequence continues at coordinate 19,302,309 of CM067093.1, forward strand.
ATATATACACATTTTTCTGTCTGAACCAGAAGAAACCCCTGGGCTGAGGCCAGGCGTTGCCTTGGTTATAAAGGACAAGACCACTGTCGCAGGAGTCGCGCTGACCTGGGCAGCAGCCCCGTGCGAAGCCGCCTTTGCAGGGCTGGGAGCAGCTGGGAGGGAGAGTCGAGCGGCTCGGGGAGCACCAGTGGGTTTTCATAGAATCATCGAATGGTTTGGGTTGGAAGGGACCCCTAGAGGTCACCCAGCCCAACCCCCCCTGCAGGAGCAGGGACACCTTGAACCACATCAGGTTGCTCACAGCCCCGGCCAACCTGGCCTGGAATGGTCCCAGGGATGGGGCCTCCACCCCCTCTCTGGGTGTCCTGGTTTCGGCTGGGATAGAGTTAATTTTCTTCACAGAAGCTAGCATAGTGCTGTGCTTTGGATTTAGTACTAGAAGAATGTTGATAACACGCTGATGTTTTTGGTTGTTGCCAAGCAGTGCTCAGACTGCTCAAGGACTTTTTGAGCTTCTCCTGCTCGGCCAGGTGCATAACAAGCTGGGAGTACAGCACAGCTAGGACCCAAACTGTCCAAAGAGCTATTCCATACCATAGAACGTCATGCTCGGGGGGGTTGGTGGGTCGGTCGGTCGCTCGGGTACTGATCGCTGCTCGGGACGGGCTGGGCATCGGTCGGCGGGTGGTGAGCAATTGCATTGTGCATCATTCGTTTTGTATGTTCTGTATATTTTGTTATCATTCTCATTATTACTATTATTATTATTTTCTCGTATTAAACTGTCTTTATCTCAGCCCTCAGCTCTAACCTTTTTCTCCTTCCCGATTCTCTCCCCCATCCCACTGAGGGAAGGGGGGGAGTGAGCGAGCGGCTGCGTGGTGCTGAGTTGCCAGCCGGGTTAAACCACGACACTGGGCAACCCCTGCCAGGGCTTTAATGCACTTAAGCTCTGGCCAGCTTTACCCTTCCTATCTGTTGCCTTCTCTTTTAGCTGGGGAGCGGTGTAGGAGCCTTGCTGGGTGCAAAGTCCCTCCCTTTGGGTGAGGGCAGCGACTGCACAGAAAGAGGAGGGGGTGGCTCACAGGTTTTTGTTGCCTGACTTGCACTGCACACCCTTCCCTAACCCAGACCTTCTCTAAATCACTGCGTTTTACTGTTTTATGTGGATTCGGAGCGGTTGGTTTGCATTCATTTAACATAACGCTAGCCTAGCGGCCTCAGGCGTGTGGTGTAGCCCTTCCTTATGTAACAAGATTTGGGTGAAGTCCAAATCCTGACACGAGAAAGGGAAGTACGTTGGGCTGGAATAATGTTTTTTAATTCCAGTGTCATCAAGATGCCATCTCTCCAAACCAGCTTCTCCGATTCAGTGTTTTTCCCCAAACCAATTCATCCACCCAAAAAAAAGTTGCTGGAGTTCCCTGATGGCTTAAGGACGTTTAAGAGCAATTGTCAGCTTTTTTAAATATATTTTTTTATTACTTTTTTCATTTGTCTTAGAAAGAAATATGAAATCTGCATGCAACCTTCTAAATACTTCAAACATTTAAATAGCATATGATAATTTAGCAGTACGGTACATTATACAGAAAGGTAATATAGGGAGACATCCTATAGCGTATTTACAAAGGAAAAGGTAGTTTTGTTATTTTAAAAAGAGGAATGCGCTGCTTAACATTGAAGTATTACATTCAAAATAATGAGTATGTTGTATGGTGACTAAAACATATTTATATGTATTTATATGTTTGCCCTATCATATTTTTCATAAAAAGGTACCTTTTAAAGGCTTTTTTAAAAATTTTTGTTGTTGCTACAAATCTAGGGAATCATACACAGTAGCTTAAAATGTCTCAGTACTGAAGCCACAAACTTTCCGTAAGAACTTCAGGTGGGGGTGGGGGGGGGAAATAAAAAACAAACCACCAAGAAAACCCCCAAAACATTTTCTTAGTAATAAAAAGGACCTAGAAATGCTTTCTAATGGATGAAATGTTAAAAGGAAGATGCGGTACGCTTCGTCCCACAGCAAGACCTCAAGTCCGTTGAGGAGGAGGCACGCGAGCGCTGTTCCCACTCGCCGGACGATGGGCTGAGGGACCTCGCTTTGCCGTTGCCGCCGCGTTGCAGTGGCGTCTTCCCCAGCCAGCTCCTCTTTGGTCCCCGCTTTGCCCGGCCGTGGCGGAGGCTGCAAACGTGACGACCACCCCCAGCACCGAAGCTTCCCCACTGCCAGAGGGCGAGGGACGTGGCTGCGTGACACCTTTACAAACATTGCTGTTTGTCTAATGAGCTTATAAAGCTCGCTTACGATCATCGTGAAGTATGAATGAGCAAGAATAAAAGGAAAAAAAAAACCCAAACCCCAACCCCCAAACCAACCTCTTGAAACTGAAAAGCAGGACTTTTCCCAATCGCAGTACGGAGCAGGCGGGTGTGAAAGCTGAAGTGCAACAGATGCTTGTGAAATCTGGAAGCCTTTTGCACGCGGCTATAAAATGTAAAAACTGACCCTTGGTAAAAAGTGCTTTATAATAATATAGAATTTGTGTCTTATGTCTGTGAGAGAGAGAGAGAATCTGCTGCAGAGCCCAGTCCTACGCCAGCCAAGGGAGTCCGCTCCATTCCTCACGCCCCTTCCTCTTATTCTTCATAAACCCTGAACAGAAGGGAAGCCAAGAGCAAGATGTTTAAACTATGGACAAAAAACCCTCTGCCTTCCAAATAATAATAAAAATTAACAATAAAAAAAATAACCCCCCACAAACAACAAAAAAACAGAAGCCAAATTTTTAGCCTTTAAGTAAATTGGAAAGTAAGTTATTGATTTCAGCAGTCACTGGGTTGCGATGCCTCAAGCATCTGGAGGGGAGGCTCAGGCTTTGACGCCGCCGCATCTCGCAGGCTGCGGGGAGTAACGCGCCCTGCTGGGATCACCGGGAGACAGATGATGAAGAAATCCCCATCTGCTAATGCGCTTTAACCACTGGAAAAAGCCCTGTCTTGCATAAAAATGTTGAAGTATATAATGAGTTGTATGTAGATATGGTGAATTTATTATCTGTTATCTTTGGAATAATGTTATAGGCGGTATTATTTTTCTGGTTTACATCCCGAAAGAGCACCTGCCAGGCTTGTTTGCTGAAAAATCCTTGCACCGCTGGGGAGCATGCATGGAAGCAGTCTTCTGTGGCATGGGGAAAACTAGGGGCAATGCTGTTTTGGGGAAGAGATTTGTGTTTGGACTATATTTAAATGTAAATTCCATTTACATTTAAATTACCTGGCTTTTCCCGGGGAGCAGTTCAGTGGGTTTGGTACAGCTGGTGCTGAAGGCATGGACAAATTGTTTGTTTCTATGAGGGCTTGGTTTAAATCAGGTTCTTTATGTCTGAAATAATCACTTGATGTTCTTCAGCTGCAGTTGGGCTCGGCTGCCCTGTTTGCAGGGTCAGGACCTGCCGGGTGTGATGTCGGGGGGCCGTGTGGCCACAGGGCGATGCCAGCACTGGGCAAGGCAAAGCAACTCTGGGTGCCAAAGGCGTGGGGATGCTGGGCTCGCCATCCCTCCTCCTCCTCTCCCTGGCAGCGGGGACAGTCCCCATCCCCTAGCTGGGCTGTGGGGAAGCCTCGAGCTGCCCTGTATTTTGGGCGATGGAGGAGCTGTTTCCTGCAGACAGGAGCCAGTCTGCAGCACACGGCCCCTGGCCCCCGCAGCCTTGTGCAGGGCGCCTTTCCTGAATGCCCAGGCCTGGGGCTGAGCATCCTTCATCTCAGTGACAGCCTTACAACAGAGCAGCTCACTGGCACCCTTGGACCTGCCCAGCTTGTTGCTGGCTTTGTTGAGATCAATTTTGGGGAGCAAATTTCCCATCGGTTGCGGAGGATGAGGGTTTGGTGGGACTGTGCTCCATGGGGAGGCTTTTCCTTGGCCATGGCTGGAAAGGTGGCAGGAGTTGGGCAGCTCCCCTTAATTACAGACAGGGACATCGCCGCTGACCATCAACCGTCAGGTATTCATGTTTTTCCCTCTCTCTTCTATCTATGACTGATGGCTTGCAAAAAAAAAAATCCTCTTTGCAAGGGAGAAGGTGGCAGAGACTCTTACCAGCAGGTTACTGTTTTTCTGGGAATGATACACTCCTTAAAATTGGCATCAGAAATGGGTGACTTTGAGGCAGTGTGATTGAAGCGTGTGACGGGGCACTCCCTTCCTGGCTCTGCTGACTGCTTCCCTTGTGACCGTGTGGAAGTAATTTAGCTTTTCATCTTGGCTTTTTACCCGTAGAAGCGAGGTGAGAGTATGTAAATAGCCCAGAACATCAGCTGATGAATAGTTTAACAGAAAATAATTACTATTTATAGCCAGAACAGCCTAATCCTGAAATAGAAGTGAGGGCTGCATGTGGCAGGAAAGAAATAACATCAAGAACATCCATTTATAACTGTAATTTTTGTAATGAAATACATCCCCCGTGCTGGACGGAGCAGTCGCAGTGCGCGTGTTCCCCCGAACGCTGCCGATTGCCCAACTTGCCCCCGGGTTTCCCCCCTCGCCCGCCGAGCAAATTCGTACTTACCTGCCTTTCTCCTTCCATACTCGGTACCACTTCAGCAGCCTCACTGTGTTCTGGCGTTTGGGGTTCAGGCAGTGCTGCTGCTCCCCCCTCACCCGCGTCCACAGCGTCACGCTGCAAGGCAAGCGAGCACAGGTTACGGCGGTCGGGGGAGACGCCGGGGGCGATGCCGGCCCTGGGCTCCCGCGTCCAGGGAGATGCCAGGATCGGTCGGGGGCCCTCGCCCCGGCGGGCAGTGGGAAGGTTTGCATGCTCTGTGGGTTATGGCAGATATTTTTGTTTATTGCGATCACGTTGGAGCAGCTGCTGTCAATCAGTGCCGTGCAGTATTTCCCACAGTTATACTGGCTTGTACCAGATGAAGACTTGCCCACTGTTTTTAATCAATGGCTTTGCTCTCCTGTCTGTTAGATATTTCCTTTGGAGCTTAATAGCTGGTTTAATTAGGGTTCATTCAGGCAACCACAAGGTCTTTGCATGAGGAGATGGTTCCCTGACACTCAACTGGGCTGCATCCAAGTGAAAAGGTCAGACCTGGTTCATTGGTTATTTTCTTCCCTGCTTTTTTTTTTTTTAACTGTTTTTATTTTATTTTTTAGTTAGCAATATTTTAAATCCTTGCAGGATTTTAAATCCCTGTGTGCCCAGTGGACTAGCTCTGAGCCCCAGGCAGGCAGTCCTGGGGGCTTCAGCCTCCTTGGATCGCAGGCTGCTCCCTCCCTCCTTGCCATCAGTGCCGGCTTGGCGTCCCCTTATTGTCTGGACAGGGTGTGCTGGGAGGCAGAGCGTGGCAAAGGCCTTCCTGTCATTTTAGGCTTCCCCTGGAGAGCTTAGCGAAGCCGTTTCTGTTGCTCTGCCACAGCCCAGCTGACACGGGAGACTGGAACTGCTTCCCTAGTGGATGGCTTTTCAGAAACGTCAAGGCTGCTATCACCTCTCAGGACTCAAACCCAAGCAGATTTCCCTTTTGTTTATTAATTTTGGGTTAAAAAAAAGAAAAAAAGAAAAAAAAAAACCCAACCAAAAACCCTCACAATTTTAATTGACGTTATTAATTTTTCTGGAAATACCATCCATAACAAGGAAACGCCGTTTCCAGGTTAAGTAAAATCCTATAATGGAATTATTTAAACACCGCTAGAGACACGAGTAAAACGATGGCAGAAACCCAGACATATCTGTGCATGCTGCTGGGCTTCCTTTATGGTTTGGTTCAGAAAGGGGCTGTTTATCTTCTAACACAAGAAGCGGTGCCTTGCAGCCGCTCGCAGCTCACCTGCCCGGTGCGGAGGGGACGTGCTGGCCTGGAAGCGAAACGCCGCGTGTTGCCGGCGTCAGCCCAGCTAAGGGTCTCGCCACGTTTCCCATTGCAGTGTTCCACAAGGCGTTAAAATAATTCCTTCCGTTCAATTAACCCTCTCCCCTGCTCCCCTCCTCTGCTCCACCTCCATCAGGTGTGAGCTGAAGTCACTAAAAGACAAGGTGCGACTTTTGGGGGGGTTTCTGGGGGGACGCAGCCCTTTCCCCAGCGTGTGGGAAGGCGGTGGAAGGTCTCCGAGAGCCCCGGGGCTGCAGGCATCGGAGAGGGAAGGGTCACTGCTAAAACTATGGATCGTCTCTGCTCCAAGGGTGTTCTCAGGAGCCCCTCTATGTGAGAAGAGGAATTTTCCTATAGCTTTGAATGGGAGTGAAACCAAACCTCGGCTGGAGGCACAGGCATGGAGTTTTAAGGGATTTGAGGTCGGCACAAAGTTTCTCCATCCAGCAGCCGCCCTCTCGGCTGTGCCGTCTGCACTGGCTGATGCCAGACCTGGGCTTGGATTTCTTTTCTGACAGACCATAAAGGGTATTTCCAGAAAGCAATGTACGAGCTGAATCGCAGGAGGAGCAGAGCAGGAGCACCTCTGGAAAGAAGCAAACCCTAAGTGTGCACCATGAGTGAAGGGACAATTTTGGATTTACTAGAGCCTGCAGTCTAAGGAGGAGGAGATGCGTGGTTTGCTTCTCGGATGAACAAGCAGAGCTGTTCCCAGGCTAAGATGTGTTGCTTTAACACCTCACACAGGTCTTCTGCTTTGCTGCTGGAGGCTGGACAGCACAGGAGACATTCCCAAGGCAGCCCCGTGGCCTCATGCCCCCCTGCACCTCGTCTGCAGGGGTGGTGGGGCTGCACCTCTGCATACAAACACCCTGTCCCCAGGGCCACGAGGGTCCTGGCTCTGGCCCGTTCATCCCAAGGTGGTGCAGGGTCTGCCGCCCACCTTGGCTGTCCCTGGAGAGGGGCTCCCAGAGGCGCCTGTTCCCCATCAGCTGTTGTCACCCCACCACGTCGCCCCTCTTTGGGACGGGGCAATACGTGGAGGGGGGTTGGATCCTTTTGGGTAGAATGAGTTAAACCTCCCTCCTAATTTCTGCTGCTTTTCCTCTTCCTGGGAGGCAGATGCCCACACCATTACTGCTAGATGTACCGTGAATCTTGATAGGTTTTGAATAAACTGAGGACCCAGTTTGGCTGTCTCTTCCCTGTACCACAGCTCTGCTGGAGGGGGGGGGGGGGGGTATGGCCAAAGACATGTTCCTTCCTAAACTGTACCCCAATACCTACTTCTTCTCTGCCAAACGTCATTTATATCATGTTTCTGCTGTATGAAAAGGTACAGGAGCTTTTGACGGCAGGAGGGCACCCAGCTTTGACAACTTGTTTTGGATGATCACTGCAGTAACAAACACCCAGTTGCAGGAATTTAGCCCTTCTGTGCCTTGCCTAGAGACTCCTGGATCAGTTGGTTCTCGGAACATGAATTTCAGTTTGCTTTCAGTGCTGACTTCAGACGGCGTTAGGGTGGCTGGAAAGGCGGTGACGGCCGTGGGTTAGCCCTGCAGCGGCGATGGGAGAGCGAGGGGACAGCTCTGTCCCCACAGCCCCTGCACCCCCCGGGCTGCAATAGCATTGCTCGGCACCTGCATAGCTATCTGGCTGGGAAAGCCACCGTGCACCCTCCCAGCTTTCCCAACTTTCTGATTAGAAGTGAAATGTTGCATGAATGAGATTTATTTGATACCCCCCGGCCACCAGCTGCTTTTGGGCAAATGCCCAGGGTGGGATGCGAGGTGTTAGTGCTCCTCTATGCCATCGTTTTGCTACTGAAAGGTCAAAGCAAACAAAGTGGAGCTGGAAGGAACTGATTCAGGCAGGGATGCTCTGCAAGTGTTTTTCTGTTCAGGTCACCATCAGCAGATCTGGGTGTCAAAGAGGTGTCTGATGTTCCCTGAGCTTGGCATTGCTCACAGCGATGCTGCTGTAAATCTGGAGGAAGCCTAAGGAAGCGTGGCTCTCTGTTCCTCCTCCATACGCCCTCCGCCGAGCCTGGCGAGCCATTTCTGCATGGGCAGGATCAGGCTCCCATGGTATCTCCTTGTTTCTGCCAGTCGGATGGGCAGGATTTGGCCCCGTGGGCATCTTGGAGCACCGGAGGTGGTACGCGGCTTGGCAGGACGGGGCTCAGATCCTGCTGTTAAAGCACCTTTCTAAGATTAAGCAAATGGCAACTGTTCAGGGAGGGAGCACAAACGCTGGAGTAAATCCATCCCTGGCGTTCGGGGGGCGTAGCTGCTCTTGGGGACCCTTTCCCCCCTCTCAGGTGGCAGAGGGGCTCGGCGCAGTCTTCTCGCTGATCTGCTCCGCTGGTCCTAATTCAGCCCCACATGCTGGTTGGATGGTGCTTTGATGGGGATATCCAAAACGGGGCAGACACCCCCCCCTCGTCCCCAACCACCCATATTTAAAATCTAAAAAAAACCAAAAAAACAACCCTCCTTTTGAGCCAGTCATCAGAGATGTCCAACCCCCCGGACCTGCCCCGGTTTGGTTTGTCACCGCATCACTGGGCGATGTCACGGCTTGCGGTGAGGCTGGGAGGAAAGCATCTCCTTCCAAGCCGGGGGAATCGAATGCAAGGGGGTGGCTCTGGTACAACACAGGCAAAAATCTGACTCTGGCTGGGATAATGCTTCCTTGCAAAAACACCGTGGCCCGAGTGTTCTTATTCTGCACGCCCCAAATCGCTCGAGTAAATAGTTCTGGATTTTACACCAGGTAGCCTGGACTGGGATTTGTCCCTATTGCCACTTGAACTAATGATTATCCTTTCATTGCTACTTGTGCTGTAAATATTTCTTTGAGTTAAAAAAAAAAAAAAAAAAAAATTATGTTGAAAACCGATAGCTGGGTTTTTGGTCCGAATTGCAGGTTTTATTGCATCTGAGGCAGCAAATGACTACTCCCAGGAATTAGCATGCAAGGGCGCGAGAAAAACAAAGAACAAAGAAGGAACTTGCAGTGTAAGGTAAAGCCATTCAGCTGATAGGGAAGGAGAAAGCAATAAATGAGGGAAAACTTACATAATCATCTCTTCCACGCAAAACGGGTACCTCGGTTTGATTTCCAGTTTCCGCACGTTAGAGAATCTTATTTTAGGACCTTTCCTTGAACATTTGCACTTTACGCCTACAAGAGAAAGCATTTTCTCATGTGCCTGCAAAGCCTCCTGCATACCAAGCGTCCCTTCCCCGCCAGCCGACGTGCGCACACAAACTCTTTTGGGCTTCCAAGCCTCCGTGGGAAAAGCTCAATTTTGTAATGCTGTTGAGCTTAAAGAGAGTAATATTTTCTCTGCTGTCTCCCAGGAAAAGGCAGTGGCTCTCTGGCAAATACGTTTTAGAGCGCTGTGTGTGCTCTGAGGCTTAGTAAATACGAGAGCTTTTTCAAGTGCACCTGCTGTGATTAAATGGAATTGTAGTTAACAAAAGGAAATGAAAGAGTCGGAGCTCGCTTTAAACTGAGCAGGCAAATGCACACCTCGGCTACTTTCCCCTTCGCTCGCGTCTCTCTTTGACTTTGTGCCTCCCAGTCATTTCTCCTCGTGCGGATGCCGCGGCGCCTTCGCGGCCAGACAAAAGCCGAGTGGTTTTTAACCATCGCTTTTGTGCACGGCAGAAAATGCCCACTGGCACACCCGGTGCGATTCGTGCTGCCGCATCACATCCAGCTCCGCTCTCTTTTCCCTGTCCACCCCACCCTGGGTTTCGGAGGAGGTATTTGAGCTATATTCCTGAAGAACGCGGCGTGACACCCCCCCCCCCCCCCTGGGGCTTCGCAATCAAGACACAACTTTGTTGCTGCGGGTGTTTTACCTCTACTTCCACCTTCCAAACGCTCGTGGCTGCCGTACCCCGAGGGTACAAGGCATCGCTTTGCCCGGCGCGCAGGGGCCAGCCAAGATCCAGCTCAAGGCTGGCAAGAGGCAAAGAAAAATTGCTGGGAAAGCAACCCCCGGGAATCAGCGGAATGAGCCCACTTACCTTCCGCGCTGGCGAAGCACATGGCGAGGAACAGCAAAAGCAAAGCTGCTGTCAGGAGCTTCATGGCGAGCCGGCGGGTACCCGCGGAGCGCCGGGGGTTTTAAGGCGTTTGCTGGCCCGGGGCTGGCCCCCAGCTCCCCCCGTGCCCGGGGCGGGTGGAGGCGGGCGGGGAGGGCTCCGCTGGTGCCGCCCGGCCGCCGCCGCCCCCCGCGCCGCCCTTAAAGCCGCTGCCGCTGCCCGGCTCCGCTCAGCGCTATGCGGAGGGGCGGGAGGGGACCGGCCCCCACCGCCGGCCCGGCCCCGAGGGGGGGGGACCCCCGCCCCGAGCGGCTGGGGGGGGGGGGGGGGGGGGGGGGGGGCGGCGGGCCGGGGCCCCCGCCGGGGGTGGGGGGGTGTGTGTGTTCTGGGGGGGTACTGGTGTGAACTGGGCTTCCCGCTCTGGGGGAGCCCCGGCTCCGCAGGAATTCCCGGGTGCCTCGGCAGTAAGATTTGGAGACGCCTCACCTGGGGAGGGTGTCAGCTATTGACTTTGGGGTTATTGTCTGGCTTGAACAGGCTTCCAAATGGAAAGGAAATCTTAGCGAATTAAAGAGGAGGGGGGGAATAAAATATTTGTAAGAGCGTTGTCAGGTGGGGTTAGCAGGCGGCACGTCTCAGGAAATAAGAGCGATTTCGGGTTGCTCTAACGAACGCTGCGGCAACGGTCTGCTCCACGAAGAGCAGGGTAGCGACGCGCGGGAACTTCGCGGGTGTAAATACGCGTCCCCTCTCCTCTGCGGAGTCTGTTTCTGATTTCAGCGACAGCTAAAATAGCATCTTCAAAATCCGGATCCTTGCCTGCGTAACTGAAACGGGTGCAGATCAGAGTCCGGTCTCTGATCTCCTTCGTAGTAATGTATCCAAAACATATTGCAGATAAATGCCTCTGCTGCTCCCCGCGTCACCCCAGCCCCTCTCCCAACACACCGCTGCCCACGCTCCCCGCTCGCACGCCCCTCCACGCTATTAAACCCGACGGAGACCGGCCGTCCTGCCAGGCCGGGCAGCGCTCGGAAGGACACGCCACGCACTCCCAGCTCCGCTTGCATTTTAAGTTTCCCACATGGCTTCGTTCCTGCCGGCTCCCATTGGCAGCAGCCATCCCCACCGCGTTCCCGGCCCGGGTGTTGGCAGGCTGTGAGTACAGCCCTACCACACACAGCCTGCACGTTGTGCACAGGCAGCGCAGGCAGCTGCCTTGTTCCTGGCCCTGGGTTTCATGCGAGACGTGCCGACCGGGAACCCCTCGCCGCTGGGGGGAGCAGGGGTGGGCAGCCAACGTGGCAGGGGCTTTTGGGGTGAAAGACCCGTTCCTGGGTGGGGTTGGGCGGCTGCTGCCGGTGCAGTGGGGCGGGGGGGATGGTATGACAGGTTTTGTTACGCTTTGGGTATTTGCACTGCCCAGCTCTAAACCAGCTCCTGAGGCTCTCGTTGCAGCCTGCTAGGGAAGTTTTGGGGTGTGTGTTATTAAAGGCCGACAGGACTAAAGAGAGGGGCTTGTTCCACCGCCTGGTGATAAAAATGTGCACCTGAGGCACGGCAGGACTCGGTTCAAACCTTTCAAAGAAATTGCCATTATCCAATTCCTTATATGAGGAAGAAAAAAATAGGCAGGAGAGTGCAGAAGGGCTCGTTGCAGAGTCACTCTCGGCTGGGTGGTGAGGATGCTCCCCGGGTGCCAGGGAGAGTTGGCTCACTCTGATCCAGGTCCTATCCAGGGCTGTAATCCTGCCCTGCCGCTGCTCTGGGTAATTCCCTCCTTCCAGCCCCCTCCCCACTGTGCGCAGGAGCAGTCTCAGGGGGGGACCTGTGGGAAGAGAAAGCCATTTTCCTTTCACCTCTGCTAATAAAAATTTGGATGCAGCTTTAGCTAATGGTGATTTGAATGTTCCCGAAACAAGGAAACTCATGTACAGGTCGGAGAAAAATTGAAGGAAATTCTCAAGCTTTCCAAAAATGAATCCCCTCTTCTTATATGACTTTTACTCACGTTGGAGAAGCCAAGCTTATTAGCTATTGAATAAGCAAAGTGCTGCTTTAATTTCAATTTACATGTAGAAGGGGATGTATTTGAGGTGTGTGTGAATACGGTCACTGCTCGCTATGTGCCCGAGCAGCTCGGCGCCTCTATGCCAAGCGCTGGCTTTGACTGTAATTATTTCTGAGAGCTCCAAGGTGCCTCTTGCCTGGTGTGACAGACTTTGGTGGCCACGTACGGCTGTCTCTGACACCTGCTCTATCTCAAAATGATGATCACAGACGAGGAAGCTTTAGCAAAGGATCTGAGGGAAAGGAAACGTAGGTGGAATTCACCACCGCCTGCCCCAAAGGAAGCCCTAGTAATCCAGATATCTTTGCACAAGCACAGGCCGAGTGGCTCAGCCTATGCTGGTGCTTCATGTGCCTGCAGTATCTCAAGCAGATCTGCTAAGCCTCAGCAAATGGGTTTCGGCAAGCAGCCGGCTGGGGAGGGCTGCGCTGGGCGAGCGCCGCTCGAAGCATCCGTTTCAGCCCTCACAAAGCCACCCAACCGCACGGTGATTAATCAGGGCTTGGGTTTTGTCCCCCACCAAGGGAGTGTTTCAGACCGGGCAGCGTCGTGGAGGTCGAGCTGTTGTCCTCGGCTCTGCAGATGGGATGCGCTCAGGGAGCCCTGCCTGGCCCCCAGGGAGCATAACCAAACCTGCGCACAGCATCTGTCCAGCTAATGAGAGGGGCATTGTCGCCGGGTGACAGGGCTGTCATTAACCTCATTAACTATTCTTTTCAGGTCTGTGCCCCAGCGCAAGGCTCCCTGGCAAACCAAGGGTGAAGCCCGGCTTTGCCTCTGCAGGTGAGACCTGGTGAGGCCAGTGGTGATTTGCCACCCCCAGGAGGGTGGTTTGCAGCGTGGAGGGCAGGAATGGGTGGTTGCCTCCTCCTAAAATAAGAAGAATTTGGCAATAGGATTAGGATTCGAAGCAAAATCTTCACTGGTTTTGATCGCCTGGAAGCAGAAACGTTTCATGCTGAGCACAACATGTAGCTGAGCTGGAGCAAAATGTGTGCGCTTCCAAGGCCTGGAGACCAACCCCAGACATGCTGCCATCCCAGAGGCCTTTCGAAGCGGGAGTGATCGGAACAGAGCAGCTCACCCCAAAAATAAATAGCGCCAATGTGAAAATGGGGGCGCTCCAGATGAGCCCTCAGGTCTGGCAGTGCAAGGGCATTTGTGTCTTTGTGCTGAAAGGTTTGGATGGGGTCTGTGCCCCGACGCGCCCTGGGGTGAGGCTTGTCCTGCCGCCGAGGGTGCACGCAGCATCCTGACCCTTAGATACTTCTCTGCATTCCAGGGACCAGAAGATAGACTCATAATTTTTGCCATTATTAGAAATATTTCAGTATTGCTCATTTCGGTTATGCCGGTTATTTCGAGTGCAGAGCGAGCTACAATTTGGATTAACTCTCCTTCAAAATGTCGTAGCCTTTCAAACGGGGAAGATGAAGATGCCAGTCATGGTGAGAAATCTTTGTAAAACGGCCGTAAAACTGAAGCTACTTACTGCTGCTGAAGCAAACTGATGCGAATGGCTAATCTGAGTTCAAGGGATAAGAACATCCCAATCAGCCCGTCCAGGAGAAGATGAAGCATTTGAAGCGACATAATCCCTGCGTGTTGAGTCAGAAATTTGGGAGAGGAATCAGGCTTAAAAGCTCGCTAGAAAATTCAGCGTCGAGGTGGAGGTGCTCAGACGTGATGCATGTTGGATGTACCTTTTTCCTTGGGTGCCACCCTTCAGTTTTTATGCCTTTTTGGTGGTGTAACCATTTGGTGTTCAGCACCAGAAGCCATGCGTGGTATGGGAGGGATGGTGTGAGCCTCCTGCAGGGCGCGGGCCCTCAGCCCTTGCAAGAGAGCAAATACAAACTCAATCCCCAGCTTGAAGTGAGGGGGGAATTGCCTCAGATTTTGGGAGGGTGTTGTGAGCCCGCTCCCGTGGTGCCGTCTTTCCTCAGCAGAGGATGTGCTACGGTCTGTGGCCAAGGCCGTGTTTTCACCTTTAGCTCTAAATGGCCTTTTTCTTCCCTCAGTAGCCCTGAACAGTAGTTGTGTCACCCTTGCGTGTGTTTGTCTATTGTAAGTTGAAAGTCAAAGCCTTGGATTTCATCTTTGGTGTCTGGAAACATGAAACATAAAAGATTTCAGGGAAACCAGCTGTGTTCCCTTCTGTGGAGTTTCACAACGGATGAGCTCTGCAAAATAAGGCCTGCATTGTTGTTGCAGTCACTGCTTGCTTTTGATATTTTCTTTTTATTTTTATTTCCGTGATGAGATTAAATTCTATACGCTGCTCCTTCTCCTGGGAATGGTTTTGAGGCGGCTCTCTTCATAGACCTAAATTATTCACCAAGAAGGATTTTTTGCTGAGATGAGAACGAGTAGGTCGGATCTGGGACTGTTGTCAGGGCTTGGAGCTCTTTGAAGCTCTTTGTCATGAATCATTAAAAAGGGCTGCAATAACATGGCAAAACGGAGAACGGACTCTTTGTGTGGGTGATCTGAGGAGCACCTTTAGATACGCACAAAAAGATTAATCCCGCCTCTGGCTTTTTACGTTGAGAAGATCGTAAGTTTTGTTTAATTTCCTACTGACTCATTTCCTTGCGTGCTACAACTTACTGTGGGTTTTCGCGTGCAAGTACATTTTACACTTCATACGATTTTATTCACAGGCATCTGAGCTGAGAATGGTCCTAGGTATTTATTTTGTGCTTAATCATGCAGTGAGTCGCATGGCTTTTTTGCCACCCTCCCTGACGCTTGCTGTAGTGTAGAGGGAATAACATGAAGGAAAGGCAGACAACTTCTTTGGGCCAACGCTCCTGTTCCCAACATGCCGGCCAAAGCCCCGAGACCTCTGCGTGGTGGTGGAGGGGGTGAGAGCTCCTCGGGATGGGGTTTGGGACAGCACCAGCGTCTGCCCTCGTTGTTGTGTTCTCCCTTTCCCGATTGTTTTTTAATCCTTGGTCTTGGACCAAGGGAATGGCCAAACGATGCGGACTTTGAATATTTGGTGGCAGATTAGTAGGCTGCAATCAATCATAAAGTGAGTTTTTTCTTCCGAGTAATAAATCTGTTAATTATTTTAGCTACTCAGATAAAAGCTTATTTACCACAGCACTGGGCGGGGGGTGAGTTTATAATCGTTATTCATAGTTTTCCTAAGAAAATCAGCTCATTCTGCAAATAAAACAACTGGCATTTGTGCAAGTGAACTGGTGGCATTCCTGCCAGCACAGCCCGAGCCTGGCTGCAGTGAAGACTCTTCTCCCTGCATCTTCCACCTCCCGCTGCCCGAGGGCTCTGCAGCATCCCCCTCCCCAATTCAGCCGGGCTCCGCACCTCTCCCGGCAGCGGTATAATCGGTAAGGACTTGGCAGAGAGCGCCTCATTGCTCCGAGCCCTTCTCAGCCTGCATTCGCCCACTTTCTGCAGGTTTTCTGCTTGGTTGCACGCTCAGGTCTGAATCCTCCACATCACCCACATCTCCTTCACCTCTGGTCTGGGTGGGCTGCAAAAAGCCAGGCAAGCACTTCGCAGCCCAGTTGGCAAGCAAATACTCTTTAAGTCCATCGCTCCCTGAAAGCACGGCGGTTCGGCCAGGATTGCGGATGATTGAGGGGTGAGGCCGGGGGGGGAAACAGTGCAGCATCCCCTCTGCACCCCGGGTCACCCCCGCCTGCTTGGCTGGAGCACCAAGAACAGCTGGGTCGCAGAAAATTCACACCCTGCTTTACTGCACTGCCATATCCCTGAGTAGGTAGATGCAAGCTTTTTGCTTTTTTTTTTTTTTTATTAATACTCCAAAAAAAATCACAGCGGGGTGGCGCGTTTGTGTAAAGCACTGGTTTTTGTTGTTGAAATTCATGAGAAATCGGCTAGAGAGCAAGACAGGGCTGATAAAATCCATCAATGCCAAATCCAACGATGTCGTGGGGCTGTGTGTCAGCAGCGGGATGGGACGGGGAGTGGGAAACTGGGGGCGCAGCCTCTGCTCTCTGCGAGCCGCTTTAGGTGTCTCCCCCAAATCCAAGGCTTTGCCGCTTTCGCTCTTGGGGACAGAAATATGTCCGGCTCGTGATTCTTTCCAAAGGCCTTTGGCAGCCTCTCCTGGCAGTTGGCTGTTTCTGAAAAGGCAGGCAGTTGTTGCTGAAGCGATTTGGAAGCAGCAGCGGTGCTCTGGAGCCCTAATGCTGCAGGAGAGGGTCAGTGCCCGGGGCTGTCCCCGCTGCGGATGGGACTGGCTTCTTGCGGGCACCTCGCCTTCAAAAGAAGAGGCTCTCGGGCACGCAGCGCCCCTCTCTCCTTCCCTTCACCCCCTGGCTCAGAACATCGCTCCGTCCCCAGGAAGAGTTTGGAGAAACTGGGTGGAATCAGACGCAGCCACCGCATCTTGGTGCCGACCTCGTAGGTGTGACACTGGCCCGCCAGCCAGCCTTGCTCCCCGACCGGGGTGGCCAAAGCCACAGTCACCCAGCCGAACCACTCGCAGGGGGCTGCACAAACTGGGAAAGACCAAAAGTGGCCAGTGATGCAGAGGCCCTCAGCAGCCATCGCTTCTTCGGGTACACGCAAGTACCTGTCCTGCTCCTGAGAGCTCCCCAGATCTTAGGGGCTTGAAAGAGAAGTTTCAGAGCAGCGGAATTTTATAGAAGTGGACAAGGCTTTATGGATGCTCTCTGAGTTGAGGGTACCTAAGAGTTAATGTGAATTCCAATCAAGAAGACATTAAGAAGGCCAGAGGGAAAACAGATTAGCTGTCCTCTTGCCTTGCTCTATAAGATGAGGCAACGAGAGAATGCAATGAGATCAATGGAAAAATAAACGGAAATGAGAAATCAAAGGAAATGCTGCTTTACAGGTTATTTCATCTGGTGAACTGGGAGATTTTCCTTTTGGGGGATCAAATATTCTCTTATATTTTTAACAGAGCTGGAAAACTCATGACTGCAAAGATGAAGCCTGTGATAGAGGCTGATCCCCTGCAGGGATTCAAACGGAAACGATCCATTTCCGATACAAGCGGTGGGATGCTGCTGATGTCCCCTCCCTTGGCGCTCTTCAGACACCATGCAGAGCCCCGGCTTCTGCCAGCCTGCACATTCCCGCTTCACCTTCCAGGTGATGGGAGCCATGAGTCTGGACACAACATAACGGCTGCATCGACTGATCGATACCGGGTGGTATCGCGTGGAGGCCGAGCTGCGCACGCCTTCCTTCTCCACGCCTGTCAACGAAGCAGCACTGCAGATGCTCAAAACCAAGATGGAGAACAGGATCTCCATCCTTCCACCATTTCTGCAGCGCTTCTGGAGTCACAGTCCTTCTGCCTTTAAACAGATCCTCTCTGGGACTGCAGATTTGCCGTGGGCTTTGGCATTTCACGTCCTAAGTGATGTGCCCTCAGAAGTATTTTCCGTGAGGCCTCATCCCCAGCAGTAGCTCTTGGTCCCTGCATTTCTCTGGAGACCAGAAGCTTTTTGTTTCTTCTTCTTTTAAATCAGATTGCTGTGCCCAGTCCGTAGCTCCGGGGCATTGCTGTGCTGTGCATGGGCCGTACACTCCCACCGCTGCTTCTGCAACCACCAAACCTCTGCCCAGCTGGAAATCAATGTGAGAAGTCTGGCACTGGAGACCGAAAGAATAATTTCCACGTTCTCGGGTGAAGGGGTGGCTGCCCTGCCCTTTTGGCACTGGCAGTCAATGGTCGGTGATCGGCTCCAGCCGGCACTGGCCTCCCGTGAGTGAAGATTCCAGGTTTCTGCAGCCACACGCTGCTGCCAAAGCCACCCCCACTCCATGTGGGCATGAACAGTCTGATTTTGCTCCTGTCTTGATGTACAAGACCCTGGCCTGAAGTCTTGACCAGCTGGCTGGTAGCGGGCAAGTGTTGCCAGCGGCCAAAATGAATGATTTATCTTTGTGTCATAGTTTCTTAAGAGGTCTCGCTAATTAACTTCTTCACCTTGATAAATTCTTCATTAGGGTTTGTATCTCTGGCGCTTTGCACATGTTTGCTGGCGGTGCCAGCTAGGTTAGCCATGGTTTCCCTGCCAGCCGTCGCGGTGGGCTTTTCTTTCCCCTTAGCAATGACTTTGGCCGGGCCAGGCAGCATCTCTTCCCCTTGCCGTGGCAAACTTCCCGCAGATCCGGCGCTTCGATGACACAGGAGCCGCGTTTTAGCAGCAAGAACGCCGCACCGTCCCCAGCAGGCAGTTAAAGCCGCAGGACTGAAACTCCCCGCAAAGGCAGAGCGCAGCCCGAAAAAGCTTTTGAACAGCCTTGCTCTCCGTGCCTGCGAGCGCTGGGTGCCAGCAGAAAGGAGGCCAGCTCCAAGTGCTCCCAGCCTTGCCCCGCGCTCGGCTTCCAGCGTTTTAATGTGTTTTGTTTTGATATCTTATACTTGGGAGAGTCGGTTCCCTCTAACGCCGATGCGTGCCTGGGCTGGGGAAGGCTGCGAGCGCAGCTGGGCCCCCGCTCCCCGCGCAGCCCGCCCCTTCGCTCCCAAGCTGTCAGGTGGGACGGCTGCCTCGTGGGCTCTGTTTTTGCCAAGGAGACGTTGAAATTATTGGCCGGTTCTTCAAAGATCTGCAGCGGCTCTTGATGTTCCTCACCGGAGCAGGGCAGCGGAAGAAAGTCGCCTGGGAAACGCTCTCCGGAAGTGAAAATTGAATTCCGTAATGTTCTTGAATAGCAAAATACAGTTCCTAAGTATGAGAAGCAGCCCACACAGCCTTTAGATATGTTTGTACCCAAACAAACCCACGTTGTACCCAGCGTGCTAATTTCTTTAGCACGTAAATAGCTCCAAATAAGCTATTGGGTAAGGCTGGCTGCAAAAAGAAAAAGAAAAAAAAAAAAAAAAAAATCCCGGATAGGTTTGCCTTTCCCACAGCACTAACCTGATCTGGTATCCACGGTCTGTGCTCCTCGGTCGGTTGGGCTATGTCGGCCAAGAACGTAATTGCTGATTTGACTCGTATGTGTAGGACAGAGTAGCCTTGTTTTTTCCTGAAGAAACTCTCAAAACGGTCCGGTTCAAGCTAAGCAACCATTCCTCCCCTTCCCCTCACCCTCATAATTATCTTCAAGGGTATTTCCAGTTGGGCTGCGTGCGTTAGTAATTTCTCTTTGATTTCTTTTGAAAGCCCCGGACACAGTGGCAGCAGGCAGCTGAGGATGTAGCACAGGGCTCCCACTTGTCAAGGCTCTGACATGAACTTTCATAGACCTCTGGGCCTGCCGCTGTGTGGTGGGTTGACCTTGGTGGGACACCAGGTGCCACCAAGCTGCTCTATCGCTCCCCTCTTCAGCAGGACAGGTGGGGAGAGAATGAGATGGAAAAGAAAACCCAAAACTCATGGGTCGAGATAAAGGCAGTTTAATAAAGAAAAGCAAAAGCAAAGGCCACGTGCGGTAGCAAAAGGAAAAAACCCAAGATTTTATTCTCTACTTCCCATTAGCAGGTGATGTCCAGCCACTTCCTGGGAAGTAGGGCTTCAGTACATGTAGTTTTTCCTCCAGAAGAGAAAACGTTATAAAAGACGAATGCCCCCCCTCCTCTTCCTTTTGCCTTGGTTTTTATATCTGAGCTGACATCATATGGTATGGAATATCCCTTTGGTTGGTTTGGGTCAGGTGTCCTGGCTACGTCCCCTCCCAAGGTCTTGCCCCCTTCCAGCCCACTGGTGGGGGGGAAATGTTGGAAACACAGCCTTGATGCTGTTGGAGCACTGCTCAGCAGTGGCCAAAACATCGGTGTGTTATCAGCCCCTTTCTACATACCGACAGAAAGCACAGCCCTGTGCAGCTTGACCCGATGCACTTTGTCCCCCGAGCATCCCCGTGCCAGCCCTTTACTTCATCCCTGGCCTCGTGTGTAGTTTGGTTTGGTGCTACACTTGGAGCTGCGGCGATGGAGATCTGGCTGATGAGACCGGACGGGGAAAAAGGCGCTGTAATTGTTTTCTCAGTGTCAACAACCTGTTGTTTTAAGGTGCAATTTGTGCCTCTGTCTGCACAAATCTGTCTGGCGCTAAAGCATGATAAGACAAGTTGATCTTTAACATTCTTTGTCTTCTGTTTTGTGCTGCTAGGAGACAATTTCCAGGGCGAGGCAGCTGGATTTTGCACGTAGCCTTTCTCTAGCAAATGCAGCCATGATGCACCTTAGGTCCAAATTTAAAGGATTCCCTGTTATTGTGGGGGAAAAAAAAAGAAACTGGCAGAGGTTCACGGTAGCCTTGAGCTCAATGCCCTTTGCTTTGTTTTCTTTAGCCTCAAAGGGAAAAGAACAAATGTTTTCTGCAGCACGTCCATGTTTGCTGTGCTTCAAACCTGTATGGTATTTGTCATCTTAAAAATGAAAGTGACTCTGTAGGTAGCTGTAGTTCAAATATTTGCAGAGAAAAGTCGGAGTGGGAAGAGAAGCAAAATGCCAGCTGTGTGCAAATCACAGCAATCCTAATGACCGAGGCAGAAATCGGGTCTGCTTCTGCATGCGCAGGCAGCGGCGGG
Organism: Gorsachius magnificus; assembly: GCA_034008185.1. Taxonomy (NCBI): domain Eukaryota; kingdom Metazoa; phylum Chordata; class Aves; order Pelecaniformes; family Ardeidae; genus Gorsachius; species Gorsachius magnificus. Next base: position 19,322,847 of record CM067093.1, read on the forward strand.
GAGTTCCCACCTCCGCAACGGCCCAGGAAGCCCAACCCCTTGCCTCCACGCAGGGCAGGCCAGGCACGTGCTTTAATGTATTTATTCTTCAGAAGGGTCCTCCAGGTGCTCTCCAGGCCCAGCTCTTGCTTTCTAGAGTTCTGCTTTGCTGCTCTTGAGCATTGCAATATCCCAAACACAGCACCTAAACTTCCACTACGCGGGCTTGTGGTGGGCATGGAGATCACTCGGTACCGCTCCTTACCAGGACTAAACAAAATATGCATTAAAACCAATTTCTTGTTTAGATATAAAGGCTCAGCTCTCTCACATCACCATGAGTAGTCCCGCTTGCTCGAAAGCCAACGGAAGCAAAAAAAGTAGAAGCAAAAATAGCAATTTCCCCTCTCTGATTTCCATGGTGGAGTTTGCTGGATGTGGGATTGATGGGATCGACGGAGTATTGCACATTGTTTAGGGAATGCCTGGAACAGTACAAACCATGTGTCAGATCTTCAGGACGTGTAAGTTAGGGTAACTCCATCAGTTGAGGCCCCACTACAGAATATTCTGGTTCTTTTTGGTGCATAGCTTTAACAAACTCAGGGGCCAAATCTTGGGTCTTTTCCCCTAATTTCTTCAAGACGTGTACTACAAATCATCCCTGACTTTGACCCATGAAGGAAAACTAACTTGACAAATCCCTTTCTGTGTTCTGTTTTGACAAAGCGTTATTTATGACAGCGGGTGGGTTGCTGGCGCTCTGGAGGTTGTTGCCCAGGACCCCGTGGGTTTGGTACCCGGTCAGCCCAAGCCCATGCAGATGCCTTTCCTCGGCTTTGTTTCTCATGTTAAGACCTGTGTCTTACAGTGAAGAATTTGGTTTATTAAAAACCGCTTTATAATACAGTAAGGCAGATGTCAGCTCTGCTAAGTACCTCCATAAATTTTGCCTCTCCTGAGCAGATTAAATGTGCAATTATTTGAGGCACGATGAAGGCGTCCTGCACCAAGGCAGCATTTTAGTAACCTGATAACGCGAGCAGTTTTAGCCGTGTTCTTATGGAAATGAAGTTATGTGATTGCACCGTCTCTCTCTTCTCCCACGATAAATATTTAACCTTGATAGCTATTTCCAGCGGAGCTTACCAGAGGGCCAATACCACACAGCCAACTTCTGATGGGTTGCAAGTGGCAGGGCTGGGCACCTGTACCTGGCTGATGTTTTCTGTGACATGTGGGAGATAGGGAAGATCTGAAATTGCTGTTTAACACTGCTGTGCTGCGCATGCGGGTATTCACCTCTGAAGGAGTTGGAAATACAGCCTGTGGCCCTGCCTGGAGCCTTCCTTTAGAGAGACGGGGGCTGCAAGGGCTAAGAAAAGCCCTAAGGACTTTTTCTGCATTCGTTTACGCTTTCCTGCCTCTACCGAAAAATTTCCTCCTTCTATTCCTGGGGTGGTGTTCATGGTATCTTTCCTTGCTTGTCTCCAGCCTGTCACCACCAGGGTCCCAAAGCTCCGGGGGATGTTTCCAGCCCTCACGATGCTTGGGAGCCAAGGCCCCGGGCTGGCAGCGCAGAGCCCCGGGGCCAACCCAGCCTGGGGCACAGCCTGGGGCCACGGCTTCCGTCCCCAGCCTCTGTCTGGTTCGGCGTGGAAATGATGGGAATGATGGGTTGCTCTCTTGTCTTGCTCTCCCCATCTGTAAATCAGCAGTGCCAATTAACTTCCAAAAATAGGTGGAGGGTTAATGACTTCAAAGAAAGATTGTAAACTATTACACACACATATATATAAAAATGAAGGGTCAGTAGAGTTACTCAGAATTAACATGAACCTTCCTTGTACCAGAGCAAGTAAACGTTTGTTTCCCAAGACATAGACTGACAATACTCTAATATTAAACATACATATATATATATATATATATATGCAGGTATCACAGCTCCTTTCCAACCCATGTGCCTGGTTTTCTTTCCCAGTGGGAAAAAAGGTGCATGGGGACAGGGAGGTAACGGTGACACAGCTCCATCCCGGGGCTGGGAGGTGCTCCTGGATCCTGTACCATGGGCTTGTGGGGACAAAATCTCAGAACTGGTGTTTTTTTTTGTTTTTAAATCTCACTGTGGATTTTCAAGGCTTCAAAATAATTTGAACGGGTGAAGTTTGCTTAATCAGTGCAATAGCCCCCATAAACACCCTTTTCCTCTCTTGGTGTGCAGCTGCTGTGGCTCTGCCCCATGAAATGCGGCGGCCTCAGCTCCCCTTTGCGGGGCAGGCAGCAGCCCAGGGGAAAACCTAACGAGGGTTGTGGGGGGAAAGGCTTGTCCTAGGGCCTGGTGGGTGCTGACAGGCAGAATTTATCTCCTTCTATTGCAGGGTGAGTGAAACTGGCCCCACGCCTCTGTTTTCATGTCTCTAACACAACCTCGTCCAGCTTTTTGTCCCCCTGCCAAGCGCTACGCGAGCCGCTGCGGTGCCTGGCTGCCGTTAATCACCAGCGCCTTTCCCTGGGCTGCGCTGGGCTTCCTTACAGACCGTAACCCCCTTATCATTCACACATAATCTCGTTACAGCTTTATACCTACTCGCATGATCCACTTATCAGCCAATAAATCTGAGCGAGACCAAACAGCGGTTGGCGTGAATCAGCCGGTCCCTGGTGTGGATTTCCCAGGTGCTGTGTTGGGCTGTTTCTAAAACATGTATTTTCGCAGTGGTGCCTACAGCAAACACACTTTGCCCCAGTTTGTGCCCCATGAACCTGGTTTATTTTTATTCCCCAGCCATTACGACTTGCTGTTTTCACCTTGAGACGTTTCCCGTAGAGCCGCCCTTCTGCGGGCAATAAAACCCTCTGCCCGCTCCCTGAGCCCTGTGGGCATGGGCAGAGCAGTTGGAACAAGCTGAATTCCAGGTCTGCATTTCCGAGCCTTCCCATTGTCCTTTGCCTTGATATATTTACGCTGGATTTCAGGCCAAAGGTAGGATTTTAGGAGAAAGTTGAGTTTTATTCTGTGATTAAAAAAAGCCAGATCAGGTGGTGCTCTCCATCACCTGGGTCAACATGCTCATGCTGATCAATCAAAAAAAACCCCCTGAAAAACCAATAAAAGCAGGAAACTTCAAGTATGAGAGTTTTCTGTGTGCTGCAGGTAGGCTGGGAGCTAAGATTTAAGTGGCAGCTGAAGAAGCTCATTGCAGTAGTTTTGAAATATGGACCTATAAATCCCCAATTTTCTACGTGCACAGCTAAGCATGTTTCTGTATATTTATTTTGTTGAATGTTAAGTGGATCAATTTTACTGAAATTGGCTTCATTTTTCTTCCCCAGTGGAATTTAATTCAACATAAACCCCTACTACTTAGTCTTTTTGTTCATATTTCCTCATTTAGATGCTTGCGCAAGGGAAGGTTGGGAGCAATCAGAAAATACTGGAAGCAAAACAAATGTTCTCTAATCTCCCTTCAAGCCCAGACTGAAATGTTATTAGTACTTTTGGGCTTGTCTGGATTAGTTTCTTAAGAAGCTGAAGCTGAACAGATCTAAATAGATTATTAATTTAGTAAAACACGACCTCTCCAGGGACTGAGCCGAACGAGTATCACGTTGCTTTGCTTTTCTCCCATGCACACCCGGGTTTCTGGGGTGGGTATGGCCCTCCTTTAAACAGGGGCTGGTGTCAGCAGAGAGCTGCGGGCACCATGTGGCAGCAACGGGTGCCTTCAGCTTCTCCTCCTCCTCCTCCTTGCCATGCTCCTTGCTGTGTATTTGGTTTAAGAAATGTGGGCTGGAAACAGCCCATGCCTTATTGCCTCTACCACAATGTCAACTTGAATCTTAGCTTCTGGTGATGAATATCGTTACCCTTTTCAACCAGAGTAATTCCTCAATTCCTCTGAAATCTGCTGTCTTACATTTTTATCCAGCAAAGAGGTGCTGATACGGAAAAAAAAAAAAAAGATGTTTTTCTGGGGTATTTCTTTGAATAGCCACAAGGGTATAAATGGGTTGGAAATGGAGGTGGACAGACCTGTGGAGATGGTGTTGTTGGCTATTACTGATGTTGGTCCAGCTTAAAGCTCCAGAAAGTACCCTGCGAGTGCTAGCTGGATGCTGGGAGACTCTGTTATGAAGTTTTCCACCTCCCACCCATCTCCCTTGCCAGGCCAGTTGGGTCCAGCCTCCCCCATGGGCGTGGGCAGTGAAAGCCATGGAAAAAAAGCAATCAGAAGGCGTTGACTTTGGCCATGAAGGCTGAGATTCCAATGGGACAGAGCTGACGAGCGCAGTGGAGTGCCTTACTGTGCCTGATGCCCAAGGAAGGCACAAGAGGATTGCTCGCTCGGCGGCGTTACGTCCGACAATGCAGCGTACGGAGCAGTATTTGCTGTTTAAACCGCTTCCGTTACATGTTGTAGGCTTCACCCATCACTTGAGGGAGGGCAGAGGAAACAGGGCATCACCCAGAGAAAGCAAGCAACCGTGCTGGCCATGGTTCCTGCACCTGAGCTATACTTAAATTAAAAAAAAAGGTTCTCATAGTCAAGGAACTTAGAGTTAATAATCAAATATTTAATAAGCAAGGAAGGGATATGACTGAATGGGTTTGGCTGCTGGAGTAGCCCGTAAATAAGAGCAAACCGGCTCGATGGCCTCCCTCTTGCTGTGGGAGAAAGGCGGCCATCTCCTGCTCGGTGTCCCTGGTACCGCTCCAGCACGGCCGCACGGGTCCTAGCGGGGTGGCTGTGCTGGTGTCACCGGGAGTGCAGCCCGGCTCCGGGTGTCCTCTGCCTGAGGAAAGCCAGCCCGCGAGGTGCGGAGGGTCCTTCCCCCCGCTCCCCGAGCGCGGCTGATTGCAGCATCTGGTTGTAAGTGTGAGAGTAATTCCTCGCGGGCTTTAGTATTGGGGGTAGGAAAATGATTGGATTTTGTGAGGTTTCCGTAAGTGACACCTGCACTTCAACAGCTGAAATGCCCCGAGGCGGCTCGCTTCTCATTACTTGAGGGGGTTTTTAACCCTTTCCCCAAGGATGGCTCCTGCGGCTGTTGCATGATGGCGATGTTTGGCATTTAGGGCTGGCCTTATGTGGGGATGAGCAAGATTAGACTGAATTTATGACCCGTTTCCCTCCTTTCCTCCCAAATTACTCCTTTAGGATGGATCGGTTTCTGGAGGTTTCTCTCTCTCCCTGCTGCCTGTGGAAGGATTCTGCAGGGACAGCTCAAATACTACCATGCCCTGGTTGAAAGAGTCTCATCTTATGTTCCTTACAGAGCCAAAGCTCCCACTGAACAACTATTCAGTGTGTGTAACCGGGTCAAAATCTCAGGGGTTTAGGTCACTCTGTGGAAAAGAAAACCTGCTCGCATGTAGGGACAAAATATTTTCACAATTGCTATGAATCTGCCAAAGAAAATACATTTAAGCTATTAGGGAGGAAATCAGAATGGAACTTTTCGTGCTGAGATCAGAATAGCAAAGCCTGGAAACGCGGAGCAATTTGTCTCTTGTACGAGCCGTATCCAGAATCAGCCGTGATAAGTCTCGGCTTAAGCGAACAGCGAATTTTTCTGGGTTCTTTTTCTGTTTCCATAGTTTTTGATAGGAAGACGGACTTTACACATAACCCTGACATTGTTAGTGTTCTTCCAGCTGCTTTCTGTTTGTGAGAGCATGTGTCACATTTATCTTGTACTCTTTAAATAACCACAATTTTATCAGTACCTCCTTAGAACCTCTCTAAACACAGTACTATTTTGGGAGGAATATGACGATTTTGCGTAGGAAAACATGGCGTGCTGTACAAAACATGAAAGGAAGGGAAGGCAACGACTGAAAGCGGAGCCGAGCAGAACGTTTCTGAAGGAAAATGTCCCTTTGCAAAGTCAACATTTACCCGGGGCAAATTTCAGTGCTGTGAAGTACTTTTAATTTCCTTTTGGCAAAATGAAATTGCTTTCCTAGCCTTACTGGAAAGGTGCTTCTCTGTTGTCTTTCCGCGTGCTGGCAGGAAGGGTTGTCTAAGCCAGCACGTGGAAGTGCTCTCAGTGCTCCTAAAATGGGACTGGTTTATTATATCTTTTTTCTTCATGTTTTACTTTATGTCCCAATGAAGGATGAATATTTTTTAAACGTTCTACGCTTTTTGTGGGAAAGGCGTTCCATGGGTTCGCGTCAAAATAAATAAATAAAGATGGATGCTCATTTTCTATTTTTAATAAGAATATTTCTGTTTGGTAACAGGGGTGGGCTATGCCCTGCTCTAAGCATTTAATCACGTGTGCAACTTCCAGCATCCGGATGAATGCAAAACTGTATTTCTGTGCTTAGAGCATCATCACAAAATGCTAACGTGGCTGATTTGGGCCCCAGTCAAGTGCTTTTCTGGTTCAGGATGAAATGATCAACCTGACGTATGGAAACAGCAGTTTGATTTTTGCCCTGCCCCTACTATTTCTAGGCATAGTCATGGGGGCATGGATACAGTTAATGCCACAGAAAGATTATTGTCCAGCTGGGGACTTTTCAGATTTATTTATTTATTTATTTCCAAACAGGCTTCCAGGAAAACACATCTACATTGCCGAAGGTATCGCTGTGATTCATGACTCCCTCATATTTTCCAGTAGAAAAGGGCTTAATCCATTTCAGTCCCTTCAAAATTAATTGGCATGTTTAGCAGTTTCCAGTAATAAATATTGTTACATCTGTTGTATTGTTTCCTGCTGAAAAATTGTTTTGATTTTAATTTGTTTCTGATTATTCCCCCCAGCCTCCGTTTGGGGAAATCATTCCCTTTTAATTCGTTTTGTTTGGAGCCCAGCTCCACCGCCGGCATTTCCCCCCGCTTGGGCTGCAGCTGCCTGCACCGCACCCGCAGGGACGGCGGCAATCGCCTTCGCCAAAAAACGCACCTTGGTGTGATACCGTCATGGGATATGATGAGTTTCTACGGGCAAGCACTGAGCTGAGGGTTGGCATGAAAAACTCATGCTCTCGGAGCAGAGCAGTCGTATTTACACACGGCAATTTTCCAAACCTCCTTGTATGTGGCTCCTTTCACCTCCCCTGCACCCCCAATTGCTTGTGATGGGAGCGGACGCAGCGTGGCCAACATCTACTGCACCGCTTGCAAAATATTCACAAGTTTTCTTTTTAAATGGTGGCCGCAGGGTGTTGCTCGGTGTTTTCCTTGTTGAAATACAGCCTGGGTGAAAGCTGTGTGCGCCATCCCTCAGCCGGTGGCGCGGGGTTTCTGGGGGCTTGCAGGCACGCTCGTAAATCCGGTGATTGATGGGCACATTTCTTATGTCGAGGATCACCACAAATCTCTCCCCAGAGAAAAACAAATCACTGGTTGGACGCATCAGCTTTCAGTCCTGATGGCTGAGGTTTGATTACCTGAAGCTATTCGTGATTTATATTTTTCTCATTCATATCAGTGTGTAGCAAATCACGCTGAGCGACTTGCAAGCTGCTTCATCCATGTGAAAACGCGACTGCAAACCCGAGTTACGTATTGATTAACCGTTGGCAGTGATTTCTTCTATGTTATCACTTAACTGCCCAGGGCTTTTCTGGGCTCACCTTTGGTGAATGTAGAGCTGGGGTGAGACACGAGCTTGGCACGGAGGGTTTCCTCCTTACCCGTTAACATTTTAACTGTATTTCCCAGGAACGCACCCAACCGTGGAGTTTATTTTCGTCTGAGGATTTCTTGCGATATTGTGAATTGCTGAGCACGTGCTTTGGATGTTGGGGGCTGGGAAGGTCCCCTCCGCTTCGCTGGTGAGGAGTGGGGGGGGGCCCAAGGTCCAAACACGCATTCCCTGAACAGCAGAGGAATTGGACCTTTTCCCACCACCCCCGGCTCCCAGTCTTAGCACTGCAGCTCTCTCTGCTGATTTATTTTAGGTCAATTCCTGCTGGTGGTGACAAGTGACTTTGGGTGATCTGTGTGCTTAATATAACGAGCAGAATCCATAGGGAATGTTATTTATCTTGAGCTATAGATTGGTTACTGACTTCTGCGTCTTGAGATGCACAACTGGTATACAGATTTGAGCAAAACCACACACACGTGTATCGTCAGCAATCCATGTCTAACAATTTGGTGATGTTACCTTTTCCTTTTACAAAGTGCAATACAGCTGAAACTATTGATGTGGCAAAAAACTGAAGCACCTATGGAGGCTTTTTAGTTTCTTCTGGGATCCTTAGGATAAATTAAAAGCTAGTTTATGGGAATGGAGCATGTGTGTTACACACTCCTACTCAAATGGATGACTGTTCAGTCAAAGCAGGATGGCCCACATGCTGCCAGGGCTGTCCAGAAGGTGTTTCGATTTTCATGCTGGGGCTGGGGAACTGAGCAGTAGACAGACTGGGGAGCGAAACACGGTAGGTTTTTGTCCACAAAACCAGGTTTTCCCATGGGACTAAACACCCCGAAGTCATCTGCTCCAGTGGGCACTCTGGTGGCAACATGCTGGTACCTTCTGCAAACCCAAACTCCTCCAGTGCATCTACTCACAGGCAAACCCACCCAAATGAAGTGAATTACTTTTGGATTTTTGGACGTCGTTTCTGCCCCCATGGGTCTCCACCCCAGGATGAGCTGCACCATCCCCCTGTCTGCCCTTCAGCCTCCCGTGGCCCGGGGCTGAGCCGTGGACACTGTGTTGCAGAGGTGCATCGTTAGCCTTTCCCACTGAACATCTGGCCCTGCTTGCTGTTACTCTCCTCCATCCAAATTTTGCAAATGTCCTTAAGTATTTTGGAGTGCTTGTCGCTGTGCAGGAGGGACAAGCACCTTGATGAATAGCATCACGTGCGGGGGAGCAGCGGAAATGGCCGGCAGATGAGGCGAGTTTCAGAGGGGAAGACAGAAGCGATCCGGGTGAGGAATTGGAGGGGTGGGATGCCTGCAGATGCGCACCGGCCCCTGCCGAATCGCCGGGGTAGCCTATTGCCCACGGACGAACCGGGAGAAGTTTCTAGGACAACTGCTGGGCTTTGGGAGCAGGGGAAGAACGGAGCCAAAATTTTAAAGTCAGATGAGGAGAAAATGAGTAACATCTGCTGAGACGTGTGAAAGAGCCATTTGTGCTCACTGCAACCCGAAGCGTTTCTCGAGCAGCCGTGGCGGGCGTGGGCCGGGCTCGCCGTCCCCGCACACGGGCTGGCTGGCGGAGGGGGGGTGTCAGGGATGATTTACGTGCTCGTTACAGCCACAGCTCCGGACACTGCCCTGGGCTTCGCCAGTGCATCCCCCAAGGCCTCAGCACCCGCGCGGGGACTTGGCTTCACCTCTGTGCATTCATAGAGAAAAACCTCTGTCCCGTGCGGGGGCTGCAGGGAGGTGAGGTCCTGGGGACACCACTGCTGTACGTTTATCAGTTATATTCGTGGGTCATAAAGAACAGGTTTCTGCCATTCTTTCACTCCTGCACCTGACACCATGGGTGCACAGAGCTGCACATCTGCTGCGTGTCCCCGGGCCAGCCCTCCCTAAGGTGTTGAGGGCGAATTTTCCCTTGACTGCGATGGAGCAAATCACTCTCCCTGCTCCTCTCGCTGGCCGCTCTGCTATTTTAATGGCTCAGCTTTTTGCCTCTAATTAGGCTATTTTCTGCGATGCAGAATGCAGTTGGGAGTGTTCCGAGTCGGAGGTAGCGAGCAGCCCAGAAGGATGGCACCTGTGGTAGCTAATCAGCTGCCGCTTCAGCGGGCTCAAATTAGGAAGGCACACAAAAGAGAGAGCAATTTTGAAAATGAGGATGAGCGGCCCTAAATTTCTAAGAGCAATTATGTTTTCACAGCTGTGCTGGTTGCCCCAAATGCATAGAAATCAAGTCAAACCCAAAATCCTTTAGCTCAAAGAAAATTAACCTTCATATTTAAACTCCATGAGAAGTAAACTCACTTTCCCTTCAGATGAATAATGTGGTCTTGAGAAAACCCCGTGGCAAGTTATGTTGTAATTACATTCTTTGAATTAAAGTTTGTCAGTCCAAACAAAATAAATAGAAGCGCGGGCAGGGCAATGGATATGTTACACTTGGAATAAAATTTGGCCCTGGTATATTGTTTTCATGCTGAAGCTCTGCCAAAGCTCGTCTACTGTAATTGCGTCTATCGCCAGCTTCTAGTACGAATAACGGAGACAACCCGAGAGCTGGCGATATAATTCTTGCGTTAACATCTCGTTGCCACCATGGAAGGACTTGGCCAGGTCTCCTTTCTCAGGGATCAGACCCAGAGTTACTGAGTTACTCAATGACTGTGAAGTTTGCTTTGCAGGCAGTCAGCGAGCGTTTCCCGGCAGCTCCCACTCTGCCCCTGCTAATAAAGGTCTGTCGGGAGGAGGAACGCAGGAGCGCTTCCCTTCTTATGTCTGCAAGGAGTGGGTGGGCAGTGGGTGCTGATGGGCCGTAGCCAGGTGGGGTGGGGATGAAGCTGTGCCGACGGGCAGGGTTTGCTATGAGGGGCTTAGGGGGAGGGCCCCCGGAGTGGGGCTTAGCAGGGCTCAACGCACCAGGGCTCAACGTAGGCCGGGAGCTGGGTTTTACTCGAGCTCTTCCTTCACCCTAAGGGCATCCTTCTGGCTGGCGGATCCCAAGGATTAGTAGGTCTTTCTGGTAGGACAGGCTCTCTACGGAACGGTACAAGGAGAGGGAGGGAGCTGTTTCTTACAAGGGTGGGGTTTAATCCTATGTGCTTAATCTCCACACGTGCTTTTCGGGGGCTCGCTTTCCATCTGGCTCTGCCCTGCCTGCCAGTTGCAGAGGGGAGGCGGCCGCTGGCTTGATCCCATCCTGCTCAGCACCCTTGGGTGCCTGGTGTGCCAGCATAGCATCTCTGGGATACCCTCTGCACCCTCTGCACACGCTCTTTGACTGTCTTTAAGAGGTGCCAGTTTTTTTTTTCTCTTTCTCTATCTTTCTGCAAGTTCCTGCTGTACCCTTCCTTCATACACACTGCTTTGCATGGGTTTTCTCTGAAAAAGATATTAAATTACGTGGGGCAAACCCCACGCTGGCCATGGGGCCAGGAAGGATGACTGGCTGGTGGTGCCTCAGGTTTGTGGGATTCTTCTGGCTCCAGGGTCTCAAGGAGCTTTCCAAAGCATGACCCAATCCCATGCCAGGCAGTGTCCAACACTGGTTTTGGGGTGTCCCAAAAAAACTTTGTTTTAAATTCATGTGATTTAAAAAGAAAGATGCTGGGGAACATGGGGAACGGAGATCTCTAAAATCTACATGTGTCACTAATGTAATAGAAGTAGAGAAAGAAATAGTTTGACCCACATTCCTAAAGTTATTAAGCAGCAGAAGTGAAAAAAAATCCTCTCCCCCGTTTGATACATTTTTCCCTAAGTGACTATTACTTGTTTCTTTGCATCCAAAATAGGAAATTATCAAGATTATGAAATGCAAAGGAAATAGAGAAAGTGAGTAGGTAGGGAAGGGTCCTGAGGAAAGGTTAAATCCTTTAGCAAACCTTGTCTCCTTACATATAATGTGAAATATTCCAGGTTTGATCATCTGCAGCTTATTTTATGTTCGTTACAGTTATGTTTGCTCCATTGGAAAAGGTTTCATTTTTTTTAGCCTGTCCCTGTGTGAGATCAGGTGTTCATCGGTGTTCTCCCCTCTCTTTCCAAGGGGCTGAGTTCCCTCGGCTGTTTTCTGGGAGCGGTGTTCAGGGAAGACCCTTTCCTTTAAAGGCACTCTGTGGTTATAAAGGAAGGGTTAAAAAATATTCCCTTCCCCATTGATTTTGTATCCGTTGCAGTCTAACTCTAGGGCCAGCACAGGTCACCCTGGCTGTGACTTGTAGGCACATCCCTGTCCCCCAAGGACACGCTGCCTCATCTTGCTCTAGCACGCACTGTACCCGTTGCTTGGGGAAGTAAAGCTGGGATCTGCCAGAGCATCTTGCTGGAGGAAAGATCATAGAAATGAACAGAAAAATGTTGACAGTTCAAGGAATAATTGCCCATCTGTGGGTTATCTCTAATCCTCATTCTCCCAAGGTGTTTACCTGGTTGATGGATGGCAAGCCGATTGCATCTGCCCCCCGGTCTCTTGCTCCTTGAGGATCCTATTAACGTCTACATTTAATTTAATGCATAAGCAGCTCATGAAGATATCAAAAGGATGCAGTCTTGCCAATGGAGACCTTTTGGTCTGCTCTGAAGAACCATGATGTGAACAAAGTGTAAACCCAAGGAATGAGGCTGGGTAAAGCTGGAGCTGTACAGTCACATTTTGACTCAATATCTGTAGAATTGAGAGCCTTCAGTGCGTTTACATGGCCACCATTGGGAATGGTCCATGGGAGCTCCTCTTTGCTGCTAGCAAAGATGTGGAATCCTTGAATTCAGTTCAGGAGAATCAAACTGTCTGACTGTAACTGAACCAGGATTTCTCACTTCAAGTACAGATTTTCAGCTCATGAATGCTGCATATAGGCTTAAAAATTCTGTAAATCTGAGTGCTTTGCTGTGCAGTAAACAAAGATTTTGTGCCTGTTTTCCTATATAAATATTTATAACAAAGTTGGTGGCTACTGGTCAAATGCGAATGTTTGTTGTTCTCAGCATTTTTGGACACAATCTACCAAAGATTTACATGTGGTTTTAATACACAGTAACTTTCTACTGCCGGAAGGCCTTGGATTAAGATCAACTACAGGAATTGCTTCTAGAAGAAGAGAGAGTTTGAGGCGCAGAAGGTTTTATGTGGTTGATCAGAGGCAGTTCTGATAACGGTGCTTGGCAATAGGCAGGTTGCACACAGGGCCACCACTGTCATGAGTTCAGAACGACTGACGTCTGTTCCCTTAGAGGGTATAAGCAGAGATATAGATAAATACACCCAATTTTCTGTAGATTTTGAAAGGGTTTGTGCAGGAATGGACTGGGCTTTGTCTCTGTGACCTTGATGCTCTTTGCCTTGACCTATGAGGACCAAGGGTGTGCAGAGGCCAAAGAGAAGATTTTAAAGATGTAAAGAACAGTTACGTGGCCAGTTCTCACCTAAACTAGGACCTGGGGTGGCAGTCAGTTGGTCAAAAACCAGCACCCATGTTTGTCCTAGTTGTTTTAAGCTTGCTCTGTGACGGGGGAACAGAAGCAGACGCTTCTGTGCAGTTTCAGCCTTCCCGAAGTAGATACCAGGGCAAGACAGTAAATCACAGCCTGATCCCCAGTTGTCCCTCTCAGCTGGGTGATCCAGGTGTGTGTAACTGGTCCCAGCTGTGTGTTGGTGTTAGCTGGGGCTGATGATTTCTTTTGTACGTTTGCAAACCCTGCTGTGAGCAAATAATCCCACCTGTGGCCATCTCCCGGCGGCTCCCCTGCCCTGCCCACCAAAGCTTCACGCATCACCGGTTTTCCCTTGTGCAAATGGAATGACCAGGAGTTATATCTGAAATGAATCAAAGTTGGTAGTAACCAGCAATGTGTGTGGGCAGAGCGGCATGGGAAAACGCCGGACCCCAGATGAGGTGACTCAGTGACTCCCCGGATCATCCCCTCAGGCCATGAGGAGGAGGAGGAGGAGGGAAGATGCCGTCTTCTTTCTGGAACATGAGCAACTTCTCCCCATAAAACCAATTTACTTGAAATGCAAACAATTATAAATTAACAATCCATGTTCTGCCAGTAAACAAAATAGAGAGTTCTCCTTGATTTGCTAGTGGGAAAACTGGTAGAGTTTATTTTAATCTGAACCAGATTCCCCAAATTCTGGAAACAGGAGCAGACTCTGTTGCAGACAGGCCAGCGGGGAGTTCAGGGAGGTGGGGGCACGTCGGCATCTCGCTGCTCGCCTGTGGATGCTGGGGGGGGGGAGCTGCGGGGCACCAAGCCCGACGCTGCTGTGTGCTGGGCAGGTGATAAAGCGGGACTGGCAGCTTAAGCCGGGCTCAAGCACTGGCAGCAAACATAATGTTCAACTCTTCTTTTTTTTTTCCCCTTTGGTGGGAAAGTTAGTGTCTCTGCTTTCTCACAGCACCAGCCCTCCCTGGGCATTTTGAAGGACGGCAGTGTTGGAGAAATCATGTTTTAAAAGTGTGTGGCCTCACTTGAGGCACTTGAAGTCCAGGCAGCCTGGCAAAGCTATCCAGTTATGTCCTTAACGTCTGACTTCTGAGAAAGCCTTGAGAAGGGCAGAAGTCTGCAGCATATGGGAGAAGCAGTACCCAAAAAGAGGGTGAACAGGGGATATAACTCAGAGCAAAGCATGGCCTTGATCTCACTGCTGTCACAGACACAAATCCTTGCTATGTTCAAAGAAAACCAATTAACCTCTACTGCATTTGTTCCTCCTTCCCCACACCTACACTCAGGGCAAGTTGCTTCTTACAACCGCAGCTTTAGGAGGCTCAGGAACGTGTGCGATATCCTACTCACGGGGCACCTCCTTCCTCCTCCTTTCGGGCTGTGTCAGACATAATCCTGCCACTAGCAGAATGCAGCAGGTAATAAATTACCCTGTGTATAAAAGCAGTCCTTGCAGTTTCCATAACTAGTTTGGGCTTGTTATGACCGTCCACAGCCTCTCCGCTACATTGGCACACGTGCAAAATACCCATTGCCTTTTAAAAGGAGCCTCCGGAGATGAGAAATGAGCAGTGCGGAGATGAGGAGTCATACATCATGTGTGAACTGGCCTTTTTTGCTTTCTTTGGTTTGCTATTTGTTAATGGACCAAAGAGGTACCCTTGACAACAGATGGAAAATTAGTCCCAAGAGCGACCAGGGACTCCGGTGAAGATCATGGCCCATTGCACAGGAAGGATGTGTTCACTCTCCAGAAGATCTTACAGTCTAATTTAAGCCAGGAAACAGAAGGAAGGTAGATGAGGAGGAGGAGTGGGGGGGGAGAAGAGATACAGCCTCCAGGAAAGTCATTAAGGAACACATGCCTTCCTGACTTCATGTCTTTTTAAAGTCTATTTTATCTCTGTTGGGCTTTGAACCTTTTGGAGTTTATTTAAGCTATTGCAAACTTGCTGACTTAGGGAGCAAATAAGCCTTTGGGATCAAAGCAGCTGGTATTGTCAGAGGTATTGAGGGTGAAAGAACACATTAGCAGAAGGAGAGCTGAGAATAAAAATGGAAAGAAAATCCAGCTTGATATTTTGTTCTCTTTTGCTTCTAACCTCCTTCCCAGCTTGATCCTTTTCATTTGAACAGGTATTAATTTTCTTTGCACGTATCCCAACAGTATAAATATTTAATGGTCCTAGATTACAGGGTTGAAATATGAGATTAGTTCCAACCTTAAAGATTTGTGCAGGATCTCTTCCTCACATTTAGATGACTCCCACATTGCAGGGAGGAATATCTCCCATCTCCGTGGGAGGAGCATCTCAAGCTCTATTTTGAGTTCATTTTCTTTTTTTGGTCTTGTTTGAGGCTCAGAAGACATCGACACCTCGCCCACTCTGAGTCTTTGCGTCGCTATTTTCTGGTGACATGGTATGACAAACCAAATAACAGCTCCAGGTTACTGGTGGGTCTGGGGCATGCAGGCTCGGGAGCCTGAATGCTGCTTCCCTCCCATAGCAAGCAGGCTTATGGCTTGGGAACCACGCAGAGCATTCGGCTTGGAAAAGTCCATGCAAATATGGTAAATATGGGCAAGGTGTGCAATACAGCAGGGTCAACGCAAGTATGGTCAAGTTACTCGCAGCAGTTTTTGTGATGCCAGCAGGCAGATATTTTCCTTCTCTTTTGCTTTCACTCTTAAATAAGACAAGGGAGAAATATGGAGTAGAGGAACATCAACTACTGATATTTCAGAGAGCTAGCATGGGAAGTAATGGAGATCACAGTACTTAGGTCCTCTGATGATCAGGCCATACCTTTACATGCCTGTATATAAGCTTAGATGCCTACTTTCAAACCCAGAAAGTGGAGAAAAAAAGCACTTAATATGTAAAACAGTGCAACATTTGGTAAAAGTTTGGGGATTGAAGCCAAAGCCCATGGGTTATCTCTTACAGTCTCCTTTTTGGGGACAATGGAGGTTTACCAAGGCAATCAGCAGCGCTGTGGGAGAGATCAGCTCCAGCTGTGGCTCTCCTTCCTCTTGGTATATCAATGGATTGAGGGAATAATGGGAAACAGTCAAAATTCGGATACCCAAGTACCCTCATCCACTCCTCATGGGCAGGGCAACACAGCTCAGCCACATCTAGCAACAGCAGAGCTCCATCTGATGGGAAGCTATCAGCACTTAAGGTGACTAATTAATTAAATGCATCAAGGCACAGAACAACAGAAATCACTACAGACAGAATGCAAAGCGAGAGATGATCTGAAGAAGAGGCCTGAGTTAACTCCTAAGCTCCAACCCGTGGGAACAGCAGGTTTTGCAGGACTCGGGCACTCATGTAATTAGATGGTTTTGCTGAGTGCGGTAGCTCAAGTGACGTCAGACCCCGCCAGGATCCTCAACTTGTCTTTTAAATCCATCTCTGCTCTGGGAACGAGTGCTGCAAATGTCAAAGGAGCTTAAAATATTCATTACCAAACCTCATCATTCCAGCCCCGAAACGTTCCCGGTGATTTTCTCAGTTGGTTTCACTAGGGTTTGGAGAGTCGCCAGCCGCTTTATGTGATAAGCCACGGCAAGTCACTATTGACAGAGGAGTCAAAAATTAAGTGTAAAGCACTGTCCATTTTCCTCATCCTTCAGCCAAAAGCAAGTTTGCAAAACTTACGCGCTCTGCTCTAAAATCCTTTTACCCAAGTGACATTTAAATCTGTGGCTCACAAGTGTGATTTCACAGCATTAATATGACACTGCCATTAGCATGTGAAAGTCTACGTGCCATTCCAGCGCACGTATTTAGAGCAAAAATGGGACAGATTTGCAGCTCGTGTAAAACACCAAGTGCCTTTTTATGGCTCTCCTTTGATTTATGCAAGCTGAGATTTTGAGGCACACTTGGTAGTCTGCTCTTCGGCCTCTTTTTTTAATTAATGATATCAAAGTACGTTCTCTGGAGAGAGTCAGAGCAAAGATATAGCAACTTTTCCAGCTGAAAGATCTAAAACATTGCTAAAAAAATTGTTTCCAGGCATTTCAAGTGATAGAGTCTTTTTTCCCTTTCAAAAAGGAAAGGAAAAGAAGTACTTCTTCACTTAAACACTTTATCTATTTCTTCTAGAAAATGCTGAGACAAAGTACATAGGCGATTTTAGAAATACTTTTGATTCTTTTTAGAACTACTGCCAAATGAACAAGAATATCTTATTTGAACATATTCCTCTATTTTTGAGAACCTTTTTAGAAGACTCCAAGACAAAAAAATCCCCCGCTACTAACGCAAAGTTATTTACCGGCTGTTTCAGATCGCTTTAGGTTGAGTTCCATCCGTGTTTGTGGTTTGGATTTGTTCAGTGGTTTAATGAATTCAGCTCACCTGAAATAGGCTTAAAGTACAATTTTCAGCAAATTCGTTTCATTGCATCTCAACAGACAGGGCATTAATTCCTTTTGTAATTAAAAAAAGAAGCGTACGGGGAGTAAATATGCCTTCAGCTCTTTCGGATGCTTAAAAGCACCTTCTTTTCAGGGGTGCTGGCAAAGCTGTTTGGGGCTGCTGCGCGGCCCCGTGCAGTCAGCGTCACCTGGGATGTGGCCTCAGCACATGGGAATTGCAATTGTTATTTAAAAACCCCAGGCATTTATATCAGTATTAACAAACCCTTTGGGGGTAATGTTGCCCCGATCCAAGTTCTGCTGCATGGATTTAGCCACGCCAGGGAGTTTTGCAGATCCGCATTGGCCTTGGTCTGTAAAGGAAAGCAGTAGGAGCCAGCGCTCCACAAGCTTCTCCTCCTCTCTTGTCCAGTTAGCAAAACAAACCATAAATACTCAAAATTGAGGAGTCATGCCCCAGCTGCCATGGAATGGGCTTAATAAGTGTAAAAATAAACAGAGAGGGTGGTTTTCTTTTGATTTTGAGCCATCGGGCTAATGAAGTCTAGAATTTCACCATTCAACCCAAACGGTTTGAGAATGCAGTATCTAATGTAATCTCATTACTCCAGATTGAGAAATTAAAGACAACTCTGATTGCCATGGGAGCAAGGTCCAGCAAAGCAACGCGGCTTCCTACGAGTGAGAAGCATCCACCTGGACTGCACAAAGTCCTTGTCGCCGGACTCTTCCATCTGGGAGGGAGCCAGCCTAACAGGGCAAATGTGAGAAACAGACGGGTGCCACAGGTTTCCATTGCTGTAATTTAAGAATAAAACCATTGCAGGCGCTTGCCATGGCGTTGGTTGCAGCTCGGAATGCCACGTCCCCTTGAGGACTGGCCGTCTAGGTGCTATCAGCAGAGAGGTGATGGACCAAAGGAGAGCTTGAACGTCTGCACTTAGATCCAACATCTTTCTAGACAAATGCATTTTGACTAGAAATTTGACTTTTAGTGCGTCTCCCCGTGAGAGACTCTCTGTCCCGGGAGAGGAAAGGAGCCTGCCCGACTCCTGGTCCCTCCTGCCCCGAGCATGGTCTGGGCTCGAATAGAGGAGCTATCGGCAATTTTTATTCTGGTCATTTACTCCTTGCAGAACACAACTCTGCAATACAGATGTTAAGGCACAGCTGTTTACCATTTTTTTGGCCGGTCATGTGAATTGTCCCCTGGTAGGTTTCTTTTTTTTTTAAGTCTAACGTCTGCTGGCCATATCTGTGATTTTTTTTTTTTTTTAAAATTTGTATAATTAGTGACAGTGCCTGAGAAAAGACATGAAATGCTCCAGCAAAAAGATGTATCTGTCAGCTGTGGATTCCTCCCTGTCACCTTCACAGCAAGGAGGCGTCTCAGCAGCTGTGCTAGAAACGTGGGCTTCTTGGCTGTGTCCCACATCCCGACTTGGAGCTCCACGCTCATTTTTAGCAGAGCTTCACTTCAAATGAAGCCCCCAGCCCAGATCTTCCCTTGGGCTCATCCTGCTCCTGCAAAGAGGTACTGGAGCTCAGCATCCCATGCTGAAGCCAGCCAGCACTGTTGGAGCATGTGAGGTTGGAGTGGGAGCTTCTCCAGGCATTAGAGACCATGTGGGAATCATCATTTTCCAGAAAATATGTTTTGAGCTCAGTCCTTCCGCTAAGACGCCTCCTCCGACGGCCTGGGCTGCCGGCTCCCCAAAGCCATGGGGAGAATGTGGTGCCCCATAGACGGGACAAGGAAGCTGGTTTGTGGGTTATGTCCTAAGCCATGAAACCCCCTGTCATTCATGAGACATCACAGTCCTGGCAGGGCTTCCCAGGCTTGGGCTCCACACGTTTCTGAGATCCTTTTGGTCTGGGCAGGTTGCAGTGTTCTCCGTTCCCTCTGCTTTCCTCGCCTGCTTTTGGGATGTCTCTCCTACGAACAGAGCCACAGGAGCAAGGAGCAACGCTGCCTCTCCCTACACCCAGCACCAGCCTACCCATCCCACCGCCCACAGCCTGCAGCCTCCCTGGCAGGAATTAACTCTTTGAGCACAAAAAAAATCAGCCGTGGGTTTGGTGGGGCTTCCGAAACACCCCGTACATCAGCCAGCGTGAGATTACACGGAGACCAAATTAGCTGGGAAGGAAACCTGGAGCAGGGGCAGCTGCCTACAGCTCCCCCAGGGCGTTTTCCTTTTTCTCATTAAGCCTCTAACCATAAAGTAGCAAAGTGCTTCGAAACACTTTCTCTAAATTCTTGAAAACCCCAGGTCCTCTCACAAGTGGAGAACTTTACAGATTCAAGCAGCTCATGTGGTTTCCAGGGCATCACTTGGGGTTTTTTTTGGAGTTTGAGGTTACCTGGCCATGCCCTTCCAGGCTCCTGGCAGGGCTGGGATAGCTGAGGGATTTTGGCAAATCAGTAGGAATCATATACCCCAAGTAGGGATGTTTTGGGATATTTCAAGTTGTGAAGAAAACATCAAATGTTTCCACTCTGACATTCAGTCGGTTTGGCTGCTTAATAACAGTGACTAATTGAGCAATGATTAAAACGTCAGCAGCTCAGCTCGTGAAGCCCAGTGACTGCTGCCTTGGAAGCGCCGTCCCTCGCCCGCAGCTCCGTCTTTAACCTTCTCTTCTTCCACTTCAGGCTGCAGACTCCTTAAGTTCTGGCAGCTTCTTCTCTCCCAGGCTTGGGAATAAACCCCGTGCATGTAGGGAATGTGTCTTTCTCCCATAATTTAGCTGCATAAAATTAGATTTACATCAGCTTGACAGAGAAAAGAAATTTCGCTGCTGGTCTATGCAATGTATCTACATAAGCTAATATATGCCTGAGATTTCTGTGTAGGCTGGTACAGTTTTAGGTAACCCTCTGATATTAGAAGCCACACCAAAAAAGAGAGATGTTTTGAAAGGCTTTTTACCTCTGTCCTCTTCTCTTACACCCCTAAAGTGCAATCGGGCAGATAAAACCAAACATTGTGTTTACAAACTCTTCCTGAAACCAGGAGTGGGTCTGGGCAGGGAAGATTATCTCCAGATCCCAGCCTCTCCGCTGGCTTGCAGGGATGCGGGCCATGGGAGCTGCTTCCCCAGCTGTGCAGAGAGCAGCTTCAAAGCAGGGGTGGGAATTTGTTCCCATGCAGCATAAATAAACCTCTCCCTCGGCATGCGAGCGCGGGACGGCGGCAGGGGCATGGGCTGCGCCTGCCAGGGTTCGGTACCGGGGCACGGCGAGGCTTCGCCCATATGGATGAACAAATTTCTGGATGCTGTCGGGACATGTGTTCCCAATTCCTCGTTTCCTACCCTTGTAACAGGTTCCCATACATTTACTCATCCTTTCTAGAGTGTTAATCTCCTGTTGCCCATTTTCCAAGGGTTTGTATCTGCAATCTGTCTGTAAACTGCCTCTCTTAAGCAATGATAGCCTTGACGAAAAAAGTGATTTAAAAATAATTTCTTGATTAAAAAATGTTGTGTCAGACAGATGATAGACAGGTGGTAACTGGAGGGAAGTCTGTTTTACCGACAAGAAATAAAATCATCCCAGCAATCCAATGAAATCCTATTACAGTGCTGGGGTTGATCAGGGTGCCAAGATAAGGGTAAAGATCCTTGATTTTTCTTTCAATCACAGTGTTGAGTATCTCCCAGAACTAATGAGAATGTTCTTTCTGTGCCAGGGGACAGGTGAGGATGGCATTTAGGAGAGTTAATTACTTGATTTAAACGAAAGGAGACAAGAGGTCCTGGCTGTTATTCCAGGTTTCCCATATCTGCGTGTGCATCTCCTGGCTGCTTTTGCTCCCCATAGCTCTCGGTTGTGGGGCTGGGGAAAATTTGGGCATCCTTATGGTGCCTAAACATGGTACTGCTGACCCATGCATTGGAGTATTCATAGGGGCCAAACCCTTCTGGGGTTGTCCAAGATATTTATCCTGCAGCTTATTACTTCTCCTCCAAATAGCCGAAAGCTGCTGTCCCTGCCCAACCCAGCTTGCTTTAGCCATGCCAACTCGCCAGCAAAGGCAGAGCCAGCCCTGTACAGCAGGACGTCTGCGCGTCCTTCCTCCCAACTGAGTCGTCCTGGGTGGTGCTGAGCCCCTCCATGTGTCCCCATGACGACAGCCGTGCCTCTTTGTGCAGCCTTGGGTAATTTTCCACTTTCCAGACCTCCTCCATGCAATAAATGAAGTCAATCTGGCTTCCCAGCTCAGCCCCTCGTTGGTACAGGGACCGCGCTAGCGCTCCCTGCTCCTGGATCCCAGCCTTCTCTGGCGGTTCCTGGCAGTTAGGCCAACACCACAACCAGAAATCATAAGCTGTGTGGCACCTCAGCCCGGAAACTGTCGCACCAGTTTGTATTTACTTTTAAAGAGAGGAACCTCAGGCACCCCCAAGGCCATACCTCCAAACTGACAATAAATCATAAAGTCATTCTCTGTTATGTGCAGCACCTTATATATATACAAAATGCCAACAATAACAGCTCTTTAGCTTTTATTCCTTTGGTTTTCACTCTAATGTAGTTCTAATCTCCAGTCTAAAATCGCTGCCTAGTTTGCCGACTCCAGCCTGGCTGGAAATTTCAGGAGCTGCCGAAACCACCCAGTTGTTTGTCCCAGTGAATGCAGGGCACGTTCCAGGGGCTACTGTAAAAAGCAAAACAGGGGGACACTGTGGGCACACAAAGAAAGAAAAATCTTGGAAAAAATGATGGCAATGAACAAATCTTCTGGTACCCATTACAAGGTCGTAATTCTAACCAAAGGAAGGGGGGTTTTCCCGTTGTGGAATGAAATAAACAGTCAGAAATGATTTGTGTGTGTTTAAATTTAAATGTAGTATTTTATTAACTGTGTTGTTCAAAGGCCCCTTTCTTCCCAGGGGAGTTTGGTTACAATCTTATCGTAAGAAAGAAAAACTCTGCAAAGAACACAGCCTCTGAAGCTGGCTCTGCTCAGCCCTCACCGTGCAAGTAACACCACGCCGCGATGGTTGGCAGCAGATCTTTCACTCTTTTAGTTACTGCTGCGGTCCAGGTGGATGCGCAGCATCTCAGAGCTGAGTTTTGAGTGTTTCTGTGCTAGGTTTCTGCCACAAAGAGATATTGGTGGGGTCGGTCAGTGGTGAGGGAGATCCCTGCCTGGCGCCCTGCCACGGGGCTGGGGGGTTTCCAGGTGGGACGATGCTCAGCATCCTCCTTTCAGACCAGTTTTTCCATTGCAAACGATGCTACAGCTCTCCTGGCTTTGTCGTTTTGAGGCTGATTTGGTCTTCAGAGGATGCTGTAAGTCCCTGACCTGCACCACGCCAGCAGCAGAGCTGGACTGACACCAGCTCGCCCTGCCCTGTCCCAGGGGTGCCCAGGCTGTTGCTGGGCTTTGCCGAGGTTTTTCCCTGTCTAAACCATATCATTGCAAATGAAGTGCCTGAGGGCTTTCCATTTAAGCCTAAGTCCAAAACCTTCTGTGATGTAGCCCTCTTAGGAGGTTGGGTTTTGGGCAAAGCTGTCTTCATGGCAGCATCTAGGCTGGGTGCAAGTTTTTGAAGTAGCCGCAGCATTTTTTGTGCAACTACATTTAAGAAGCTATTGTGGAGCTGATATTTATGAAAGACAAGCTAGAACATAGACACAGCCTTGATGTTGCTCACTTCTTGATTAAAAAAGGTACTTTTGTGCATCTTGAAATACTTCCTTGAGCAGAGGGGACCTTACACTAAAACATGTGCATGCCGCATGTCGAGGCAGAACGGCTGCAGTCCCCCCAGTTAAAAAGCTGGTACCGTTGGTTAAAATGTTTGCTTTTGCTGAGCACAGTGAAGACTCTGTGCTGTTATTAGAGTCGCAAAAGTAACCATTAATATTATCCCAGCCCCACTCCCAGAGTAAAAATCAACTCAGTCTGTGTCATTAACTCCATAACTGTGTCACGCCAGTAATTGCCAGGATCTCAGGGTTTTTTTTTCCTATTCTACACGAATCCCTGAGTTTTAATATTCAGGTACATTACACTGTAATTTCCCATTCATTTTTAAGCTGGGAAGATGAAGAGAAGACATGTAATTTTAAGAAGCATTATCAGTTATTGATTAAATTAATTGCCCCCTTTCACATACAGTAGTCACATAATATCCATAATGTGACAGTAGTGTGAAGGTGTTATCTGCATTTTTGAACTCTGGTTGCCTACAAGGCACCTCCTCATCCTCCCCCTCCCAGGAGTGTCCGGTGGGCGTTTTGCAGGAGATGGTGGGGATGGGGAGGTCAGCTCTGGTTTAGGCTGTGAGAATTAAACCTTCACTCTCTGTGGAGGAATTAAGTGGGAAAACGAAAGCCAGATGCCAAATCAGCTCCTGTTCACTTACTCCTTTGGAAGGAATGCCATCTTTCCATAAAATCTGCGTAGCCAGTTTGGTTCTACCTCCAGTAATGCTGGTTTTACTGGCAGATCTGACCTAACGGGTAACCAGGTGCCCAGAGCAAAGTTGCTCTCCCAGCCTGGGAGGATGCTGCTCTGAAGCCTTGGGCACATCTTCATGGAAAAAAAACCCAAATTCCCAGCTGGTGGCTCTTGCTAGCAGAGCCGTGCCCACGCCTGTGCAGCTCTTCCTCTTGCTTCTCTCTCCATCCCTCTGTGAAGGATTTCTGAAGGCATTTGTTAATGGCAAATGCCCGGAATGTTGGGATTACCGTAATGCGCTAAGAAGCCCAATGGAGTAACACTTGTCCTGTCCCTAATGAGCTCATTTAGTTGTTTGATTGAAAAATTGCAGGGCATTTTCTGTGTGCTGCAAACAGATTAAAGGGGCTTTATGCAAAGGCAATCACGTAAAATATTTTTTTACTGTAGTGTCTATTTAAAAACAAGTCACTCTTTAACAAAAGTAATAGAAACTACTTTTAATTGGGAACAGCCAGTGCCACTTAACTTACCTTGAGCGGTTTTCATCTGCATATTTCAGAGTACTTTGAAAAAACTGAAAGATAATTATTATCCCTATTTTACAGAGAAAGACCATGAAATGAGTTTTTCAGTTGTTCTTGGGGCACCAACAGCACAGGGAACAGATCCTAAACACCATGAGGCCTCGTCCAAATTTTTATTGACGCTATTCCTGCCTGTGGTCCCATATATTGCACCCCTTGGAGACCTCTTTCACTGAACAACACAGTATTTTAAGCACTCGTGAGCCTTCACCTCTTTATTTAACTCCATTAATATGCAGCTTCTCTCTTTAGTTCCTCCATCGATTCCCTGAGCTGACTGAGGCTGAGTTACCTTTGCCTGTAGACTCCTCCGGTGCGTGGGCTCGCATCAAGTTCCGATGATTTCTCCTCTGAAATTCCCCTGGAAATCCCAGCTGTAGCCGCCGTCCCTGCCCTCTGCGGACAGCCACCCCCCGTCGCCTGAAGTGGAACGTAGCCTCAGAAAGGAGCATTCGGCCCCGCTGATCAGGATCCAGATGGATCAATTCAAGCCGGGGCCCCAGTTTTGACCCCCGTCTGATTTAAATGCAAAGGATCGTAAATGGTTTAAAGCCGTTCCTGCGTGCGTTTAAGCTTACCCAAGCGAGCAGTCTCGGGGAAGTCAATTATGAACAATGGCATTTCTGTCGTCTTTATTCACTGCTCATTTCTGGTACAGGGTGTAAATGACTCTTTTATTGCCTTTGACACCAAAGTCCCTTAGCCAGCCACTAGAGAGGCGTCATATTAATTGATAAATGCTGCTGGATGGGGGTGTGTGTATGTTTTTAATTTTATAATCCTATTAAAATTGATACATATGTCAAATATTTGTGCCTACTGGACAGAACATATTATTCTGCTCTAAGGTTTCCAGTTTAATTTTTTTTGGAAGCAGTTGGGCAGAGCCACTTCTGTAAGACAAACAGATGCTCTTCAGCTGTACTTTTCCATAAATGATTTTGTTCTGGTGGTTTTTTTTTTTTTTTGTTCCCCTACCAGGCATATCAAGTTCAAAAGAAAACGTTGCCTCTCACTAATGAGAAGATTAATCGCATTCACATATGCAGCAGACTTGTTAATTCTGTTGAAAGTTTGATGACCTTTAAGAGACAAAGTTTTAGTGTGCCCCAAATAAATAATTCATCCTTCACAGATTTGCCCTCTGTATCCATCTGCTTAAAACTGAAGCACGCTGCTTGACGCGCTTGAGTGCAATTATCTTCATCCCTCATTGAGATAGAAATCTCTGTTTTCCTATTGTACTTCAAAGCACAATTGCTCTTTTAAAGATATCGACGATCCGATATACGTGGGGTCCACCCATTTTTGCTCTGACTTATGTCCAGCTCTCCATGGCATTCGTCAAAATCTCACAAAAAGCTCTGCCTTTCTCTTTTCCATCCGAGTTCCTTTTCCAGTGCTGGAAGCCGCAATGTGTAACTAATCCTCTTGCAAAATCTCTGAAACGGCCATCTCCAAACGCAACCGGAAAATTCATCTCTGTTCTCATGTACCGGGAGAAAAATGTCATCTAGGCAAGTGGCAAGATGTGATTTACTTTGATTACCCCAATTATTGACACTGCCGGGCTCCTTCCACCTACGAAGGCTGCAGGCAGCTAATTGCCAAGGAAATTCGTTGCCCCTTTCTCTCCCCCTTGCAATGCCCACTTTGCTGATTTTTTGCTCCACCTGTTGCCCCTTTTGGGTTTCAGCCCAGCTTGTGCAAATAATGAGGCGTGCAAATAACATGGGCGAGGAGTGCAGCCAAAGGGGCTGCTTGTAGGGTGGAACATGTGGGGGTGGGTGCTGGTCCCCATCCCAAGGAGCACGTGGACATTGTGGCTCCTGGCCGGCTGCTTCAGGGGGCATGTTTGAAGCCTCCCACAGTGGCTGCATGCAGGTAAATAAGCTGATTATAAAATAGCCAAGCAGATGGTCCCTTTTGTTGCTACCTGTGAAAATAAGTAGAGTCCCCCTATTTCCCTGGGAGGAAGGAAACTGCTGGGTGGACATCATGCAGCTCTTAGTTTATTTAGGATGCTCTCTGAAAGAAATGCTGAATGAATATTGCAGCCGTTTAAATGAATATTTCCTGGCCCCACGTGAAATTAGACTGAACTGGCACCATGTCACCTTGTCACTAGAGAGAACAAATATTCCCTCTGGCAAAAATCCTACTTCAGGCTTAAAAAAAAATGTTGGGTATTTTTGTTGCAGAAATGGAAATTGGTCTTAAATGCTCTCTGGATTTAATGTTGCTTGTTATAGATGAAACAATGAAAATGAAAGAGGAAATAATAAGGGATTGCTGGGTTTTTAAAGGTCATTTACAGACAAAAGGAAATCCTAGAGATTAGGAAGTTGTTTAAAAACCAGTGACAGTCCAATATGGAAATGTTCCAAAAACAGAGATTAGGGGGGGAAAAAAAAAGATATGAATTGCAAAGAACAAAGCCACGAAGGAAGGGAAGGAATATTCAAAAAGAAAAAAAGTGTCCAGGCAAAGAGAACCAAAAAGCCTCTTAAAACCAGAAACAAAGCACCTGCTTTTCTGGTGGTTACCAGCAGCAAGGAAGACCCCACCTGCCAAACCCAATTTTTAATGTCAGTAAATCACTGTGTGGGTAAAGGAGCAGGGTGTTGGAAAGGAAACAATTTTCATTGATTAGCGTGTCGGATGCCGCGCTCGCACACGCGGCGCTTGCAGTATGGAGCAAGAGCTGAGGGTTGGGTGGGGATCACCTCTCTTCCCCTCTGAATTGTGCATGTGCCTTTGCCTGGGGGGTGCATGCTGGGGGTGGCTCCTGCAGGGAGGGGATGGGATGCAGTTGCCCATGGACCAACATGATTTTCTGGGACCCTCCACCTTGGGTGCCAGCTGAGGAACCGGTGCTGAGTGCACCGTCAATAGTAGGACGGGGAAAGCTGGATGGGAAAAAGGATCTTGAGCTGCTGAAGCCTGTCCCTCCTCAGGAATGAGAGGGAATTTTTAAATATTGGAGGAGTAATCAAATCTGTTGTAAAAAGTAAGAGCGGCACGTGTACGAAGATCACCCCCCTTAGCATGCCGTGTGTGCCCGCGCTCTAACGTACTGAACAGCTCAGCCCAGAGAGCACGTGAAACCAAAAGCCAACAGCACGTTGATGGTGTTATGCGATGGGGGAGTAGGTCATAAAATAAATCACCCAAATTGAAAGCTGAATTTTGAGCCTCCAGATCATCTTAAAGTCTGTGATGTATGTGGAGTTGGTCTCATGGCTTTTGTCAAATTTAATGGGAGCATTATAACTAAATCCCTTACATTGCCTTGGAAATGTATCTCATGGTCTCAAGGTTGTTTCATGGAAATTTTTTTTTAATTCATAAAAATACTGTTGTGAACCCTTTTGGCCTGTGGTGTTTGCCTGGCAATGGGGGGGGAAAACCCAGCTGGGATTATAGGGTGAGGCCGCTTAGTTTTGCAATAGTTGAGTATCTGACTTGTTTTCCAGCACCAAGTTCAGGTTCACTTATGAAAAGCAAGAATAGATGAAACGACAACCTAATCACAGTCAGATACTGATGTTACGTGGATGCAAATTTGGTGAAGGTGCCTAGTGAGCATCATAGCTGAAAATCGGTGGTTAACGTATCCTTCAAAAAGGTGGGTAAGACAAGAAGTAGATCTCAAAGGTATGCGTAAGGGAATGACTCTCTGAATGATATCTCTGGACACGATGCTGCCCTTCTCCGCCAGCCCATGTTGGGATGAACCAGGCAGAGAGCCAAGGTCTTTTGCTTTTTAGTGATAAAGCAACGTTAACCTCGCTGTGCAGTTCCTCCTTCAGTGAACTTGTGGCTTGATGTTTTGATTGACTGGTCAGAAACAAACCTGGGAGAGGTATCGAGGGCCCTCCGTCTCTTTGGTCAGTGATCAGGATCCCCCCAACGCATCTCATCCTGTATGTCATCAAAGTTACGGTAAAGACCATATGATAACTACAGCCCAGTTAATACATATTAAATAGTTTTTATGGTTTCCCATCTATTAAAGAAACAGTTTCCCAAGATATGTAAACAAATTAAAGAGAATTTCCAACTTTGACATCTTAATAGGGTATGATGAATAGGTTGGCATTGTGACAATATCTTTGTCAAGATAGGGAGCTTTGGGATGTAGTCGTTCTTTGAAGGAGTGAGTTATTCGCTTTCCTGTCTGAGGCCACATTATATGGTTTATGGAGGACAGTGGAAGGTCTTGTCAGGGAATTTTATAGGACTTGGCTCTTGGGGCTTTATCCTGTCACCAAGATCATTACCATGATACCTGTCATGCGATTCGCCTCTGTTCCTCTATTTTTCATACAAAACCAACGTCTGACTCGTATCCCACAAATAGCATTAGGACAACAGGGGCAGGGCTTAGCTGTGTGTTGGAGGGAGGACCTAGTAGCCTCTTTCATTATAGCTAGGTTGTTTTCTGTAATAACAGCCTAATGAAGTAAAGTGGAACTACCTGGAAAAACCCCACAGTTGTAATTGCCTACTATTCGCCAATAACTTATTAAAATCAGTGTCAAGAATAAATTCTTGAAAACAAGGCTTCACATGTATACGTGATTACTCCTGTGCCTGTTTGCAGACTGCAACCGAAATAAGCAGTGATTCACTGCGAATGAAGTTTGAATTAATTCGAGAATCCCTGGTCTGTGGTGGCCACCCTGTTCTCTCTAGGCATTCGATGGTTTTGGAAAGGCGATGGCTGTTGGCACACACAGTGGTGCAATAGACCCTTAAGCAGGTTTTTCCACTTTCTCCAGCAATGAACGCTGTGTTGCAACCCCGCAGAGTGTCGTAATACGGAGAAGCCCCAGGAATGTGGACGGGATGTTTTTCATAACGCAGTCTCCATCCTGCCATCTTTCCATTATTAATTGCAATTTTCGGTGTAAACAGAGATATATCTGGACCAAGGCTTGGCACAGCTTGGGCTGCTTGCATCTTGTGTCGCGGCAAATTAAAAAAACCCCAAGCCCCAGCAAGCTCGATGGGGCTGCAGGCTGCAGCGAGCAGAAGGGGACGTTCAGCATCCTGGCAGAGAGACCATGTACGTGTCTGTAGGGATGCTCAGGGGCACAGTTAAGGGCAGGAAGATCAGGGGCCTTAATCAAGCATGATCAGGGCTCGGAGCCTGCCCATACCCTGCCCCTCCACGTAACATCAAGCCGATACAGCCCCTTCTGGGAAAGGGGAAGCAGAAAGCAAGAAACAGTTGTGCAGCTCAGTCTTTAGGTACTGTTCCCCTGTGCACCCATAATAATCCTTGAAGCTGCTGTCTTGGTAATAATCTACCAATTAAAAGAAAATATTGGTATTTAATGAAACTTGTCAATCAACCAGAAATGAGTTTTCCTTATCGAGAGGAGCTGGATTTGATTTTGCCACTTGGAAACGGAGGTTAAAGACTCTTGTAGAGTAAAACTTTAATTAAAGGAAGGAGATTTGGATTAACATGTGAGGCAGAGAGAGAATGAAAGGTCCTCGAAAATCATCTGAGTATGATTCACAGGAGGAGAGGAACCTAAATATGGGAACAGTTGCGGGGTTTTTTGCTGGTGTGTGGTGTGGTGTGTTTTTTTTTTTTTTTTAAAGAAAAGCTATGTGGTGCTAAAGCTCATGGGTAGAGAGGCACAGGAGGGATTTCTATGAGGCTGGGCTGTCTCTCTTCAATCCACTTTCCTGCTCTTGATATTTAGTCATTTCAGATATTCAGAGCCTGGTCAGGAAATGCGCATGCTGTGGGGCATCAGCAAATCCTAGGGATTTGGATGCTTGACTCTTATGAACTTAGATAGCAGAGGAACAAATGGCTCTTTTGGAAGCTTTGGAAAAATGCACTTTTTGTCCCTTTCTGGCTATGCTGGTGACACAGAGAACACAGCCCACCTGCATCTCCTGCCTAAGCCCGCAGAGCCCTTGTCCTGCCCTGGGACATCGTGCCAGGATCTGCCCCAGGTGCCTGGGACCGTCCCCTGACAAATCCCAACATGCTAAACTCAATGCTCATCCCTGTGTGGTTTTTTTTTTCCAGACTTGTTCCCAAGAAACATTGATTTTTATGGCATTGGCTTCTGATTCCTGGATGGCTTTTTCATCCCACCTCAGGTATAGCTCCAAAGGTTGGTGTCTTGGGGATTTGCAGTAAAACCAGTTGCTCTTTTATTTTCTTTTGGGTACTGGACAAAAGTAAGCCTCTTTTCCTAAAGGTTGCTGAATGATTTCAGCTGAAACTAAAAAAAAAGTCACCAAGGCTCAGGCATGCAACGCAGAAAACATTCAGCACAAAAATCAGAGTTTGGAAATCATATAGATAACCAGCAAAGGGCATGGCCATGGAGGTCAGCCCATGGCAGCTTTCTCCTGACATCTATTGACTTCGCAGCAGGCCCTCAGACAGTAAGTTTGCGGTAAGAGGAATTTAATGGTTTCTCCAACAAAAAAGATCTCAAAATATGAAGTATTCACTGGGAGCAGGTGCTTGGGTGGACTCTGTTTTACAGGCTGCTACCGGCTACCTTCAGCTTCGTTTAAGAATTCGTCCCCTTCCTGCTCCCCAGTCACTAAATCCGTTTGTAGGTGAGGGACTGGAGAGGAGACAAGTTTGCTACAGGAATCTGCTGGGAAGACTAAGTCAATTTTAATCCTAATGAAGTTTGAGAAAGGTTTGCTTTGTGCAGTTATAACTTCTTGGCATGGAAAAAAACCCATGAAGAATTTCTGATCTTTTCCCTTAATAACAAGAAAGATTTGTCTGTTTATTTGTCTGATATGTGACAGTTACCAAAGCTGAGTTAAATGAAGCCTTGAATCTCTACCCCAAACCCCACCTGTAGCTGCTCAGGTACTTTGGTGTTTCATTACCTGCCTGCATAGGCACTGGTGGGCAGACAGAAAAGGAGGATGAAATGGTTTCACTGGGATGCATCAGTTGTGACAGCTGTAACCCAGTTAAACACAGTCACCCAGGTTCATCACCGGCCTCAGCCCTCAAGGAGAAAGTTTTATTTGGCAAGGGAAAGTGCCTGAGCCAATGCCAGTAACGAGGTATTTGGATAAATGGTGGACAGGACTTAGAAGTTGTTTTTCTGTGGTGAGTGGACATAACTGGTTTCCCTTTAAGTCATCACTGGCATGAATCTGGGCTCTGGGAAATTTGGTGAATTAGGCACTGGTGGTCTAACACTACACAGGGCCCATGGGAGGGGTACGAGGTGCGATCCCCAGAAGCATTTGGGTGGATAGAGGTATGGGGCCAAGTGCTGAACATAGAATCATAGAACGGTTTGGGTTGGAAGGGACCCCTAGGGTCATCTAGTCCAACCCCCCTGCAGAGAGCAGGGACACCGCTAACTAGACCTGGGAATATTCCACCTCTGATGCTGCTCCAGTCAGCACCCTCCCTACCCCACCCCTGGTTCCAGGGGAAACGGGAGAGTGTTGCAAATACATCGGAGAAATCAGAATTCATGAGACTGTGCTCTGCTCCGCGCATTAACACAGAACGGCAGGAGCTGCCAGTAGGTAAAAGAAAAAAAGATAAAATAAATCGTATTAGAATGAAGAAGGTACAATCCAGCAATGATTTTTTTTTTTTTTTTTAAATTTTGATTCTGCTAAATAACTTCCTGTCCAGTTTAGGATAGTCTGTGCCTCCCGTGCTTTGTGGCAATTTGGGTTTGGCTCCTGGGCCAGCATCTGTCCCGTGTCCCCACGTACACCAGACCTGACGCACAGAAATCCGGGGTTATGCCTGGGCTGCCTTTCAGCTCCTGTGTTTGAAGGCTGAGGGTGGGGAGATGTTGGCTGTAGGGTGGTGATTCAGCTCGCTGTGTAGACTGGAAAACAGCTCCGCTCTCACTCCAAAATTCTTTCAACTGGAGGATGTTGAAATTTTATGTTCTGAATTCTTGGGTATTTTTACAGCCTGCCCCAGAAATATAGTTCTCCATGGAGCAAACTGGCAAATATTACAAGGCAAACCCGAATTTCATAAGAACTTACTGAATGACCAATGCCAATGGAAAAGTACTTTATACATTGCCAGAGATATTTTGAGACAGAAATAAAGAGAAAGAAGAAAAAATCCCAACTGAATAATTTCCTATCCACTTATAGCTCCTTAGTTATTTCCTCTGAAAAATTACAGGCATCAAACCCAGCAAACCCAATTCAGCCCCTATCAGTAACGGGGGGAACGCTGTGGAGCAGGCGGTAGGCATGCCACCGGCACGCTGGGTGGTGTGAAGCTGGGCTGGAAGGTTTCTCCTAGGTTTGGACTTGCTTTTACAATTTTGTCTTGCAGTGCCCTTGTGCTCAGTCATCAGTTTCTCCATTGAGTGAATTGAAAAAAAAAATAAAAAAATCATGTTTTCTCCTCATCTGTGGGCTTGGACTTGTCTCTGGATATTTGCAATGTGTCACCTGTGATCAGTACACAATTTGCCCATCAAAAAGCTACACGGAATATTCAGCTTTATAGCTGAGAGAAATGTTTGTCATTTGTTGTGATCTAACTTGGAACAAAGAATTTTTCCCTGTAGAAATTGCACTTTAAAGTCTGTCAAAATATTTTGATGGCGTTTGTGGAGGCCTTGGCCCGGGGCTGCCCTCGGCACTCGCAGCGGGAGGAACAGGCTGCTCCTTAATCCCCTCCGGACAAGAGAGCTCTGGTTTGAGGAGCAGAGCCTTGGGATTTTTTCTCATTTTGGTTGTGGTGCTCACAATTCGCCTTCCTGTTGGGATTCCTTGCAATACACCAAGCAAGAGGAGGGCTCTAGGGTTGGCCCACCGAAGGCTGAGGCGCTCTGCTCTGGCTCACCAGCCAACGAAGTCGGGATGTGGGAAGGTCCCCACAGCTCTTCTCTGTCCCCCGCAGGAGAAACAACCCTCAACGCTCCCATTGTGGCTGCTCATGCTCCCGTTCCTCTTACTAGTCATTGCTTCTTCATATGCAAAGCCTGGCAGTTAATCCCATCGTCCAGTCCAGCCAGCCATTGGTCTGCAGGCACGTATAGACTTTCCTTCTCAAGTCACATGTTGTTTTTCTTTGCTGAATGTTTTAGATGCATCTGTGTTTGCTTTAGGAGCCAGACCAGAGCTATGTACTCTTCAGCAGACACTAGGGCTTATCCTGAGGTCTTCCACGTCTTGTTTTCATTAGCATCCTGGGTGTATCCTGAAGGAAAAAAATATCCAGTGTTGGAAATACCATGTGGCCAACAGGATCATAGATTTGTATTATAGGGTTCCCCTTTTCTGGGAATTCTGTGTTCTGGAAAAGTAGCGCCAAGGCAGCGAGATTGATTTATGTCACCAGTAGGAACCAAACACTCATCGCAACGTTTCACAAACAGAGAACAGCTCCAAGGGCCTTGGTGTGGAGGTGACTAACGCTGCCGTCCCCGAGTCTCGCTGCTCCCTCCCTCTGCGACCGGCCATGGGGAACAAAGTCTGGATGCCATGCAGTGCTGCTCGGGGCTTGTTGCCAGGCCGGGGTGGTTATCCAGCCTGTGAGCCTCCCTTTTGGGCACACTGGTGCATGGAATGACTCCAAATGATTTTTAGGAAGCACAGGAGCAAATCAGAAGCAATAGATGAAGAGTTCTTAAAATAATAAACCCACCCCTGCCTGCAACCTGGGAAAGTCAACCGGAGGGGCGTATGCTTGCCTGGCTCCTGCAGTCTGCTCTCTGTGGTCCATAGGCATGTGGTGTTGGATGCAGCGGACCACAGGCTCCTGGG
Organism: Gorsachius magnificus; assembly: GCA_034008185.1. Classification (NCBI taxonomy): domain Eukaryota; kingdom Metazoa; phylum Chordata; class Aves; order Pelecaniformes; family Ardeidae; genus Gorsachius; species Gorsachius magnificus. The sequence goes on from CM067093.1 coordinate 19,357,063, forward strand.
GTAGTTGAACCTTCGGTCTGGGCCACTGTAGCCTTTCTTAATATTTTGCATTAATCTGTTTGTCTTACTGCCAGGATCGGGTACATTTTCCCCATCCTGATTTTCCCCATCCCGGCTGTTCAGCCTTCAGAGTCCTCCTGGTTTTATTCCCCTTTTAGTCCCTATTTTCTTTACCTGTATGATGGGACTCTTGCAGGACTTCTGGTGTCCTCCCACCAACAATCCCAATCCACGTGCCTAGGGAAGAAAAAACCCCTTACTTAGCAAGTCCATACGGCGACAAATGGCCCCGCACCGTGAGAGAGGGTCATACCAAAGTTCACATCTTGGTCCAGGAGGCTCCTTCCCAACTTGCTGCTTGTGAATTAATGCACCGTGCATGGAGAGTGACCCTAGCTGATATCATCAGGATGTGGTTCATGCATCTCTCAGAACACCCTATGTCTTTGTATTTAATAGTCACATCTTAACTTGCAATATGAGGGATCAAAACATTCTAGGTGATCACAGAGCAGCACGAAGAAGCTGTTTACTCGCGGGTTTCCGTTCCCTCTGCTGAGCGGCGCCTGTTGTGCGGCCAGGTCTGACGGCCACGCTCCCCAGAGCCTGGGGGGTGCAGATGAAAGGGGGGGCAGGGCTGCCCGGCTGGGGCAGACCAAAGCCCCCGCACATCTGCTGGGGGTCAGCACAGCCCTCCGCCAGCGGGCACCGGGCTCAGCCAACGTGCGAGCTCTGTCTGCCACGGCGGAAGGCGACCGCAAACCCAGCCACACGTTGCAGGCATCGGGAAGGTGTTTTGAGATGGGAAAGGTAAGGATTAAGTGACAGCTGCTCGCTGGGGGAGCGTTACACGAGCAGAGCTTCGGAACACAAAGCAGCATCTTTCCTCTGGCCGTTCTTACATTTCAGCTTTGAGCTCTGCAGTTCATGCACAATTTTCTACTGGAAGCGCGATGGTAAAAGGACAGTACCCAAACAGTCAACTTTGTTTGCTGTCTTTGCGTTGACGTAGAGGTCAAGGAAGCGTCATAACGTGATCCAGCTCTCCGGATGGCGCGACTCCTGCGGCTATGTTAAGTATCATATCAGGCCAGAAGTTACTAACAATGCCGAGGTAGGAAATCTGGGGATCACGAGTTAAGTGACTGTATTAAAGATTTTGTTTGAGGCTCCGACGTCACATAGAAGAACACAAAGCCTTGAAATGAGATCCAGACCATCTGATGACACCAGTTTGCACATTGCTGGCACTACCGCTGGAACCACGCTGATTTGCACCAACGGGGAACCTGGCGCTTACAGATGTGGCTGCAGGAAAGGAAAATTGCTGTTGCGAGAAATGCATACTCAGCATTTCTGGTCAGAAGAGTGTGAAAACAGCAGATTTCTGCTCACATGCCAGCCTGAAAGGAACTATGCGGCTTTTGCAACATGCTCAGCAAGAAGCCCGCAGAGAGGACCCAGCCCAAGAGAGAATCAACAGAGGAAAATCGTGACCCAGTAAAGGGAAATGGATGGTGAAGGAAGGTGTTCTTGAGCACGGCTCAGTTCTAGTGGGAGCGGCAATGTTGCGTGCGTGTGTGCCAGGGGCTTTTCTTCACTTCAGAAGCAGCGAAAGGAGTTTTAGCGTTCTCTGACACTAATTGAAAGTGCGTTAGTGGCTGAAAGCAACATTAGCTCTTGGTCTTGAGAAATTTTCTCTGCCACAAACATAATTTTAATCAAAACTGGAACATTGAAATAGATGTTAGAATGTTTAAAAATCATAAAGCCTTCCCTGTTTCCACTTTTCTTCTGTAATAAATTAAAAGCATGACAAAATTCACCCAAAGACGCAAACATGAAGAAGTCCTTTGGCAAATGCCTTTTTTCAAGCCTGGCATCTCTACCCTGGGGAGAGCTTTGGAAAGGTCACTGAAATGTGTCCCACGAACGGCCTCTCTTCAAGCCTAAGGGAGCAAATCTGTGGGTCTGGGGCACACGGTGCTGGCCTGCGGAGGACAAGATGCCAGCTTGTGGGGGACATGCCTGCCCTTTGCCACCTTCTCGCCATTGCCATGTGCATAGGCACCTTTGCTCAAGGAGGCACTGGAGTGTGTGTTTAAGTCTGATTCCAAGGAGCGTAAGTCCTTTCCTAGAGATGCTCTTCTGAACGGCAGCCAGAAGCAATGACATAAGCTGTTCGCTGGCTTGGGTAGAGACACGAGCACACCATGAGCTCCAGGAAGCCTGATGCTGCCAGCAAGCCTGGACCCTCAAGCTCCTGTGCTGTGAGGACGGACAGACTCTGCCCAGCAGGCCAGGAGGAGGCAGCAGGTTTTGCACCCTGCCTTCTTGGCGTGCAGCCCACGGATCACAGCAGCAGCCTTGGCACGCTCCCCGTCAGCCGGAGAAATCGGGATATGCAGAACAGACAAGAACCAAAATGTTCTAACCTCGCGTTTTGGCGTGCTACGTGCAGATCGTGGCGCTCATCCTTAGGTGACAGAGTTTATAAAAACCCTTCGTCCCTGTGCGTATGATGATTTCTTCTGAGAAGCAGAAGGTGCCTCCTGTTTCAGTCCATATGCTCTGTGTCAGAGGGATCCGTGCAGCTCCTGAATCTCTGTGCCTCTAAATCGTTTCTCTCGCACAATAAATTAGGGGATGCAGCCATATACACATTTTTCTCTTTAATTCTGACAGGTTCCAAGCTGAGGCCCCAGGAGGGGTGCGTTCCATACGAGATCAAGCAGGAAGCCTGTAGCAGTTCAAGAACTCAAACGCCCAGCCCAAAGGCATTGCTCATTGCCCTATTCTTGTTGCTGGCTCTTTGTTGTTGTTGCCAGATGTTAAAATGCTGCTGTGTTTCCCCCCTATTCAGAATCGGCATTCCTCAGTTAGAGTCCTAAAGGCATGCGGAGTTCCCTGTGTTAAGTGAATTTTTTTTATGAGCAAAGCCTTAAGAAAAAGTATTATGTGTCCGGCCACCAAAAAGAATATTACATGCCCATAAGGAGAAAGAGCGGCCGTTTCAAAGAAACATTTACCAAACTTTGTATCATCCGTAAAACCACACGTTCTCCATGGGATGAGGGTGGAACCGTAATCCCCCGGCAAGTGACAAGCGTGGCCTTCCCATGGCATGCAAACACAGGCCCAAGTTTCCTAAAAGCCATCTGGTTTGCCATTTATGACTTAATGCGAGCCAGAAAAAAATGTCGCAACAAGCTGTTTTCATCCCCACAGAGAGAGCCTTGCTGTACCGCATGCCTCGGGAGGAAGGGTGACCCCTGCGAGGCTGGGGCTGGGAGCCAGGGGGTGGCACCAGGGCTGCCAGCGGTGGACACCAGGCAAAGCAGAAAGGTGGGAAACCTTCCCGTAGCCTCCAAGCTTTGAGACTCTTTCTCCTTTGCCCCCCTCGGGCGGGAGCTGTAAGTCCCAGCGTGTCGCACTGGGGGTAACCTGCTGAAACCTCCTCCCCAGCAGAGGGGGCGCGGGGTGCCCCAGGCCAGCCCAGATGTGACGTGGACTTTGCACCCTCATTGCTCCCTCGTTGCCGAAGCAGAAGAGCAAACCAAGCAAACCCAGGGAGTTTTCACCTGGGCAGAATCCCCCTGGTGCCCGCTGCCGGAGGAAGGGAAGCGTTGCAGACACTGCAGAAAGCAGGTAGCGTTTTTCAGGTCCTCAAAATGCCTTTTATTTTCTGGTTCAGCAAGATGGAATCAAGGGCCTGCGCCACAGAAGAGTGAAATGACTTTTGAGCAAAAGCTGGTTTTATAGCCCTTCACACTAAAGAAAGGATTTAAGTTCAGCCAAGGTCATCTTCTGGCTTGCTAGCAGCACTGATTTCCACTTGGGGAGAACAAATACAGCTTTGCTCACCTAAGAAGAATCATGGCTCCGTCCTTTCTTGAGCGACTTTGCCACAAATTAGCCAGAGGGAAAGGGCTAAAGCTTGCGATGGAAATAACTCTCCTCAACAGCAAGTGCTCGAGGGGCTTAGAAACGTGACCTTATTAACTTTCCGTCAATGTCCAGTGCAGGATAAATGTCCGTTCAGGAGCATTAGCGATGCTTTCCCTCAGAAGCGACGTTTGCAGCACCTCACCCTCCCCAGCCTTCTCAGCCACTCTCAGTGCACTTCGAAAGGGTGGAAGAATGAGCAGTTGGAAGTGCTTTGAAAGGAAGCAAACGGAGGCAACGTGCACAAAACCTGTCAAAGGCTGCATTTCAGCTCCTTCTGCACGGAGCTGGCCGCAGGCGACGCTCGGAGCGGGAAGGGGAGCTCGGAGCCGCAGCTGGGGGAAGGAGTGACGGTGAAATGTCCCAGCGACGAGCAGGTACTTCAAATTGTTTGTTTTGAAAAGGAAGCGAATGTCTTCCTTGGACCGTCTGCTACTGTGGCGGCAGGAGCCTTGTTTGTACACCAGGGATGCAGCATCCCACGAACGGGAGCGCGGATTTTGGCACGGCGCGCGCCGAGATGGCTCCCACCTGCAGTAACAAGAGCCAGGTGCGATGGAAAAATGGTTTTAACAGACCAAGCTTAAGAGTGCTTGGTGAGAGCGTGCATTGGAGCTCACTGAGAGTCTTTCTGAACACTTTCATTTGTTATGCATTTAATTGATTCGTTTCCTGGCTGAAGATCTATCAAAATGGGACCTGAACCCCTCGTGGGGCTTCTGGGTGCAGTAACTGACCTCGACAGTCAGGATCGTCAGCCTGAAGACTGTGATCTCAGTCTGTAAAATTGACATTTAATTAATGATTAGTGCTCCCTGCTCTAGGCAGCCAAGAGGACGCCAGGGGCAAGGGTGAAGTGTCTCCTCGCAGCATCTTCTGAAGCAGGATCTGGAAGACAACACCAGCACACCTGATGGCCTCCCATCCCGCATCAGGAGAAGGGCTTCTCTCAGCACCGACTCCACATCCCCATCTCAGCAGCAGAGGTTTTGTTTTCCTACATGTCCATCTAGGAAATCCATCTTTGCTAATTTTCCAGTGTGTCCAGCAAACAACGAGGGAGATCTCTGGTTCCTAATGCCAGAGCACAGAGAAATATGGGAACGTGCTTGTGCCGAGCCACAAAATCTTTTCAGATCCCTTCAGAGATTGCAAAAAAATAGAGCAGAAGTGTGTGTCCCTGAGCCCGCTGTGGTGGGAGCACTGGGGCTGTGGGAAGGGGACGATCCGTGATCCCGTCCGTCCCTGCCCAGGGACCACAGTGCAGAGGGGAGGGGGGGCTGTAACCCCCCAAACTCCCTTCTGCCCTGGTAGAACACCCTGCTTTTGAAATATGGTTCTGACATTCACACCCCTTTGTCTGTTTATTTTTAACAGCTAACGTTTTCAGAACAGAAATGTCACCTCAGCTGTATTCCCAGAGCGGAATTCATTCTGGTCCCATAGCCATTCTTTTGTGCTTAGAGCGTGTATTTTGAATTAGCTAAGCCAGATTTCACCCCGTTGCCAGTGACTGCCAGTCATGATGCTTTTGACTTCCAGTTGCAAAATGCGTGCAGGTTCGGGAGGCAGCACCGTAAACCCATGTTTGAAGCATGAATTAGACTTTTAATAGAAAAAAAAAAAAATGCTAGGAAGATGGGACTTACAAATGACTGCAGACATGCGGCCATAATTATTACATGCGTTTGGTTTCCGTATACATATACAGGGATTTTTAGGAGGCTGGTTGCTATGGTAACTTCTTTACTGCATGGTCCATATGTTGCTTCTGAAATTCTTTTTTCCTAATGGAAAATTACACCCATGGACACGGATGGCATTTGTAAATCGCCTAAAAAAGCAACAATTTCCCTTTTCTTCCTAAATGTCATCAGCAGTGCAATGGAAGCCTTTGAAGTTCAATTCTCCCCCTCCTCAGTTCACCAAGCAAGAGACGTGAACAGCATCCAAACCTCCCCTTCTCTGCCTCCAAACCTTTGCCTTGCCTTGCTGGAGGCCTGCCTTATCGTCAATGCCCTGATTTTTTCGTGGGATGAGGTCAGAAAAAGTGATGTTAAAAACCAGCTCTGTCTCCAGTTGACAGCTGGAAGCGTAGGGAGGTTAGCAGGAGAGAAGAGCTTGGACGCCCATCCCAATGTGAACTCCATTCTCCGGATGTGAATGCATTTGGATTTTCTGTCCCTAAATCAAACCAGATGACTGAATGTGGTTTTGGTTTTTTTTTTTAATCGCTCTTCCTAGGAAAAAAATGTCTTGCATTTTGCCAATTGCAGAAGGCCTTTCATGAATACACGCGTCAACGCTGCGACTGCGGCGCTGAAAGGCCATGGGTTTCAACCCAGGAGGTTTCCTACCTCTCCTTTGGGAGCAGGGCTTGCGAGCTCTGCTCCATCCCACGCCCGGGTGGAGGGGCTGCGGCGAGTTCCTGACCACGAGCCGTTCCCGGACCGCCTCTGTGCCCCGGTTTGCCAAAGCAAGCGGTCCGCGCCACGGGCTGGGCTGCGTGCACGCCGTGATGCACGGCTCCTCGGGGTGGGCAGGTTGGCCGCGGCTCTCCGGCGCGGTGGTTACACCATTGCCGTTGAGTTTGGAGGGCCAACGTCCCCACATTCTGCCTGAATAAGGGTGAAAGGAAAGCGGTATTGCCGAACGCAGAACGAAAGCTGGTTCTAAAACTCGCCGTGGAGCGGAATTGTTGTCTCCTGTGTAGCTCGGTGGGTGACCGTCGTACAAAACCGACCAAGGAGCTGGAAAGCAGAGCGAGCTCAGCCCCAGGTGCTCCCCAGCTGGGAACACCGCGTGCTTTCGGCTGCCGCACCGTGCTCTGCTCTCGGCGTGGACAGGGCAGCAAATTAGAGCCATCCATAGGCACGCCGGTGCTTTTTGGTGTGATTTCTGTTGGCTTTGAACCTTCGCACTATTATTTTAAGGCAGTGGCATTTCTCTCTTCATTTGCTGGGGGGAAAGAAGCAAATGCAACAACCTGCCCTGCTGCAATCAATTGCTTTGCCTGCTCTGGTTTTGAGGTGTAAACCGAGGGATTAGGAATCCACAATGGAAGAGTCCAGCACTGCTGGAGCAATTCCCTGAGCAGAGAGCCAGGCTGGACTGCCTGGCCTGGCCACGCTCAGACGGCGCCTCAGCATCCACTGCTGCCGTCAGCCGTGACCACTTGCACATCTGCAAAATACGCGTTTCAGTGAGGCTGGATGAGGGGTGGATTTAACTCTGTGCATCTGAAGTTTAGCAAAAACCCAGAGCCATTTAAATGTATTTTTAACCTTATTTTTCCCAGCAATTCTTATTAACGGCTGTGGCTTGGAAGCAACTGCCTTTATGTACCTAAAGAGTCCGTGAACGTTGGCTTTTCAGAAACCTTTCCTGGTGCCTTACACAGCTGCACTCCTGTTCTGCATTGGAAAGGTTTGACACCTTAGCAGTATAAAGTTCTAGGTTTTATCCCTAAACCTTCCCAAATGCTGTTTCCAGTTGTGACAGCTATCATTTGTTTATATTGCTTCACCTGGGGCACATAAACTTAAAGGACTGAAAATACCTTCATGCAATAAAAGAATTTTATATAATTGCTACCTCTTGCTGTAAGGGACAGCTGGCCTTTGAAAGTTGGGAACTCATTTACGTCATTGAAGTAAAATGTGAGCCCGGGGTTTAAATTACTGTAATTTATGTTTCTGAAGCTCAGAACACAAATATGGCTGTCCAAAGGGCAAATACCTTTCCAAACAAACGCTCGTAATTCAGCTTGGAGTGTAAGTATTTGCCCCCGCGGGAGTCTGTCCAGCATCGCCGTGTTCTTTTGATACTTATTCCCTTCTTATCTCCGGTTTGTTATCCCTGATGTTAACATTTCTGTGACCAGCTTCCCCATTTGGCCCTTTTAGATGTTCCCTAATCCGCGGCGCAAGGCTGGGCCACGTCCCCCCACGGTCACCGAAGCTGCCGCCCGTTGTCGCTGGGGGCCACAGGGGGTCCAGCCCAGCAGGGGGATGTGGCAGTGGCCGTGGCACCGAAGCCGCTCTCGCCGCTGAGAAGGGCTGATTTCTTGTGCCTGGTCAAAACCCAGCACCCTGTGAGCAGGGCAGCCAGCAACCACCCCGCAGCTCTTGCGCTGAGCATTTTCTCATCACCGTCTCTCACATTTGTCTGAACACCATTTATATACTTTGGGTTTAGGGCCCGGTTCCAGACAGCTGTTGCTTGTTGAGCTTTTTAAATTTTTTAAAAATTTTTTTTTTGCTTTGTTTTTAATTTACAACACTGAAAATCTCTTTGGAATGGGCTGACACCAAAAATGTTTATTCTAGCCCTTGGATGAAAGCACCCACCCGTGGTCCATGCTTTTATGATTTGCAAATTCACCAACACTTATTATGGCATTGCAAAACAACGGTGACAAAAAGAAACTCGACCACAGCTCCCTCAGAGCAAATTCCAGGCTGGGAGCTCTGCTGCAGGCTTGCAAGCCCATCATTGCAGGGGAGCCCGCAGCGCCTTTCCAAATCTCCGTTCTGGCGTGATCACGCTTCGTCTTGGCTCCCTCCAGCCGTACGTGATCTTGTAATTTGCTTTTAGTATATATTCAGATGGTAACGGATGATAGGATGAGGGGAAATGATCTGAAGGGCAGGTTTAGGTTGGACATTGGGAAAAATTTCTTCCCCAAAGGGCTGTCAGGCACTGGAAGGGGCTGCCCATGGAGGGGTTGAGTCCCCATCCCTGGGGGGATTTAAAAGCCGGGCAGACGAGGTGCTTAGGGCCAGGGTTTAGTGGTGGGATGGCAGGGGTAGGGGAACGGTTGGACTTGATGATCTTAAAGGGCTTTTCCTACCTAAATGATTCTATGATTCGATGATTCTATGCGTCTGTGACTTAAAAATAACTCGCCTCATTTTCAACATTTTCAGGAGTTTGGTCGAGCTGCCCAGTACTGCCCAGCAAAGGGCAAAGGGCAGATCTGCTTAGTCTTGCATGGTATAAGAGCGAATATTGAAATCCGGTTTCTCATGCAAGACGACCACAGGAAGTGAATTCAAATTTCACCCGAGTGTTGTGCGGGTGAACTCAGTTCCTTCCTTTAAAGCAGCTCTTTGGACAAAAGCAGGCACAACTTTGGACAAAGCTCCAGCTCCGGAGCCCTCAGCACCAGGAGGACATGGAGCTGTTGGAGCAGGGCCAGAGCAGGGCTACTAAAATGCTCCGAGGGCTGGAGCCCCTCTGCTCTGAGGCCAGGCTGGGAGAGTTGGGGGTGTTCAGCCTGGAGCAGAGGAGGCTGCGGGCAGAGCTGAGTGCGGCCGCTCAGGGCTTCAAGGGGGCCCAGAGGAAAGGGGGGGACAAGTTTTTAGTAGGGCCAGCTGAGACAGGACAAGGGGTAATGGTTTTAAACTAAACCAGGGTAGGTTTAGACTGGATCTAAGGAAGAAATTCTTTCCAGTGAGGGTGGTGAAACCCTGGCAGGGGTTGCCCAGAGAGGGCGTGGAGGCCCCATCCCTGGGAACATTCCAGGCCAGGTTGGCCGGGGCTGTGAGCAACCTGATGTGGTTCAAGGTGTCCCTGCTCCCGCAGGGGGGTTGGGCTGGGGACCTCTGGGGTCCCTTCCAACCCAAAACATTCGATGATTCTATGATTCTACACCCAGCTAAGATGAGGCTGGACATTCGGGTCCCGCAGTGCCTGCCCACCCGGCAGCAGTGACTGCCAGCCTGCTGAGGAGGCGAGGACGCAGCCCGAGGGGTGCCCTTGCCGAGCCACGTTGAACCCCCCTGCACCTCTCTGGGGTTTTATGTGAGGGGTTAACCTGGTGTCTGGGAATGTGGTGGCTCTCTGGGGACCCCCGTTAGCTGCTGCGGGACAAATTGTCCCTTCTCCATGGGGTTTTTTCCCCGACATGGGCACACACACGTGGTGGGAGTGGGGTGGGCAGGGATCCTGGCTGGGCCACGAGCTCTCAGTGGTTTGCAGGCTAACCCTTGCTTACGGATTATTTTTCCTTCAGAATCGTAGTGGAAGTATTGAGGAGGGAATTTGGGAAAAACACAGAAGTGGCTTTAGCAAATGTGTTCGGAGTCCTGCTCCTGAGTGAGAGGGGGAGCCTGAACGCAAGCCCAGTCCTTCCTTCCCAGCACAAGCGCAGCCCCCGGTCCCCCGGGACGTGCCGTCATGTCCCGGGAATGTGCTTCCTGGACACCCTGCATCCACCTCCCTCCGCTGGCCCGTCCTGAGGCCGGCCTCCCTCGCTCCGCTGGCCCAGCGCGCTCCTTGGGGAGCCACAGCCTCACGCTGGGGATGGGGGGAGTCACGGAGGGACCGGTACCGAAGGGCAAGACCTCCTCGTCACCTGGTTTTTGGAGGAGCACAGCTGCTTGCGGATGCCGCTGCAGTAAATAGTGAGTGGGGACTGGACCCCCATGTTAAAAACCCACGGCGTGGAGGTATCTCAGGCCGCACCAAGGGCAGTTCTGGACCCGTTTTCCAGCTGCACCATCGAAAGTTTGCCAGAGGCAAAGGGGCTGAAGCTTGAGCGAATGCAAAGCTGGCAAGCTGCGGCGCCCACGAGCTGGTCCCCGCTCGGACACCGGTGCAGACACCAAATGAAGAATGTATTCCCTAAAATAAATCGAATGGTTGACCGGACCATCAAGGATGAACCACTGGCTGTGTGTGTATGGAGGCAGCGGTGGGCCTGGCAACCCAAGGAGCTTTTTCCTTCCTTCCCCCCCTTTCAGGGCTGGATGTCGCAGGGTGCAATGGGAATTTAGCGTTTTGAAGAGGACTCTATAACGGGCTTTGCTGCCAAGTGGGGGCTCGTCCCTTCCTGGGGACTCAGTGATGGAGGGGACAGACGGGACTGCCGTGTTCAGGGACTGCTCTCAGGGCCCAGACAGTTATTCCCAGCCCTACCCCTGTGTCACCAGTAGCTTTTCTTCTCTACCTGCTCAGAAACGGCCACAGATGCTGAGAATTTAAAGCCTAGCCCTTAAGATCGATCGTGGCTGAAATGCCTATAAACACCTTGAGTCTCTTTAGAGATCCCTGTGCTTGCCAAACTCCGCAGCTCACTTGCATGGCTCATGCTGCGTGGTGCTCTCCCCCCTCCTGCAGCCCATGATTATGTGAGAACTGCAGGAAAAGTAAGTTTGAACACTTCAGTACATCCTCAGTGCCTGAAAAAAGGCAAAGTAGACGAAGAAACTCTAATGTAATTAAAAAGTTGCAATAGCATTTAAGATGGCCTCAGGCCTTGGAGCCTGTCTGCAGCTTTTTTGTAGCATTGGCAGTTGAAGTATTATCAGAAAAGGGGTTTTCCTTTTTTTTTTTTTGTTGTTTTATGTATTAGTAACCCCAGACCACATATTGCTCAGCTGAAATCTGCTGAACGCTCATCACCACATTCTGTGCTTTATGGCTGAAATAAACCTGATTAGAAAAGAGAATCAGTAGAACTAGTGGCATGATCCACTGCAGCCTCACTGAAATAGGTTGCTTATAGGAGTCATGTTTTGGTTTTAAGTAGAAATACATCTCGCACAGCTGACTGTCCACTAAAATGGATCTGGGCTGTTCAGCAGCAGATATATTGTTTGTGTGTGTGTGTGTGGTAAGAGGATGACACGACACTTGATCTAGAAGAGCTCCAAGGATATGCAAGGGGCAATATTTTCCTGGATTTTGACTGTAATTGTGTTTTCTCTTTCTTTTCTCACACAGCTTGGTGGTCTCACGGTTTGGTGCTTGCAGAGCTGCGTGGTGCCGACCGTCACGGGAATGTTCTCCTAACCAATGGGTACTATATCCAGGTGTATCTCCATAAGGGTTGTCATTGGGATCAGGGATTTTGAAGCAGATATCCCAATCATCTCCACTTAACAGCGATTGGGTTTGCACCGGGGAGCGGTGCTGCAGCTCATGACCTGGACAGCTTTTGGAGGACACGAGATGGGATGATGAGCTCCAACTTACCTAAACGCATGGGCCACTAATGATCACTCAGTACCCAGACCAATCCCTGCTGAAAACACCCGGTATGGGCACCCCCTTCCCAGATTGGCTTGCTGAAGCTAATGCCGATGTAGCCCCTCACCGTGCTCTGCCCACAAACACGCTCATGCAGCCACAGCCGGCCCCCGGCTCATGGTGGCCCTGTTCGCCTTTCCGGAGAGAGGTTGTTCCTGTCAATACCAAACAAGAAGAGACACTTATAACTTTAGGGACTTTCCACCATTTATCTTCCCATCCCCTCGCTCCTCCCCACAGGTGTACGCTTGATGCAGTCGCTTTTCTCCGGGGAAAGAACCCGATGTCGTGGCAGACAGGAATGCTGACCCACTTGCCTTCTGCCGCAAGCATCCATCAAACCCAGCCTCTCTGTCCCCTGGAGTCTTAATTTTCCTCTTGACAGCAAAGACAAATGACTCCCCCGGGGCTCTTTGCTCATGTCTGCTCAAGGTTTCTGTGACGTTTCTTGAAGATGACCTGGTTTTTAAACACACAAGGAGCCCTCTTTCCGCTGCCACCTACCAGTCTGAAGGCAGAGATAGATTTGTTTTAAGAAAACCTTATGGTGCCAACCCCTGACACATTCTCCCTCTCCGCTTTAGGCTTCGTCTGGTTCCTAGATGTTGCCATCTGCAATACTTTTGGTTTGTCCTGCACGGGTACGGTCATATTTCATTTGAGGTGGAACAACAAAACGAAAATTTTCCAGTATTTTTCTGATCTAGCACAAGTTTTTCCCAAGTCACCATGAAAACTGTTGTGTTATTTTTTTCCTGTCCTGTTCTTTCCTCTGCCAGGCTTCCCCAACACCACGCCACCAACTCCCCAGTGGTGGGATTATTCCTCATAGGAAAATTCCCATTTCTCTAGGATTATTCTCCTCTCTCCGACCACCGCTGACCCTCCGGGAGTCCACAGCTTGCGAGGCTGGGAGCTGCTCTTCGAGTCATCAGCCCAAAGGGAAGGAGGAGCTCCTGTGTTGCTCAGGACCATGGGTTCGCAGTTCATCTCCCTCACTTTAATTGCTTTAAGCTTTTTAATAGGTTTTAAGATTTTTTTGGTTTGTGTGTTTCCTTACTGATAAGGTAGCTCTGGAAACCACAGCCGCCTCTGTAAGGCTGTGCCTCAAAGGCAGTTTCTTTCCCAGTAATGTCACCTGGGGGCAGAGTAAAGCGGTGGCCACCCGCTTGCCAGAGCCTCACCCGCTCGCAGGTAGCCCAGGCTCTGCAAGGCAGCACCTTGCAAACCGTTCTCCTCCTCTCCGGCCGCATCGCATGAACCTGAACTCCAAGCGCCAGAGCTTGCTGCAGGGAGGGCAGGCAGGCAGCAGGAGGGAACATGGTTTAGTGGTGGGATGGTAGGGTTAGGTTAAAGGTTGGACTCGATGATCTTAAAGGTCTTTTCCAACCAAAGTGATTCTATGATTCTATGAATGGGAGCTGGTTTTGTCACCGACATCTGCACGACGAGGCGGGTGGAAAGACAGAGACGAAGCAACTTCAGTTCCCCAGTTTTCTCAGTTTGGAGAACTTTGCAATATAGCTTTTTAATGTCATCCTTAGCAAAAATGTCCTTCCTTTTGTTTGCCTCCTCCCAGAAAACACACACCACACCCCCACCCCCCCCCAGTTTCATCCGCAGAGCAGCCTGGCCTCGCAATGGGAAATACCAAACACCCTTCTGGGTGAGGAACACAAATCATAGCTCTGGCTATGATTAAAGCCCCATAAAAATGAAGAGACTCTCTAGCCAGCTTCAGCCGGGTGTTGAAAGAGCGAAGAATGTGATTGCCACTTTCCAGTTTCCCTTGGCACAAGGATTTTCCGATCAGCCAGGACATCCCGAGGATGGGAAACGGCGCCGGACCACCTGCGTGCTGGCTGTGTGCTCAGCGGCCAGCGCGTCCCTCCCGGCGCCGGCGTTGGCAAACACAGCAGAGCAGCCCTGAGGTTACACGAAGCCTTTTTGATCCCACCTCGGTGACCCCCGGGGCTACAAACGCTGCCGTGGGACCTTCCTCTGGGTTGGAATGAGCTCCCTGTTCACGCCAAAACACGCAGCCCAGGCAGGCTACGACACAAACCCTCCCTGGCTTTTGCATGTGATGATCCCATATGGGATAGCTGTGGGTCACCGTGCACGGGGAAAAGACCTCCCTTAAACCCACTGCTTTGTCCCTTTGCCATTTGCCTACGTGGCTGCTTAATATATATGGAATAATTTAAAAAATCCACATGCCATAACATGTCCCCAAATGTTTAATTGAGTGTCCCCAAATTTGTTTTGCATGTTTATTCTTCCCTTTGTTAGGAACGTAAATGTTCTTTGCCTTCACCCTGTGCCTTTCAGCATTATTTTATGGAAATTCCAATTTCCTGCCCTGAAAGAAACCCTGATGATAATGAGAGGCTTGAAGCTTTTCAAACAAAAAAAGCAGTTTGAGTCAATTCTGCATTTTGTTCTTAATCAAAACTAGTTGTGTGCGTTTGCATCCCCAATGAGCTCAGCACACAATGCTCCATATGGGCTCGGCTGCTGGCATTCAGCGGCCGGCAGGAGCCACTGAAAAAGCTCCCTGGTTTTCAAAGATTTAGGGGTGACCTTGCAAAAGTGTCATTTGTCACTGCCTTGTCCAGAATTGCTAGGAAAAAATCCCTGGAAACACGCTGTGGCATCAGAGAGCCCAACTCCCGCCTTGCCAAAGCGGCGCAGCAGCACTTACCTACAGGGAGAAATAGGGAGCTGGAAGCTTTTAATGGAGCCCCAAAAGATTTTTTTTTTCCTCGATGCTTTATCTGGATATTGGTCTTCCACTTCAGATGTTGAGTCTACAATAAATACGAAGGCAAACAAGCTACGGTCCATTAATCTGGACACCTATTTGCAATTCTAAAGCATCTGAACCACTTGGAAACAGCCCACAAACTTTTACTGTTCCCCAGTTCAGTCCTGATCTCACAGAACCCCCCTTCACGCTCATTCCCGTCGAGTTACAGCCAGGAGGGGGTACCCCTGTCCATGCAATTTTCGGACCAGGTCCCCATTTTTGAGCGCATTAACAGCACCCAGAAGGGCCGTGGCACGCAGACTTTGCAGGTCTGGTCGGCAGAGCCTGAACAATTGGGAGGAACGGGGACGGTGAGGTGCACAGGCAGCCCTGGACACGCTGTCACGAGAGGCTGGACAAGTTGCGCTCCGAAAGGATTTATTTCCACTCATTTTGGTCTTGTGGCTGTGAGAGGCTTGCAAAACCTTTCACCTTCTTTCCCTGGAGTCGTATATATTTTATGAGAAATTTAAGAATTACCTCTTATTAAAATGGGGATAGTGTAATTACCAATAAAAAGCAGATGTTATGGCATGACTCAGGCTTGAAAACGTGTACGCAGCAAGCACAACATACCGGCACATCCAGGCTTTTCAGTAAGATAATAAAAGTTGTCTTTGTTGAGACCAACTGGCCAAGCCGCGGAGGCCTGAAGTCGCAGGGAAATCATTACGGGAAACACTGAAAGGCTCCACGAAAGGGCAGCTTTGCTCCCACCGATCTCAGCAGCAGAAGGTAACGCCAGGAGGTTAAAATGAGCCCCCCCTCCCCAGCCCTGTTTGCTTTGCCTGCATCGGGAGGTGTCCAAAAAGGTGTCTGAAAAGGTGTCCTGCTAAAGCACCCCGGCTCGCCGTGCTGGGAGCATCCTTCCCCTGCAAGCCGTAATGAGCCATAATTAGTGAACTCCCTGACACCTCCGGCACCTCTCGGGGGGTCCATAACCCACCTGCAACAGCCGAGATCATTCCCTTGGATCAGTCCCAAGTATTTTGGCAAGGCGGATCTGGAGTGATCCGCGTAGGCTGACTTGGGAAACAGGAATGCGCAAACACCGTGTAAATGGAGTTGTTCAGCAAAGCTGCTCAAGCAGCCCCGGGGCTCACAAACTTCGTCTGCTCTCGCAAATTCCTCTCCCTTCCTTCCCGGAAAATTGGATTTATTGCTTTTTGCCACAAAAGCATCTTTAAAGCAACACTCGGTTTGGGAAAGAGCGCTCGCAGCTTGGGAAGAGGGGCTGGCCTTCTGGGGGTGGGCATGAATTTGGGGGCGTAGGGAGGATCTGCACCTCGGCCAGGGGAGGCTGCGAGGGCAGTGGGAGCTGGGGGGGGGTGGGGCTCGCACCCAGGGGTGCGGGGGGGCCGGGACACAGGCTGGTGCTCACCCCTGCCTTGTCCTGTCTTCAGATCCCAGGTGTTTGGCTCCTTCTCTGGCCCAAACCCTGTGTCTTGCCCAAATCCCACATTGGGGATGCGCTGGAGGCAGTGGAGACCTCCCCATCTTTTCCTTAAGGCCCTCCCATACTCAATCGTTATTTCCACTGCACCTAAGTGCCGCCTTTCAATGTTTTTTAAAAAATATCCAAATCCTCAGACTATTCATGGCCCTGCAGGAGTGTCAGCTCACGGGAGAAACCTCCTGCAAGGTCCTGGGGTCTGTTGCAGGCTGGAGGATTTTTTTTTTTTTTCATATTGGTTTGTACCAGCGTTAGCTCTGTCATTTTGTGAAATGAAACCAAGACATATGCATAAGCAGCCTTGACAGCAATTAGTTCTGGCAGAATCTTCGTGGTAATGAATTTCAATGAAGCTGGGGTTTTGGGTGCCTGAACACTTCATTAGCTGCCGGTGTATCGTACTGATGCAGTTGAGAAATCACATTATAATAAACTACTTTTTACTGCAGGCAGCCACCAGGATAATAAATGGGATGAATAATAATATCCATTCCAAATCGTTCTTGTGCTTTAGAGCTCGGGAATTTCAGTAAATAGATCAAATACTACGCGGGAATGAATCTTATTCTGAATTTCTCTGTTCCCAGGGTATTTATGAGCATTTTTAATGTGTTGTCAGAGGAGCTTCTCAATGCTATTACACATGCCAGTTAAACGCTGAAATACAGACGTGCTGATGCAGCAATAAGAAAAATCATCTGTCATTTGGCAAAAAATATTTCAAACCTGAACAGAGGAAAATAGATGATAACTATTTCAGTGTGAAATATCAGGAAGTCTTTGTCTGTTTCTATACATGCACAGGATCTGTTCTTTTCTAAAGTATGGGAATACATGGCTTTGAAAACGCCTTAGAAGGCACAACTGCGGCATTCCTGTGCTTTCTTCTACGTTCATAAACCAGAGAGAGACACGTTATTCTGTTGTGGTAAGGGGAAATCTGTACTTATCACCGTCTTTGCAGCCATTAGTATGAAAAGGAAAAAACTCATTAATCCGATGCTATTTCTGTTGAAATTTATCCTTTTGAAGGTGTCATTTGGGCCCACTGGTCACTTGGTTGGGAGTCCATCAAACAACCTCTCCTGTACCAGTGAAGAGCAAGGTGGAGGAGCCCGACCTCTCCAGGCTTTGCCAAAACCCCCCAACCAGGACCATCTCCCCAGCTGGGACCAGTTGACTTATTAGGCCTTATCTCCATAGTTCGTTATCTCCCGGGCAGGGATAAAAGCACCTGATGCTCCTTCAGCAGGAAGCCAGGCTCTCTGTGAGCATCCCAGTAAAACCAGGATGTCTGAAAGCTGTACCAGGGAGGAGGAAGGTGGATGGCAATGGCTCTGCCAGCAGGGAGCTGGGGGTGGTGGTGGGGTGTCATTCCCCGCCCCCATTTGTGATGCTGTCTTAGAACCCCATCACCAAGGCAGCTGGGCAGACATGGGGTGATGCTCTCCCCACTGGCTTCCCCTTGGATGCTTCTTGGGTACCTGGTAAGTATAAAAATATCCTTTCTCTCACCCTTGTGAACAGGTGGGTTGCAGTTATGTTACCCAAATTCAGGCCAATTTGAATGAGATATTTGTAAGGTAGGGTTTTCTTTTGCATTTTTAAGGCTTAGAGACAGGTTTTTTATAAGAAAAAAGGGGAAGATGGTTGATGTGGATGAGGAATTAACAGCACTAGAGCAGCAAACAGCTAAGGGGTAGCCAATTTTTCAGATAGCAAAATATTAGTGTGTGTTTATCTCTAACAGTAAGAGGACCTTTTACCTTTTTTCCAATGAAATAGTGTCTTACAATAGCAGTGATCTAATAAACAAGCTCTTCAAATAAAGAGAGAGAGAACTGGAATTGAATTGAAACATTAAGTCCAAGCTCTCTCAAAGCCTTGAATCGCACATGCCAGTTTTGGTTGTATGGAAAATTCAAAAAGAAAATATCTGGGGGAGAAGAGGGCTGTGCGGGGTGTTTTTCAGGCTCTATCCAAATTTTCATGTTCTTCCATTTCCAGAATGCTCACAAGCACCACTGATCTACTAAGCCTTTCGGGAGGCCATAAATCACTCTAAATAGCCCAAGCCCGTGGGAAACCTTTCATTGGTGTGGAGTCTGCCAAGGCAGCTCATGGAGTCAGACGTAAGTTTAACCTCAAATCGGGTACAGACGCTGTCTCTGTGGGCCACGGTTCCCTACAATGCCAAACAGCAGTCTGTAAAAAATCAGGGAGCAGGGGATGGAGACAGGGTTTTTATTTGTGAAGCCTGGTTATCACTGCTCTTCATTAACACAAGGAAAATGGGAAATTGCATATTTTTGCTGTGCGAACTACTGAAGACTGCTTGAGAGTATAGGAGCTAACCTGGTATTTAAATTTAATTGAAAACTGCATGTGAGAAACCGTTTCAAGACTTAAAAAGAAAGAGCTGAAAGATAATCAGCCAAATCCTTGCAATCCTCAATCTTCTGTCTGGCCTCATTATCTCTGTGCAGTGGCCAACGTGTCATGCCCTGGGTTGATAGTAGAGCTGATTAACGTTGCAGAGTGGTTTTGCTAATGGCTCTTGCCCTTTGAGAGCATAATTTTGTTATATTTGATCAAATACAAATTTATTTCAGGAGCTTCCAGGAGATCTGGAGATAAGGGATGAAACCGCTCCCCCACTACCCAGCCTGGGAGTCTTGGAGCATGTCCTGGGGACCAGGGACAGTCCTGAAGACTTGAATACCGAGCTCTGGCTTTGCAATGACCCGTCAGCCCCGGATTACCTGGTGTTTGATCTCGCGTACCTGCCCTACTACAGAACACCTCACGTCTTTATCGGCCCATCTGCCTGTGCTGCATCGCGCATTAGCCCAGAAACAGAAGAAAGCTTCGATGACGGCAAGGTTAACGCTAAGCAGGATGAGAAAGTGAGTTATTCGGCTGTTTCCATGGGATATTTTCCATACTACAGAACACATGAGGAGCTTCTTGGCCAGCCACTCACATATGGATTAAATACAGAGGAAAAAAAGCCCGATAGCGATGGGAAGGATGAAAGCGGCGGTGGATGTGCAGAGGATGCCGGAGATGCTGAGAAAGTAAGCTGTAAGGGTAACTGCTGAACTGCTCCCTGAGATTGCACGGAGTCAGGGAATGCTCCCTCTGCCACGAGTGGGAGCACTGACCCCACCAACCTGCCCCAGGGCCTCGCTGGCCTTTCCGACAGCACGAGTGTTGTGGCTGGATCAGCTGTGGAGACGTGCTTTGCTTGAGTATTGGTATTGCACCCTCCTTTAGTTGAGGTCATGCGCAAAGAAATGCAGAATTTGTGCAGGCAGCGCCTTTGCATGAACACGTACTTTCAGGGCAGGAAGAAACATAACTGGGGAAAAACACCCCAAATGAAATAAGCCAAAGGTGAGTGGGAGCCCTCGAGCCACCTTTGGGTGCGTGCGGTGGGGACGTCCCCCCGCCTGAGTGAGGCACCTCTGCTCCCTCCATCACATGAGGGGCCTCTTCGGAGTCACCCTGCATGGACTGTTGCAAAGTCTACATGGTTAAATTAGGTGAAACTCTCCTTTAGTGTTTCTGAAAGGGGTAGGAAGGGAGGAGGAGGAGTGGTGGGCACATCTTGCACTGTACTGTTCCCCCAAATTAGGCCCTTAAGAACAGAATAATGAATTGTGCTCTGAAAGCCTAATGCACGAGTAGAGCCATCTGCAAGGAGGGGATACCTGAGACAGCCCTAGCAAGGTCCTTGTCCCTTGAAACAACCTCGTGGATGCTGGACTCCTGCCATGTGGGGACACCGTTGCCTGTGGATGAGCTCTGTCCCACTGCTGTGGGGGACCACTGTGTCCCCAAAGTCAGCGTGGTTTCCAATGTATCACCCCTGCGTCTTCATGCATTTCAGATGTTAGCTTTTGGTCCTGTATGTGTTTCTTTCAGACCACCCCAGCAAGTTTGGAGTTGGACAAGAGGGCATGTGCTTCTATGACCGATGAAGAGCCAACAGCCCTGCAGCTCCTAAGAAGCAGCACCTCTGAATGCTGCCCGTCCACCACCTCCTTCCCCTGTGGGCTACCAGGTCTGATTCAGACCTTTCCCTCCGGTGGGTACTTCCCTTACTACAGGACGGAGGGTGAACTCTGTGCTGGTCCAGCCCTAGGTGACAGCTTCTCCACCAGGACAGAAGGTTTGGAAGACAAAGAGGGAGGACAAGAGGAAGAAACGAGTACTTGGAGCCTGGGTGCCACCTGCATGGTGTGCTGAGGACAAAGCGGGGGTTGTCTTTGTCAGCAAAAGATGGAGTCAATGCAGGTGTGAATGAGAAGCTCTTGAGAACTACAACATGAAAATCTGCATGAATAGGGAGTAAAAATACTCCCACCTGCCCCCCCTCCAACAACACAAGGAATGATAACCCAGACTGTGTAATGGCAGCAGAGGGGGAAATGCCTGATTTGGGGGAATCCAGATGAACTTGCTCTAGAAAACATCCCAAAGGAGGAGGGTGAGGAAAACCTGTGTTTTTCTGTGGCTAATCCCAAGGGCTAGATGCTCACTTGAGGGATGTACAGCTATGGGAAGTGGCCAGTGGGGAAAAAAATAAGAATTATTTCAATCTAAGCTGCTTGGAGGAATTAAGCAGAGACATAATTTCCAGTAGGGATTGGGAAATGCATTTCCTCTCCCCTCTGCTACAATCCTTCCATTGTATTAATGGCATCTGTTAGACCTGGTTACTGTGCACAACAGTCATACACAGGAGAAAAAGAACATTTTAATTTAAATTCTTTGTCAATAAATTTCTTGCACAGTCAGTAATGAAAATACTCCTGATTACTTTAATATGTGCAACTATGGGCTTCTATGAAACACCAGTTTTGACTCTGGAAAATGGGACAACAGCATCCAGGAACAACTTGGCTTCGGTGACTCTTGACTGATTTACACCACGTGAGGATCTGGCCAAAAAAAGGTCAGCTCGGTGTTTTCTTTGCGATTGTGAAATCTTGCAACATCTTCCCCTCGACGGCCAGCTCTGTCGCCTCTTTGGGCCGCCCCACAAGCTGATGAACCACAGCTCTTTCCCACCGCTGCTGTGGGCGTAGATGCTTTCTGTTCAAGCCAGATGTGTTTGCCCCAACCATTCCGTCAAGCTTTGCGTGCTGCTGTAATGATTACGCATTGGTACCAATATCCTCCCCTGCCTGTCTACCAAGCAGCCCGTGGCTAAATGCACCAGTGTTACCCGTTTTCTCTTGGCCATCAAAGAAGCAAACAGCACCATATTTTGTTATTTCACATCCCATCGTTAGACCAGTTTTCCCTGATGTGACACGGAGACTGGGAATGCTACAGCCATGTAAGGTATGTGATGATTTGGGTAATAATTTCTGCCCAGGCTGCACGTAATTGGTTTTGACAGGCAGGGAGTTTTGGCTGGATGCTGGGACCTGCAGAGGACAGGAGCTTTAACGCCAGTCTTTCTGCCAGGGCCTGCTCAGGAGGTGGTGATGCACCCCCCGAAGCAGTGGCTGCCTGTGTCCCACAGCGGATGGGTGCTGGGTGCTGTTTCAGGAAACCTAGGGTCAGCCAAACTGGTGAAAATTCATCCCAATATCAGTCCACAGCTGCCCTGGCTGAAAACAGGAACGCGGCTGGAGCAGCCGGCATTGCCTTCCCATCCCTGCATCCCCATGGGCATCTCAATACCCTTCTGCCACCTCCCCCCCAAAAAACAAGATGGATCAGCCTCTGGTTGAACCGAGTCAGTCTGTATGAAACAGCTTCTGGTTTTAAGCACGACGGCAGCCTACGTCTTGCGTAAGTTGAAAGCAAGCCATGGAAAATATAGTGGGATTATCTAAACTCAAGGGATCAGGCGGGGGGGGGGGGGGGGGGGGGGAATTCTGCCTGAAAATCAGGTGTGATTTATTCTGAGAATATTAAATTCAGCATTTCCATAAATTTGGCATGTTAAAATAGTTTAAACCTCATAGCATCAAACCCACAAATCTGCCTGACTTCCATTAGATAAAATTGAGCTGCTTTCTATTGACTGTATTTGATAGTTTATGGGAATAAGGAACATCAGAAATCAAGGATTTGGGAGATGAGAATATTACAAGCTGTACCCTTATGGATGAGAAAAACCTAATTTTAATCAAAAGTCGGCAAATATCATATCATGTGTTGCCATCTGGAAACCGGAGCTGAACAAAACTCATGATTTTAATATATTTTCCATCCCGTCTTGCTCAGAGGTAAAAAAGGAGAGGATGGAGGGCAGAGCTGGAAGCTTCTGCGTTTCTCTCGGAGGCTTACGCCGCTTTATTACTTTTCCACATAGTTAACATCTCGTACACGGACAGCAAATGATTTTTTCCCAGCCTGCTCTGTGGCTCAGGTTGCTACCTTGGAGAGGACGCCATGGACCTCTACCCCAAGAGAGGTCCTGGTCAGCTGGAAAGAACACACACTTCAGTTCAGCCTCCCGTCCCGATAATGTATTTCCTTTCATCTCTCTATTTGAAAAATTCATAATTATTGTTCTAAACCCTTAGTACTTCAATACCAGCGGTCCTATGGAGCTTGAAAAACAACCCGCATGCTGTGTAGCCTCCATTGATCCCGTTTAAGCTTTTAAGCTCTCATGCATTCGCAAACTTAATTCATAAAACAAATCAAACAAACCATGGCAAAATATGCCCTTTAATAACAGAAGTGGTGATGATCCTTGCTGTCTTTAGGGATTTCTGCTAACGCAGGTTCTGCTTGCTCAAGAGCTGATGTTAGATTTCATTTGGAAAGGGGGAAAAAAGGACTTGGTCACAATATTTGTTAATCCTATGTACCACTAAGGAAAAACCCACTTCAAAGTCAGTTTAAAGGTTCACACAGACATCAAAGGGCATGGAATTTGTCTCTGAAATCAGGTACAAGACGCCTGTAGTAAAGTACTCCAGACCTTTAAAATCTAGACCCCAAACATTCTAAAATCAGTAAGAAATTCCCTCAGCCAAGGCTGGGCCTGGGCCCCCAGTCCACTCAAATGCTCCCCTCTGTAACCCCAAAATCCACCAAAGGCTGTTTAGGGAGAAATCAGCTCACCGACATTAACCTGTATCGGGGTGCATCCCGCCCCAAGGACCCTGGTGAGCTAAGCCCCCCTTCCTCTCCCAAATCCTGATTACATCAACGTATATGACTTAATAACTTTGAACTACATTAGAAACCGAGCTTTTGGCAAGTGGCGCTTATCAGAGAGGAGCAGAACCCAGCGTTAAAGAGAGTGGTGTAAACAGGTCCCTTCCCAGCAATGCAACAGGGAGGAATGGGAGAGATTCATTAACACGAAGCAATGTGGCTTCCGTTCAGAACCGTGATTACGGTGATTAGAGAACACGGTGAATATGTACCTGCCGTGCAAAGACCACCACTTGGACATCACCGGGTGAGCCCCTGCTGGGGGAACCAGCCAGCCCTCCTGCTGAGGCCGCCTAATCCAGGCTTCTTGGGTTTGCCAATGCAATTTAGGAAGCACATCCGACCTTAGGAACCATGCTTTGCAGAACAGGGATAGGTTGAAGGCAGTGCCCGAGGGCTGTGCTGAGTGCTAACCACCAGCAGGAATATATGGAGATACAAGGGAATGGAGAAGCGAGGGGTGCAAGCCCCAGTGAGCCGCATGGAAGCCGGTGCATCAGGAGGGGAAGCAGCTGCGCTCCCCGTCACACCTGGACCCCCAAACGGATTTGACCGGTCTGTCCTGACACACTGACCTCTCTGTCTGTCTCTATCTATCCCTTAATCCTCTCCAGAACAAATGTGCCTGGAACCCTGGTGAGGTCTCTGCCCAGAGCAACCGTTTCCCAAAACACGAAGAGAAAAGCAGGGCTGGGCTGAAGGCGCAGGCTGGACCTGACTGTGATCTTTTCTCAGTTAACGACAGAGGTGGGAACGGATGATGAAAGAGCAAACAGCCCACTGGCCTACAGCATCCCCCATAAATCTCTCTGTCCCTACCCCAGTGCTACCAGTTCTCGTTAACTCCCTCCAGGCTCCGCTTTCCCCTTTCCCAGGGACGCAAGCTGATGGGATTTGCAGGTGCGGGCAAGGCAGAAACGCTAGCACCTGATCTGAGTTATGTGGTCTTTATTCTGACTTCTGCAGCAACCATTAGAGTCTCACACGTAGAAAAACCCACGTGCTGCGCGTTTTAGTCAGCAGCCTTTTATCAAGGCTGGTGTCCTTGGGCTAGTTTCTGCTACTGGTAAAAATAAATGGAGAAACCAATTCCCCGGGACAGCCTTACACCAGGATCACCTGAGCTGTGGGACCCCCCCAAGCTAATGTTTGAAGCATATACGTGGTGTAGGGAAATGACTGCGACTCTGCTTTTCGGAGTGCCTCCCCCCTGCGCCTGGTGCAACAGCTATTGCACGGGGCGCAGCAACCTGCGGGGGCATTGCTGCAGCCTGGGGGGGGACCAGGCCACCCTCTCCTGTTCTTAGCTGAGGAGGAAATCATGCCAACGACTAGAGGTGGCACAGAACTGCTCCTGCTGCAGTTGCACCAAGGAGCAAGTGCACTCTGCAGTGGCTACTACTGAGCGGAATTATCAGGTGCAAGCAGCTAAAATGGGAATTCCTGCTGGAGCAAGAGCTGAAGGCAACACGTGCAATGCAAAGGGCGCCTGGTGGAGAGCGAGGGGTTAAGCTTGCCTGCCTGAACAGAGAGGGCTGTGAAAATAGACACCAACCTGGCTGGGAAAGGATGGAAAAGCAGTAATGGCTTCCATTCAGAACCGTGATTACGGTGATTAGAGAACAAGGTGAATATGTACCTGCCCTGCAAAGACCACCACTTGGACATCACCGGGTGAGCCCCTGCTGGGGGAACCAGCCAGCCCTCCTGCTGAGGCCGCCTAATCCAGGCTTCTTGGGTTTGCCAATGCAATTTAGGAAGCACATCCGACCTTAGGAACCATGCTTTGCAGAACAGGGATAGGTTGAAGGCAGTGCCCGAGGGCTGTGCTGAGTGCTAACCACCAGCAGGAATATATGGAGATACAAGGGAATGGAGAAGCGAGGGGTGCTCCTCCTGCCCCAGGATGGGATGGAGGAGGCAGTGGCCTCTCTTTCCCACTCGAAAGCTCTGCAATGGCCGAGACGTCAAAAACCCCAACGCAATATAAACCAAACCATGGGGGTCTGGGAGCTGCTGAGTGTTTGAACCACATGTCAGGAAAGCCTGTGAAACCTTCTAGATCCCACCGGAGCAGCTTTTCCTCGGTCCCCTGACTGTGTTTTCCCCCGGCAGCAGAGTTACCCCCTGCGTGCGGGGCGAGCGTGGGTCCCCCTGGGAGGGGAACGCAGGAGGGCTCACCCCGGGTCCCCCTGGGAGGGGAATGCAGGAGGGCTCACCTCGGGTCCCCCTGGGAGGGGAACGCAGGAGGGCTCACCCCGGCGGCGCAGAGACGGCGGCTGCGGTGCCGCTTGCTGAAACCGGAGGTCGTGCCCCTGGTCCTGCTCTGTCCCACCATGTCCCCGCCGGGAGCCGATGCGCACCCGCAGCTGCCGGGCTGGGGATCTGCTCCCTCGGCCCCTCTCACCCTGCAGCGGTGGGCTCCGTGCTTCCTCGGAAGACCCCGTTTTCTTACAGCATCCTCGCAAACGGGTGCACCAGGCCAAGGTGATGGCGTCTCGCTCCAAGCAGCTGCCCCGTTAGCACCTGATGCTGGCTAATAATGATGATTAATGAATCGTAATCCTCCTGTCACAATCCCTTTCATTAACATTGACATCTGGCAGATGTACCCCCAAGGGGGAACTTGAATTGCGAAGTATTAGCCGGCTATGTACAGCTGGTATTTTCTGCAGCAACTTTGCGGACGTTCTTCTGAGCAGCATTTTATGTGCGATTTTATTTTCAACTCATTGGTGATGCTGTCACGTGTCAGCCTAGAGAAGAATGTTTATTTTAGGCCCCCTCATCTGATGAAGTAAAAAAAAAAACACCAGCCCCTTAAATACCAACATTTTGAGGAAAAAGGAGCTGATGTAAAAGAACGATTCCACGCTTAAACAACCGGCATTGTCACGGAGGTCAAGCTCAGCCGTGGATACACCATGGAGCCTCCTAATTACAACAGGCTGTAATTTAAGGCGTCTTTAGCAGCCAGTGAATTTAAACGTGTGCCATTTCCCAGCTAGATGTATGCGTTCAGCTGCTAAAAAGAAGCCTTGTGCAGCACTTTTGGAAGAATAAACATTCAATTAAATGATCTGGTTGAGTCCTTATAATTGGGCTGAAGTCTGTTTATAACTAATTCATAATACAGCATCATTAGCCAAATGATTAATTGGTAATTACTCTATGAAAACAAATTAATCACTGTGCATCCCAAACCACGATCTTCTCTCTACACACTGTAGCAAAGCATTTGGCTCTGGTCTAGGGTTGTCTTGATTTATTTCTAGCTATCCCTCTCAGTCCTGGCTATTGAATCGGGAGGAATCTCCGCCCAGCTCTCAGCAAGGCACTGTCAGCTGCAGCAACAGGCAGCGTGAAAAACATTTCCCATTTTTTTTTTTAATATTTTATTACCCCCCCCAGATATGCCTGGACCCCGGCTGGATGGATACGATTGGGTTGTGCTCTCACTTGAAAGTAGGAACATGAATTTTGCCATTACGGTCACGTATAAAGAGTAAGCAAATCGGCAGGTGAGGATGTAAAATACGGTCAGCCTTCGCATCAGAAAGATTCCTCAGCCTGCAAAGACTTCAAACTTAGAGTCAGGCTTTCCAAAATAAGTTGTTAAACCATGTGGGCGCAGAGAAAGCATGAAGAGGTTGTACGTAAAAAAAAAACCAATCCCAACAAACCAATAGCTGGGTGCACAGTTGTGATTTTTCTTCAGGAGCTGATGGAAATGCCCCAGGTAACCACGTCCAGCGCAGGGAAACAGAGAGGTGGACACTAGAATTCCCCCCCCAGGGTCTGCAGCAGGCAGCAACAAGCCCGCTGTGGACAGCAATGGGCATGGAAGGGGCCCCACGGACAAAGCAGCCTTGAAGCAGAAGATTGCAAATGGAAAAATAAATCTTCAAATGGCCGCTGGACATCTTTAGCTCTGCTGGTTCCCAGAAAGAGGAGGAAAATCAGAAATGCTTTAAGGGAAAATGGGCTGGCAGAAAGGGGAAGCGCGGGCTTGGGGAGGGTGCTGGTCAGCTGGAGGAGAAAGGAGCCACGCGGCATCAGCAGGTAGCACAAAACGATGAAGGCCACCAAAATTGAGGGCTGCTCTGAATTTCCTGAGGGAAGACTGTGATGCTTCAATGGCCAGGGCAGGCAGAGGGCGTGCAAAATCTCCCGTGGGAGGTGGCTGGCTCAGGGGAATCTCAGGCCCCAGGCCCCGTGGAGATGTATCCCGCCAGCCCCAGGCCGAGCTTGCGGTCCCTGGAAAGCACCGTGCTGCCTTCAGACACCCGGCGGGGATTAACCATGAAGCACAGCTGGCAAATCACTGCTGTCCGACGGGTAATTTGCCAAAAAGCCCCCAATTTACCAAAATCATATCCACCCAAAGCCCCTTGACAGCGAGTCAAGATTTCCAGCATCCCCTTCTCCCAACTTTTGAGAAAATGCCAAGCGAAGGCGATTGCAGTAGCAGCCAGAAAGCGGGTGCACAGCCCCCCCCGGGTGGGGACACTACGAGCGCACTTCACGGTCAAAGCAGCCTTGAAGCAGAAGATTGCAAATGGAAAAATAAATCTTCAAATGGCCGCTGGACACCTTTAGCTCTGCTGGTTCCCAGAAAGAAGAGGAAAATCAGAAATGCTTTAAGGGAAAATGGGCTGGCAGAAAGGAGAGGTGTGGGCTCGGGGAGGGTGCTGGTCAGCTGGAGGAGAAAGGAGCCATGCGGCATTTGTACCAAAAAGGAAGCCAGCGGGGCAAGGGGGCGCAGAGCCCATCTGCTCCACGTGCTCTGGCTGTGGCTCATAGCAGCTCGAGTGTTTTAACAGCGTAAGTAGCTTTGGCGATGTGCTAGAACTCAGGGTCGGGGCTGGTTTTCAGCCTGGGTACCCCAGGGACCCTGCGCCGGTTGCCAGATTGCTTCCTGGATGAGAGTGTGACTCGGCCATCAAACATTTTTTTTACCCTTTGTATTCAGCTTTATGTACCCAAAGCCGCTCCTAATGGGGTGCAGATGTTTCTCAGGCTGAGTTATCATAGAAAAGGGACAGGAGAAGGAACTACTGAAAACTCCGGAGGAGCCAAAGGGAAATCACGGCACCCTTGAATCACCAGCAAAGAAATAGTTGGGTAGAAAAACACAAAGGGCTTTTTTTTTTTTTTCTTTTCAGCAATCACTGCTGCTGTCTCGTGGGGGAATGAAGAGACAGAAACTAGGATGGTGCTTCTTATCGAGGAGCTCTGAAGTTTAATAAAACTTAAAAACCCATAGAAGGAAAAGGAAAGGAGCCAACA
This sequence comes from Gorsachius magnificus, assembly GCA_034008185.1. Classification (NCBI taxonomy): domain Eukaryota; kingdom Metazoa; phylum Chordata; class Aves; order Pelecaniformes; family Ardeidae; genus Gorsachius; species Gorsachius magnificus. The sequence goes on from CM067093.1 coordinate 19,385,784, forward strand.
CAGCGGGGAGCCCGGCTGTAGGTGGGTGCTGGAGGTGAGCTGGCAGGGGGCAGCAGCAGCTGGGGTGGCTCTGGTGTGGCCCCAGCATGTGTGCGGGTGCTAACGGCACTAATTGCACTAATTGCATTAACTGTGCTAAAAGCAGCCCCAAGCAGCTTTGGGGCTTGCTGTAAGCAGCCAGTTCCCTCCAGGCTGCCCAGGACCTTTGCTGCCGGAGCAGCTCTGCTGATGGAGCGGGGACACCTGAGGGGTGACAGGGATGAAGCCAAAGCCCATCCAGACACGGTGCCTGCAGGTGCTGCTTTCAGGTTTGGGTGGCAGAGGCTAAAAGCACCGTGTAGCAGCAAGGAGCCACGGGCTCACATGACAACCTGAGGGTTTCTCTTTGCTTTCATGCACAGCAGTTCTGGACTAGTGGGTTTTATATCTTTTTTTTTCCACTGAGCAGCAACAGTGGATGGCATGGGATGATGTTGGGGGTAATTTGGGAACTGGTCTTCAATGTTCCTCACTGGGAACATTTTTCTCCTTCTTGTCCGTCTTCTCTGCCTTTTTACAATCTGAACACCCGTGGTTTAGGAGGCAGGACTGACCTGGCTGGGTGCTACATGCCCCATCCAAGGGGGTTCCGAGGCTGGGAACAGCAGCTTTCTGCCTCCCCTGGCACAAACCCTGCCTGCCCTTGGGAGGATCCTCGCTCTCCAGCATCTATTCCTGTCCCCATCCTACCGTAGCAGCAGCAAAAATTCCATCAGCTTTGGACTGACTCCTCAACATCACCCTTCCTGATATGGATAGGCAGAAACCTGGGGAAATGATGCTGAAACTGTTATTTAAAAAGAGAAAAAAAAACCCACCAAAACCTGAGAAGGTACTAGCAGTCTGTATGTAGAAATGTCACAGCCCCAACTCCAAAGGGCGCTCGCCACCCTTGGCCCGTCCGGACCAGTCTGTGAGCTGCATCTGCGAGCTGGCACCTGCATCTACTCACCGAATGGAAAATAATTGCTGAGGTGGCAAGCCAAACACTGAAAATCATGGTCCTCAAGGTGGCCTGTGCCTGAGCAGAGGCATGGGAGAGCTGCAGAGGCTTCGCTAGGGCAGCAGGATCAGAGAAAACCCAGGAGCAAAACCATGGCAGAATTTTTAAGGGGAAACCCCCCCCCCCCCAACTTCTGAAACCATTGCATAGTTGATGGACTAGATGACCTCTAGGGGTCCCTTCCAACCCAAACCATTCTACGATTCTATGAGCAAGGCATATGCATTTAATGCTGACATGAAATGGATTTAAAAGCCATCATGACTCAGCTGCTGAGTCCTGTGAAAGCTCCTCCAAGGATGTCCAGTGGCTGGAGAGGACACACAGCCCCCACCATCACCTGCATCCGTGTCCCCAGCCCTGCCCTGTCCCGGTGCCCACCCTGCAAGGACTGCGGGGAGACCTCCAGCACGGTCACAGCCTGGCGACGGCCTCCTCCCAAAGGGAAGGGCAGAAGGCAGTGTTTGGTAGTGGGAACGCTAGCCGGGTTTTATCATTGCTTAGGGCAAGAAGATGCCCTTGAAAACAGAGGTTGAAGGTTTGAACCATACCAAAGGTGTGAAGTCATTTGTACTACCTCCTGAGACGCGATGCTGTGGGAAAGCTCCAGCTCTCAGCCCCCAGGACAGGACTGACGCAGCCCAACTGTGCCCGGCCCATTCCTCACGAACAAATGGGGCGTTCTCAGATTGGTAAAATAAATAACTGTCGTCATTAGTAAGGAAACTGGGAAGGGACAAGGATCCTTGGGATGGCGATAAAGGATTATTTTTATACTTCAGCAGTACAGGGCAGCCAAGCTGTGGTTTCCTCATCATCAGATTAAAAAAAAATGCGGATCTACATCCTCCCCACCAGCAAAGAAAATGCAGCTTGTGTGAAGCTCATCGATCCTTTCTGCTCTGCCTCAAGCAATGAGCCTTGTCTCACTGACCCCCCCCCCCAACCATACCGGTCTGGGGACGCCCGGGGTGTGCTGAGACCCAGGAGGGAGCCGCAGGATCCCGCGGCACCCGATGTCAAACCAGAGGGCAAGGGGTTTGCAAGATACAAACTCAATGCAGCTGGGTGGGGTGCACCGACAGGAGCCAGCCTTTCTCTGCCCTGTTCAATCAAAGCCTTCAGGGGGGTCGTAGCAGGCAGGTCTGTGCTGCACACCATTGACACCCCAACAGTAAAATTCTTTAATATCCCCCTGGCATGCACACAGCCCACGGGGTCTGTCCTGCTCGGCCGAGTCCCCGTTTTGGTGCTGGTGTACACGGGTTAACAGCACCCTCTGCAGCCACCCTGGCAGCAAAAGCCGGGGAAGACTGGAGAAGCATCTTAACCCCCCTTCCCCTATAAACGGAGCCCGTTATTGCAGCTTCCTATTAATTTAGGAGTAACTTGCAGCTGTGATATCAGCTTGATGCAAGGCACATCGGATGCGAAGCTGCTCATCCCAGTCCAGCTGATCCAGGTGTCAGCAATGCGAACGTGATGTGATTGCGATGCGAACGTGATGCGATTGTGATGCGAATGTGATGCAATTGTGATGCGACCGCGTCAGGCCATGGACCGGGACCGGGCTCAGCCTCTGAGCCGCATCCTGGAGCGAAGTCAGCTATGGCAATGGGTGCCTTAAAGATCCAGGCAAACTTTAATATGTTTAATTTCTTGTTGATAGTGCCTGCTTTGAAACCAAATGAGAAAAGCTTTCCAGTTAATCACAAACAAACAAAGTGCTGGTTTGCGGGATATAGGGGGATGTGTTACCTAAAAGCTCTCAAAGAGTAAGAGTTCTCCACGTGTTGCAGTTCAGTAGTCAAGCAACTTTATAAGATTGTGCTGTATAGGGCTGGAAAAACCTTTAGCTGCGAGGCTGAAGAGAGGCTCTCCCTTAGCCAAGCGACCAAACCATTAACTTCTCAGCCCCGGTGCCTTAGGAGGGCTGCACGTGTTTCGGATGGAGAAGGATGCACCGAAGCACCCTCTGAGGAGCTGACGGGGGAGCGAAGCAGAGGGGGGTGGTGGCAACTGCTCAAAAAGCACCAGCAAAAGGCATTTCTAGGCTGGGTAGTTTATCACGTTTCCTTTTGGTGGCACTGTCTGCCCAAATATTATCAAATTGCCAGCTGCTGTTTCAGGTCGAAATCCCTCCTTGAGGGCCTGGCTTTCTCCAGGTACCAAAATGCTGCTCTTGCTGCTGGGGGCAATATAGTGCAGCAAATTGTTTCTGTTGCTTCCACAGATTTTTGAGGAAAGGTGTCCATCCACGCAATTAGGTAATTAGTCAGCATTGCAACAGCAATAAATATCTGCTGGGTCCAGGCTGAACCTGCAGGTTTTGTGCATAACTTCCTTTTGGTAGCAGTCACACCGATGGGGACTCTGGAAGGACAGCAAGGATGCACAGTAATGAGCCATTTGCAAAAAATGATACCTTTTGCAGAGTAAGCATTTCCTTGATAGATGCTGCAAAAGCTCTGCTTGGACCACATCTGGGCTCTGAACCATGCATTCTAGAGGGCAAAGCATCCAGATAGAGCCCCAGCCCCTGCTGTAAAGCCCATCAGCCTTACCCACGTGGAGCCCAGCGTGGGGATATGAGTGCTGAGACAGCCCTGAGTCCTGTGGCAGCACGAAAACCCAGGGTGAGATGCTCTCACGCCAGCAGTTGACACTTCATGGCACCCAGGCTGCTGAGACCCAACTGCCTGGATGTGATTGTGACCACGTGTGATGAGCGATTGGATTTGCCAGCATTACCTTGACCTTATTTTTTTCTTTGAAATACCTGTTACAGCTTCACTCTGTTGAAGCTCAGCAGAAGGCCTGGCTCTTTGCTCCAGCCTATTTGCTTTCCCTGTTTTTCTAGGCAGTGTTCATCCTTGCTGGAGGAGCCTCAAGGAGCCTCCAGAGGCACCTTCTGGGAGTCCTGATTTGTAAGGTCAGATAATTGTCACGAGGAGGTTGGCAAAGGGTGAATTCCTGGCTCAGGCACAACCACCAGGATTTCTTCAGCAGACCCGAGGCTCCACTCCTCGTTTTCCCATTTTTACTCTGCTCATTTTTCATATCCAAGCCCTTCTCAGCTGCTGTCTTGGTTTTTCCTCTCACAAGCAGTGATGCTGAGAGTCCTTCCAGCAAGGATGAAGGCAAATTCTTCCTGTAGGCTCCACAGTCAGTTAATGGAGCTTAAACAGGACACCCTGAGTGGGGAATGAGTGGGACTGGACACGAACAAAGGATGCTCTCCATAACACAAACGAGAAGCCGTCTGCCTGTGCTGGTTTAATCAAATTGCTGCCCACAAAGCAGTGGGCTTTGCTTCTCTGGTGTAAATGTTCCTGCAGCTTTCAAGCACTCTGATCAGTATTTACAGCTTCAAAGAGCTCCGTTTGTCTTGTTTGCCATGCTTCTTCCCGATGTTATTGATTGCAGAGATGTTTCCATGCAAATAGGATTGCTCACCCTGTAAAATTAGTCTGCTCCTCTTTCCCTCATGATGATGATGATGATGACGAGCTTCTACCCCAGCCCCGCTGGGCTTGGCAACCTAACAAAATCCCTTTCCTACAAGAGAATAATGGAAAAAAGGGTGGAAGGATGTTTGGAGGGGCAGACGTGGAGGAAATGATTTAGTTGGAAACAATCATACATGCGCACGCAAAACCCCATTTAAACTAAATTTCAGGACTAAATACCTTAATTACTCAGAATTACGGAGATTTTCAAGGCAATTTACAAAAGCCAAGCTCCAAATCACCCTTTATTCTCCTAGAGGGTAAGATATCCAGCTTCCACAAGCTGAAAAGAATGCTTTATTCTGATTTTCAGTCACCAGTGGGGTTTGCGTGCGGAGCTGTGTGCTCACGGGCTGCTGTTACAGATGTGGTGTTTAGCATGCGCATAATAAGCAGGAGGGGGTTGATCACATGAAGCTGGAGCTCAGATGGAGCTCATCCCACCTGGCGAGTCCCTGCCTGGGGACTGACTTGGCCCAAGACCTGAAAGCCAAGAGTGGGAATTATTTTACCTCAATGTGGTTTTCTGTAGTGGAAACGTGTAGGTCTGAGCTTCGGGTCCCGTTGCAGCGCAAGCCACAGCTCTCATCCTAGGTGCCTAAGGCTGCCGGGGTGACCGGCTCAGGCAGACAAATGCAGAAGGGAAATGCAAAGTTCAAAGGGACAAATCCTGTCCCAAGTGTTGAGAAGATTCCTCTCCAGCTCCATCCCTTTCTCCGGGAGCTTCTCCTGTCTCAGCCCAGCAGGGCTGTGCCTGCCTCCACCTCCTCTTCTGCTCCCCTTTGCTTCTGCTCCTGCCCCGCTTTGTCTGAGGCTCAGATTTTCTCATGTGTTTGAGCAAAATTACTTGGTTTTCTGCTTGAAGCATTAACTGTTGTCCAAGAAACAAAAGCACAAAGAGCCTGGTGAACTTCTGAGGCATTTTCCAAGGACTTTTGTCTACCAGGATGTCACCATCAGGGGGATAACATGTGATGGTCATATTTGAAGTATTCTGGGGAGACTTTGGGCAGCCTGGGCAGGGCTTTGCCTCTCAACCACAGGCAGGGTGGAGGGCAGCAAATGCACGATCTCTCCTGCAGCTTTTCGCAGTGTTAGTACTTTGGGGTGGCTGTTGCAGATGCTTGGCTGATGGAGCATGAAGCTCCCTGAGCTTTCAACTTGCTTGTCACGACCAGGCTGGACTGTCCAGGGAGAGGTTGTGGTAAATTTGGAATTCCCTTGGGCTAAATTAAGGTGAAATGACACCAAACAATCAGTTAAACGTTTTATTTATGGTAGAAGCAACCTGAACTTGGAAGGTGTAATAGTGGTGGTGTGCTTTCTATTAAAATGTTCGCAAAGGTAAGAAAGAGAGAGGGAAAAGTAAGAAAAGGGGAGATGGAGAGCAGTATCACCACCCTTGGATCCCGTGATGGAGCTCTCAGTTGGTGATGCTGATGGCCAGGGTGATCCTCTGGTGGTGGGCACGCGCAGGGCTCCTCGCCTCTGCATCTTTTAGAGCCCAATTCCCGCCCTTCCCACATCAATCGTGCCCCTGGGTTTTCTGCTCAGGCGAGATTATGGGGGGTGGTCATGAGCCCCTTTCCCAAATAAGCTCTGGGGGGCCCTTGGCTAAGTACGGTACATTTTGCTGAGCTTATCAGGGTGCGGGGCTGTGCCTCCTCCGCCGCCTCTGGCGCCCCGCGTTAGCCAAATCTCCCACACGCAGCGTCGCTATGCGGAGCTTATCTTGTCACAGTGCCTCGCAGGCAAGTTCCACTCTTCCCAACTGCAAAAGCCAGGCCTGGCCTCTGCGATTTTCTATGGCGATGGGTTTTTGAGGCATTTAACTATGTTCGGTCTCTCACAGAGCCTCCAGAGACATTCCTGCCTCTAACCTTGGAGACAACCTCCTCCCTGCTCAACCGCTCTTTCTACATGCTCCAGTTCCCTCCAGTTCCCAGAGCGCGGAGGGTCTGGCGCATAGAGAGATCTGGGAAAGTATTTGTCCCATGACCGTCACATTGCTATTGCTCACAGCAGAGCCTGCACTGCTAAATTCTGCTCTGGTTGAACATCAACCCGTCCCTCCATCTCCTCTTTGGCAGCTCGCTCTCTTCTCTGCCTGTAATAGCATTGTTTAGGCTGGAAAAGACCTTTAAGATCATCAAGTCCAAAATAATAAATAATAAACCCAATGTAACGGTGGTGCTGGTGAAGGCGTCCCTTTGACCATGAGGTGTGGTGGGGCCGAGTCGAGCACGGCGAGCGGGCGGCTGTTGATGGTACAGTCAAAGCTTGGAAACTTGTCCATGCCTTTGAGCAAAGTGCTCCACTTAGGCTCATTAGCAGTACAACCACACGTGTCCCGCCCAGCTGCCTCTGCCAGGGAAACTTCCTGCTCTTTCAAGGTCTTATCAATAGCTGCTGTGTCGAAAATGAACCCGGGGGGTGGGAGCAGGGAGCATGAGTCACAGCTGGCTGTCTCCTCCCGACAGGACAGAGAAAAACGCCATTTCTCCCATACTGTAGCCACCCGTTGCAGCATTGCTCTTGCTCTCAGCTTCAAGCACGTCCCTGCCAAGCTGGCCCATCTCAGCCAGAAGCTCCTTGGCTTGCAGGAGGCTCAGCCTTGCCTGGCTGGGAGCATGGCGGCAGCTTGCCGGGCTCCAGGCGCCGCTGCTTCTCCTGCTCGCCAGAAATTGCAGCAGAGAAAGACCTCGGCACGCTGGGGAGGGCTGGTCGTGGCCCTCAAGCGAAGCTGCTGGATGGTGCTAGGGGGCTGCTCATGGGACACTTGCCCTGGCTGCTGGCCTGTGCTCAGGCTGTGATCGGGGGGGGATCCGTTGGATGTAGAATCTTAGAATCACAGAATGGTTTGGGTTGGAAGGGACCCCCAGAGGTCACCCAGCCCAACCCCCCCGCAGGAGCAGGGACACCTTGAACCACATCAGGTTGCTCACAGCCCCGTCCAACCTGGCCTGGAATGTTCCCAGGGATGGGGCCTCCACCCCCTCTCTGGGCAACTTGTTCCAGTGTTTCTCCTGGTCCCCAGAGGCTGAGGGCAGCCTGTCCCAGGACGTCTGCTCCAGCAGCGTGCCACTGCATTGCTAAGTCTTGCCTGTAGGTCTGGAGACATCCATGGACATCGGCTGCTTCAGGCATTTGTCTGAGCTGTTCCCTATATAAAAGCATAAGCAAATGGGTGATGAAAAGACCGGAGGATTCCCCTCACTGCCTAATTCTTCCCGGGACACTATTTTTCCAGTAAAACCTACCCAGGTCCTGGGCAAGGAAGGGCAGAGAAAAGCTTTGGGGTTTGGACTAGATGACCTCTAGGGGTCCCTTCCAACCCAAAACATTCTATGATTCTATGATCTGCAGCCATGGGCCGTGGGGCCCTCCACGCCTGTTTCTGGTGTCTTCGTAGTCCCCAATCCATCTTCCACGTACATTCCCGCAGAGGAAGCACTCGCATCTCGCTGCCCACAGGACCAAGCTTGTTTGGTAGCTCCTGGAGGGGATAACTATTTCTGCTGTGTGGCCCATGACGTGTCTTCCTGCTGCCTGGATCTACCTGATTGCTGCAGCCCGTGAATTTGTCCTCTTACCCACTGCTGGCGCATGGCTTCGGGGTGTTTGTGCACATTGCTTTTTAATTTTCTGGCCTCTGCTCATGCGGCCCGGTCCCTCAAAGAGACACCAAGCGTTAGACCCTGATGACCTGTGACTCTGGCCACAGCAGTGAGGTTTAATGTTGTTTTAATTGTGTCTTGCCCAGCAGCTTAAGCCATTATATGTTATTAATAGGTTAATATTTAAAGGGAATTTATCCCTGGATCAGCTGTATTTGCAGTGAAATGCATCCTGGCCCAGAAATCTTTTACAGCTGGACAAGAAATGTATAATCCCTTTTCACCTCTAACATACTCGGTCCCTGCTGAATCGTTTCTTTAATTCCCAGAGCGGTTAAGCGTGAATTTACCATGAGTTACTGAGTCGGCCCCAGCCCCTACACTGCAGCGCTTGCCCAGAGAAAATGCACGGCTGCTGGTAAGGTGGTGGGAAATTTCTTCCCTTTTATCAGTAGCATTGTAACCTGTGGTGGAAAGAAGGTCAGCTGGGCAACAGTGTGGTTTGGTGAAAAACCACGGGTTTGCTGCTGAGGGGGAGGCAGAATCAAGAGTCTCCAGGATGACACAATCTCCCTGTTCCCCCTCTTGGCAGGAGGAAGAGGATTCCTCATCCCTAATCGAAACCACACTCATCTCCCCCTGACCAGCACTTGTTGCGAGAGGCTACAAGCCCAGGCTGGGATTCAGAGCTGCAGGAAGGATGGATCCCTTCCCAGCTCTCCGTACGGCACTGCTGCCCGTTCCAGTAAAAGGAGATCCTCCGCCAGCCGGGAGATGGAGGCGAGCACTGCTCCCGGCGAACAGCAGCGTCTCCGACAGCGGCTGAAGGGAAGAGCCACCAGCACCAGCACGCCGGGAAGGATTTTTCGAGTGCAGAGATGCCCCTGCTAATGCCACTGCCCAAAGCAGGGGAGTTCTGCTTCGCTTTACCGGGTCCCAGTTCACTCCAGTATAACAGCAGTTTTGGCAAAATGCCCGCCCGCAGGCAGACCGGCAGTGGCAGGGGTTTACCGGTGCATAACCCCCGTGAGCACCGCAGTCCGCCCGGCCACGGCTCGCCTGTGCACGGCCCGTGCCGGTCATTTGGGTAAACGCTTTTTTGGAGTCGCAGCCGCCCCACGAGCCTTGGCCGCTCCGAGCCTGCGCGCCGGCCTCTGCCCACTCCGGGGTTGATCTGCCGGCGCCCGGGCATTGCGGGGTGAGCGTGCCCACCGGTGCGGCTGCAAGGGCATCTCAGCTCACCCTCGGCGCCCACCCGAGCTCCTCTGCCTTCCTCTTCCAGGCCAGGAGCTGTTTACAAGAAAGTCTCCGTAGCGTTCGGGTTCAACTCAACGTCGCACACAGACCACTCCCGCCGTTCTCCCTGAGTTCGCGGATGGTCTGAATTTGGTGTGGAAATGTTTTACCCTTCAAGAGAATTCATACGATTAATGATTAATGCTGCTATCTGAATAATTACCTCATTCAGCCAGCTTTTCTTCGCGCTTTGCAAGGAGTGATGCATGAAAAATGAGGGCGATATCCTCGCCCTGTGTTACTGTATATACAGAATCCCATTTCTTCTAAAAAGGAGAACATAAATTTATTTGAGAAAATGAATGACTGACAGGTTTCCACAGTGCTTGTGCACACGTCTTGTACCCAGCATTTACCCCAGTCCGCAGCCCCCCCGAAACCTGCGCTGCACCTTTAGAGACCTTGGGGAAAACCCTCCTCATGGAGAACGTGCATTCTTCTATACATTGAAAAATCTAAAGTTTCAGGGGTAGATTGTCTGAGCTGATAACTCTGCACCTAATATCAAATGTCTATAAGCAGTCTCTAGACAGAAGCTCCCTTCAGGCAGCTCGGTGCTAAGGTTTCTTGTCCATACGTGCATACACATAAGGGGACATTGTTTTAAGGTCGGCTTGAATGATTTTGTCTCTTTTTGTGGAAAACGTTAACTTATCGATGGAAATTCAAATACGAATTATTTAAGAAAAAAATGTAAGTATGTGTATTTTCAGCCTGTATTTTGGTGTCCAGGATTTCTTCCTTACGAACTATCACCGCTTTCTGTAGTTATCAGCATACGTAGCCAAAATACATTTCAGCAAAACCCAGTCTGGTGTTCCAGGAAGGCAATGTCGCAAACCTATGCCCATCTTTTTAGAAAGCTTCCAAAACTGATCCGAGGAACTGCTGCCTGCAGAAATCTGACCTCTACAGAGCAAAATTTGCTTTGGGCTGCCGTCAGGCACAGCCAGATGAGATGGATGTGTACGCACGGCAGCGAAGGGCCAGCGCATCTTTTGCCCCTGAAGTCCAAGAGGAGTTTTCTGATGGAGCAGGTGAGGACAGGGGTACTGGTGACCTGGGTAAGGACCAGAGGGATGCCCTGCTGTTGAGAGCCTGGGTGCTGGTCAGGCGTGAGACGTTAGATTTACTAACTGGAAGTGCCACACAGGAGGCACGGCAGCTGGGCTGGGCTCAAAATCAGGTATTTACCATTTGAGAAAGACGGCCCAGTCTTCAGCGTCAGTCCGAAAGGCATGTTAGGAATTGCCAGAAAAGGGTTTGAGATCAAAACAGAAAATATTTTCACGCTGCTGAGGGCCTGGTTCGTTCCTATCACTTGTGGTTCTGGCTGCCCAGTTCAAAGACTTAAAAAAAAAAAAAACAAACCAAAAAAATCACTGAAGAGGGTGAAAAGGGGCATTTTGCGTGAAAGGGGAATTAAACAGAGCTGGGCTCCTGGCTCTGGGAAAGGTAGGACTGAGGGAGGAGCAGGTAATAAGGTATAAGAAAATTGATTGCTAGGGAGAAGGAAGGGGGTGGGGAGCAATTGCTCATTGCGTGCCAAAGTACAGAAATTGGGCATATGCCCCGAAAGGATACACAGAAATTGGGGCTACGTCCTGAAAAGCTGAGGTCGTGTGATTTCAGTGGAGCAACCGGAGATGTTCCTCAGCTGAGGAAGGCTGTGTGAGTTACACTCTTCATCTCTGGACTCACAGCTCTAATTTAGGCGTTTGTAGCACCGTGCCCCCCCCCACCCTCCCCCCCTCAATCCCTGGGGCTTCTCTCCTCGGCCGGAGGGGCGATGCTGCTGGTCCCGCTCCGCGGTGCCGCCAGCCCCGGGTGAGGAGGAGCCCGGCCCGGCCCCGGCCCCCGGTCCCACCCGCGCTGCCCCCCGCCCGGCCCCGTCGGTGTCTCCCCCCCTCCCCGCCCCGTGCGGCGCCTTTAAGCCCCGGTGCGTGATGTCACCGCGGCCGGGGGGCGGCGGCGGGGAGCACGGTCCGGGGGGGAGGGACCCTGCCCGGGGGAGGGAGAGACCCTGCCCGGGGATCCCCTGCCCGGAGGGACCCCCACCGGTGGGAGAGACCCTGCTCGGGGGGGGGAGGGACCCTGCCCGGGGAGACCCTGCCCGAGGAGACCCCCTACCCGGTGGGAGAGACTCTGCCCGGGGAGACCCTGCCCGGAGGGAACCCCTACCCGGAGGGACCCCCTGCCCGGGGAGACCCTGCCCGGAGGGACCCCCTACCCGGTGGGAGAGAACCTGCCCGGCGGACCCCCTGCCCGGGAGACCCCCCTGCCCGGACAGCCCCTGCCCGGCGGCGGAGCATGGGCAGCCTCCAGCTGCAGGACTTCGCGGCGGGCTGGGTGGGCGGTAAGTGGTGCCGTGGGCTTGGGGGGGGGGGGGGGGGGGGGTAGGCATCGCAGGGGGACAGGAGCGCGCGTGGGGATCACCCCCCCCCCCCGTGTCACCCTCGGTCTGTGCCCCCGCCCGGCATCTTGCTTGGTTTTTTGGCTTTTTTGCTTTGCTTTGGCTCAGAAGCGCCGTTTAATCCCATTTCCACGGGCGGGAGACTTAAAATGTGTCTGTACGTGTGATGGTGCTGTGCGGCCGGGGGGAGCAGCTGGGAGCCCCCCAGGGCTCGGAGGGGAGCAGCCGGGCTCCCAGCAGCCAACCCGGGGTCCCCCAGCCGCACACACCCCAAAAGCCCCTACCTGGCCTTCACCCCACGTCCCGACAGGGCGACCGGGCTGGTGGCCAGGGCAGCAGTGCTGGCGGGGAGGGTATCGATCCCGTTTTGCTGAAAAAGCAGGTTAATAGGTTAGCTGACTCAAAAAAAAAAAAAACAAAAAACCAACCCAAAAAAACACCTGACCCTCTGCCGAAGGGTTAGGGAGCACTGCGTTTTGGATCCCTGGAGCCTGCGGAGGCTGCGCAGCGCGGGGTCGCTGCCCCTGTGCTATTGCTGCAGCCCCCCAGGACACCAGGGCATCCCGGGGGTGAACAGCCACCGGTGCTGCGGGTGGGAGGCAGTGCCCAGCCTTTGTGCATGGCACTGGACCACGGGTGGTCTTGGGTTAAGGTCTGGGAGGAGAGGGGACGTTTTATCGTACATTTTTCAGTAAAGTCATAATGCATTGACCGAGGACACGATGCTCTTTTCAGTCCTAACAGTGAGAAATTCCGTGCAGTCTCTAAAGCGCTTGGGGTCACTGGTTTGCACGGAGACTTGCAGGTGGGGAAGCAGCACAAACTACCCACCATCTCCACAAACACCCCACAAACCGCCAGTGGTGTCTGCAAGGAGCACACAAACCCATGTCCTGGCCATGGCACACGGGTTGCTCCGTCCTCCTGGAGAAGGGGGAAATGGAGCCATGCTCTGCCCTGCCACGGGAGCTCCTGGCAGCGGGCGGGTAGGCAGGATGGTGAGGGGGAATGGGCCCGTTTGTCCCAGAGAACCATGGGGAATGAGGCTGGATGGGGCTGTAGAGATCGATAGAGGGTAGGGTCCTCTTTATCCAAATCCTCCCTGACAGGCATCTCTACAAACTGCTCTTAAAATGGCAAAGGCTGGGGGTTCACAGTCCCCATCAGCTCTAGCACATCTCCATCTGAGCCGGGGGAAAGCGTTTCCTCATGTCTAACCTGAATCTCACCATTCTGAGGCTAAAAGTCTGCATGAGCCTGCAAGAGTGCAAGGGGGGTTGGCCATGGACTGGTCACACAAATACAACACCCCCTCCCTTCACCTGGATGCCTTCAAGATGTCACATGGATGGAGTCCAGGGGGGTATTCGGGGGAAGATGTGCAAGTGTGCCAGCTTTTTGCCTGTTGGCGGAGCAGGGACACTGTGCTGGGTGTTGCTCTGGCTTGGCCTGCTATGGCTGTTCCTGCAGGAATCTCTCCTCCTCCCCTATAAACCCATCGCTTCCCATCATATCACAAAAGCTTCCTCAATGTTTTGCGTAACCCATTGCTTTCATCCCCAGGAGCTGCCAGTGTGGTTGTGGGCCACCCCCTGGACACGATCAAGGTAAAACACTTTGAACCGGGCTCTCACGTCACCACCCAAAACCCCACCGACGGGGAGGTGGCCTCTCTTTAGGTGACACTTCAGAAGACCTTCACTTCCCCCGTCACCCCAAGGGTAGAAAGGTGTTGGAAGGCTTCAGCCTTTCCTCCTCCCCAACGCTCATTTTGAACGAGAAGCTAAAAGAACTGGCTGATACGTGTGAGTTCCTCCAGTGAGGATTAATGCTGAAAATTAAACCTGGCCTCACTTAATGTGCGGTTTACCAAACAGTTCTGCCAATGTTTTATTGAACTTTGCCACAGACGAGCATTCAAAGGGCAACGGGGGAGCTATATTTGCTTTGCTGCAGGCACATTTTTACATGTTTTCCTAGCGTTGGCAATGCTGGAAGGGCGGAGCGCTGAAATTGTTAGCCCAGGGCTAATTTACTATTTCTGCGAGAGAATTATTCCTCAGAGGGAAGGATTTAGAGAGGTAAGAAGCTATTTGCTAGCGTGGTGCAGACAAGCCCGTGCACACAGCCATACAGCCCGACCCCACCAGGCCGACCACCCCTGCCGATGCGGAGGTGCAGAGGAAGACCACAGCATCACAGACCCCGCTCCCTTCTCCTCTTGCACGGCGATAGGTGTCTCTGGCCGAGCTTTCCCTGCTTCGACTGCTCTGCCCACGCGCTCTGATCCGGTTGAAGCCTCGTTGCTGGCAGCCCCAAGGGCCAGTGGTCCCACCTGCACCTTCGGGACCCTTGGGGGGAGATGGGGAGGAGGCAGGCTCCAGCACAGCCCACCCCACACCCCTTCCCCAGCCATCCCCTTGCACGCAGCTGGCTCCCCTAGGGTTGGGAGGTGGCCTGCCAGCCCTCTCCCTTCCGAGGTGCTAAGGTGAGACCAGCCCGGGGAGCACCGCCTGCGAGGGTGGGTGCTGATCCCCGGCGGGAGGAGCAGCCAGGCTGCCCACAGCGGGCACGGGCAGGCTCTGCCCAGGGTTGCCAAGGCAATCCCCATCTCAGGCTGGCCCTCGGGGCGTCACTGCCAGGTTTGGAGGAGTTTGGCAACAACCAGAGAGAGGATCCTGCTGGGAAGCACAGAGTTTCTGGATGCCAAGAGCCAGCCCATCCTTCAGTGCTCATAAAGACAACTGTCAGGCTGACCCCTCTGGTGCCCTTGGCTTTGGACGTGGCCTGGGAATACCAAGTAGGCAGACTTGTTATCTTTCCAAATTTAGGGGAAGGGAAGTGGAAGGGAGAGTTTTTTACCCAGCGCTAAGCCAGCAAAGGGGCAGCTCAGCGGCATTTGCAGCCTCCAGGGGATGGAGGGTCCTTCCCTGCCTGGAGGAGAGGACAAGACTGAAGGAAAGGCTGGATGGGGTGTGTGGTATCTGCACCACGGTCCCCTTCAAGCCATCCTCCTCCTTCGGCGGGCCCCTTCCCAGTGCCGCAGCTCCCATCAAACCCAAGTAGCTATGGTTCCAGGGCCGTGCAAAACTCTAAATGGTTTTACATTTACTCACTTTCCATCCTCCGCATTGCGTTCATTTCCACAGAACTTTCTTCAGTTTCTGGATGTCACCCAAGGGCCCTGTCTGATTAAAATGTAGCAGAGAGGAGAAGTTTCTTGGGCCATATCCATACTGGTATCAGCTGACTTTGGCAGAGATGCCAGCAGGGATCTCACACAGGGTGTTAACACCTTAGCGAAGGGGCGTATGGGCAAGGAGCAGCTTGCGAGGATACTCAGTTGCCCTCAAGTTACTCAAAAAATTTATTAACTTGAACCTCTAAATACCGGGTTACTGTGTAAAAGGAAAAAAAACCAAGCCCATGGAGGCAACATGGAAATGCCTGGGCTAAGTGTGCAGACGAAGCCAGGAGGGAACGCAGGGCTGTGCACTGTGGTTGCCCTGTCCCGGGCTGCTCAGGGTGCTGCAGCCTCCCCGCTGTTCCCCCCCAGCCCCCTCATCCCCGGCGTCGGTCACGGTGTGCGTGGGTCTGCACCCACGGCCCACGCCTGCCTGCGTTGCACGATGTGAGCCACATCAGCCGTCGCCGGCGTCTTTGCCCACCAGCCTGTTCATACGGGCTCAGCAAATATTTGGCTTTCGCTGCTGCCTGCTCCGTGGCCGCTGGCCGGGCGCAGCGCGGGGCTCGGTGCGGGCCGATGGCTGGGGCGAGGGGTGAGCCTGGGCTTCGGTCCTCATTGTCCCCGGATGGGTGCCACCGTCCAGCCCCGGGCGGGACTCTGGGCCAAAGCACTTTGTTTTTCAGCCGGCTGATTGCTGCCCAAAACCTCTGCCCAGGTGCAAACTCCAGAGAACACTCACTCCTTTGGGCTTTAAATTCCCAAATAAAGTTCCTGCTTCACCCAAGTGCAAGTCGGGGCTGAGCCACTGGAGGGGATGGGGCACTTGCCCCCATCACGGGCTGGCACTGTCCCTCCAGGCTTCATCTTGCCGTTCCTGCTAGCAGCAATGATGATGGATACGACCAGAAATGCTGTCCCCATTCCCTAAAAACATCCCCAACAGAGCACGTGTGCGTGTATTCCTATAAAAAATGAGCTCCAGCCTCAGGCAAGATTAATTGCTGAAACCCCAGGTCCTGCAAACCAAACAGGGTTTCCATTTCCTCACACATCTTCAAGTCCAAAAAATGCACCGCTTGTTAGGGGTTTTTTATTGCAAACTTGTGAGCAGCTTGAATGAAAGATGATCTAAATGCATGTGCGCATGTGTGTGTATATATATATATAATGTGAGAAGGGGAAGGGGTGTTGAAGCATGCGGGCTGTGTTGTGATTTACATGCCATTTCTTACAGCTGTTGTGGTGTCTTTTGGAAGGGCTGTAACCATTGCTTTCCAGAAACATAATGGTTTTGTTGGAAATGGTATAAAAAAATGTATTTTTGAGTGAAGCGTGGAGAATTTCTGAGATGGAGCCGAACTATTTTGGCTCCATTTAGTATTTCTGTGTCCACCTTGGATAGGCAGGGCCCCAGAAGCCTCCCAGGGGAGCTCTTCCCTCCATCCTTCAGCCACGCATCCCAACCCGAGAGTCTCCAGATGGAGAGGACCACAGCACTCTCCAATTTCCGCGTAAATCCGGACCTTGCCAACGGCAGCAGCGCATACCAGCAGCCTGTGCGAGCGCCGCGCCGGGCCAGGGTAGCCGGGCTGGCCTCGAGAGCCATTTGACAGTCACCAATTCCAGATGTTGCAGAAAGCCTCAGCCCTCTGATGGCCCGTTTAGCCTCGCTTCTGGCAAAGTTCAAGGGGGGTGGATGCATATATGTCTTATTTGATTGCTCTGTTTTCTGTACAACTAAGGGAGGGTTCGCTCTCAAAGCGAAGTACACATTTTTTACGTAGCATGAGCTTATATTGAGCTGGAAGCACGGGATTTTAATGGCGTTTCATGAATGCCTTTTGCAGACTCGTTTGCAAGCTGGACAAGGCTATGGAAATACACTCAACTGCGTTCTCACCGTCTACAGAAATGAGTCTGTAAGTACTTTATCTTATTTAAAACGCGCCGGTAGAAAATGCAAATACATAAAGCAATTATACAAGATTACTGTGGACACCAGCAGTTATATGAAGACCAATAAAGGCGCAGTTTAAGACTGCAAATTCCTGCAGCCTTCCCTGGCTAACTCTAAGGTAACTCGCTTGGTTACTCCTATAGGGAAAAGAGAGATCCCTGGCAGGGAGAGGCAAATGACACTGCCCACATCTCCGCATGGGTCGGGGTGTTACACCCACAGTGGCTCTTTCGCCTGTACCTGCTGGCAAAGCTCCACTGCAGGTATTTTGCTGACTTTGGTGATGCCAGGACAGAAGCTGCCCAGAAGAGGGTCTTTTCCACAGGTTCCTGTGCTTTTGGCACATCCTCTGTTCCGCACTGTCTTTAGCAGTATGAATTAATCTTCATTTGCTCAGCATGTGCGAATGGTTGGTCCCAGCAGACGTCTGGTACTTGGATTTGCATTCCTGGCCTGGTTGACACATTGGGGTTTACCCTGCTCAGTCCCGTTTGCTCTCTGAACTCCTGCTCCCTTCCCCGGGTAGGTGGCCGGCTTCTTCAAGGGCATGTCCTTCCCGCTGGCCAGCATCGCCGTCTACAGCTCCGTGGTGTTTGGTGTCTTCAGCAACACGCAACGGCTCCTCAGCCAGCTCCGCCACGGAGACCCAGCTCGTTCGCCGGCGCTTGCCGACGTGGCTCTGGCCAGCGTGGTGACAGGGTTCATCTCCGTGGGCATCGGCACTCCAGTAGACCTGGTGAAGATAAGGCTACAGATGCAAACGCAGCCATATGTCAAAGGTAGGCAGACAGCGTTTCCTTCTTTCTCTGCCAGTTCTTGGTGTTTACTGAGAGCTTTGGGACAATTTTGCTTCAAGGCCCAGCTCTTTGCTGCCTTGTGCCACCTCAGCTGAGCTAAAAATGCTTCCTTCTGCCTCAGGATGGACCCCAACCTGCTCAGCTCAGGGGCGGGTTTTTATCAATGACGCTGATCAGATCTCTGCTGGCATTTCCAGCTGGTTGGGGTCTGTAACGAATGCAGGGGCAGGTCCAGGACCAGGAGATCCCTTCCCCACGTGGCCGTGGGGCAGGACCACTGAGTCCCCTGGGACCCCACCAGCACCCCCACGCCAGCTCCCCATCTCCCGCCGCACGCTCTCAGTCCCACACTTATTTGCCCATAAACTCCTCTCTGTTATTCTACCCTCATGGGTTCAAAAGTAAAAATTTCACATGTTCATTTGAAAACTGCTGGCTTATTGGGGGCAGGGTTATGGGTGCCCCAGCGCAGGCAGGACGGGTCAGGAGGGGACGCGGGCAGGACAGCTGTGGGCAGCTGTGACCTCTTCAGGAGCTGCGGGCAGAATCATAGAATCATAGAATTGTCTAGGTTGGATCATCAGGTCCAACCGTTAAGCAGAAGGAGCTGCTTCTGCTCGAGGCAGCGGCTGAATTTCACCGCAGGCTGCCAGTGCGGAGCAAACCCCACCGGAGGAAGAGACGGCGCAGCTTCAGGGCTCAGCAGCTTGGAGTTCAGCAGTTTCACAAGCGCATTTCTCGTGCTTACAGCTGCTGTGCTTAACTGTGAAATGTTGACATTTTTGCATTGCTTTGATAAAATGATATCGTGTCCATTTTTAAAAGCCTCCATGCAGCTTAGCAACCCAACGCCCTTTCCAAAAGCAGCTCGGTCCTCTGCATCAGAAGGGCCAGACTCTGAAGATGCCAAGGCTGTCAAAGATGCAGTTTGGCACCAGACGTGGTTAAAGTCCATGAAAATGGGGCACACAGCCTTAAATTCATTTGGAAATCTCACTGGGCAGATACCTATTGGGAGGCATGCAATGCACCTAAGAAAAAATCTGTCCTGAAGTGTCTAAGCATCTTTTAAAAATGGACCCAAGTCCTCTTTCTTAAAACTTTTTTGCCCACGCTGCATATTGATCCCAGCAGAAGAAAATGGACAGCAGGGATTTCTGCCTGTTCGCTGGCGGTGGGCTTTTAAGAGGGGTTCTGTAGCAATGTACCTATTATAACAGCTTTATCTTTTTTTTTTGCAGCAAACGTTAAGCTAAAGCCCACGGTTCCTGGATTTCCTGTGTACCGAGGCCCCATTCACTGCTTTAGGACAGTCCTGCAGAAAGAGGGGATAGCGGGAATATACCGAGGCGTGGGAGCAATGCTTCTGAGGGATGTTCCTGGGTACTGCCTCTATTTCATCCCTTACACGTTTTTCTGTGGATGGATTACCCCTGACGGATGCATTTCCCCTAATCCCTCCTCCATCTGGCTGGCAGGGGGGGTAGCAGGTAAGCACTGTTTCCCCCCCCCCCCCCCGCCCCAACACTGGCAAAACAAGGAAGGTTCCCGGGGGTGGCTCAGGGGCTGCCACATCCTCCTGGTCACCAGGAGAGGACATGGGGCTCGATGACCTTCCTGCCCCAAGGCCAGGTCCCCTGGCACCACGGCTGCGCTTTAGAACTTGACAAACTTTATGGCAGTTGTGTTATCAGACCTTCATCGGGCTCAGCGCCAGTGAGAAAGGAAAACAGCCAGCGCCTTCATCTCCCTGGACGTGGATGTCCCACGGCAGCCCGCGTATCACATTGCCAGTGATGCACGGCAGCCAAGATGCCTCCAGAAGAGGACTTCAACCTGTTGGCTGCCCACCAGGAGGGTGTGTACCCTACCTGCCCGCAGCAGAAGCAGGGTTGACTGTTACCGATCATCATCATCTTTTTTTCCCTGCGTACACCTGCCAGTAAAGACCGGCATGTGCGTCCCCCACCACGCTCACATGTGGAGTAAGGTCACCCCCACACCCACCCCCCATTTCTCAGCCGTTTCTAAATCGCAGACCCCTAACTGCAAGTCAATCCTTAGCTCAGCTAATGATTACAAAATGTCCTCTCCATTTCTCCTGCGAACAAACAGAGCCCTGGCCCATCTGGACAGCTTCTCTAGTATGCCCCAACACTCAGGTAGGTCCAAACAAACTCTTGTCTGTCCAACTGGGCCATGCATTGCGGTCACATGCCGACCTTTTCAGAGAGGCAAACCATCCAACTCAGCTGCAGGCTAATCAATGTAAATAGATGGCTTCTTTAGATGAACGATGATGTATCTCAGCTGCGTGGAGCCTAATCCTGATTGCATGAGATGGACCAGCCTCTTATTTGCATTCTCAGTTCAAGCTTTGCTTTTCAGCAGTATTATCTGAGGACTCCAGTTGTTCTGACGTTGCCCTCAGTGGCAGCTCCCTGCAGCTTGGGCTCCTCCTGTGGCATGTCCATGCTCCACCAGGAGTAGAGCAGAAGATGCATTTGTGCCTGGGGGAGCATCGCCTGCGCTGCCTGTGTTTGATGACCAGCGTAACCCCCAAAATCTCACTGCTTCTTCCAGGAACAGGGAACTTTGCTCCCAGAAATACCGTTCCTGTCTCTGGGCAGGGTGAATTCCCTGAGATGAAAACCCTGTGAACCTGGTGTTGTAGATGAGAGGTGAATTTCTGAGTTCGCCGACCTGCAGCCAAGGAAATATAGAGAAGAAACTGTTCAAATACTTCTGCGTTTTTCTAGGAGCCATTTCCTGGGGGACTGCTACTCCAATGGATGTTGTGAAAAGTCGACTTCAGGCAGATGGAGTTTATTTAAACAAGTACAAAGGGACCCTTGACTGTATCTTGCAGAGCTACCAGAATGAGGGCTTAAAAGTAAGTGGTCTTTGAAGTAAAATCTGGGTATCGGGTGTTTAATTTTCAATTGGGAAATACAATGGCTGTTACAAACCTATCTGTGGGGTTGAGAGACAGCGAAAGCCAGTTACAGTTGAATTATAATAATGGCAGTCTGTAATTATAGTGCAAATTCTTTCTAAATCATAATAGTGGGGGTAATAACGTGCTTTACAGCAATGAAAAAATGAATGACTGGGGGCCACGGTCTGCTGGTGTAATTAACTTAAAATAACGCTTCATGGCAGTGCACTTAATTGCGAATATCATAAATCAGAGGTAGAAAATCCTGCCTCTGTGATCTCTTCTACAAAATGCAGAGGTCAAATGTTTCCCACTGACACTGAGGTCAATGGGAACCGATTCCAGTGGGACCGCGCTGGCAGCCTGGCTGCGTTTGGTTGCCTTGGGCAATGCTTTGGTGGAACCGATGCTGCGGTGTGCACTGCCCACCCCCATGTTGCACCAAGGCAGAGCAGATTGAAAATGCTCTTAAATCAGAATTGCTTCAGCTGCAAAAAGTGAAGAAAGGGCTGCATCCCAACCCCCCCTTATCTCCTTTGCCTGACTTTGTTAGTGTAATAGAAGTCACTTGTTTCACCTGCAAGCATTGCCTCAAACGTGAACAGCAGAGAACCAGGGCTTGCGGCTGTATTGCACGGCCAATGCATGGTTACGAGTAGTGACGTCTTCTGATGTTGAAGTAAATCTGTATTTAAGTTCTCATCCAAACAGCATGTGGGCTCTGAGCTCCAAAGTGTTAATTTTCACATTCTGAGGGAAAAGTAGTAAGTTACAAAAAGAAAAATAACCCGCAGAATCACAAGTCAGGGGGATTTAAATATTTGCCAGCGTGCCGCTATGTTACGCCAGCCGCCACAGCAGCCTGGGCTGGTTTTTTTGCCATTGAGTGAAGGAAGTCAGAGTCATGTGAAGCACAGGCAGCTGGAGAGATGCTGAAGAAGATGCTTGGGCAGTCAGAGGCTTTCACAGTAAAACACAGGGAGGCTGACAAGGGAATTTCCATGTGCTTTCCCTTCTCCCTCCATCCTCATCCTCACCCCTCCCCTCCTTATCCTGTCTGAGTAGAAACAACTAATGCAGGCACTTTAGGGGTTTTTGTTTGAGGTCTGAGCTCCTTGCAGTTTTTCTGCCATCGTGCCTGGCACCCGGACCAGAGCCGGCAATAGGATTAGGTAGCAGTTGATGACAAGACTAGATCCTCCTCTTGTAAGGAAAATCTTTTTATATGTTGGGAGACAGAGCACTGGCAAACAGCAAACACTGCTCTGGATGTTTTCATTCTGGGACAAAGGAACAGCATTCGCAGGGCTGTGAGCAACCTGATCTGGTTAGTGGTGTCCCTGCTCCCTGCAGGGGGGTTGGACTGGGTGACCTCTAGAGGTCCCTTCCCACCCAAACCATTCCATGATTCTATGAAAATAATTGCCTGCTGTAAATACAAAAATGTAAACATAGCCCTCTTCTTTCTCCATAGTCAGGTGTGTTCGCTCTGATGAGAACAATTTATACCTCTGGGCTTTTCTGCATCATCTTCATTATCATTTGACTTGGCACGCTCGTGTTATTTATGGATACTGTAAAAAATTTGAATTTTCACCCAGAAAATTCTATCTTTCCTAGTAAATCAAGTCATATCCTAAATACCCCAATATTGCAATTTCACTTTGCAAACTTGACCCTAAACCATGTGAAGACGTTCTGATTCTGTCTTGTACAAGTCAGCGCCGCGCACTAGATGTGTTGGGTACAAGATAGAGTCTTGTTGAGCAGAGCTCAGTATTTTGGGGAAAATACAGGTTAGACGCTTAAATCTCTGGGCTTCTGGTCCTGTAGCCAAGATCTTCCATGCTTTCTTCCAGGAGCTGTGGGAGCTTCGCCTTCGTAAGGCCTGGAAGGGGGCTTGCTTTGCTGATGTTACTTTTTGTGTCTGTTCTGAACTTCTGGTGTTCAGCTGAGTGACGGCAGCGATCAGCCCGGGTGGTTATTGGAGGGATTTTGTGAGACGCAGGCCAGCAGAGCGATTCCCTGCAAGCATCATTTCGTACAGAGGCTCAGCCCGGGGCAGTGTTTCGTGCGCACCCCTGCACAAACCAGGCAGCGGCGTGTGGAGCAAGGGGGGGTTCGAAGGGAGATGAGCCAACGCCAGGAGCGACAAGGGCCCCTTCTCCACTTTCCAAAAAGCACTTTACTGTTCCAGCACTTAAAAGCCGCAGGGTTTTCCACTCCTGTAGGTGCCAGCATCTTTTCAAAAATATATAGATTGAGCAGAATGGGGAAGCCTGGCTGTGTAAATTCACACTGATTATCTTAACGAAAGAAAACTCTGGGATATGTATGAGCACCAAAGCTTGACCTTAGGAGCCCACATGCGGAAATACCATCTTCTATTGAATATTTTTTCCAAAGCCAGGGGCGAGAGCTAATTCTCAGCAAGGTACAGAGTGGCTCTAGATTTCTGCTGATTGAGAAATTGTTTCTGTGCTCAAAGGTGAAACCTGCAAAATAGTCCACGTGGCATGGTGCCTGCGTCGGCCGGGCTGGCCCGCAGCCACGCCGCTCCCTCTCCACTTCCCAAACATCTTCTGCACCCACAGACCCAGCCCCGGGAGTCCGAGCATTTGCCGCATGAAAGCAACAGCCGCCTTCTTGTAGCCTGGCGCTTGCATGATCCTCACAGCTCGGGTATGCAAAGGTAGACCCGTAGCTAGGTAGAACACGGGAAGACGTTTTAGATTTCTTGCTTTCTGCTCTACGCCAGTGGCATGAGGCCATTTTTTACCCTTTACCTCTGGTAGCCCTTGCTGGCAGATACAGATGAGGGTCCACAGGGAGCACGGAGCACAATGATACCAAACCAGTGACTTTTGCCATTGCGTCTCCCTTCTCCAGTGCAGACTTCAGCAAAGGCCAGCAGTGAGAGCATAGCTCCTGAGCAAACCAAGATTTGGTTCTTCAGAACCCCACTGTGACTTTGTTCAATGTTTTCTTCTTCTTCTTAAAATAGCCAGTATATTCCTATGCTCTAACCTTTCTCCATCCCCAACAGGTCTTTTTTAGGGGCATCACGGTCAATGCAGTGCGAGGATTCCCAATGAGTTCAGCCATGTTTCTTGGCTATGAACTTTCCCTCAAAGCAATGAAAAGAGACCAAACTGAGACCAATCCTTAACTTCCAGGTCAGCGCATAAAGACCCTCTAGCTTTATTAAATTTAGAGAATTAATCTTTTAATCAAGTGGAGTTGCAATTGTATAGATCCTCTGAGAGCCAGATAACTTACATGGGCACCTCCACCTGAATAGTCAAACACTTTTCAAATTGGGGTCCGTGGGATTTGGAGCAGTCAATAGATGTGCCGATGGATTTTTGGTTTCCTTCCAGATCTCCTGGCATTTCATTACAATTCATTCTGATTGTTGTGATTGTTTTGATGAGTGTGAATCAGAAAATCTGAAAGGAGAACATTCTCTAACACATTATAAGTTCTGAAGTACCATTCTCACCGAAGGCCCCGCACAGTATCCTTTCCTCCTTTGATCCATCCGCACAGACCTGAAATTAAGCCTTTTCAAAGTGTCTTGATTATCAGCTCACAGTTTTAGTCTTTCCCTCATAAACCTAGGGTTGTGTAAAGGAGCAACATTAAAAATATCTGATGACAGAAACGTTTTTAGCCGTTAGATACTCAAGATGATTCTTGGCAGTCTTTGCTGTTTTCTGCAGTACGTTATAAACCTCCTTCTTTCTTATTTCAAAAGTGTTGCCAAGAAGACCTGAAAGCCCCTTCTTTTCCTGAGCCAAATCGGTGGTGTGGTGTTGGTGATGGCTCAGCTGCTCTGACTGAAGACTCCCATCCTGCACCTATGGCATCTGCTTTCTCTTCTGCCGCAGACTTGGTCCCTGGAGGACTCTGAAAACTGCACCAGCTCAATCCAACCCAAAGACCATTTTCTTATCAAATCTCTCACTCTGTTGCCTAAAAGCACCTTAGTAATTCCCATGGTGGCGTTGGGCTTTTTCACCGCCGACATTTTTCCCGTTGACGTTTTTCCCATTGAGAACAGCCTCCTTCCCTTTCCCGCACGAGCGAGATGCACCCAGCAGCAGCCCCCACCCGGCATCCGCGGAGGGATGAGCGGCTCCTGCGCAGCACTGTGTGTAATGCTCGTCTGCTTTGTGGACAGGGAAAGGGAAAGGGGTGTTGGGGTTCCTATAGGAAGGTCTGGATTCCCGCCAAAACCAAGCCTGCTTTTGGGATTGAAGAAGTGGATGACTCCACCTCTATGAATGAATACTCATGCTTTGCATCACAGAACTCTCCCCTTTGCCACAATCCGGGCAAGATTATCATGAAAAGATGTGAAGGGCTTCAACAACCTCAGTTTGTTATCCAAGATATAAATTAAACTGGGAAACAGAAGGATGTTAAATTTGGAGACTAAGCTGCTCTTTTTCTTCAGAAAACAATAAAACGAGTCCGCATTTCACGTTGGTGGCTGTCTATTAATTTACCGAACTCGCCTGGTGTAGCCCTCCAGGGACCTGCTAGAGGTGCCTCGTTAGACCACCTGATTTCCTTGACATGACAGTCCAGCTTCCCAGATGCCAAATCCTGCAGACACCACTTTGCAGCCGCCAGCAAATGAAATCTCTCTAAAGGATGCAGAGTTTATCCCAAACTGTTCTCTGAAATACACGGGCCAGCTTCATGCCTACAGCTCTTTGCTGCAATCCCACTGAGACAACTGGGGCAGACCCAGGTCTCTCTCTGGTCTACCTCAGCCTTTCAGTTATTCCAAGATCTTTGATATCATGATTCTTTCTGTTTATGCTGTTAAATATCTCCATGCTTTATTTCCTAAGCACGGAGCTTCTGATGCCAAAATCCAAGAACGACCAGCTCTGCTGGGACAAGAGGACTCTGGTGGTGCTGGCAGGAGAAGCTGAGGGGTAACAGCCTTGCATGCAGAGGGATGTGCAGCATGGGGGAACAGTCTGGGACAACCCCGTCCTCTGGGAAATGTATGGTTTCCCCCCCATCTTCCTCTGGAGAAGAACAGCTCCGGGGAAAAACCCCAACGGTGGCAGCTTCAGCAGATGCCCTCAATGGAGGCTTCTGAAGACAGCCTGGACTGGCTGTCCAGCTTTCCTCCATAAGAGGAGAAGGAAGGAGAAACTCCTGTGTCCTCTTCCCTGGATGAATGGAAGAATTGGCAGCAAGATTTTAAGACCTCAGCAGAAAGCGCCTAAAAACTCCGGTCTGGAGCAGTACTCAGAAATGGGACCCCCAACCTTGGGCTCCTCTTCACTGGGGCCCAAATTAAAAACAGAAGCATGGCTTCCCCCCAAACTGGCCTTAAAAAGTGGGAGAAAGAGCTGACGTTGCTTCATCTCTGGACTTGCAGGCGAGGAGGCTCACAGTGCCTTTGAACTTGGCAAGAAGACAGGGAGCGGTTTTTGATAAACAGTACGGATAAAACTGATGAGCCTTCACACAAGTATGTGTTGCTGGCGGCATGTAAGGATCC
Organism: Gorsachius magnificus; assembly: GCA_034008185.1. Classification (NCBI taxonomy): domain Eukaryota; kingdom Metazoa; phylum Chordata; class Aves; order Pelecaniformes; family Ardeidae; genus Gorsachius; species Gorsachius magnificus. The sequence continues at coordinate 19,412,067 of CM067093.1, forward strand.
ATCCTTTCCATGTCACCTATTTTAATGCATATACGTACAATGTGTTCTTTAGGTGCATAATATCATACGCCTTCAGGGCTCATACTTGGGGACACTGGTTCTTCAGTGCAAATAAACGATGTTGCTTATCTGCCTGCATTATGTAAAGTGGACCATGAATTAATTAAACTGATGAGGCTTGCAATGAGCTGCGTATCTGCATGATCCTGCCCTCACGGTGCACAGGTTTGCTACATTCAGTGCCCCCCAGGCATAAAGCCCTGACACCCACGTTGGAGTTGCGTAGTGGTTTTTCCTGATCCTCCTCATCCAATTAAACCAGTTTGGAGACAGATGCCCAGGATTTATTCGGACAAAACTCTCATGTAACATGCACCCACCAGAAGGAGCTGTCAGAGAGAGCTGTGGACTACCTGGTGTAGAAAGGGAGCAGAGGGCAGAAAGCTTTTAAGATAAAAACACAAAAAGCAAGTGGGAAGTGAATAAAAAGCTTTGGCCACATGATGGCATCCTGCTCCGTGGCAGGGCACGGCTGCCTGCTGCTCGCTGGACCTGCCAGGCAATCTCGTTCTGTCTTGCTCCATTCAACCCCAAGTCCAGGTTTGCTCCCGGACCAGCACAGGCTCCCTTCCCAGCCGGGCAGCCCCAAGCTGGGCAGCGTGCAGGTGGTTTTGGGGTGACCCTGCCCTGCCGATGGCTTCCCTAGCCGAGCAGCGTGGGAGGCAAGCCCTGGGTGCGCTGGTTAATCGGTGGATCACCCCGTTGGTGTTCACAGGCAAACCACGAGTGAGGTGAAGCAATGGCGGGCTGGAGGACGAGGGTGTAGAGGGTGACAGCAGCCTTGGCCACCGTGCAGGACGCTGGGCTGATGCTGGGTCAGGCACAGCAGGGTTGGACAAGCAGCTTTTGAGGCACGTAGGTTTTGTGGTATGGTTGTACCCGTCGCTGTGATCGATCACAGCGGATCCCTGCACACAGAGCCCGATAAATCATTTAGTCTTGCTTTTGAGGTAGTGAGTGTGTGGCTGTGCCACCAGGGAAAGAGGTCCAGTGGTGGGGTTGGGTGACGCCGCGGGGGGCCAGCCCGGTGTCTCAAAGATGAGGGACGGCAATTACAATTTATGCATGCAAAGACTTGACGGGTCTGTGTCTTGCGAATGATTTTCTTCATGATCTATGAAATGCATTCATTTTTAGAGATAACATCAATATCATTATCCCTTGGCAGAAATTAGGATCTCTAAGGAATCCTTTTCAGGGATCTGCTGATGGGAGTTTAAAACAGTGCCTCACCTGGCAGGCAAGCAGCCATACATACAGCTGATTCTAATCCCTTGTGTGGGGCACTGATGGCATACGATGGTGGTTTTGTCCCTGAATTACATGAAAGAAAAATCCCCCACGTCAATGAAATTCAGGATATGGACCTGCTCCTCTGCCGCTGCTGTGGCCGTAGCGAGCAGCCGTCGGTGGGACGCTCCCCAGCACCACGCTGGAGTGGGAGCAGGATCTCCTTGGTAGCTTGCTCATAGATGCTCCACATTTCTAAGATAAATGCAATAAATCCTAAAATTGGTATAAAATGAGAATGGAGACCAGCAGGGTCAGGGATACCCACTCCTGTGCTTTTCTTGCCTGGAATACGAAAGCACACTCAGACCTGTCATGCCTGAAATGAGTCTGCAGTTGCCCGGCTTTCATGTCACTGGTGGTGTTCCAGCTCTTACAACACCCCATCTTACTTAATGGGATGCTGGCTGTGTAGCTGTTTTTCCCAGTTTATACACTATGTAGTGCTATGGAAGGGAAAAAAAAGGTAACAGCTGCTTGTTTCCCCATTTAAAAAAAAAAAAAACCAAAACCAACCAGGACTCAATTTCCCAGTGAAAAGCTATTTTTCTGGACAACAGCCCTGACCTGGAGGAAGGTCTCTGGTGCAGGGAGAAGCCTCGGGGTGCCCACGGGGTGCGAGGTGGGAGCAGGCTGGGGCTGCCCTCCAGCCAGGGGGCAAGGAGGGGGCCACCTCGCCTCCCCGCTTCTGCAGCCCCACGGCTACTGGGCACCTATAATGTCCTTGAGTCCCTTCTCGCAGGCAGGGTGCAGCTGACAGCCCATGCAGGAGCTCGTCCCCAGCCGTTTTAGTGCCTGCTGAAGCCTGTGATGGCTCTGGGCCAGGCTGAGATTTTTCTCATGCCTCGGGAGTCCCTGCCTGGTGTGTCCGCACCTTGGAGGAAGGCAAGATCGCAGCCCCCATCTCAGCTTCTCTTCTGCTCTTTACTTGGGAAATATAGGAGTAGGTGATGACTTTGCAGGCATTAAGACATATTATATCTCCTTGGTTTATCTGAAGTTCCTTGTTTTGTCACAGAGGCTGTTACAGTAGAGATTTCTCTCCTAGACACCGCGTTCACATAAGCCAAGAAGGCCAATGCCTGTCTTGTCCCCATGAAGAAAAGGGTAGAGTCAGAAGAACTGGTGAGATCCAAGGAGAGAAGCGAGAAGTTCAAGCTGCTAAATGGAGTATAAACTGCACAAGAACAGTGTCCTTTCTCTAAAGTCACCTTCTGCCTATATATGCTCCTATAGTGATGCATAGACTGATCACTACCAGCTCAGATCAGTCGTATGTGAAGTATCCTTCCAGAGGTAGGCTCCAAAGGGAAGCGAGCCATGCACTGAGGGCAAAATGAAGTAGTTACTCTGATTTTCAAAGCCGTTCTCCTGAAGTGTAGATCCTGTGACAGCTCCAGAGTCAGACACTGGTGGAACAGCCAACCTGTTAAGGGCCATCCATGCAGTAGAAGGACAGTATCTTTTTAAGGGGGTCTCAAAGGTCCCATACGAGGTTTCACTGTAAGATATAAAATGCTGGAAACATCAAGAAATCTTTTCTTAGTGTAGGTGAAATACTAAGGCTGCTGGACTGTAGAACACCAAAACTCCAACAAGAATACGAAGGTCCTCTTGAGTGATGGAGAAAGCAGTGGATAACCTTGGGTCACAAGGAGAAACATTTGGAGAAACAAGACCCTTGCAACTGGGGAAGACATCAGGAAAAATTTCTTCACAGAAAGGGACTGGAATGGGCTGCCCAGGGAAGGGGTTGAGTCCCCAGCCCTGGGGGGATTTAAAAGCCGGGCAGACGAGGTGCTTAGGGGAATGGTTGGGCTTGGGGATCTTAAAGGGCTTTTCCAACCTCAACGATTCTGTGATTCGAAGCGTAGGCTGAGCCAGCCCTGCCACCAACACCCTGTGCTTCAAGACGGGCACCTACGTGGCCTCACCTGCTGTAAAAGCACCAGGACTTACAGAGCTCGCCTTCATGGATTGCCTTGGCTCATGGTCTATTCCCCCGTGTTTCAACACATTTTCGCACTAGCGTACCATACTTTACATACAGCATAGAAAGTCCTGCCAACTCTTACGGAAGAGGGCCAGCCTCTTCTTACGCATGCAAGTAAGGCGTGAACCAGTAGCTGTGCTTATTTCCTTATTAAATTGCGATCGCCGTGCCTCAATCAAGCAGTCTGCAGGTGGTTTTTCAATGCTTCCAGCATGAAAAGCAAGTTGCACTGCGGGTCTGGCTGGAGAGGGCTCTAACGCAGCCACGGAGTGAATGCCTGGCGCTGTCTGTCTGTCTGTCTGTCCTGCATGTTCACCCTTCCTCTGCATGCTGCGCTCAGAGGGAAATCCAGCACCCAGGGTTATCTCCCAGCGGGACAAGTGAGGAAGGGTGAGTGGCCTGATGATCTGAGAGCTCGGCAATCTTTCTCTTCCCTGGTGTGAAAGCAGTCAGGCCCACGAAAGGGGATGCTGAGGTGAGAGCAATGGTGGCATCAGGAAAACCTTAAAATAGAGGAGAACTGGTGACCTTTGTTGACGATTCCTGTTTTTCTCTGCTTACTTCTGGACGCTGTTTTCTGTGGGATGCACTTCCAATACGTGCAATGCCCAGCACGTTGGCTGGCACGTTGCTGTCAGGGCTTTTTCCTTTTAGATGCCCCAGTTCTCGTTAAATAGCATTGCAGCATGGAAAGCTTGGCTCCCCTGCTGGAAAAGCCAGGGAAGCTCCACTGACTGTACTGTGGCATGGAGCAAGGACGACTCGCAGCTCTGAAGGTCCCTTTCGGGTGTGCTCCCCCCTCTCACGGCTCCTGAGCACCGCTAGATTTGATTAGTTAGTTTAAACAGTTTCAAATTAATTAAAACTCTTCTGAAAGGAATGGGGGCTCCATTTCCTAGAGAAGCTAAGGTGAGGACGTCGCGTGGTCCATCTGCTAGGACAGAGCCGAGCATGCGGCTGCCAGGAGGGGCCACTGCCCCCTTCAAGCTGGCACGTGAAATGAAAGCCTGACTTCATCTGGATTTTGCACCTTTCTGTCACAGGCAGTCTTGCTATCACTATGCTATGATTTACCCTTCCATGGAGGAATTAGAATGAGCTTTTTTCCTTTATTTCTTCACTGGCATATGTCATCTGGGTCGGGGTAACCCCTGGGATCAGTACAGGCTGGGGGAAGAAAGGATGGAGAGCAGCCCTGCCCAGAGGGACTTGGGGGCACTGATGGATGAAAAGCTGGACACAAGCCGGCCATGGGCCCTGGCAGCCCAGAAGCCAACCCTACCCTGGGCTGCATCGGGAGAAGCGTGGCCAGCGTCGAGGGAGGGGATTGTGCCCCTCTGCTCTGCTCTGGGGAGACCTCCCCTGGAGCCCTGCGTGCAGCTCGGGAGCCCTCAGCACCAGGAGGACATGGAGCTGTTGGAGCGGGGCCAGAGGAGGGCTACTAAAATGCTCCGAGGGGCTACTAAAATGCTCCGAGGGCTGGAGCCCCTCTGCTCTGAGGCCAGGCTGGGAGAGTTGGGGGTGTTCAGCCTGGAGCAGAGGAGGCTGCGGGCAGAGCTGAGTGCGGCCGCTCAGGGCTTCAAGGGGGCCCAGAGGAAAGGGGGGGACAAGATTTTTAGTAGGGCCAGCTGTGACAGGAGAAGGGGTGATGGTTTTAAAATAAACCAGGGTAGGTTTAGACTAGATCTAAGGAAGAAATTCTTTCCAGTGAGGGTGGTGAAACCCTGGCAGGGGTTGCCCAGAGAGGGGGTGGAGGCCCCATCCCTGGGAACATTCCAGGCCAGGTTGGCCGGGGCTGTGAGCAACCTGATGTGGTTCAAGGTGTCCCTGCTCCTGCAGGGGGGTTGGGCTGGGTGACCTCTGGGGGTCCCTTCCAACCCAAACCATTCTATGATTCTATGATTCTATGAACTTTATCTAAAAGAAAGGAAGAAAAAATACTCCAAGCCACCTTATCTCTGGAAAATGAAACTATCAATAGTATCTTTTCATTTGTGGTCTTTGCAAGTTCTTACATCCTTATGAGTGTACACAGCAAATGTAAAACAAACTGGTATGTTATCTTGGTATTTTTCTTCTACAGGGAATCTTTTCTCTACGTTACAAAAAACCAAAGAGCACAGTGTTTCTTGGAAACACTACAGTGGGATGACAATTCTGTCATGAGAACTCAGAAGATTGGGAGGTTCCTGCTGACCAGGCTAAAATAGTTATTTGGAAATTGGATGTTTGTGTGACATTTTCAGTCAATCAACCTCTCATCAAAATAGGTGCATTGAAAGGGAATCCCTCCCAAAGAATTTACACATGAATCAAGAATGTACAGGACTTTAGATGAGGATTTCCAAAAGAGCCAGAGGCAACGGCTTGTAAGAGACCACAGAAATTTATGGGGAGAGTTTTGCGTGTCCACCTTTTCCAGATACCTGTTCTGGGTTGGAATCTTACAATCCTGTTCCGCAGAAGTTGGGATCTTGACCCCGGCGCACCCAGCCGAGGTGCTGCCTTGGTGTCGGGAGCACCCCCGGCCGAAGGCGCTCTCTGCCCCCTCCCGTGCTCTGCATCCTTTAGGACGCCGGGAAGCGGTGTGAGGGTTGGGGATATGCGACCTGCTACGGCACGGTCCTGCCCCGGGCTGACCACGCCGATTCCTCCCGCTCAGGTTTCCCAAGGGCAGCGTAGGGGATGTGTCCATGGGCTAAAGCACCCGCTACCTGCCAGCTTGGTGATGTTTACTAAAAATCCTGGGTTTCTGTTCTTCATTTTGCTTCTGATTCTTCCAGCCAGAAAGCTTAAAAGGGAGGAAAAAGCTTCGGGAAGACCAGGCTTAGCACGGGTGGCTCCCGACTTTGACAACCGGCCTTTCAAGGCTTGTGGGTTCGCATCCTCGGAGGGAAGTGGACTCCCACAGCCGCCTTCCCACCTACTGCAGTTTGGCTACTGAATTTATTACGAATTTGTTTCAGGGTTTTTCAGTCTATTTCCTCCCTACATTTTGGCCTGTGTTGCTGGAAGAGAGATCCGGGGAGAGGAGCAGAGGCAGAGCAGCTACCTTAGACACGAGGACAGAAACCGAACTGCTGATCATGTTTAACACACAAATGACAATGTGGTTGTGAAAATACGTTGCCGCAGCTGGTCATCACAATGACGACTTTTAAAATATCAACCCCAAGTGTTTAAGGATTATGTGAAAAAGCTGGTCTTTTTGCTGGGATGGCAGCAAATACTAATTTCCGCGGTCTTTGGATCAGCCTCTAAATGCCGGAATAGAGCTAAACTCTCCACAGAGAAGCTGTAACCGGCGCCACTCGCTTCTGCGCCCAACCTGCTGCTGCTCCAGCCACAACCTGGGAAGTTCCTTCCCTGCCAGTTTGACTTCTGGTGGTTTCTGATTCACTGTAAATTGAATACAGCTCCTCTGGTGACCTATTTGCCCTGGGGCAACAACAGCAGGAGATGGATCTCGTTAAGCAATCAGATGGAAACGAAAAGATGGAGAGATAGCGCTGGCACTGCTGGCAGCTAGAGGCTGCCAGGAGGAACGGCCAGCTCAGGGAGCAGCTCGGGAGCAGCTCTGGAAGCTCTGCTGTTCCGATTTTCAGCGAGTTATGAAAACACAGATCTTGTCCTTTGGGGCTACAGGCCTGGGAAGAAGCTGCCTGATCTGCTCCCTGTCCAGTGAATGCAATTCCGTCTCCCATAGGGAAAGGCCCCAGTTTTCTACCCTGCACACCCTTTATGCCACCAATTGCTTTCACTCCCAGAGCACGGCCGCTGCCCTGGGACATCATCCCTTAGATGAAGAGGCCCTGGGGACGCTGCTAAGGGTGTCAGGGTTTGTAAAATTCTGGCAAAGACAGAGCATAGCAGCTACTGGGCAGAATGGGATTTCTAATGAACATATTTTCCTTAAAAACAAGCAGTAGAAGCTCCTGGCTGTCACAAAGAGCCCCTCGCCCCTCTCTCCCCATGGCTTGTTGCTACATTCCTTGCACAACTTTGGCTAAACCCAAGATGCTTGCGAATTCTTTCCTTTAAAACCACTTGAAATCATTTTTCAACCACCTGAGACACCAAGCATCCCACAAATGTTACACCCCATTTATTTCCTTCAGGGATTTATGCTTCGAACTGATTGCTCCGGCTCGTGCCGTGGGGCTCTACTGGCTGGAGAAACAGAGAGCAGCAATGCCCATTGCTTTGCTTGAGCAAAAAGCTGTTTCCTCAAGGAAGCCCTACCCGTCATGGCAGTCCCTCTACTGCTTTGCAGGGAATCACAGGCTCTCAACCATAAATCAGTGATTTTAGCCCTTTCCCAACAGCCCAGTGCCTTAAAGATGCCACTGCCTGGCTCACGAGTGCCATCCCCATCATACACTTTTGTGCGTCTGCTGATCATGAAGTAGCCTGCTGCCAGCTTTAACTTGCCAAGGGAGGGTCCCTGGCATTTTCCAGCTATTCCCTGGGGCCCATGTGAAAGCTGTAGCTGCCTAATGGGATTTGTGCACTTCCCACACTGAATCACCTAAGGGCAAACTTCAAAGAGAAGGCAGGGAGCATCTGCCCCGGCCCGGGGCGGGCGCTGGGGCAGGGGCAGGGGGCAGATCCTCCCCTGCTCCCCTCGGCGTGTGGGCAGATGAATCCCTTGCAGTAGGCAAACCACCAGAGAAAAACCAGCAAATTACAACTCAATGTTTTCTCTTTCCAGGGCAGCTTCCAAAGAGATCGCACTTGTCCTTCAGCCAGACTGACCAGTGGAAGGCTCAAGCTTTTGGAGAAGATCTTTGAGGCATAACAGCATTTAAGGCATTACGGGATGGAAGCTTAAAAGTCAACACTGGGGATCTAAAAGAAATTTGAACATTTGCTCTGCTGAAAAAAAGAACACCCCTGTGGCCGCAGAAAGCTCTAGCAGACATTCGGCCCGGCTGGGAGGCTCCAAGCGAGAGCGTTTCCAGGTTAATATCACTTTGGTCGCCTAGGACAAATTTTGCATCCATTCCTGTCTGCTTAAGCAGGAACGGGTGGGATGAGATATTGCAGGCCATGTTTGCGCTCTGAGGGCCCGATCCTTACGTGCAGGTGGGGGCACTTGCCCGTGGCAAGGGCGGGATCGCAGTCAAGGACCACGGGATCGCTCCCTGGATGCGGCAGCTGTAATTCAGCATGACGACTTCTCCAGGCACTGCGCCACAGCTCCGTCTGTCTGTCTGTCTGCTCAACAGACCCCCCCAGCGCTACCAACGTGGTTTGAGAAAGGTCCTGCTTTGAATGCCAGGGGAAGCCAGCTTGCAGCCCGCCGCTTCGTTTTCTCAGGAACTCTGGCAATGCTGAACGTTATTGACACTTCACTTTCATGGAACTGTAATTTACATAAGCACAGGAGAAAAAACCCACATCTGAAGAAAAAAAATGCTTTCATAGATTTTTAACCATTGTTTCCTGTTGGGGTGTGATATCATAATGCTCAAATTAATCACTTCTGAGGAGCATCTGTGAATTTCCACAGTACTAAAGAAAAGTCACTGCAGTAGGTGACTCAATTCCACATTTGATTTCTCTAAAATGCTGTCCAAGTGAGTGGGAAAAATAGTGGGCACCTGGTATCAGTTTTATAATTGGGTTTTTCCATATGAGAATGGGAATTTTGTGAAGACTCGATTAAAAGGAGCGTCCTCCTGTTCTCCTGCCACCCATCAGACTGAGTCGCACTCGCATGCCAGCATGCTGCCATACCTCCTCCTCCTCGCCTGCCTGCTGCTCTCTGGGCAAGCACAGAGTTGCAGTGTCAGTGAAATTATCCGGCATACAACATACCTACTTGTAAGTGGCTCTTTAGCACCTGAATTCTGTGAGAATGCGTGCTTGTAAAATAGATGAAAATAAAGACTGACTTCTCGCTTGTTATTCTTCCAGAACAGTCCTGCAAGCTGCCCGTGTCGGGAGACAGCTGTCGGTGTGAGTACATGGCTTTTGAGAATACCCTGAAACTAAACAAAAACGTACTTGTGTGTTGAATGCTAGCGATGCTGGATTTTAATGCTCACTCCTTTCATTTTCAGTCATGTTCGTGTCTTCCCATTGCTGAGGTAAGCCTGGTTGGTTGTTTTTTGGGTTTTTTTTAAGCTACTGTAGCCATTAAAGAAGTTCAGTATTAACGGAGTTTAAGTTTGTTCACTTTGCTCCTTATATAACCTGTGCTTTCGGTTATGAGGAAGGTTTTAATACACCAGTAGCAGCAAAACTGAGCTTGGTGAGTGGTGGTGGGGAGGGAAGCAGAAGCCTTCTCCCTATCAGTGCAATCAGAACCAAGCCCAGAGTCAGGCAAAAGTCCTCTGTGGGCTTGACTTGCAAACCAAGAGATACAGCTCTGAAAACCTCCAGGAGAGCTTGTTTTATGGTTCAGTGCCTAAATGCTACATGAACATGGGCCGGAGACATCAGGCCTCAGATGCTCAGCTCTTGGTGCATCCAAAAACCATTTCATTTTTGTAAGCCTCCTCAGATATGGTGAAACCCAGCATTAGCTGAAGCTGTACTTCGAAGAGGTTACTTCTACGGCTTGAGGTTTTCTGCAAGATGTGACGGGTGTTTCTTTGGGCGTATATGATGATTTGGTTTTACAACACCCCCCCCCCCCCCCCCCGTTCTCCTATCAGTTTTCAATAGAATGCTAAACATATTACATTTACCCGTGCCGTGCTGCCGGGTTCAGGAACACATATTTCTTCTTTCTGTAAACAAACACAAAGCACATGCTAGCTTTTTCTAATGCTTTCTTCATTTAACAGCCTGGCTATGAGGTGGCATGCTTTGTGGAAGGAATCACACACATGATGGAAAACAACGTATCTCCAAAGCAAGCAGTCACAAGGCTTAAGCGAATCTTTCAGACTCAACTGGATAGAAAACTCTGCGAAGTAAGACTTTACTTTTCTGTACACCTTTGCCTACCTTTTACAGAAGAAAGGATTTTTTATAATTTAAACATTTGTAGCTAAGAGTTTTATGAAATTCAGATGTGTTCTAAATACTTTATGCAGAAGCCAGATATGATAGCTGCAACACGCATGGGGAATCAGGGAGATGGGTTCTGCCCCACCGCACCCTCTCCCTTCTCCAAACCCCTTTGAACACAGCTCTCTGGGAGAGGAACTTTGTTTAAATTGCTTGTCTATTTTCCTTTCTCAAAATGTGTTTCAACACTAAATAGTGATGATATAAAACCAGAGAGCAGATGTGCTGAAGCGGCGTGGCTGGGGACAGGCAGGCAGAGGCATCCTTCTCTGCTGGAGCGTTGCTCCTACCTAAGCTGCAGTCTCTTCAAGGATGCTCGGGCACGAAATGTTGCTGTGACCTGCAGCATCTTCAGCCTTGGGATGCTGCTCAGGAAGACGCCTGGATCCGCAGATGCCTTTTCTGGGGCAGTGAAACATCCTTTATTTACGGGGCAGTGAAACATCCTTTATTTACATACTGAGCAAAGCTGCGGTGGAATTCAACAGGACGCGGATGACGCTGATGCTGCAGTCTCTCCAGCTCCTTTAAGCGAGCTGCAAACTTGCAAGGGGGGACGTTGTTGGAATGGCATTGCAACACCCAGCAGACCCATGGCCCCCATCTTACCCAGCGTCTCATACTGCTCTGTCTGCCCTGCTCTCCGGGCTGAAATAGCCTAAACTACTCCAGCTATAGCTGTATGACAGCCCGGCCGTTCTTCCAACTAACAGCTCAAGGAACAGTTCTCTATGCATTGTTTTTGAGAGCCTTGCTTAGCTCCAAATAATGCGTGTTTTAACTGTTTCATCGAAATCTTTTACTGTTTATATCATCTTCAGTAACCCAGTCGTTGTTCTTTCTTCCACCACAGAGCCTGACACGTGGGAACCAATGCCAGTACAAGACCAAGGGAAATGTGGAGGAATTTTTGAATAAAATCCTGAGAACTTATCAAGCAATCAATAAACATACAACTCAAAAAACAAATTAAAAAGCTTTAAAAAACCCCCAAACTCTTCAATAAGAAGGGGGAACAGAAAAGTTATTTATTGTATTTATTGTCCACCTGAATTATAAAAGGTAGAAATAACTACTGCTGAACCAATAAAACTGTAATTTACATGAGCACCAAAAGTATTCAAGAGTCTTCATTTTATATTTCTGTGTTTTGTACTTGGTGAAAGGTTTGGACATCCCGCTTTCATGCCAGTGGGCGTCAAATGCTTCTGCAAAGCTCCTGTCCAGCAGTTTCACTCACAGGAGACGCTACAGCAAAATGCACCCTCTGGCCACTGCATAGCACCAGAAATATTTGTGGACCTCAGAGTCAAACAGAAATTTGGTGTTTTCTTCCTGCATCACTTTTATTTTTTGATAATATCTACACACTGTGAGTAAGCCGCTCAGCAACTTTCTTGCAAGGTTGCAGATTTTCCTGCCCATAGCCACTTTTTTTTTTTTTTCTTTTAAATATTTTGTAGTAGAGAAGTCACAAACATTTTAACGTACAAAAGCAAGATCATACCCAGGGTTAAGTACAAATTCTTAACGGGCTTGTGTACTTGGAAGTGTTGTGGACAACTGCTTCTTCCTCAGGACTGGCTTTGAAGAAGATCTTCCTATAGAGCCATGAGCTCAAATACGCTTCTCTATCAGCTCTCCACTCAGCTCAAGAGAAACAAAAGAGGCAAAAAGGGAGCTTTGCTGGGAAAAAAACCCCATATAGGGGGAGACACTTAGCTGCCTATTCCAGCCCTACCAGTAGTTTCTTCAAGCTCTTCACCCATGGGAAAATCCCAACCAGGCAGGAGAAGGTCAGATTCCACCTCCCTTGTGCCCCAGAGAGGAACAAAAGAGATGAGGCACTGTACCAGGGCTGGTCTTTGAGATGGAGGATCTTAGAAGACCTCTGACGACCTCACTTCTTCACCACCTCCACTGGAGTATGGGGGATTTTTCAGATTTCAAGGAACAGACACGGGTGTGTAATTCCCTTTCTTCTTCCAGCACGAAGTGTGATGCTGATGGGATGAGCACATTTCTAGGATCAAAGCATGATGGAAACACTCATCAGCTACATTCTTATTCTCAAGGCTTCCATTAATATGGGCTTGGGGGAAAAGAGGGAACTAGACTACAGAAAATGTATCTCATACAACCATATAAAAGGACTTAAACTTAGGTAGCGTGTATCAGATCAAATGCATTTCTTGATGTGTTCCTGCCACCTGGTTCAAATGTGATAAGGAGATAATAAATACTAAAACACAAAAGACTATTTCTGTGGTAACGCCTATGCAGATGAAACCAAGAAATAAAACAACTCTTGAATATTTCTCACTTTTTCATATCTTCCTACATTTTCTACTCCAAATCCAGCTCAGACAGCTTTCTCCTAAAAAACTTTTTTTTTGGATTCTGGTGCAAAAAAAAAATAATCCACATTTCTGACAAATTAGCAGCATTCTTGCCTTGAACAGAAGAAAAAGGAGATTAACATCCATAGATCTTAGTGCATCTAGGGCTTAGTATGATGTCAGATCTCAAATTTCCAAATATTGCCTCAGCAAATACCGATATTCAGTCTTGTTAATATTTTCCAAGTGCAAGTCCAAGGCATTTCAGTGTTTCCATGATGCTTTGATTTTTGTGTCTTTGTGTGTGCAGTTCACCAGCATTGTGTCTAGTCAGAATCTGTAGCAAATCTGAAAAACGTTGATTCATTTTTATAGATGAGCAAAAGACTTCCCATGTCCTAGGGCTGCAGGCAGCTGCCCCAAACCGTGTGTTTTCAGCAACCGCAAGGAAAAGCAAAATTCTTTGTCTAATACTTTTACTCCCAAACCGGCTTCATTAGATTTATGAAATAGATACAGCACCTCTGAAATCGTGGCATAAGCAAGAGACACATCATAAATTCAGTTCTACTCAACATAAGCTGGCGAGAGTAAAACTTAGTCAGTCAGCTTCCAGTCAAATCGCTTCTGCAAGGCAGTAATAGGAAACTCTTGCAGAGAATTTGAAAAAACAACCAAACGGACTAAACTGCAGAAGATACATCTGCAAAATATCTACTCATCTGATGCCTCAGTTTGCAATTGCCGTGAGAGAAATGATTGTTTGTGTGCTTAAAGCATTCAGTGGGGAACCGTGCAGCCTGAAGTAAGTGCCTCCGCTGCCGTCGGTCGCTGTGCACGTACGTACCCCCCGCGTCCGTGAGCTGATGCAAAGGCGCACGGGGGACCTCCCCCAGACCCCTGCAACCTGGAGTCCAGGAAATGTGGGAGTCCTCCATCCCTGAGTAGTTCAGCTCGCTGCCTCCCCACAGGCATATTCAGACCTTCTGCGCCAGAGCCTCGTGCCCTGCGAGGCTTCGCAAGCCCCAGGGCAGCCCTGTGGGAAGGGCTGGATGTCCCTCGGCAGGACCCGCCATCCCTTCTGCCAGCCCTGAGCCGATGTGGGACCCTATGGATGCTCGTGGGCCTCTTCCCTCATTCTCAAGTTTGGTTGACAATAGGACTGTGAAACTGCGGATGAAAACCAAAGGAAACTAATCCATTGAGTTATTTAATTAGTGTAACAAGTAGCTTCTTCTGTTATCTCAATTATCTCTCTCTAGCAGGACGTGGCATACTACACTGATGGAGAGGATGTGGTATAGGGCAGGGGGGACAGAGGAGGTGAAGAAGGTCAGACATTTGGTACACAAGATGACTTGCCTGCACGAGTAGGTCATCTTGAGGAATAGATTTACAGTGGGGAATCAATAATCAACCGTGATTTTGGGAAAGAGCCCTTCTGCCAACCACTCAAACCTGCCCAGGTGTCCATGGCAAGGTGTGTGCTTGTCTTCAAGCATGTACAGTTCCACACTTGCCTCGCTCCTACAGCTCACATCAGGAACAGGGGGCTCTGAACACTGTTTGCTTTATGAATTCTGAGGCAGAAACCCTCGATGTCTGAGGATGCAGGGCAGGAGTGGCTTCTTTCTGCCAAGTGGAAAGAAAACACCATTATCTCTGTGCACAGCACCTCTTTCTTCAGGACTGTGTGTCTTATGAAGTGTTGGGAATGGGCAGACCAATTCCATACCACGTATCACCACAACTATATGATTTTGTTCCCCATTAGCATGAAGTAATGCCAAACTGTAGGCTAGGAATGACCCAAAGGCATTTGAGAAGCTACTTTACCCTTCAGCGAGGAAGAATTCTCCCAGTCCTGCCACACCAGCCAGCACGCAAACCCTTCTTTGAAGGGTGTTTGCTGACAGTGGTTAGCCAGGAGCCCATTCACAAGATCTGCAGTTCTGCAGCAGTATTTTCTGTCTGAGCCCAGGCATCTGCTTAGTAGCATGGCTATTACAAAACTTAGAGCATTGCCTTCAGGAACCTGACTAGGACAGCTTTATATGCTTGAGTCTCTGCTACGATACTTATCAGAGAATCCTAGAATCGTAGAATCCCAGGTTGGAAGGGACCTCAAGGATCATCTGGTCCAACCTTTCTAGGCAAGAGCACGGTCTAGACAAGATGGCCCAGCACCCTGTCCAGCTGCGTCTTGAAAGTGTCCGATGTGTCGGAGTCAACCTCTCCTCTGGAGAGATTATTCCAATGGTTGACTGTAGGAGTGATGATCATGGGGAAACATTTCCCTCTCATGTCCAATCGGAATCATGTCCAATTGGAATTATTGAGGCAGAAGTACAGCAGCAGAGCCAAAGCTCTTGCGCTCTAGGCCGCTACCCTGATTTTACATAACTCCATGACCTGCTGCAGGACAAGCCAAGCCATAATCAGCATCAAAGATCTAATAAGAATAAAGATACGATTCTATATTTTTGGAGGGACTAGAACTGCCCCAGTGCATCTGCTATGGGAAGAGAGGCACTGGGCTGCCATTCAAGTGCTTCCCTGCCATAAATCACACCTGATATCTAAAAGCAGTTTTACATATTTGTATAAGAAAGCTGATCTTATCTGGCTCATCCTCCCAACACCCTCCTGAGGCATGCAGACAAGCCTCACTCTTCTAGCTTCAAGGAAAAGTAAGGAAACAAGGTTTTGGTGAGACGGAGAGCTCATTTCTCCCCAACACTCTGCATTTTATAATTGTCCACAGACTGATAGCGTTTGCTTGCAGAGCTGAGCACACACCAGGGCTTCACATCACCAAGACACGAATGACAGCACACATAATATCAGGTGGTGCTACTGGGAAGACTAAAGGCAAAGTAACTCCTGTTTCCAGTCTGTTTTCCCCCCAGAGGAGCCTGTACCTGCCCCCAGCTGGTTATAGCTCCCTTCCCATCCTCTCTACGGGTCTCCCACTTTTGATTCAATCAATTAAAAAAATCTCCAAAAGTTAGAACTAAAAATTCCCAGGACTTTTACGTGCATCTCTCCTGGAAGCAACCCTGGCGATCTACAAATTATGGCATCTTCATGGACACACACTCTGTAGTGCAAGGTGCACACCAAGCACCAGTTCAAGCAGTAACCTTTTGTCGTCTTACACGAACTTCTATAAATAATCCTGCATGTTCACGCTGCTGTTATGAGATACAAGATAAATGCTGTCTGCTTCCTGTTGAGACACAGAATGGATTATGGCTCATCAGCAACACGGCTCAGGCAACCAAAGGAGCGAAAGGGCTGGCAAGAGAAAGCAAAGCGCTTGGCTAACACACCACCTCGACTGCCATGCTGGCCTTTTGTCCTGACTCACATTCGGGCTTTAACAATCAAAGACGCTTACAAATGAGCAATGTGTCCGAACTGTTTCTGCTATCTTCCCCATCCCTGGGAACATTCCAGGCCAGGTTGGACGGGGCTGTGAGCAACCTGATGTGGTTCAAGGTGTCCCTGCTCCTGCAGGGGGGTTGGGCTGGGTGACCTCTAGGGGTCCCTTCCAACCCAAAACATTTGATGATTCTATGACTCTATCTTAAATTGAGTAGTGTAGCAATACATGAAACAACCCTAAGCTGGTGTCATGTTGTAATCTAGAAAAAGTGACAGTAAGAAAACTACATTACAGATAGTTTTCCGTGTAAGATGTCAGTGAAATTTCTTTTTACTCATGTCAGAAACAGCATCATCAAGAGGCGTCACAAGAAAACAGATGCTCTTGATTTGTTTGTTGCATTCAGATTGCTAGTTTTTAATTTGATAACTTTCAGACTAAATAAATATTTTCCAGGGGTAATAGGTCAAAAAAAAGCCCAGGAGTGAGGGGAGTTTCCCCTGGCTCCCCACAAAATTGGAATTGTAAAAGAGCAAAATAAGAGGGAAATCATGACTTAAGAGATGCAGATAAGGATCAGCCCAGTTCTGACTTTGCAAGCAGCCTGTGGGAGAGAAGAGAGATGTTCTGTCTGACGCCGGCTTCAGGCAGGATATAAATCAGCCATTGAGATGTAAGATTGTTCCACGGTGGCAGAAAAAGTTTCTCACTCTCATTTAGCTGCACTCCCATACACCTGACACGTTATTAAGTCAAATGCAATAGAAAGGAAAGCATGAAAGCTTAAAAGATCCCCATTGACCACAAGGTATTTTCAGCAGCATTGCACAATAAGAAATAAAGGCTAGGGCATTTGCAAGGAAGGAAAAGTGCAAAAAATGCATTTAATTGTTATCACCTGCTTAGAGGCAAGCACCCCTGAGGACTATTTGCTTGAGCACATCTCACAACTATTTAAGAAAACAGGCAGTTAGGACCCAAAGATCCCTACCACCAGTGGCTGACTGAAGAAGCAAGAGTCATGGAGCAGTTTTGGGGAACAGGGAGGGGAAATCTAGGTGATTTAATGCACGGTCTCCCTGCTCCTTGGAGACTTTGTGATAGAGATGGGCCACAGAGGACAAGATGGGCACATGAAGGATAATTTAATGTGGCTTTCACCATTCTAGTAATACTCTAACTGATCTATGTGCAATTAAGAAAATGTATATGGCACATGTTCTGCGTATTTCAGTGTAACGCCCCCATTTACATGGGGCATGAAGATGAGGGGGGAAAAAAAAAAAAGCTGCAAGAATCTAGGGGGCTTCTTGGATGAGGTGGGTGCTGCTGCTCAGTGTTGCTGTTGGGGCTGTTCTTGCCACCCTGCCCCAGCTGAGCTTTGGGTCAAACCTTAGCACACACTGGAAGACCAGAAGATCCCAACCACTGCTGAAAATGTTGTTCCCTGTTAATTGCCTCCTGGAGGGGTCCAGCAGGTAGCAAATGCTTGGGCATTGGAACAACCTGGTTACAGGGAACCACAGTTTCCCAGGCAGTAAACTGAAAAATCCCCTTGCAGGAGGAGAAAGCACCAGGGAGGGGGAGCAGTGTGGGTGAAATGGGGGCAAGAGGCGTGTATTGCAGGAATGCTCTGCTGCCAGCCCCAAGACTGCAGAGAAGGCAATCTCAGCTACCGAAACAACCGAGAAGCTTATCTTGCTCTTACTTTATATTTATTTGATGTGAAGAACTATGAAAAAATGAATGAGGAAAACCTGTCTGAATGTATACGTGAGAGATGCATCAGGAAGTAGTTGGCAGAGGCACACGGAAGCCTAGTCTGATACTTGTTTGATACTAGAGATACTTTATCAAAATACCATGTCCTAGTAGAGGTCATTCCCTTGAATACAAACACCTTATGAAGACATTTGAAATGTACTGAGTCAAAATACAGACAGAATTCCTGCCATAAACCAAGTAACTGAGCTTCCTGGCAAGCAGACTTACTATTTTGACAGAATGTCCAAAAATTCTCTGGGGAAGTGGTGGCTAGAAGATCCTGAGCAGCGGTGACAGCTTTGCCACCCACTGTTCCCAGGAGGCGATCCAGCGACTAGAAAATGCCCGGGGCTTTGGAACAACCTGGCTGTGCTAAAGAGTTTCCAATGCAGGAATCACGGGGCTGTGCAGGAGGGAAAACTGCCCAACCTAAAAATAATCCTTCATTTTCCAACTCTCCATACCACTGGGAAAGGGTATGAAGAACAGGACTGTACCTGCACTGGTTGCTCTCAATTAACTAAGTGTAAGCATATAATGAAGTTGTCCTTGGACAGGTTGTCAGGTTTTCTGTTCAAAAAGGCCAATTCAAAGTGCATTCATTAAAGGTATCTTTTCAATCAACACTCGGGTAAGTATTTGCAGCAACACGCTTCGTCCTCTTCAGGTTTATCAATAATGAAAGGAAACCCGGCGTCACTACGACTCCTTACAAGTCTTGTCTGTCATGAGCAATATAATGGATGGATCTGTAATGAATTCTTACAAGATCTAACCAAATCTTTTCCATACTGAACGTACGATCTAAATGGCCATGTCCTCAAAACAGAAGTATCTTCAAGCAGTATCTATCTATTCATATTCCCACCGGAAAATGTATGGAAAATGTATACATATTTTTTCCCAGTGGAAAATGTATATATATATTTTTTCATATTTCATTTTAACCAAAAAGTAAGGAAAATATTCTATTTTCGAATGAGGTGTTCTAAGAGAATCTTGGGAGAATTAATAACAAAGACTAAATGTTTTTTGTTCCCATTCCATTTTTCCTCAGAGTCTCTTGGAAACAACCAAACACTTCCACATGGTTCTGCAGTTGGCATTCTTCTGGCTCCATTATGAAATCAAGCTCAGTTATTGCCGTGCTTTGGGTGTACTTCGTACCTTGGTAACTACATATTTGCAGTCACCCCTACCAAAATTGCTAATCAAGCTGGAAGAGCAGTTATTGCAGGTTAATCCGCAAGGACAAGAGTGGCTAAAGCCCAGACTCACAGAATAACTACAGTATCCTATCCCATGCTCTTTTCCAAGACGGAATATTCAGCCCTGTAATTTGGCTATATGTATTACAGAAAGACACATATGTACTAGTGAAGGGCACAAACCAAGACCAGAATCAGCAACAGCACACACAAATATCACAGCAGTGAGAAGATACAGCCCTGAGAGGGTCTTCACCTTCCTGGCAGCGTGTCTGTGCTTACATCCAGGTTGCGGTACCACGTGGTAAGTCCTAACAGCACGAGACATGTTCATGACTGTACCCCTGGCTTGAGGTCTAACCTTACTTGTGCTTGACTTGGAGTGATCCCAGACTTTTCAGATCTTCAAAATTAGATTGTGCAAACTCTCTTATCCCACCGACTTAAACAAACACAACAATGGTATGCAGGTGTGGTGCAATTAAAATAATAATTAGATTGTATAATAAATCAGATGTGCTGATTATAGATAATTAGTTACGTGAACCTCTCCTAGAAGTTTCAAGACCAGCAACCCTACCATATATCAAAACTGACAGATATCCATGTGACTTGTGGTTCAGTAAGCAAGTTCAGGTTAGGAAAGTGCCTTCTCCCATCTACTGCATCTTTCATTGCATAAACAAGAATCAGCTTAACAGAATCCACCCCACTTCTTGAGACTTGCACATCTCTCCAAACTCCCAGATCCAAGGTGACCCGCCCAGGGGATGAGCGAAAGTCTGTGGGTGTTGTCTACCTGGACTTTAGCAAAGCCTTTGAGACTGTCTCCCACAGCGTTCTCCTGGAGAAGCTGGTGGCTCATGGCCTGGACAGGCTGGGTTAAAAGCTGTCCGGATGGCTGAGCTCGGAGAGTTGTGGGGAACACAGTTAAATCCAGTTGGCGGCCGGTTACAGGCAGTGTCCCCCAGGGCTCAGTTTTGGGGCCAGTCTTGTTTAATATCTTAATGATCTGGACGAGGGGATTGAGGGTACCCTCAGCCCATTTGCAGATGGCACCGAGCTGGGCGGGAGTGTGGATCTGCTGGGGGGGAGGAGGGCTCTGCAGAGGGACCTGGCCAGGCTGGAGCCATGGGCCCAGCCCAGTTGGGTGAGGTTCAACAAGGCCAAGGGCTGGGTCCTGCCCTGGGGTCACCACAACCCCATGCAGCGCTCCAGGCGTGGGGCAGAGGGGCTGGAAAGCTGCCCGGCGGAAAAGCAGCTGGGGGTGTTGGTCGAGAGGCGGCTGAGTATGAGCCAGCAGGGTGCCCAGGTGGCCAAGAGGGCCAGCGGCATCCTGGCTTGTATCAGGAGTGGTGTGGCCAGCAGGAGCAGGGCAGGGACCGTGCCCCTGTGCTGGGCACTGGGGGGGGCCACCCCTCGACTGCTGGGGTCAGGGTTGGGCCCCTCCCTCCCAGAAGGACCTGGGGGGGCTGGAGCGTGTCCAGAGAAGGGCAGCGGAGCTGGGGAGGGGTCTGGAGCCCCAGGAGCTGGGGGTGTTCAGCCTGGAGAAGTCCTTTCCCTCCCTGAAGGGGAGCCCTTATCAGTCTTAGAGGAAAGTTACGGCTGGGCCCTTCTAAGGCTTTTTTCTGCTGTCATGCCTGCGAGGGTTATTGTTCCTTATTTCTATGAATGGCCTCCCTTCCTTGGTAACTAAAAGGTGTGGGTATATAAATATACATAGATTTATATACGCACAATTACATGTCTCAAACACACGCATATCCTAGTATATTCTTTTTATCAGTCTGCAGAGACCTCAGTTTTAATATAAAAAAGTAAATCACAGAGACTGATATGCGAGTTCCCTCTTGTGACCAAGCGATGCTATAGCAACACCTGAGAGTGAACAAATAGCATATGTGTTTAAAACCCCAGACCTGCAGAGAACAAAAAAAAGATCCCAATTGCAGAGAACGTGCCAGGCCTGCATTTTTTTTTTCACTGGCCATTGATCTGACACTTTTAAAAAACGTTTACATCCTCTGCGCATAGTACAGAAAAAGAATTAAGAGAAATGTGTCTCTGGAAAAGATTGTCGCAAATATGAATCAAAAAGTAAGGTAAGGTTGCTAAAGCTAAAAGATTATTTTATCTATGCATGAATCCTAGGGCCCGCAGACAAAATCCAAAGAGGGTAGAGGGAGCTGCTCGAAGCCCCTTTTACAATCTTCCTCATTGTCAGTTTTCCTTCCTGGCCGAGGAACTGCAACAAATCCCCTGCCTCCTTCTGCCAAAGGGGTGAACAGATTTTATCAAATCTGTGGAAAAAAATGGGCACTTGCCAGTGGCAGAAAAAGGAGATAGGGACATAAAGAAAGCAGGAATGATGGAAACATAGGATTGAAGGGGAACTCAAATGGTCCCCGAATCCCCTCTTCTGCTCTGGAGTGGAGTTTAATGTATTTAGACCATCCTCCACCAAAATTTTGCTTTGCCTGCTCCGGAATCTTCCAGAGAGGATTCCGCAGCCTCTGTGGGTAGCCTGCCTGAGCATTTACTAGCAATATAACTACAACCCTTTTTGTTAGTATTAAAACTCAAAACGTTTGCTGCCACTTCAGCTGCTAATTTATTATCAGTTCTTTCTACCCCCAGCTGTTTTTTTGATCAAGTCACATCTTCAGCTACCTACTTTGGACAGCCTGAGCTCTCTAAGGCCGGGTTTTTCTTCAGTCTGGAGGGCATCTGGTCACTGCAGCGGCTGATCAGAGCCGCAGGTCTTACAGACGGCAACGTACCGTGCGCTCAACTCATAGACATTTATCGGAACACAAGCGGGTACCGCCAGTTCTGTGGATGTCATTACTCAGGTCAGCCAGGCTGTGGTATTTACCAAATAGATAATGACATCAAAAAACCTGAGTCAGAGAATCTTTTTGGGGTTTTTTTCCCCACCTTTTCCCAAAAATGACAACGTATATATCAACATCAGCAAAGAGGTTGAATTAGCTGGCAATTTATTTTTAACGCTGCTCAGATAACATTCAATCGGAGGATCAAATAACCTGTGGTTTATGGGTTAGTGGGCAGTTACCTATCAAAAGTGTCGGGGCCCTAATACATTAAGACCCTAATTGGTATTAATGGCCCTGAGCAGCCTCACCTGGAGCAAGGCTCACCCACAGCCCTGTCCCAGGGCCCCATTTAAGCTCAGCCCTGGCCTTTTAACCTCTCCCTGAGTGCTGCTGGAGGAGTGCTGGTCTGCTGCTGGTCTGCTGCTACTGCCACCGCCACCCCTGTGCCCAGCCAGGGGCTCCTGCCTGGCCTGACCTTGGACCTGCCTCATCACCAGGGACTTGCCTGATGTTGGGGACCCCTGGTCAGACCTGGCTTCCATCTCTGGACCTGCCCTGCTGAGCTGGTGAGGCCCCAGCCCCACTGGCCACCACAGCCCCTGGCTCCCAGCCAGCCCCCATGATGCCCGGACCAAGAACTTATTCAGAAAGTTCATTCTGCTAATGAGAGATGACACAATTATTTTTTGTTCTTAGAGATGAAAACACATTGGTCTAATGGGATTTCTCTATATATAAATGTATATTTATAGGATTTATATGTACCTATAGTACACCAAAGGAATAGAGCATCTCTGCTCTGCATAATTTATTTTCAGACAAGTCAAAAACTATTCCTGTGCCTTTGTGGTGGCTCTTACCACAGAAAGTACAAACAGCATCTGTATTGGTAATTTTCTCATACCTGTTTTGCAGTTTAATGGGCACTATCAACCGTAGCTATTATCAGTTTTGTCTGAAAGATACATGTCTAGCATATATATAAAAGAACTGTACTGTGTTATATACTCACACCATCAAACAAAAGGGTAGGACTACCACATACTTGGAGTTACTCCCTTCAGTGAGTCAAGCCTATTTCTGGAGAGATAATATTAGATTGTTACTGCATTCTAAAAGCTTAATATCCTCTTAAAGATTTGTCTGTACAAAACCATGTTTTAACTCTTTCTTATAGAGGAAGGCATTTGTAAAGAGGCATGTATAAGCTCTTATTTTCACTACTTTTATTTCAGATTCAGTGTGGATAACAGAAATGTTTCCTGAAGAACTGAGGCGACTTCTGTTCCTCAGAGAGGCTGTTTCTTGTTGCCTGTGCAGCAGCCGGGTCCAGCAGAGCCGCGCAGAAGCCTCCAGTGCACACGGCATCCCAGGCCACCTCCTGGGCATGGGCGCCACTTGCTACTCTCGTCTGCTCAGTTAGGTTTTAAATCATTAGAGCTGCAAGGTTTGATCACAAAGTTTGAGTATTTGGGGTTTAAATTAAGACTCATGGTATGTCATCGCATTTTCAATGCTGTTTGTGAAACACATGGTGCTTTCTAAAATTAAGCTTTTAAAAGCAGGAGCTACAATGCGGTACTTATTTGGCTCAGCACACTGATACAAATGCAACTGCTCTCAGCGAAGAGACAGACTGACTCCAAGTATCACTCAGCGGGGCAGTGATGGTGCCTGTGCGAAACTTCGGCCCCGCACCACGTTATCTTCCAAGAGTTCAAGGCAGCAAGCACACAGCCATGAGTGCTTTGGTTACGTGGATTTGTCAGAATCCCGGTCATGACGAAAACGAAGCAGGGCTCACATTAAAATGTAGAAGTCCTGCTCTAAAATTCAGTTGTGATGAAGTTAGTGTATCAAAAAAGCTGGTAGTGATTTCTTTTTGTGAGAACAGTCTGTATGAACTGGCGCTGCACAGCACAATATACTGCATGGTTTCCTATTTCATCTTACAGTAAACATCCTTGACTTTATTTGGTTTTTTTTTTTTCCCCAACTCTCCCTTCTCCTGGAGTCCTTCTGATAAAAGCCAGTTAAGAAATGGCCAATAACCTCAGGAGACTTGGTGTTTCACACAGTTCTCGTAAGTCTTTCAAGTGCCGATTCTGAGTTGACAGATGTTCATTCTTTGGTCTCAGGAAACTTTTGGTTTTCTGAAAGCTTCCTTATACTAATTAACTCAGGGGGTTAATCAAATCAAATTGTTTTTCTTGATTACTACTTCAAAGCCCAATGATAAAAAATTTGAGTCTCGCAGTTGACCAAAGTACAGAAAGAGTGTATTATGAAACCTGTGTGAAATAGTATGCAAAACGTTCCTGTAAACATCATAAACATGAGATGCGAGTTGAGTATCTCTTTCTGTAAATCTGTCTCCAGGAGAGACAACCGCAGGAGGAAGGCCAAGATCGATGTTGGGTGGCGGGGTGGTGTCGGCAGCCCACAGCAATGGGTTGGATAAGGATGGCGTATATCCAGCCGTGCGGTTTGCCTTCAGCTCCTTGCGTACGAGGTGGAGGATCTGGAGGCACAAGCAGCAGCTCTGACACCTGGGAGATGAGTAGGAGATAGAAGCTCCTGGCATGTGCCCATATTTGTGCTTATTTCCTTCCAGTACTGACAAATCCACAGCTGATTTTTGTTTGTTCATATATACCAGCAAGCATTTTCCAGCAATGATGAGTATAGCTATAAAATGCACAGAATTCTTCTACGCTGTTCTATACTGCATTTTAAGTTAGGTATACAATGTGTCTCTGCTAGACTAGAAAAAAAACTCTTCTATACAGACAGCCTCAGAGATTAGTCTATAGGAATCTTTCTAAAGCACATTTGAACTTGCTCTTGTACAGCAGCCCAAAGGTTATTGGCAACGCACCAAAGAAACCCATGACGGGTGGATTTAGATACTAGCTGCAAATCTCCGTTAATCTCTGTTTACAATCTATCCCCTATTACTGCCTACAGATAGTAACTCCTAAGTTAAAGGTGCTTTTTGTAGCAGTATTTACCGAAAAATCCTTTAAAATGCATATACCAGGAACAAAAGACTTGAAAAAATTACCTGAAACTTAACTTCCTACATCCTTTAGGTTCTGAATAAAACAGTCGAGAACCATATAGATAAGGGCGTTCTTGGTAGATTTGCTAAACTCAATTTTCTTTTAAATGTGCGGGGTGTTTTGTCATTCTGTTTGAAGAAATCGTGTACTTTGAAGATGTGTTGGTCGCTGTATGATAAATATTCCTTTCGGTTTGTTTCATTAGCCCTTCAACATGCTCATTTTCTAGTTTTTCAGACCTGCGTGAAGAAACTGTATTTTGATGTCACACAAATACCCGGCTGGCTTTTGCCAGGTTTTGCTTTTATATAGGGCAGATATAATCTACCACTGAAATGCTTCACGTTTAGTATTATCTCTTCAAGAAAAAGATGCTATAAAGACTTGTTAGTGGTTAATTATTGCTATATGCAGGAGCCAGGAAATCCGTGGTTGTGTTTTGTAGCAGTTGGTAATAAAAACTGGATTGTTCAGATAAAACTACAATCATAAAGAAACACGGACTAGTCATGAGCTGTCACACAGTATGTCTGCAAAGATGAAATCTCTATTTTTTTTTTTTAAATTATGCTCTAGGCAGTAATGTAGAGGTGTACTTTTGGCATCTCCACTTGGGATGTACAACGTTGTGCTCAGCCTTCAGCAGGCTGTTTTGAGAAGGCAGGCAGCAAGGATGTAGACAAGCAGGGAAAGCCTCGTTCCGAATGGGGCCCTTTGTGGCCAACAGGTAGCTAAAAATCGGTAAAAGCTGCTTGTTGCTCCATATGCTTCTGAAGTGGAAGCGTTCGGCTGGGGACTGGCCAGCCCAGGCTGGCTGAGGCTTCCCTTGCTGAGGGGGTGCTGCTCCCGCATCTTTTGGGAGCCCATGGGCCAAGGGGATGCAGCTCCCTCCCTGAAGCACCGCAAAGGCCTCGTTCTCCATGGGATAGACAGCAGAAAGGCGTGCCCGGAGGAAACTGCCTCCTAGAGAGGCTCATGAGGCGCTTTCCAAAGCCCAGGCCCGCCCCAGCTCAAGGCAGATACGGGCCCAGGGGTGCTTCACGTCAAGAAATGAGCGGGAGACGGAGCCTGCAGCAAGGGCCTCGGGAGCAGCACCCGTCCCTGCCGCTCTGGGGAGGGAAAGGGGGGGGGGGGGCAGGGTCCCCGCCTGCCTGGCAGGGCAGGACGGCACGGCCCGGCCTCGCCCGGCCGCCCGCCCTCCCCATTTTACCACGGGGCGCGGCGGGCCTGGGCGCGAAATGGCGCCTGCTGTCACGTGCCCGGGCCTCCCCGGGCGGCTGCGCGCTGGGGCCGGGGCCGGCTCCCCGGGGCCGCGGGGGGCCGGGGCCCCGGGGCCGGGCGGGCAGACAGACAGACAGACAGACGCACACCGCGCCCTGGAGACCTTAATTCCCCCTGAGCCGTGAGGCGGCTCTGACCTCAGCGGGGCTCCGCGTGCGTGTGGCGTTCGTAACCCCCCCGCCCCCGGGCCGAGGGGAGGGAGCTCAGCGCCCCGGGCTGCCGTCAGCCACCCGGCCCCTCGGGGAGAGCCGCGGGGGACATCTCCGGGAGAGGTAATGCCCTGCCCCGGCGCCGCCCGGTGCTGAGGGTCCCGGTGGCACAGGCTCAGCCCCCGGCCCCGGCCCCTCCTCAGGCGCCCGGCTGCCCCCGGGCGGAGCGGCCTGGCGGGGCGGGCGCCCGGCCGCGCTGGAGCACCGCGCTGGGCACGCCCGGCAGCCGGCGGGCCGAAGAGGAGAGGTTTTCCCCGTGTAAAGAGCTTAAATGGCTTCTGAAAGTCGGGTAGAAACGCGCCCGGAAGGCAGTGGTGGCCAGCGCCAGGACAAGGGGCAAGGGGCACAAACTGAACCATAAGAGGTTTCACTTGAACGTGAGGAGGAACTTCTTTACTCTGAGGGTGATGGAGCACTGGCCCAGGCTGCCCAGGGGGGCTGTGGAGTCTCCTTCTCTGGAGATATTCAGCCCCCGCCTGGATGCTGTCCTGTGTAACATGCTCTAGGAGAACCTGCTTGAGCGGGGGGTTGGACTGGGTGATCTCCCGAGGTCCCTTCCAACCCTTGCCATTCTGGGATTCTGTGACCTGGAGAAAGAACTTTTTTTGGGGGGGGGTTGGGGGGTTTTTGCTGTAAATGTTCGGGGAGCCCTCGAGAGAGCTCCTCAAGAGCCGTGCATCTTCAGCTGTGTCGCTTGGTAAGAGCAGGGAAGCCTTGGGTGGTGTTCGTGGTCTAAAAGCCGTTGAAGTGGGGATGGCTTTCTTCTAAAAATAGCGCTTAGAATAGAAGACGGATGGCTTCGTTTTGTCACCGAAATAGCACTAAAAGTGGCAGGGCGTTTGTGTGTCTGCAGGTAAAACTAATGCAAGCATTAAGGTGTTCAGCCTGAATGCTGTCATTTTGAGGTCTCTGAGGTTTTGTCATAAACATATTTAAAATGTGATAAATGCCTTGAGAGAGAGGCTCAGTTTTGAGAAAAATGAGGATTGATTTAAAAAAAAAACCAAAACAAAACCTGTTCAGAAGCAAAACATGCCAGCCGTTAAAAGATCACTGTGTCCTAAATGAAGAAAAAGCTCAATCTTGGAGCTCATCGCAGTGAAGGATTACATGTTCTGAGTGTGAAGCTCAAAATACATTTTTGATCTATGTTTTGAAACATTCTCAGCAGCTGAGTTGGAGGCTGCAGCAGCAGTTGCAGCAGCTTTCCAGCGCTGCCTGTCTCGTGCCCAGTATCCGCCGCTCGCTCCAGATGGACTCTGTAAGTTCCTCAGCGTCCTGAGTGGGTGGCCTTGATGCTGTCACTGAACTGTGTTTTCTTAAAGGCACTGTGATTAACATGACAGGTATTTCAGCTGTTAAAGGCAGATCCACAAACATCAATTTCCAAGCGGTAGAAAGTTAAAGCTTAATTAGCACGATGCCTGCTTTATCACAGCAGATTGCCAAGCTTCCTTACTTGAAAGGGTTTTTTTATGTTTCTCAGGATCTTTCTGCTGGATTTGTTTTGGTTTGGTGGTTTGTTTTTTTTTCAACTGTCTCTGTTAGAAACCTGATTTTACAGTGTTTCGTTTTATTAATTCCTGCTGAGTCCTGGTGTTGAGAACTAAAGGAGAAATCTACAAATAGGAGGAAGCAGTTAGTTCCTTGTGGCTTGAATCTGTGATATGTTGGGTTATAGTAATAAAACTTTTTTTTTTTTTTTTTTTTTTTTTTTGCAACTGGGAAGCAGTGAACGTCTGCAAGCATAACTGAGCTGCTGCTGACCACTGCTCAGAATCCCTCGCCGAGACCCCAGGCCATGGGAGAGATTTTAACGTCATAATTCTAGCAGAAGTTTATGGTTTCTGTTACCAGGTTAAGCTGCAGAAACAGTTATTTAACTTGGATTTTTCTGGATCCCTGTTGGTTTTTGTGGATTTGAGTTTGTTTGAGTAGGACAGCGTGCAGCTGTGCCGAATACTTGATCGCAGGACATTGAGGTCAGAGTATGAAGAGGAAACCAGCTGCATAGGGTAGTGCACAATATTTGATACTTTGCTTGACACGAATGAGGATATGAACAGATTTGATAAATCTCATGGGTGATCAGAGTGTTTCATTTCAGCGACTGGGCTGCTGCTCCTTATCTTTGATAATAGTTTGGGTAACTCTACCTTAGACTAACAATTCACTGTTATTTACATAACAAGCTTGTATTTGATTGGCTCTCTGATAACTACTTATTTGTTATTATAAACATTTCTGCTTAGATGAGCTGACGTGGTTTAAGCTGCTTTGGATGGTTCTTGTGGCCTTGGATGCTTAAAGGGAGCATCAGTAAGACTGGACACCTGATTAACTTTGTTGTTGTTGTTAAGAAGAACTTTCAGTAACTTTTTTTTTTTTTTTCAAATGTAGCGTCTAAAATTTTGCTACTCTTACCTGCAACATAGAAATACAAACCTTCCTCTGCACTGAGGGGTTCTAGGACGGGTCTGTGAAGGAGCAGTCTGGTTCGTCAGGAGGTAGCCTGTGGTTAGGACAGAGTATTTGGCTGTTACAGGTAACCAGTTCAGATATTGGTGAAATTCAGAAGCCTGCTGAACGCTGTAACTAGTCTTGGTTGACTACGTTAATAGAAATACATTTGACACATTTCTTACTGTAAAAGGATATTACTATCCTTTTCTTAATTTTATTTTACTATTAACAATTACTTTGCCTGCAGCCACACTGGGGAGTGTTGGGAGGAATACTGAAATCCTGAGATCAGAACAGATGGAGGGGTAGGCATTCCCCCCAGGCCCCCCCCCCCCAAAGGATATAAAGTTTATCAAAAGGAAGATTTTGGTTATTTGGTGTGTTTTTATAAAACCAAACTTAGTGGTATTCTTGGGGGTAAAGCTGTGAATGATGATTTATGATGGAAGACACTGAAACACAAAGTTATCTGTTATCTATTGAAAGAAAATAGCGTGGAGGCAGGTAGGACTTCTAACGTAAGCCCCCTCAGTGGGGGAGTTTGTGGTGCGCCCACCGGGTTGTACGGGTGCTCGTCTGCTTTTGGGGAGCCCGTGAGCAGGGGGGAGCTGCAGGCTGGGTGGGTGGACTACAGCTTCTGTCCTGCTCCTGGCTGTGTGACCATGCACCCCAGGCTGTACCGGCCCGGCGACTGTAGGCTGCTGCAGGGTTGGCCGTGCCATGTGGCACCTGGGTTTTCATCTCCTGTCACCTCCTTCCTTAGGCCAAAAGGTGGCCTTGCTGGCCAAGGGGAAAAGACAGGAAGAAAATATTTTGGTGTTTTTCTATGTTTTCTGTGACCCTTAGGTTACATTAGTAGCTATAGACAGTGTTGTTTACCAAACTTCACTACTAATGGTGCTGGTAACACAAATATTGAATAACTTAGTGTTTACGTGACTGTGGATGCAGTTGCAACATTTGTTTCCTATCAGCTTTACACTTAATCTGACCTCACGTTTGTTTCAGTGACACAGTATTTGCAATGTGGGATGAG
The DNA here is from genome assembly GCA_034008185.1 of Gorsachius magnificus. Classification (NCBI taxonomy): domain Eukaryota; kingdom Metazoa; phylum Chordata; class Aves; order Pelecaniformes; family Ardeidae; genus Gorsachius; species Gorsachius magnificus. The sequence continues at coordinate 19,442,017 of CM067093.1, forward strand.
CTACCTTGTGTTCAGATGATGCCCTCAAGCTCCCTCACTAAAGCAAGAAAATGTATAAATTGGTGTCAGTGTATTTTCCTATAGTTTTTGCATGGGATGTAATGCAAGGAATTTTTTTTTTTAAGCTAATGAACATTTTTGTGTCATTTTACCTGGACAGGAGGGGAAAGCAGACAGATGCTCGTGAGTGCCCCATGGCTGCAGCTGCCTCAGTTCATTCATTTATTGCCTACTGTAACTTGGAAGCATTCTTTAGGTAAGTAACCCACTTCAAAATACATCATGTGGTTTATAAACTTGACACGCTTGAATCTTCAAATTGTTTTGTGCTCTTAGTTATGTTATTTATGTTCTCTGTTTACGTGTGTCATTACAAACCTATATTTCATGTGTTAGAAACTGACTGCTTTAGCAAATGAATTTTATGTGCCACGCACAGTCAGCAAGGGGACAGGCTGTGCACTTGACAGAAGAACGTGCAATACTTTTGCAGACTGTGTGCAATACAAGGCCACCATAAATTACACACGTCTTCAGATGCCATCTACAAACAGAGTTGCTAATGTATATCAACTTTCTAATTATAGACAACCATAACTGTACAGCTCTTACTTTTTTTGGTGTGTGAGCTCAGCAGCAATGTTACTTTGCACAGATTTCAGTACTTGAGTTTGATTTTGCTTAGAACATAGGGGCAGCTTCTCTTGTGTTCATAATTAATGCATGTACTACACCTGTGTTAACCTTTACAATCATAAAGCTGATATTAACTGGGTGGTTTTTTAGAAGATGGTGATATGACCTGGGAGAATCTAAGGCCTCCTATCTCCCATCTTTTAAAGAAAAGTGAACAAGTTCAGTGTTAGAAGGTTCTAAAGATGTTAATACTGGTTGAACGCAATACTTCGTAAACATCTTTGGTTTTTAAATCTACTTTTTCATTTCAAACCTGTCAGGATTTGGTAAGATGTGCGTTGCTGTTCCTATAGCTTTCCATTAAACCATCTTAAAATAATGCAAAATGGGTAGCCGAATTTGGAGGTTTGGGGTATACTTTCTTATAGCAGGCCAAGATACTCCTTCATACTAAGATGTTAGGTAGGTTTTTTGTATTTGTATGTAGGATCATATTTGTACGTCATTGGTATCTTTTGTCTTTAACTGTTTTGGTTCATGTAGTTTTGGTATACAGTAAGCTGAAAAAAAGTACTGTTTCTTATCCAGGTTTGTAATTTCTTTAAGTAACATTCAAGAATCCAGAGGTGTATATGTGTTGAAGAAGAGTACCGATGTGACTAAAACTGTAGATAATTCGAAAACTAAATTTGTGCCAACAATTACACCTTTCCATTAGTTAAATGACAGTTTTTAGATAACCTTTGGTAAAACTAATTTACTTGACACATTCTATCGTTCTACTTCCATGTCTGCCCTGCAGTGCAAAGTGCGCTATTCATCTCGGTCTTTGTTCCAAACCTGAGTTGAGTCCCTCCAGTGGGTCTCCCAGACATTGCAGAACAGTTTTTCTTTGGTTGGTGGCTTTGCAGGTCAGTTCATCTTCTGGGACCAGTCCCTGCCTTCTGGTTAAGGAATCCATGCACACACACAGGATGACTCAACAGCGGGATGGATGTTCAGATACCAGAAGGCTGCTGGTAACTTGACAGGACCTTCCACATTCTTTGGAGGTATGCGTGCATGTAAACCTCCCATTGAATACTCCCTGGATTATATCACGTGGAACTATAATTTAGTTAAGTTGTGTTTTATAATATATATTCTTCATAGTTTAAGTGTTCAGAATGAAATAAGCATTCACATTTTCACAGTAAATACTAGGGCTTCGTGTTTGGTAAAAACTTTGTGATATATAACCAATGGAGCCTTTTCTGCCTTTGCATTCCACAGTGAGTAATATGATGTAATTTTGCTAGAATTAAAGTACTGCAATATAGAATACTAAAAATAGAAATTCTGGAGTTACCAGTTTAAAGGGATGCAGCAACAAGAACAAGTTATGGCCGTGTTCCATCAGCAAGAGCGTAGATACTACGTCCCCCATGCATTCCTTGTCACACCTCTCTGTATGTCTGGACTGGATGTGCTGCACCTGGGCAGTGATTTAGGGGAACAGTGTCCTTTCTGGTAGTTCTCAGCTTCCAAAACTTCTTTGTGGGGGCCAAAACAGCACCCATGAAGCTCAAGTCAGTTTTGAATGAGAAAGTGAAAATTTCTGTTGGTTTTTTTTTGGTTGGTTTTTTTTCCAGAAACTTCTATTTTACCGAGATGTTGCAGATTTGCATGAGAATAGAGAAGCTTCTCAGACAACAGCATTTGTTTAATATTTTTTGTTCTGGACTTCAGTTTTAGGAAACAGCTAAATTTGTAATGCTTCCCCAGGAGGGACGAGGGAGGAAAAAGAAAAAAAGCAAGTATTTAACTCAAGCTAAATTTAGCAAGGCTGTGAGCAACTGGAAGAGAGAGTTATGCAATGGTTAATTACTACATCCACACATAATGCTTTGGAATGCCCATTCATTGTGTGACTTAAAGCTCTCAACAGTCAAAACATGGTTGTGTAGATGATAATTTGATAACATGGTCTAGTAGCAAAATGTTTGTGCTGAGCTTGCATCTTCATTACATTAGTAACGCTAATGTATTGTTTAGAAATAGTGCTTTGTTTTGGAGAGTCTTGTTCTTCGTTCCCTTTGACTTGCTGCCTTTGCTTGTTAATGCAAGGCTCGTGTCTATTCAGGGAAGAAAAGCTTCTGTTATTAAATATAATTTAAAGGGTGTTACTAGCCTACCCTTCTGCATATATAACCTATTGCTATCATAAATGGAACTTTAAAGAGGCTTAGTGAAGATTCCTGAAGACTGCTGGAATAAATTCCTTGATGGTTGAGATGACTTGTCAGGAGCGTGAGCAGTAGTGAAGCTGGTCACGCGAGCGGCTCTTGATTAATTGGCTAGGTTGTTCTTTCCCACTTCTCAAATAGTGCGTGTGCTTTGTTTTCATGGAAATGGAGTTAGGTTTGCATGTCAGACACCTCATCAGCCATACACTTTTGAATCTGACTCTTCTGAACACATCTGTTGCAAATTCATCAGTGTTTAAAAAGGGACGTTATGAATTGGGTTCTGTAGTTGATAAAATTCTTCTAGAAATCATGAGTAGATTCCATAGCTTGTCTGAGTTTAAACTTAAACATACATCATTTGCTACTGCTAAACTAAATTGCTGTTAAATACTTTTTTTTTCCCCCCCTATGAAGTGCTTAATGAAGTGCTAACATACGAAACTACACTTGGTAAATTAACAAACTCAAGTTCTCCAGATTCAAATCAAGTGGTACAAAATAAAAGGTATTGAGAAAGAAGCTCCTTGCTGATGCCTGTGCACTGGATATTGACATGTAGACATACCTTTTTTCATAGTAAAGTCCTATATTTAAATTTTACTAACTTGTTGTCTCTTACTGTGTTTTCACTGCCCTCTCTACCTTCCTCACTTAATCTTCTGTATTTTTTTTAGAGACCTACTGTACGTGAGACCTTTCAGGAAACTGCAGTTTCGGTACACTGGATTGTGCCGGTACCTGAAACTTTCGTGATGAAGAGAGCTAGGCAGAAAGTTGTGGTTGAAAATGAAGCTCCTCAAACATCACAAAAAAGCAAAAAACAGAAAACTTGTTTATATGGCTCGGTGTTTGGTGAATCCGACTTGCACGCCTCCATGGACTGGGGAAGCCTTCCCCACCACGTTATTCTGCGTATTTTTCAGTTTCTACCTTTAGTAGATCGAGCCAGGGCATCTTCTGTTTGTCGAAGGTGGAATGAAATTTTTCACATCCCAGATCTCTGGAGGAGATTTGAATTTGAACTTAGCCAGCCAGCTACTTCTTACTTAAAGTCTACACATCCTGATCTCATTCAGCAGATTATCAAGAGGCATGCTGATCATCTGCAGTACGTCAGCTTCAAGGTAAGCCTCGGATGAATGGAGGCTTGTTTTGCCACATTACTGTGCATAATATATGCAGCTTCTCGGAGTTGGTTGGCTCAAGTGTTGTATCTGGAAGTCTTTATTTTTAAAATGCAACTCCTGCAACAGTTTATTTCCACACATGCACGCTGTCTCCTTCCAATTTCTACACTCTAATCTCTGCAGAGTAAAAAAGGAGCTAAGGGTATGCAATACAGTGCTGAAGATTGAATGATATATTTTCCAAATATGCAGAATACGTAGCTTCTGTGAATCAGTGTTAGTGGCAATATCAGTGCTCGGGAAATGATTGTGCCTAACAGTAAACTTGATTTAAATGAAGGCTGTGTTTGTAGTCTTAGGATCTTATCAAAGTGGACTTCTTTTGTTTGAATACTTGATATTGTTTGCTCTGTTTATCTGAGGAGATCATAGCTGGAATTACAGGTGCTTTATTTGCTTTTGGCAGACACTTCTTAGAGAATGTCATAGCGCTAAGCTGTGAAGGAAAAGCAGGAGGAAGGATTGATATTAAAGCTAGGATGAAAATCAGAAGCTGCTGCTTCTCAGCACTGGTGGCAGTTCTACATTTGGAGATACCGTGATTTGCTTACACAGTAGTTCTTGGATAATCAGTTATTAAATACCTGTAACTTCTGCACTTTATATAACTGATTATAATGAATTGGCACTATCTCTTAATGCAACTCTTAGGATTTTTCAGCTGCTCTTTTATCATCTCAGCTACTACGGAGGAGGAAGGTGAGATGAAACAGTGATTTGTCCTGAGTTAGTCAGCAGGCTCATAGATTAATTGAGAATCAGTTCATTATTCAAGATGCAAAGGAGTTGTCCCTGCAGGTGAAATGGATTGGTTTGCTGTAGTATATCTAGGCTTTATCAACTCTTTTTTTCTGCTGTAGGAGTTTAGAATTGGCACTTAGACAGTGGTATGTATGCAACTTTTTTTATCATAACACCAATCCTGATTACAGTTGTTTAGGTTATTGGAAGACAGGTTTTAGGTTTAAGTTCCCTGTTCATACTGGAAATACTCAGTGGTCATACTGAGGAAAATTTTCGAGTGGTAACTTCCCTGAACTCTTTTCTTCTCTTGAAGTTTCTAATTAATGTTACAATTTGTCCCTGTGGTAAATGGAGTCTGGTGAAGTACAGCAAAGTGGACTTGGACCTTCCAGTCTTGAGTATCCGTGATGCTGTTTTCTAAGTAATAATAAAGAATGGCTTCATGATTTTTAAATTGCTCTTACAGGTTGATAGTAGTACTGAGTCAGCAGAAGCAGCCTGTAACATCCTTTCTCAGTTGGTGAACTGTTCTATCAAGACACTGGGATTGATTTCTACAGCAAAACCAAGCTTCATGAATGTCTCTAAGGTAATGTTCTACAAACTAACTGGGGTGACTTAATTAATTCTTAAACCGCTTTAGCTTTCTTCATGTGTTGTTATTCATCTGAGGGTAATTTTTATGAAACAGTCTGTATTTATTGGCATATCTTCTTTAATTTGTGGCACCCATTAGTATTAGGAAAATAGTTAAACATTGATTCCATGCATTAAGTTTAGTAGTGTTGATGCTTTGTGGTGTACAGATGGGGAATCATTTGGAAGGCTTTAGTTTCCTCATTTCTGGATTAAAAGATACAATGATCATGTGCTCCAACATATTGTTAAAGTATTTAGGAGCTTTTTTTTCTTTTGACTTTCTGCCACTTCAAATAAGAAAAGTTCAAATAAGCCTTTCTTTGTTACACAGGAAAGGGGATGCCTAAGAAGTGATTATTTTTGTACTTTTGTGCATGCAAAACTTGAGGTTTGGATACTGAAGTTCTGCTTGTCTTCTCATAAGATTTTTTTTCTTTTCCTTTCCTTCAATTTCTCCAAATAGGCTCATTTTGCTTCAGCACTGACAGTAGTTTTTGTAAACTCCAAGTCATTATCATCAATCAAGATAGATGACACACCGCTTGATGATCCTTCCCTGAAGGTTCTTGTGGCTAACAATAGTGATACTCTAAAACTGCTAAAAATGAGCAGCTGTCCTCATGTATCACCAGCTGGTGAGTAGTGAACATATATGAAAAATGTAGTAGTAAAGTATCATAAAAGAATGGTCAAGACTTAGTTTGGAACAAGTTATTTATAGAACTTCTAATGTTCCTCTGAGTCTCTTAGCAGAGGCCTTTTATTGACCTAGTCTTGGCTTTGGACAGTTGGAAGGGGAGGAGAATAATGCCTCTGTGTTACTGAATGAGTTGGATTAATGAGGGTGCTCCTCGCTTGACTGCATCTTCTAGAATCCTGGCGATTTTTTTTATGATGTTCTTGGCTGCTTCAGTACCTCTGATAGGCCTTGAAGGAGGAAAAGCCTCCGAAATTAGTGCAAGCCTTTAACGCATAATGCAGGGACTTGACGTTCATTGCCAGTTGTGTGTAAGGGTAACCAAATGTGTGCTGCTTGATGTGTACAACTCTGTAAAAACGAACAGGCATTCTGTGGGAACATGCAAAATCCCCCACCCGTGAATCAACTACCGGTTGGTGGGATGGAGGAGATAAAAGCAGTTGTCAGTAACTGTTTCACAAGGTGCTGTGAGTTTAACCTACTGAGCAAAAGTGTTAATACTTCAGAGTGATATTAAAAAAAGCATGGAGCATATACAAATTTCAAAACCTAGTAGTATTAAGACTGAGAGTCTTTCAGTTCCTGTAGTGCCCTCGTGTGTCCGGATCTGATAGTGTGAACTCGCTCACTTTAGCATTGGTTGGTGAAGGGCTTGCTCCCTTCAAAATACAGGCTTGCCAGAACATTCAGAGGGCTTTTGGGTCCTGTCTCACTTAAACTTTCTCCTGAAACCCTGGTGCTAGGGAAAGGGAATCCTGGTCTGGCCTCTTTCCTGTATTCTTATCCAGAGGCCACAAAATGTGATGTAATCTGTGTACTTTGTATTCCAACGGGTTAAGAGCAGTTATGTTGTTTATGTCTTAATTCAGGGAAGGGTCAGTTTTAGCATAGCTCTTGAACTAGGCTGCTGCTGGTCATTTGAATAGAATGCTTAGATGAATGCTGAAGGAAGGAGTATTAGGGAAGGGAACAGTGCAACTTCAGCTGGATCTTACCCGATTTCAGTTGCTCTTCAAAGTTGAGGAAATTCTGCACAGGGAAGGGCAAAGACAGAGATACTCAGATCCAAGATGAATGCGACTAGTTAGACTTGCTGCTTGTACTGGTAAGTGTTTACGGCCAAAGCCCATAAAAGGATGTGGATATCTAGAACTCTATCATGTTTTGTGGGTTTGGGATATAGGTGCGAATACTCAAGCCAATAGAATTAGTACTTGAGCTTTGCAACAAACAACTGTGTTTATATTCTCTTTTCATTTTAGAGAGTAATCTTCTTTTTTGTTGTGTGTGGTGGTTTTTTTTTTTTTTTTGTTCTTCAGGAATTCTTTGTGTTGCTGACCAGTGTCACGGACTTAAGGAGCTGGCTTTGAACTACTACATATTAAGTGATGAACTGCTGCTGGCTCTTTCAAGTGAAAAACACGTTGATCTTGAACACCTTCGCATAGACGTTGTGAGTGAAAATCCCGGACAAGTTGAATTTCACTCTATTAAAAAGCAAAGCTGGGATGCTCTTGTTAAACACTCCCCCAAAGTCAACATTGTGATGTATTTCTTCTTATATGAAGAAGAATTTGATGCTTTCTTCAGAGAGGAAACCCCTGTTACGCACCTTTACTTTGGCCGCGCAGTAAGCAAAGCGATGTTAGGTCGTATTGGGATGAATTGCCCAAGGTTAATTGAGTTGGTTGTGTGTGCTAATGGGCTTCAACCTTTGGACGATGAACTTATTCGGATCGCAGAGCGCTGTAAGAACTTAACAGCAATGGGACTTGGTGAATGTGAAGTAACTTGCAGAGGTTTTATTGAATTTGTAAAGATGTGTGGAGGCAGGCTTACCCAGCTTTCTATAATGGAGGAGGTACTGATTCCAGATAACGATTACAGCTTAGATCGACTTCATTTGGAAGTCTCCAAACACCTCGGAAGAATATGGTTTCCTGATATGATGCCAACATGGTAAATTGTCTACATTTGTGGATAAAATGGTAGAATCAGGATGTTGCTTTCTATGCAGATAAAGAATTTAAAAGTGAGCTTTGAGTTTTTCTACTTTGAGAACCTCCTAGTAGCGTAATAGCAAAACATTCAAGAATGTTAATGGATATATTGAAACAGAAAATAGATGAAGTGTACTTCACACTTCTGAAAGTATGCCTGTGGTTTACAGGTGCTTCAAACTTCAGTGAGCTTGGGCTTCTTGGAGCTTCAGTCTAAATGTTCCATTCACATACAAGATTTTTTTCTTCATGTCCTTGTTTAGTCTCTCTGATGTAGTCAGAAGAGGACTAGAGAAACTTTTTTCCTTTAGCAGATCTATCTTTATGGGAAGCTGGATACAACTGGGAGTTCAGGAAAACCATATTATTTGCCATGATGTTTTATGCAGCTATTTTTTCAAAATACTCGTGTTATAAATGTAAAAGCTTGTACATTAATATACTTACACTAGCCCAGGTTATTCAACAATAATCTAGCTTAAACTCATAGCAGTATATGAAAATGTTCTGGTAACTAAGCTTATGATTACAGAAAAAATTCCAGTTTTAAATTGCACTTTGAATAATTTTGTCAGATGAGCTAAATTGTATAGACCGCATTGTACAGTATGTCGTTTTTATGTCTTATGTATTAAATGGATGGGAAAGAGACCTTGTTAATTAAAGTTTGGATCTAGATTGATTGCTTGGGTGAATGACAAAGCACTTTGGAAACTGCCAGAGTATAAGGAGTAGCTTCTGGGTTTGAGAGAGTTCAAGTCATTGATTACAGAGATTGATGTCTGAATGTTCTCCCTGTTCCATGCTTTCATTATTAAGAGGTAAGAAGGATCTCATGAATGTGGCTGGTGAGAAGGAAGGTGCACATGGAATGCAGTTGTCTTTGATCACTTTGTCTCGAATCAAGGGTTTAGAGCACTTTAAAAGATGTATTTGCCAGTTAGAGACCAAAATGGCCTGTAGTAATCTCATGTGTCTCTCGCAGAGCTGGGCTGTAAGCCCTGATTTCTAGAGTAAGGATTGCTGGAGGTGATCCTGAAACTTCTAATTCAGGACTGTTTAATACTTGTTGCTGTTAATTAGTTTTTGAGGAAGAAGATTTTATTTGTTTTCTTTAAAGGGGAAAGGAATGGTGACTTGATGTGAATTAGAATATGTATTTTTGTGTTGATGCTTTGCACACTGTAAACTGAAACGCATCGTACACAAATTTTGCTGTAATTATTTTCATGCTGTAGTTGTTCATCTTCCTATTTATAATGAGAAGCCTACATTTGATTTGCTGGTAGTACTTGTCACATCAGATAAAACATCAGTTTATTCCATACTTACACTTCTTTACTGCAAAAGTAACAGCTAAAGGGTTAAACCACCGTTGTCTTGGACGGACTTGTTCCCAGTTGCAAGCTAAAGGATTTAAGATAAGGTATAATGCCTGTTGCACAGTTAAGAAGCATCTGACACTGGTCGCTATCACCTGTTACCCAAGCACTTGCTTCTGTAATCAAGGGGATTCTAAGTGTCTTTTAAACAAGACTGAAATAGTTCTAAACAGTATTTGGTTTAAGATCTGTGGTTTGCTTTAAATGTCAGTGTAATAAAGTGATCTAATACATGCACTGATATTAGACTCTTCTCCATCTGTTGCACCACGTCTTCCTGTTCGGCAAGGTTCTGCCCTGCTACAAGCCTGGGGAGAGGCGGTAGAAATGTTTAACACATGGATTATCTTGAATTAGTCATTGTCATTTCACGTTCATGCCTCAAACTTGGGGTTTTTTTATGTGCTGAAACCGTAAAATGGAATGTGGACGTATCTTGTAGATGGTTGGTAGATCCTGGAGTCCTTCATGCCTCTCTAGCTGACATAACGGCATTAATGAAGTATATAGCCACGCTAGTGGCTATATGCAGAAATACGGTTCAGGAGGAAACCTTAAATCCTTCTTTGAATATTGTCCCTTTCTCTGTCCTTACTAAAGCAGCTTTTCTGTGAAGCCGTGAATGTTAGCTTGCTCCAGCTCCAAGCTACTAGAAAAATAGACCTGTGTTTATTAACGTTGTGAATTTTGATGCAACGGCTTTTTTTGTCTGTGTTCGCTCTGCTAACTGATCTAAACATGCAAGACCAATTGATACTTGAGTTTGTAGCTAAATGCCAACAAAATTGATAATTAGTCTGTGAAATACTGATTCTTCACTGGGGAGCTAATTGAAACTTCTGACTAACTTCTGACTTGTTGATGTTGTTTTATAGTTGTAGTGTTGGATTCGGTCAGTGTCACGTGTTGGTGCTAAGGTATGTGCGTTGCGCTGCGGGGAGGAGCATCAAACCACCACCCTCTGTAAAGCAGTAGTTGTTCTTCTTTTCCTCCATTAGCAGGTCATCCTGAACGACTGCAGCAGAGGTATTGCACTTGGCAAGAACCTGGGGATAGCTGCCTGCTGCCTTCACTCCCTGCTACCCCTGGAGTAGCCTGTACGTCAGAGCTCCGCCTCGTCCTAGCTAAGGCAAGTTGTGTCGATTTTACTGGCTTTTCCTAGTTCCGCTGCCCTGCAAAGGCTTTCTAAAACCCCATCTCTATAGTGTATAAAGCGATGATACAGTTTGTTAGAGTAACTAAAACCCTCAAAATGAAGTATAGAGTTTGCACCTGATATGCTAAGGAGATTTGTAGGGTCACTAAAAACTCCAGGTTACAGTGAGAAGCTAAAGTAGTGCACCTTTTCTGCCACGCAAGGGGGTGAGCTAGTTTTCATGCTCTCTGACTTGTTTTTCTCAAGGAGTCTGCTTATAATTAGTCATTTCTAATTTCCTGATTCTCTTGTAAATGCAAATTCCAACAAAACCTCTTTTTTTCTGGCATGACAACTCAAACCAGCATCTTTTATGCCTTGTGGAGTGTTTCAATAAATTTCCTTCTACTTTTCCTCAGTTCAGGTGCCTTCAAAATTTAACGTAATCTTGTTTGCCAAGGTGTAGTAAAGTTCATCAATTAGCCTAAGACACAATGTTCACAACAATTACAGGTACTTAAAAAACAGTGCCTAACCCGTGTCTGGAGTGTATATTACTGTTAGCACCTCGCAATATTATGTAAGGCCCAAAGTATTGAATCAGTAGTAATATGAGCTTGTGTTGTGCATATTGTATTACCTTTTTTAATTCCATAAAGTGCATTTTTTTTCCTTCCCTCACTGAGATAGGCCGTCCACACGATAAGAACAACTTTTGGATGCTGAGATGAATTTATTTGGAATTTACCACATTTCCATTTCACACTCTTTGCCCTTTCCCCCTTTCGAGATTGCTAGTGGGATCTGAGTGATCGCAGTTCTCAACGTGAATATGAGAGGTGATCCCAGGAAATACTCTTTGCATTGGCAACATTCTCCCGAGGACTTGTCCCTTAGAAATTCTACCGTTGTATCTGATGGGATGGATGCAGACTAGTTTTACACAGAAACCTGGTGAAAGTAAGAGGAGGGAAACCATCAGATGACTGCTGAAGCACTTGTTCTTCTGTGCTGACTCTGTTTCAGATATACTAATGTTTTCTGTCTTGTCCTTTTTGCTGAGAGCGCAATACTGGAAATACCAAAGTAGCAAAGACACTGTGGTCATAAAAAAAATAGAGGTAGTGGTTGGAGTAGTTGTCCTGGTGGAAGGGGGAAGGTGGGACGCAGGGAAAAGGTGGGAATTCCTGCTTTAGTAAAGAGAAGAGCTCCAAGATGCTCTACAGAACTCAATTATGCGTTCTAACATAGGAGCCAAACGTTCTGCATGTAAATGGATAGAAGACACAGTGTTTCAAAACATGCACCTTGCTTAACTGCTTGGCTTGCTACAAGGTAATACAACCTATATGACCTCAAGGCAAAAAAAAATGAAATTAAATACAGCTGTTTACCTGATCCCCTGATTTGGACTCCATCATCAATGGCATTTCCATTGTGGAAGAATTTAATGGGTCCAGAGAGCTGACCAGAAAAGGGAGCGTACACCGTTGCTCCATCAGCACAGATGACATCCACGCCCGTGTGCCTTCCTTTACCGTTGCGTCTGAAAAGAATATTAATTAGAGAAGTCTCTTGTCAGGCCTGAGGTTGTACAGAGGAAGATCAGTTAGCACGCTACAGGATCTGGAAATGGGTTGTTTGTACTGAGACATTGGTGTAGATGACTGGTTGAAGAATCTATAATAATGTTTTTTGGTGTAGGTGATGTAATGCCATGTGGTGGTGTTGACCTGTTGGAGTTGCAGGTTTACAAATTTGAGAGAGGAAAACAAAAAAAAAGCCTTTCTTCCAAGCCTTTAAATAGAACTGTAGAGTCACCGGAATGTTGGTTGGCCAACCTTCCACTTGAGTCAAGACTGTTCCCAACATCAGGTCAGGTCTGGCACGGCTTAGTCTGAGTCATAAAAACCTCCAAGCACAGAGGTCTTATGAACAATGTGGACAACCTGTTCTGGTGCTGCATTACCCCTGTAGTGAAAACGTTGGTTCATGTCCAACCTAACCCAAAGCTGTAATTCTTAAATGGCTTAAACAGAGTTCAACTCTATTTCAGTGGAGCAGCAACAACCCCCCACGTGTTCCACTTGTAGTACCTTGGAGCTCCGTAGTATCCGCAGCCGTAGTTGTCACAGCCTCTTATCTCATTTGTAGGATTCCCGGAGCACACTGTTGCCCATCTGCTGTCTTGTTGTGGGAATGGTGGAACAACTTTGAAATACAGACACACAGCACATCAAAGTTAACTTTTGGGTTCCGTTTTAAGTGTTGCATGTTTGTAACTGCTACGATTTAATTTTAGGTAGGTAGGAACATACTGGAATTGCATCCTACACATGTAGTTGGATGTTTCCTCCACAAAGTTTGTCATCCTTTAGGAAATGTAAATAGAATGTACAGCTAAGACTGGATTGTAATGTTTCTAGATTAGGGTTATCTCATATAAGGAACATGCTTTAAAGACAAAAATTCAGAAAGTATCGCGGTTCCTGGAGTGTAATCTGAGGGACAGGAAAAGACTCAGTTTTGTTTCTTATTCTATGCCCAGATGATGGAACTGGACTCCTCGAGTCCTCTTCTCCGTTACTCCCAATGTAGTATTTGTATTTACAAAGAGTCATCCTAAAGTCTGCTGAGCTGCAATACAGAAATCATTGCTAGTAGTTAAAAGGGGACAAACAGAAGAGATGTCTCAGTTTATTGCTGAGACTTGATGCTGCTGTGTCATGGGGGGCAAGAGATGCAGCTCGATAAGCCGATACGTTCTTCAGTCCCGTTACGCTGTGTTCATAATGCGTATTTTCTTTCAGATGTTGCTGTCAGAGAAAACCTAAGAGGGGACTATTGCTATTTGATATTGTTGTCCTTATTTGAAATAAACTAATTTAATTTTCACTCATTATGCTACTTATTCTGGGGGGGGTTGGGGAGGTTTTTGGTTGGTTGGTTTTTTACCAGGTGTAAGTAGCTGAGTAGGATCAGAGTGGTCGCAGTTCTCAACGTGGATGTGAGAGATAATGCCAGGAAATACTCTTTGCATTGGCAGCATTCTCCCGAGTTGTTGCCCTCTGAGGATTTGGCCTTGGTATCTGATGGGGTGAATGCAGACGAGCTTCACACAGTAACCTGGAAGAGACGGGAGAAGGGAGCAGGGTCAGGAAACATCAGCTGCGTGTGTAGTGAGGGGTGAGCACGGAACTGTCCGTGCCAGCTTCTTACTGGAGACTGTAATGATGAAGCAGAAGTGTAGTCAAGGTACCAACAATCCTGAAATATAAAATGACTTGGATTGCTATGGAAAAGAGGGAGTTGGAAAACAGGGACAGGACAACATCCTCTCAGCAAAATTGAGGGCACATTTATGATACTTTATTTTTACTGTTTCCTGGGTTTTTTTTGTGTTGGGTGGTTGTTCTTCCAACTCCCTCCTTCCCTGCTCTCCAAGAAAAGCATAGGAAAAGGACTACATCCTGCTGGTGCTGATTTCTGATACTACTTAGTAGCAGTCTAGTTGTGCTTCCATGTGGGAACTAGAGAGGGCATAAGATTAATGAACGCTTTGCTTGAATTGAAGAGCCGCAGAAACCTTAAGTAAGCAAAATGATTACTTGTGCGTGCCTCGTGACCTATCTGCTGTTACTACTTGCCTGATCCCCTGATCTGGACTCCATCGTCGATGGCGTTTCCGTTATGAAAGAATCGGATGGGTCCGGAGAGCTGGCCACTGAAGGGAGCGTAGACCGTCGCTCCGTCGGCGCAGATGACATCCACGCCCGTGTGCTTGCCCTTACCGCTGTGCCTGGAAGCGTAAAGGCACGGTTAGAGAAGGCAGTCAGGCTTAACATTATGTACAGATAGATCAGTTAACATAGCACGGCACCTGAAGCTCATCTAACAAAATTTTTGCATCTGCAATGAAATTGGAAAGAAATATTTTACTCTGGCTAAATGTTCATATTGCTCTCATCTTCCTTAAAGGGGGATGGGATTTCCAACTGTAAGTGCATTTTTATTTTCCCAGGTTCATGGGATGTTTCAAGCTGTTACAGAAAAGTACCCCTGTTCTACCCCAAAATACATCTGTGCCGGTGTAAAATGGAATCTTATGTTTGGCGTTTTCTCATTTAGAAATTCGGAAGCTGCATGATGAGGATGGACACTTCTTCCAGCACCTGAGGAGAGGAGATGACAGGAAAACGCAGGGAAGGCAGGAGTCATTCTACATATAAAAGCATTTTTTAGGGAAATACAGCCTGCTCTGTTGTGAGGTGCCTACTTAAAGACAACGATGCTGGCAGACCTTTAGCTTGTGTAAATGAATCTACTTGGCTTCCTGCAAGCTGTCGCTGAATGTCAGTTACACATCTGGCCTGTAAGCAACAAGAACATATGACACAAATCCTTGAAGTACTTTCCATTTCCTTTACTTTGGCTGCTAATTCGTGTCATGGTCTCGCTTTTTCACCCATGCATCAGTTCGTAGCAGTGGTATTACTGCACTCCTGCGAGATTGCCAAGTAACATCCCAAAAAGGAGTACGAGGTCCCGCAGGCAACAGTATTCCCTCATTCTAAGTGTCAACTCTGGTTAAATTCTGCTCTTTCTCCTGTGTGAGCATTTCATTTGGGACAGCAACAGCGAACCCCACAGCTCTGGACTCCTGATGCTCCACTGCGTTACCTGTCGGCGCCGAAACTGCCACAGCCGTATCTATCACATCCCCGGATTTTGTTGGTGGGATTCCCGCTGCAGATCTGTGCCCAGTGCCTGTGCTGCTGTTGGGGCGGGTGTGCCTCCAGCTGCTTGGCAAAAACTTCACGTGCAAAAGAGGAAAATGAGGACAATTCAACCATGTGCTTGGTACAGTACAACAGAGAAGGTGCAACATAGGGTGTTTAAAGCGGAAGACGTGAGCTCATGGGAGTTTATAATTTCAGAAACTGTAGGTAAAAGAACGTGGTGCAACCTGCTATATAGATTGATCCCTTTTTCTTGAGGTCTTATTTTAAGGTACATTAAGATGAAAGCAAAGGTAAATATTTTTAATATTACTTCATGAAAGAAGTCAAACTGCTTTCTTCATGAAACCTCTGAACACTTAACATCTGACTCTAACCGCACACCTAATTCCGTATTTTATGATAGTCATAACTGTGCACATTGCCATAATTCTTCATAAAACTAGATTGAAAAAAGTTAGCATTACTTACGTTGGAACAAACTTCAATAATTTGTTGGTGTCTGCCTAAAACCAGTCAAGACCAACTGCAATATAGCAATCCCAACTCACCAGCGGACACCAAGCTGACCAGAGCAACCAGGCTGAGAGCTGTCATTTTTGCGGCTGTTTCACCGGTGTTCTTTGATCGAACCAAAGACGTTGAGCAGTAGCTGCCTGGGCTATTTTATGTGGTTTTGAAAGCCCAAGGCTGGTGTCTTGGCCAATCAGTCTTCAGCAAAGTATTACAGCTCCCGGCAGATGGTGTTGCCATATTAGGCACTGAGGATGTCTACAAAATCTTAACAGTTATTAGGGCTGGTTGGGAAAGACAGAGAAAATAATTGGTCTCTTAGCACACAGTAACAGATGGAAATGAACAATCCCACATTTCAGGAAGCTCTGGCTGAACCATTTCTTCACACCTTGTCTTCCCCCTCCTGAAGCGAAGGCACGTGTAGGCCAAAAATGGTCGGAACCAAAAATATGGCCCAGAGGACTGAGCTGGAGGTAAAAGATGAGCAAAACTCCACGGTGGATGTAACCGGTTTGTCCTTTGCTGCTGGGTCCAGTGCCCATTAGAGCTTTCCAACAGAGTGACTGAGAAGACCTGAAGGTGTTCATGTTTGCTGTAGCATGGGTATTCACTTAGGCTAAGAAATACGTACGCTTTTGCATGGGAACCTTTTTTCCTGTTCAGCTGAAATTATCACCTAGCCTGGACTTAAATCCGTGAAGTCTTTTCACTGAAGCCCTAGTTTTTGACAACTAAATTCTTATTAAAACATCTTCAAGTTCTGAAACAAACAGTTGCAAACCCAAGTTGTACGGCATAACTGACATGGAGTTAAAAAATTCAAGGTTTTAAAACGATTCATTTAGTATCTGCTTGATTTCGGCTCTTGTACTGTTAAGCAGGCTCCTCAGTGTCTCTTTTAATCCTTCAGTTTGATTTTTTCTGTACTACTTCCAGGAAAGCATTAGATTTTCTTTACAGACGTGTCTTAGTTCACACGAAATTTAAATGAGTCACAGTGCTTTCACATAAACTGTTTGATATTCCCAGTTACAGAAACCTCTGGAAGGCCCGCAGGTTTTATTCAAAGGAGAAACGGATGTCCCTGCCCCACTTCTAGTTTGCAAAGAGCATCTGTATGTTGTGTTTCCTGAAATCTCCATGGAACAACCAGCTGGAGACAAATTTTTTGCTTGTGGTTCCAAGCTTTTTTTACAGCCAATATTCAAGCCCCAAGCCACTGCTTGGCCCTCACTGGGGTTATCGTAAGTGGCTTTGCTGATTTTACCCCTGCTGCTTTCTCCTCCATCCTCCCAGAAGGAGCTGCTCTTTTTCATGCTTGTAGCCACCAAACAAATATTTATATAAATGTTAGGTCCCCTCAGTCTAGTTTAGATGGGGCTTTTGCTTGTAATTTGCTCGATATAACGGAGTCAAGGCTTGCAAATGGTACAAGGTGCTGGTAAGAGCTCTCAGTGGATGTTGAGGATTTGGGGATGCTGCTCACCCCTGAGCTGACAGATGGGGTACGTGGGTTTTGTGACCCTTGCCAGAAAGAGCCTTCATCGCTACAAGCTGGGAGAGCTTGGGCAGTGTTGTTCCCAGCTTTCCAGGCGTATTCCCCTTCGTTTGGCACCAGCTCGCCACAGAGCCCCTCGGCTCCCCTTAGCAGAGAGCATCGGCATGGGAGGGGGCATGGGTGGCATCTTGCAAGGAGGATTTCATAGCATAGAGGCAGTAAAGTATTTCTTAGCGTGGCTAGCTTGATACTCACTGCTGTAAGCTTTCTTCCCTGCTGGAAACAAAACCATTTAAAAATAAAGATTTTATTTGGGTGGTGCCTGGCCGTTCCCGGTTAAGGGGTCTCTAGTGGAGTTCCTGTACAAAGATCTCGGCCAGATTTTATTCCCGATTTACTCCTGACTGCCACCAGTTTGCACTAGTAGAGTTTTAAATATCTCATTATATAAACTTTACTTGGGCCAGACCTGCCTTGAAAAAGCTAATGATTTTTATAGACTTTTGTGAACTCGCGTGCTCCTAATTTTACCAGGGAAGGGACTGCAGCACCTCCATCCACTCCACAACACCTTGCGAAGGAAGGGCTGGTGTAAAGCCAGCCCAGGTGGGAGGCACGAGGGGAGAAGTACAACTGTGCTGTAGGTGCCCCGACACTGAAGGGGCTTTTCTCAGGGTCCTGTTTTGCAGGCTGGTATTTTGTAAAACAGCTCTAAGTGACCCATTCTTTGTCGTTTTTTCCATCTCGTGTGTTACAGAGCAGACTCCAAATTGCTTGTAGCTGTGTATGTTCTTTGTGTTTTCTCCAGAAGAGATCTTCACAGCATTGCACCTCGCTCTCTCCTTTCTAAAGCGCATCAGGATGTCATTTGCTACCATGATACATCTAATGTGCTTCTGGTAAGGTGTTCTTAGTGAGAGAGTTTTCAAGTGTTTCATGTTGCAGCTGAGATTTCTCGGTGCATTCCCCACCTTTCCTGGGCCAGCTGGAACGTGTGGACCTCTCGCCTTGGGCATGAGGCAGCTCTGAACCCAAGCTGGTGGGGTTCCTGTGTTGGGCAACGGAGACGTTCATACAACAGTTGGTAGGTGCGGTTGTGAAAGACACGAATTGGCCGCTTAGGACACACTAACAGAAGGATATGGGACAACCAGCCGGGGTTGCATGGCCCCTGGGAGCTGCAGTTGCACCATTTCCTTCCCCGCGGCGGGGAGCGGGCAGGGAGATGGAGAGGAGCCGGCGTGTGGCACTCTGGGAGGAGGTGGGCTGGCTTGGGGAGCGCTGGCTTCTTTCTCGGGCACGAATGGTGCGGATTCCCCATTTTGCCCCTCTATGTCAGTAGTGACTTCCCCAGCTTTGTGAGTCCCTTCGAGGTGCTCACAGACTGAGCAAGAGTGCAGGGGGCAAATGCCGGTGTTTGGGCTGATGCCAACAGGCAGTGGATGCATTGAGCCCGCTGCTGTCCAGGAGCGATCCCGGCTTTGCTCTTCAGCCTTTCCAAAGATACCGTGACTCTGCTCTCTAAATCACGTGGTGTTTCGGGAGGGCCCACTGCCAGTTTCCAGGGCTTCTGGATAGATGGTACCTGCCCTGTGTGTGTCTGTAAACCTTGCAAACGTTAGACTAGGCCCTGGTATGATATGAATTATCATAATATTATCTCTTAATGAGAAAACGGTAAAATGATGGAATAAGGTTTTTGGAGGAAAAAAGCCAGAAAACTGAGACCCGCACCTGAGCAATGCTGGTGGAGTCTTTGAGCAGAAACATCAGCAAAAGCCATGGCCAAACCCCGAGCCAGGGCCAATCCAACCCCCAGCAGGGCCTGCGGTTTCCTTCCCACTGTGCTGCCGTCCGCCGTTGGTTGCCCACAAGTGCGGGCTGGTTTCTCCATCGTTTCCTTTATGCATGTTTCAGTTTGGTGGGATTCAACCAACATCCAACAACTGATGATTGGGTCCATAAAGTCCTTCCTCTCTGCAAACTCTGCGGGGCTGCAGCCCCAGCGAGCTGGATAAATGCGAGCCGCACATCTTATTTCTTGGTGATGTTAGAGTACCATAACTGTAGGGTTGCTAGGCTTGTCAGCAGGCAATCAAAAAGGTAAATCCTCTTCCTAGCTGTATTTTAGAGAACGATGGGCTTGGTCCTTCTTGGATAGCCTCATGTGTTCAGTGTGGGAGCAAGTCAGCGCTGAGCACTTGCCTCCTGGCTGGTCTGCATACAATATGTTATTAAAGAACCTTGAAAGCTGTTTCTATAGAAAATAAATACTATTCTTTGTGCTTATCATTAAAAATCAAATTATGATTTAAAAATTAACTGCGGAAGAGTTTACTTGTGCAATTAGCAGCACAGGCTTTGGTGGTGAAAATCAGGCTGGCACAACGTAAACCAGCCTGGGCTCGCTATTTATTTGGGCTTCTGATCCCTTGACGAGGCTGAGAAGAGGAATTTTGCCACAATGATTAATTAAGCTTTGTGCACGTGGCTTATGTTGTAGTATCGCTGGAAAATCAGCAGATTGCGCTAGCTGATCAGCCCCGAGGCACGGCTGGGCACGGCCCTGGGCACAGGGCAGTGGGCTGGAGGGGCGAGCGTTGCCTTTCTTCTTGGCTGAGTATGAGCTGAGGATGAAGCTGAGGTGGTGCTGGTGCCTGGTTCTGATTGAAGACTCCACCTCGGATTTATTTTGCCTTTTTTAATACACTTGTTAAGCCTGAGTTAGGCAGGTTTTAATGCGGAGGATGGAGAAACGCAAAAGAAAATCTTTTTACTCCTTATGCCCTATCCTGTAGGGATACAAAAACGACAAAGCTCTGGCTTAATCCTCCGAAAGCCCTTGAATGCCTGGGGAAATAGAAGGGAATAGTGCAGGCTTGGGTTGCAGCCTTAGGCAGTTCGGGCTTGCACAGTTTGGGATCCTAGCTTATCTCTCTGGCACCTTGTGGCGCAAACTTATAAAATGAAAGGGATAGGAAAGGAAAAGGATCCCTGCAGGACTGGTGCAGAAAAAGAGCAATTCTGCAGGGCCTGAGTTTGCCAACTCTTCCCTGAAAAGCCTGGTTACCCCCGTGACTCCCCTGGCACCCTTTCCCCTCACCTTGAATATTTCTAGAACTGTATCTTTTCCCAGCCCTTTCCTTTCCTCCCAGAGCCAGCTGTGAGTTGTGCTTTCCCGTCTCCTACAGCCAGTTATTTCTGTCACTAGACTGAAAGGATAAAGCTGGATTTCCTTATGCTGTTTGCCCCAGCCGCTCTGCAACCTGAACTAGAAAGTGGTATTTACTACTTCTCTGCTGCTGGGTGACAGCCCCAGCTAAACCAGGGATTTTCAGCATCTGCCCTCTACATCTCTCAGGCACCGTCCGGAGCATCCCGCATCCCTGCACCAACGCCCTGCGCCTCCCTGTGCTTCTGGAAAAACTCAGATTAAACAATATCTCCCTGAAAAGGCTTTTGAACCCAGCCTGTGGGGACAGAGCGGAAAGCGCTGAGCTGTTGCCAGTAACGTTACGGGTGGAGGGGAGCGAAGCCGGTGAGTTGGGGGCAGCTCTGCCACAAGCCAGGGGACCACGGGTCGCCAGGAGCGGGCGATGCCCCCGGTCTCTCTGGGGTGCAGGGGCGCAGGGTGCTGTGCCCAGGGCAGGGGGAAGGCAGCCCCGCGTCTCTCCGTGCTTTTCTGGCATTCGTGCTCCTCCCAGGGCCCTGGCCATGCCTGCGTGCTGTTCTTTAGAGAGGTGATGGGATCTTCTGTCCCCGTCGCCAGGTTCCTGGTGCATCTGACAGCTGAGGGAGGGGGAGGGAGACAAGTGTGACCCAGGGAAGAGCTTACCTGTCTTCGCTGGGGAAAAAAACCTGTCGGATCATGTTTTCTTTCCCATACAAGGACTAAAATCAAGTCAAAAAAGCTTATTTTGCAGTAGAGTGTACCAAGGCCCTGCTCGGTCAGCCAGGTCAGCTCAGTTTTTTGTTAGGCTTTGCAGGGAGAAATGGGGGCTTGGTTGGGACCTTCCCTCTCCAAATGTGAGAAGTTGGTAACTGGGTTAAAAACTGGGATTTTTAACCAAGTGAAGCTTAGGTGGAAATATTTCTTTTCTGCAAGCAGCCAACTCCATGACAAAAATAAAAGAAGAAATTGGTCAAAACTGGAAAACCCTGGGGACTTTTGTTGAAATGTTTCTGCTTTCAGTGTATGGAAGAGGGTTTTTGCACAGAAAACGCAGTTGCACTCACTCAGCACCAGTGCCTGGCTGCATCCTGCCCCCGCAGGTTTGGGCTGCGGATTTATATGGCCGGGCTGGCGTTTGATCCATGGCAAAGTTGCAGTGGTTCCTGGGGAAGGCGAATGGGATACAGCAGGTTAAGCACCTTCCACAGACAGAGCAAATATCTTCCTGTCCTTTCTTAGAAAAAAGAAATCTGCTGTCAGGACATGTGCAGCTCCCCCCCCCCCCCCCCCAAAGCAGCTTCCCCCCCAAAGCAGCCCCCCTGCTTGCCCGGGGCTGTGCTTGCATTCGTGAATTCGTGAGCCTGCGGCACTTGTGGAGCACTTTACCCCTTGTGACTCCCAGCAGCGCGTTGGTAGCCTTGGCCTGAAAAGCCCCGGCCCGTTAACAAGAGCTTGTTGTCCTGGGAAAGGCTTCAGCTGATTTACTAATGGAAAGAAATGCCTCGCTTGGACAAAAAGCAACCAGGGTGTGCCAAGGCAATCCTGAAGTCTGGGGACAAGGAATGATTTACTTCATTAATGTTGTTTTATGGTTTTGGTGATGGGCCCCGGGAAAGATTTGGGTTTCAGCTTTATACAGGTTTTTTTTGTTTTGTTTTTTTTTTTCCTCCCCAGCTGCGTTAAAAAAGCAGAACCCAGCCCAAACTCTGTAACAGCACCAAAGAAATTCAAAGCCATTTGTAGTGAAGCAGTCCTTTAATAATGTGATTTTCCATATGCAAGCGCAAGTGAACTTTCTGGCTTATTGCAGACATCTTCGTGTTTGGCTGCAAAGAGAGCAGCGACGTCCAAGACGAGTGAGCTGGAGCACGGCTCGCCGCGCTGCTGCTGAGCCCCCAGGATCGGCGGCGGGGTTAGGGTAACGGCTGGGCTCGATGGTCTGAAAGGTCTTTTCCAACCTAAATGATTCTGTGATTCTATGATCCACGGCCTCCCAGCCGCTCTTCCGCTCCCCACGGCTTCAGCCTTCCCCTACGCCCTCTACAACTGCCTGAAAGGGGGCTGCAGCGAGTTGGGGGTCGGCCTCTTCTCCCTGGTCATGGACGATGGGATGAGGGGAAATAGTCTGAAGTTGCACCAGGGCAGGTTTAGGTTGGACATTAGGAAAAATTTTTTCACTGGAAGGGTTGTCAGGCTCTGGAATGGGCTGCCCAGGGAAGGGGTCAAGTCCCCATCCCTGGGGGGATTTAAAAGCCGGGCAGACGAGGTGCTGAGGGCCAGGGTTTAGTGGTGGGATGGCAGGGGTAGGGGAACGGTTGGGCTTGATGATCTTAAAGGGCTTTTCCAACCCAAACAATTCTATGATTCCACGCGAGCGCTGATGTGCAAGACACGGTAACAGCTTTACAGCATGCGGACCCTACACGAGTCCGTCTGTGCTCAGACGACCACCAGCGCTCTGTGCATGGATGCTTTTTAGGAGGAACAACTGTCTGAGCCTCAGTGGCTTCCACTTTACCGGGGTGACTACCTATGCCCAAGGAATTTAATGAATACACAAGCGGGGGGCTGAAGGCTTTGCCGCCCGTTTACAGGTTGGGGGTAGGATCTGTTAAGTCGCAGTTCTGGATATGGACGTGGGATGTAATTCCTCGGTAGACCCTTTGCATGGGCAGCAGGACGCCGATTTGCTCTCCCTTCCGGACGGGGCCGCTGTACTTGACGGGTCTGATGTAAAACATCTTTATGCAAAATCCTGTTAGCAGGGGAGAGAGAAGAGGGGGAAACTGTTGCTCCTATGAAAAGGTTTAAAGGCCTGGCAAAGCCACGACATTCAGTAGCACAATGCAAATGGTAATAAAGTGATAAGAGATTCAGCAGCAGAAATAGTTACCGAAAATGCTGTGATGCTCCCATAGCACAAAGGAGAGAGAATAAGAAAAGAAATAAATTAACATGGGGGAGGGTAGGGCAGGGGATTAAGGTGGGTAAAACTGGTGGGTAAAAAAGCAAATCAGAGGCTGTTCCTTTAATTATCCAAAATGTGCGCAGGGACCAGCTTCATCCTTTGGCTTTTTTTAGTAGCGGCGATGTAGTGCTGTCGTCCTTTCAGTCAATTTTCCTGCACTGGCAGAACCTGGATTTCAAAGTTACAGTTTTCACTTGGACTCACGTGCAAGCACCCTGCAGTCCAGGTTGGGTTCGTGATTTCTGGCTCAGTTTAAAGCTCTCTAAACGAACCAGAGCCATTTGCAACCAGGCTTTGCAAGGCCTTTCAGCACTGGTACCTGATCCTGAGAGCTGGACTCCGTTGTCGATGGCGTTGCTGTTTCCGTAGGGCCTGGCTTGTTTGTCGATCTTCCCCGCGAAGGGAGCGTGCACCGCCGAGCCGTCCTCGCACACCACATCACAGAATCCCAGAATCCCAGAATGGCAAGGGTTGGAAGGGACCTCGGGAGATCACCCAGTCCAACCCCCCTGCTCAAGCAGGTTCTCCTAGAGCATGTTACACAGGACAGCATCCAGGCGGGGGCTGAATATCTCCAGAGAAGGAGACTCCACAGCCCCCCGGGCAGCCTGGGCCAGCGCTCCATCACCCTCAGAGTAAAGAAGTTCCTCCTCACGTTCAAGTGAAACCTCTTATGGTTCAGTTTGTGCCCCTTGCCCCTTGTCCTGGCGCTGGCCACCACTGCAGAGACTGGTTCCGTCCTCGTGATTTCTGCCCTTAAGATATTTGTATGTGTTAATGAGGTCCCCTCCCAGTCTTCTCTTCTTCAGGCTGAACAAGCCCAGCTCCCTCAGCCTTTCCTCATGGGGGAGATGTTCGAGTCCACTCCCCTGTGCTTCCTCCCTCCTCTGAGGAAGAGCAGGGTGGGTTAGCCTGCGGCGGAGCGCCTTGCCAGCTGGAAATCCTCCTCTCGCCCATCTTCCCATGCTTATTTTTATTGCAAGCAAGTTTCAAGCACAGCCATCTCCCATCACCCCCGCCCCGGACCTGGGGTCCCTGTACCCCCCACAGCCCTGGGCGTTGCAGCCTCTGATCCTGTTTGCAGGTTGAGTGGAGCAGATTTTGGCCCATTGTGCTGCAGCAGCTGGAAGAGAAGAAAAGAGAAGAGCAGAAGGTGAAACCCACAAACCAGAAAGGGGATTTCTCAGCCCGTGATGCTTAATCAATAGCAAGGCCCCTCTGGACTTTGCTGTAACCATGGGCCAGGCTTCAGGGAACGAGAAAGTTGTTTGTCTTTTAATGCAAGTTAATTTTAGGGGTGCAATGAAATGGCATTTTTTTGTTTTATGCTTTGTCAAACGACGTTTGAGGGTTCTTAAAGCAGTGACTTGAAAGCAAAAATGCAGAGCAAATGGACCTGGAGGGGATGTCATGGAGCAACCCACTCCGCTCCCATCGCCCTGGGGCAGATGTGGGGCTGGAGCTGCAGGGTGTCCCTGCCTGGAAGGTACCTGGAGCCAGTGGGGTAACCATGAAAAACAGGGCTGAGAGACCCACCGGGTCCACTCCTATTCCCTAACGCGGGATCCAGTCAAAAATAAAAGCTGTCATCTAGCTTTTACTAATTGCGTTTCTGTCTTCCAGTGTTCCTATGTTGCTATCTCAAGGTAGCAGCCAGTAGGGTAAGAGCCTCCAATTTTTTATTCCAGACTCCAGCTATCGTCACCAACAGTCAAATCCCTGCCGATCCCACGGCCCCAGCCGTGTCTGAGGCAGGGAAGGCATTTATGGGGGAGAAGGGGAGAAAGGCAAGCCCCGCCTCGGTACCTCCCGCAAGCCTCCAACAGCCCCGCTCCCCCCACCAGGACTCCCGGGGTTTCCCATGGGATGCTCTTGCAAGGATGGGGTTGGTCTGGCAAGAAGCAACGAGCTGAGGTTTATCGGTGCGTGTGAGCAGCTTGGCCGTCCCCGTCCCTGTTGGGCTCTGGGGCAAACAGGGGAAACGATGTGCTGGCACGGAGGGCCTGGTGCTAAAAGGGTGCAGGAAACCTCTAATGCCTTCCTTGAGCAAACCAGCCCTTTGTTCTGGGTAGGCTTCATTTATTTTAGTGCACTGTGTATTCTTTGGGAAATCAAAGGTGATGACATTCAGCACGGAAACATCTCTGGGAACGCTCCATGATCTTTAAGTAAAAGGCTTTTAAGAAAACATGCGTGCTGTTCGTAATTGATGTGCCTCAGCTGATTCTTTCTTGATCAATCCACTTTATTACTCCAATAAAATTTTGCCACAACTCTTTACCATATCTAAGAAGGATTTTTCCGTGGAGGCTGCCATGCAATGTGAGAGGGGTTATTTTCAAAAGCAAAAAAGGGCAGAGAACAAATCAGTTCCTAAATCCTTACAGATACACTTCATTTAAAAAAAAATAAAAAGAAATAAAAAAAAGATAAAGACAAAGAAGGTTACAATGAGCAATGCTTCACAAAATTCAGCTCACTCACCACTGGAGATCGCAATTGCGAGGGCGACCGCTGTGACTCCGTGGATTTTCATGTGCTGTGAGAGCTCTGCTTTCCAAGTGAAAGGTCTAAAATACTTTGCTTTCTATTTATATACCCCGACAGAGGCTGTATCCAAATTTTTCCAGCCAATCGGAAAATTGATGTGGCCTCAGTTCTTCTGCTTGCAGATGCAGGCCAACAGCAAGAACATCGAGGCAGCCCTCGAGGTGTACCACCAACCCGGCTAACTGGCTCCAACCGATGTGGCAACAGCCACTACATGGGTTGGTTTGCTTTTATTTACAGCAAACCCATGAATATTAACCCCAAATTTTAAGGGCCATTTGCAACCATTTCTCTTCATTCCTGCCTGTTGCCCAATCCTGAAGCTGAGCAGGATAACTTGGGTGGAGAAAGGGAAAAGGGTTCAAATGAACTTTTAAAAATAGCTGGGCAGCTGGATACGTTGCCCTCCCACCGTGGCTTCATGGCAAGTTCAGCCGGGCGGACGCAGCTCTGTGCCGTGCATCACCCCCAACCCCATGCTGGAAAAACCTGATTGAGCGACCTGTGAAATGAGCCCCTTGCACCCCTTTTTTATGAGCTGGCTTCATTAATGCATCCCAGCTATCTCCATGTTGCTGCTGCTGGACCTACATTAACAGTAGGAGAGACACATGTTTACAATCTTCACTGTGCCCGGACGGAAAATGTTAGAAACCCTATAATATTGTGGCTGAGCAAAATTACAGGAAATTGAAGAAGAAGAGAACACTGGAGCACGAACGTGGCCACCTCGAGTGTTGTTTCTGGGAAGGGAGGGAATGCGATGCCCTGGTTTGCAGCCAGGAGCTGGAGGTTGTTTGTATTCTCGGCTCGTTGGCCGACCGGTCGCTGCCACTGGGAGCCACTGACTGTTTTGTTTCCCTGTGCAATAAAAAGCAGGAGCCCAGGTTAGGTACAGCTGCGGGTGGGGGCTCTCAGCTGGATGCTGTGCCCTTGCTGTCCCTCTTTCCTGGCGCCAGGCAGGTGATGACCGGCTTTACATCCCAAAACCAAACCCAGAGCAGTTCTGCTGTGCAGGATTCCAACCCACCTTAGACTGTGATGGAAGCAGCAGCTGCTGATGGATGCCACTGAACAGCAGTTGTGTTTCATGGGGAAAGAAGGTGAAGCCATCAGGATGTCTTCAAGACACACATGCTGCCTCCTCCTTGTCCCTGCATCCACCTATGTCACTTATGGCAATGGTGGCAGGGTGACGGCTTGGCTTGGACAGAGCCAGCGGCTGAACCCAGCCACAGCCTGGCTGGAGTGGCCTTCCTGGCCTGGTGGAGACCACGTGAGATGTTCCAGCTCCAGACAACACCATCGAGCAAGACGTGGAGGAGGGTTGTGCCAGCCCTGCTACACCAGGGGTTTTAAACTTGCCGCTGCCGTCCCCCACCCCGCACCCCCATCGGAATCCCTGCGTGATATTTTTCTGCAGAATAAACACTCCTGGTTTATGGTTTCCCCACTCATTAGATGTTATGTGTGGACAGGGGAAAAGTCTATTTGGCAGGGACATTTTGAACCGAAATGTTCAGACAGAGTATGTAGGGGGAAAAAAAAAAAAGACAGTCCCTCGTTCTCTGTGCAATGCTCCTCATGCCCAGGGCTCAGCTAAACCCATCCGGATAAAACTGCATTATCTTAAATTCATTTTGGTAATTACTAATTTTGTTATAGAATCATAGAATCATAGAATGGTTTGGGTTGGAAGGGACCCCCAGAGGTCACCCAGTCCAACCCCCCTGCAGTGAACAGGGACACCGCTAACTAGATCAGGTTGCTCAGAGCCCCATCCAACCTGGCCTTGAATGCTTCCAGGGATGGGGCAGAGACCTATCAGTTGAGATTAAAGAGGAGAAAAGAATGAGCAAAGTAATTCTGTGCATTCCCTCAGCAGCTCAGAAAATGAGCTTTTTTTCCCTAATTCTGTTACCAATAAATATCCTGGAGGCCAGGTACTTTCTCTCTTTCAAGCTGCAGATGCAGTTGAGTGCAGCGGAGGTGAAGGTACCATGGTGGGATGCAACAGGAAACCCACCAGCTTCAGGGGCATTCTTCAAAACCAACGCCGAAGTCTCTTGGCCATCAGCCCCTGCCATCTCTGATACTCCCCTGACTTGTGAGAGCGGACTTCTCTTCGTGTCCTAAGTGTCAACAATACACTTGGCCGTGTAGGCTGCAGAAAACGTGCATCTGCTCATCTGTCACACAGGGAAGTTTGGGTTAAGAGCTTTTGGAAATCTGGGTTCCCAGGTTGGATATTGGTTTCTCCAGGGTCTCTCAGTAAACGGCCACCCGGCTGCCCCTGGTATGGGGAGGACGGACGGACTGCGAAGGTCTGCAAGGTTTGACTCCCTGCACCCCTCCGTCACATTTTGTGCCTTTGTTTTCCTTTTGCTAAGTGGGTTGAGAAGTTTTTGCCGAGCCAATTGAGTGAATTAAACATGGTAAAGACTAAATGAGTTGCTGACATTTTACGTTATATACCCTGACATAAAGATCGGGAGGCGAGGAGCGATCGATGTAGATTTTGTGTGAACTGTGCAAGAGCAGCGGGTGCTTCGCTCGCCGTCCCCGCGCCCGCCACGCCGCGTTTCATGGGGGTTACAGCCTTATTCTGCGCCTGCACAACATTCCAAGGACTGAGGCAATGCATGTGGCTACCAATTTCTTCACATTTTACTCGTTGCCAGCTGCAGGCGAAGTTTTGGGTCTTTTTTTTCTTTGCAGAAAGGTGGCAGCCATCGGCCGTTACTTAATTTTGCATTGATGGCAGCTGCGTGGAGGAGATAAAGCAGGACGGGGGGAGCAAAGCCAAGGGCAGAGCTGGGGTGATGTAGGTGATGAAGGAGTCCTAGGGGAGGAGATGGGGAGCCATACAGGAGGTAAGTGAGGCTGGGCAGGGCTTTCCCTCATCTCACGTGGTGCTGGGAGCCACTGAGAAACAGGTTGAGATGGGGGGGAGGACAGGCAGTCCCCTTTAGCTGCCCAGCCTAGGTAGCACGTGCGTCTGGAGGGGGAAAAAAACCCCAAACCCTGCAGCTTTGTAGGTTCCTGGACACCCACGGTGCTGCGCTGGGGGGTGACACCGGGGCAGGCGGGTGCCTGGCTTGCGCAGGGGTGAGTAAGTAGCAAAATGGTAAAATGCTCCTAGGCGAGTAAGCACCACAGCACAATCGAATTAAATGTAGTTTGAATAAGATCAAATTTAAAAGACGTCAATGTTAAATCCTAGCTCCAAACCCCATCAAGCTCACTAAAAGCAATTTCCGAAATTGTACCCATGCTGGGATCTAATAAAGTTTTCATTAAAGAGGAAGCGTTTGCCTCAGCCTGTCGCTTAGCAATGTGAGGAGGGGCTTTTCCCCCGTTATGGAAGGGATGCACGTAGCTGTAATGGTTTCCTCTCTGCTTTACCGAGTCCCAAGGCACGACTGAGTTTGTTGGCAATGCCCTAAAGGTTGTGAATTCTCAGCCCAACTAACTTATGCTAAAAATGCTCTTTGTTCACCACCCCCACACCCCCCCTTTCTGTTTTGAGCTTTTGGTAACATGGGTTTGCTGAAGCTCCCAGCCTGCTCTGGTTTTTGCTTTACTGGAGTTGCCCAGCGCATAAACCCAACAGACAGGACCCCCCTTATTTTCTTCTGTTCATCACTTAGTACAATCTGAAACACCTAAATATGATTTAAAGACCTTCAGGTTAAAATTGAATGAAATCCCTGGCTATGGGTAGGTTGCAGTAAAGGAGAGAGGGCGGTTTGGTTGCCTAATTGGCAGGTTTTTGATGAAATATCCAGATTTTGCAAGATTCTTGTTTAATTCCTAGGGAAGCAAGCCCCAAAGCATGGCGCTACAGTGTCTATTAGCAATGCCTTATTTTTCTTCTCTCTTTTTTTTTTTTTTTTTGATGGTGGCAAATGCCACATAGGAGCTGCTCCAGGAGGTGACAAGCTCCGTGTGCCAGCACAGTTTACTCTTGCTGTGCTGGGTTGTGTTACCCAAGTTCCCTAGAGGCTGCCAAGTGCATGGAAGAGGGCTGTAAGTAGTCAAAAGGCCATCTATGTGGATAGCAACTTATTGCTTCTGTTAATTATGCTTGTAAAAACAAAAATTGGAAGAAGAGAGCGTTGCAGAGAGCACTCTGTTGTCCAAAAGCAGCTGTTCCATCTTCCTCCCCTTCTCTGATAATGTCTTGGACCTTCAAAGAAATAGGCGCTAGTTTAACACTTAAAATTATTTTTAATTTTTTTATGAGGCAACACTTTTGTTGTTAGCGTGTAATGGATTCCTGAAACGCAGCATCCAGCTGGTGTAATGGGTACTGAGGGGAAGGCTGGTAATGAAACCCAATTTAACTAATGAGTGTCATTTAGAGAGAGGCTTTATTGCGGAGTTTTGCGGGAAAGAGTTTAGAAACATTCAGCCTGTGGAAAAGAAGGGGGCTGTGGTTCCTCAAAAAGCCTTGCTTCAATTTGTAGAAACACATAGTGGTTTTTCATTAGTTAATGTGAGCAACTGAAGATGCTGTGCGCAATCAGGAAAGCGCGCTTGCCTCTCCGGTGCTTCCCCGGCCGGTGGTGAGCTGCCCCTCTGAGCCGGGCCAGGCGTGGCTTGTGAGGCTCTGAACCCCGTATTTAATTTAGGCCATCCTTAGCTTTAAACCCTGCAGCTCCCTGTGCACAGCTGCCCATTGGCTCTTGCAGAAAGAAATTGCTTTGGGGTGCTGGGACCCTGACAGCGTGGCAGGGTGCAAGGGGACAAGCTGCATGGCCCCGTGTCCCTTCCTCCCCTCTGCGGGGCTGTTGCGTCCCGGGGTAATGGGCACCCTCTGGGTATTCTCCACCAGTGGCCTCGTCTCTGCTCTGGTCCTGTTGCTGGATTTGGGACTATTTTGCTTTTTTTTTTCTTCACAAAAAACCCTATTGAGCAAGGGCTCACCTTGGTGCAGCTGGGCTTATCTGGGAGAAGCCTGTGGAAACCTGGTCCCAGCCAGGTCTTGGCTTTGGGCACCTGAGAAATGGGGAAGGGCAGCACTTGTCCTGCAGAGCATAATGGTGTTAATGGGATGAACTGGGTGGTGCAGGGGATGGTGGGAATGGCTGGGCTGCCCCTGTCCTCTGGTGGGAAGCAGGCAGATACAGTCCTGCTGAGCAGCCCTTCCCTCTCTCCCTGGCTCTGCCAATATCGATGGAGCTAAAATGTCTCTGTGTATTTGCCACCTGTACTGCTCCTGCTCTGATTAAGGGAAGCCCAGCCCCTGTGCTGGGGTTCATGGGGATGCTCACCAGTATCTGCCCACTGGGATGAATTGGTGTGTGCAGCCACTGCCTGTTCAGGCACTGCACACATGTGCAATCCCTCCCGTGTGCTGAGGAAGGGCTGTGTAGCGCAGCATGAGTCCCGTTACCTGTCCAGGGACGTCCTCTTTAGCTGGTACTAAATGCTGGCCTGGTGCCTGCTATGAACAGAGACTCGTGGGCAGGAATGGAAATGTTGCTTTGCTTTTCCTTCATGGCACATCTACCTGCTCCTGCACCTCCTGCCATCCAGGGCTGTGCTCCAGCACCTTGGCTTTCATTTGGAAGAAGAGGTGGGGGTCGGCCTCTTCTCCCTGGTAACAGATGATAGGATGAGGGGAAATGGTCTGAAGTTGTGCCAGGGCAGGGTGAGGTTGGACACTGGGAAAAACTTCTTCACAGAAAGGGCTGTCAGGCACTGGAAGGGGCTGCCCAGGGAAGGGGTCGAGTCCCCATCCCTGGGGGGATTTAAAAGCCGGGCAGACGAGGTGCTGAGGGCCAGGGTTTAGTGGTGGGATGGCAGGGGTAGGTTAATGGTTGGACTTGATGATCTTAAAGGGCTTTTCCAACCTAAACCATTCTATGATAAGGAGGAGAGACCTTTATCTCACCACAAATACTTTAATTCAAAATCCCCAACCCGGCCTTGTGGTGCTCAGGATCCCAAATCTCCATCAAGGTACTCTAGCCTCCAGGATCAGCCCACAAACAACCTCTCAGTACTTGGCATTAGCAGCACGGAGAACTGCGATATACTGGCTATTTAAATATGAAAGCACATAAAGATGACTGTAAAAATGATACAGCTGTTGTGGTGACTGTTGCTCTTTCATGTTCAGCTGATTTGCTTTTATTCTTTGAGCTGTTGTTGGATTTTAAAAAGCTGCAGGCGGGAAATGTGGCGCGGGATTTGAGGCTGGTTGTGCTGATAGGTGAAGGCAGATGCTGCCTCCCCCCATTACCTTTGGGCTGGCAGAGCCCTGCCCTCCCAAACATAAAGGCTGTGTGAGAACGGTTCCTTGGCAGGTCTCCGAGCAGAAACCGTGTCATTATAAACCACTGTCTAGCCCAAAGTGTTCCAGCTATCATATTTCTATGGCTCATCCAAGGGTATTTTTAGTATTGGTGGAAAAAGTTGCTGACTCTAGGTCAAGTAATCCCTCCTAAAGTCTATGGTCCCGATTCAGGGAAAATTAACCATTTGCTTAAACATTTGTTATGATGAAGCCTTTCTGCCTTCCTCTGCCCAAGCCTTTCCACGGAAGAGGATTGGGCCTGGAGAACAGATACGGAGAAGGAAGACTGGCTTGCATTGATGTTCAAAGTAGAAAGGTCTGCTACTGCTAAAATGTAGATCTCTCTCTAAATACGGTTACTCTTACATGCTTCCATTGCACAAACCTGCCTTTGCCAGAGTGGAGGCAAGCGGTGAAGGAGCTGCTTCCATAGGTGGTGCCTTGGCCAAGGCTGTTCATGGCTCATGAATCCAGAGCTTTGATTTGTTTGGTTTTAACACAAGGCTCAGGGTAGGTTTAGACTAGATATAAGGAAGAAATTCTTTACAATGAGGGTGGTAAAACACTGGAACATGTTGCCTAGAGAGGTAGTGGAGGCTCCAGGCCAGGTTGGATGGGGCTGTGAGCAACCTGATGTGGTTAAAGGTGTCCCTGCTCCCTGCAGGGGGGTTGGGCTGGGTGACCTCTAGGGGTCCCTTCCAACCCAAACCATTCTATGATTCTATTCTATGATTCTAACGATGGGAAGGCATCATTAAACTGTTGCTCACCCAGCAAAGAAGAATGCCGGAAGCTGGAGGTTTGTGTGATGTTTGTTATCCTGTTTGTGTGTTTGGTGATTTATTGCTCTGTGGTCGTGGCTGATGGTCCCCATCACACCACCCTGGTCCCTCATGCGCAGGGCTGTGGGACAGCCCCCTGAAGGAGATATGTGCATGGGGTGAGCGGGCTGATAGGCCGGACCTGCAGGAGGGTGAAGCAGCAGGGAGACCACATTGGCCAACACCATGGGCGAAGGGCTGAGCCTGCTTTTCCATAGGTGTCACGAGGGAGCAAACTTCCAGGGGAGGCCTGAGGAGGGTTGCTGGGTGATGGAGAGGAGGTCTTCTGCACTCAGCCAAGCAGGGGACAGGGCAGGGGACCGGCTGGAGAGTTTGCCGCTGTTGGTGGTGGTGAGTGGTGCTGGCAGATCGGCAGCTGGGTCTGGGGACCCGGTGGGGTGTGCTGTGAGGAGCCTTGAGGTAGGGATGGATCGGCATGTTTGATGTGATGGGGGGTGAGCCGTGGGGACAGGAGGGATGTGGTTACATTGACAAGCCAGAACATGAGCCTAGGCTCCTCTGTGCGAGGAGGCACCCTACCTTGGAGCCAGAGTGGGCTGTTGAAGTCACCCAAATTATTTCTAGTTTAAACTAGAAAAATCATAGAATCATCCCATTTAATTTAAACAATACCAATGAGTACCCAGCAGTAACTCTTTCTTCTGGGCAACTAACCTCAGACTTGGGACATGAGCACACCTGGGGTCCCTCCTGCAGTATTCGAGGTGACATAGCTGCTCTGCAATACCTTGAACGCCACCTCCAGTGGCATCAGCCCCTGCTGCCGAATGCGCGCTCTGGGTTGGGTAACTGCGCTGCGCCATTGCGAGAGGGTTTGTAAATAACTCCTCCTCACGCCATTAAATCCACAGTTCCTTCCCTGCCCTTGTGTTTTATCGCTTGGGTTGCTGATAACTTTCCTGTATGGCTTCTCTCGGAAAACAGCCTTTCCTGCGATGCGTTTCCTCCTGCTGGTGCACGAGGGTTAATTAACACCTCCCTAGGCTTTGTTGCTTTGATGCAACAAGGTCTGGGGAAGCTTTTTTTTTTCCTTTTAAGAAACAATCAAATGCCTGCAGGTAGCCTGCATGCTCCTGCGGCTCTGACAAGAAGTCTAGGACAGACAGCTTTGGTTTAGTCAGTTGTATTGTGAAATGGGGGAGACGTGTGGCTCTGGAAAACTTCATGGACTAATGGTTTGTTATGGAAAACCCAGAGCGCTTTATCTCAGGCCGTGGGTATCCAGCTCAAGAGCTGGATGATGCCTCTCAGTTTTGCCCCGTTGCCCCTCAGAAGCAGACGGTGCCCCACCAAGAGCTGTGGGGTGAGTCCAGCTCACGCAGGGCTGTGGGCCCCCAAAACCTGTCGCAGGGGGGAGGATGCCCTGGGCTGTTTTGTCCGGCTGGTGGGTGCTGCTTGGGCAGTGAGGGGTGCTCAGCCCCTCTCCGGTGTTTCTGACCCAGGCATGCCCAGACCAGGAGTGCCGGATGTATCTCCCCTGTCTGCTCCTGGGTGCTGCTGCAAGGCTGCCCCCCAAATCACGCTCAGTGATACTTGGGCTAAAAGAAGCTTAATTTTAATTATTGCTGGAAGCAAACTTGTCAGCTGCCCATCCCCTCCTAGTCGTGGCTGATGCCAGATTTATTGCTCCTGGTACCCAGAGCAGAGTCTGCACTGCTGGTCATCTCTAACTGGGATGAGAACTGCTTTGAGCCATGGTGTGGTTTCATCTGTGCCGGACGATTGGAAAGACATCTTCAGGAAAAAATTAATTTCTCCTGTTCAGGACAGCCTAGGAAACATATGTGGCTTGCCTGGGGTCTCGCTGGAGGGCCCCTCTCAGCAGCCTCCAGCAGAGGGTGCAGTGGCGTTGCGCATCTGCAGAGCTGGTTTTCAGGGAAAGGATGGCTTCGTCCTTCTCTTCTGTTTAATCTTTCTTTTTTTTTAATCAAAAACGGAAGAAGCGGTTGCAGGGCACTTTTGCTGCCTGAAAACTGCAATGATTTAATGCCCATATCGAAAACTATCTCTCCTTAACGTTGGAGAACAGCATAGCAGCATTGTAGTCCATTCAGAAAACACTCTGACGTTCATCGATGTGAAACCTTTGCCAACAGGCAACAGACGGGAGGTTTACAAGTGTCCTTTTTTTTATTTAATTTTACAGGCTTTTATGAAGCCTTTGTGTATCAAATGGTGTTGGGGTGGTTAAAATTTCGTAATGCTTTTTGGGGTGTGCTGTTCCCAGGGTCTGCAGCATGGGCAGGACTCTGCTTTCCCCGCGTTACGAGTTCCTGGTGCCACAGGAGAGCCGTACCTGGCGGATCATTTGAGTCGTTATACTCTTGCTTTCAAAATGCAAATCCTGTGGAAAAATTAGCTCTCTTTTAAATTAAGTATGAAACATCTCCCAGTGCTCAACAGTTGCTCCTTCCCGTGTCTGTACGGAATGACGTGAGCTTTTTCCCCTGGAATAACAGGCTTTAGCAAGTGCCCACACAGTACACCCAGTTGGGAAGGAGCAACTCGATACCACAGTTACGAAGCCCTCCTTTCTAGGAGCGGGTTCAGAAGTCGCTTGGTTATGATCCTTATATCAACCAGTCGTGAATAATTTCTCTGCTGCCGAGGCTCAGCCAAACAGCACTGGAGAATTGGCAGGGATCAAGCAGTTGCTTTGGCCAGCAAAGTGTGTTTTGGTACTTTTTTAAGAAAACAAAAAACAAAATGAAACGAAGAAACCCAAGCACTGGTCCTGCAAAAATGCGGGGGGTGTCTTGCCCCTGCTCGGGCAGGAGCCACGCGGGTGTGAGTTGGGCAGCCTGGCTCCGTGCTTGCCTGGGAACGCTGCTGCCTTCGCGTGCTGATGCCCGGTGGGAAGCGGCAGAGGGTGATTTCAGTGGATTACAGGCCAGGGCTTGATGCTGAAGGCTGAGTTGGTCAAGGCCTTGTTATTCTCGTAGCAGTGGGCTTTTGTGCCGAGTTCACCCACTGGCGAGCGGTGCCACACGAGTGCCAAGTCCCCAGAAGGTTCCCAACCCCTTTGTAGCGGGGTTTATTTTATAGTGCCAGTGGTGATTGACAGAAATTGGTATGGGGATAATGAGGACTGCTGCAAAAATGATCTGAGGGTTTGCCAAATCTGCTCTTTGCAAACATCCAGCATGGAAACTCTACATCTCAAATGGGATGGGGCTTTCCTGGTCTCTTTAAGACCTGGATCGCTGCAACTTGGTGCAGCCTAATTGGATTCAGCCTCTGAAGTCAAGTCTATA
This sequence comes from Gorsachius magnificus, assembly GCA_034008185.1. Classification (NCBI taxonomy): domain Eukaryota; kingdom Metazoa; phylum Chordata; class Aves; order Pelecaniformes; family Ardeidae; genus Gorsachius; species Gorsachius magnificus. The sequence continues at coordinate 19,478,511 of CM067093.1, forward strand.
TTCCTTTCATAACAAGCTACAGATCTTACAAAGATTATTGACGGGGTATCGGTGAGTGTGCTGTGAGCAATGCAGCAAATGTATTCCTCTTGCAAAGGAAGAGAAATCCAAGACCTCAGCAATGCTGCGAGCTGGCTGCACGGGGGCAGAGCACCCCTCGGTGGCTCCAACAGCCGTGTGCGTTAATCTGATGAGGGCCCAAAAGCGATCTAATTCCCGCAGGAACCGTGCTGAGCAATTCAGCTCCCATATGCAGACCTGCTGCTCCCACCAGCAGCTTAAGGCCATGCCAAGGACCTCAGGTCTGGGTACAGCCTGGGACCACATGCTCATGGCTGTGTGAGTTATCTATTTATTTTGAGCTGAAAAGCCTATTATTGCTCTAAAAGGAGAAGATGCCCTCGTTTAAGCGTGGCACTTCTCTGTGTTTATACGTGATCCTTGTTGTTACACCAGGACGGCTTCCATCAAACCTGCTCCAGTGTGTCGGGCTCAGAGGATCTGTCTGCAAGTAAGAAGAACAAATTCAGCAGCTCCTTGACGCAGTTCTCCCAGTAGAAAGAGAAAATGAGCAATTTCTGCTTCTTCCTTTCCTTCCCAAGGAAAGGGCTGAGGCATTGGGTGAACTTCCCATGTCTCTGAAAGAGGAAACCAGCCAGATGCTGGTCCGTATTTTGGCTCCCCTGTTACTTGTGCTGTGACTCAAAGCTGACCCCATAGGAGGTGGCAGTGTTTTCATTTGTGGGGTCATTTCCCTGTAGGAAGGCTGTGAGCTCTCCCTTTGCTGTTGAGGACACCCCAGAAAGCTGTGGCAGAGCAGTACGGAGGAACCGGATCTCTGTAGGAAGCTGGCATCCAAGCAGGTTGGGATGAATTGATGGGGAGGGCAAGATGAGATAATTTCACCCATTTCTCAAACTAAACACTTTTTTTTCCTTCCTCCTTGCCTCCCGCGGCCCCTTGGTTTGGAGTGGAGCCCTGGTGGGCGAGTGCCTCAGCAACTCTGTTTTGGCAAATGCCCCACGGGATGTGCTGCGTGCTTTGAGCTCCAATGGGGTTTCCCATGGGAGAAGGAACCAAAAAGAGTATGAAGACTCCTGAGAAATGTTCCTGTGAGATTTCTTAGTCCTGAGGAAACTCAAAATCTCATTCAGACATGGGAAGAAGGGCCAGGGAGCTGCTAGGGCTTTTCTGCAATGAACTGGAGGTGTGAGCTTGCCTCCGGCAAAAGGCTGCCCAGTGCTCTGCTCTGATGATAAACTGTCCTGAATAACCTTCAGCCAGCTCTTGCTGGTAATTAATGGGTGACTAATTAGTACTTGTAGGTTGGAGTCCCTAGCGGGTGTTTCCCTAATGACCAAAGCAAGCAGAAGCTGTGGCGCACAAGTGTGCGGACCGAGCTGCATCCTGTGCTCTCCGTCCCTTCAGGGAAGGAAGCCTCCGGCCTAACTTAACTGTATATATTTTCTTCAAAAACCATGAAGCAATGTTTTCCTACTGAAATGTTATTCCACGCCTCCCTGCCAGCGAGCCTTCGTTTTCATTCTCTTTGAAAAACGTACATCTCCTTTCAGCTCTGTCTCTGTCCTGGTATCTTTTTTTTTTTTTTTGCATTTGCAGTTAATTTCCTACTTCAAAGAAAACAAGAAAAGTCTTTGATTTACTAGATTGGCTAAATTAAATCTCTTTCCCAGAAACAGTGGCTGAGTGTTTCCTAACAAGAAGTTTGAATGTTTGAATGATACAATCTCCTCACTTCTGACGCTCATCAAAAGCAGCATATTGGATCCAATCTGGTCTCCTTCATATCCCTGTGGCAAGCTTAGCATAAATTTTATCCACTTTAAACAATGGTTGGGTTTGCCACACGGTGTCCTAAAGCAGCAAGGTCTCATTCGTGATATGAATAACACGCACAGTTGGACACCTACGTTAAGTATGTATGATGAGATCACTTCCAGTAAAATCTTGAAATGCAGTAATGTGAAAAACATCTGGTTGTTGTGCATTTGATTTAAAGTTGGAAGCCTGGGACAAAGGGACTATACATTTATTAATGAGTTCTGTGCTTTATGCAGGTTTCCATGCTGTTTACTCATTAGACTTCAAAAGCAGGAAATTATACCACCTCTTGATTGAAATTAGCTTATTAGACATCAAAAGTAGGAAAATATATGATGTCTTCGTGGAAGTTAATTATGGCTTTTTTTTAAAGTCTGCATTTAACATAGCAGTTCCCTCATAGAACGGTTTGGGTTGGAAGGGACCCCTAGAGGTCATCTAGTCCAACCCCCCTGCAATGAGCAGGGATGCTGCTAACTGGATAAGGTTGCTCAGAGCCCCGTCTAACCTGGTCTTGATGAACCCACCACCGCTGCAATACGTGTGTACGTGTTTAGGCACGTGTGCACCAAAAATAAAACGGGGAGAAAGATGTGGATGTTGGGAGTTGGCCATGCCAAGCCATGCTGATTCTTTAGCTGGAGGTGCTGGTGCACGTAGAGGGGGTAAGGCCAGAAGACGGGATCCTGCGGCCCGTGCCAAGCGTTTGAGCCGCGTCGGGTGGCTGTATGTGCTGTCTCTTCCCCAGAGCAAGGATGCAGCAGCATCTCTCCCGTCAACCCTCACCTGGGTTGGTCCCTGCCACCACCTCGGTGTCCTCGGCAGAGCCCAGCAGGGGCTGGTGCAGGGCTCGGCTGCAGCCTGCGGGGCTGCTCTGGGCAAAAACGCTCAGCGTCTGCGTCTCCCCAGCAAAAATGCACAGTATGTTTGAGGTGTATCAGCACTGAGCCACGGTAACCATGGAAATCCGGCTGTTTAGCAAATTGTAGAGAGGAAAATTCAACAGGGATGGCCAAGGGGGTGAATTAGAGCTGCCCCTTGGCAAGGACAGCATGCAAACTGATGGGGTTTTTTCTTTTTCTTTTTTTTTTTTTTTTAAAAAAAAGCATCTACACATGTGAAATTTCTAATTTTTCATTCATTGCTGACTGTCTGCTCTGAGACGTGGAAAATATTCGCAGGGCTGTGGCAATGTCTCCCACGTTTCGTTTGTGGCCCTGCTTTGCCGAGGTGGCCTCCCCTCGGAGCGGTGTCCCTCGCCGCCTCTGTCCCACAGAAATGTGCTCTTGGCAGCCCCAAATTCACGTGCTCCGAAGGAAGACCCCCATCTACAGGGAAAATGTTGCTGGAAATGCTGCCAAGGGCTAAATGGGCACGTGGAGGGGCTGGTGGTGCATGACCCCTTCGTTTGCCCATCACAGCTGGGACGTCTCTTTCGATATATAAATCTTTGTGTTTAACTCTCTGTTGGTCTTCCGTTGTGCCCAGCTCCTCACAAATGTCCGGTTACGGTGTTTTGATCATTTTTCAAATGTGGGACCTGTGATGGCAGGTTAATTCCAGACCAGAAAAAGCTAAGAAATGTGGATTATAAGAGAAATTGGTGTTTCTGCAATTGTTTTGTGCTATATTCTCTCTGACGCTGCTTAAAGGTGCATTTGTTTCTGTATTTTATTTGGTACTACTGAGGATTTTGCTGTATTAATCCTTAGTTTCCTATAAATTGCTATATATATATATGGAGAGAGAATTATGATTTTTGTCCCTATGAGCTCTGCTGTAAAGAAACACAGACGGCAAAGTGATGCAGCGGTCCCTGTACTGTCCTTAGAAATATGGGCAGCCAACCAAGCATAATTTAAGCAGCTTTTTCAGGAGAACAGTGATTTACATCTTCCCTTGGGCTGCCTTTTCAGGGTGCAGATACACAAGTCCCTTGGCTTGGGTGCAGTGGGGATGAATGGGTGCATAAGTGGGGATGAATAGGACCTGACGTGCAGTTCCCCACCAGAAACACGGATGTAAGCCCCTGGAGTTTCCGTAAGCCTCTTCCTGAGCAGTTGTTTTTAACTCAGCCTATTTGGGCTATTTTCTGGGTCCAGTGGCGTTTCTAACGTGGCCGAGGTTCGACTCGCTGCATCCCCGTACATGGGCTGGGGAAATGGCTGAGAAAACCTGGCCTCTGGATGTGCAGACAATTACAGATGACCAATTACTGGAAAACAGTCTTCTAACGAAACTGTCTGTACACAGTCTGACTCATCTAAAAGCAGACTAGGATGACAAGTCACCTCTCATGTTTAAGAAAATGAGGTTAGTCCCATGTATAAATATTCCTTTCAAGTAGCCCCATTACTCCATGCAGCAGGCACGTCCTGCTGAGCCCGCTGCGGGCCGGTTCCCATGAACGCCCCACCAAGGCGCCATAATCCCGGCTCCTATAGAGCATCTGCTCCGCGTGTTCGTGCGATAGACAGTACCGTGCTGCAGGCATAGATGCATATGCATGTGTGTGTGTACGTATGGAAGAATAATACATTAGCGCTGATCAAAAATCCTGGTTATTGCTCCAGTGCCCACAAATGTGTTTCTCACATTTCGCAAACCCTTCGCTGCCCAAATTCCTGCATGATGTAGTTGCACAATAAAATAAGAAGGAAAGAGCGACTCCATTGGTCTCCAACCCCAGCCGCGCTTTATTTTTCTATATGAAAAGATCATGGAGAGATTTATATACAGCATTTCTTTATTCCTTCAGTTACCCAGGACTTAGCAGGAGCACAGATCAGCTTTGGGCTGTATGGAATCATTTATCTTTGTGTAATGCCAACGAAGGTCTCTAATTATTTAAGAGCTTACAAGGTTTATAACATGAGCTCAAATTCTTCACATTAGGTTCTTCATTTGCTTTTTATTCTGAAAAATGCGATAGCCCTTGGAAGAAAGGGAAATGTTTTTTTCTAGATAAAGAGAAATCTGAGCTCTGACTTTGCCTGAAATGTTCTTGAGGAATGCCTTACAGACTAGATTTCAGAATTTCTACGCTTTTGAATTTGCTTCGCCTCACTCTGCCTCTCTTTTCCTTTAAAGGGGAAGCCCTTTTTCTTCCTCCTTTTCTGCTTTTCACAGTCCAAGCAGAACATGAGGCAATAGCACCAGGGACTAATGTTAGTGCCAGGCTCTTCCCAGCAGGTAGGCAAAATGGGGAAGTCCAATTCTAACTGTAAAAAATGAAAAATCCTCAGTGGGGATGCCCAGGGACAGCGCTTGGGCCAGGCACTCCGCTGCCATCGGCGCGTTGGGTTGGTGGGCACTGGTCAGGCATCTCTGTGTCGTGGCGCTGCCGCTTCGTTAGTGTTGGTATCACACGGGGATTTGTGAACCGGCTCGCGGCGGAGAGCGTGGGCTTGGCCTACGCTTGGCTGGTAGCAATTGGATGCGAAGGGTTAATTCCAGGTATTGCACGGCAATGAGCTGTCGTGATATTTTCCCCTCTCTCTCCTCTCGCTGTTCGTGCTAGCGGTGGTGATTTCATCCTCCCACATGCCATGCCCAGAGCTGCAGCCCCGGGTCCCCCCCACGCCTCCGCCGGTGGCTGGCAATGAGAAGCAGCCCTCGATAGCGGCAAGGAGGCCACCGTAGGCACCGGGACGTGGGGGGATCATGGCCTGCAATTACGTCAGACTCCGCAATGTGTTTCTCATTTGCTGAACGAAGGCTTTTATGAGACAGTAGTGCAGTGTGTATGCTATGTGAACGGCAAGAGAGCTGACGGGTAGCAGGGAGGCCAGAGCAACGAGGAATGAATAGCCCGTGGGAGGTAGGGACCCTGCTCCCTTCCCCAATTTCTAGTTTAAATACAGTCACTTAAGTGGCATTGGATTTATCCTCCTAGTAAAATCAGCATTGCCACACATCCCCCTTCCTTTAAGCTACTTAGAGCCTTCCAGTGTTTAGGAAAAAAAAAAAATTCTCATTTAATTTATCATTCTTAAAAAAAATAATAATTGGTGATTATGTAATGGAGTTGTTAATTAATCCATTAATCAGCATATACGCGCACATCAGGCTCTTGCTGCTACGACCGTGGGATCCGAGAGATTTACTGGGTGGATGTTATGAGCCCTGTGTTCAGCCCCGAGGCGTGGTGCAAACCTGGGGGCCGTGGCCAGGACCCCCCCAGGGATGCTGCTCCTCATGAAGAGCAGTCCCCCTTTGCAGGCTGTCCCCGGGCCACGCAGCAATTGCAGGGGCTGCGGGACTCCCCCCCTCCACGGGTGCTCCGATAGAAATGCTCCATGTAAATCCCCAAGTGCTCATAAAGCGGGTTTTTTGCTCGGACTGTTTTGGTTAAACGTGGTAGATAGTTCCTGGAAAATGCACAACCACAGGTACAAGTGTCAACGCAAAACATTTGCAGAGAGCTCTGCTCCCTGGTTTCACCAATCTCATTTTTCACTCTGGTTCTCTGTCCTTCCATCCCACCTCACTCCCCAAACTGGAGCCAACGCCTGGAGGGTGCTGGGTTTTCTGGACCAGCTGCATCACTTACTGGAAAAAAATTGGGTGGTTTTGTCCTTTGTGGGGAGGAATAAGGTTACATGTGTGTTTTCCACCATGCTTGTCTGCACCTCAGGAGAAAATTGAGTTGTGGTCTGGTTCTGAGATGTTTGCTCTCCATCACTGAGAAGAGCTGTGGGAGGAAGAGGAGGAGGAGGAGGCACCCTGAGGCACACGGGAGGGAGCGGCTGGGAGGCGTTTGGTGGCGGGGCCTGGGGGGGTGCAGCCTGGGGGATGCACAGCGCTGAAGGGAAAGGAGAAGTGCTGCTATATGAGCACGGGGGATCCCAGTAGTGCAGGTTTGTGGGGGCTTGGTGAGATTTTCTTTACGTCCATTTGCTTCAATGGGAAGCGTTCCCGCTTACCCAGGGAAGGGGTCGAGTCCCCAGCCCTGGGGGGATTTAAAAGCCGGGCAGACAAAGTGCTTAGGGACAGGGTTTAGTGGTGGGATGGCAGGGGTAGGGGAACAGTTGGGCTTGGGGAGCTTAAAGGGCTTTTCTAACCTAAATGATGCTGTGATTCTATGATTCAAGAAACAATTTCCATGAGAGGCATTGCCCTCGAGGGCGCTGGGGAAGGGAATGGGGAGCAATGGGGCAGGACTGGGGGATGGAGAAAAGAACTCACCTACCGGGTAGGGGGAAGGAGAAAGAGGGCTTTGGGAGATGGGTTTCTCCAAACTTCTTGGGGAAAACACAAAGCACCCTATTTCTGAGTGCCAGTGCGTGAATGTGTGCTGGGAAGGAGAGACAGGTCTTGGTTTGGAGAGCACCAGTGGGTCCTTTCCTGGGAAAGGGAAAAAAGGAAATAAATCATCACCGGGAACTGTGTGAGAGGCATTGAGCTGTGTCAGCACTTGGGGGCTTGCCATCAAGCAGAGCTGCATCTTCTAGTGGTTTTATCTGGGGGAATTTGGAGGACTGGTTCTCAAGCGACGCTCTCCTGGGCTGGCTGTGGTGGGCTCAGATGGATGACCTGAATCTGGGAAGGATCCAGCTGCTATTCAGATGGGTGGGATGTGAGCCATCCTGTGCAAAACTGGTGGGCTTGACTTAAAATGAGATGCTAATGTCTTTGAGGAGGTACCTGTATGTTCTTTCACAGCATATATTGGTATTATTTTGCAACTGAGCCTCCTGGTTGGGGATTTTTTCTGAGTTGCTCTATTTTCTGCTTCACCCATTTACATTACGTGGCTGCAGGAGCAATGCTGATGCTGAAGCTGGTTTCACACCCGGCAGAACATCTCAACCCACCATGGCTCTGCGGCATGAAGAGGTGAGCAAGGTCTGACTTTCTGGTTTATCTAGCAAATGTCTGGCGCTTGTTCGGAGGCTGCGCTCAGGAGCACAGGTTTCCAGAGGCATTTGCTGATCTCCTCCTGTGCTTTGGGTGTCCAGGTCAGGCACCTCACACCCGATCCCTGAGGGTCCCTCTGAGTGGGGATGGGAGGCTCCAACCCAGGCTGTGGGCTGGATCCTGCACAGGCCAGCGTTGAACATATAAATGAGGAATAAAGCTCCTCAAGTCAAACCTTTTGTCCCATCAACCTGGGAGAGATTTGCCCAGATGACTTACATTAATTTTAATGGAAACTGTGTGCAGAAACCACAAGCTTAAATCAAGAAGATTATGTCAAATGAGCAGACTTTGCATTCATAAATCCAAATGACAGGCTCCAAGTGGGGGTTTTTTTGCTCATTGCAAAGAACCCATCACTATTTTCAGCTTCTTAAAAGCTGACACAATGCCCAGCCTTCATGGGGATCAAGTTTTGAAATGGTTTTTGTAATTCAAAGGAAAAAGGAAGAAATCTCCCCAATCAGGGTCATGTTAATAAGCAGCTATGTTAAAAGAGCGGTTCTCGAAGACTTCAGCCCAAGTTTTGGCTTGGCATCCCGATGCAGCCTCTGTGCCAAGCTGGGATGAGCTGCTGGGTATAATTTCCTTGTGGTGGTGTGGTTGGGAGCATGGCAAGGGATGTTGCATCAGTCCACCCCGCTTGCCTATCCCAGAAAGGAGACTGGCGCTTTCCACGGAAGAAACAGCCTTTCCTGGCCAGCTGCACTTTTAAAATTCTATGCATCAACTGAGAGGAAAGGAGGGGAAAGCACAAACATCAGGAATCTCCACAGTGGATAGTAATGATTTTTCTGTGGATACTTTTAGCCTGGAAAAGTACCTCGTGAGCTTGTGAGGGGCTGGGGGGTATAAGACAAATCCAACATAGCAATCGCAGGCTGATCAAAATGCACTTGAAGAAGGGTGTGAAATTTAATGTGAGCATTGCAACAGGATGAGAAAGCCATGACTTGTCTTTGGGCAAGCAGAAAGGAAGACCGGGCTTCCAGGCTTGGAGCCAAAATCCAGTTGCATCGTATGCTTGAGAGAGCCCCTCAACTCGCAGCTCCTGGCCTTCTCCCTTAGCAAGACAGGATCATCACCGCGTGGCTCTCCCTGGTTAGGAGAAAGAAAAAGTTAGGTGATTTCCTTCTCTTCTATCCCAAATTCCTCCCAGAAAGCCCTCCTACCTGCCTGGCTTTTCCAAAGCCATCCTGACCTTGGTGTCTGCTCTAGTTTGTACCTGGCTCCTTGAGGCTGGCAATGTCAACACAAAAAAAGCGTTGTCTAATGCCACCAAGCTTCTGGAGAACCTCACAACCTGGGGCTTGTCAAACCCTACTGGCTGCATCCAGGTCTGGCACTTGTTTCTTCTCCGCAGATCCTAAAGCACCTCCATGATGCAGTGCCTTGTTTTCCAGTGGCAGCGCTGGGGGAGCGGAGAGCAGTCGGGCCAGCGAGCTCCTCATGAGCCATCAGATCACAGCCCTGTCCCTGGGAAAGGAAGAAGAAACCCTCCCTGCAAAAACCGCTTTCAGAGCTTTCTGCGGGGGGGGGAAGAAAAAGCTTTTCTGCTGGGAAACAGTAGCCATCACTAACGAACAGGGAGCAACTTGTCATTAGGCTCTTGACAATGACTGACATGTTTGTGGCTCTGGACATCTGGAAGGGATTTAGCCGAAAGGTCTGGTTCCTGTGACACCGCTAATCTCCCTGGCTGATGGATTCAAAGGGAATGAGGTAGAAAGAGAAAAGAAAACTGAAGATCGAAGGGCTGATTCTTGCCACATGTGAAATAAATAAAGGACTTGCTCGGGCAAGAGGGTAAACAACCCAGCTCTGCAGCATCAACCGCTTTCTCCTCTGTTATTCACCAGAGGTGACTACAACGCACGGAAAGCAGAACGCGCTCGGCCCCGCAGGGTCTGGGTTTCTGCAGTGTGGCGGGGGGCTCGGCAGCTCTCCCCCACACCGGCTGCCCGGCCACCTTCCCCTCTTGGATGGGGTGTTTGGGGCTCGGTGATGCTTGTCCTGGGGAGGTGGTGAGCACAGCTCTACCTAAACCCCAAACCACCACCTGGCACAAACTCTCCTCCAGATTTTGTGGGTACATTTGAGGCTCAACCCATGACTCAGCAACCTTGTGCCTCTGCTCAATGGCGTGACCCAAATAGACCCCATTGCTGATCAGAGATGAATGTGGGAGTCCTGGCACAGACGTGGGGGAGAGACATGGAAACCCAGAGGTTTTAATTGTTGTTTTTCTTTTGGTGTGACATAAACCCCCAAGACTTCTGGAAAAAAAACTGCAGAGAAAGAGAGAGATTTTCCAAAGCCAGACCTGGTGCTTGGTGGCTGGGGCTCATCTGGGCTATGGGAGACCCGAACTCTTGGGAAGCACTTGGCCACAGGTAAAGGGGCTGCTCCGGGTTAGTCACGATCAGAAATTACTCAATCTTACATGAAATTGCAGAGCCAAAGGCTGGTTCAAAACGAGAGATATGACCTGGCTTTCCAACCTCCTTGGTTACTTGGCTGTCGGGTTCTTCTGGGAGTGACCCAAATTTCATCTGGTCCAAGCTACGGGAAACCTTCCAACTGAAAATGCTACTCATGATACGTTGGTTGTGCTCTTTCCCTTGGTTCAGTCCTGCTCGAGATAACCTCGTCCCTAGACACGGTGGTGCTGTACATCGTATACTGGTAAGCGACATACTTTGGGTCGTTTCACTTAATATCACACAATATTTGGAATGCTACCAGATGCATGGCATGCCTCTCTTTACATAAGGAGAAGACTGAAGGAATATAGCCAGTCTGCGTGTTTAACTTGCAGCCCTAAGCCATGCTGTTGGACATCTCATGTTTTGAGATGGTCTTTTTTTAGTACCATCCGGGCTAAAATAACAAGGGTCTGTCTGGGAGTCATGAGCCAGTCTGTTAGCTCAGACCTCGGCGGGATTCAGATACAGTTCCTAATTTGGGTAATTCCTGATCCAAACAGTCACTGGACGAAACCGGCCAGGGAATTCCCTGGTTCTTCTGTTTAAAGTGTAAATCAGCGTAAGGCTCATTCAGCATCGGTCCTGCGAAAGCTTAATAAGCAAACCAGAGGTGACTCAACCACCTAAAAAAGTATTCCCAGCAGTAATCAGCTGGGAGAATCTTCTGATGGCCTTTAAAAAAAAAGTTCTATCTTATTCTTTTTTATCACTTTAGAGAACATCTTTTGTTTAAAGGAGCCTTCAGGGAGATTGTCGATTGGATTTTGACAAGTTCTGAAATCTCACGGCAAGAGGTACCCGGTGTCGGTGCTGGAAATGTACTGTGGCACCCCGGCAGCCCCCCCGGGCTCGGGAGCACGTCTGTGCATGCCTGTGGGCACGTGTTTGCACCTCACTCTGCCCTCAAGCCCTGCGGTTTGCTCTTGGCCAGCCCTGGGCAGGGAGAAGGGTGCTCCGTCTCCTACCTATCTGACCTGGCTTCTAGAAAAAGAGTTTGGGATTAAACAGCCATGACCTCATCCTGGGAGTTTCACATTGCTGCGAGGATTAGGACCATATGACTGGAAAGCCTGTCTGATAAATATTTGTTCCTGCTCATGGACGAAACGTCTCTCCTGCAGCAGCTGGAGCGAGGGAGCGCTGCCTTCCCACGTCTCCCGGGCCTCCGGGGGAGCTTCACAGCCACACCGGTCTCCTGGCCTAAATTAGCCCATCCCTCTGCTATAATAAAAGAAGAAAGCAGATGTGTCCGCTTGCCAGCTTCGGAGTCAGAGAGTGATGAGGGTGGATGGTGCCAAACCATTGTGAAAAGCAGACTTAGAAGAATTAAAAACTAATAATGAAGAAATTAGTCTGTCCTGATTGCGCTACAGCTGCCAGACTAATCCCACTGGAATCCTCCCAGGCCAGAGCATCACTTACTCGCTTTCTCAGTAGCTGGCAACTCTGCTTTTTAAAAGTAGTGGTGGAAACAACTTTGATTTTAAGCAGCTCTTTATTTGTAGTGAGGTCTTGCTTCATTTGAATTCCAGATTTCCAGGCACTTGGGGCTAATGCTAATACAAAGTCCTATTGTATTGTACTGAAGGAAACACTTCTCCGATTCTTCCCCTAAGTGCCCAAAGCTGAGTTTCTGGTTACCTTACCTGAGCGAGAAGCGCCACTGAAACCAAGAGGTCAGTTTGCCTAAACAAGAGGAACTGGATTTGGCCCAGGATATCTTGCTTTACAATGTGCTACGTCTCCTATAAAAATCCATGTCTCCAGTTTCTCTCTGCTTTGGAGGTGCCAAAGTCCTGGTGCACGTTCAGGCATCCTCTACAAGACCCATTCCCGCACCTGCATCTCCCATAAAAAGCCACAAACCTACGTGCAAGTGAACCTCTGGAGCGTGCCTACGCTTGGCGGGGTAATGCAGCGCATGCCTGTTGCGAATACTTGACGGCAACCCGTAGAAAATGCTGCTGCTTATATTTTATGGAAAATAAGCTACGTGGACCTGGCTCGTTGTCGAAGCAGTTTATCCAGGAACATATGTCTGTACGTTGAACTTGCATAATGAAGGAAATTATTTTCCATTCGACCCTCCTAACACATATTGCAACATTCGCCCTCAGCAGCGGTGAGGAAATGGATCCAAACTGTTCCAGCTCTGCCTGGCCCTTTATCAAGGAGCCCCTACAGGCGCTGTAGGTCGCGTTACTAACTCATTCCCTCTTCAAAACGATTACTGGCCTTGTCATATTATCTACTCAGCTGTAACTACAAAACCACTGCAGCTAAATTAAGCCATGTGGACCCTGTAGCTCCTCACGGCGACAAAGAACTCGCAATACCTGACTGAGAAGTACGTGTCCGTATGGGGCTTGTGTTTGCGTGTGTGAATGTGCGCAGGTAGAAATGCTCCGGAATCGCAGGCTCGGGTGAAGCTCTGCTTGGCATCCAGCCCCCCAGCGCAGACAGTGGGGAATGGGGTGTCCCCGTCTGAGTTTTCTAGCCAGAAGGAAGCAGAAGAAAAAGGTAAAATCATAGAATCATAGAATTGTTTAGGTTGGAAAAGCCCTTTAAGCTCCCCCAGCCCAACCGTTCCCCTAACTCTGCCATCCCACCCCCAAACCCTGTCCCTAAGCACCTCATCTTCCTGGCTTTTAAATCCCCCCAGGGATGGGGACTCGACCCCTTCCCTGGGCAGCCCCTTCCAGTGCCTGACAGCCCTTTGGGGAAGGAATTTTTCCCAGTGTCCAACCCAAACCTGCCCTGGCACAACTTGAGGCTATTTCCCCTCGTCCCATCACCTGGAAGCAGAGCCTGGCTCCCCCCTCCTGCCAGGCAGTTGTAGGGGGCGATGGGTAGTGGTGGAGAGCAGGCATGGAGGAGCTGATGGGGTATATAATCACCTTCAGCACCCAGTCTCAAAGCTGACGGAAAGCCCTTTGCTGCTGCCAGTGCGATGCCTGGCAGGAGCGCATCGAGCGGGGTTGTTTTGCTCCTGTACCTACCAGGGTCCGGCCCCGCGGGGATGGGTGCAGAGGTGGCCAGCATGGGAAGGCTGGGGCAGGCAGAGCCCGTGCACGAGTCCCTGCTGTCGTTCCCTTCCCGGTGCCGGCTCCTGCCCATCCTGCCCACTGCTTCCAGACAGGGTCTCACTGCCGCCGAGCCGGTTCAGCCCAGGAATCCAGCAGGAAGCTGGACCTGCAAAGTGGGTCCCATGCACTGGGGGGAACGGAGCTGCCCGTGGCCGCTGTGCTGGGCTGATGGAGGCCGGGGAAGAGCTGGCGCGTGGGATGGGGGGAATACCCTTTTTGGAGCAAGTCAGCTGCAAAGTCGAACTTTATGCAGCAGAAACTGGTCCGGGAGGGTGTGGGTGGATCTAACCCACACTGACAGCTCAGGTGCTCTCGTCCACCTCCCCATCCCAGGGCTTTCCCCTCCCAGTAGGTGTCTGTCCGAGCTGTTCCTGAGTGCAAGAGGGGCTCAGCCCCCTCGCAGCCGGCCGGACAGGCCCTCTCTGATGTCAGGTCTGTGACCACACAGCAGGGTGGCCGCTGCATCCCAGCGCTTGCTCTGATGCATGGTGGGAGAGGGCTGTGCCTCCTCGGGGGTGGCCTGGCGCGAGACACAACCGGCTGCGTCACGAGATGTCCCTCTAGTGTCATTGCAGTTCGCTCTCTCTTCATTGAAAAGGGAAGCTTTTCTTTCTTAGGACCTAGTGTTCCTGAAGTTTATTACTGCTCGCTTGGTCTCCTGCCCGGCGCCTTGGTAGGTACCTGCTCCACCTGGGTGCTTGAGGAGGCTGTTGGCTGAAAGATGGAGCAACCAGAAAAAAATCACCCAGCACTTGTATAACTTTGCAGAACTGGGATATCAGTGATGTGCAAATGCTACGTGAAACAGCCACCAAACATTTTAAAATTTTAATTATTATTTAAGGCTCTTTCTCTTCTTTGAGACGCCGCATCTTCCCGCTGTTGAGGGTGTGAATCAAAGAAGGCACTGCAGCCTCGAGAAATACTCTGCTCTTCTCCAAACAGATTCTTGGCTTCCCAGCACTTCATGATTCTAAATATTTTTAATACGCTCCTAACTGCAAGAGCCCACAGGGTTTGTGTAAACCCTTGGGTTTCCTTCAGAAATATGAAGAGTGTGTTGGAAAGTGTACAGCAGGGAACGTGCCTGCGCTTCCCTGCTCTAATGTCTCTTTTCCTTTGCTTCATTAACACCACGTGAAATGTATTGAGAGGTGATTGTGCAGAGGCCCTGTGATCCGTAGGTAATGGCCACCTCGTTGTCTTGGGTGTATGTCCTGGTTGCAGCTGGGACAGAGTTAATTTTCTTCCTGGTAGCTGGTACGGTGCTGTGTTTTGGATTCAGTACCAGAAGAATGTTGATAACACCCCGATCTTTCGGTTGTAGCTGGGTATTGCTTAGACTGGCCAAGGATTTCTCAGCTCTTCCAGGGGCACAAGAAGCTGGGAGGGGACATGGCCAGGACAGCTGACCCCAACTGACCCAAGGGCTATTCCAGACCATACGACATCCTGCTCAGTATATAAGCTGGGGGAAGAAGAAGGAATTGGGGACATTCGGAGTGATGCGTTAGTCTTCCCAAGTCACCGTTACGTGTGATGGAGCCCTGCTGTCCTGGGGATGGCTGAGCACCCGCCTGCCCATGGGAAGTGGTGAATGAATACCTTGCTTTGCTTTGCTTGCATGCATGGCTTTTGCTTTCCCTATTAAACTGTCTTTATCTCAAGCCACGAGTTTCTCACTTTTACCCTTCCGATTCTCTCCCCCGTCCCATTGTGGGGGGAGCGAGTAAGCGGCTGCGTGGGGCTGAGTTGCCAGCCGGGGTTAAACCACGACAGTGTAGCATATTGTAAGGATAGAGAGAGGATGGAGAAGAAAATGGCTCCTTAAATCTTGCTGAAGAAATGGTTGTGCTGAGCTATGGAGGGACCTTCTGAGGTTGGTCTCGAAGTTGGAGTTTTGTCATGCTCTCAGGGAGCTGAATTTCATCCAACGCCTATGAGCTAACAGAAGCAGCCTCTGGCTACGCGTCCCCAATTCCGAGATGGTCTGGTGACATAATGCAGTTTGTCTGTCTTTTTGGCAGGGAATCGTGTCTTCTGCCTGTTCTACTTAACTGAAGGTAATGAGTATCTTAAATTCTTTTTTTTTTAGGAAGTTCCAATGTATCACCATAAAGTAAATGAATTCAACTCTCAAAGCTTAGCATCCCAAGATAACAGTCTGCTGCATTACGAAGGTCTGGCCCACAGCCAACCTCAGCAGATTACTGCACTGACGTCGGGCGTCTATCAGACCTTTACATCAGCTGAAGCAGGCCAGAAAGAACTTGCTTTTATCCATTTTAAGGTCTGTAGACTCTGCTCGTCAAGTGGTTTGCTCCCCAGTGATGGCACAGGCTTTTCCATGGCTTACGCAGCTATGCGTGGAAACAAATACTCCCCAGAAAGATATATCAGGCCGAGATTTCTTAGGGTTTTTCTACTTCATCGCTGGCTTGTTGAAAACAAGAAGATAAATTGCAGGATAAGGAATAAAATGAGAACATGTGAGAGCTAGAAATGCCTTGTGGGAGCTGTTTTCTCTCTCTCCTTTTTCTTTTTCGTATGTGGACGGTATGACTAAGCGACACTGAATTATTCCCTGAAAGCTGAATTGCTGCTTCTGGTGGCTTCCTGCTCTGTAATTTTACTGTATCGTATATCTGCAGTACGGGGCAGGGGGAAGGAGGGGAAAATAGAAAACAGATGAGGGGATATCAGCTTGGCCCCACAGCACTACTCACGAGGTTCAATGGGTTTAGTCTGTGTGCGCGCCTGTCGGCGTATGAGGGAGAAACAGCAACGGAGAAAGATTTATCTCCAAGTATCTGATGTGGGAAGATAATTACGAGCTTATACGATGAGGTAAGAGAATTGTTTTGTTTATACCAGAGAAGATAAAGCCCATATTTCTTCCCTCCCAATGATATATTAAAAGGAAGCAGAAGGCTGTGTGTAATGGCCTTTTTGGCCAGCGCTCCCCGAGGCCCCTGGGGACGGGACGACGGGGTGCCTTTTCCAGCTCGCCAGCCGACTCAGGGCAGCCACGCTGCTCAAATGCTCGCGGGCAGGCAGTCTGGCATCGCCCCGAGGACATTAATTTGGCCAGACCACATTCATTTGCCCAGACAGGACATCCAGCAGCAGCTTCGCCCTCAATCAGCAAGGAGAGCGAGAACACGCGGTGACTGCACCCGACCTCCTTCGGGCAGCTTTTGGGGGGATGCGTCAGAACGGGGCTTGCGCTGCCCTTGCCGTGGAGCGCCGCAGCAGTTGCCTGGTACCCAGCTGCCATGCGGGGTGAGGGGTGCCCGTGGGGATGCTGCAGGCAGCATTTCGTGCCTGTTGATGGGGAAAAGCTGGCCGTGCCACCGCGGCAGCGAGCGGGCAGCGTTCGCTTTCTCGGGCTCTAAGGAAGCTCTGATCCCTCGCACCGAATTCGATACCCAGGGCATGTCTCATCCTTGTTTCTTTCTGTTCTCCCCCGCTCTTCCTCCCCCAAACCGATTTTTATTTTATCCTCAATTCCCACCATTATGTCACGTCTCTAAAGGGCCGGGCCGGCCCTTCTGAGGTTTCAGCCAGCTCGTGCTGCCTGCCACTATTCCAGTTGCTGGCCTAGATGTTGCTGTACATTATAATAACACTTTCTGCATACAGAGGACCTTTTGGACACGGTTTTGAGCAGGGCTGGAACGTAAATCCCACGAATTCCCCACCGTGTGCGGCGGAGGCAAGCGGGATTAGTTCTCTTCCTTTTCCAGCAGGCTCTGGACACATCAGATGGAGCTGTCTACAGGGGAAAATGAAGGGGATTACGGGATCTTCATCAGGATCCCTTTACAAGGCTGATGTGTGAAAGCAAGAGCGTGGCGTGAAGGAGCATCTGCCACACTGTTAGCACATGGGACATGGAAAGAAGACCCGAAAGGTGAACGTGGGAGCATTTGCGGCAAAGAAGTTGTTCAGAAAAAGTCCTGAAAAGACGCAGAAAGGAAATCTTTTCCCTCAATATTAGTATTGATAGTGAAAACAGATAACAGAGTGGGAGTGCAGGGTGAGACGGGATGTATTTTATACCAATATATTCCCAGGCTTGTGGTTAAGGTCATTTCCCACCAGTTAACCCCCCCCAAGCCAAGCACAGACCTCTGGCTGCCAGTGCCTCTGTCGCCAGGGAATATTTTTCTGCAATATTCCGATTCCTTCTGTCTGGGTCATTTTTCCTTGGTTTCAGCCACTTTTGTGCCGGATCTGCCCGGGTCCTGCTGCATCCCGTGCAGGGCTGCGCCTCCAGCCCTGAGAGCACAGTGAATGAAGGACCATTTATTTATTCTTCTGAATAAATTCTGCTGCGTTTAAAACACAAGCACAACAAACATGCCCAGAGCTATTCCCTGTGCTTTTGCTCAGTCTGTGAAAACGAGAGTGGCGGCTAGCCTGGGGAAAAAAAACCCAACCTGAAATCACCATTAACTAGAGATCAGAATGAGATGGTGATTCAGCTCATGGCGGGGATGTGGCGTTTACCAGATGTCACCATCACTTTTTATTATGGGAATTATTGCTTATACTGTTATGAGGACTGTAGAAAATTAATATGGCACGTAAATACAACCCCCCTTTTAAATCTGTGCTGTTGATCATTTCTTCTAAAACTATTACTAGAGGGGTGGAAAGGTGGCTTTTCCCTACAAGCTCTCCTCCTGGCCTTTCTGGGCAGCCCATGGAACAAAGTACAAAATCATAGAATCATAGAATTCCTGGCCTTTCTAGGCAGCCCATGGAACAAAGTACAAAATATTTACAGTCTTAACGATTCAGTAATTCCAGCCTTCAGATTTGTTTATCCAGGAAGAGTTTTTAAAGACTAGCTGTTTATTATTGCTGAAGATTTCTTCGTTTTGGCTTAGGGTATGTCTTGTGATTCCTCCCTTCTGGTGGAGCCGCCGCTGTTTCTGCTCGTGGCGTACTCCGAAGTGTGTATAGAAGTGTCTGTCGGGGTAAGGGCGATTTTCTACGTGATTGATTCGAGAGCATTTGTATGTGTGCAGAGAGCCCACGGCACATGGATTTCATTTCAAACTAAACATCTGTCTGAAAGCAGAGGTTAAAACAAGTGCAAAGCAAAGCAGTGGCCATTCACAAATAGGTTTGTCACAGTCTGATAGCTCAGTATGTTTGAATACTTCTTTGCAACAGTCGAGCCACTCTCCAGCAGGTTCACAGAAGCTAATTGAAGGCTTAGGCAGTACAGAGAGTCCTGCTGGAGAGGCAGAATGAATAAGGGTGCACTGGAGAAGAACGAGGAGGCAGCAGGACCAGGAGGGAGGGATGGGGAGGAAGGAAACCAGCAGTGGTAGAGAAAAACAAGGAATTTGCCTGCGAGGTTTGCGGGAGATGGAATCATAGAATGGTTTAGGTTGGAAAAGCCCTTTAAGCTCCCCCAGCCCAACTGTTCCCCTACCCCTGCCATCCCACCACTAAACCCTGGCCCTCAGCACCTCGTCTGCCCGGCTGTTAAATCCCCCCAGGGGTGGGGACTCGACCCCTTCCCTGGGCAGCCCCTTCCAGCCCCTGACAGCCCTTTGGGGAAGGAATTGTTCCCAATGTCCAACCTCACCCTGCCCTGGCACAACTTGAGGCCGGTGCCCCTTGTCCCATCGCCCCTTCCCTGGGAGCAGAGCTCGACCCCCCCCCCAGCTCCCCCCTCCTCTCAGGCAGTTGTAGGGAGCGATGAGGGCTCCCCTCAGCCTCCTCTGCTCCAGGCTGAACAAAGATGCTTTTCCCCGTGAGCTCTCTGCTGCCCAAACAGCAAACGCCCCGGCTCTGTCCTCCTGTTCTCCACCACCGACTGTTCTCCCATCCTGCCTTTGCCTGGCTCTGTGTATCTTGGCACAACCGATCCAGGCTTTTTGGGGCAGGACAAGCAGCGTGTGACTCAGGGGACGCAGGATGCGTGCTGGCGCTGGGCACAGGGCAGCAGGGCTGTCCCATCCCCCCCCACTCCCAGCCCTGACCCCGTGCAGCCCTTGTCCCTCCTCCCCCTCTGTTGGCTTCGACTCCAGGAAAACACCTCATGGGGAAAAATCTTTGCCAAGTTAATTTCCAACATTTTGGGTTCAATGAACTTCTGCTGACTACAGTGGGGGGTTTGGTGTCTCGAGGACATCAACCCTTGTTCTGGAAGGTCGTAACGGGAACATGGTGATCCTGGTGAACCCATCCCAGGACAGGCAGCCCTGTGCTCCCGGGGGAAGATGCTCTCTCGAGGATCTGGGGCTCCTGCTCCTTGGGGGTGCCCAGGAGAGAAGCTCACGGGTCTATAAACCAGCTGTGTGAATGAGAGGGACCTTGCCATTCCCAAATGTCAGCCCTTGTGGGGGAGACAAGGCAGGAGCCTACGTCCCGGTGCTTGGCCCTGCCGCCACGTGGGAGCTTCCCTATTCTTTGCAGAGAAATTGCAACCGGCTGCTGTTCTCAGAGGACTCAGCAGTTGGCAATGCCTTTGCTGTGATCTCCTTCCTCTTCTTGTCACTTTTTAGGAGCTTTAAGCCTTTCCCTGGCAATAAATCACTATAGCTGGTAGAGGAGGGGTCTGGGGCCGTGGGGTCTAACTCTGGCCTGGAAAAATTCACATCCGCCAGATCAGGCTTTGCAGCCCTAAATCTTTTCCCAGAGCTGGGGAACCAGGTCCCCCCTTTCTGGGGGAGAGTGTAGATCACTCCTCCCTTTTAAACAGGGCACTGGAGGCACTCGTAAAACACCTCCATTTCACAGAGGTGCCGCTGAGAAAGGCTGGAGTTGGGCAGTACCTAAGAGGGTTCAAACCCTCACCTTTTTCTCAGGAAGACCTGAAACCTTTATTCCTTGTTTTTTAGGCTGGAGTCACAAGCCTTTGCAGGTAAGACTTCATAATTTATCTACTTAGATGGAGGCAGCAGCAAGGTGCTCACCAGGGAGAGGAAACCCGACTGAGGAATGGGTTTGTGTATTTTATCCAAGAAGCTTTAATGCTGTTTACACTAATCAGATTTATTTACTGTGGGGGAAAAAATCTTCGCAAATACGAAGTGTTTATTATTACTAAAGACTTCTTCTGTTTGGCTCGGTGGCTCCTCGCTGGATAGATTTCAGTTCCCGTCCTCTGCTGAGCAGCTGCCCTCCCTGGCCACTGCCCAGTCTGCAAATCCACAGAAGGGTTTTGCAGAAGTCTGTCCCTAAGGTCAAGTTGCCACAGAGGACCCCTCCTGCTTCCCAGGAGGATTTAGGGAGGATAGAGACCCTCAACTTTGGTGCCAGTCGGATCAGAGGGAATTAATTGCAAACACTGGGATGCTGCAGTGAGTCAGGTTGGATAAACTGGGGAGCAGGCGACTTGAGTCTTCCCTGCACTGCACGAGGAGCCTCGTGTTTGTCATTTGTCCACATTTTGGCCTCTTTAGGACTTTCTGCACAGCCTCTTTCCTGAGAATCCCGTGGTGATGAGCGTGGCAACAGCCTCAAGCGAGGGTTTGACTCCTCTGCTGCCGTTACCTTTACAAGTGCTGACCACCACCCTCCGCCCGTGGCTGGAGGGGAGGTTTCCAGTGCGTGGTTAGTATGGCTGGGATGCCAGGGCTGGATCTTGGGGGCCTGTCCCACCGGCTGGGGCGGGCCAGCACCTTTGTGCCTGTGACCCCTCAGAGCAATGGGGTGGTGTGCGGCTGCTGCAAAACTCACCCCTGGGCTTCACCCCAGAGCTGTACGCAGCACAAGCAAGCTGGCCACGGGGCCACGCTGGTGGCAGCCCTGTTGCTCCTGCATTGGCTTGAAAGGAACCAGAAACCTCTCGCAGGGCCCGGGGAGAGGGGGGGCACTGAGAGGGGCCGGCCGGGGTGGCATTCGCGGGCTGTGGGGGGGCAGGGCGGGCTGGCTCCCTGGGGTGGGGGGGCATGGAGGGGCTGAAATCGATGGGACCCCTGGGGTGGGGTTCGCCACCCCTCTCTGAGTCCCAGCTGGGGGGGTGGGTGGTGGCTGGTGTGAAGGGACAAAAGTTGAGAGGAAGAAGAGGAAGAAAGAAGGAGAAGAAGGAGGAGAAAGAAGGAGAGAAGAGAAGGAAGAGAGGAGAAGGAGAAGGAAGAGAAAGAAGAGAAGGAGAAGGAAAGAAGGAAGAAGGAGAAGGAGAAGAGAAGAAAGAAGGAGAAGGAGAAAGAAGGAGAAGGAGAAGGAGAAAGAAGGAAAAAGAAGGAAGGAGAAAGAAGGAGAAGGAGAAAGAAGGAGAAGGAGAAAGAAGGAGAAGAAGGAGAAGGAGAAGGAGAAGGAGAAGGAGAAAGAAGGAGAAGGAGAAAGAAGGAGAAGGAGAAGCTGCTCTTGCAGCGGCAGGGCACAGGCAGACAGACGGACGGGTGGGTGGGCGGATGAATGGATGGATGGATGGATGGACGGACGGATGCCTTTCCCGGGGGCGGCCTCCTCTCCCCTCCTTCCTTCCCCTCTCCCCTCCCCGTCTTTCCCCTCCCCTCCCTCCCCTCCCTCCGGGCCGGGCCGGGCGGTGGCTCCGCTCCCCCCCCCCCCCGCGGGGCGGCCCCGCCGCTCCCCGCCCCCGCGCCGCCGCCGCCGCCGCATTTAACGGGGAGCGCGGCCGCCCCGTCCCGTCCCGTCTCGTCCCGCCCGGTCCCGTCCCGTCCCGCCCGGCCATGGCGCAGCCGCTGCCGCTGCGCTGGCGCTGGCGCTGGCCCTGGCCGCCGCCACCAAGTCCCCGTACCAGCAGGTCCTGCAGCACAGCCGGCTGCGCGGCCGCCAGCACGGGTAAGCGCTCGCCCCCCGCCCCGCCGTGTGGAAGGGGAGTTGGAGGGGGGGGGGTGAACTTTTTTTTTTTTCCCCTGCATTTGTACAAATCCCGGTGGGAAGGGGCAGCCCCGCGGGCGGGGCCGGCTCGGTTGCCCGCTCGCCCGCCCGCTCGCCCGCCGCCGCGGGTACCCGCAGCTCGGCCCTGCCCCCGGGGGAGACGGGGGATGCTCCCGCCCCGGGGCCAAGGGCTCTGCTCCCGTCCTGGGATAACGGCTTCTGCTTTCATCCCCATGTAACTTTTTCCTTTCTCCTTCGGGTTAACTTTCTGCCTTTCCTTCAGGATGCTTAATATTGCGGCTGTCATTTTAGACCCCGCAGTGATTCTTTGTCGGTTGGTCCCCATTAAGGAAAAAGGGGGGAAAAAAAAAATCGCCAGATTTTGAACGGTTGGGGGGTATTCTCGTTTTCATGAATTTGTAGAAAAAGAAAGAAAATCGGTGCAATGGTAGAGGAGTGACTCTGCGGAGTGGGCACCAACTAACTCTTTGACTGGAACCCCTCATAAGTCTTGAAAGTTTTCTTGACAAAAGTAATTCACTTATTTACTCATAAACCTTCCGAGATAAGGAATATCCAAAAAAAAAATGCATGTAGATCTCTCTTGCCAGATGGGCACTATCTGATGGACTGAGTAGTTTGAGTCTTCATTGATAGGTAGAAAATGAACCCAATGGCAATAGTTGTTCCCCCCTTTTTTAAAATTTATTGGGAATTAGGAAGGGTGAAAGGATGACAGATGTTTCAGCTGGCTTTTGTCCCTCGGGATGGTGACACTGATTGATCAGTAGCTTCCATTTGAATGGATTGCTGACAGCAGGGTCATGAAATGCTTTAAAAAAAAAACCCCACCAAGACAAATAATTGCAATTTGATTCATTAACTGGCAGGGATGCAGGTGGGTGTTTGTGGAAAGGGGAATGCTGCTTATGTACAGAACCCAACAAACAAGCTCTGAGCTGATGTCTATTTGTAAAACCTCAATAATGAAAGAATTACAGTGATTTACGTACAAATACAGTGAGTCTTGTTCTTCATCTCTACATGATCTGAAACTAAGGAGATGTCCAGTTCTGCTGGCAGCCCTGGGGCAGCAGCAGTTTGCTGGGACTCCGTAAGTCAGTGCAGTCCTGGGGTAAGCCAGCGTGCTCGTCCCTGCAGAGAGAAGCCCGTTACTCCCTGTACAATCGATAGAGGCAAGGCTAAGATGCGATCGCGGTCCATGCTGGTGCCCGAGGTCTGTGGGAGGTGCAGGGAATCGGCATGCCAGGGTTCCCAGATGAAGCGGAGTTGCGCTGAGATCAGTCCAACCACGGCACTTTGTGCGCTGCTCCCTTTCTGCTGGAGACGAGCAATTTCTACCAAGGTAATTTTTAAACAGCAACTGAATTTCAAACATTGATGAATGATGCGCCAAAGACATGCAGCGAGACAAAACCAGCCAAAAAGCCCTGGGATGAGAGGCGTCTTGTTTTGCTTGCAGGAGGGAGCTCAGGAGGGTTGTGCAACCAGGGCTGCCACCCCTTCTGCTGCGAGCATCCCCCCCCCCCCCCATCAATGCCCCTATTGAGCCGGGAGCAAGTTGGGTGGCAGAGTTTGGTGCAGCAGCAAAACTTGTACATCTTAATTAACTTTTTTTCTTCAAGTGAATCAGCTCGAGTCCAGGAGGGGAGCTGAGAGGCATGTAAGGAGCATTAACATTTGAGGATGAGAACCTGGGAGTGCTCCCCCAGACTCGCCCGGCTTCGTGGGCGCTATGTGCCGCTGGGGATCGTCGTGGGCGCAGTCACGGCAGGTAGCTGGGACCGCACGGTGGGTCCTGCTCTTCCCTGCCCCTTCCCGAAGGGCAGCCCCTGCCCCGGCAGCTCCCAGCTGCTGCCTGCCAAGTGGAAGGCTTCAGCCGGAGGGAACAATAGGCGGTTTTATCCTCGAGTCAGCACGGCTGGCTGGGAACGGCATGGCAGAGGTGATGAACTCCAACGAGGAGAGGGGAGAGTGTTGACAAATTCATTTTAAGCCAGACTGGGCAAAGGACCAGAACGCGCACCGCAGGGAGCCGCTACTACAGCCTGCCTGCGGGAATCATTGATAACATGGCCCTGGGGACGGATTTTTCCACACTGAGGGAAAACTGGGAAGAAGTTTT
This sequence comes from Gorsachius magnificus, assembly GCA_034008185.1. Classification (NCBI taxonomy): domain Eukaryota; kingdom Metazoa; phylum Chordata; class Aves; order Pelecaniformes; family Ardeidae; genus Gorsachius; species Gorsachius magnificus. The sequence goes on from CM067093.1 coordinate 19,502,801, forward strand.
CCCCGATGAGTCAGGGAGGGAGCAGCAGCCCTGCGGAGCTACGGTCCTGGGCAGGGAGGAGGGAGCAGAGGCAGCGCCGGGTTCGATGCTGTCCTGCAGGCGCAAGGGTTTCCTTGGCAGGCTGCTCCCGGGGATACGGGGAAGTGATCAAACAAGTCTTTCAGTAGCCAGGCTTGTCAAGACGCATATTAGAGGGATTGTCCACTGCCGTCAGCCAGACGCTGAAATCGAGGCAAGGTTTGGAATTTCGATGTAATTGGAACCATATTTCGGCGCGGCGGGGCCGGGGTAGCCGAGGTAGGCTGAGTCAGGGAGCACAGACGTCTCTCTAAGCGATGATTTGGCGTGGAAATAACGGAGCCTGGGCCAGTTTGCACCAGCTGAAAGTTTGGCTTTGTGATTTCCAACTTTTTTCAGTCGATTCTTTCTCCTTGTCCCTCGCCCTGTATATGTAAAGGGAATTAAATGCTTTCATGCAGAAGCAAGCTACCATTACTGGATATGGCGGTGAGGAGGGGAACGGCGAGCCTAACTCCCCCCCATCCCACCAGCCCTCGCGTTCCCCTCGGGGCAGGATGAAGGTGCCAGGGTGGGCTCCTGCGCCGCAGGGCCCTGCAGCAGCCACATGAACAAAGGCTCATTGACAGCAAGCCGAGCTCCTGCCGGGACTGGCGCTGGAGTTAGCCAACGGAGAGGAGACCCACAGGTTAATTCATGCTAATGACAGGCAGGCTGGCCCGTTTTGGAGAGAGCTCAATTTGGGACGAATTTGGTGAATAGCAAGCACGGCCGCAGGAAGACTTGGTGGTCAGGCTGCAAACTCTACTTTTGTTAACTTTGGTAGCGTCCTGGTTTCAGCCGGGACAGAGTTAATTATCTGCCTCGTAGCTGCCATAGTGCTGTGGGTTGGATTTGGTACGGGAGGAATGCTGATAGCACCCTGATGTTTGAGCTGTTGCTAAGTAGTGCCCAGACCAGTCAGGGACCTGGTTTTTTTCAGCTTCCCCTGCTCTGCCGGGTGCACAAGGAGCTGGGAGGGGGCACGGCCAGGACAGCCGACCCCAACTGGCCCAAGGGCTATTCCAGACCATAGGGCGTCATGCCCAGTATAGAAACTGGGGGGGAGTTGGCCAGGGGGCAGCGATCGCTGCTTGGGGATGGGCTGGGCATCGGTCAGTGGGTGGTGAGAAACTGCATTGAGCATCACTTGTTTTGTATATTCTGCATATTCTATTATTATTATTATTACTCTTTTCCTCTGCTGTTTTATTAAACTGTCTTTATCTCAACTCACGGGTTTTACCTTTTTTTCCCAATTCTCTCCCTGTCCCACTGAGGCGGGGGGGGAGGCGGAGCGAGCGGCTGGGTGGGTTCAGCTGCCTGCCAGGTTAAACCACAGCAGGTAGGCAAGCAGGCAGCATCTGGGTCAAACCTAAAGAGATCAGCAAGACCTTCACAGCAGCATCTGGAGTTTCATTTGTGCAAATGAAGACTCTGCCTTGGACGGTGCAGAGCACTTCCCATGGGCTGAAGTGATGATTCATGTATTTTGCTCAATTATTTGTTTTCCCTCCTTCTGCCTGGCAGCCAATACTGCACATCGTTTTGGTGCTGCTGCCACAAGTGGGGCATGGTGTTCGTGTTGGGAATCCAGTCTCGGTTGGGCTGAGCATCCTCGGCTTGCTTGCTACACCTCTGGCTCAAGCCCAGAGGCAGTCGGTGCCCTCACAGCCCAGATCCATAAATCGTATCTCATGCACCGGCCATGCGTTGCCCACATCCATGGCCAGGGCTGCTGGCCACAAACCACGGTGATGGTGAGCCAGGCTGAGCGGGGGAACGCTGTGCTGGCCAAGCCAGCGGCAACTGAACTCCCAGCTCCTGTTTGACCACATCTTTGCTCGCAGCGATGCCGCTTCTTAGAAAGCTGAAAGGCTGCAGTCAGCTCCCGGTGGGGTTAGTCACTCGGTAACACCACCCGGCTGCTCTCCTGGCTGGGAAGGAGCTCTCGGAACCCTGTGGGCTGATGCAGCCACTCTCAGCCGGTGCTGTCGTGCCTGGTGGGCTGGAACGGGCATGGACGCTGCTGCTGCTCATTTTCCCCATCAGCAGCTCAGCATCCGTGCCCAGAATCAGCCGAGTCTCATACAGCAAAAGTACCCATTCTGCTTTTGGTGCAAGTCACTCCCTAGGCTGATAAATATCTGTCCTTCTTCATGTCCTAAACAATAAAATAATGGTGTTTTTTTTTTTTTTTTAAGAATTTGGATTACTGAATAACTTTATCAGGTTTTTAGCTGGGATCCCAAATTTTAAGTAGCTGTTCACCATGGAAATACTGACCAAAGTATTACTTTTAACTTCTTTATATTTTGGGGAGAGGTGGAACATGGAAAAAAGTCAAAATTTTGCACTCAGTGAAGAAAAAGATGCCCTGGCAGAGCAAAGAGAGTTCTTTTTCACTACCTCCTCCACTTTGCGATGGTTGTTACACGCCCAGATCGAGCAAGCTGACTTGCAGCTCTCAAAGCTCCCTCCCTTGCAACCCCAGCAGGGCTTTTCAGGGGGGGTCTGGCTGCGGGCTGGGGGCCGGCAGCGAGTGGAGGGAGGCTTATGAGACCCTCTTCTGCTTTGTCCTTACCTGTAGCCCCAACGTGTGCGCGGTGCAGAAGCTGATCGGCACGAACAGGAAATATTTCACCAACTGCAAGCAGTGGTACCAGAGGAAGATCTGCGGGAAGTCCACGTGAGTACCCGAGCGCCGGCCAGGGCCTCCCCGAAGACCCCGTGGTGGAGGTGGGCGCTGGGCGGGCGAAGTGGACGGTCTGACAGACGGTCTGACAGACGAGAGCTGTCGGAGCCTGTGGCGTGGGCTTAACATGCTAAGAGCGGTTTTAGCCTTGTCTCCCAAAGAAATGCTTGTGCCTTGTTTTTTCTCAAATGGCAAACGTGACCCTGAAGCACTTAGCTTTTAAGAATGGCAAGTACCATGTAATTACAAACCGTGATGGTTTATTCTAATGGCATTTCGATGTATACTTGCATAGCTCTCAGTGCTGTAATGAAGTGTGTGCCAGATGTTTTCTAGTACTTAGCCGTGTCTCTCCCCATGCTAGGCTCAGTGCTGCCTAGCTAAAAAATAAAGAAAGAAATAAAGGCAACCCAGAGCCGATGGATGTTGGAGAGAATGTAAAATTCATCTACACGTGTTTGCTTTGGAAGGGAAAACAGAAATAAGGGGGAAGAGGTATTGGTTTTAGCCAACACTCTCTGATGACTCCACCAGGAAAGTTAATCAGGCTTGCAGGCCAATTCCACGTTTAAAATTGCAAACAATAATATTCAAGTAGCTGTCGCACAAAGTATCTGTGTAAGCAGCCTCGGGACATTCTTTTGAAAGATGTAGTCGGCAGATAATTAAGGATATGTGTGCTTGACTATCTGCCAGGTTGTAGATCAGGAGTGGGGAATCTTTTTCCTTGGTGTAGGCCAAACTGGGCTTTCAGGCACGTTTGCCAGCCCACCCTTCAGCACGCCCCACCGTCTTACCCAATATCACTGCAAAGGTGCTGGCCATGGGGAGCAGGGCTGTGGGCCAGGTCTGGTCCTGGATCTGCAAGGTCAAGAAGAACAAACAGCAGAAAATCACCTCGCGCGTTCCTGGTACGGGCCAACGCAACTTGTGATCAGGTCTGTAGGATCATGCTGTTCTTTACTGCAGGTGAAGTAAGCTCTGCTTCTGTAGCCAACAGCAGACTTGGGGATCTTTAGCTGTGTTGCCTTTATTTTGGTTGCTTTCCTGGGTTTCGCTGTGATGACTGGCTGGCGGGGTTCGTTGCCTGCCCCTGGTGTCGGTACTGCGAGGAGGGCAGCAACACAGGAATGGTCCCTGTGCATGGCTTCTGGCCTGTCATGGTGCTACCCATGAATTTGGCTAAAAGAGGAAAATCCTGTGCTTCAGCAGGATGTATTGCAGAAGGTACCATATAGTGAGTAGGTATAGTGGTTTCCCCTGTGTCCAGTTGTCTTCATAGGAAAATAAAAAAGAGAGGCAATATTGTAAAAACAAGTATGCACACACACACCCAATTCTGCAAAATCACCAAATCTGGGAAGACTTAAATTGGGTGATTAGAGTTCAGGCTCTCATCTTGGCCGAATGGTGGCTTTTTTGATGTAAAATAGACAAGATGGTAGCTTAGTAGGTCTCCGCAGAAAGCACGGCGTGGCTGTGGCTGTGGGGTAGCTTGGCTGTGGGTGTGGGGTAGCTTGGCTGTTAGAGTCACTGAAAGGCAAAGCGGTCCAGCCATGGGTTTCTTCAGCTCTGAAGCAAAGGAGAAACCAACCTCAAGTAGTGCAGGAATGCAGCTGTGTTTGGCAGAGACAAACTCATCCGCTTATCTCCAGAAAGAGGTGGAACGACGGGCATCTGGCAGCGTCTCATGATCTCATTGGAGGAGATGGGGTGATCTCTTCTAACCTCATTTTCTCTGCTTTTACCCAAGCATCCAATCCAGTGATGCATTGCTGAGAGAAAAGCATACGCAGCATTAACCTGCCTGTTAACCTATGAGATAATGTTCCCATTATACACGGAATTTGCTCACTATTCTTCACTTGGCCTTGTCTTCGACAATGGGTGCTATTGTCTTCTTCTCTCTTCTGAGTCATTTTTGAGCCTGGGCCCTACTTTGCCCTTTAGCAGTGCTTGTGCAGAACAAAAGACACGTGCCCTGACTCACATTTTCCAGAGGACCCTGGGACAGCTCTGATTACAAATGTTTGCTGGTGATGGCTCCCACTGGACGTGGTGTTCCTGGCATATGGAAGCAATCAGGAGCCATTTGGGCCATGAAGAACATGATGCGTTATGCTGCAGCGGTCAAATTCTTAAACCGGTGTCAGGGGCCTGATGCTGTGCTCGGTGCATCAGTGCCCAGGAGAGTGCATGGGCACAGTTAACGGTGCTCAGCACGAACCCTCGAAACTGGCCCATTGCGTGGGACTGAGCTGGTCCATGAGAGGTTTTGGGAAAGCCAGATGGCCGTAAATCCCAGAAGGAGTCAGGATTTGGCATGTTCGTCAGCATTACTGGCTGGATCCAGCCTTTGCTTGGGATCTGTAGTCAGAAGTCCTCTCCTGAAGCTGAGTGCTTGGTGCTCCCATTGGCAGGGGGATCCATGCCACCAGCCCGGGGGGATGGTGGAGCTGGATTAGCATGGTCATTTTTCTCCTCCTCCTAAAAGGCCTTTCCCACCGGTGAGAAGAGCAGTCCTGGGGTAGGAGACGCTTGACCCATCTCACCTGCTTCACGTTTGACCTGGCTGTTACCCTCCGTATTTGCTTGAAGGGTCAGTGGTGCCACAAGTTGGACGTGTGTTGCGGGTGCAAATACCTGGCTCTAGGAAGGCAGTTTTGGCTGCTTTGATTTCTTTTCTTTTCCTGCTCTGAGCACTTTTTCAAAGCGGTGGTGGGGAGGTCGGTCGGTGAGAGACTGGGTACTGCAGGGGAGCAAAGCTGAGCTCTGCAGGTGGCTCAGAGCAGAGATGTTCCACCCCGAGCGAGGAAGGTGGAAAAGCTCCTGCAAGCCTGTGGCAGTAAGCGTGGCTTCACTTGTTCTTGGGTGGTCACATTGGGAGATGCAGAGCGATGGGTGCAGCAAGGGAAGCCAGCTCAAAAGGCGCGGATGTGCCTGGTCTTCAGCCTTCTCCCCCAGTGCCTCACCTTTCGGTTGCTGCTCCAGGCTCACGGCTGGGGCTTTTCACAGCCACCCTGGGGTGCAGCAGGTGCCGAGTTGCTCCGTAGCGCTCCCCAGAAACAACCAGGTTACGGCCGTAGGGCAGGGGCTTGGTGGTGGCCTTGGCAGGCTCGCTTCTTGGGCAGCCCCTCTGCGCCCGGGGGGTGGGTGCTCTGCTGGGGCTGGGTGTGCACGACGGAACCTTCGGTGCCTGCATTGGAAGAGGACTCGTACCTCTTCATCTGCTTTTTTTTTTCTTTGTTTTCCTTTGCTTTTCTTTCCTTTCCTTGGCTCACGCAGCTCGGCAGAAATTAGATAGAGGATTTATGTACATTTTTTATCATTGCGTTGCTTGCCGATGAAGTGAGATAAAACAGTTGGCAAGAAGTCTGACACCGCTTTGATTTTAATGAGCACTGAAACAAGATTGTTTTGGTAACTAGGTAATTTTCCACTGTTGGTGATTCCAAAGCCAGAGAAATAGTTTATTTAGAGTATATTCTCATAGTTGTGCCTGCGGGCTTTTTATATTTTTCTACCTCCCTTGTGCACTGGACTCATTCTTCCAGAACTGGGGTTGCAATTCAATGTGTCCCCACGCACTTTTTTGTCTTGAGAATGAAAAGACAACTTACATAAATTTGGGGGTTGGGTATTTTTTGAGGAATAAATAGCGGCAGTAAGTTGCCCCTTACCGTGTTCCTTTTTTTCCTTTTAAATTAACTTTCCTTTTCTTGTCTGATGTCCTTTCCTCAGTTTGGGAAAAAAAAATGACTCCCTGGCACTTATTTTACAAAAACAAAACATATGGGTTTTATTACAGGAAATTATTACAAATGGATCTTTATTCACTAATATATGCCTAAGCTTATTTTTATTACCTTGAAAAATGCACTTAAAATTTAATTTCAGATCCTAAGAATGCAACGGCAGTGAAACAATGACTAATGAAAGCCAGGGAGCTTGCTTCTGCAGCCAGACATGGATAGACTTTTAAGAAATACAGCATTTCAAGAACCAGAGGCTGAGAACCTACAAATTTGACTTGAAATTACTCAATGGGGAGGTCAGGAAATTGTGGTCAGCGGCGTTGCGGAGTGGATGACAAATGCTCTTTGTGCGAGGGCGTTGCTTATTTAACCCCGTCGCTGGCATCCGCCGTGTCCCGGCGTAGCGACACCAGAAACAAGGGTGGACTCGGCAGCTCCGCAGGCTTTTGTGCAGACCCCGCCGTGCCGGGCGGTGGTTGCGAGTGCTGTTTGCCCCTGGCCACAAAAGAGAAATCCTCCTCTCCGGGCAGGAGGCTGTGGCTCCGACCCCGCTGGAGGAGGATGTGTGAAAGGAGCAGCCTTCCTCCCATCTGGATGTGCTGGGTACCTTAGCATCGGGATGCAGCGTCCTGCAAGCGAGGCAGAGCAGCCTGCAGGCTGTGCTGGAGGTGGCTGCAGGACCAGCTGGGAGGATGCCCCGTGCCCAGCCCCGACTGACCCCTTGAACGGTGCCCACGTGCCTTTGGGTGGGCTTCTGCTTCCACCGAGTCCACCAGCCGCGGGAGGGCTGACGTGGAAGCTGCTTTTTCCAGTCCTCATCTCTGGCTCCTTGTAGGTGCAAGCACTTGGCTGAGCACCTCTCTATTCACCTGGGCCCTTCGCAGAAGTTTTCTGGTACCCAAGTCCAAATGCTGGCCTTCAAAATGCGTAGCAGATGGGGGAGACCTGATGGCAGCCGTTCAGTGCTTAAAGGGGGCCCAGAGGAAAGATGGGGACAAACTTTTTAGCAGGGCCGGCTGTGACAGGACAAGGGGTGATGGTTTTAAAATAAACCAGGGTAGGTTTAGACTGGATCTAAGGAAGAAATTCTTTCCAGTGAGGGTGGTGAAACCCTGGCAGGGGTTGCCCAGAGAGGGGGTGGAGGCCCCATCCCTGGGAACATTCCAGGCCAGGTTGGACGGGGCTGTGAGCAACCTGATGTGGTTCAAGGTGTCCCTGCTCCTGCAGGGGGGTTGGGCTGGGTGACCTCGAGGGGTCCCTTCCCACCCAAAACATTCCCTGATTCTGTCATGCTGGTAGGTCACCTTCAGTGGGCGCGTGAGACTGGGGGCTTGAATGAGCCGCTGCAGGGGTGGAGCTGGCCCCATTACTGGCCCTGGTGCTTCTTGCCATTGCTTCCCTTGTGGGGTGGTGCTGGAGATTCCCGTGGACCCGCTGGAAAGCCGGTGGCATGGTCCCTCCATCCCTCCCTGCACCCTCCCCTCCCCGCGCCAGCGAGCTCCCCGCGCTGCAGGCTGAGCGCATCAGCGTCCTGCCCCTTCGTCGCAGCTCATTAATCTCTGATCGATCTATAAATAAGCCTTTTAAAGCCTACGTCAGCACTCGGGAATTATTTATGCTGAACTTTGGAATGATTTCTCTTTAATCAGCTCTTCGTCTTTGATTACAGGTCTGAACCAAGGGAACTGTCTAGACTGGGTTTAGTTTCTAGGGTGAAAAAAAGAAAAATTGGTGGTAGGGGAGGGAAGAGGTGGGGGGAGAAAGTGTGTGTTTCTAATGAACGCGAGACGGGGGGCTGGGGGGAGCGGAGCAGCAGGGTGTTAAGATCTCCAGTAGTCAAAGGAAGGGATTGCTTTAGGCAAACTCTTTCCCACATGGAATATATAATGTCTAGACAATCAGTCTGGGTTTGCTTTGTAATTCTCTTAGGAAACCGTGACATGGAATTTATTTGCTTCTGTCATAGAAAAGCAGGTATTTGTTTCACTTACTGGCTGTTAATTACCCTGAAGAATTCCCTCTTAAACCCCAGGCATTTCCACTGTTTGTTAACAGTGTTAAAATGATGACAAATATCTGAAGCTCGAGGATTTTCCTTTTTCTTTGAGCGAGTGTGCTAAGGCTCCGCCACACAGCATCCTCCTTGCCTCCAATCCAAGTGGGAGCACAGAGGGAACGCTCGTCTTTGGGAGGAGCACCCCTTCCCTCACCGACTTCAGCCTAGCAGTCAGATGGCCTTGCTCCTTTCACGCCGAGCGTAAGAGCAAGAGGTGAAAGAATCCCCTGTGAAAAATAAACGGACAACTTCTGGACTGATTTTTTTTTCCTTTTTTATTTTTTTTTTTTCCTGTCCCCCCTGTCAATATCAAAACACGTTCCATTAAACGGCCACCTTTGAGAATCAGATGACTTATTTCCCGTTGAGCTGCAGACGATGGACGCAGCGTTCGGGCAGCTCTTGCTTACGTAGGGTCTGCAAGTCCAGGGAGGGCCCCGCATCCCCAGGATGGGGTCTCTGCCCCCTGTGGTTTTCATAGAATCACAGAATCGTCTAGGTTGGAAAAGACCTTTAAGATCATTGAGTCCAACCATTGACCTAGCACTGCCATCCCACCACTAAACCATGTCCCTAAGCCGGGGTCGCAGCACGTTGCCCAAACAGCGATCAGACGTGACAGTCAGCCGGGGAGATCCCCAAATCCCATGGGAAACATGCCCAAATGAAGCAGGATTTGCAGGGTCTGGCGTAGGTTATCTGGTGGGACCAGGGCATCGGTTTCCATCCACCATTTGTGCAAAGTCTCCTGGAAAGTGCGGTCTTGAAAAGCGATTGTGTCTGCTTTTGTTCTGTGGAGGAATTGGCACCGTGCAGCCCCGAAGGAGATAAAAGTTGTGGTTTGTCTTTTGTTCAAGCTATATTTCTAATGAAGAGTCTGCTTAGGAACATCACCAAGTATGGCTGGGCGCAGACCTGTAGCGAATAGAGAAAACGCAACGAGACGCCGTCGGTTAATCTGCCGTATCCATCTCTTCTTCCAGGGTGATCAGTTACGAATGCTGCCCTGGATATGAAAAGGTTCCCGGAGAAAAAGGCTGCCCAGCTGGTAAAAATACGTTTGACATTTTTCAGACTTCTTAAAATTATGCAGCTGCCTAGTAAAGGGAAATGTTAGAAAATTACTCAAAGTGGATTTGATTTTTGCAATTTGTGCACAGTATTGCCATGACCGAGTCAAAAAAGGACTCAGCAGAGCACCAGCTGAGTGCCAGATCAGCTCCAAAGCATGCAAAATGTTCCAGACAACTTGAAACCTTGGCTATAATTAAACTTAATCAAGCATGGGAGGGCCATAGGGAACTACTTATTCCAACAAGTAATAGAGCTGCATTGGAAATGCAATACAAAGGGATGGCAGAGTAGCAGCCAGCTCTGCCAACCTCTGCTCGTTTTTGTTTTGGCAAGCATGAGTTTAGCAAAATTGCATTCCGGGGAAAACACAGTTCAGCCACTGCTGGGGGCGGGGAGGGAGGTAACTGGGTTTATTGAAGAAAGGCACATTCTGCTTTTGCTTTCTGAATGCTTTCTTCCACAAAAGTGTGATGCCGCCCAGTTCATCGCGTGGGCTGGAGCAGGCGGGGCAGTGGGGACCAAGCCCAGCGGCGAGGTGCCTGCACCGAGCACCGAAACCCTGAGTACAAACAAGGATCGGCTGAAAGCAATGAATGTCTTTGCTTGCCTCAACTCACGTGCATATAAATCCGGAGTAACTCCATTTAAACCTGCGGGGAGGTGGTAAATCTCGGATTACACTGCTGTAATTGAGGTTGGAGCTGTCAAGCCGCGATTATTTATTATCTAATTAATGAACAGATAGGAGTTCCCTGACGTGCCTCGTTTCCCCAGATGTTCTCAACAGCAGCTCTCCTTTAATTCAGTGCAGGGCAGGGAAGGATGAATGATGTGTTGGGAACGTAACCTTCTCTCCTTTCAGCGCTGCCGCTTTCAAACATCTATGAAACGCTGGGAGTTGTTGGGTCTGCCACCACGCAGCTCTACTCCGACCGCTCTAACCTAAGGCCAGAAATCGAAGGACCTGGAAGTTTTACCATTTTTGCCCCGAGTAACGAGGCCTGGGCGTCCTTGCCTGCTGTAAGATATAATTCCTTTTCTTTCTCCTCATCCTCTGGCTTGCTCTAGCGGAGATCCAGCTCTGCAGGGGGCTGGATCCAGCCCCATCTCGAGCAGAGACAGCCCTCATTTGGGAAGAGCTATGAATTTCTGAGGTGGGAACCCCTGCACTGGCCCATTGACTCCAGAGCTTTGTTTCTGAAGGAGCCAACACTGGAGAGATGTGGATGCTCTCCAGCGCATGGATGTAAAAATCACCTCATTCGGTTTTCCCTGCTTCTTACCGTTAGAGATTGCACTAAGACCTCCAGCAAGAGACTTTCCATCCCTTTTGTTTTTTCTTGCTGACCCTTACTTTACCACTCCAGTTTTTCTTAATAATTTGTGCAAGTAGCCAGTCCCAACCGGAGCCTTGGTAAACCTGCGTCAGTGCTTTCCCATGCTCACTTACACAGAAATTCCCTTTACATTGATTTTTATTTTCTCACTCTGGGTCTTGTGATATTTCCACTACTGAAACTGTCCCTGCTGTCAAACTGTCCTGCTGTCCTGCTGCTGCTCCCACCTAGTGGAGATCTCTGTGAACACGGGGGAAACTGTCCCTGCTGTCCTGCTGCTGCTCCCATCCTAGTGGAGCATCTCTGTGAACACGGGGGAGTCCTGACTCTACAACCCCCATCCACTTACATCCCACATTTAAATCACTTGCCCATAAATATGTAAGAACAACTACTGGGGCAGGGAGGGGGCATCTTTTTGGCTACCCGTGCTACCAAGCCTCTACCCCAGACATGCACCAGTAGAGCCCCTTGCAGGGATGATGCTGTTGGGGAAGGTCTCCTGGCGTATTTGTCCTTGGCCCTGAGCGATGCCTTTTCCTGCCTTTCTGCTCATTTTGATGCCGTGATCCCACGCTGGAGCTTGCTGCCATCATCCCTTCCTCTGCCAAGGATGGTGGGTGCCAGAGCCGCTAGCTCTGGCAAAGATAAAGGTTTATGAAAGTTAGAGCTCTTAATTTGCCCAGATGGCTTAAAGCTGAGTGCATCACCTAATATACACGCGTGCGTGCACCCGCCGTGGAAGCCCCCTGGACGCAGCCAGACCACCTGGCTCGCTCTCACAACTCACTTTAATTGTGCCCAGCACTGAAAAATGATTTTTCTGATTTTCAGGAAACCCTGGATTCCTTGGTCAGCAACGTTAACATTGAGCTGCTCAATGCCCTCCGCTACCACATGGTGAACAAACGGGTCCTCACGGACGACCTGAAGCATGGGACCACACTTAACTCCATGTACCAGGACCTGCCTATCCAGATTCACCACTATCCCAATGGGGTAAGACATTTGTATTAAACCTACCCAGACTGGGCTTGCTTTTCTGCTGCCTTGCACTGCCCTTGGACCTCCAGGACTCTGTAATGCTTAGGCTGACAACTGTTGATTTAGGAGACGTATTTAGAAGGACCTTGAAAGTGTGTTTGTAAGCAGATGGCGTCATCGATGCTGTTGTGGGGAAGTTGCCCGCGTTGCTGTGTAACAGCGTGCTTGCCCAAGCGTTGGCGCTTGCATAGTTTCTAAGTCTTGATGATTCAGGGTAGACAAAACCACCAAGTATTTCCAAAGCTCTTCCAACATGAAACGCCTCAAACATTCTTGATAGAGCATTCTCATTCTTTGTGTGTTTTTTTAGGAAACCATACTTCTGCTCCTGCTGATTCAATATTACAGTGCTCGCTGTATTTGAAATAGAAAACCAGCAGAGGCTGCTTTGCTTTCTTGGTTTAGTGCACATAATGCCCCGTGGCTCTTTCCCTCTGCAGATTGTGACTGTGAACTGTGCCAGGCTGTTGAAAGCTGACCATCATGCCACCAACGGAGTGGTTCACGTCATTGACAAAGTCATCGCCACCACTACAAACACCATTCAGCAGATCGTCGAGACCGAGGAGAGCCTGGAAACTCTTCGGGTGAGTCCACCCCACGTGTTGCTCTGGGGGGTCCTTCAAGATGTCCAGTCATCGGTGACTTGTCATGAAGAGCTTGCTGGCGCCTAGGTGCTGTGACCCTAAAGCTGCTGGTAAAATCCTTGTGCCAATATAGCTCATTTTGCTTTAGGAAGAGAAGTGTTTGATCCCACATGAGCAGGGGTTCATGAGCATAATTGTTGCCCTGCGGTTGCTGTCAGTGCAGAGATATAGGCTGAGTCTGGCTCCTCGCTCTTCTATGGGAGTCTCGGCCTTAGGAGATATCAGCTGCTCAGATTTGATGAGTACCGATTTATTTCCCTTGGTATTTGCCAAGTTAAGGAATAACTTACAAAGCCCGGGGGTTTTGCAGTTAGCCAGCTGTGGGTTCTGATCTGAACTATTCGCTGGAACTGCTGTGACCCTTTCCAGGCGTATCAGGGTATTCGAAATAGCTCTCAGTCTTGCCAAAAAAGGGCTCTTGTACTCAAATTTCTGGAGCACATGGGGCCAGGGCAAATGTATAAAGGGACCAAAGTGCTGAAAGAAGCTATTCAGGATTTTTTGTAAGTCCCCTGAAATTATAAAAGCCCCAATAAATCTGGCCCTTAGTGTGTGCCTGGACAAAGTTGCTGACCTCTGTATCCTGGCTGGATGTGTTCTACCCTCTCTCCTCATTTCTTTGAAGGCTGCTGTGGCTGCTTCTGACCTCAACAGCTTGCTGGAAAGCGCAGGCCAGTACACGCTCTTGGCTCCAACCAACGAAGCCTTTGAGAAGATCCCACGAGAAACACTGAACAGGATCCTGGGGGACCCAGAAGCCCTGAGGGGTAAGTGCTTGTTTACTGAGCCCATTGAGAGACTGAAGAGTGTTTTTCAGTTCTTCCAAATTCCTTCTCAAGGGCATCTGGACAGTCCTTGGTACACCCTGACAAGAGCTGCAGTAAACACATTTGACAAACTCCAGCTTTTTAAACTGGACAGCCCAGGCTTCTTTGGCTGTAGGCAAGGCAGATGCGTAGACATGGCAGAGAGTGGTACCCAGGTATGGAGGAGGGAGCTGAAACAGTCCCTTTTCCGAGTTTTCCTTTAGCACTCCTGTATGTGACAGTGGTTTCTGTCAATCCGGCAAGGTCCAAGAAAACTGGTACCTGACCAATGTACCTTCCCCCGGCAAATGGGTTAAATAACCACACAAAATCTTTTGAGGTTGACAAAAGGGTATAAAAATTACTCTTTTTATGCAGAGGTTCACAGGTTCTTTTTAGGCATAAATTTCATGGGTTGCTGAATTAAAATGGGCACAATTTAAGATGACTGCGCATCTTTTGGAGTGGAGCCCCGTACAGTACAGTATGGTGCAGGAGGCCCTTGCCATTGGACAGGATCCCTAAAAGCTGCGATAATTTCATAGCTGATTTTTGCCGCTCACTGAGACGCTTGCTTCTCCTGCAGACCTGCTGAACCACCACATCCTGAAGTCGGCCATGTGCTCTGAGGCCATCATCGCTGGCCTGACGATGGAGACTCTGGAAGGAACCACCTTGGATGTGGGCTGCAGCGGGGAAGAGCTGACCCTCAATGGGAAGCCCATCATTGCCAACAAGGATGTCCTGGCAACCAACGGCGTCGTACATTTTGTCAATGAGCTGCTGATCCCAGACTCAGGTACTGGTGCCTCTCTGCATCTTTCTTTCCATTGCCTTTCTTTTGTCTATTTTGCCAAGGAAATACTGGATTTAGAGGGCGTAGGTATTTTGTAGTGATGGGTGGAGTGCCTTTAATGCAAGGTTACGATGCGTTGCTTTTCTTTTCAGCTAAGACCCTGTTTGAGTTGGCACAAGAATCCGAAGTTTCCAAGTCTACGGACCTTTTCAGACAAGCTGGGCTCAGCTCTCATCTAACCGGCAGTGAGCAAGTGACCCTCCTTGCCCCAGTGAATGATGTGTTCAAAGGTAAACTGGGGAGTAAATCCCTTTCTTCCATCAGTTTGGGCCACAGATCTGCTTCAGTCTTTGGTCAAGTTTCAGTGCAGAAGCATGCAAACCCTCTCTCAAAAGCCTCAGCTACAGGCAGTGGAACCTAGCTTTAAAATTAAAACGTGGTGCAGATAATGCTGCATATTTGCACTTTTTCAGTGCCTCAGTGGTCATTTTAAGTGAATCACTGGTTCTTCCCATACATTTTCTGCAGATGGCCTCCCCGTGGTGGACAGCAACATGAAAAACTTGCTTCTGAACCACATTGTTAGAGACCAGCTCTCCTCGAAGTATCTTTACCACGGGCAGAAACTACAGACCTTGGGTGACAAGGAGCTGAGAGTTTTTGTGTACCGCAATGTACGTTCCTGCAGTGTGCAGTGCTGTATGTGGCTGAACGATGGTTCATGTCTGTAACGTTGAGGCTATGGTGTAAAAAGTGTAATTGAGTATCGTGGGAGGTATAAGAATCTCTCTCTCAAAGCATATGTTAATAAAAGTCTTTTCTCTGCAATTTTTTTTTTTTTTTTTCAGAACCTTTGCATTGAAAATGCCTGCATTGCTGCCCATGACAAGAGAGGAAGGTTTGGGACCCTGCTCAGCATGGACAAAATGTTGACTCCACCGTCTGGCTCGGTGATGGATGTTCTCAAGGCAGACCATCGCTTCAGGTGACCTTCCTGCTCTTCCTAAGTGCTAGTTAGGAGCAGAAGAGCTGCCAAAGCAGCTTCTATTTACTATGGGTCGTAGTCATGACTATATATATATATATATTTTTAACATAGAAAAAGCATCCAAAACCATGGTCTCATCCCTAAATTGCAGGGAGTGAGACTTCAAATAACCCTTCAATGAATCATGAGCCAAGAGTGTGTGGTCCCCCTTAATACAGTAAGAAGCTGGCTCCGAAGCCATCTCTGCCCCTCGGAGCTGCTGTGGACAGGCTCCTCTGTCTCGTCACTGCCCTTTGATCCCCGAGGAGTCAGCACTCCCAGGTTGCTTTGCCATTTCTCAGATGTTCTGCTTGGACCTCACAGGCTCATTTCCTATCTAATCAACTTTTTGGTTAGTTGATTTGCTGGACCCCAGCAGGATTTTGCAATCGTAACTTCGCGGCTCTCTTTTGAACACGACGTGCAATTGCTGAAAGACCAACAGAAGTGGTTTATAGTGAAGCTCTTTATGTCTGTTTGTCTTGCAGCACGTTGGTGGCTGCAATCCAGTCTGCAGGTCTAACGGAGAACTTGAACAGGCCGGGCACCTTCACAGTGTTTGCTCCAACAAACGAAGCTTTCCGAGCCATGCCCCAGGGGGAACTGAACAAACTCATGGGTGAGCATTTCTAGAGCATTTGGATGAACTGGTGTTACTGGTGTGACATGGGGAGGAATGACTAAGTTTCTCTGCCATATCTCATTCTTTGACCCTGTTTGTTGGAAGCACGGGCTTCCTACACGACTGATTTGGATAAGCCCTATCCAGCAGAAAGCTGAGGATGCACAGAGTGGCACTGAACACTCACACAAAGCCTGGGCGTGGGTTTGTACTTTCCTTGTGCTTGGAAGACATCTCTGTAGTGTGTGCTGCAAACCAGGACTTTAATGTGGCTGTGCTGGCTGGTGTAAGCAGGAGAACTCTAAGGTGTTTCTAGAGGAATCAGTAAGGTCTCTGCCTTTCTTAGGGATGAAAGAAGTGAGAACGTGGCTGTCAACCGCACAGGATCAGGGTGTCTAAAATAAGTTTTTCAAATAGAAAACAGGGTTCACATTCAGCCGCAAGTTAGGCTGTATGAAATTGAAGTAGTAAAAGGATGGAGCTGTTGCTCCATCTATGTGCATATGGACAAAGCAGGAAGTCCAGTCTGATCCCGAGAAGACAACAAATACTCCAGCCTAGCCCAGACGAAGACCAATATCCCGAAAAGCACAGGCGTGCAGGCTGGGTGTGGAAAAAAGCATGGGAACGTTTAATAATGCTCTTCTGGATAAGCAGCACGATCTTTTATTTTGTTCACGTTGACAACCGGCTGTGGTCGGAAACAATGTTGGGTATTTGAGAGCAATGTCTTCTCATCATTAAAGCCCAACCAAACATTGACATCATAGTTTTGGGAAGCATCTGCCCATGGTAGCTGGTTATCCTTTTAAGTGCAGGGGCAAGGAACTGGTAATATCAGACTGCACACCCAGTCTAATGCTTCATATATAAATATTTGAGAGCTGCTTTGCAGCTATTGTAAACGGCTGCAGGAATGAAGTAACCCAGATGCGGACACTTCAGATGTTCTTCTTTTTTCACGCAAATATTTAGCTTACGCTCCTGATGAAGAAGTGAATCACGCTGGCAAGGAATGCAGTGTGAACTGGGGCCACCCTAGGAAAACTGTAGTGGAAAAAAAATCTCCCAGTGTATTCAGATACAAGCATTAGGAGAAAAAGTCCCCCGTGCTGAAGGAGCTGCTCTGGTTTTCTTGATGGAGGCCGTCTTTTGCACTAGCTGTTCCCCATCGCCTGTCTGTGGGTTTAATCAGTGACACTGCGTCCTCTGAAGGAGGAGATGGAGGAGGGCTGCTGGCCCACACTGTGCACGTCTCTGCCTCTTCTGGAAAATAGATGGTGAAGGGGAAGCATCTTATCTTAGAACCATAGAATCGTTTAGGTTGGAAAAGACCTTTAAGATCATCAAGTCCAACTGTTAACCTAACACTGCCATCTTCCTAAGATCTGGTTCAAAGTACGGCTAGATGCGTGGAGACCCAGTGAGGTGGGGATCAGGCCAGCAAGTGACATTTCTCCTGCACTTTTCCCCTTCCTATCCAGGAGTCCTACAGTTTCAGCCATGAAGATTATTGCCAAGTGACACCAGCGCTGGTGAAATTATTGATGTTTGCAAATACCCAAGTGCTCTGTCTGCTTCCTTATTTCACATAGGGCTTTTTTTTTTTTTTCCCCTTAGACTTCCTTGGGAAGTGAAAGCAGCAACGGAAGCAGGTTCACAGGGACAGGATGAGGGACCGAAACCCCAAGAGTTAGGGATTTCATGTATAGGGCAGGATTGGTACGTAACAAGGTGGGACACTGGGAGAGTGTCCTTCTGGACTTGCTGGGATCCTGACCTGTCCAGGCAGGAGTGGCCTCAATGTCCTAACCAGCTCCAACCAAGGTCCTTCTGCCCAGTCTTTTCAATTTTACATTTTTTCCTTGCCCTTTCAGGAGATTATGGTATTTTCCACGTAATGTCATTCCAGCACATAAAATATGGGAAGCAAGCGCTGACGCTGGTTTGCAAATGTAAATGTTTCCTTCCCCCAGGTAATGCCAAGGAGCTTGCCAACATCCTCAGGTACCATGTGGCTGATGAGATCCTGGTGAGCGGCGCAGTCAGTGCCCTGGTGAGGCTGAAGTCCATGCAGGGAGATAAACTGGAAGTCAGCGTGGTGAGTCTCCTTGGATGGGGTCTCGCGGTCAGCAGGGCTGGGGTCTGTGTTTAGCTGTCCATGGCAAGGACCAAAGTTATGTCTGTGTGCATTTGGATGGGGTGGGAACCTCTTCTAAATGTGCACCAAACAGCGTTTTCTGGGCTGTAGCAGAGGGGCTGTTGCCATGGGTTCAATTCAACAAGCTGGCAATCTTGAAATGTGGTTTTCTTCAGCTTTCTCCCCGGAAGACCAATTGTAAATGATTTCCAGGGGCTGTTATAAATTTAACCCTGAATCACAGGGGGAAAAGCATAAATAAATAAAACAAATAGCTTGTTCACCTAACACATCTTCTTAGGTGTAACGAGCGTGATCTCTGTACGGGCTCCCTGAATGCAGCAGGATTTATTTAGAATCATAGAATGGTTTGGGTTGGAAGGGACCTTAAAGATCACCTAGTTCCAAATCCTTGCCACGGGCAGAGACACCTCCCACCAGACCAGGTTGCTCAAAGCCCCATCCAACCTGGCCTCGAACACTTCCAGGGATGCGGGGCATCCACAGCTTTTCCAGGCAACCTGTGCCAGTGCCTCACCATCCTCAGAGTGAAGAATTTCTTCCTTCTATCTAATCTAAATCAACCCTCTTCCACCTCAAAGCCATTGCCCCTGCAGGCCCTTGTACAAAGTCCCTCTCGTAGGCCCCTTCAGGCACTGGAAGGCTGCTCTAAGGTCTCCCTGGAGCCTTCTCTTCTCCAGGCTGAGCAAGCCCAATTCTCTCAGCCCGTCTTCACAGGAGAGGGGCTCCAGCCCTCAGATCATCTTGGTGGCCTCCTCTGGACTCGCTCCAACAGGTCCATGTCCTTCTTGTGCTGGGAGCCCCAGAGCTGGATGCAGTAGATGTGAAATGAAATTATACATCTAAATTATACAAATTCCTCACTGCATTAAGAGAATGTAGGATCCTCTATTGAGGAAAAAGATATATTTCAGAAAATAAATAACCATGACCCGCCCTGTGCATAACAAAGAAAATGCAGGACTAAAACGTAAAAGCCAGTGTTTCCAAGTGCATTGAGTTGGCCAACTTGTGTGCTAGACTGTTCCTGCGTCCCGTCCTGATCTGCCCCCTCCTAACGCCATCTCCTCAGCCATCCCTCTTGGTGCGAGCAGCAGCGTCTGCTGCCACCAGGGAGCGGGTGGATGTGTTCTGCTGCCGCGGGTCAGCATCCCCAGCCAACGCACCGAGGGATTCCGTGCTCCAAAGCCTGCCAGCCACGCCAGGACAAACTTCTCAGGCTATAATTTGTTTTTATATTCTCCTTAATTGGCAAGAGGAATGAAAACGCCTACAGTCATCCAGCAAATGAATGAATGCAAAGTGAGGGCTCTTTTAATAAAACTGGAAACCACTGATGACAAAAGTTTCTCATTTTCTACCTTTTTTTTTTTTTCCCCTGAACAGAAAAACAACGTAATCCATATCAACAAGGAGCCTGTTGCGGAAAGCGATATCATGGCCACGAATGGTGTGATCTATGCCGTGAACTCTGTCTTACAGCCTCAGGGTAGGTCCATGGTTAGAAAGACCTAGAGCCACACCAGAGCTGCTTTGGGAGGGAGAGGTGGCACATGGCAATGTTTCAGTTTGTCATCTTGGGATTTTCAACACATCCTCCCAAACGCTGGCAGGAAGCAGCCTATGTGCTTTGAAGCGTATTTCAGTCCTATCTCTGTCCCACCCTTAGCTTCGAGGCCGCAAGAAAGAGGTGATGAACCTGCAGATCCGGCACTGGAAATCTTCAAACAGGCGTCTGCGTTATCCAAGGTAAAAGACAAAAAAACCTCTTTAAGAATACTGTAGAATGACTGAAATTACCTTTTGGTAATAATGATTGGAAGATCGTGTCACATTCAGGCTTCGCCTTCCAAAAGAGAGGGAGCACATGTGTTTCATGGAATGACCGATCCTCTCTTCTTGCATGATTTAATTATGTAAGAAATAATATGTTTTGCAACATGAAGCCTTCAGTTTGCAGCACACTGTGAATGTAGCCTTGGCATGGTCCTTTATATGTCAGCTTCCAGTAACAAAGAGTCCCTCAGCCATAGTAGGGATAAATATATTGACATGGAAACTGTTCTTATAGCTGTCCAAGATTTGCTGTATTTATGCAAACCGTGTGTTTTCTTTCCACGCAGGTTTCCCAGAGGAATCCTCGACTAGGTAAAACAACTTCTCTAGCTTATTTCTAATTCCTGTCGTATGTCCCTGTCCCTTGATGAGAGGTTTATTCTGTTGTCTTGCTCCAAGATGTAGCATAACCCGGCGGCGGGGGGGATAGCGAGACGCTGTGTGTCTGTCCCACCCACGCCTGTCCTCTCCTTGCAGCACCCGTCTACTCCCGGCTACTGGCGAGGATGAAGGAGAACTCGGGCGGAGTCTGAGCCGTGTCGTGAGCAGCCGCAGTCAGCGCCTCCATCCCCTCCCATCCCATCCGCTCCGGCTGACAGCTAAAGAGAAGGACAGAATTGTTTTTAAAAACCAAATATCACCCTTAAATTTATTTTTGTTTCCAATGAAATGGATAGGAAAAATGAGAAGCCATATATATATATGTATATATTTTAAGACCTTTTTTTTTTTTTTTTTTGGTTGTGACCTTAAAGTTTCCACGCTGAGGATAGGTTTTGTTGGTTTGGGTTTTTTTAACAAAGTAGTCACTAATTTGTAATTTTTAACATACCCAGTTTGGGGCTTGAATCGTACGTGCAAGGGCAGGTGCTGAATTCCGCCCTGGCTCAGGAGCTCGGAGATGCTCAGAGCTCGCCTTGGTGCTGTCTCACTGGGGGACCCCGAAAGGGGCTGAATTAAAGCCCCTTTTCCAGGCCCCCGCTGGTACCTGCTGGCACTGCAAATGCCAGGTGTGATCTCACTGCACACCCCCTCCAAATCAGTGCCAGTGCTGGGAAATTTTGGCCAGAATGGTTTGGCAGGAGATGTGTGTGCTCAGCTCTCTGAGCAAATGCATCATCCAGAGCCACCGGGTGTAGCTGGGTGACCAGCAGATGCTTTGGAGGAAGTAAATTTGTTGAGTTCATTAACCATTACCCAAGCAATTCTTCTTTCCTGTTTTTTGGGGTTGTTTTTGTTGGTTTTTTTATTAAAGAAGCATGTGTTTCCTTCTTCCCCTGCGCTTTAAAACTCTTCCATGAAATTCTGAATTGAAGGCTTTTAACAAAAGCCTCTCTATTGACATTGAGGAAACTGCATAATTATAAGCTATGGTTTGAACTGTTCTTTTTTTTTTTTTTTTTTTTATTGGGTTTTGTTTATGCCTATGGGTTTTAACTGTGCTGTGTTTTGTTCACAAGATTGAAACGAGAGTTCTCCCTGGCAGAAGCCTTCCAGTAAATGATCCATTTTTAATAATGGTTGGGGTTTTTTTAATAAAAATTAAAAATAAAATCAAAAATATAAATATGACAAGTGATGATGACGCTTGCTTGGTTTTTTGTTTGGTTTGCATTGCCCGACGGCACGGTTTGACCACCTGAGCCCTAGGAAGGACGGGGGTCAGATTTGATTGGATCGGTGTTTCCCAGTCTTGTAGTTACTGGAGTGGAAGGGCAGACCGTTTCCCCCCTCGGGTCCTGGCCCATCATTTTTTGGAGGTACGTTCAGGAGCAGCCCCTGTCTCGCCCTTCGAGGAGCGAGGGCAGCGGGCACATCCCGGTGCTCGGCGCCGTCGCTGGCAGCTGGCGCTCAGCACTGCGCCCCAGGGAGGCAGCGGCACCCATGCACCCCATCAGGGCTGGATCTTCGCTCCCTGGCCAGTTATTACATTGGGGAAACCCAGGATTAGGAGGCAAAAAAAAAAAAAGAAAAGAGTATCAGCTGCAGAATCCAAAAAATCCAGATTGTTTTGGTCGCCCTGGCTGCTATTTTTTCTTCTATTAAAAAGCCCAAATTGAAATCCCATATGCTGTGAGCCATCTGCAGAACTCAAATGTGTGAAAAATAGCCAAGCTCTTCTTTTATTTCCTTTCCCAAACCTCACATCTCATCTTTTTATTTTTCTGGCATGATGCAGTCCTGTTATTTAAGGCTGGAGCAGTAATGGGGAACCCTTCAAGCCACCTATTCCCAGCAGCCCAAGGAAGAGGAGTTGTATCAGGGGACTGGCTCCTCAGGGACACACAGCTTTTTGTAATTAGAATAATTAATTACTAACTCCTACAAAAGCCTGAGAGAGAGGGAGAGACACCTCACATCTTGCTCAGTGGTAGCACATGCAATAGCAAGGGTGGTGTTGCCTTTTTTTTGTTTTGCTTTGCTTTTTTTTTTTTTTTTTTTTGCTCTCCTTGATGCTTTATGACTCAGTGACATAAAGCCCTTCACAACTTGGGAAGCGGATCTGATCCTCATCCAGGTGAGTGCTGCTCGCTGGTACCTTCTTGGTGTCCGACCTGGGGGCCAATTAAGTGTGGTTTTGCAAAATGAAACTACTTGAGTAGGCAGGAGCAGGGGAAGTTTTGCTTAGATGTGCTTAGTAAATGCAAGAAGTCCCGTCTGCTGAGAGAGCAGCTTTCATCTCCTCCTGGGAATACAGCCCTGGCTTGCTGCTGCCTGGTTTGTGGGCAGGCGTTGGGGCTGGTGGTGGTGCCGTGATCGTCTCCTTCGTGTGCTGCGTGTGGCCTGAGTCTGCTAGGCTTGCTTTGAGGGGGGACACCAGGTTTATGAGTCCCAGCAGGTTTGCAGATAGAGGTGTGTTTCACCCATTTCAATCATATTCCCTTTTTGTTCTCTCCCATTGCTTGTGCTCCCACCCTTGATGCTCCTGCTGCCTGCTCCATCCCCACAGCAGCTCCCCATGGTGCTGGGGGTGTAGGGCTGGTGTCCCGGTTGTGTTCCCTCTATGACTTCCCTGGGATCCCACGTTCTGGGAAGCCATGCCTGGGTACCTTCCCACAGATACTTGGAAGGCCCCCAGGGCTTTGGTGGCTCCAGATGACAGTTCATGTGGATGAAAACCCTTGAGATGACTTAATTCCCTCTCTTTCCCTGATCCAAGTTGGTTTCTTAGCCTCCTGTGCTCAGGGGGGGTTACCCAGATGGCTCAGATCAATGGTAATGGTTGAGCTGCTTTAGTTGATCAGCAGGGACTGCATCTCTCGCTTGGACTTGGTGATGCTTTGGGGATGTTTTCCCCTCATGGATATTCATCCCCGTACCTTACCCCCAGTGGAGCCAGGGCTGGCAGCCATCCCACCAAGGGCAGTGAGACGTTATTGCTTTGAGGGGCGCAAAGGGAGGAAGCGAGAGGAGAGCAGCTGGAAGATGGGGAAATGAGGAGTGCTGAGATGATGGGGGTATAAAACTAGAGAAATGTTTTTTTTTTGTTATGTGAAAAAGGAAGTTGCTGGTGCTGAGGAGAAACATAACTCTCCTGGGGAAGTTCTGGCTGAGGGGCAGAGAGCTCCTGTGAGCCTGGCTGGGTGTGGGAACCTGAGGGATGTCCCAGCCAAGAGCTGCGGTGGGATGGAGGTGCTGGGGCTCCCCTGTGTACCCCCCCATCCCACCCCACAGCTCAGGAGTCTCCAGACAGCGGCGCTCCAGGGGGAAGAAGCAAAGCCCCATTAAGGCACCGCTGGGTGAGGGTCTGGGCTGCTGCGGAGTCCTTGGGGCAGCCTTGGGATGAGCAGTGTTTAGGATTAGCCTTCTTGGGGTGTCCAGCACATAATCATAATGCACCGGTAGTTTTTTGGTTTCTCCTGGTGTCAAGAGCATTTCCACCTGAAACCCAGAGCGTGCGGGTGCGTGCCACCGTAAGCTCAAACTGGGGCCATCTGCTGCAGGAACTCCCTTCAGGGCTGGGGCAGAAAGAGCCAAACTGAGAGCAAATAAGAGCCTTTTGGAGGAGAATCTTGATTTTTTTTTTTTTTTTTTTTTTTTTTCCTCCTTTGGAGTTAAGAGTGTTTTTCTATTGAAAATTTGCAGGAATGTACAGCTGCCCTTGTTTACTTTTTTAGAATAATGATTCCTTCACTTGCAGTGGCTCCAGTTCAACAAAATAATTAAATGTATGCAGAAATCCATTTAGGAAAAATACAGCTTTTAAGTGTGTGCTCTAAGTCCTGAAATGCTGCTGGTGCCTGTAGCAGTCGTGGCTGGGCTGATGCTGGCTGGTGGCTCCTGGCCCAGCTGAGCACCAGCCCTGGGTTGGAGCAGTGAAAGGAAAGCAGTGCCTCTGAAGGGCTGGAGAGGCGAATGTGGAATGTGAAATGCTGCATTTTGGGAAGCTTAGTGTGGTGGGTTTGCTCATTTACATCTTCAGACAAAAGCCAGAGACGCTTTTTCTTCTAGAAAATTCTTCTAGCTGCCGGTGGCCTTCTGCAAATATATTTAGAGAAGGAGAAAAAGCAGCACTGTGCTCGGTCCCAGGAGAGCTCTCCCATGCAGCATCGTAGTGGAAAGCACATGCTCCCCCAGCACCCCAGAAATCTCGGAGCACTGGCTGCTTGCTTTGGAGCTGACCTGCCCCGGGTGCTGGGGCTTGGGGGGGGTCAGGCTGGGTGACGGTGGCTCCCTGTACCTCGTTACATGGAAGGTGGAAAGGCAAAAGCCTTCCCCTGTGTCGGAGGTGGGAATGAAACCCAGGCATCGCAGCCAGATGTGCTGCAGGGGGATGACCCCCGGGAGTCAAACCTGAAGGCAGGGGTGAAGCCACCCCCATGTGCCATTGCGGGAAGAAACTGTTTTTCTGCTCTACACAAATTCTTGTTTCTACATGTGATTTATTGGAGAGACATTGCACTCGTGAGCTGTTATCTCAGGAGGAATGAAAAGGAAAACTAAGGGTAATCCTAGTGCTGGTGAAAGATGGGCTCAAAGCAGCAACCGGCATCAGAGGCTTCCAGCTGTGGCTTGGGCAACTCTTGCATTTTTTTCTTTTGAGTCCTTTTTGGTCACATTTGAGAGATTTTGCAGAAATCTGTAAATTCCCCAAAGAAAAATATTTAAGGGGACTTTCTTTCCAACAACAGTGAATGATGCCTTACTGTTTTGTAATATTTTTATGAGTAAATGCTTTGAAAAAGCTCAGCGCTTTTCCTAGAAGTCATTTGGAGCAAGGGCAGCGGGGTATCGAGTGGGCAGCGAGTCCCGCAGCGCGCCGTGCCGCACGAAGGCAGCCTCCCGCTAAGGAGGAATAGCTTCCCTAAGGATCGTTTATCACCTCCTGGAAAGGGAGGTGATGGGAAGGGTTTGGCTGCTGCCATTCGTGATGCACTGAAATTCTTTATGGAATTGTCATGAGTTGGCCCAGGCACATCTTCCTGGTCCGCTCACCCTTGACTTCTCTGTGGCTTTTCAGAGAGCTTTGGCTGCCTCGTAGGCTTTCGTCTTGCCGCCCGTCTCTTCTTTCTCAGTTCAGTTGGTCTTTCCAACGGGACCTCAGCTGACTTCTGAAGTCACACCTTCGTTTTTGTCATGTGTACCTTGAGCATCGAGCCCTGTTATCTGACAGAATGCGGAATGGGTTATATTTTAACTGTCACTTCTGGGAGAAGAACAGAGATCTCCTGTTTGGAAAAGAGTTGTGCAAAACCCAGAGGCCTTCAGAGGGCGTTTGTCAAATTTGTGGTTTTGTGGAGGCAGGGGGATGAATTCATAGATTTCAGGACTTCCACCAGTGCTTTTGCATAGGTCTTCTAGCTCTCTGCCCCTGTTTCAAAGTTTACAGCTGGATAAGTCACCTTGTTCAGTGACTGTTAGGTGGAAATCCCCCATAACCCCCAAGCATTACAACATTATTTTTGTATATGCAGCACTTATGGAGTTCCCAACCTCCATGAAGAGCCAGGGGATTGCTCTGAAGAAAGGGGAGGTATTGTGACCACAGTGCCAGCAGTCACCGCTTTATAATTAAAGCTGATTTTATAACAGTGGTCTGAAGACACATCTGCTTTGAGCTGTAGGCATCCTAATGCCCATACCCAGCGTGGGGGGTGTTCTCCTAGCAATGCTGTCGGGGGGCTCATGGGTTTGGACGTTGGACAGGCTCATGTGGTGCTGTGGCTTCCAGCTTGGAACTGGCTTCTGGTGGGCATCTCGGAGCTCAGGCTGTGGGTCTGGCTGGACAGGGTGTCCTACCATGTCTGTCTCTGTCTGGTCCTACTCCTAGATGGGTAACACATCCTCACCCTTCCTATCATGCAGACCCCAAAGTGCTCAGACAGACATATTTACAGGCTCATCCCTGACAACGGTACGTCCATCCCTGCACTCAAGCTGAAGGGACCCGATTTTGCAATCCGCGCTCATCTGAATGGCAGTGACACACCCCGTTAATCACCCCCGCGGACGTGCACTGGCACCAGCAAGTGATTAAACTAGCAAAAGTGGCTGGTTCCTTTCCTTAGCTTGTAACTAAAGAGCAGGAAAAAGTGGAATAAACAAACCAAAGCTGCAGAATAGTCACGCAAGGCAAAGGGAACCGAGGAACACCAGCAGAAAGTACTCCAGGACAACACCATCTGCGAGCACTTGAGGCTCAGGAAATGCTGCTCTTTAAGAAGTTTGTGGTGCTATTGCTTCTGGCCGGAAACAGGCTGGGGGTGAGGCTGTGCAGTTATGCCTTTTATTATATGCTCAGCATATTTTGCCTCTCTTTACGTAAAACCAGCAAATGAGGAACTTAAAGTCACTTCTCCCATAAAAGCTTTTGACTGCAGAATTGCTTTCTTCTTTGGGGCTGCTTCTACCTAACGTTCCTGCTGCTGTTACCTTGAAATGTAGGGAAATGGTAATAAAATGACCTGTGCTCTGAGCTTTTCTGAAATGCCTGTGAAGCTACTGAGGCCTTTGAGTTGAGGTCCCAGATGATGGGCACCATGAGCTGGGTCAGCACTGAACTGTCAGCCACAGTAGGGCTGCTTGGGTTGTGCAGGCTCAGATGTGGTCCTGTGTGCAGATTTGGGAGTTGCTTTCCATGGGGTGTGCGGATGGGGCAAGAACGATGCTCATCCAAGCCTGACTGCCTGGGCTTGGGCACAGGAACCGTGCTTGCCATGAGGTCCCAGCTGCGTGGCTGGTGTCACTGGGCACAGCGTAGAGGCTCCAGGGCTTTGCACAATGAGAGGAATCATAGAATCAGGGAATGGTTTGGGTTGGAAGGGACCCCTAGAGGTCACCCAGCCCAACCCCCCTGCAGGAGCAGGGACACCTTGAACCACATCAGGTTGCTCACAGCCCCGTCCAACCTGGCCTGGAATGGTCCCAGAGATGGGGCCTCCACCCCCTCTCTGGGCAACCCCTGCCAGGGTTTCACCACCCTCATTGCAAAGGTGTAGTGTTAGGGAGGTAAAAACCAGACAGTCTGGGGGAAAGCAACTCGCTGGCATGTGTGTCTTCTCCACCTGCCTGTCCTGGTTTCAGCTGGGATAGAGTTAACTTTCTTCACAGAAGCTAGCAGAGTGCTGTGCTTTGGATTTAGTACCAGAAGAATGTTGATAACACGCTGATGTTTTTAGTTGTTGCCAAGCAGTGCTCAGACTGCTCAAGGACTTTTTGAGCTTCTCCTGCTCGGCCAGGTGCATAACAAGCTGGGAGTACAGCACAGCTAGGACCCAAACTGTCCAAAGAGCTATTCCATACCATAGAACGTCATGCTCGGGGGGGTTGGTGGGTCGGTCGGTCACGGGGGGAGTGATCGCTGCTTGGGGACTGATCGCTGCTCGGGACGGGCTGGGCATCGGTCGGCGGGTGGTGAGCAATTGCATTGTGCATCATTCGTTTTGTATATTCTGTATATTTTGTTATCATTCTCATTATTGCTATTATTATTTTCTCTTATTAAACTGTCTTTATCTCAGCCCTCGGCTCTAACCTTTTTCTCCTTCCCAATTCTCTCCCCCATCCCACTGAGGGAGGGGGGGGAGTGAGCGAGCGGCTGCGTGGTGCTGAGTTGCCAGCCGGGTTAAACCACGACACTGCCATTCCCCTGAGTAACCTCTCCCCAGCTCAGAGCCTTTGCAGCAAAAAGGGCTGCTGCTGTTGCAGGTTGGTGGTTCCTGAGGCAATGCCATTGCCTCGTTGTTTACTGGGTTTCCTGACTCCTCAGAGTGAGCTGGCTCATTGGGAAGCTGCGTCCTCCTGTCCCTCCTCTGCCCATCACTGGGTGATGGCACTGAGGGTCAAAAGCACATCCATGCAGGATGCTGCGCTTCAACTGCGCAATGGTATTGCTGAGTCCAAGGAGATGATGAGACGACTGCAGCTTTTTCTAAGGACCAGAGCAATCCAGATCGTACCAGAGGCTATTTTAAAAAAGATGGGAGGAAATTGGCCTTGGGAAGCCCTGAAGAGAGGTGGTGGCTGCCTGGGGAGGAATAACCTGCCTTTGGTTCAGCAGAGAGCTGGGGGCAGATGTGCCTGGGAAATCAAAGAGTCGTCTTGTCAGGGGTCTTCCTTTTGCCCTTCACTCTGACTGCTTAGCTTTAGGTCAGGTTAACAAGAATTGGGGGAAACTGAGGCTGGGTGTACGAGGGAGAGCACGAAACACCGGGGGTGTATGGGGCTGATGGGCAGGCAGGGATGCTCAGCACGGAGGAGCGTGTTTCTGCACCGCGCGACCTGGGGATGCTTGAGGGCTTTGGGGAGCGAGGGAAGTGTGATGAGTAATGCTCAGAGTAGGTGGTCCTAGGCCTGCTGACCAAATGTTCCTCCCAAGCTACTATATTTGGATACCACAAGCAAGTGATTTCACTTTCCTGTTTAAAACCAGGCCCCCTGAAGTTAGGGCTGCTGGCTGCTAGCGCTGGCCCCGCAGCACACGTGGCTCGCCGGGCAGCAGCCCCTCCTCTCCCGCAGGTAACCTCGGCCGGCACCAATTCTGCCTGGGAGCCAGGGACTGCAGAGCCGCCTTGCTCCCCGCTTAATTGTAACCAGATTCCCCTAGAAATGTCTGCTGAAATATTTATAAACATCATAGCCAGCAGCTGCTGACGCCAAACAGGAAATTTTAAGCTGAACAAACTTTTCCACGTTTCTAAGTGGGAAAAGTAAACTGTAGCTAAGACCAGTATTTTCTTTTTTTTAAAAAAAGTCTAAATAGCAACAGGCTTCCACTGTTCTATATCCTGAGGGAAGCTCATGATTTCTTGAGGTCTTGGTCCCTTCCAGCCAGGCTGTGCTCTATGAGCAGCGTGTCTGCGCAGTGGTATGGAAGGTGGCCCTACAGAGAATCACAGAATAGAATCCCTTTGGTTGGAAAAGACCTTTAAGGTCATCGAGTCCCACCTTTAACCTAACCCTGCCATCCCACCACTAAACCCTGTCCCTAAGCACCTCATCCCTCCTTCTTTTAAATCCCTCCAGGGATGGGGACTCGACCACCTCCCTGGGCAGCCCATTCCAGAGCCTGACAACCCTTTTGGTGAAGAAGTTTTTCCTAATGTCCAACCTAAACCTGCCCTGGTGCAACTTCAGACCATTGCCCCTTGTCCTATCGCCCATTACCAGGGAGAAGAGGCCAACCCCCACCTACTACAGCCTCCTCTCAGGCAGTTGTAGGGAGGATGAGGGCTCCCCTCAGCCTCCTCTTCTCCAGGCTGAACACCCCAGTTCCCTCAGCTGCTCCTGTAAGCCTTGTGCTCCAGACCCCTCCCCAGCTTTGTGGCTCTCCTCTGGACATGTTCCAGCAATGCAATATCTATCTTGTAGTGAGGGGCCCAAAACTGAACACTGTATTCAAGGGGCGGCCTTGAAGTGGGCAGCTGGGTGACACCTGAACACGGGTGCTGTGCTGAGCGAGGCAATGGCCCCATGGAGCGGTGCAGCCGTCACCTGAGGGCTGGCCCGCAGCAGGAGGGGCGGTTGGGGAGCTCTCAGTAAAGGCGTGTACGTTGTACCTGTTCTCGTGGTAGCTGTCAGTCTTGGGGATGGTGTTTTAAGCTGTTGGTTAATGTAATTTAAAAAAAAAACACAAAAACAAACCACAAAACAACAGAACTTGCTGGTGGGACCAGTGGCCACCTGGGGGAAAGGGGCCCTGTGTTGTCTTGCACTTCATGTTTTGGGCTTTTTTTCCCTTCCAGGTCTTTTTCTGGTGTTTTTTTCTTTTTCTGCTCATTCATTACTTGGTATTGAGGCCATAGTGTGGAGCACTAAGACACGGAAAAAATGTGACACTAAACCTTAGTGGAATTACCTGTTTTAAGCAGCTTCTGCCGTTTGTGAATTCACTGCATTCATCACCAGGCAGAAGGCATTATTAGGCTTTTAAAAACTGATCCGTGCCATTTCAGAGTCAATGGTACTGAAAGGGAGATGAGCTGAGCCAAAAGCCCTCGGTGTGCCTGTTAATTCTGAAATTGTATTGCTCAGTTCAAGCACCTTCAAGATGAAGTGGAGAAGGGCAGATCTAAAACCTCGACTCCTTTGAAGAAGGAATTAGCAAAATAACTCCATCTCTGCCATCCCCACACTTACCCTCCTGTGCACATATTCCTATGAGCTCCTCTTCTGATAACCCCTGTGAACTGTGGTACCTTAATGGAAAGAGAGGAGCGTGCTGATGCTGAGAGTTTTTTTATTTGCTTTTAACTTCTGGCTGTTGGTAGCAAATCCTTGTCCGCTTCTTCGATGTGAGTTAATTTTCTTTGAAACGGGTCAACGGTGTGCAGCGAGCTTGGCTATGGGAGCGCACGGGCTGAATTGCGCTTTGCCGTCTGGGCGGCTCTTGGTGAGCAGCGTGCATTTTAAGAGGGGAAAAAGATTGTATAAGGAAATGAATTTTTAAGGATTCCTGTAATTTTTAGCAACTAATAGTAGTAGGATGGCAAGGAGGCTTTATTACAGTATAAAATGTGGAGTTCAGCAGCAAATTTATTCATAGCTTTTCCACTTGAATGGACTCTATCTGGCTTAATTCTGGGTGGGAAATAAAGCACCCAGGTGGGCAGCCCTGTGAGCACTTGATTTTATTACAAGACTGTGATGAAGGAAGGTCCCAGCCCGGTGTGAGATGAAGGGGAGTGCTGCTGGCTGGATGGTCAGAGGCATCCATGGTGCTCGGAGGTCCCTGCCAGCATCCTCGGGAATGTGGTGCGCTACTTTGCCAGCTTGCTGTCCAGAAATTCATCCCACGAGAAAGCTGCGGGAGTTTTATCCCTAAAAATCCCACTTTCCATTCTGCCAATTGCCTCTGTAGGTTGCTGCTAAACTTTTGGCTTTTAGGCTTGGTCTTTCTCGGTTGCTACCCAGGCACCCTGGAAGGATGCACGTGGGGCAAAAGCAAGGGTTCAGCCTCTCTCCTTCAGGGGCAGGTGGTAATCGGCAGCAATCCTGCCCGTGTTTTCCCCATGCACAAGAGAAAACATCCCTCTGCAATTACAACTTTTTTTTTCATGCTATCACTGTAGATACTGTATGGAAAACCAAGCTGAGTTTTTCAGCAGTAGCAGCTGAAAAGAAAGGTGGGGACCTTTAGATAGCATCCACATAAACTTTCTGGATCACAAGAGTTTTAACCAGGATATCTTGCTGGTTGTTTGCCACCACATAATCAATCCTCCAGCTCCCTTTAATGCAGGATCTCCCCCAGGGCACAGGTTTGCCCAGGTAGAGTCTGCCAGGCTTGAGTGACTTTTCCCTCGGGAATTGCTCGGAAGTCCTGTTGTGGAGAGTGACCATCTATCCTAGACCTTAAACCCCCTGCATCAGAGGCTTGACTTCTGCTTGCAAGTCCTGGCTGAGCACATGTATGATGTGCAGGCTCCTTGACAGCTCCCTGTTGCTGCAGCACCCTCCTGCCATAGCCTTTAAAGCATTGTGAGGTTTTTCTTTCCCTGCTTGACAGGAGGCACCAGGCTCCCCTGGACCAGAGTAGGCATGATGGAGCATGACTCACGAGTTCTCCATGTTCTGGTATCTGGAACATGTTTCTGAGTCTAATTTAAACCAGACGCTTGGTGGGAAAGAAATGTGCCTCTGAGCCTCTGCAGATGTGTAGGCAGGCAGGAGGGGCACATCTTAGCAGAGAGAAATGTGTTTTCTCACTCCCAGTTAATGCTGAAGAGCCCCAAGTGTCATCAAATGAGGCTTGAAAAAGCAGTTAAGGCATTTCCCTGCCACTGGGCAGGTCTCTGAGCTCTTTGATGTGCTCTTAGTTACAGATCTGATAGTGTGAGGCTGGGGTGCTCAGCTGGCTGCTCTTCCACACACACCTTGGCTCCAGAGGTATGGCTTTTCCAAATCCTTAGTGATGGCTTTACCCAATGGTTGGGCAAAGCCTTGGTGTGGATCTTGCATGCATAGGCAAGCAGATGACCAAAGGTCTGTGTTCCCCCGCCTCTGTGCATCAGCACTGCTGGAACAGCCTCAGCTCTTCTGTCTGCTGTCCCGTGACTCTTGTTTAGATTCAGATGTCTCCATGGTCGACGTCTTCCTCTGACCACAGGGATTCAGCAACATCTTAAACATACAGATGCAAGACAAAGCAATTGAGCTGCGGTCAGACACCACTGCTGTGACAAGGAGCTCCATTTACAAGTCTAGTTTTGAAAGGGCAGCAATTAAGTCCATTTTCCGCATAATTGACGAGAAAATTCTGGCTGCCTACCACTAAGCTCTCAATAAGAATGCGGTTTAGAAGGAACTCTGCTCTTCCCAGAATGTGGTGCTGCATGCCTTTGGGCTGCAGATTACTTTTAAGTCTCTGCCTATCAGCTTGGATAGGCATTGCCTGACTCCTACCCAATGTTTTGGGTTTTTTCATTTTATTTCTCTTAACATAAATAAGTACTAAGGTGCTATTCTGGTATTTTTCTCCCAACCCCTATGTGATTAATAGGGAATGACAGGAACAGAGCAATGTTGAGAGCCTCTTTTGCAGGGTTCGGGGGAGAACACCACATGGGAGTAGATAACTTTGCCTTTCAGGACATGGTTGACTCACTCCAGACCAAGAAAAACATCGGTGCAGGCCAACGTGTTAATGATTCATCCACTGCCAAGCACAAGACTACAGATAGTTCAGAGCAAGAGATCACCACAACAGCTTGAATAACAAGACATGGAAAAAGGAGCAAGCTATAGGTCTAATATTACAGCTGCCCACTGCAGATTGGGTTGTTTAAGGTAAAGGCAAACTGGGATGTCCATAAAGAGTGAGAGGAAAGTAGCAGGCCAAAGTGCTGTGTGCCAGGTCCCCGCTGAGGTGGCATCACTCCACCTTGCCTCAGGCACTGGAGCTACAGTGCTTGAAGATCTGGTCTGGAATTTCTATTACATTCAGGAGAAAATTAGATCTGGTTTAGGAATTTTCCAGTAAAAACCTTCTTTTCTGGGAAATGTTGATTCACTGAACCCAAAATTTACTATAATGATAATGAATGCTTTCTCATTATATCCTGGGTGGGCTTTTTGGTAAGAGAGATGGATACCATCACAGCATAGCTCATGCTGGCTTAAGAAACTCTGGTCGGATTTAGGCTAGAGAGGAGCTCACCCATACCTTGGGTGCAGCTTGGTGGTTCCCCCCTTCCTCCCCTCCAAGAGATGCAGGAGGTCTCCCAGCTCCTCGTATGGACTTGGGAGTGCTGTGAACTGAAGGTCAGAGAGTTATCAGAGCTGGCTGGCTCCTTACTAAGCCCAAGGTGGTTCCTGGAGACCATATCCCCCCTGGCTGGCCATGCAATGCTTGATGCCTTGTGTGCAGCCCATCCCTTGAGCGTGCAGAACTTGCTGGAGACTTACAACAGGTGGAGGTTGATGGGTTCACATCTGTTCCTGGCTCCACAATGCAGGAATTAACTTGACAGGTTTAAACGTTTAATATCTCTTACAGTTCCACAGACTCTTCCCAGTTGCAGTAGTGGAACAGAAAATTAAGCTTGATTAAATCCCCATGTGCATTAAAATGTACTGTGCCTGTTTACACCCTGCTTCTAATAAGTCATCCCCCAAGCAATGACTCTTGCCTCAAAACTATTTTCTTCCCTGACTTCTGGGACTGT
Source organism: Gorsachius magnificus (assembly GCA_034008185.1). Taxonomy (NCBI): domain Eukaryota; kingdom Metazoa; phylum Chordata; class Aves; order Pelecaniformes; family Ardeidae; genus Gorsachius; species Gorsachius magnificus. Next base: position 19,536,819 of record CM067093.1, read on the forward strand.
ATCAGCTGCTCACTAGGGATGGCAGCTGAGGTATGATTAAAGAGGGATGGAGAAGAAGAAATACTAACTGCTGGGCTTTGGGCTGCTCTGCAAAGAATGGCTCTTCTGCTCCATGCTGGGGGCTTGGCTGAGGGAGGCAGTCCTGCTGCAAGTGGAACAGCCCCTTGAAACAGCTTGTCCTGTTGATGAATCAAAGTTCCCATCAGATGGACTCTTAGAACTGGTCCTGTCGGAAGGCTCTGCTGCAGCTGGAGGCCACGGTTGAACCTATTCATATCCACGCAAGGACATGCAGCTTGGATGGTAGCATGGGACAGCAGGCTTGGAGACAAAGAGTAGAGTGGCCAGCAGCCTGAGTCCATGGCCTGAGCATCCATGTCCTGGTAATTCTGGGCTTGTTGATTGTATGGACTGTGCCGTATATGACTTACTGGGCTGACTTAGCCCTACCAGTAACGCCTTTTGGTGACTCGTGTGTGCCACAAATTGGTCCAAAAAGTGAAGACATGTATTGGTGTTGCTGTTCCAGAAGAGCTCCACCCACCAGGGATCTAATAATAGATGTACCCTTGAGTTATCTACTCCTAGCCCACTCCCTTGTAGAAAGATGTCTTTACCTTCTGTTTCCCTTGTTGTTTTTAACCAGGGCTGGAATTCAAACAAGGATTTGCAAATATGAGATAGCGAGCAGTGTACCTGATGGCACTGGCCCTGCTGCCTGGATCTTCTGGCTTGGTCCTTTCCTTCCCCGTCTCGACTTCATTGAGCTTGGCTGTAGACCTCTGCGTGGTGCTTGGGACAGTGCTGAAGCTCAGCTGCAAGTGCTCTGGCTAGTGTTCTCAGGCATGCAAACTTGCCTCCCCAAACTGCCTAAATAAAGAGATAAGTACTTAATATACATAAATAAATATATAATACAGGACTGTAACACCACTGTCACATCTGTAGCAGCAGCTCCATGCAGATAAAGTGTGTGTTCAGGTTACTGTGGCCTTTCAAACCATGGCATGAAGTCTGCTTGTGAGCCATTACCTGTCCTCTTGCAGCTATGTGCAAGGTTTGCTCTCCAGTGGCTGTAACGGCTGCTGGCTTAATACTGGCAAAGGCTCTGGAATTTGTTCTGTGTTTCATCTGTTGGATTTTAATGAGGATTTTTTCTCCATCACTCTACATTTTGCACATAAGATGCAAGGCATCTGTATGAGCCTTATGTAGAAAATGTACCACCAGTGTAAGGTAGTAGTATAATTATGTTCTTGATAAACTCCACCCACATACTTCTGGTTCTAGTAATCTGTTTTGGGAGACTAGATCACCCCATCTGTCAGTCAAATAGATCATAACTGTGTCACAGTTACTGTAGGTGCAGAATCGCTGTCTCTTGACTTGTAAGAGGGTGACCGTAATTGGAACCACCTGCAGCCACTGAAGCCAGGAGCCTTTTGGCTTCAACGCAGTTTTGCTGAGAATGCTAATGCAATTACTTATGTGAACTAATCTGTAAAGGATGTTTTTCTGTTGTCTCTGCATTAATTGTTTCCAGCTTATGGCATGGAAATGCTATTGGCCCTGGCAGGCCTGGGGGAGAAGGGAAAGCAGGAATGTCAGAAGCTAATGGAAGGTCTGGATGAATGTAGGAGGTACTTGGGGTTTTTCCTCCTACATTCATTAAATCATGGGAACAAAGGTAAAACCATTTGATCAAGTCACACTCGGTAGGGCAGGCCTTGGTCTGCCACAGGGCAGCTGCGAACTATTCTATAGCTGAAAAACTTCCTTAAAATAGGTCATCTTGGTCTCCAGGGGTCTCTTGCTGCTTGGGAGCAGGTCCTCAGCCTCCCTTCTGTCACTGGTGCAAAGAACTGGCTCTAGTAAAGGTGTCTGTGGAATTCCTGTCTTCCCAGAGATCCTGCAGACAGATTTGCTGTCCCAAGGTGTCTGCTCTGGGATCCTGTGGCTTTCCCTCAAGTAGATTTGCTGTTCCCAGTATGCAGAACGTGGACATCAGTAGCTTTCAGCCCAGATATTCAAAGCTTGGGAGCCTGTGGAGCATCTTTGCAGCTTTCTTCCTCCTGTTGTTGCTGAGTCCATGTTGTTGGGCTTTGGCTTCCTCACCTGTGACTTACAAATGTCAGCCCTTCTGCCTTGCCTCCATTTGCTTTATCTCCTCATCCTTGATCTTGCCCAACTAGGCTGTAAGTGTTAAATGTCACATTAAGCTAGCTCGGCAGGCAATCTGCAGAAGAGCAACCTCCCTGCTGGGTTGCCAGAGTGGCTTTGCGTTCAGAGAAGCATCTACCAACATATCTCTTCCTTCATTCCATTTTTGTGTGTTCACCTCAGAAATGCCTACTTTTTTTTTTTCCTCTTGGCACAACTTGTTGACCCTCCTTTCATATTTTTCATATTTTCCTCTTCTCTGTTCCAATCCCTCCCTCTCTCACTTGTTGTGATCACACCAGTATCTGCGCTGCGTACCAGTTCTGGAGAATGTCCAGCGTACAGCCTCCCTGTGCTCTTCCATCGGTCTCCCTGAGCAGAGCCCTTCTTCAGGGAGCTCGGTACCAGCAGACAGCCAGAAGGTCTCTGGAGGCATCCAGAACCATTCTGTCATTTGGGTGATGAGCAGAGTCAGCAAGCAGAGATTTCAGGCTGAAGGTAGCTTCCCAGTTTGCACGCAGTCACCTTCCCCAGAGGATGGGGTTGAACATCAGAGCTGCCCCTCAGCTGGAGATGCAGCTGGGTATCTCAGCATTGCTTGCCCAGTACAGCCCAGTGCTGCTAGGGAAGGGTTTGGAGTGTAGCTGGGCTACCAGTACTTGAACACCTCTGCCTGCAGATAGATAGCAAAGTCCTCAGCCTTACAGAGCCAAGTATCTAAGACCCTGAATATCCACGCTCACTTTTTTCCTCCAACTTCTGTGTGGGAAACATCTGTGGATGCAGGTATTTGAGGGGAAAAAAAAACTTGCAGAGATAATTTAGCCATTTCCAGCACTTGTGGCACTTGGGTAAGAAGGGTCCATATGTGGAGCCTGATGCTTGGAGCACTTGAACTCTCTGTTCTTGAAAGGGGTGTTGGAAATGGAGTCTGACTCTCCTATGTCTCTGAAGCCTCAACTGTGCATGTCAGCACTCAGATCTGAAGGCAGCTGTACTGAAGAAATGTTCCCAGATCAAAATGACTCATTAGCAGAGGCTGGGCTGAGGCCATATTATTTTGAGTCAAGCTTCACTTGTCCCACCTCCAGCAGCCAGCCTGTTCCAGAGGGGCTGCATGGGCTAGGTGGCCTTTGCTCGTTAGCCAGCACATGAGCATCCCTCCCCAGCAGTAGCTTCCACATGCTGAAATTACTCACTTGACATCCACATGTTAATGGAAAAATGTCTTTCTAATACTGAAAGCTACTCCGTTCTTGCACTCATGTCCAAACTGTAGCCTTTTGGATAAGCTTCTGGCATACTGCTGGCTCCTCCAAAGCAACCACCTCCTGCGGATGGTAAGCAGCTAATGGAAAAAGAATACCTACTGGAAGCACTTGGAAAGAGAGGTCATGAAGGTGCTTCACACAAAATCAGATGATTTTTTTTTAATCCCAGGTAAAGAAAACAAAATCCTTCTTTGGAGATGCCTTATTGCTTTGCACTGGCTGTTCTTCCCGGGTGCCAAAGCTGCTCCTGCAGAAGCAGAGTGGGGGGACGGTGGAAGGTGTTGTAGAGTGGGGGGATGGTGGTAGGTGTTGTGGAGTGTTGCTTGTCAGGGTATTTTGCCTGTTTTTGTGTTGTTTTCCTGGGAGGGTCTCTCCTTCTACCTGTTCCTCTTTTCTGTTCCATTTTGAAAATGACTTGCTGTGCCAATGCTAACAGCGCAGCGCCACAACAAATGGCAGTTTTGCTAGATAAAATGTAAGTTTATTTGCCTGTTTACACAAGGTTTCTTCAGGAATGTCAAGTATTTGAGCTGTGGAAAGAGCACAGTCATTTCAGTATGGTCAGGCTGTATGCAGACAGCCTAGGGATTCCAGAAATTGTTTACTGCTGTTTCAAGCTTTCGTTTTGTCTATAATATTGTGTATCCTGGGTTTTCCTTTGCAGCCTACTCATCATCTGCAAAGTTTTTTTTAAATGTGCTACTGTATCTTGATCTGTTTCCCCAATAACCGACGTTTCGCACTCAGAAGTGCCTTTGCTCTGCCCTGCAGAATCAGGATTGATTTTCACTGAGCCTCAACCCACAACCTGTCAGTCCCAGGCCACCTCGTCCTTCCTGCAGAGGTGCTGGTGATCTGAACACCATCACCTTTCAGAAGGGAAGAGATGGGCCGGGGCCAGGTGTGGGCTGTGAGGTGACATCCAGAGCATCTCACCTGCCTTTGCAGAGCTGGTGGCCACAGGGCTGGCTTGAAGGTCAGGCAGTGGCTGAGGGTCCCCTTTCCTGTGTGTTTTTGGGAAGGTCCCAAAGGGAGCACTGTGCGCTCTGAGCACGGGTTGGTCAGCATCATCTTTTTACCCACTCCTGTTCCCTTTGCTCTCCATGGATGTCCAGACTGGGGCAGCTCTCCCCAGCCTCCTGGAAAGACTCCTGGACTTCCCTCTTCTTGCAAAAGCCCCTCTATTTCTTGCTGGCTGTTGGAAGCTGGAGGGATTGGGATCTAGTGCGTCTGGATGCCAAACAGAAATGGACGGTGAAACAGTGAGGTCATTGCAGTGATGTCAAGTAAAAGCTGTTGAATGTGCTGTTAGTGAGGAAAAGATGTGGCTGATGGCTTGCATATTAACTTGACATTTTTCCAGCTAATTCTGAATTAAAAAAAAAAGATGGAGAGCTACTTTATGTTGTGAGGAGGAACAGCAATTCATGGTCAAAACCAAAAGCAGGGTAGTGCCATCATTAGGATTCTTGAGTGTTGCTCTACTGTGTGCCATGTTTTTTTTTCCCTTCGTTGTAGTGAACATGTTAAATTCTAAGCGTGACCCTAAGATCTTGCAGAAAGCGTTTGCCTCTGCTTTTACTCAGAAAATATTCTCTTTCTATTGCAACCAAAAAGCCCAGGCCTTTGGCTAGGTCCCATGGCTTTCAATGGCTGTGGCTCTCCATGTGGTTTTGTTATTCCACCATCAGTTGTGCAATCTGGAATGCTAACGCAGACCGAGAGCCAGGCATGGGCCATGCGCGCACCAGCTGGCTCCCGATTTAGCGTTTCCAGCACTCACTGGTAGTGATGCTAAGGCACCCTGGAGCCTTGGTGTCTCTGGGAACCTCCTCCAGAGTCAGTACTGATGAGTATAGTCATGAATTCCTTCAAAAATCAATGATTAACCTCAAGTTTCAATTATTTCTTGGTCAGCTGTTAAACATCAACATAAATAAGTGTCCGTTACCATGTAATTAAGACAATTTTTCATTTATATAAGCGTCAGGGCTTGGTAGACTTCCTGTTACTCTGCTGAAAAGTGGAAGAATGTGGGTGTGGGCTGGTAAATGGAAAAAATATCTCCTAAGTCCTTCTGCCACCCGTTCAGCAGCACCATATACATGTGGGGAACAAATTCAGTTCCAGCGTGGATGGATGTAGGTCTCCGGGCATCTCTTTCCTGCTGTTCTTGCAGGACAACAGCCCAAAGTTGTGAAGCCCCTCAAGGGTTTTTTAGAGGCTGCCTGACTGCCTTTGGGGCCTTACCTGGGGCAAGAAACCCTTCCATCTTTTAATGACGGTCTCTTAGCTTTGAGGAGGCTTCTTGAATTTGCCTGTCCACATTAGCGACTGCAGACTGAAAGCATCTCTATTATTCTGCAAGGGCAAAAGATTTGTCTTCCCCTCTGTGTGCTGCGTTTCTCCTATGTTCTCTTGGCTTTGTTTGTTTGGGTTGGGTTTTTGTTTGGTTTTTTCCCTGAAGTTCCTCCAGCTAACAATGTATTTCAAGGTTAAGGAAAGGAGGACTCTTGCCATCTGCTATTTCTGTGCTGGGATCTTCCACGCAGACGGAGAAACTGTTGGTTGGCAGGACCCAGTTTTGTTGTCCCCAGACACTCAAACAAGAGTCTAGGAGGTGAAAGAGAGGAGGGAGAAAGGAGACTTGCTTACAAATTAACCTAAAAAGTAAAATGAATGGGATGTGGATAGGATAGGATCTGATTTATTAAATGCCCAATGCCTCAGGGCTCTTCAATGAATTCCCAGGGGCTGCGTGAGGTGACCAGAGAACTAATGAGGAATTTAGATGTTGGCCTCCAGGACAGATTTCTCCTTTGAGGAAGAAGCCGATAGACCTTCAGTTTGGTAACCCACCCTGCAGGCCTGTCTTGGGCAGCAACAGTCCGCTTCAGCTAAAAGCGATGCCAAAATCTTCTGTAAGAGCTGAAGAAATGCAAATGAAGCTTATTTCTGCATACCTGTGCTGGTCCAAATTCTGCTGAAATTAAGAGAAAGCTTTTGTTTCAGTATTTTGCCTCTAGATTTCTGCAGCTCAGGCCTCCGGCTGGTAGGAGGAATTACAGCTGCTGAAATACAAAGGGGACTGAGATCTTCCAGCCCTCTCCTAGAGAAACGATCCCACCTTTTATGTGACATTTGAATTGTCCAACCTTTTCCTCTGATGTGAAAAACATGCTGACAGGAATGAAATCTGCTTAGCTTCTGCAGGAATTATTGCTTTAGCTTGGTGCCACTGTAAATTCTGGCATGCTTTTACAGGGAAGATGTCTGGAGTTCAGTTTATAGAAGAAAATTAACAATAAGCATGGGAGACTGATAAGAAAAGCTCTGCTTGCTTTTGAGCCAAGCAATTAAAAAAGCGGAAAAAATTGTAAATGAAGGGAAGCTTCCCTTGTTATCTAGATTCTAATTCTGTTGCTAGAAATGAATTTAATTAAATGGACTTTTCAAAAGTTGAAAATTACACTTGGGGGGAAAAAAAGCAGCTGTTGCTCAACCACACTTTGAGGTAATATTGCATTAATGTTTTGTATTTTAATATGGTTTCCTCCCAACTGCAGAGACCATAAAATCAGCTCTCATCTTTCATGGTGAGGACAATTTAATTTAGAATACCAAGAAAAGAAATGTAGAGTGAAAGCATTGGGATGCATGGGGAAGATGATCCCGGAAGGTGACAGCGGAGCATCGTACACCCCGTTTCCTTCGTGTGGAGCCATGACTTTGACAGTCTCTGACGGGAACGCTGAGCCTCTGGCTGTGGCCTGTGAAAATGTGAGAGTCAAGCACCTTCTAGGGTTACACTTGGCCAATTGCACCAAGGAACGTGGGTGTTTAATGAAGTCTGGACAGGTCCTAATGGGCAGTGTGTGTGTTTCGAGCATGGGAGGCAGCCAACTGAACTCAACCCTGCAGTCTCCTAAAGGAAAAACATCCACTAAGCAGATTTTTTTCTTTCATCTTCTGAACGTGGTCCTGTTACACTGTGTAGAGGTAACGCTGGTCATGACCTGGTAGCATCCTGTTTTGCATTGGATCCGTGAGTCTTCAAGGTCATGGGTCCCTTCGGAGCCCTGGGGAGGGGAGGGATGTGGCTGGTAGAAGCCTGGGCTTTGGTGGGATGCACTTGAGGTGGAGGTGGGCAGTCCTCAGGCAGGCAAATGAGATGATGTTATCTTCAGGGCACTGAGTGACAATAACAGACACAAGCTGTCTGCCCAGGAGAATCCCAAAGCAGGGACTGGCTGTGAGACACCAGAAGTCCTGGTTTCTGGCAGAAAGCGCTGTTTATAGAAGGACAGTTTGAGGACATGAACTTGCTGCTTGTCCTCAGGTCTGTCCTGTATTTTATCTGCTTTTATTTTAATTAGATAATTGTTGGCTCTGGAAATGTTTCCTTCTAGTAATTACAGTTTTTGTTTGTTCCTCTGTCTCAAATGCGTGGTGTGAGGGAGATTTCAGTGCTTCTGAAGGGCTTCCCTCTTGTTATTGTGTTTCTTCTCTCTGCCAGTGTCTTCATCAATCCCCTCTTAAAACACATCAGGTGCTCCTAAATCCCCTTCAATTGGCATGGGTGGTAGTTTGAAGCAGACAAGGGTGGATTTGGATCTGGAAGACTTACTTCCCATGTCTGCCTGCTTTTCTAAGTGTTCTTGAAGAGCTGCCTTGGCCTCAGTTTGCTTAAACCCTTTCAAGAGATAGGGTTGCCTATTTCTCTGAAACATTTTGAAGATCTCCAGCTACAGAATTTCCTGGTTAATGACTCTCTGTTGCCAGGATCTACAAAGGCGGTGGTGTAGCTCCTTCCCTGTCGCTGCTCATTCAGATGTCGGGTGATGGCCGAGTGCCACGTTAGGGCTTTGGAAGCCCTTTTCCAGCGTGATTTCCAGACATCCTTGTCCCAGACTCCATGCTCTCTTGTTGCTGGTTAGACAAAGCCATCAGTGGGGGAGGATGGCAAGAGCTAGGCTGCATAGAGCGTTGCTGGGGATCCCAGGGGAGCAGCCTCCCTGGGAAGTGAGTCTGGGCAGGGATTTATTTCAATGTCATCTACCAAAGCGCCTTTACAAGCTGACGTGGTCTCCCAAAGCCCTGTGGCTTTTTCATGGTGATGTGCTAGTTCAGAACGGAGGGAACGGGTTTTTGTCGCGGAAGGCAATGCTCGTAAGCAAACGCTGATGTGAAGGAACAAATGAATTTGCATTTGAGTGGGCAGCGGAGAGGTGATGCTTCGTGTCCTGTAGCCTTGTGGTAGCCACCCTGTGCACGATGCCGGGTGCCTGGCTGTTGAAGTATGGAGGTGACGAAAGGGCAGAGCTCCTCGCATAAACAGCACTGACAAGACAAAAGACCCACTGAAGAAAGGAGCTAAATTTGGCTGTATGTATAGATGACTCATGCAGAAATCTCATCCATTTATAGGTTTTCTCCTGGATAGTGACTGGTCCAGTTCCCCCCGGAGCCAGTGGAAACACTTACGGGGATTTCCGTGGGAGTTCAATTTGGCCATAGGGAATATTTTTTCCCTTTGTAGCTCTTTGGTTTTTGTTGAATTGTTTCTTCCATGACTGCGGGGCGTTAATCAGCAGCAGCACGATGCGGCAGGCGCGTAACTCTTAGAGCATCGTTGCCTCTGCTAACAACGAACCGCTGCTTTGTGCTGAAATCATGTCTGGGGCGCTGGGAAAACCGGGTCTGAAGCGGATGTTGGAGGTTGCTGCAGGGGGAGGTTGCTTAATCCCCCATCAGAAAAGCATCAGCACATGTGTGAGGCTGGAGAGGGACCTGGGTGGTGCGGGGAGGGAAGGTGAAGGGCTGGAACAGGCAACGAGTGCCAGTTCAGGAAAGGACGGGGTGTTCCGAGGACACTGGGCAAGGCCAAGGGAGGAGCCGCCCTTTGCCCAAAAGGAAAAACTAAGACTAAACAGCGCAAGATTTGGGTTTCCTAATGGGAGGGCAGGGAGCTGGCGTGGGGCTGTCGCTTGTAGAGCAGCAGCTCCCCAGTGACCCCCCTGCATGAGCAGCAAACCCAAGGGGGGGCTTTCCTCCTCCGGTGGGTGGCTCAACATTGTGGCTTGTGGGGGGACTCCCTGTGCCACCCTACAAAACCCGGGGGGCTCCTTTGGGGCAGGAGAGCTGGGCACGGCACATGCAGCCCTCCCAAAAGCACCCACCCCGGTGCCAGCATGGCACAGCCCTGCACGACGGCGCAGGGGATGGCTCCCTTCCAAGTCCAGTGGCTAAAGGAATGATCATCTCAGGAAAGGAACCCCCCCCCTAACAGCAATACGGGAATTAATCCGCACACAACTCGGAGCGCTTGTGATGCTCGCAGGCACCGTTTCCACTCGTGGAAGGGCTTTGGGCCTCGCCGCTTAGGCAGGGAAGCACAAGCTGTTTGCAAAGGCTGCGGGGCGATTCTGAGTTTGGAGCTTTATCATGTAATTATCAAGCATTTCAGTTGTCAGCACAAAGGTTGTTAATAACCAGGTGGAGTTGTGCATGTGGGTGACGGGTACCAGTTTTTGAGGCACTGTTTAGGACTGCTGTTTATATATATTTATATATTAAATGCTGTTTATATATAATTATTTATATATTAAAAAAAAAAAGATAGCTGATTCCTGGTGTGCTCAGGGTGTGTTTCAAGGGTGGTATGATCAGGTGTGTGGGGGGATCCCTACTAATGAAACCTTCTTAAAAACAGATGGGAATAATTTTCCCAAGGACAAGCAAGCTGCCTGAATGCAAGACTTGGGAGAGAAGCAGGCACTGAAGACACAGCAAGGGCAGGAGAGGGCAAGGGGGTGCAAGAACAGAGTAGCTCAGCACCTCTCCAGGTCTGTGTGATGATGGGATGAAGCATTTGCTGTGGCTTTGGATGTTTGGGGTTTTTTCTCAGTAACGCCTTTCCCACCAAAGTCCATAACAACATATGGATGTGTATGGCGAGCTGCGAACTAAATTCGGTTGGATGCTCCGGCTGAGCCATCGGGGCAGGACGTTGCCCATGCGGTGCCAGGCCTGGCTCGTGCAGTGAAGGATTGGAAGGGATGCACAGCCCTCGGGAACGGCCAGGGTGGATGGAGGGGCGGCCGGTGCTTCCAGGCAGCTCCGCTCAGCAGTAGGCGGCTGGGCGAGCAGAGGAGCGGGCTGCAGGAGGTGGCAGGAGGCACCTCTGGAAATGCAGAGCTCAGACCTGATATTAGGGAAAAGAATGGAAAGAAGCAGTGGGAAGTGAAGAGGTAACATGGAGCCACGTGCAGTAGGAGTTGTTCCCTCCCCAGGGGCTGCTGGAGCCACAGCCGGGCACAGCGGCCAGGGCAGAGGTGGCTGTGATCCAGGGGGTACAAGGAATGAACCTTGTGTCCAAAATACAAGAGGCTTTCTCATGGCTATACATACGGCCTCATAGTCCAAAAAAGCCCCCAAATCAAGAGCAGAGTCCATCTTCCTGCACCTATGCAACAGGGACGTTCTTGCTCTTAATGCGACTTAATTCCCAAGGTTTTGGTTTCTTTGCTCTGGAAGCATAAGCCATAAAACCCAAACATGTTTCTAAAATAAATCCTTATGCTCACATCCTTATTATCAAACTATAAATTAATATTGTGCCCAGGGCTGGCCATGCCAAGCCTTCCCCCTGAAGTTCCTTAGGAGAGGCTGGAGAGCAGCGCTCCTGTCCGGCACTGGCAGCACTGATCTCCAAGGCTTTCCCAGAGGTAGAAAAGTCCCCTGGCTCCCCTGCCTCTGCCATTGCTCTCAGAGGATGACCTGAGAAAATCAGAAGGTTTTTTTTGTTCCTTCCCAGAAAAAAGAGGTTTTTGGAAAGAAGAAGGAGCAGCCCTTGGCTCCCTGCCTGCAACCTTGGTGGGAGCAGGGAAAAGGATGCTCCCCAGGATGACGATAAAGCATCTGATGCTGCCATAGCAAATGGGCATAAAAGCTTAAGGCTTCTTTTACGAGGGTAGTTATGCTGAGTTACACCAAATTATAGTAGTATTATTATATTGAATTATACTTTATGGGGGTAGTTACTCCAAATTGGTGCTGAGTTCTGCAAGGGAAAAGCCGGCAGCGCCGCGGGCATTGCTTCTGCAATGACATGGGGGCGAGGAGGGCTTTTTACACTGAATTCTGTGGAAATGAGTGATGCAGGTTGGAGCTCCAGCTTGGATGGAGGCAGCGGGCGGTGCTGGGGCTGGAAAGAAACCTCTGCACTTTAACCAGCCCCAGCAGAAGGGTTTTTAAGGTGCCTGATCGCGCCGCACGTGCTGCGGTAGAGCCGCCATCCCAGCGCATTCCCAAGGAAGTCATCTGGAACCTGGGGTTAATCGCAGGCTTCTGCTCATAAATATTTGCGTGTGTGTTTACTTACCCCTAAACCTCTTCTCCAAATTGTGGCAGCAATTAAACTCCATCACAGTGTTTCTGCTCCCAGGCTGCTCGGGCCAGCCCAGGCTAACGTGAAAAAGCAACATGATGTTTAGGGGAGGCGGTGGTGGCTGCGGGGCTACTGTCCTCCCTGTCTTACGTGACCCCCCCCCCCCCCCGGGTGATGCTGGGGTTCACCACAGCCATGTGCTGGCACAAGATGCCCCCCAGGCAGTGCTGTGTCCTCCCCTTGTTGCTTTTGCTGCTCTCCTGGGGATTTTGGGAGGCAACTAACCTCTAATACAATTGTCGGAGCTTATTTATACCCCAAGTTATGCTAGAGAGAAATAAAAATCTCCCAGCAGAGTGGCTGTAGCTCAGAGCTGCTTCCCTGGCAGGTTCCTCCGGCACCCAGCCCCTGTGCCGGCCAAGGATCCTGTAGGAGAGGGGGGAGGAAATCGTTCAGCCCTAAATAGCCAGTTCTGATAAAGTCCACTTGGTCCATGCAGCCTCAGATCTGCCCACGGAAGGGTTAATCATGCACGGGTCCTCAGCTTTGGGCCAGATGGGTGCTCTGCCTCTCCTCTGAGGCGTGGATGGGGAGATCCTGCGATGAAATGTGGTTTTTTTACTGGGAGAGAGGGAATCCAGTTCCTCAAGCACTTCTATGGAAATGCACCGATGCGGTTTTACTCTGGTCAGGAAATCCCCAGATTGGAAGGAATTAAATTCCTCCACAAATGTTAGCGTGGGGGATGAAAGGTGTGTCGTCCCCCCCTTGGATTTAAGCTGCAAATTCAAGTGTCTGGTCTAAATCAGGTGGAAAAGGAACGCGATTCCCAGCGAACGGTTATCGGACCTCAGGCTGCCTGGTGGTGCGGCACATGTGCTCTTTTTCTTGTTCGACGCAGTCGGGTTTTGGATGGATGGGGAAGGGTGGAGGCTGCTGATGTGCTGGAGTTCCCACGCTCTGGCGGTGGGTACGTGGTGGCTCCTGGGCAGCTTGGCCAAGAAGCGAGGCCAGAGGCACCCGGTCAGTCCTGCACCTCCGCCCTTGCGCGCGGTGGCGGCTGCCGGAACGAGGAGGATGCGCTGCTTCCTCGAAAACGAGAGCAGGGCTCTGCTCCTGGGGGCCCGGCAGCTGTATTGGGGGGAATGGTTTGAAGTTGTGCCAGGGCAGGTTTAGGTTGGACATTAGGAAAAACTTCTTCCCCAAAAGGGTTGTCAGGCTCTGGAATGGGCTGCCCAGGGAGGTGGTCGAGTCCCCATCCCTGGAGGGATTTAAAAGAAGGAGAGATGAGGTGCTTAGGGACAGGGTTTAGTGGTGGGATGGCAGGGTTAGGTTAAAGGTGGGACTCGATGATCTTAAAGGGCTTTTCCAACCAAAGTGATTCTATTCTATGATTCTATCCCGCGATGCTCACCCCAGCCGGGGCTCGGCACTGCTGCTCGGGGCTGCTGCTCCTCGCCGTCCCTGTGCAGGAAGGTGACATCAGCGAACAGTCTGATGTCAGCGTAGCCGTGGTGGCAGCGTGCCGAGGGGGCTCAGCCGAGTGTGGGGCTGCCCTCCTTCCTCCCCCTGCGCCCGTGGGAGATGGGGTGCTGCCTACGTTCGCCTCCCGCCCCCTCCCTGGCCGATCCAGGCCACTCCTCCGAAAGAGTTGGACCCAGGGGTTGACCCAGGGAGACCAAAGCGTTGACCCAGGGAGAAAGAGATGGGCAACCCAGCCAAGAGCTGCCACTAGCCAGCCCGTGGCTACCCGGGGGCAGGAGCCTGCCCAGAAGGGTGGCTGGAGCCTGGTTTCCCCAGCTCTGAGCAAGAGGTCCCTCTGGTGGGGATCTCTGCTCAAAAGCAAGCACAAAGCAGCTCTTAGGACGTCTGACCAGCGGCTCCCTGCACCCTCGGACCCGCTCCCCGCAGGCAGCGTGGGAAGCCAAGGGGTCTGTCCGTCTGACCCCAGCCTTTGGGCTGATTTCTGATGCCCCGCTCTGCTGGCTGCCCCTTCCTCGCTCCCCCTGCCTCGCCGGGCGCTTTGCCCACCCGCTGGCCGGCAGCCTGGGCTTTATCGCACCGCACGGCCCCGCGTTTGCAAATGTGCCGGGGTTTGCGCAGCGGGCAGCGAGGAGCCCTGGCAGGGCCAGCAGGGAGGGATGGAGCAAGCAAGGGTCCATGACGCCCTCCCTGGCAGCGCAGCTGGGGCTCTGCAAGGCTGCGGGGTCGAGGCCATGGCGTGTGCCCCCTTCCTCTCTATCTGCAGCGCCCTTATTGCAGAAGGGACTCGGGAGGTAAAGCAGGGCACCTGGCTCATTTTCATAGTCATAGAATCGTCTAGGTTGGAGAAGCCCTTTAAGCTCCCCCAGCCCAACCGTTCCCCTAACCCTGCCATCCCACCCCCAAACCCTGGCCCTCAGCACCGCCTCTGCCCGGCTGTTCAATCCCCCCAGGGGTGGGGACTCGACCCCTTCCCTGGGCAGCCCCTTCCAGCCCCTGACAGCCCTTTGGGGAAGGAATTGTTCCCAATGCCCAACCTCACCCTGCCCTGGCACAACTTGAGGCCGTTGCCCCTCATCCCATCGCCCCTTCCCTGGGAGCAGAGCCTGACCCCCCTGGCTCCCCCCTCCTCTCAGGCAGTTGTAGGGAGCGATGAGGGCTCCCCTCAGCCTCCTCTGCTCCAGGCTGAACCCCCCCAGCTCCCTCAGCCGCTCCCCAGCAGCCTGGGGCTCCAGACTTCTCCCCAGCTTTGTTGCTCTCCTCTGGACATGTTCCAGCAAGGCAACGTCTTTCTTGTAGTGAGGGGCCCAAAACTGAACACTGTATTCAAGGGGCGGCCTCACCAGCACAGAGTCCTGGTGGACAACAAGCTGACCATGAGCCAGCAGGGTGGCCTGGTTGCCAAGAAGGCCAATGGCATCCTGGGGTGCATCAAGAGGAGCGTGGCCAGCAGGGCGAGGGAGGTTCTCCTCCCCTTCTCTGCCCTGGTGAGACCCCACCTGGAGCACTGGGTCCAGTTCTGGGCTCCCCAGCTCAAGAAAGATGAGGAACTCCTAGAGAGAGTCCAGAGGAGAGCAACAAGGATGATAAAGGGACTGGAGCATCTCCCCTGTGAGGAAAGGCTGAGGGAGCTGGGCTTGTTCAGCCTGGAGAAAAGAAGGCTGAGAGGGGACCTCATCAACATGTACAAATATCTTAAGGGTGGGGGTCATGAGGACAGAGCCAGACTCTTCCCAGTGGTGCCATGGGCACAAACTGAAATGTAAGAGGTTTCAGTTGAATATGAGGAAAAACTTCTTGACTGTGAGGGTGCCCAAGCCCTGGCCCAGGCTGCCCAGGGGGGCTGTGGAGTCTCCTTCTCTAGAGATATTCAAAGCCTGCCTGGATGCTGTCCTGTGTAACGTGCTCTAGGAGAACCTGCTTGAGCAGGGGGCTTGGACTGGGTGATCTCCCGAGGGCCCTTCCAACCCTTGCCATTCTGTGAGTACAGGGGCACGATCACTTCCCTACTCCTGTTGGCCACACCATTCCTGATACAAGCCAGGATGCCAGGGAGAAAGGAAGAAAAGTGCCGGGGAAGAGAGTTTGCGTTCCGCATCGCGGCTTGCTGTGCTATCAGTTGCTCCTGTCTCCTTACGGGGAAGTTTGTCTCTGTGCTTGCTGGGGGAGGGAAAAATCCCCTCTCCCCGGCTCCGGGTGCGTTGCGGGGCGAGGCTGGAGTGTGGTGGCTTTGCTTTGCTGCATTTGTGACATCTGGGATGTCCCCACCCTGCGTCCAAGGGCTCGGCAGCCCGGGGAGGGCGGCAGCGGGGTGGGAACGCTGCGGGACAATGCAGGCGCAGGGGGGCCGGGTGCTCGCGCTGGCCAAGGTCAGCTATTGTTCCCGGGGTTATAAATAGCCCCGCTGGCAGCAACGCAACGCCGAGCCTTGAAATACAAGCGTCGCTGCTGCTTTAGCCCCGAGGTGAGGAAAGTGGAACAAGTTACAGGGCAGGGCGAGAGGGGAGCGTCTCCAGGGACGCCCTGCCCGCAGATCGGGTCTATAAAATGCACTTATAAAGTTATGTCTGAATTTTCCAGTTATGCCAATAACGAGGACTTTATTATTCCCTCCCCCCCCCCAAACCACAACAGGTAAACTTTCTCTGAGGGGAGATGTAAAATAATAGGGAATAACAGGAAAGGGTGCTTTCTCCTTCTAGAAATAAATGTGACATTTGTACCTGAGCCTATGTGGCAAAGCCAAAATAGGCTTTAAATTATAGAAGTGGGAGACAAAAACCTACTTATGTAGTGTTCCTGCAAAATCAGGTTTAGAATAACAAAACCGAAGTTTCCGCGTGACAGACTTTCACATGCAAGAAGCGAGTAGTGATTTTTTTTTTTTTAATAGTACGGGCAAAACCTAGCAACCCCCAAATCCTCCTCATATTCCTCCTTTGGGTGAAAGTATTGGTTTTCTCACTTTGGAGAGGGTCTGGCTGCGTCGGGGCCGGAGTGCTCCGTAGGGCGGCTGCCTTCTGCAGTGCAAGTTCAAGGTCAGCCTGCACGGGTCAGAGCGGGAACAGCTCTCGCTCGGTGGCTCCCGCAGCCTCTTCGGCATGGGCTGGGGCTGCGACCTTGGTCCGCCCGACCCTGGCTGAAGGGGTTAATCCCTCGCTAAACTCTTCCTGTGATCCCATCCGACCCTGGGCTTCCTGCCGTCCTGTCCCGTGCGCGCGGTGGGGTAGCTTTGGGATGCTGGAGGAGCGGGATACCCAATTTTTATTAGTAGGGCTCTCCTTTCAAAGCAGAGGCAGATAGCAAACTCCTACCGAGAGGCTTTTAATCCATGACACTTCTGCTCCGCAGCCAGAGGATGTCAGCCTCTTAGGAGCTTATAGAGCTTCTCTCTACAGAGAGAAGGCACAGTCCAAGGGGCAGGATGCTGGGGGAGACCTGGGTGCAACTGCAGGCTCATCCTGGGATTTATGGCAAGATACTCGGTTTCTCTGGCATGTGCATCCTGAAATTAATTTCACTGAAACAAAAAAAAGCTGTGACTCTAGTCCCCCCCCTCCAACCCTCATTTCTCCGTCTAGGGGTTTCACTTGAAAATAATTATCACCCTAAAAGCCGCCCATGCTTTATAAATCATCTATGTTTTGAAGCAAAAAGGCATCACCGATTAATTTTCATTTAGGTAAAGGGGGGAGTGTGTGCCGATCCTAAACTGGCTGAGGGAAGGACGTTTCAGAGAAGCTGCATAAAAATCAGTGCCTGTTGCTGTGACGCAGTTTCAGACCTTCTCCGAGCCCTTATCCACGCTTGTTGCCCAGTTGTTTCTCTCCTGTTAAAGCATTTATTATTTCTAGAAACGGACTGAAAGTCTGGACTTGCATCTCGGGCCCCTTATGTGAACCAGAAGCCGCTGCAGGGATTGAATTGCTCGCCCCTGTTTAAGGGGGTTGCGGGGAGGCGAGGCGGTCGGTGCCGTTCAGCGACGGCACTGCTGGGATGGTGTGCGCGACCGGAGGGAAAGCCCTGCGCTCAGGCTTCGGAACTCCAGTGGCCAGAAAAGGGCTCTGAAGGCTTTGATTTTATTAATGACAGCATTTCTGGCCGTTACCGTGTCGGTGCGTTTCTATCTTGTCTTCCTCCACCTTGCAAGCCCAGAGGAGATATAATTACAGCACATCTTTCCTCTTCCAGTTTCCTGCTGGGATATTTTCTGCTCGAAATCAATGCCCGCCAGTATGCCTGTGAAATTTCCTGAGGAAGTAGTTTAAATGGCGCTGTAAAAACCGGGACTGATTTAGTAAGCAGGAGCAATCCAACATTGTTTCCAGAAACCCCATAGCACGGAGGGAAATGGAGAGCAGAGGGGCTGGGGAGCTCGTGCTCATCGCCTGCCGCTTGCACTGCTCTGCAAATACCTGGGTGGCAATGACGATGGGGGGGGGGGGGGGGCAGAAGGGATGTGGCTACCGAGCGATGCAGATATGGAGGCCATCAGGAGGGGGTGTCCTCTGCCGTGTCAAACAGCAAGGTCTAATGGAACACGGGAAAGAGCATTATTCCTTCAAACTGCTCTACTTGCAGAAGGTGTCCTTGTCTCTCGTTAGCATAATCTAGAGTCACGTTGTGAGAAACAGCAGAATAACCCCTTTTTTAGCTCTTCCAACTCCCTCCTTTGCCTTAGGTGAGGATGCACCAGCCCACTCACGAGGCTCTGGTTGCAATCCTGACCGTGCTCGGCACCAGCAGCAAGTGGGAGAGGGAGCATGGCCAACTGGGAGCGCTCCCCCCGTGCCGCTGCCCACAAGGAGCGCGAAGCCAAGCAATCCAGATCTCCTGAGGTCCCTTCCAACCCTTGCCACTCCGTGATTCTCTTGCTGTTACGTGCCTAGGAGCCTTTCTGCAGAGGATGTCCCCTTGGCAAAGCCTGCGGAGGATGCTGCTGCTTTTTGCAGGCTCACCGACAGCGTTTCTGGCGGGAGGACGGACTGTGCCCGGGAGTGGTGCCAGGCTCAGGGAGGAGGGGATAGGGATCGCCCCACCTCAGATGCCTGGCACAGGCCCTGGGATGCTGCCCCGGGGATGTCGGATGGAGCCTGTGTGCTGAAAGGCCCCTTCCAGACGCGGCTGCCGTGGGCGGTTTTGTGCAGCCCCTCTCCAAGAGCATCCCGGTGGGTTTGCAGCCCGCGGGCAGGCTTTCCACAGCCTCCCAAACATCGGAGCGATCTTCTATGTTCCTGTGAAAATGTATTGATGGGTGGCTTGTATCCTTTTTCACTGTGAGAGAGGGAGGCAATTCCTCTGCCCCATTTCTGTCCGAGATCGTGTCTTTAGAGAAAGAGAATACAGCGGAGGTGTGCTGCCCACAGCGTCAGAAATATTCCACTGCAGCGTTGGCATGGAGAGGCTGGGAGCTGAAGGTGGAGGGGTTTTCTGGGGTGAGCCCCTGCCACTGCCGAAGCATTGCTGGGTGTCAGCATTTGCACCCTGCGAGGCCACCCAAGGAGCTGGCGCTTGCAGTAGAAGCTGAGAGCAAAGGGCCAGCTTCTCAGCCAGACCTGGGCTCTTACTTCTACGGTTCTCGATATGTTTTACATCAACTTGCCATCAGATGGAGCAGTTCTGGAAGCAAAAACCTGAATTTTTCCCTTTCCACCCTGCCTGAGCCCAGGACCTGGGCAGTGTGCTACAGCCTCCTGCTCTCGGCATCAGCGAATCTTCAGGCTGTGCACCGTTATCTGCAGGGCAAAGTAACGTGGTCACAAGTGACCACCAATAGTTTGGTGGCCCTGGCTCTCTCCTGGGAAGCGGAAGCTGTGGCTTTCAGTTTCTTTATGCAAAAAACCAGAATTCAGCCTGGACCTCTGGCTGCTGTATGAGCGTGGGGAAACCGGGGAGATGCTGTCCTGGGGCCATGGGCACTGTGACAACTCGGGGCACAGGCAGGAGTTGAATTAAGTGCTTGGGGGTGTTTCAGGTGAGGTGTACAAGCACTCCCCTGGGTGAGCGAGCCGGGCAGGAAGGGTTTTCAGGGTTGCAGCCTGGGTCTGAAGCACACAAAACGGGAGCGGCGTACGGGTCAGATGGACCCGGGGATGTCCCTGGCGTGTTGGGAGTCAGCCACGTCTCCTGCCCCACGCTTCGAGCACAGACCTGTCCTGTCTCACCAGCGACATCGCCCTGGTTTTGTTTGTGGGGACGTTTGTTGGATCGAGGCGGTCTGCGTTGCTTTGCTGCAAGAGGCCACGGCAGCCTCATCCGCTGCTCGGGCGGGCGCTTGAGCTGTGCTCCGGGAACTCGCTTGCTTATGTGTTAGTGTTTACTTTGACACTGCAAGCGGGGTACGTAAATAAGCGCCTCTATGTTTAGGCATTGGTGCATAAAGGGAAGTTTGCTGGAACGGGGCATCTGAACTGCGGCGAAGCACAGAGCCCAAGTGGCGGGTAAATGCTGGTGGAAGCAGTGGAAAAAAATAAAAATGCTGGATCTTTAAAGAGAGACTGAAAAGCCCGATTTGCCCCTTGAAGGCCCTGGGGAGAGGGGAAAGGGTCTTTCTCTTTCCAACTGTGTTTCTTCAGTTCTGGAAAGGCACGGGCTGAATGCCTGCCTGGAGAGGAGAAGGCTGCGGGCAGAGCTGAGTGCGGCGGTTCAGGGCTTAAAGGGGGCCCAGAGGAAAGGGGGGGACAAGCTTTTTAGTAGGGCCAGCTGGGACAGGACAAGGGTGATGGTTTTAAACTGAAGCAGGGGAGGTTCAGACGGGATCTAAGGAAGAAATTCTTTACAATGAGGGTGGTGAAACCCTGGCAGGGGTTGCCCAGAGAGGGGGTGGAGGCCCCATCCCTGGGAACATTCCAGGCCAGGTTGGCGGGGCTGTGAGCAACCTGATGTGGTTCAAGGTGTCCCTGCTCCTGCAGGGGGGGTTGGGCTGGGTGACCTCTAGGGGTCCCTTCCAACCCAAACCACTCCCTGATTCTATATGATTCTATGCTGCCTCCATTAGCATCTCGTTCGCCTCAGCGCAATACACCTGCTGATTCCTCTGAATAACAGGAGTTAAATGAGGTACATTAAACACCCATTTCCTTGTTGTGAACTCCTAGGAGCTCAATAATGCTGTTTTGGCAGGTTAATTTGGCAGTCCTTGCAGCAATGTCTTTAAAGGTTCATTAAACCCTTCCATGAAGTCTTGTTTTTGTTAAGCAAAAGCCTAACACAGAGATTTCTGTGAATAATAACCTGAGTAAAAAGACTTGATAAAACCTTGGTGGCATCGTGTGGTATCTCAGCATCCTTACGATGATGGTGCAGTCGTCCTTATGATGTCTTTATGTGGGACAGCATCTAATTGCCTGGCACACCCCCCCCCCTCCCCCGGATACGCTGCCTTCAGCAGCTCTCCTGCCCAAGGTGTGCCCCGTCCACCTGGGGTGTTTCGGATTTGGTATCGCTTCTTGGGGATAGACAGTTCTAGGTGGTGGGGGTGAAATCTTGCCCAGCCCTGGGCACCCATCAGGGGCCAGGAGCTCCTCAAAGCGTGTAGGATTCACCTCCCTCCTCCTGGCCACGGGGATGCAAAGGCAGCCACAGCTGGGATGCAGGCAGGGAAGCATAAACCAGCCCAGCCAACCCCAGGAGACAACAACCTCCCCTGCATCGGCCAGCCATCACCCCTTCCCCCCGCCCCATGAATCCCCTCCGTTGTTTTTGGCCGGTAAATGAAAGCCAAGCCGAGACCTCGATCCAAAACTTGGTCCCAGGCTGTGTGGGAGAGTTTGTACACGAACCTACAACAGACAGGCTGTTTTGTTTGAGAGGTTTTTTTGGTGCTCCCCCCCCCCCCCCCCAATTCACTTTAGGTTTCACAAACAGTATTGAGCCAATAAGGTCTGTGCCAACAAATTGTGATTCTAACCCCGCTTCGTGATGTTTGCAGCCTTGGCTCTTTGGCTGGGTGAGCAGTTTGTGTCGGCTGGCTTCTTCCCTGCCTACCAAATAACTCCTCTTTCCCACCCCGGGGAAGCTCTCTGCCCGGGCCAAGCTGGGAACGGCTCTCCTGCCCCAACAGCTCATCCCAGTAGGGCTCCCGGCTCCTCCACGGAATCAGCAATCATCCAACAGCGATACCAACCTCTGCCCCGTGCAGAAACATCGTCACGATCCCCTGTGGGATAGGGGCTAACGCAGTACTGACACAGGTGCTGGGCTAAAAGTCTGGGTTTAGGATGAGGGGAATGTCGCTCCACAAGACAACTGGTTAATTTTCAAGCGGCCCGTGGCTATTTTGGTTACCGTCTCTTTTAAGGAGATCAACACTGAGGGCAAATTCCTTCCCAGATAAATCATGCTCATTCCGCATGCACAAGAAAGTGGGGAATTTTGTTTTTCAAGTGGCTGCTTTGCATGTTTCCCTGGCTGGCAGCGTGCACACCAGTGCCAGAGCCGCGTTAGTTGTGCGGGTGATGTTTGTCGGCCCGGACGAGGAGGGGCGTTCCGGCCTCGCGCGCTGCTTGGGGGTAACTCACCCCAAGATAACGCTCTGAAAAGGCACAGGATTTTTAAAAATCCTTTTAGAGAAGCTGCCAGCCCCATGGTCTTAACAAGCTTTTGGGATAAGTTGGGGTTTTTGGTTGCTTTTCTTTGTAGAAAGGGAGGGGAAGAGCAGGCTCAGAGCGCAAGGTGCTTTACCTTCACCCTGTCGGACTCCATTCACATCCCAAAGGCCGGGCCGCTGCGTCCCGCTCCGTTCCGCAGATCGGCCGCAGCTCTGCGGAGAGGTGAGGAGAAACTTTGGTCTCTGCCACTGCCTTAGCGCTTCAGGACTCGATTGCAAATACCCTGGTGTCGAAAGAGAATGGAGGACCTGAAATGGGGTGAACAGACCTCTCCTGTTCGCGCAGGCGGTCGCGGTTGAGCGCGGAGGTTTCTTCTCCCGATTGTAAGCTGCCTGCGTGGAAATCCGTGAATGCCCACCCGGCCGTTCAGTTGCCCAAGGCCTTCCCCCAGAACCCCTCCAGCGTTCCTCTGGAGATGCTCAGCCCAAACACCAACAAGATTTGTCCATTTTATCGAACGAGATTTATCTGCCGCTTCTTCATGCTTGATCCATAGAGTGAGTCTTAGTTCTACATCAGCCATAAACATGTGTGTAAACTTCCGATGGCTGTGAGTTGGGAATCACTGAAGGAGTTAAAATGTATTAGGGCCTTAGAAACAACGCCGGTAACTTCTGTGAGATCTGCACAGGTTTGTACTGCACAAGGCGGCCAACGTTGCCTTTGGATGGCTTTAAAACTCTCTGCATGTTGTGACTGGTTTATAGAATTACGGCGGGCGCTGTGAAGGGGACCTCAGTAAGTCACCTGCTCTATTCTACTGGCCCATGGCTGATTAGGGTCTCCAGCCAAAACTCTGGATTTGGCACCTGCTAAAAGCTAGAGGTGGTTTTCTTGCATTTGCAGAAACAGCTCTAGATTTGAGGGTTAATCTGACTGCGTCTTTGAAGGAGTCAAAACCATGTGGCCTGGGGGGGGAGAGGGGGTTTTCTCCCTTCCCGCCGTGTCTCAGGGACCCTCGTGCGTTGTGTGAGTTTTTAATTTCCCATGAACGAGCACCCGCTGAAATGTTCTGCTCCTTGCTGTGGATAACAAGGTCTCTGAAGAGGGAAGGCCGCAGCACCGTTCCTGAGTTTTTCAGTAGCTCTTGACCTTGAGCCAGGCCTGGTTTCTGTAGCTGGCTCCCGTCTCCACAAGAACCCGAACACGAGGGCTAAACTCCACCAGGGCGAGGGGAACGCACAGAGCCTGGGCTCTGCCCCCGGGGTCTCCCTGCCCTCTGGTCCTTCCAGGCCAGCTGGAAATGGGCTTGCAAGGAGCCCTCCTCTGCTCGCACGAGAGCGCTCCCGTTTCCTGATGTGTGTTGTGCATGTTAAACGTCTCGAGCAGCTTCTGCTTTGGGCAGCATCTGCTTTTCCCGGTTTCAGCCCTGCTGCAGCCCTGGTATTGTTTCACGCGGATCTGAAGGCCATGTGTGTTTGTGCCTTCCATGGATAATGTAGTTTCTGTTAAGAACCGTCACGTGCTTTTTGTTTTGATCCTTTTCCCATGTGCTTGGGATGTGCTTGGGGTCATCTTTGCTGCAAGCTGCAGATCACGTACGGGGCGGTGAATATTTATGTTCTGGATTTACAAGGAAGGTGTCGCCTGCAGCCGCCACGAGTCGTTACTGCTCTGTGTCGGGGGGTTTGACGATAAACTGTTTTCTTCGCTAACTCTTATTGCTGCGGATTCACTTTGTCCACAGCAACAGGATGTTCAGAAATAAATATAGGGCTTCTGCTTCGTTTAGGCAGTTCTGAGAATTGTATTCCCACGTGTTCATAGACTGGCCTTTTATTTTGGTTTTTATTTTGTGTGGGTTTTTTTGTTTGGTTGGGTTTTTTTAACTTGTGTTTCAATGTCCAAAGGTTTCTCTTTGCTCAGGTTTCAAATACCAGCATGGATTTGAGCCCCTGCATGGGACGGCCAGTAAGGCTCCTTTCCCACACAGCTTTTCTCAAAGATGAGGGTTCAGTAGATGTTCTTTTTCACTGTGCGTAGATGGGGGGGGCACAGGCTAAATCTACCGAGGACGCTGAAGCGGGCTGGTTACGGGGAGCTGCTCTGGGGGAAATGATGCTTCTCCCTTCCCACCCACGCACACCGTCTCCCTCAGGGAGGCTGCAGGCAAAAATCCCCAGCGCAGGTCACAGATGAGCAGAGATTTAACCACCGCCAGCTGAGGGCTCTCAGCAGAAGCCAGAAATGCTGTCGGTCTCGAGAAATGCTGAGCTACCCGCCTAAAATCTTCTTTGTCGGGGTTTGATAGGAATCGCTGTGGTGACTTTCTCTGAACAAATTGCGGCACGGGGCGGGTGGGAGGCAACCCCCAGGGCCACGCTTTCAATACGTGTTCCTGAAAATCTCCTCAGGCCCCATCTACTGCTGTCAATTCCTTTAAAACTCTTAAAAAAAAAAAAAAAAAAAAAAAAAAAAAAAATCAAATTCTAGAAAACCAGCTGTCACTGTTGTCTGAACTCTTCTGTGCTTTTGAAAACCTTCCTGTGTATCTTGGAGCCAAATGCTCCGGCGGAGTGCGAGTCTGCTCAGGATTTAGTTCAAAGGGGCTGGAAGGAATTCCTGGTATTGCAAAACAGGCAGTGCTGGAGGCCAATGGCTGCCCCGCCGGCCCCTCCGCGCGCTGCACGGGACTGGCTGGAGCCCAGGGATGGCAAATTGGTGACTCAAAGCACTGGGTTAGTCACTACTTGACAGGGAGTCCAGCAAGACGTCTTGGAGGATTGCACTAGATAGGATGTTCTCCAAACATGGCAAGGAAAGAGTAGCTAAAACAACCAAGAATTCAACACATGCCTTGATTTAAGCATGCCTTAATCTTCCTAGCAATGTATTGCCATGACAACTCCATCCATATTTCGAGAACAATAACTCCCAGCCATTAAACTATCAACTATGTACTCAGCGTAACAAAATAATTCATAAACCACCGGCCTAAGTGCCAGGAAAAGATGTGATCAAGCAGTCTCATGATACTCCAGAGAAATACTGCACTGCTCCAGCGTGCGTTCAAGTGTATTTTTTGTTAAAAATAGGTGGAGATGAACGTAAACTGAGCACAGTGGATGTCTGAGATGACTTACAATAAATGCTGGGGGTGTTGAAATTGCGGCAGCAAAGGAAAAACGCTGTAAGTCCTTGGAAGGCTGGGTAATAAGATGCTCCTTTTTTCGTGAGCTGCTGAGCTCTTGAAGGCTAAACTCGAGGGTTATTCTAGGCTTTCGGAAAATGGAGATCCCCTTGCTCTGTGTGTTTCAATGACTTGTGGCCAAGCACGAGCTGACTGTATGAGCTCTCCATCCCACCGCTCCCACGGGAGGATGCTGCGAGGGTTTGATACTCGCAGTTTCGGCACGCTTGCCATGGTTTGGCCTTACGAGAGCAGAATAAAGCAGCAGACTGTGGCCACTTAGAGAAGGATCCACAAGCGGCAAGGTGGTTTGCTGCTGGCTTCTCAAAACACGGGCTTTTTTATGAATATCTGACAGTCTATGCCTGTTTGGGACCACCGAGCGAGGGCGCGTAGGTCTCTGCAATCCCTGTTTGTTGTGTTTTTTCATGACTAACGAGGATGAATACGACATGACTTCTGCGGGATTTCTAAATAGGAATGCCAATTCCTTGGTAGTCTTTACCCCAGCTTAATCTCCGGAATTTTTTCAGGGCGTGCTTTTCTCCCTGTTGTTCACCCCTGGGAGTTCAGCTGTGCAGCACGAGCCCCCTCTGTGCCCTGCACCCCCAAACAAAAGAGGTCTTGTGCAACTGGGGGGCAGACTGGGGCACCCCAAAGTCCGGTCGCCCATGAGCGCCTCGGCCACAGCAGCCGGTCCAGCCCCACCTCCACGGCCGCGCATTCCTGCCTGTAATCCAGGGCGAGCCTTCCCACCAGATGCCTGACCTCCTCACCCTCCTGGCAGCGCTAAATGTCCTTTCCTGTAAACTTCCGCCGGGTTTTCTTTTTCCCTTCTTTTCCCAGTCTCCAACTGCTGGTTATTATCATTATTAAGCATAAATGGCCTCTTTCACACTCCGCAAGGCGAGCGCTCCTATGAATGAAGCCTAACTACCGTGAAAGGGTTTGCATGGTGATACTGCGAGTGACTCAGAGAGCGTCTTGCAACTAAATTAATAAGAGAAAGGAACATTATGAGCCCATCGCACTTCATAGGCGAGGGGGCATTTCCATATGCTTGGATCAAGAATGTATCCTGTACTTTACACCTGCAAAGGAGAAAAAGACCAAGGAGAAGAGCTTTTCTTAGGGTAAGGAAGCTATCAGAAGCACAGCCGGGGAGGAGATTTCAAAAATTGAGTGGTGGGAAAGTATTAAGAGTGTAGTTCAACCCCCGGTCCAAACAAGCAGTTGTTTTTCAGGGGTGAGTGCAATTGCCCAGAAAGAAATCTGGTAAAGGGCATCCATCCACAGTACCTGGTGAGGAAAAGAGTAATATATATTCGCCATGGAACAGCCTGGCATTGCCCTTACATTGTATTTCTAATTGATCATCCAGCACATCCATGCACTAAGGGCAATCCGAATGTGAGCGTTACTTGTGTTTGCCTGAAGGGCTGCAAATCGCTGAATGCAGGTTACGGTTACGGGCACGAGAGATCAAAAAGCCTCTAACCGCACCCTGGTACGATTAATGGTCTGTGTTCGTGCCACTTCATGCTGCGATGCCCTCAAATATCACAAACTAAGCAGAGTCGAGCAGGATCGTTAGGAGGAAAGGAGAGCTCTGAAGAATCTTCCTGTGTTGGCAGCTTGGGTCGCTCCGAGCTGGCGTTGTGCTGATTCCCAGCACAGCCACCGGACAGGCTGCTGCCCGGGGGCAAACTAGAAGATACACAACCTGAGACTGAAACACAGCAGTCTGAAATGATTTTTTTTTTTTTTTTTAATATATTTTTTGAAGGAGGGAAGGGATTTTCGTCTGTACCCTTAATCGTGCTTTGGTGCACAGCTCCCACACCCTGGTGTTTCCCCCCAAAGGCCAGGCTGACGCATTGCTACGTCAAAATCGTGGGGAATTCCTCCCTGCTGGGGAAGAGCCGCTTTGCCCCTCTCTAGAGGGAGCTCCTTCTAGGCTTAAATACAACCACCTCTTCCCCCTCCAACAGAGGTGGGGGCCGTGACACCCGCAGGCGAAGGGCAAGGAGCACGCAGTGCGCTACGGGGAAGAGAGCAGTGATGCGCAACCATTTCTCCAAGAGCGAATGTAAGTCCTGTTTTGGAAAACGCACCCCATGGAAATGTCCAATGCAGTGTTCAATAATCAGAAGGAGCTTCAGTCCAGCCTCACAGATCTTTACAAACTTCAGATCCAGAAAGGCAAGGGGTGACCGTGCCCCCAGCCTGAGCGGCTGCGCGTTGCTGAGGGCAGTGATTTCCTTATGGTTGCCAAAAGTCCCAGTTTCTGAGCGTGTTTTATCCCCCGTTTCAAAACCATTTTGTAGAGGTATCGGGACATGTCTAATACTTGAAAAAAAAATGCGAACATCGTGGTCATTTAACAAGATCCCCCCTCCCCTTCCCCTTCCTTTTGTTAGAGCGGAACGAGGCTGGATGGACTCTTGTTTACAGTCTCTTACAGTGGGCTCTTTTACTGCCAATGCCACAAATGATGTCATTTGTTTAGCGGGAGACCGACTATTAGAAATGCCAAATGTAATTAGGATCTTTACTTTCAATTGCGTTTCGCAAACACCAATGGTGAGAAATGGTTCCTACCTTTTGAACTTTCAGACTAGCGGTGGGAGCCTTCCCCGAAAGAGCTGTTGGCAAAGGTTTCAACCTATGGCGAGAAGAGATTTCGCACAGCAAATCTCCTCTGGATTTGGAAAGCTCATAAGCAGTGATGCCACTGAAAATAACTCCTCCCCTGGGTGGAAAAAAACCCCCCGTCGTTAACCCCTGGAGATTGCGGAGCGGAGGCTCTGCCTGCTCCAGGTCCTCCACGTCTGGGAGAAATGGGGCTGAGCCTGGCCAGATGCTGCCAGCTGGTTTGGAGCCAGCTGCTTTGGGATCCTACTCCACCCATGACACTTAGAGAGAAACAAAGGGTGTAAAGGGTGTGTTAGGGACAGGAAGGGGCGTGATGCTTGTGACTGTACTCCAGCTATTCTCCACTGTCAGGAGCCCCCTGAGGGAGGGGGTGGGAGGAGGCGAGGGGAGGAAGGCCAGTAGCAGATGGCATTAATTTAGCACAGTCCAAGGCTGCTGCACAATATGCTGAACCTTGGGCCTTGTTTAGAACCAGCCTTAAAACCTGCAGCCCCCGGCTTGCAGGCTGCCCATCGTGTGAGGAGAGGAAACCCGCGCGTCCAAGCTGGTCCTGCAATTCACCCAGCGAAGTTCTGGCTGACACAGGTGGTGTTAGCATGCAGCGAAGCTCTGGGGGCCCATCCCAGCGCCTGCTGACGTCAATGGAAACCTTCCCGTTGACTTCAATAGACTCTGGATCAGGCCCCTGGTTTATAATTGCAAGCGTACATGGTTTCTCTCCTTCCTTCTTCTGACCAGGGATGGTAAAAAAGTGTGCGAGACGTCTGCTCTTCACCAGCTCTGGCTATTCTAGCACCTTTCTTCCCCTGACGAAGGGAGCCTGTAACCAGAGTAACGTGTACGCAGATGCTACTGATGTACGGTATCTGGTTTATGGTGGTTTAGTTTCGGTGTATTTGGCATGAAGAACACCGCTCTTCACGGCAGCCGGCACTGCTGCGCACTGTGGCGTCCAGCCCTGCCCTCTCCCTTCCCCTTCTTCAGCAAGGGTCCGCTTCTCAACCCGATGTTGGAATTATTTGCTGTGAAATTCACGGGGAAGAGAAGCCAAAGGGTGTATTTTATTTATTCTGTATTCACAAACCACCATAATTGTCATGGGCTTAGCTCATGGGTCCTGTCTGTTCTTCTGTGAAAAATAAAAGCCAGCTGCTCACCGGAGAGCCCAGCCTGTGATCTGGCAGCTTTGTATGGATACGAAGATGTTGAACCCAGAACCCCCCTGCTGCCTCTGATCCTCCGGCGCCAGCTCCGTGTCCTCCTCCGACTGTCTCCTTCATCCTCCAGAGCCCTCCCACTGCCACCTCTTCCAGGGATTTTTGTGCAGGTTATTTGAGGATACGGACACTCGAGTGAGCATATGATGATGAAGCACCTGTGGTTTGACTATGCACTGTCTTTTGCTGCTGGTTTTCATGTTCTCTGCGTTCCCGTGTGATTACTTTTTCTGTGTTGCCTCTCTTTCATCGAGCTTGTGAATGCAAATCAGCACTGGGATGTTATTAATTTTCTTCTAGCTGATAAAGTGTCTGTCAGGCAGGAGGGAGCACGAAGTCTGGCCCACGAAGTCTGGCCCGTGTCCTTTGAGCACAAACTGCATGCAGCCAGCAATTTTACCCCGCAGTTCGCAGTTATTCCCGTAATAGACGCAGCAGTAAAAGAGCTGCTGATTTTTATTTTCAAAAAGTGGAAAAAAGGTTTTCTCAAAATTCCCAGAAAATTGAAACAAAGGAAAGGGGGTTGTTATCAAAACCACGGAACCCATGAAAAAACAACCAACTGTTACCTTCGTGCTGCGAAGCGGGCAGAATCACTTTTGCAAACGCCAGCCGCGACGTGGCAGTCTGTAAAAGGAGCAGTCTGGATTCACGCAGCAGAGCTTCCCAAAATTTTCTCCTCATTTTGTATAAATTTGCCATCGTGTTATAGAAACCTTGTTACTGTTCATTACAGGTTTTGCGCCTAAGGCTTCCTTTCAACTCTTCCCATCAATGAAAAATCAGCTCAAAGATAGATCCAAAATATTTTTCTGCTTATTTAAAGCTTCTTGGTATTATTTTATTGCAAGGACTTTAATTTATGCATCATGCCACTGAATCCATATAGCTACCTCTTTTAATCAGGCCTGAATCTTTTTTTCTGCTGGGTCAACAGGAAAATATTGCGTTGCCGTTCTTAGGATACGTTCTTAGCCAATAGTGGCAAAAAATTTCCAACTTAAGTCAAGTTGTAAGGAGAATGTTGTTCATGAACTTACTCTTTGGGGCTTGTAAATCAGCAGAGAACTACAGAGATTTAGAGAGGGGGTTCTCATGCTTCCCGTTACTGTGCCGTCCAGGTCACTGCCATCTTTTTAGTAGAGTAACGGACTGATTTGAGTATTTTTTTCCCCTCTGCTTTTCACTTTAGGGGCAGCAGACAGGATGCAGAGCTTGCCCTTGCACCCAGGTAACGCGGTACCCATCGCACGGGCCGCACTGCAGCTGACTCGGCGCGTGGGCTGGGAAGCGGAGCGTTGGCTCCGGCGTGGGCGCAGGGGACCGCTGATGTCTGGAGGCGCATCACGCGCCGGGCACAGCCTGCCGCTTCTGGTGAGGCACGAGCCAGCACGCCGCTGCCACCCCTGTACTTCGTGACCCTGCTTTTTACAGCTGCGGGCATCCTGGTACCGCGGGGGCTGAGCGAAAGGAAAGCCCTCGCGCAGAGTGCTCCAACCTGGCCAGGTCTAGATCTGCTAAGCCTGGACAGGCTGTTCGTGGCCTGATGCTCCTGATTCTACTACCAGGAGTAGCATCAGAGTGAGCGCTCTCAGCAGGGCAGCTGGATGTCAGCAGGAACCAATGGGACTTTCTGCGCGCGGTGACCTCCTTTCCTTTGCAAGAGGTTGGCCCGAGATGCTGCGACAGGGCCACCCTTTGTTCCAGGCAGAAAGCTGGTGTCGGACCCATGTCCTGGAGGTAGGAAACCCTAAGGAGGGAAGATTAAGGACACTCTGAGGCGTGACCCAAGTCTCAGCCTGCCGCCAGGCAGCACTTGTCGCGCTCGCCGTGAGGGGGGTTTAGGGCAAAGTGACAGCAGATGCTCCTCATTGGGTCTTTTTCAGTATTGTGAAGAAATTGCTCTTAGGTTTTCAACTTAATGTTTTAGAGTTTAGCGCCTAGGCTGTTTTTAAAGGTGGACATCTTGGGGAAACATATAATGCTGTGGCCTATTTAAGAAATGTTAGTGATGAGCACAGGTCAGCAGGTATGGCAACATAACGAAGGCTGTACTACTGCTAAATGCCTTGCCCCGGTCTGATGTGGTGTTGGTGGCTTTGGCCAACCCTTGAGAGACTTCAAAAGTAAACCCAAAACAGAGTTGGGGTAAATCAGAAGGACACTATCAGACTGAGAGGACGTTGCAGGGTTTCTGTGGCTCGACTTCATCTTGTGAGTGTACAAGATCCCTCCATCGCTGACGAACTTGTTTTAAGGAGATGAGGAAGAGTCAGGAATACTCTGCAACTCCTGGCTTGAACTGCCCTGGGAGGAGCTTTGAGAGGAGGAAGATGCCCTTTCCTCTTCTCCCTTGCTGATGTCCCATCCTTGACCTGTGCTACAGTCCCTTCCAGGCAGGACCGCTCGCTAGGGCTGAACGACCTTCACATATTTGATATTGTTAAAAGGAGGTTTGGGTGTTTCCCACAAATGAACTCATCAGAGATGTCCATTAACCGAAGGCTTGGTGCAGTTGTTTAGTGGAATGTGGTGATGAGATGAGTTCTATCAACACAGTAAAAATGGCAAACCTGACATTTTCTGTGCTGGGAACATAGGAGTTGTTCACAAGGATTTGAAGTTTATCGGCAAACGGGTGCCAATGGGGAACACAGACCTTGTGGGGTTTAACGCCGGTTTGCCCTTTGCTCTGCCCATGTAAATTCTGACACATTCAGTCTTCAGAGAAATCGCAGAAGAGACAAAGTTGTCCAAGTGTGAGGTGAAGTCAATACCCAGGTGAAAACCGTGCAAATTTCTGAAGACAAAGGCAGCAAAACACTGAATGAAGGCAAAACCTCTTTGCTAACGTTTGGCTCTCCAGCCTCAGATCCCTGGAAAAAGTTTGATAACTTAATAGTGTGATGTTCTTGTTTGTTGCTTCTCTCCAAACTTTCACGGTCATTTGAAAGTTAAAACAGATCCGCCTCCTCCAGACAGTCTAGTACAGTGAAAGCAGCTTGTTACAAAACATGGTTAGGAATGTTTAAATAAAAATATGTAGAATAAAGAAGGAACTATTCGCGATGCATCACTCCTCTGACAGGCTGTGAAGTTATTTCACCCTTCAACACAAGTGCGAAAGCATAATGGAATCCCCACTGAGTGTTTTCATGCCTACCAGAACATAAAAAAAAAAAAAAACCCAAACATAACAAAATGCCCAGTGTGCCCCTAACTATTAGCTTGGATGAGTAAGGAGGCCAAGAGAAAACAGTGGCACTGTGGGAAATATTTGTGGCGAGGGAAGGAAACAATAACCGAAAGTGATAAAAATGGATGATTCTCGCGCCGCCACGCACCGGCCGGGGAAGCGCATTGTGCCCCTTGCGAGGGAGGACAATCTGCCAGCAGAGCATCACTGCAGGCCATGGCTTGTTTTCTCTCTGCTACCATAAAGAATTTTAAAAGCCAGATTTAAGAAAAAGACCTCCAGTTGGGAAAGGAGGCTGTTCTTGGTTTGTTTGGTTACAAAAAGGGCTATTCAGTTTATGAGCAAAACTATGCGAGAGATACGCGGAATGCGCCATTTCAGTCTACTCTTTTTTTTTGCTTCTGATTTAACGGAGAACACGAAACGGGCCCAGACGTAGCAGCGCAGTGTGCAAAAGGGGGGCACCAAGTGGCATGTTAGCACAGAGCTGACTTCTGCCGTCGTTCATCAGGCCCTATTCAGAAAGCAAGCAGCGAGGCTTTTGCCTGCATAAAAAACCCTATATGACTTGGCCTTTAATATACAATAATCTCATTTAAGTTGTAGTGATTTCACTGAACTGTACGAACTCAGAGTGGTTGCTCAGGTACAACGTTAATGGTGAAACAGCGGCGAATGATAATTTGCTCCAAAGAAGCTATTAACTCTTATTGCTTTTTTCCCCTCTGATTCCCAGGGCAGATAGAAAAAGGTTCTGAAGCCTTGTGTCGTATTTGATGTTTAAATGCAAAGAACCTCGGAAGAACTATCCTGCGTTATTGTCATTTACAAGGAAGCGAATGTTTATGGAAGTCCCAAAGCTTTTCTGTACTCAGAGGCTGGGATGGTTTAACTTTGTTCTCCTTCTGCACTGATGCAGCTTCATAACCACCCGGTGGGAAGCGATGGTTATAGTGGTGTAAAACTGGTGGAAATAACAGGATTATCTTTGACTAACCACAGGGGTTTCCATGTCAGGGATTTGAACAGCCTGAAATCATTCTGCCCCCGGACGTTTGGTTTTTTTGCCTTTTAGAAGAAAGGACTAAATAATATATTTAGGGCTTATACATGGTGTTACGCTCTTCTCAGCGGAAAGGACAAAAGGCAGGCGGGGAAGCAGTCAGCCAGAGGCAGACCTCTGCAAGCCAAACCTGGTATTTCTTCAAGTTAGAAAAAGGTCTTTGCCAGCCAGGCGAAGGGTAAGGCCTGGGAAAGCCATCCTGCCCAGAATTTCTGTTGTCCCTAGATTTTGGAGCCACCGTCAGCAGCACCAATCTGCTGTAACTTGAGACAAAACCCCAAGCGCTCGTTGCAAGCTTCTCACAGTCTCTCTTCATCACCATTCATCTGCGTTTTCTGCAGCAATACTGGCCTGCAGGAGGGAACGGCTGCTCTCCTTCCACCCCTCCCGGCTCCCTGGGGTGCCTTCTGCTGGGGCTGTCCTCAAAGGCGCCAGCGGTGGCCCAGGCGTGGGCGCCCACCCTCCCCTTCCAGCTCTGGCAGACCTGAGCAGCTGTGGTGGCAGTGTCTCAGGGCTCTGAGCTGCTCATGAATCACTCAAAACTTCCCAAAACTCTTGGTTTTGAAGGTACCAGCTCTCCCGTCCAAAGTTCTCCTGATACCCGTTCAAGCGTTGTTGCTCCTCCACCAGAAATATTTTTTTCCTGTATATGAAAATAATTGCAGTAACATTCACAAGACGAAAACAGAAGTATGCTACATGCATTCAACGTATTTTTTTATACCAAGCCCCCTATTCATAGAAGTAATTGCACGGAAAACAGAAATTCCAATTTTGCTGGGTTTGCTTTTGGTCTGGTGCCATAAATGCTAATAGCGTTAGAAAATTCTGAAATTTTTTTTTTTCACATTAACTGAAGTAGCTATGACAACATAACACAATTTATTTCCTTTAAAACTGATTGGTGGCAAAATTGGCCTTATTTTATGTCAGTTCTTGGTTTGCATCAGAAATACTCTAGCCAGTGGTGTAAGCTGCTTTACGTACAAATTTTTCAATTGTTCTTTTACTTCTTTTTGAAATGGTCGCTGCTCTGGCAAACGGATCAAATGTTAATGACTTTTGAAAGCTTTTTTGAGCCATGTAAGATTTAATAAACCAATAATTTTGCATTTTACTGCTTTGGCGGG
Organism: Gorsachius magnificus; assembly: GCA_034008185.1. NCBI lineage: Eukaryota > Metazoa > Chordata > Aves > Pelecaniformes > Ardeidae > Gorsachius > Gorsachius magnificus. Next base: position 19,571,121 of record CM067093.1, read on the forward strand.
GAAAAGCTGTTAATTAGGAACACCATGGTGAAGAAAACTGCTTTTTGGCTCTGCCTACCAACTGGTTTATTCTTCTTATAAACAATTGGTCCCACTTAATGACCAGACCGTAGTATATTTACTAGCTACCGTCAAGCATTCCCAGACCTCATAGTTTTATGTCTGTGAAACACTTGCATATTATGATCTCACCTCACGATACAGAATCTCTCTATTCAAGTTTATACATGACGTGGAAAGTCTCCGAGATGTACTCCGAGGTGTAAAATTAGCCTAATTCCCCTGGAATTAGCGAGACGCGCCAATTTATCTCAAGCAAAGCTATGGCCCGCAGTGTCTCAAAGACGTTTGCTTTTGTCTAGCGAGCAAGCGTGCTTCATTTCGATGGAAAGTAACGCTTACATCTCCCCTTGCTCCTCTACAGAAGGAGATCAAAGAGGGCACAACCTCTTCTTGCAAGGCAGCGTTTCACTACCAGACAATTAATATGATAGGATCAGGGAAATGAAAATCTGCTCCGTGCCTCGGTGTTTCCCCTCATGGACTGGAAAAATACTCGGTTTATCATTTTCTGTCTTTAGGCAAGAAGGTAACCCTTAGTTGCATGTTTGTCAGTTTGTGCTCGAGACTAGGAGATTTATGTACAAACAAGCTCAGCCAGCCCAATGAAATGCCGATGGTCGTCTTATCCTGAGAGAGCAAAGCACTTAAGCCCATGATTAAAATGAAGTTAATTGAATTTAAGCGTGTACTTAAAGCAAAGCATAGCCATAAAGATTTTGCTGAATAGATGGGAAATTGTTCTCATGCTTAAAGGTAGGCACTAATCAGTATTTTCCTAAACCCGAGGTTTCGAGCCTTCTATCTGCAGTTCCAACTATCCCACTAATAAAAACTGGCACCAGAATCGGAGTTTTTCGAAGAAATTTGTTCAGCAATGCAGATCAAGGTGCTGCTTATACAATAAATGGGCAGAGTAGGTTTGAAACAAGAACACGCGTATTACAATCTGGGTGTGATGAGTTAAGTATAAGAAAGACAGGAAAGAGCTTATTTCAAGTTGAATTGTGTGGCTTTCTCAGAAACACATCCTTGGAATGGAAACACCTCCCTCTTCTATGAAATCCCAAAGTATTTCCCAGCATTTAGGGGACTTGCAGTGCAACGACAACTGCTCTGTGTTTTTACACCGAGATCCTCTGTATCAGGGTAGTCTTTGGAATTCAAAATCGGGGGTTGAATTAAAAATTTCTCCTCGGAAGTTACCACTGATATGTCTGACTGGTTTTGGCGTGTGGCATTTTCTAGCTGAACTTAATTTTCTTTCTATTTCTAATAGGAATGAAATCTCTTTCTCTTAGAAAGTGTAATAATTCAATAGCCATCGAGTATTTTGCTGTCCTTTTCTGCTGGACCAAAGAAACTCTGGCCTAAATCTGTCCCATTGGCATAGTAAATTTGCTAAAATACCTCGTGAAACTCATTGCATTTTACTGCTAGTTTAGGGAAGGAAGAGAATGTGCAAGTGGAAAAGTTCAGCTGCAATCCCATCTCATCGCTGTCAAAACACAAGTTTTGGACACGGCTTTTCCATTAGATGTTCCTCATTTGCATTACTGCTTTAAAAGGAACTTTTAAAATAAAGAAAAATGCAGATAAGAAGATGTTTTCTGGTTAGTCCAGCATCTGCGTTGGGCTACAAGCTCTGCGTGCTTGTGCTCTGCCATACTGAAGCTTCACTAAACTGAAGCTTCTATTTAAATTACCTTTAATGTGGAGTTCTTAATAGTTTCTTAATGTAGATTAGAATAATTAACACATTTTTGAGTCACACAGTGGAAAGCTCATTACAGGCTTTTTGGAAGCTTTGCTCCTGAAAAGCCCGAGCCGTACACTAAACAGAAACGACTCCACGGGTTTTGACCAGAAGAGTTTTATTCCTACTAACAAATGCATTTATACGTGTAATTTGTAAATACATAATGATATTTGTATAACGGTGGAGCGGTAGAACTGGGGTATCACACACTTTGAAAAAATGCAGACGCGAATTTGTGGTATTTTAGGCAATAAAATACGACTGCAGTGAGAGATGAGCTTCAGGATGAAAAGCAGTTCTCCTAGCAGCACGTGAAGAACATGAGTATGGCTCTACTGGGTGGGATCAAGGGCTCCGTGTCCTGTCCACCAGCCAGCCACAGAGGATGCCCAGAGGAAGAACGTAAGTACCGGGCAAACAGTAATGGCACAGAATAGAATCATGGAATCATCGAACGTTTTGGGTGGGAAGGGACCCCTCGAGGTCACCCAGCCCAACCCCCCTGCAGGAGCAGGGACACCTTGAACCACATCAGGTTGCTCACAGCCCCGGCCAACCTGGCCTGGAATGTTCCCAGGGATGGGGCCTCCACCCCCTCGCTGGGCAACCCCTGCCAGGGTTTCACCCTCAGTGTAAAGAATTTCTTCCTTAGATCCAGTCTAAACCTGCCATGGTTTAGTTTAAAGCCATCACCCCTTCTCCTGACACAGCTGGCCCTGCTAAAAAGATTGTCCCCAATCATTTCAGTAGCCCTCCTCTGGACCCGCTAGCCCTCCTTTGGACCTGCTAAATACTCGCCCAGCCATTTGCAACTGAGGGAACTCTGGAGCCAGAGGTTGGTGTCTTTGTATTTAGTGACCTTTAATGGGTTTTTCTGTTGTGAATTTGCTCTGTCACCAATTTTGGTTTTTGAACTTGTGTAAACTTTTAGTTCTCACAACGTTTGGTGGCAGCGATCCGAACCCCTTATTACGCTTTGTGTGAAGATCTATCTCCTTCTTCTCAGAAGCCTGCAGCTAAGCTTCCTTCCACCTCCAGAACAGAGTCGTCTTTCACCTTCCCTGTTCCACTTGGGCTTTTTGCAGATGTCTGTAATATGCCTTCTCAGCTGTTTCTTTTCCCGATGGAAGAGACGATTCAGACATTCTCTGCACGGGACCCATCTGATGCTTCAGATCACTCTTTTTGCCGGCACCTCTGCCAGATGCAGCATTTCTTTTTGAGACAGAGAAAGGGCCCTCTGCATGGAACCCGAGATGCAGGTGCACCAGGAATTCACAGCGTCAGAGCGATCTTGGCTTTCTTTGCCATTCCTTTTGTAGCAATTCCTGATGTTCACTGCACTCCTTGGTGATCAAAAATGCATTCGGCACCTGCATCGAACTATGATAAAACATTGCTCCTGAGTAACAGTCTGTTAGGGCATGTCATCTTGGATGCGACTTCACTGCCACCTGTGCAACTCCGCATTTGTATTTACACCAAATTTCACCCGCCCTTTTTTTCCCACTCCGTACGGCGAACTCCTCCTGCGGTTCTTCAGATTGAGTCCTCATCTTTCCGAGACAGTGTCGTGATCCACAGATCGTCTGACTGCCTTCTCCGGCTCGCTCAGCGATAGCGGAGCAGCACCAACGTGCGCATGCCTGCCTGCGAAATTCCACTTCCCTCTGCTGTGAAAAGCAACCAGATATCGCCGCTGTTTGCTGCCTTTCTTTTGAGTTGTTACACCTTCTTAGAAGGCCATGACCTCCTTTCCCCTGGCAGATTATCTTCTCCGAGAAAGCTGGGAGACATTGCCAAGAGTCTTTTAGAAATCCAGGTAGAATCCATCAAGAAGGATGTTATCTTCGTCACACTCTGGCCGAATCCTCCAAAGGAACCCAGTAGTGATCTGCAAAGTCTGACTTCCCTTCGAGAAGCCGTGCTCGCGCATCCCCACCGTACGTCTTACGGGGGGGAGTCTGAACCTTCCTTCTGCCGTTGGCTCACATCGCGCCAGATAATTGGAGCCCTGGCAAGGGAACCCACGCTGGCAGTGTGAGGTTTCTCGTGACGTCGGGTTTGAGAGGGCTGAGCTGATCATTTAGACAGAACCCAAGCCATTTTCGTGAAGACCAGTGGCTAACGATCAGACATAATCATAATAATCTCATTATTTTAGTAAGAAATGCTTTGATTCTGCAAGCATCTAATCGCATGAATTTTATTTTCTGTTTCAAGTGGTTCTCCCGGGGTGTGCAGCTGTCAGGCTGTTCCTATTAACTGGACTTTGAAACCTCCGTGAGCTCCGTTGTCACCAAGACCGATCAGCTCTTATTGTGTTTAGTCCGGTAGATTGACAGAGAGCGATCTGTCTCCTGCAGACTGACACTCTCCTTTACAGATGTTTCTCTCTACTTTTGCCATCTGTGTGCGTACACACAGAGCGGTAACATGCAAAGGTAGAAGGCCTGGCATGAAGATCATTCATACTTTATAACTGTATTTTTTACATGAAAAGCGCCATTATCCTGATTAAACGGGCGCATTTTGAGGTGTGTGCACGCATGTGCACGTAGACAAACCATCTGATTGCCTTAAATGTGTATATATACATTTATATGTGTATATATGTCTATTTGTGTGTATTATACATGTATATACGCATTTATATCCATTAAATGCATTCAGCTTGCGAGTATTCTCTTTGTGCGGAGGGACTTAATGCAAAGAGTCAATCCACTGTGATTGTAGCCGTTCCCATTTTGCAAACTAGATAAATTATTCACCGAAAGGGATCAGCCAGCTCTGGCAAAGCGCTTTTTTACACCGGCAAAGCGCTTTTGATCTACGGATTGTACGAAAGACACAGCACAAAAGATGGCTGCGTTGCATCGGACCGAAGAGCATTATTACAGGATGAAGGAAGGAAGCAAAAATAGACTTGACACACAAGTATTGCAGAAAGTTTCTAAAGTGGGAATTTGAATTCTCTGCAGCCAGCGCTGGGTGTGCTGCTGGGTGTGTTACCCGATCCGGTCCCTGCGCCCCGGCAGGCTGGGGACCCTCCGCAGCGCTCCTCCCCAGCCGCCCCGCCGCCAGCATGCGAGGAGCAGCGATCGCTCGGACGGCAACGGGGGGAAAAATCAAGGGTCAGAACATGGAGCCGCACTAATTCTCTGGAAGGTAAGGCTTTGTTATTGGTTTCTTTTTTTTTTTTTTTTTTTTTTTTCTAACAAGAGCCTGCCTGCCACTTCATTTGTTAAGCTTTGAAGTGCGTTTTTTTGCAGCAGAGGGAAGGAGCTTTGCGGAGATGGCGTCACTTTATAAAAGTTTCCAGATTTTACTGAGCTGCTTGTTTGTTTTCTTTTTTTTCAAGGGGGGAGTGCTGCACTATTCGTAATGCAAGTGGGCGATGTGGCCAAGATCTAAATATATGCCTGTGAAAACAGAACCCCTGAGATAGCGACACTGATAGCAGAGGCTATTGTTAACTTTTGGGATTCCAATTAAATCCCGCAATGTTAAATATTTATTTAATTACCAGACAGAGCGCCAGAATTCTCTCCGACTACACTAATGGAGTCAGAATAATGCAGTAGGCGCGAGTTTTTTCCTCCTTACCCCCTCCTTCCAAATCTAAATAGCTATAGGCAAGCACAGGCTGGAATATGAACATTAAAGGACAAAAAGTTTCAGCTTTGTTTTAGGAGTTATATTTCAGCCGGGTAAGCAAACTATATAACGCATGTATTTTTCCGTATCTTCAGCTCAATCCAAACATAACATTCCAAAGGATAAAATCTGTTACAAAATAAAACCTACTTCGTGACAGCTGAGCTTCTACACAGCGTCTAAAAATTATCTAAAAGTGCCTCGAGAATCCTAAATGTCATTCCCAAGATGTGGTGAATTGTAATTAGGGTTGTGAACTATTTTAGTGACCGTGCCTTACATGGGGCCCATCTAAGCAGCTGGAGCAAAAAAGTTTATGAACTTTTTATATTTCCTTTACTGTGTGACATATGAAGGTGCTTAGAAAATAACAATAATCCTAATTTATTTCAGATTTGCAAAAATGTAACCAGAACTGGAAATGTGTTGGTTGCCTTTTGACTTCCCTCCCTGTATTTCATTTTAAGATATATGCCATAGGGCAGTGCTTAAAGAGTGGAAGAAATCTCATCAATGATGAAGCAGTGAATGAAAAATAACATTTTTTATTTTATTATGAGAAAAAAAACCCTATTTTGGGATGCTGTCATCTTACTGGCTCCTCCAGTAAGTTTTAATTTTTGCTTTAGAAAATGATCCAGTTCCCCGTTTTCCTAACAAAAGAGAGAAATATAAAATTTCTGTGGAAATTTTGCTTAGAGAAGCGAATAGCTTGCAACACGCTGTCCAAAACCTGCCCTGCGCTATGCCCAAAAGCACTTCAGTTTTATAATAGCCATTATTATGCTCGCAAATGCAGATCTTGATACTGTAGAGGAAACCATTCAACCTAGCTATTTGGTCACGAGGGTGGAAAAAAGAAATTGTGTCCCTAAGCGTGTCACGAAATTTAAATGCAAGTTGTAAAGGCCCAGCGTCCCGTAAGGCGGGGACCCTGGCCGAAGGGCACCCGGCGGTAGAAGGTCAGGTCCCGGCGGTTCCCACCTGGGAACGCTGGGGTGCTCTGCGCTGCCGTCACTAATTGCTTCGTCTTGTGAAATCCCGAGGTGATAAAATGCTGCTCGGAAGTTGGCTTGTGACCAATTAAGTGTAGGTCTGGCTCTTAAGACCTGATTTGTTACTCCTAGGCCGCACTCATCTGCAGCGCCCTCTCTCAAGATACAGATCAGCTCCTTTGCGCTGGTCTAAGCCAAAAGTATCCGCGTAATGAGCGGAGAGAGACTTGAGCTACAGGTATCATTCAGACGTATTTAGCGGGATGAATGCCCTCTATCGTGATAGGTACAATTATTGTAACAGATCCCTTTTGTTTCAAAGCATTCTTTTTTCCTTTCCTCTTATTTATTTCCAAAGGAAATGTGGGGTGTGTACCTTTCTCAATTTAAAGTTTAAAATACCGATTTTACTCGTAAGCAAGTTTCCCTTTTTTTTTTTTTTTTTTTTAAATTTTGTTTCAGTGTGTCTCTGCTCATTACATTCCAGCTTCTCCATGGAGCGGGTGTAACCAGGAGAAGAATTTGGCCCATGATGTGAGCTAAATTTTCTGTGCTTCCACTATTCAGAGCTCCGTTGCGCTAAAAATAGTTTTCCTGTGGTTTTGGCCATGGAGCCACAAATACAAGTTTTCAGCGCACGAGTTATTGTGGATGTTGGTCCCAACTATTGCTACAAGAAATGGAATTCCAGCTCACGACTGTGTCAACAGATGACTATGTTGAGTGCGAGGCTGCACGTTAGATCTCCTCGCTGTCCCAAGGTGGGAATGCGTCCCACCCCAATGCCAGTCGCTTCCAAAAGGGAGCATCGGAAGGCAGCGCCTGGGCTGGGGAGAGAAGAGCCCTAGGAAAAGCTGGGTCTATGCAATATCGTTGAGGGGTGCATCCAGGAGGCTCCACATTTGGCTGACGCTGTAGAACGTTAAACGAGTGGTAGGGAAGGGAGTAAATCTTTAAGAAAAATAAGACGCAATTTTGTTCACGGCTGATTTTGAGCAGGGTTTTCATAAAGGAAAAAAAGCTCCTAGCAATTGCGCGGTCACGGTAAGGGGCAGGAAGCTAACCATGATGTTTGATCCATTCCTTCCTGCACTACCTTTTCTATCCTGCTTCCACCATCCAGCTTCTCTGCTGCCCACAGGTATTTGGTCTGGTTGCTGCGGACAGCTTTCAGGAGGCAGGGGCTACCTTTCTTCTGAGTTTAGCAGTGGGTGTCAGACTCCAGAAAGTGCTCTCATAATGTGAGGTCATGTTCTGGAAATAGTTGAAAATCATTGATTTAGAAGAACGAGACCACGCTGTGTTTCTGTACTGCTGATGCAATGGTCAGGGCAAGCCAGGGGATGGTCTAGAAAAACAGCAACGCTGGAGGAACAGTCAAAGGAATCGTGCCATTTAAAATTCTTTTCTTTATCATTTCCTCTGTGAGAGCAAGGTATTACTTTGTGTTAATCGGCTGGGACATTTTTTCCATGCCTCTGGGAAAGTTTCCACCCCCCCTGTTCCAAGCAGCAGATCCAATTTAGCAGTACTTGCCCCTGCCCGGGCTCTACCCACAGGTGTGAGTGGAAGAGGGTTCACACTCTGATGGGGACTTTGAGATGGTTCTCAGGCAAAGGCTTCTCTTACTCACTGCTTCTTATACGCCCTACTCTCCCCACAGTGTCCTTTTTCCCTTTTCAGGATTTTGCCTTTTTTTGTAGGTCTTTTAGACATTTATTGTTTGAATTGCATGTTCAGATTGGCACCCTTAGTTGACACTCAGATCTGTCAAACTGGATATACCAGCCCAGTATAGTCAAATTTTTATTCTGTAGAGCGTGAAGAGACACTGTTGAGTTGAACTGACAAAACCTTTACCTAACGGCTTTGTTTCCAAGATCTCCGTAGATGTACCAGAAATCAGTTACATGTCTCATCTCATTCATTCTTCCAGTCTAGGAAGGAAAGTTTGCAGCTTTAAACTGGCTGGGAAGTATACCTTTGGTTTGCCTTTCCCTCCCCTGGTCTACAATGTCAAGTTAATGGCTTCTATCTGTAGCTTCAGGAAACAAGACGAATTCCTCTCTCCCTTTCTTTGTACTGCCACGTGAGTTGAGTCATGCAAGGTACCCAGGAGCGCGGCAGTAACACTAACAGGGTACGTATGCTCCTAGAACTCCAAGGTTGTGAGCCAGTGAGTGTAACTTCACAGCAGTCCACACCAGCAAGGGCCCTGTAGGCAAATGCTTTCAATAGTGGACACCAAACATTTTCTTTTCATTTTCTTACATAACATGCTGCGATGCGCACAACGTTTGTATCGCCACCTTGTTGGGAGGCAGCCCCTTACCAACTACCGCGCTTGTTCTCGGCACGCTGTAAACTGCGGGGTTATTTAGGAGAGCCAAATGGCCAGAGCGAACGCCACCTCCCTTTCCACTTGCTGAACTCTGCTCAAACATAACACTGCTTTTCTGCCTCAAAAATATACGTAAAGGTATGTATAGTATGTTAGCCCCTCCTTAGCCTTTCCCACCCCGAAACTTTTCAAACAGGGATGGCATGTTCCTCTCTTCACTGCCAAAAAAAAAAATTCCTTTCTCAGCATTTCCCCCTTCCCCCATTTCTTCTCAGCTGACAGCTGTGAGAGTGGAACTTTCTTGAGCTGTCCTATCCATTTCCCCCCAGTTCTGCTTTTAAGCTAGATTTGGTTTAAATAGCCACGCCATCTTCCACGCTATGGGAATTTTTTAACGTAGTTAGAAATAGTGACTTTTCAAATGTTTAATATGGGTAAAGACACGGTAACTGCTTTAATTTTTTTTTTTTTTTAATTTCCCCCTCCCCCCCAGCAATTTAGAAAGTTGATAGGGAATTAAGTTGAACAATGGAGTCATTTTAGAAGTCACGGGAAGGCCAAAGTTTCATAATAAAGCAACTTTTTCCAAGACTATTTCCTTATAATTCAAACAATCTATTTGATTCTCAAACTATTCATTTCTAACCAAACAAAAATCTTATTACAAAATGTAGGGATCATACTCAAAGTCTGGAGAGAAAATCAGAATAATGTCATTTCAGATACTTGTTGAACTTCATGATTGCTTCTCAACCATGCAAGGCCTGGGCACGAACCGGTGGTGGTTTTTCTGTGGATTGTCTTGTACTTTGATCAGACTGTAAGGTTAGAGCCAGCTCCAACATAAACATCTACAGTAGCATGGGTTTACGAGAAGACAGTTTCCTCTCTTCGCTGCCATTAGACCGCGCGCAAAGGAATGCGAGACAGGTACTTGTACTTTAGTTGACTTTACAAGGCAGGACCAAATGTAAAAACATGTGCAGTTGACTCTGCAGAATCTAACACACAATTAGTAATTAAAATACTCAGGTAAGTAGGTTGAGTAGTCATTTTTCCTTGCATTACCACAGCTGCATGCCTGTATGTTGGAAAAAATCTAGGTTTGCCAATGCTAAAAGAGGTTCGATGGTCCCACAAGTTGTGAAATTCCTGAATCTGTGAAATCACATGATTTCTGGAAACTGTGTTCAGGGTGCCTTGAGTCTACTTGCTGCAAGCCTTTTATTGAACTTGGTATGTTATTAGAGTGGACCCCCGGAGTGTAGCATGAGCGATTTAAGTGATGGAAACCACGTATGAAGTAGGCAGTGGCGTGAGTGGTGGTAATTTTGTTGTGACCCTAAGGATATGCAGACTTGAATCATTAGAAAGCAAACGTCATTTACTTTGTCCGTTACTCTCTCCCATTGACTGGAAGGAGATAACTCAACTTCAGACATTTGGTCTTTGGCCATTCAACATTAGTCTGTGACAAAAAGGGCAAAAAAAAGAAAGAGGAAAACTATTTTTCAGCCCGTAGAATATATTCATCATTACCATAATCCAAAATGCTCTGTATATTGTGCTCAAGAATCACTGTTTTCCGAGGAGTGGTGTGCTGCGAGCAGGCGTGTCGAACTTGCCTGTAGTTTTAAATTGAGAACGTTTTGGAAAACTTAGCTTTAGAAAACTCAGTTTTCCTTGTCCCCTCCCATGCACTTGTATGCACACCTTCAGCTTTCCTCATCACTACAACGCTAGAGCTTCCGCAGGAGGAAGCACATCGGAGCGCCGTGTTGTAGCTTCATCTGTGTTGTCACACAACTGTTTTGTAACTTCTCAATAATAGAACATTTTGTTTCATAGAGACACGACGGCTGGCACATGAACAACACCTAAAATGCCTGCTGCCAATTTGTTGTTTGTTACTTGGTTTATTAATTAAGTTACACAAAAGATTTGGAAAAAGACCAACAGGGTTGGTTTTTTTTTTTGTCCCGTATTTTGGACTGCCTGGCCAAAGCAGAACAATTGCTGGTGCAGAGATACATAGGAGTCCCCAAAGGTTAGCTCTGTTCTTTGACTAAATTACACCAAAGCCTTGCTCCTTCGCCACCGTCATGAACTTTAGTAGAGATATCCTGTTGGGCGATTAGTCGACCTCTGCATAGACCTGACCAGAGTACGCTGGTGCTAAAAACTTCTGTTTACATCCAAAATAATCAAGAGCCACGTACTTTTGAACCAGAAGAAAATTTCTTCCAAGCTCAAATATATTTGAAATTGAAACTTCAGTTTGGCTCACTGGATATTTTTCCCTGTTTCTACAAACTTTACATTGCTTTTTCTTCTTTTTTTTTTTTTTGGTAGATGTTTAACCCTGAATTTACACAAACAAAACATGGGGTTTCATGTGGTTTCTTTTTAGCTTAATTATATATGTCTTCAAATATATACACACAGATGTATATATAAAATCACTTTTCATTACATTTGCTTGTTTCTAGTATTTTTTTTCTAAAAGGAATGTATTTGATAGCAAGATTCAGCTGGTATGCCGGATGCAACTGGTATGCTGGATTTTTAACTGCTGCAAGACGGTGTAGTTACACGTCCTACAAGAGAGGTACAAATTTATGTACAAATTGTGATTTTGCCCGGCATTGTCTGCTCCTGTGTGATACTTTTGCCAGAGGAAGAGACTCTTCTGTGGGGAATTCTGTAGTGGATCGCACTAGGATTCAGCTCACTAGCGCGTCTGAAAGGGGCTGCGATCGGCCTCCTCAGGGGAAGGCAGCCTTTGGGTTAGGAAGTGGGAAAAGCTTCCTCTTAGAATCACCTCGTGGGCTGAAGTGTGAGATACTTTCCCCTAACTGCGGGTGTTCCTGTTGCTCATACAAAGTTAAATTTCTCAACGCCATCCGAGGTTGGGCCTCGGCAGTACTTTGTGGTGAGCAGTTCCACCTACTCGTGAACCGAGTGAAGAAGAGCAGAGCTGACGCAGTTCAGCCTTCCACCCACTGCTCGAAGGTATCTTGTAAGGGAAACGGGACCTTGGCAGCCCTTCCCTACGACAGGAGAGAGGCCTCTGAGCGCACAACTGGTTTTTATTATCGATTTCAATGGAAGTAAGCACCTTCTTCAGATCTAGGGGAGAGTTTTGGAGTTCCCGAAGTCAGTTGTGTATTGAGGGCAGTTGAAAAAACGAAAACATTCTGGCATCGAGTCATGCTGCGGAAACCCATTCTTCTTTAATTTACCCTCATATCAATTAATTTACATAGTTAAAAATGGCAAGGAATAATTATGCCTGCAGTGCCCTTCGTCAGGCGCAGGTGGTGCGGTGGCAGGTTGGAGGTGGTTTTGGCCTGGTGCCTCTCTGCAACTTTCTTCTGGGCTGTTCAAAAACTAAGCTTTGAGGGGACCGCGGTCATTTCCACTTCCCGGGATGAGGGCAATGGTGGGAGAAGCGGGAGTCTGTCCCATACTGGCGTTACGGACAGTATGAAAGCCCTCACCCGTACCGTCCTTTCTAGAGCCACTCCTAACACCCTTCACACGCTTTCCTGACGCTTTACCACGCGGTTTCAGTACGGTACTAGGAGATGGGGGCACCCGAACGACCCCAGCGCTGCCAATAAAGCCTGGCCGGCGCCTTCCAGCAGCCCCAGGCCCACCGGCCAAGGCCGGCGCCGGCTGCTGGGAAGGCAGCAGACGGCCCTGGGCGGTCCAGGATGCCCCATCTCGGCACCGAGTGGGATCCAGGGCTGGACCGCGGCCCCGGGCGGGAGCCAGAGCCGGCCCCCGGCTCCAGTAGCGCGCAGGCCACGGCGGCGCCGCCTCGGCCCCTCGGCTGCCATCGGGGCCCTCGGTAGGCCCCGGCCCAGGCGCTCCAGGGGAGGGGGTCGCTGCGGGACTTTTTTTATTCCCCTTGGGGAAACACTCGTCCGCGGGGGCGGCTGCCAGGGGGCCCTTTGGGGTAAATTACTCTTCCGACAACAAAGCCGAACACCTCAATTTTTTATTTATTTCACTTTCTTTTGCGGCGGGGGGGGGGTGACTCCCGCCCGGCCCTTCCGACCGGGCGCCCTCAGCCCGCCCGGCCCGGCCCTTCCCGCCGCGTCCGGCCCCCCGGCCCCCCGCGCCCCTCCGCGGGCTCCCAATAAAGTTTTGTGCGGCGGCGGCCGCGGCCCAGGCGGCGCCTCCAGCCTCGCGGACGCTCGGCCCGTGCCGCCGGGCGGGGGCCGCCTCGCTCCGGCCGGGGGGGGGGCGGCGGGGGGGGGGGGCGGGCCGGGGGGAGCGGCGCTGGGCCCCCCGGCCGCCGGGCCCGGCCGCGGCGGGTGGGGGCGGCGGGAGGGGCCGGGGTCGGCGTGCGGGGAAGGAGCAGCCCGGGCGGGAGCGGGGAGCGCGGGGCCGGGCTGCTGGGGCACGCTCCGCGCTGCTGCAAATCCGCCCGTGCACGTAACCCTGGGAGCGGACTGTTGCAACGCTAATGAGAGGCTCCGTGCTTTTTGTTTCTTTTTTTTTTTTTTTTTTTTTTTGCCCCCCCCCCAAGAGGAGGAACTCCGCTCTTAAATGCTGTAAGGCCTGGCCGACCGAAAGGGGAGAGCAACGGCCCCGCGTGTCGGGAGCCGCCGGTAAGGAGGCGCGTTCCCGCGGAGGGGCCCGGGGGCAGCGCCCCCCTTCCCCACCTCGGCCTTCCCTGGTGTCCCAGCGCTGCCCCGGGACAGACGGACCGCCTCAGCCGCTTAGAAGGGCACTTTTTTTATTTTCTGTGGGCTGGAAGCTTTAATAGAGGAAATACGGTCTTGCGGTTAAAAGCACAAGACTGGAAATCAAGTGATCTCTGCTCTGTTCCAGCCGTGTAGTTTCTGATGTGACTTTAAGGTAATGAACTGAAGGTATTTCTTGATAAAATGAGGTAGGGAAGAGCCGATTCGGCAGTGGTTGTTGAATATATTATTGGATAGGGTCAGTAGTCTTTTGGTGGAATCTGTAGGCGTTTGGAGATTTTGCCCCGGTGGGTGACCTGGGCTCTCTGCTTTAACAAAACTGCCAAGGAATAACTGTCAAAATTTGCAGCAGCCTCTAAGTTTTGTCTCCTCGCTAGGAGTTAGGTCGTTGGTATGGGATGGTTTTAGATGAAATCTCTCGCTGCTTTTCATCCCTTTGTTAATTTCTGATAATTCACCTTCCCTGGCTGGCTTTAAAATCCGGAAAACTGACACGAGCGTTGTTGGTTGCACATCTCAGTTATGGAAGTTCTGCACAGACTGTCCTGAGGAATCACAGAATTTGACTGAAGAGAAGGGGGGGGGGGAAGGTGCAGACACACTATTGCAGTCATGTGCCCCTGCTCGTCAAAAGCTGTAATACTTTATGAAGTTGGCAGCTGGTGGTAGTGGAAGTTAATAGAGGCAGCAAATAACTTAATTGAAGATGTTTCATAATTGGTGTGTTGTAACACTGGAGAGCGCTCTGTCTGTGTAGGCTGCTGTTGGATTTAATGTCTTAATCCCTACCGTTTGATAGTGGTTTACTCTTGCCTCCCATATTACAGTTTTGTTCACTTGGCCTTGAAATTGCTGCTAAGTGCTTAATGGCCCTAATTTTTGCCCAACAAAACCAAACCCCAACAAACCTTTTTGGGGTGCCTGCCTTTGTCAAACCTTTCTTTTCCTTTCAAATGTGGAGAAAATACACGTGAGGGAGGAATTTTCCTTTTTTTCCCTAAAGAAAGCTTTCCTAGTGAAAGCCCAAGATGGACAGTTGTGATGGGGATGAGAAGTGGGGAAGGAGGAAGAGGTGTTTCCTCAGCGTTTCTTTCTCTTCATGACAAAAGATCACAACAAAAGGGCTGCTGTCGTGCTGCATGCAGCTGTGGTCGTGGGGGTTTTGTTTGAGGTTGGGAGTTTTCACCTCTGATGGAACCTGAAGGAACTGTAACTGTGGACCCTCTACTAGTTGGTTCTTGTTGTGAAGTCAGATTTTTCATCTGGCACCTTGAGTGGGCGATCTGTGCAGAGTTTTCATGGCGGTGGAATATTATCTGAGCTGGAAGAATTTCTGTCTCAAGGTGGGGTGTTCCTGCTCCATTAAGTGTGGTGTATGGGTTCAGGTTTATTCGAATGGTCTTTGCAAATTATGTTGTGATCTTTAATATTCCAGAGGACACTTTTAATTTTGGAAGAATGTCCCCCATATTTTCTTTATAGTTCTCTAAAGAAAACTATAAAAACTCTTTTTGTTGCTCTTGGCTGAGTTACATACCTGCAGACATCCTGCTGTGGCAATTCCATGCAAGTCCCTATTTCTTCCTTCCCTGCCAGTTAAATTTTTCACGTTGATTAAAATGCAAGTTTCTTCTAATGTCTATGATAGATCTACTGAGATGAATTTTAACGTCTTAATGTTTCTTCTTTAAAGATCTTCAGATGATTCTTTCGTAGCAACAGGTATGGAGAGGAGCTCGTGCTCAGAGTTAAAAGATTTATTCTCGTGTGAGCTGAGGACGCTTTAGATGTTTCATGGCTGAGGTTGATAACTCGTTAAAAGCAAGTTGAATGGCTGCAGTTACCAGTAGTCTCAGCTCAAGCTCCTGTGCTGTTTTCTGGAAGCCTTCTTAGCAGTGTTCCTGTGACCACGTAGAAAAGTTTGGCTGGCACTTGAGCGTGCTTGACCAGTGTGGGTTGGCAAGGTGCAGAACGCCGCCTGCCAAGTCTGTATCCCCGCTGACCTACCACCAAGGTTGAGCCTGCCAGGACTGTCATCCTTGACAGAGGATCTTTGTCAGAATCGCTGCTACTGATCCACCAACTATGAGGTAGTGTCTCTGAATTCTGGGTCAGTGGATGTCACAAACTGACAAATTTAGAATACTTTGCCATTCATTCATTCCGTGGAAGGGGAAAAAAAGCTTGCTGAATTACTATTGTCAGTGTTCCCTCCAAATCCTGTAGCTTTTGTAAACTTGTCACAGTCTTGATGCAATTCAGTCGGAGTGGAAGTGTATACACACGCACACACATCTTTATTTTTATACCCCTCTTTTAAAGCTTTAGGAAAGTCTGTACGGTCCCTGCTTTCGCATTACTTTTTGTTGCCAATTCACATTTTTAGTGCTGGTATTTAGGATCTTACTCTTTAATGAAGGTCTTGCATATGAGCGTCTGCATTTTTGGAAGGCTTTGTCCAGCCTGATAATTTTTTTAAAATACTTTAGGGTTTCTGAAAAGGATAAGATGTCCTTTATTTTCCCACTTTTATTTTTTCTTCAGGTGTAGTACTGAGGTTATCCTCATCACCAGCTTGTCTGCCCGTGTCCACCAACCTGCCGATGGAGGCACAGGCTTTTGTTTTCATGTTTAGTGAAATTTAGTATGTCATTTGTATGTCATTTTAATTAAGCAATAGATGCTAACATGTAGTTATCTGCTGTGGATCTTGAATAACCTTAAAAGCATGGGGCAGTTTCAGGGCTGACTTTCAGATGTGCTGACTACTGTTGATGATGGCATTTTTCAGCATAATGCTTCTGTTGGAAGGTGCCAATTAGCTGAAATAGAAGTGTGAGAAAATGCACGCTTCTGACAAAACACTTAGGGAGAGAGATTTTGGTTCTAAGACGGAATTTGTAGTTTTTGAGAACTCCTACAAAAGCTAATTGCTCCGTAATTAGAGTAGTTGCAGAGACCAGGGCCACGTGAGCATTGGATTTTTGTTTTCTAAGTGGATGCCTTAAGAAACAGACGCTAACTTTCTTAAGCTTGGGAAGTTTTTGGGTGTTCTTCCTCCCCCTCCCCTCCCTTGGATTGCAGTTAAATTCAAGTTTTGCCATGGTGCAGGACAAATTCAGAACTTTCTGTTCTTTGGTTAGGCGGCTTCTGAGGTTTTCTGAACAGCAGTTGGAAGTGAGGGTGCTTTTGAAATGCAGTGGAGCTCTGTTAGTGAGCTCTTTCTGACTGGACCTCTTCTGTGATATAAATCATTATCACTTGTATTATTTTTTTTAACAGTGATTTTTGAGAAGACTTCAAGAAAAAGCGGAAGCATCACTCCTGCAATCTGAGCTATATGGCTTTTATGGTACCGGTTCTTCCACGCACGATGCAATACTTGCTGCTTGTGCTTGGCCTCAGAGATTTTTGTTATGTTTCTTTTAAGAGAGTGCTAGTTAAATACTTCTCAGCTGACAGAGTTATATGCTTCGGGGTTTTTTTTAAGCTGTGTTAGATGATGTACAGATGTGGAAATGAAAAGAACAAGCATTCTGTGGGAAAGCCATGTCTGAAGTTGTCAATACATTTTTTGTTTGGAGAGCAGTCATGGTTAGTAAAATTTTTGAAGCTGTCAGACAATTCTTTTCTGTTCTTGTTTACATGTATTATTAGTTAGAATATATTGCCTTGCAAGGCATGAAGCAAAGAAATCTAGTGCTAGTATAAAGGCATTTACCATAGGGTCTGGTCAACTGGATGTGCATTTGGATATATGCAAGCCCGGTTCTGATGAAAATACCACAAGTTCCTTTTTGGTATCGTTCATAAAAATCTCCTTTCATCTTTACTCACCCGTAAGGGGAGGAGGGGGGAAAAAAAAATGAGTTAAATCACTGATGATATTCTTTGAGTAAGATGTTGCACAGGAGAATTGAAGTAATTTTGTTGTTGTTGAAAGGCTATGGCAATGGTAGGGAATATGCAGGCCCTTCAAGTTTATTGCCCAAATTCTTTAACTGCTGCATAACTTTAGGATTTACGTTATCCTTGATGTTCATGGAAAAACTATGGAGCCAATGTTTCTTCTATATTTGTCCTTAAGAAAAGGCTCTAATGAATGCTGTGGCATGGGACCCTGTGCTAGGCTACAGTGGGAGATCTAGACTTGGGAAAATTGTAATGAAGGCCAAGCACAACCCTGCACAGTTCCTGTCAGGAAATCTGTAAGGGAAGAACGACCTTAACGAAACCAGGTGAAGCTGATGTGTGAGGTTGTAGCTTTAGGTAGTTTTAAAATAAAATACTGATAACTGAATGTAGCGTAATATACTGTAATTGAGTTTCTGAGCTTTCTGTATGGATGTGTAATGTGTCAACGTGGATGGAGTCAAAATATTTGAGTATTTCTAAGCTAGGCCCAAGAGCTGACTGCAAAACAGTTTGAATGGCAAGTCTGAAGCAGCTCTAATGAGCCACCAATTGTGCAGCTGGTTATAAGCAGGGGTTTGTTTATGTTATGAAATTGAGTCTCAAAGCAGCTTCTAATCATGAGCAGCGAGGTTCCTTGTTTCAGGTTGGGTATGATGTTACAGGAAGCTTTCTTAATTTGCAAACAAGTAAATTAAGCAGGAAAAGAATAGTGCGTGCACGTTTGCAGTACAAGCTCAGGATTGGCAGTAGGGAAGGATGAGGACCGTGAAGTTGTTACCCATTTTATTCTGATGCTTCTGAAAAGCATCGTTCATTGCCATGCTGCTTGGGGTGATGGGTTGCTTGGTTAATAGTACTTAAGTCTAGATTTTGCAGGTGGGAAATTAGTTTGGAATCGATGGTGGAACATGTTATATGAAAAGTGGATCTCATTAAAATAAATGCACCGTATGTAATTTTGTATTGATCTGTTCTGCTGTGAGTCCCGCTCAGGCCCTTTTAGCCAGAAGAAGATTCCTTGATAACAAATCAAATGAATCTGCTGAACTTGCCAGTTTGGTATAGTAGGCTAAGAAAATCTCCGACGAGGAGCCCGAAGGTAGTTGCGTTGGTTAGTATTTGTGAGGAGAGGTGGAAGATTGTCTGTTTCTCCCACCTTCACAAGTGAAACGCGGTTTGTAAGTTCTGCTGTTAACCAGCCTTCTTTATATCGAGCTGGCCTGATGAGGTATTAAAAAGGGGCTCAAACAATGGACCTGTTCACACAGCTAGTTGCCTTCCATTGGCCGTAGTCATTAACGAGAACTTTAAATGTATAAATAATGCGTGCCCCAAAGTCTAATTTTGATACAGCGATTACTTCCTTTTATATTCTCCCATTAAAAGCCCCCTCATGCTACCCCATGCAATGCATTGGGCTCACTCTTTGAAGAGTGTTGGTAACTGGGTTTTTTAAATGCAATAACATGTTTTTCAGCTGATGTTCTCTTGTAGCTCAGTTGCAAAGTTATTTAATAAAAGAAGGTCATGCATAATAGACCCTCTGCCCCTTAAGGAATTTAAGAAAACTTTTTCCCCCATGAAAGTCGTTACCAGCTGCGTCTGGAAGTGCAACGCTAGGAATGAAAATGCAACTCTAAAACATTTGTTTCTGTGCTCAAATCTTAGTGATGCGCTGTTGTTCTGCAGTCACAGCTCATAACGTGCACTTTTAAAGCCTCGGAAGAAATTAATTGTAAATATAGATGACCTGGTGAAGTTGTTCTAGCAGATGTCATGATTACTTAGAAACTTTTCAAAAATCAGATGCTGAAATTACATCAAATGCAAGTAAATGTTCTAAATGTGGTTTATGGCATTCATTCAGAAATTTTAAAACCCTACAAGGCTTGCAGTTTCTACGTGAAAATGTTTGGTTTCTACCTATATGCCTGAACCTGCTGCTTCATGACCTTTAAATAGCTCCAGAGAAGGGAATGCTTTCAGTCGACGGGTCATGAAGCTTCCTAATGCTATCTTGTTTTCTTAAGAAAAAGCAAAAGCTGTAAACCTTCAGGATTTTTGCCTTCCAGAATGAACTTCCAAAAGGCCTATGATGAGATAAGTTCAGTGTCATTTGTACCTCTCGAAGCCGATCAGTTTGTTGCAGGGTTTCTTTTTTGCCCTTGCTGTACTTGAACAGGTAAAATACACTGCAGCAGAAGAGTCCTGAGAGCCTCACGGGTGGCCAGAATGGATTTACAGCAAATGCTGTTAAAAGTTTTGAACTTCAGCAGTCTCATTTTTCAATGGCTATAGTACAAGCATGTATGTGGAAACATTTATTTTTTTTTTAAGTTGAAACTGTTTTGATCAAATCTGTTATGATGCTTCTGGAATAGTTGTTTGAGGTTTTGCTTTTGTTGATGGGTATTCAGACTAATGTAAAGTTTTTAGAGCTAATTCTGTTTCTCCAATTGCATTATTTCTAAAATCATAGTTTATAGGACAGAGTCATTTATCAACATTCTCTTGACACTTGCCCTACAAGTTACTGTAAAGCATCATTTAGGTAAAACTGTTCCAGCTTTCTTTGCTTGTAGTTAGCTTGTTTATTCCATGAACATACTTGCAGGTAAAGGATGTTGAAATGATATACAACCAGTAAAATTTCATTCCCAGTTGCTGCATGTTACTGTGTTTGAGATACTAAAAATATATATATATATATATAAATTATACATTATCATAGAACAGAATCGTAGATCTGTAAACTTGATTGCATAATATAGATGGGGCAGCTGTAATGGAGTAGATCAAGAGTGGCAAGAGCCAAGAGGCATTTCCTGAAATCTTTTCTGAGCTCGACTGAACTATAGGGATGTCTAGCGTATGTTCTGCCTTGACGATTCTTAAGATTCTTTGAAAGCATAGCCCAGAAACAGAAGAACTTCTCAATTGTCTTCTTGCTGGCCTGAGATTGTAGGTGGGTTCGTTTCCTTTCTTGGGGGCGTGAGCAGCTGCTGATACCTTACCGCTATTGAATGTACGCAAGGCTTGGAAGTTAATTGCGACTGTAAACAGCTTTTACTTTTTAGAACACTAAACTTTTATCCTCAGTAAAAGAATAAATGTAGTCTGTGTTCTTGGCCAACTTTATCTCCCTTTATGTATTTCCTGTTACTTTGAAGGGCGCAAAGGTTCTCATGTGTAATAGTTCTAGGGAACTAAATTTGTACTCAAAGTGAAGACATGTCCTTTATTTCTGCAGAAATAAGAAAACAAGAAATAAGAAATTGGTGGGTTTTTTCTTTTCTTTTTGCAATACCCCCTTTTAAGGACTTACTGAAGCAGTGAGAGACTCTTGTTCTCCTAATTTCTTTTTTTTCATTTTGTTTTTTTATGAGAGCTTAGGAAGAAAGGTCTTCAACTAGTTTTTGTTTGTTTTCCTTTTCCCAGTTTCTTCCATCTTATTGAAACAAAGCTGAATAATCAAAGTACCACCAATGGGATTAGCCTACCGTGTGAAGTGAATGGCTTTTTTTCCTGTAAAGGGTGTTTATAAGTGTTTAAACTTACACTCTTCATTGTAGCCAAGTGTCCTTGGGTCTGTTCCCTGCTTTCCTCACCTTCCACCTCCCCGGCAGAAAATCGAGGATGATTACATGTAGGACGCTGTAAGTGCTTTGTCTAGGGATGGTTGCTGTATCTCTGTCTGATGGTGCTTAACATATGGTTCTGTTACAGGGAAGTACCCATCCATGTGCCTGAGTGAGCTTGTAAATGTGCCTAGAGACTTAGAAAAGCCTTATCAGATGGCTTTTAGTTAATCAAAGGTGGAAGGAAAAAAGATTCCCTTGATTAAAGGTAGCAAGCGAAGAGAAGCAGCACAGAGGTACTTAAATCTTGCTTCCTCTCCCCAACACACACCTTCTTCTTTTATGTGCAGATTTGGTGTCTCGGGGTATGTTAGGTGTTCTAATTCACCACGGTTTATCAAAAGTCGAGAGACGATGTTGTTTGGCAGTCTCTGTAGCAAGAGAGGAAGCATCTTTTGTTATTGACATCCTTTCTCTTAGCTCTGCTCTTGCTTTTTGCCAGCTGCTCATTGTCTATACTTGCTTATTTAGTATTCACAAGGGATTTTACAAGTTCTTATCAGTTCGTTGCCACAGCACATCATTTCCTCTTGTCATCGTTGCTCCTTAAATTGGGAGGATTTGCATTAGAGAAAACACCACCATTCATGCGCGCAGTTCAGCTTGCACAGTGTGTGCTCCGCTCCTTTCTGGGGCAGTTGGTAGTAAAGGTCACGTTTCTCGGACTTACTCGCCATGCCTTCCCCCCTATCTTCTTCTGGGGAAAAGAAAACAATTTCTTCTTTGCCAAAGGCTAAAAATATCCAGTGCTTCAAATATTCTTCTTAAAAAGATAGAAGGAAATGCAGCATAAAAATAGCCACAGCTGAAAAGGTTGACCACCTTTCTGAGCGGCTGGGGAGGGATTGGTCTGAGGGTTTAAAATTGGGTTTTTCTTTTATTTGTTTTTGGTTTTCTTTTAGTAGCTTACAGGTTTTTTCCTTTTTTTTTTTAATACTCTTCAAAAAACATGGGGCAGTTGTATTTTCTCCTTTTGGGGGAAAAAAAGATCCATTTGAGAAGCCGAGTACTTCCCTGCAGTACTGGCTGTGGAACTACTGGTTCCACTGTGCTTCTCCCCCGTTTCTTCATAGCAAGTTTAAGGCTTCTGGTGAAGCACTGTGGCAGGGATATAATACCAGTTTTAAAGCATATTCCCCCAGCCTGTCTTCTGCAGGAAACTCATGGATTTAAGGAACGTTGTAAAGGAAACCATGCTGTCCCTTTGGTCCCTTGACTGTCCTTTTTCCCATTAATCAGTAATGCAAGAACTGGGGACTCTGGCTACGTTTTACTTTATTTAGCTTTTGGGGTGAGGTCTTAGTACTTCTGGGATTTTGTTTTGAAACAAAATCAGGTGCAATGGCTAGGGTTGAAACAGGTGCTCTTCTAGTATCTGCCTTTTTGTTTTACCATATTCTTTACTTGTTTACTAATTACTTGTTAACTTGTCTTTTTAATAGAACTAAATTGGAGGAATCAGTCGTTATTTTTGACGTGAAGACTTCATCACTGACATCTGTATGTTCATTTGTAAGCCTCCAAGAAACAATACAGCTCATCAGTGGCAGTAATTGCTTTTGGTATACGCTGACATTTATTTGAAAAAACAAATAAACAAAAAAAACCCCAACAGACAAAACCCAACAAACCTTTTGAAGACTTGTGTCAAATGACGTCAATGGCCAGTTTGTTCTCCTTTACTAGCCCAGCTGTAAAGCGTCTGTTGGGCTGGAAACAAGGAGATGAAGAGGAAAAATGGGCAGAAAAAGCTGTTGATGCTTTGGTAAAAAAGCTGAAAAAGAAAAAAGGTGCTATGGAAGAACTGGAGAAAGCCTTGAGCAGTCCAGGACAGCCCAGCAAGTGTGTTACTATCCCCCGCTCCTTAGATGGACGACTTCAAGTTTCTCACAGAAAAGGCCTTCCCCATGTAATTTACTGTCGTGTTTGGCGTTGGCCTGATCTACAAAGCCATCACGAGCTGAAGCCATTGGATATTTGTGAATTTCCTTTTGGATCTAAACAGAAGGAAGTCTGCATCAATCCATACCACTATAAGAGGGTGGAGAGCCCAGGTATGTTTGAACATTGCTGTCTGAAAACGGAACAGAATCTCCAGGAGCCACCCTTGTTTACTCCCTCCTCCTCCTCTTCCAGTACTGTGTAACAAAAATTACATTTGGTGTATGGGGGAGTTTGGAAGAGGAATGTTCAAAGTGTGCTTTTCTGGTGGGGTTTGGGGGAGGCGTGTCGTCTATTCTTCACTGGCTGTTTTTCTTTGTGGTAAATCACACTTTTCCCACAGATCTCTTAAGCCTCTGCTACCCTTAAAGTTAGTGGCAACGTCCTAATTTATAAGAAAATAGGAAAATAGTAATCAAAAGACTTCATTTTCCTTGAGAAACTTGTTTAAAAACCTCAGTCCTTGCGAGGAGGTTGGTAGTCTTTTTCAAGGGGCTTAATATTTCATCAGTGGGTGATGTGAATTGAGGAGACTTAAAAAAAAAAAAAAAATAAAAATCCTAGGGTGTGGTGTTCCCCGCTTGATTTCCCATTAGCAGGCAGCAGAGCTGAACGGAACCGAGAGTGATGATCAGTTAGAGCCAGCCAGGTTTGTGTCGGGTAGCAAGTCTGCTGTTAAGGCACCTTGCCATGGGAGAAGGTGAGGATTGTGGTTATGAGTGGGAGAGACGAATTATGCTGCTCTGGAAAGTACAGTGAAAAGTTGCTTCTGTTGTCCCACAAAATGGTTGTAACTCCGCTGCAGCTGGCAGTAGTGCTCAAGTGCTCTACTGTAGCACTCAAATTCCAGACTCCAGCACGCTTGAATTTAAAAGTTAAAACTCTGGCTTAGCAATCCTGTAGTATAGATTTTGTTTGTCTTCAGTGAAAAGGACTATATGGAACTGTATAGTTTGACTGTAGTAATACAGGCGGTATTTCCATTTTTACTGATTTGATAATACACACGTACAGTGAGTTTTGCACTTCTAAATCAGTACTTCAGTATATGCCACAAGTGGACTGCTTTTGGTTTTTTTAAGTAGTATGAAATATAAGGGCGTTTCTGCTCTGATTTTTGTGAGAGTAATGTTTGAGTCCTCCATGAAGCGTAATGTGAAGGAAAAAAAAAAAAAAAAGAAGGGGAGAGGATAGGGTAGAGGCACGGCAGATGGATCCCCTACTCTTTCCACTCCAGCTAGGGTTGAAATTTTCATTATTTGTATCTCTTTCCTTCTATCTCAGTTTTTAATCTAAGTTTCTCTGCTCTTTGTCTGTTTGTTTTCCAGTTCTACCTCCAGTGTTAGTGCCTAGACATAGTGAATTCAATCCACAGCACAGCCTACTAGTTCAGTTCAGGAACCTAAGCCACAATGAACCACACATGCCACACAACGCAACATTTCCAGATTCTTTCCAGCAACCCAACAGCACTCCATTTTCCATTTCGCCAAACAGTCCCTATCCACCTTCTCCAGCAAGCAGCACTTACCCAAGCTCCCCAGCTAGCTCTGGACCTTCTAGTCCCTTTCAGCTACCGGGTAAGTACGGCCTAAATGTCAACTTAATAAAAATAATTGAAATGTCACATGTCGTTGTGACTTACTACATCAGGATTTTGTGATACTTGCAATAAATTGCTTTTCTATTTGCATTTTAGGGGGTTTTTCTTCCTAGTTTTGTCACTGGTCAGAGTTAATTGTTGTAGTTTTATTTTTCAAAATGTTTTCTGTCACAGATACTATAGTGGTGAGTTAATTTGCACAGCTTCGATGTAGTATAACCAATACATACTTTAAAAGAGTATCTAGCAATGAAAAGAAAGCAGATGTAAGAGGCTGAGCAAGAATTCTTTCTCTTAATAAAGACACTTATATGTGGTATTTTAACTGGGAAAAAATAGAGCAAATTTTTGATAGGAACTTAACTGTTGTAGGTGAAATAGGGAAAAACCAACAATTGAGAGGGGCAAAGGAAGGAACCTTACTGAGTCTGTCTGGTTATTGGTGTGGTTTATAAAGCCAAGAAGTTAACAGATTAAAGAATTTATTTTTCCAGTAGCTCAGTGGACTCATCTCTGTTCTTTCTGGCTGCCCAGTGCCACAGAAAGTGTCCATTCAGTGGGGTATCCCTCTTGGGTAAGGGCTGTGATCACTGGGACGGATGCATTAGTGGTATTGGGAGGGAATTTCTGAAACTGGGCATCATAGTGTGTTGGTGCACTGACTACTGTGCTGAATGGAAGAATGCAGATCCTCGCTTTTGTAATGAACTCAGTCTATGGCAGCAGCAAAAAAGTAACAGACTTAGGTCTTTGTTATGCTATGGCAAATAGTTATTTCTTCTAATACTTCTGTCTTGTTCAACATGGAGAAGAGGGTAGGCAAGAAAGCTGATGTTTATGTGGGGGAAAAAAAAGTGGGAACTACTGCCAGCTGCAGGAGTGCAGTTTAAAAAAGGCAAAAAGAAAAAAGCCCATCTCTTAGTTTGCCTCAAGTGTCCGATCTTGTTATTAGTCCCATAGGTAAGAATCCAACTGTGGAAGAAGATCACTGTAAAGACAGCTGGCTGGGTTGTCTGCAGGTTGCTTTGAAAATGGGTCCAAATGTTTTAATATCTCTTGTTCAAGAGTATTTTTATGTATTTGCAACTGTAGAATGAATAAGGTATTCTAAATTGAGGTTTACTCTGGTTTATTCTTATTTTTTCATGTTTGTAGCTGATACTCCACCTCCTGCATATATGCCCCCTGATGATCAAATGGGGCAGGATAATTCTCAGTCCATGGACACAAGCAATACAATGATCCCTCAAATCATGCCAAATATATCTACCAGAGGTAAGTTGTATAGTTTGCTGTAAAATTAACATAGTTTGGCTTCTTACAACTCATGACCAAATTGAACAAATAACTTCAAAAGGCGCAGTAAACCTTGTTGACAAATGGAAGCAGTCCTCCAAGGCAAACGGGGGCTGTAACAGAAAGAATTGAGAAATAAAACTTGCCTTGCACACTTGCATCTCTTGCTTTTGAAGTGTCAGGTGCGTAGTATGGCTTACAACAAGTTGAACTTTTTTCATTTCTCAGAATTAACCTTTTCTGCTACCTCTGCCTGGTGTTGGAATTGTATATGCACGAAGGCTCCGAAAATCAAGTCCCAAAATATCAATTAACACAATTTAAAAGTGGACAGAAGAACCATGTTCCACCTGTTAGCACGTAGTGTAGGGGTTTGGTTTTTTTTTTGTTAATATCAGGCTTAAAATAGGAAAATAATTGTAAAATCAATGGACTAGCTAAAATGCATGAAAGTAAAAATCATTAAGATCTTAATTGGGACTGTTCTTGCCCATCATAACTGTTGACTAAGCTTTTAATTATCTGTTGATATTTTGGAAGGCCTGCTGTACAGTTTTAGATTTAATATTTTAACGTTTACGTAAACTGGTATTTCCATTTTGCTTATTTTCAGATGTTCAGCCTGTTGCCTATGAAGAACCCAAACACTGGTGTTCGATTGTGTATTACGAATTAAATAATCGTGTTGGGGAGGCTTTTCACGCATCTTCTACAAGTGTCTTAGTAGATGGGTTTACAGATCCCTCCAATAATAAGAACAGGTTCTGCTTAGGTTTGCTCTCAAATGTTAATCGCAACTCGACAATCGAGAACACCAGACGACATATTGGAAAAGGTAAAGCTTAGCTGTGTTACGCATGATTAAGGAACTGAGTCCTTGTTTTTGTTTCAACTTCTGTGTACTGCAACAATGATTATTCTCAGATAAGTAGTCTGTGATATTTTATCTACCTCTCCAGTATCTGAAGACAACTTATTCAGGCATAGTTTGATTCCAATTACTCTAGGAATTGCATCTGGTTTTCTTTGGCACTAATTAAAAGATTGTATGTTACCTCTTCCTCGCCAAACTGTTTTGTCATAGGGGCTTGCGTCTTACCCTTAATGATAGTTTGTATGCAGGGTTTTGTGTTTCAGCACCAAGAAACATATTGCAGCATTTCTGATATTCCGTGGTCTATCTGCTGCGTAAATCAAATTCTTGATCCTGCTTTACAGTATAGCAAAGATTTTATTTTATTTTTTTTTTATTTTCTTGTTCGTGCAAGCTATTACGCTGCTGTCTACGGTATGTTCAAACATCTTGCAGCAGTTGGCAGCAGGACTTTGAAGTGCTAATGCAAAACTGCAAGGGCTCATTTGTCTGAGTGAATCCATGGGGTGTGGATGTGTGTGGGAGGGATTCCTGGAGACAGCAGGTTTTGCAAGATCTTCTAGTTTTCCTGTACTGTTTGGCTGATAGCGCATACAGATGCACGGTTTTCATCTTTGATGGAATGTGCTTGGATTACCTTAAAATGTAGTACTCCTTTACTGAATATCCCCTTTTTTTGTAACATAGTGCTGAGAAGAGAACTCCGTTTCCATTGCACATATCTAGAGGCCTTTTTACCGCCTGAGATCAGTTGGTACAGTTGGTCTTGAGTTTTGTTCAATGAAAGTCACTGCTGCTTGTAATGTGTCTTCAAGACTCATCCTGTCCCTTAACAGTCTCTTCATTAGAAACTACTAGAAACACAGCAAAATTTTGCAGATAATCTGGAGACCACAAGTTATACTAATATCTGTTGGGAACTTGACTCCGCAATGCTGTTGTCTGAGAAAATGTAATGTTATAAAGGGGAACAACTGATTTCTGGGGTGCAGGTGGATTGTCAGGTTCCTCTGTTTTAGCTTACCCCTTTCAGTGGTACTGGCAGAGAAGTCTTGCGTGTCTGCCCAAGGTCAGAAATGTAACAAGGATCCAACATCGTGTTGCAGAATAGTATGGGCCACAATGAGCTTGAAAATGTCTACATCTCTACTACTAATCATTAAACTAAAACTTTGCTTTATGGTAACAGTTCTGAAAACAAGATTGTTCTGGGATAAAATACTTGTTATTTATGGCTTTTGTTTGGATGGTCTTGGTTTTTTGCCTCCTTAAAACTACCCGATCCTATTTGCTAGGCTTTTTTCTGTAGACGTGTTGCATTGCAAGCATACGTGACTTCTGGTTGTGCATTGGATTATTTTTGAAATATCTGTGGTGTTCTTGGATCTCCCAGCTCTCCTCTTCAGAGATCTCTCGGAAGGGCTTTACCCGAAGGAACTTAGCTAGCAAGTGGTGGTTGCTGTCTTCTTAAAAGAACAGGATTGTGTTGCGAAAATGCATTCTCGCCCACCCCAGATTTTCTGGTAGCTGCTTACAGTTGACGAAGTCAATGGTTCCTCTGCGTAGCCTTCATCCTACCTTAGTCCCAAGTGGCTCTAGCAGTGTTCACAACAGTTGCTGCTGTCTGAAAGATTAACTTGCATCTGTTGACTGGCTGCAGCCTCATCTGGCAAACGACGGGATAGTCGAGTCGGCAGTGGATTCTCAGGGTATTGCAAGGAAGACTTAAACTGCACTGGATTCCAGCCGTATTATAACAGTGGGGTGGGCAGGGGGGAAAGGGAGAAGTTCTGGGAGAAGGAAGGTATCTCAACGGAAGTGGCAGTGAGAATCTGTGTTTGGATGCTAAAAGGTTCAGCAGCTTTTATACATTTAGTCACTGACAGTGTTACACAGGCTTCGGAACATAAAGGGAGGGAGGCGCTTCGGTACGTAGCTGAATCCAGGCAGATGTGGTGAATCTAGGGGCTTTGTTGATTTTAAGGTCTGTAAAGCCTGGTGGTATTTAAGTTGTGCAACTGATTGGACTTACCTCTCCTTTTGCTTGATAAAATGCATTGAAAATCAGAGCAGACTATGGATATACTTTCGCATTCATGTCTATCACTGCCCCTTCTCCCAGGACACTTTTATTTCTGTTGGAATTGCCATAGGCAGAAGCTACCAGTTTTGTATAAACTGGAGTTTTAAAATCCACATAAGTTCTCTAGGAAAATAACTTGAAATAACTTGATGTGTGGCAGTAGTTTATTCACTCTGTTCTCTAATTGATGAGAGAAGGACATCTAGTGGCTGGTGTGTAATGATGCCTGCCGTGTTTTGAAATGAGAAAGTATGTCACAGCGTGGGCAAAAGAGCTTTTCTGAAAAGCTCCACAAACAGAAAGTTTGCTTTGCTGTCTCTGATTTCAAGGGGATTGTATTAAGTACTATATTTTTGGGTTTGTTTTGTTTTTTATTTTAAGTAATTTGAAACATCTTTATCTTTTTGTTTTCAAGGAGTTCATCTCTACTATGTTGGTGGGGAAGTCTATGCTGAGTGTTTAAGTGATAGCAGCATATTTGTACAGAGCAGGAACTGCAACTACCACCATGGCTTTCATCCAACAACTGTATGCAAGATTCCTAGTGGATGCAGTCTGAAAATTTTTAACAACCAGGAGTTCGCTCAGCTTTTAGCTCAGTCTGTCAACCATGGATTTGAAGCAGTGTATGAGCTCACCAAAATGTGCACCATTCGAATGAGTTTTGTAAAGGTAAACAAATTATTTGGGGGACATTTAAATTTATTGTGGATTTGGGTATTCAGCAGTGATTACATTAACATCTTAACAGTGTAGCGAAGCTATTCTGACCTATCCTGTGTGGTTCTTAATGATGCCAGTGTTGAAAATGGTTAATTTGGGGAGAGGGAAATTGATGAAAGAAAGGAAAAGCAGAGATAGCTGTATGGAATGTTAGCTATGTATTTAGTTACTTCAGTATGCAGGGATTTAATCACTGTGGTTGCTATAATATTATTAAAGGAGATTTGAGCTCATGTTCTAAATTTGAAGGAACAAAGTGAGCCACAAGACCGCTAAAAAGAATGTGAGTAGAGAGGAGCCTAAGTGATCGCAGAAAAAATTACAGCTCCTTCAAAGATATTAATACTGTTTTTAAAAAATGGATTATGGAAAAAAAGACATGATTTGACTCTGTGAAGTCAAATTGTGCTGTTATTCTCACAGTAGTGTTTTCTCAACATTGTTTAATCAAGACGCTGCCTGCTTCAGATTTAGCATGGGGTCTAGACTTGGACCTTCCTGGGGGGTTTTTTTGCAGCTTGTCCAAAAGTTGCCGTGTTTGTTTTGTCAATTACGGTACATACTGCTCAGTCTGAGAGTGTGGAGGATAGGGAGTGGGAGGGAGAAACAGGAGAGAGATGTGGCTGTAGCCAGAAGTCATCCTTGAGCCCACAGTGTGCTCCGCAGAGGAGCTCGTGTAGTCGCTCAGAGTCTGGAGCAGACAAGATCTGATTCGGGCTTCCAGGCGCAGCCTCCCTGCCGCTCCTTCCCAACCTCCATTTTTTTCCTTTAGATAAGAACTGTTGCTGGATTGTGAGTTACCTTCAGCTATGTGTCTTAAAACACGATTTCCTGCTTCTTGTTAGTACAGTTATTTTGAAAAACAAGCATGCTCTCAACTTGATGGATAACATTTTGTTCATTTTCATAGGGCTGGGGAGCTGAATATCACCGGCAAGATGTCACGAGCACCCCATGCTGGATAGAAATTCATCTTCATGGGCCCCTCCAGTGGCTGGATAAAGTACTTACACAAATGGGTTCTCCTCTTAATCCCATCTCATCTGTTTCATAGTGCTGAAATTCTACCTTCAGCCTTATTTTTAGTGAACTTATTCTAATTCTAGAGAAACTTCCAGTGTGGATACTGTGAGCTATATGGAGAATGGATCTTACGGTTTAACTTTTTTTTTTAAATCCCTTTGTGACCAATTCCATTGTGTATAGCTAATCAGTTTTACATTTCAATTTGCTCTTGTGATGCTTAAGTGACAGTTGAGCCCCAAGGGAAAAAAAAGTCTATTGGAAAATCCAGAACACTTCCCCTCCTTCAAGTAGAACTTAAACAGGCATATGTCTTAACTGGAAAATGTTTTGTCCTGTAGGGACAAGAATTACGAAGACTGACTTCAGACAATAAATACATATCATAGTTTGGGATTTTTTTTTAATGTTTATGAGACTGTTTGAACATGTGCAGCTCCAGCTTGTGAGCTGTATTTTTAGCGTAGCTCTTTAACGCCTTAAGGTTGACATCTGATAACAAAATTAACTTTATTATGGCTAATTTGCCTCAGATTGAACAATGTGATTTTTTTTTTTTTAAGTGCACAATAAATATATTTTTAAAAATTGGAGTGGTGTAAAAAACTTGTTGTCGTTGGAAAATGCTGTCATAAAGCACACTGTATATTAATGCAGAATAGCAGTTCTTAGCCTTTTCCCACTTCAGTTTTGTAATAGCTCTTTTAACCACCGTTTTAAATAGTAATTGATACAAGGTAAACATCTTGCACGTTTCTGGAGTAGTAATTCTTGTTTTGCTTTGATTTACACTCATGCCGTTTGGATTTGGTTGCCAAGGCTATTTCTTTTTAGGTACCCTTCTCTATTTTAACATAAACACTACTATTTGTAAGTGGCAGTGCTTACTACCTTTTGGAAGGAATAAGTTTTTTGTTTTCTTTTTGGTGTTCTAGCTGTTTATTTTACCTGTCTGGAATTGATCTGTGTTAGGCCTTTTAATCTCTCAGTAGACATTACGCAGTATTAGTGATTACACTGTATTTAATTCACTTTCAGTATGAGTTTGAGTCTCTTTGAAGACTGTGAGTGGCTTAGCAAGTTAGTAACGGAATGCAGAAGCTTTTACTTCCAGATCTTGTAATTTAATACAGACCTGTTGGTAATGACCAAAAGTAATCACTTCTTTGTAGCCTACATGAAACAGTGGTCTTGATCCTGCCCTTGCCAGCACGTGTTCAATTGGAAGACTCATAACGGTAGTTGGCAGCTTTATGGGATTGAAGGACTGCATTAATACGATCATGAAATTTCTCTCTCACGTGTAAAGAACCCTGTTGCCTGTGCTGTTGTATTACTCAGTAGAGAATTTAAACACTGTACTAAACACTAAAAGAAATCAGTTAAATAATGTATGCATATTTTTCCCCTTTAAATAATAAAAAAGGAGGCTGAAAGAAACACTCAAAGAGAATCAGAAGTGAATTATATACAAAATTTCTTTGCATGCAGAAAAAGACCGGTTGATTTTTTAACTGCTCACCCTCCTTTTTCTCTTTCCTGAACACCTCTTCAGAAAAGGGTTCAGTGTTTGGGGGAGAGGCTGAAAACTCTAAAATGCAAATACTTACTAAAATGCGTGTTGCAGTTAATTACTGCAATCCTGAGACACTGATTGCTTACACAAGTTCTTGTGTCTTCTATTGAATGACAGTTTCTGCTCAAATGTGGAAATCGTGCATCGTATGGTACCTAAGCAACAAATGATCTTAAAGGAATAAAATTGTTTACGTGTCATTAAAATGTTTCTTATGAAATGCCTTAAAGGAATAAACTGTAACACTTCTGCAGAACCCTAACGTTCTCTTGTACAGGAATTTCTATATTACTGGGTGTTTTGCTTTCTTGTGTTTCGGGTTTTTTAAGCAGTTTCTCAAGTGTGTTTGAAAACAAACAAGTGCATCTTCAGGAGAAGGGGAATAACGTTATTTGCCGCTCACCTTTGGGGTCTTCTCTTTCATTCTTCTCAACTGCAACCCACAGATGGTTCTGTTGATCGAGCAAGATGCGCAGTCAGTTGGCCACAGTATCAGGCTTCTATTTTCTTCTCCCTGGGCCTGACTTCTGTTGAGTTGCTGAATATGTATATTTGACACTACAGGATTATTTTTTTTTTTTTTTTTTCCTTGACTAGCTTTTATAATAAATGTCGTGGCACATTGGATCAAGGAAAGATCTCGGTTGTAGGTACAAGATTTTACTTTATCCAAGATGTTTTTCACCTGGCTTCATCTCTGTTCACTTGTATGTTTTGATGTGGTCGACTAAATGACGCAAGAACGGGTGCTGAAGTGGGTGTTCGTGAGCCGGAGCTGATGCTTAGCGCTAGTATTGTGGTTAGATTGGCTTACCCCTGCACAGAACCATAATTTCGGCAATAATATCCAGTTAACCCACTTCTGATGCTGTCGCTAAGTACTGAAGTGCTCTGGCATTTTTCTGCTTGCGTACGTATTCTTGAACCATAATACATGCAGTGCTGGGGAGATCCTCGTGACTGCTGATTTTGCCTGGGGGTAGGCCTGCAGGAGCAGACCCAGTAAGGTTTGTCCATGTTCTACTTCCCTGTTCCTTTCAAGCAGGACTTTTTGAGAGCTTTCTGGTTAGCAAGTTTTGC
This sequence comes from Gorsachius magnificus, assembly GCA_034008185.1. Taxonomy (NCBI): domain Eukaryota; kingdom Metazoa; phylum Chordata; class Aves; order Pelecaniformes; family Ardeidae; genus Gorsachius; species Gorsachius magnificus. Next base: position 19,604,400 of record CM067093.1, read on the forward strand.
GTGCTACTGGTTCATGGTGGTTCTAACCATGTGTAGTTTATCTGTGCTGCTGATACAAAATTCAGGTATCAATGTACAGAGGGACTGGATGAGAACTGTTTGGCCCTGATGATGTTTTAAGTAGAGCGATAGCAGGGAGTGCCACTTCTGCTGCAGCGGACTTGTTTATAAGTCACTTGAGAGATGGAGGAGGGATGGAGAAATTGAATCAGCCAGTAGTGTGGTAGTGGAAGATGGAGCCATTTCAGTATAGCCCAGCTTAGACTGAACGTTACTCTTTCGGTGAAAACTGTTTTGGCTTTTGTAGTGTATTTTCTCCTTTTTGGGCATCTTTCTACTTTGCACCAACCGCAGCATTAACTAACAGCAACCAGCAAAGAGCCTGACACAGGCACGTACTGAAGTTCTTTCTGCGTTTGCTTTTATCGTCACTAACATAAGCTGGTGCTCAATATTCCTCCCTAGGGGACTTCAGTCCTGCTGGCAGTCAATCCAGTGCCTTGCGGAAGTATTACGGTCATTCAACTGCGTTAGGCATGAAGTAGTTGTACATGAAGGGATGACATTGGGTTATAGTTTCTGTAGGACCAAACCAAAACTCTCTAGTGTGACTGACTGATGAGAGACAAATCTACCAAACAGCCCATTAGTCAAAAGAATGATGAAACGGCCCATATGTTACGATTCGGTATAGAGTTGTTTAAAATATTGGAATTCTTTTCAGGTCTGCTTGAAGCTATGATTTCCCCCCCTCCCTCAGTATTACAGGGTGAATGTTGTCAACTCTTGGGCAGATGCTCTTGCAGTCTAAGTCTAGAGAACTTTAAAATGTGTCAGGTTTGTCCCTAGTTTGAAATAATTTTTTTTTCGGGATATTGTTTCGGTTGCCCAGAGTGTTGCTAGCAATGGCTTTGGCGGGGGGAGGGAACCCAAAACGTTTTCTAAATGTTTTGCTTCAGAAGACAAGCATGTGACTAACTTTTTTCTGTAGTTGTGAAGTTTCTGTTGAGGAAGGTAACCCATTCTGATTTCAAATCAATAGACCAAACTCTCAGATTACAACGTAATGTTGCTTCATTGTGCTGCTCCGTAAACCCGCTTCTGTGTTCGTCGCGAGCATAACCTTTATGCTTTTGTTTACATTGTAGGAAACACAGTTCTAGCAATGAGTTTTTTCATTTAACTCTAAACATCTTTTTATTTTGTTAATTTTAAAATTATTAGGTTTTGCTATGTTATGTTTTTAAAGATATTTTTTGCATACTGCTGCTCATATTTCAATAAACAAAACAAAAAAACCCACAGATTTTTCTGATTTCCTTTATCTGTCACTCAGTATGTCTCAAATATTTGTTTACAAGGGTTGGTTTATGACTTCTTGTAACTCGCTGCCGATGCCTTACCATGCACATACTCCTCATACAAATGTGGTCTTGTAATTTTAAAAATACGTTTCTGTGGCTTTTTGGTAACACATGAGCTGCAGTGCTCTCAAAAGCAGAGACTGAATTATTTCATTCATTTGTTTGAGAGGTTTTTGGTTTTTTTTTTCCTTGTAGAATGCAGCCAGCCAAAACAGTATCAGTTTGTTGGTATTTACAAAAATATTGGAGTAGTACAAAAACGTGTATCTGTAAGATTTCAGCAACACTTGTGACTGTTGTGTTGGCGGTGGTTGGGGCTTGGGGTTGGTTTTGCTGTTGTGGCTGACCGTAAGGCTTTTAAACAACCATCGTTTTACCTGGGCGTGCAGAGCTTTAAACTGATGACCCATGAGATGAAGGCTGTTTGAGGATCTCTTGAAACTCAAGTACTGCTCCAATAAAATGGAAATTTAGGAGAAGTTTAGCGAGCTGTTCCTTTACTATTAGCCTTATTTTTTTAAGATTGAGGGGAAGAAAACTTTTGTTTACTGAGATACTATGGAAACAGAGGTTGAAATAGTGAATGGTGGTGCGCACAAATGAAAAGAAATCTGGTTGGGTGTTTGTTTTTTTGGTTTTTTTTTTTGGCAGGATGTTTACAAAAATCCTGAATTCAATTCCACAGGGAGATCCACGTAAGAACTACAGAAAGGACAAATTTATTTGTTTAGTATGAAATTGAAACAGAAGTGTTGATACTGCTTGGTCTTGTCTGTGCTTCCTGCTTCGGGATTTAAGCTGGCTGGCAGAATGCCACCCTGCAGTCATACCCAGTGGACTTCTGTCATCTTCTCAGTAATAATAGTGGGGTTTTTTCTCCTCTGAATGTGCAACTAAGGGAGATCCAATCACTCAAGCAGTAATTTCTTTTTTTTTATATATCCCCTGATACTGTTTTGATGTTTCTGTCCAAAGCAGTGATTGCCATGCAAAGTTCCCAGAAGATTTGCTATGACAGTATTAGGTGATGCACTAATTTGTGAGTTAACATCTCAAATTCAGTGTTGCAGCGGCTCATTGGCTTTCCAGCAACTTGATACGGACTTGTATTAATACAACTTTGTATAGAAGTAAAAACCAACCAAACAAAGAAAATCTTGGTAATTCAAAGGTTTAGATCATTATTTTATAGACTTGAAGAGGTTTTGTTAATCTTGCCAGTCTTTCTGGGGAATTTAGAGGTACAGTGAAAGTGTGTAATTACATCTCTGAGCAACTTAGCCAAAGTAACCTGTGAAATTGTTCATTTATGTGTTCTTCAGAAGAAAAAAAAAAAAAAAGCTTTGGGCAAAACACACCTCTTGCACTCCTCCTCCAGCCTGCGTTGTGTGTTAAACGAGTCAGAGGCTGCTTCTGTTCGCTGCTACATAAAAAGCAAAGATCTCACCGGCATTTAAAGTGATGAAACGTTGGGTGTCCTGTACCCTGTGCCACGAGAAACCTGCCGCCTTGCCCTGGAGTGCTCCCTGCCCTGCCGTAGCCAAGGACTGTGCCTTCTCTGGCACCGTCCCAAGAAATTACACTCACTCATCTAGAAAAAAATGTCAGGAAAACTTGGGAAATTAATTTTACTGTACGCATTCAGGTCAGAGGACGTTGGCGATCGGAGCGTGGAGTCAGTGCACTAAAGCAGGCTTTTCCTAACAGCTTTCCTCAAGTAAGCACTTGGTATCCTGGAAATGCTGATTCCATTTAAAAATTCTGTATTTTGGCCCATGTGACTTCGAGCACGCATTTTGCAGACCCTGTTAGCATTAAAAAAATCGTTGGACTACACTCAGGGATGGTACTGCCTCTAGTTCCTTTTCAAGCTAACTCTGTGAAGATTTACAGTGCTTAAGATACCTTCTGTGTACACCAGGCATTTTATAAAGAGCCCCAAAGTACCTGTGAATTGTCAGCTGCTCAGTTAAGTGCGAATCATAGAATCAGAGAACCGTTTGGGTTGGAAAAGACCTTTAACATCCCCCAGCCCAACCGTTCCCCTAACCCTGCCATCCCACCACCAAAACCCTGCCATCCCACCACCAAACCCTGCCATCCCACCACCAAACCCTGTCCCTAAGCACCTTGTCTGCCCGGCTTTTAAATCCCTCCAGGAAATGCTTTTAGGTACAGCATCATCTCCATGCTGAGTTAGTACGGGTGAGACGCTGATGAGTATTGGCTTGCGCTGGCTAGCGTTAGCACTTTGGGTTGGTACCATTCATCGCAAATAATCATTCCCCTTACTTTTGGATATCTGTGTATAAACTTTGAAGTAAAGAAATTTCATCCTCTGCATTTCTATGGTACAGGAGCAGCAGTGATGGTTGGCTGTAGCTCTGTAGTGTGAATTCTCACTTCAGCCACTTGCAAGTTTAATAGCGAAGCAGAAGAAAGCTGCAAGCTGGGAAGTAGCTTACGTAGACTGAAACATGAAGCCTGTGCAAGCTATAGAGCGGAGGTACAAGATGTCTGCAGCCTGTGGCATCTGTCCCCAGACTTCCTATTGTGCTGTGGGAACAGCAGGAGTCAAAGTAGAAACTAAATTTTGGGGAAAAAAACCCAAACTACTGATCCCCACAGCGTAAAACCGTCACCAAAGCCGCTGCAAGGACAATGCTCTGAGCCCCAACGTCTTGCTGCTTCTCCCAGATGTTCAGTTGTTCTTTCCCATGACTTCCCAACTCCTGCAACGTGGGAGAAGGGTCCTTTAGCCTAAGAAACAGCGGTTTGAGTACTCCGTGCCTTTTTTCCTGTTACGTGTGTTGTCCCCTACCCAGGTGAAGGGGGCTGGGTGCTTGAGTAGCCATGGGCAGGGAAAGCGGCACGTCGTGCCTTGAGTATGTGCCAGCCGTAGTGTGGGTAGGCTAAAACACGCAGCCAGGCTCACTCTTTGCCCTGTGTTTCTATATTTAGCAGTATTTTCCCCTAAAACCTTCCTGAGAGGTCTCCAAAGTCCAGCACAGCCAAAGGACTAGATCTCAAGGTACCGAATAAGCAGCCTTTAGCTGATGGAGCGCTAGAGGTACGCTCATGTTAAAGGAGGGAGCAAACCTTATGAAAAGACAGCACACACAGGTACAACACCCATGTGATGGGTGCTTCTGTGTTTCAGAATTTCCAGGCAGTTTGCATCAAATTCTCTTTGAATATGCTGTTCCTGTTCACTGCCTTGTAGGAGCGCGCGTTCAAGTGTGCTGCACAAATATTTCTGTAAGCAACGTTTTTGAGCTCCGGTTGAGCGCCAACCCAAGGGGAAGGTCTGGCTTGTGACTCTCATAATCCTGTCCTGCGCATCTAAAGGTAGGTCTGGGGCCACAGTTTCATCGGCTGGTAAATGCGGTTGTAGGGCATGGCGGGCGTCCAGTTAAAAACAAATGTTGCAGCCACTGACAACGTGTATCATTGAAATGACAGAAAAATGAGTCTAAAAGTTCATTCCAAAAATCTGGAGGCAGCAAATCTATGCCAGCAGAGGTACCTTGCCAGGCAAGGCATATATTTATTTTTTTATTTTTTTTTTTTTTACTACTACCTTAAGCTTGTGCTGGAGCGGTGATCATCTGCTCTCCTGCAGAGGGCAGGAGGCCAGGGTGACAGCAGCGGCCCATTTGCCGAGGGCGATGGTCGCACCTGACCTAGAACAAGCGGTTGCTGTTGGGCAATCCCGCAGCCGGCAGTTCTGCGTGAACATCTCTGCTGAAGGAGCTCTGCTCTAGAAGAACGCTAAAAGTATTCATTTCTGTGCAAGAAATGAAGACACAGATCTATAGAAAATGATATGAGAGAAGCAGACTGTGAAATTCTGCTTTTTACCTAGAATTTTTGTTGTGCTAGCCACAACATTTGCCTTCCATGTACGTGACTGGGGAAACTGCTAATAAGCCAGGCCAGCTATAGCTGCAGAGTGGGTCTATGCCGGGTCAATCGGTTCTGTATTTAATTGATTAACTTTCTGTGTTGCTGTTTGAGTGGGGCTTGCTGGTGCTGTGCCGGAGGGAGGAGAAGCAGGAGGGTGGTCACGGGGCAGCCACGTTGCTGCCTGGAGCCCAACTGCCCCCTGCTCAAGGCGGGCGCAGGGTTCGGTCTGGGGTGGCAGAGCCATCGCCAAAGGGTGCCCTGGGTGTCCAGGGGCTGGGCTGCTCCACGGCGGGGGGGTGGAGATGCTTCAGGCGCCCGTACCCTCTACAGCCGATGTGGGAGAGCTAAAGCAAGGAGAAAATCTCGTATGGGCCAAACGGTAGGTAGTTTTTGCACGTGTCAGCAAACGAATGTGGAATACCAATTTTTTCAGCTCTAAAGGCTTGTAAAAGAAAATAAAATTCAAACTCGTGTTCAGAAATAAGCCTGCTATCCCTGCCCCCCAAAGGCAAACCCTGTAAAACTATTTCACTCCCATGAAGGTGCAAGGTGGGGGGCTTGGGGGTGAGGTTCTGGGGGGTGGGAGGTGTTGGGTCGTCTCCAGCCTTTTTGTGTTCCTGCTCCTTGCAGGACAACTCCTTTTTTCCTTAAGACAAGAAGAAAATAATTAACAGCTCATTTGTTCGAAGGCCAGGTTTATTTTGTTCTTTATAAATACCCTTTTTCCATTCCCTTTTTGAAGCTGTACATCTGCTATTGTGAACAACCCTTATTTCCAGGGCTAAAGAAGAAGTGCTGTGTAATCCAGTCACTCCTCTGAAATCTCATTTTCTGAAGTCTCTCGGATATAGAAATCACTGTCAGCAAACTCAGGAGCCTCTTGAAAGTTCTGAGCTGTGTGGGTGATTCTGACTTTAGAGCTGGGTTGGAGGAATTTGAGAGACAACGCAAAATAGACAAAATTGGCTCTTTTCGGTAAGAGCCAAGTGGAGACTCGTTTTCCTGAGACCTGTGAGACTTCTAAAAAGGCTCGCTCTAAAAGATCCTGATAGAAGGAATCCTCCTTAAGTTGCCTGTAAAAACAAAAGAAATCAGAGGTAAACATGGTATGTTAAACCTAAAAGTTCAGGAGCAAACAGGCTGTGTCCATGCAGATCGTTGACCGGAGGTGCTGTAGGCAAAAGCTGAGCCCCGCAGGGAGGAATTTCGTATTCCCAGAGGGCAAAAGTGAGGGGGAGAGGAGGAAAAACACTCGCACAGATGTGATGCTGTGTGTAACTTGCTGCCCGGGAGACTTTCTGTATGGATTAATGGATTTGAACCATTCTTCTTTGCTTATACCTGTAGTTCCTGTATTTGCTCGGGGTCCTGGCAGTTAAGACTCGGCAGAAACCTGAAGCCAAATGGGCTGTGAGCACAATCCGGTGGGATCTTCCTTTCATCTTCCCAGTCTGATGCATCTGTGGGTGTTTTAAATGTTCCGAATGCCGGGTGGCTAAACTTCCTGACTCTCAAAACATTTAGGAGGATGAGGATCGTGGTCAGAGCAGCGTTGAGGGAGGGACACTGCATTGGCAGAGCAGAACCCAACCGCTTGCCCAAGACATCTGCTGGGATCGGGTCTGGCAACGCGCTCCCGCGTGCGTCAGGGCAGCCGCTGGTCGCTAGGAAATCGAAGCTTGGACCCTACTCAGCCTCTTCAGCCGTTCTCTGAAATCGCTCTCTAAGTTTGGAAGAGCAGAAAACACTCGGGAGGAGCTTAAACCCTCGCTCTTGCCAGCGCTCACACACGGTTTCACGTAAGTCCTTGCCCTTTTTTCTTAATGGAAGCTGAGTTGCGGCAGAGCCTTCGTCTTGGTGATTCCTGTTTTGAAGTGGTGTCCCGGGATAAAGGGCTTTTCATTTCTTTTGAAGATGCTCCTGGAAGAAAACTCATTAGAGCAAACGCAGTTACAAATTGCTGTGGCTCTTGTGGTTTGACACCGGTTTGGAGAGCGTGATCGTGCAATGCAGCTTTGCTTTCCGCTTTGCCGTGCGGCACTAGGGCATATACCAGCCTGAGGCATCCCAGATGTGAAGCAGATGTGAATTATTTAGCTTCTGGGATGTGTGCTTTGCCTTTTGCCTTGCTCTGTAGTTTGACAGACTTGCAAGCCCTACAGACGAGTCCTTTACAGGCATCGGTTGCGATGGCCACGTGGCATGGGGTGTAGGAAACGCTCAGCTCCTGCTTTTTGCTTAGGGGAAAAGGCAATGCGGGAGGGTAGAATGCCCATAGAAAAGCCCACCACAGCCCACCTACGGGTAGGAAATGCGGGAAGGAAGAGGAGTCCTGCTGGATCCCCCAAATGTTAACAAACCTGGTGTTGAGGCAGAGCAACAGGATGAGCGAGCTCCCAGTTTTGGGGTGCTCTTGCAGAGCAGCATCGCGCTGGCGGCTCCTCCTTGGTTCCCCGGTACCAGCACTGCAGCAAACTCCCCACGGGCAGCGTCTGTGCCGGCAGCTGAGGCCGCTGGGTTCAAAACCAGCCTGGACTCAGAGATTAAAGCCAACAGACTGAAATACAACAACAACAGTAATAATAATCCACTGGAAGGGTGGCATCAGATGCAAAAGGTCTCGCTGCTTCCAGGTGGAAGTGATGAGTTGTTTCCCTGGCCCAGAGGGAGAGGAGTTAAAACCTTCTTTAACACTCAGGTCCTGAGTCAGCAGAGCGCGGAGGCGTCCGTTTGACATGCATGGATGCTCTCCAGAGCGTTACGGGCGCTACCCATCCTTCGAAAGCAAAGCATATAATTAAGAGCCTCTCTGAACTGGGGCCACCCCACTCCTCGCAGCATCGTGCCCCAGATTTCTGGCGTTTCACTTGTCCTGCCTCTTTTTGCCTATCGGCCCCCAGTCTGCCTTGAAGCGAAGCCGTGGGGCAGGAGGCTGCTGCAGGGCTGCCGGTGCCGAGAGGCGTTTTGGAAAGGCACGTTGGGAAAGTGGGGTTTGCTATAAAGACGTAGCGAATGGTGGTGGTGTGTTGGGGCAGGAGGTGAGGGGAAGGGATGGAGCATACGTTTGGGACCCCGCCTGTGTCACGCACCTAATAAACCAGTTACAGGTGAATAAATGCCCGCTGGTCCCTCTCCTGGCGTGCCCGCGGTTGGGAAGTGGATTTTATGGTCAACTTGAATGTTGGGCCTGGTGAAAGAGAATATATCTGATGTTTTCTATACAAACCTTTCATCCCTTGGTTAAAATGGCATTAATGGAATTTTTTTCTGCAATGGAAGTGATTCTGGGTATTGATGAGAGCAATGCAGGGCATGCATAAAAGCTTTCCCAGTAAATCAGTTGGCACTCTATGCCTGACAGGTTCTGCCGGGGTATTACTCCAACTATTGGGCTGTGGGGAGAAACAGGATTATTCCAGGGTTATTCCTGAAGCTTTAAATAAAGTACCGTAGGGTACATGTGCTTTATCAGGCTCTGAGGCTTTTGCCAGCAGAAATTCTTAGACCAAACTCATTACGGCTGATAGCTGAAAACAAGCTGTTGTTACTCAAAAATAAATAAGAAATGCCTGGTTTGATAAAACTCCATTTATTCAAAAAGGGCTGAGATAAACACACTTGAATTTATTCTCGCTTTCTACATTAGAGTAATTGCTTGGAATTACACCAGTTAAATTTGGTTCAGAGGAGATAAAAATTGGTCACCTGTTGACGGATAAAATATTTAAGCTTGTTATATAGTAATTTAACTTACTTGAGCAGCATAAAACACGGTAACCGAGACAGTGACATGGAATTGCTATCAACTGCAATTTGGGGCGGGGGGGGGGGAAGCTTGCAAACAGGTTCCCACATATACTGGGGTTTTATCTGTGTGTTTGAGTGCAAGCCTGTATGTGTGTAATTGCATTGTAAAATCTCTTAATTCGGATTAAATAAGTCATGTGCGTATATACCGACAGCCCGTCTGCTGTACTCTGCCTGGTAAGGATGGATTTAGGGGCACAGCACCCGGCACCCCTTGAAGCCCATTCCTCTGATCGGTGATCCACGGGCAGGAACCGGAGCAAAGACAGGGTTTAGGGCTCTGTGTTTCTGGAGAGCTGCAGTTCGGTCATATGTTGAGCTTCTGGGGTTAAAAAAAAGAAAACAACAAAAAAACCCAAACCAAACAAAAAAAGGGCCCTTTGCCCACTGTTTGTGGGAGACAGAAATACTGTGCTGGGCTTGGTGCGGGCAGATCTGGAATTGTGCTGCAAGTTTCTTAAAAATCTGCATCTGTAAACCAGCGTGTCAGCTAACGAGGGAAAGCAGAAGCTTTGAGAGCAAGGGGAGAGAGCGGTTTAAACGGGTGTGCTTTGCCAGTGCCGCGTGTTGAATCCCACTGCTGCCATAAAGCACGCGGCCGGCTGGGCTGATGCAAAGGGCAAAGAGTGGGGATGTTGCACATTAAAGCCACTGCTCCTGTCAAACTCTGCTTTATGGCTTTCCGAAGTTACCGTCTGCGCTGAACTCGGAGCACCCTGCTCTCCCCCTTCGTTAGTTTACCTACTATTAATGATAACTTATTTTCTCTCCTTCCTTCTCCCCATCCTGATTATTTTGGTGTCGTGCCGTGGGCGAGGAATTTCCTTTGTAGCTTAAGAAAGTTGAAAACCGATTCCTTGGGTATTCAGTGTTTCACAGTAACTGGTAACTTAAAACCTGTTCAGCGATGCAGAAAACCATCAAACCCACCCTTAACAGAATGACAGTCAGAAGCCTCGATAAACATTTTTAGTTTTCTCCCCCTGCCTGGCAGGACTCCCGCGGTATCACCACGCAGCTTCGGCAGCAGTCGGGACAGACGGGTCTGGCGAGTGAACTCCTACCCTCGGCGTGGAGCCGGTCGGTAGACAGGCTGTGGTTTTTACATTTGATGCTATGGCTTCATAAACATGGGTAACCAGCTCCAGCAGATGCCCAAATCGGAGATGGTTGTTAACGCAGACATCCTTGTGTCTACGCTGAATGGGTGGATGATGACATTTGCATACTACCGAGCTTCATCTGGAACCATGGGGCGATTTTTTATTTTGCACAAAACTGTATAAATTTGCTAAAGCATTCTCTCTTCAGTTCACAACTGAGCTTTTTATTTACAGCTACCCCGGTTTGCAGGCAGCATATCTTTCAGCAACCCTTTCCTGCGATGCAGCCGATTATTTTAAAGAGGGTCAAATCCATGCAATGACCTAGGGAGATAACTCCTGGTTGCCCAGGGCTCCTGGCGCCGGCCGCTGCGCCCGGGCAGAGTTTCTCCCTCGTGTCAGACCGCCTGTGTCCTCCACGGGCTCCTGGCCTCTCGCAGCGATCTGTCGTAAGGGAGAGTGGCAAAAAAAGAATTTTTCAGCTGGCAGTTTATGAAGAGCACGATGAGTGCCACGGTCAAGAGCAGAAAGAAAAACAGAATGATGTAAGTCACCAGGTCTGGCTTATTTATTTCCCCTTCTTTTAACACCCTGGCTGTCGACAGGTAAAAGGCGGAGGAGCTCACGGGTCTCGGTGTGCCGCTCAGGTAGGGCGTGTTGGTCTGAATGATCAGGTGGGCTTCGGTGGCACTGGTTGAATTCAGCAATTCACTATACATGTTCTTGCTTAAATTTCCTCCACGGTAGATGTAAAGCAGGAGAGCAAACACAGTCAGTCTTTGGCATAGGAAAGGAATAATGTTCCTGCTTGTAAGAGGCTGAAAACCAGCCGCATTTTGTCTAAAAGCAAATTAATTCACTTATATGGCTCAGTGACTTTCTTTTAAATCTTCTTGGCTCATATTTACAGCATTCATTCATCCACAAATACGAATCAAAAAAGATACAAGTACCTCGTGTCCTGGCCCTGGTTCCCCCCGCTTGCCTCTCCTGGGAAAATGCGCTGGATCATCCGCTGGGCAGCCGGGGGGTGGGCTGGGAGCCCCGGGAATCTGCTGGGAGCCCCGGGCTGCCGCTCCCCCTGCATGGGAAAGGCTCAGGGGCCGTGGGGGGAAGGCACGGTAGATTCCCAGCTGATCACCAGAAGCGGGATGCACACAAATCCGGGCTGAAACGGCATCGGCGGGGAGAGGCGGCTGCTGCCCGGAGATCCTGCGGAATCTGCCGTCGCGGTTCTCTGCCTCGGGAGGCTCCGTGCTGTGCAAATCCTGGTGCTGGGAAGCATTAGTTGACTTTCTTAATCCCAGTTAACGGTGCGCTGTGGAGCCAACGTTAAGAGGCTGAGCTTTCTGCTTGAGCTTTCAGGCACTCCTTTTGATCGCTTGGAGAAAAATGTGGGTTTTCTTAAAAAAAAAAACAAAAACAAAAACCAAAAAACCACAATCTGTCTTTGTTTAAAAAAGGAACCCCAGCGAAGCCCCCCTGTAAAGGGGAGGGAGGCTAGCTCTTGGGCAGGCTCCTCTCTGTCCTGAGCGGGGAGGAGGGGCTGTGCAGGGTGCTCTCAAACCTGACTTTTCCCCCCAGCGTGCCGCCGCTTTGCTGCCATGGGAAGGGGAGAACGGGGGGGTGGTGGTGGGGCGGTGGGGGGGGGTGGTGCTGGGGAGCGGGAGGGTGCTGGGGAGCGGCTCTGACGCCCGTGGAGTGCCTGGCAGCCGCGCGATGCTAAAAAGGAAGCGATCTCCCGACGCATCCCCGAGAGTGCCCGTGGCTCCGGCTAGAGGTTTGGAGCTGGGGGAGGGCAGCAGAGAATGGGACAAAAAGAAGAATATTCCATCAAACCCTTCCTTTCTTCCTCAGACCTTTAGTGTTCAAATCTAGAGCAATCAGAAAACGTCTCTTCTTTTTTTTTCTTTTCTTTTTTTCCCTTCTATGTGGTCCCCAGCACCTTCTCCAGCCTGACAATTAGCATGTTAATTTATTTTTTTTTTTTTCCCCCCCATCAAATTGCTTTTATGCTATTAGCTGCTGGCTGCTTGCCAGCCCGCTCCCGCAATCTCTCGCTCCCATGCATCAGATAAGCGCCGTTAATACTTTTATATTAATGTGTTGCAACTTGACAGGAGGGGAGGGGGCAGGGCCAGGGGCGAGGGGAGCGAGGAAGAGGAGGAGGAGGAGGAGGAGGGGAGCACCGGGTCACTGGGCAGGCGAAGGGGCAAAACACCACCTCCGCTCCCAGGGTGCTGATCCAAGCAAACGTTACAAGCTGCTTGTGATGAGATATTGCAGCCAGCAGTCCCGGGTGATTAAACGTTTCAATTAGCATAATAAATGTTTCTGCTGGGAGAGGGGGAATGAAGAGAGGAGAAATCTTCTGGTCAGTTAGATTTACATAAAATAAAGCCTCTGCTCGAGGGCAACGCACTCGAAGGCCCTCGTCAGCGAGTTCCTTGTCTCCTGCCAAGCTCCCGGTGCTCCAGTTAAACCCCGTTTGCCTCCAGTAGCTCTGCTGGGGCGGTTGGAGGCTGTCACATCCCCACTCGCATCCTCCTGCCTCTGCCCTCAGAAAAACTATGGCCCGTGTGCCCACCTCCGAGTCTTGGGGCCATTTTGCATTCAACAAGGAGATTTTCCTTTAAGGCTTTGCTGATTTTTTTTTTCTTTTTTTTTCTTTTTTTTCTTTTTTTTTCCTTTTTCTATTTTTTCTTTTTTTTTCTTTTTTTTCTTTTTTCTTTTTTCTTTTTTCTTTTTTTTTTTTTTTTTTTTTCTTTTTTCTTTTTTCTTTTTTTTCTTTTTTCTTTTTCTTTTTTTTTTTTTCTTTTTTTTTTTTTTTTTTCTTTTTTTTTTCTTTTTCTTTTTTCTTTTTTTTCTTTTTTCTTTTTTTTTCTTTTTTCTTTTTTTTCTTCTTTTTTCTTTTTTCTTTTTTCTTTTTTCTTTTTTCTTTTTTCTTTTTTCTTTTTCTCTTTTTTTTCTCTTTTTTTTCTCTTTTTTTTCTCTTTGCCCCCTTTTTCAGCTGAAGTGAGCCAAGTCCTCCGCGTGCCACTCTCCGGGGAGGCTGGGGGGGTCTTTCCCTGCCCGCAGCTAACGCACCCCTGAGCCGCATCCGCTGCCTGCCCAGCTGCAGCAGTGACACCGATTTCCTCTGTGCGGGTTTCAAGAGCACAGGACACGGAGGGGGGCAGCCAGCATGGGGGCTGGAAAAATCAAGAGTCATAAAAAAGCTCCATACAATTTGCAACTGGTTTACCCATCGCGTCTCCTCGAAATAGGTGGGCAGCAGCACGACATGGATGTCGGGAAGGCGGGATGCCTTCCCAGGACCATCCCCTCGTCAGCCCTCTCCTCCCTGAACCGGTTTTGAGTTTAACCAAACTTTGCATCCTTTTTTATTTATTTACGTTACTGGTTTTTTTAGCCTGTAAGAAAAGCAGGAAGGCATCTGGGGGCTGAGTCCTGTAAATAGTGGGGACAGTCTTAATGTTTAACATACTTTTGCAAAAAATTTGTTATAAACAGCTTCTCTGCAAACATTAGCAGCTCTGCATCGAGGGGGGCTGGGGGGATGCTACAGAAGATGTGCGTGAGGGTGGTAGCTGTGTTTTCTCCCTGCACAGCAGCGTGGGTTTTGGCAGCCCCTGGGGCTCTGTGTGGTGGCTGGGAGTCAGGAGAAGGGAAGGGCTCTGCCAGGGCGGCTCCTTGGTGGCCATGTGCTCATCTTCCAGCTCTCTGGAGCCCACGGGGAGCATTCCCCTGAGCCCTGGGGGTGTCCCTGGAGGGGTCTTTTCCAACCAAAGTCATTCTATGATTCTGTTTAGGCACAGGGTTTAGTGGTGGGATGGCAGGGTTAGGTTAAAGGTTGGACTCGATGATCTTAAAGGGCTTTTCCAACCAAAGTGATTCTATGATTCTATGGTGGCGCCAATGGGACAGGCACCCCGCTGCGGGGAGGCTGCTCCACCAGGTCAGCGCCTCTGTACAACCTCGTGTGGCTGCAAACACGGGGGGGCCCCCTCTGAGCCTCCTCTTTCCACCCCTTGGCACAGAGACGGAATCTTTATTTTTTTTTTATTTTTTTTTTTTTTTTTTCCCCCTTTTGCTCCTACAAAATGTTACCTCCCATTCGTGCAAGGTTTGTTTTCTGCCCTGAAGGTACAATAGTTCAGCTCCAGGGCTGGCGCTCTGGGTTGAGCGCTGTTGGCAATGGTCACGGTCCAACCGCCCGGCGCTGGGCTGAATCCTCGGGGTGTTTAACAAGCGCCCTGTGTGTGCATGGGCCGGGGAGCGTGCAGACCTCCCCCAGCTTTTTGGCTGGCTGAAGCTGATCTAGAAGCTGATTAGAAGCCCTGGGAGTAAAGCAGATGTGTTTGCTGCAGCACTGTACCCAGGGTTAATCTCCGAAAAGCTAAATTGCCATAAGTAATACCTTAATTACAAAAGTAAGAGCTGATCCTTTCCCTTTGTTCTCCTTGATTTGGAAAAGCATTTAAAATATTTAGTTCCTTGTAATTTTTCCTCATTAACTTATTTCTTACTTAGTAGCGTTGTTGTTGTTGCTTGCTTGCTTTTTTTGTTTGTTTGTTTGTTTTTTTAAAGGTTTCCAGCATTTAATGACTTGCTTCGTTAGCTTTTTAACGTGCACTGGCAGTGGGGCCGCGAGGACAAGCGCAGAGCCTCTGACATGGCTGGAGTTTAACAATAATAAACCTGGGAATGTTGTAACTTCCTGGCGTGCTCGGGAGCTGGGTCAGCATCGCCGGCCCTGGTGGCATCCCGAGGCCAAGTCCTGGGGCTGGCGAGGCTCTCTGCCTCCTCCCGACCCTCCCCTGCCGGCATGTCTTCCCCCAGCTGCATTCAGGAGCAAGAAATTTTGTCTTGGAGGTGTTGGAGCCTCCTGGAGCCCCATCTGCCTCTAAGGAATTTACTGGCGGTTGGGGTGACTGGGTGGTGGTTCTGGCCTGAGCTCGGTCCAGTCTTGCCATAGCATGAAATAACTATTGGCATAAACTATCCCGAGCGGGAAGAAGGGAGAGCGGAGCCTGCGCTCCTCAGGACCATCCGGCTGCTGCTCTCCGGGCTGGCAGGGCCATTGGGTTTGCTTTTAGCAACCCTTCAGCCAAGCCACCCCCAAAGACCATGCAAACCCTGGCGGGTGGGAACTGCTCGGGGTTCAGCCACGCTGCGAAAGGCTGGAGCCTTTCCCCATTTGCCGACTGGTAAATAATGCATGAGCTCTCTCTCACATGCTTACGCAACCCCTGCCATGATAAATATCAACTGAGGGAAATGAAAGTGGAAAGAAACATTATCTTTCTCAGTAATGCAACCATTTACAATCTGCGTTACGATCCTTCTGCTCTTAGGAGCGAGCGGCGTTGGAGGGGGATGTTTCTATTAGCAGACCAGAATGCAACAAATCACGGGCTGTAACTTTCCAGTGCTGCATAAAAGCAGCCTTAAAACCCTATAAAGGAAAGAAAATAAAGATAATATACACAGATGATTTCCTTTTTTAATCACTCCAAAAGAAAATACTTATTTCCAGGTGCCTAAGAATCAGACACTAAGGACCATATTTTCAAATGCAGGGACATAAAACTAAGCACTAGACGCCTAATCGGGGGATCCTGCCTTTGGTGCTTAAATATGGGGCTGGATGCCTGAGGAAGTTGGCCCAAGTGCAGAGACGCCTTGAAATTATTTTGTTTCGAAAGAGCCTGTGTGTGCTCTTTAAAACTAACTTCTAACGTGAGGTTTCCCGGGGCAGGTTTGCAGAAGCAGAAGCGTTTAGAAAGTTTCCAGAGAAGCCTATGGAAAAGGGAGCTTGTGTGCATTTTTATCAGAGCTGCATCCGAATCCCCTGTTCTTCTCCAGGTTGTGAGGAGCATCGTGATTCACCAAGACCCGCTCCATCGGAGGATGGGGAATAAGCATCCTGCGCCTCCTGCCATCCAGGTAAGCTTTGCCATGCTCGGGGGCTGTAGGAGAATAGCTCAGGCTGGTGCACAGCATCCCAGCTTCCCTGTGCTCCCCTCACCGCTCCAGCAGCTCGACTGAGCTTCGGGGGGGTTTTGCAGCGCTAGGGGCTTCACCCCTGGCAAAAGGGTTTGTGTCCATGTGTGGTGGATACGTGGATTCGCCGTGGCCTGAAAAAAGCCTCTGGTTTTCTCTTTGCAATAGCTTGCTCGGTGTGCACAGAAGGGCAAGCACAACTTGGCAGAGTTTCAGGCAGCCAGGGGTGCGTGGGCAGCCAGGGGATGCAGCACCGGTAGATCCGTGCGCGTAGAACGTGCGCAGGAGGGTGCTTGGGAAGAAAAAGCAAAAAGTGCAATTGTTGGGAAAGGTCGTCTTCGGTACCTCCCTTACCCCACCCATTTCTAGTCACGAGGAACTGGTTTGTGAGCTGAGCTGGGCTCAGGTCATCGTGACCGACCGTCAGCCTGGTCCCCGATGGACACGGGCTGCTGCCCTGTGGGCTACCTGCGTGTGTCAGCTGGTGGCCGGGGCAGCGCTGTCTCTGCGGCACGGCCGTGCTCCATGGGGCTGCTTCCCAGTCCAGGCTGTCGCTTCCCAGGGTGATGCATCCAAGAGGGGGTACGTGCATTAACGGGGCTGCCTGCTGTAGGCAGTGTCTGTCTTCCCAGCGTTTAACCACAGTTGTTGGGGGTTGAATTTTAGTTAAGGAAAGAAGGGAGGCAGTTACAACTCACCGTGAGGTTTCAGTTTTGCAGACGCTTTGCTTTCGGTGCTAGCAATCCCCTACCAACCTGCAATATGGACAAAAGGCAACGTCTGTCCCATCCTGAATCTGCTCTCTGGGGATCAGAAGCAGGTTTGGGGAGGCTGTGGGGAACTCACATTTCATGGCTCTTCTCATAGGGAATAAAATGAGTCCTTCTCCAGGCTGCTGCAGAAACCCCATCCCACCCGTACACAACCCTCCTCCTCCCGTTCCACTGGTATGCCGTAAAACTTCCCGTTTAACCATAGTACTAGCTTCACTGCAGGGAATTCGGATCAGGAGGGAGTGGGGCGTCCCTGTCATATTTTGTGAAAGAGTTGGACCTTCGGCTATAAATCCTCTTCCTCTGGCATTTCCCTGCTTCTCCCTACCTTCATTTTGCCAGCATTAGGTGTTTGGGAGGAGGCAAGGGTTGTTCGGGAAGCTTCACGGATCATCACAGGGTTCTTTCATTAGCAGAGCTTGTCTGTACTCGTGGCTTGTTGCTTGTGCGACTCGCCTGTCTGGTGTCAGAAATGTTTCCTCCGCTCTCGCAGGTGCTGGGGCATGGCCTGGCGGTGGTGGGAAGCCGTGGCTGTCAGACAGCAGATGACAGGTTGGGCAGACAGGGTTCCTCTTTCTTCTCTGGTTATCCATTTTTGGCTTTGGTTTTTTTTTAAGGTATCTGTTGACTGTAAATTTTGAGGGCAGTCAACTGCAGGTAACGCGGGCGAGTTATTAAACCTAGGTGATCCCCTAGATGTACGTATGGAAGTTACTTTTACAGCCCAGGGGCTGCATGTGTGCCAGGGCTGGATTTCTCTCTCTGATTGGGTTCTGTGCAACCCAGCGTCTTTCACAGCCTCCTTCCCAGGTTGAAAAATGGCCTTGATAATCCTTCCTTACCCTGCAGGTGGCCAGAGGATTAATTACTGAAGGTGGCAAGGTGCTCCAGTGCAGTACCAAAGACTAAAGAACCATCTAAATCAGGGTGGCAGAGGGAGCTGAACCCTGGGAACAATTTAATCAAAATCTTAATAGGTGTCAACGCTCTCTGGAAAGCTGAACCTTCGTCCCATTGCTCTATCACAGCACCTGTGTCCCAGCTAGGTGGTCCTCGCCTCCAGGCAGCATTAGGGTTTGCTCACTGAGTTAATAAAGCCAATGTGTTGCTGAAGGTTGGTTATTTGGCCTCTGCTCCCAAGTAACAAGCGACAGGATGAGAGGAAACGGCCTCGAGTTGTGCCAGGGCAGGTTTAGGTTGGACATTAGGAAAAATTTCTTCCCTGAAATGGCTGTGAGTCACTGGAAGGGGCTGCCCAGGGAAAGGGTCGAGTCCCCATCCCTGGGGGGATTTAAAAGCCGGGCAGACGAGGTGCTGAGGGACAGGGTTTAGTGGTGGATAGGTATGATTGGACTCGATGATCTTAAAGGTCTTTTTCAACCCAATGATTCTATGGTTCTATGATTTATTATTGGTCTCGGCGTGAGCTCAGCCTGCTTACAGCTTTCGCTCAGAGAAACAACGCTCATATAAATGGGGCTGACTTGCAGGTCCGTGGGAGCCCCTCGGTGATAGGAACAGCAGATCAAATTAGAGAGCAGCACATCACCCTTCTCAAACTGGGCATAAACTTCAGAGTTTGAGATAGTCTTTGTTTGGGGAATTACCCGACTCAGCGTGGCTGGCTACCGCTTTAAGGCATATTTCCATCTATGACTGCAAAAAAATTAAAGGCAAATTGAACGCGGTGTTCCTCAGCAGGCCAGGGAATTGGGGAGTTTAATTGTTTGCGTGCTGCTTGATAAAGAAAAACAGTTTTATAATTTCTAATTTGTCATTCATAACAGTCGAACTCAACAAATGACATTGCTCGCTGTTTTTCACTCAAAGGCCTATTTGGTGTTAAGGTAGAAACCTTCTGTAAAGCACAGGGAGCATCTCTGGAAGCAGGGGATGGACGGGGCTGCCTTGGCCACTCTTGGTCCTCGGCAGAGCCAAGGTTTCCATCAGCTGAACTCTTGTCTCCCAAACTGAAGGCAGTCACCTGTATGATGGCAGAACAAAAGGATTTGGGGTTTTGGTTTTTGTTGTTGGTTTTTGTTTTTTTTTTTATTAAACCCTTTATTAAGAAAAACAGCCTCTTCCCTTTTTTTCTGCTCCCCAAACCCATCTGCAGATGCACAAGGGAAGGGTAGAGATGTAATTTCAATTCCTACAGCAGAGCTGCTCTGAAACATTTGCACTGCTCCCCGAATATATTCACCCAAAAAGGAGAAAAAAGGCCCATGGACCTGTACGCCAGGTTTCTGCGTCTTGTTCCTTCTTCTGTGGCAGAGTCTGAATCCTGGAGAAGGACTTAATATATATTATCTGTGGTCTATAGTTGGGTGCCATTTAATTATGTGAGTGACTACATAATGTCCCTGCCTGGAGCATGCCCAGCCTTGAATCTGTCAATTTTTCTCATGTTTCAGGTTTCTAAGGTTCCCCATAAACCTCAGAGCACCCTCCCTATAAACCTCAGAGCACCCTCCCCATAAACCTCGGAGCACCCTCTCCTTGCATCTGTGGGAGGTTTCTGGTCAGGCCTTCATGGAAAGCAAGAAGGTTTGCTTTAGGTTATTTGTGTGTTTGTATGAGCCACAGAAGAAAGAGGAAAGCCCAGCTGCCAGGCAGAGATGGGAAAAGAGATCTGTGGGCAGCAAGCCTGGTCGGCAACATCTGCTGGAGGGGAAATGGCTCTTGCTCATCTTCTTGGTTCTCCTGTTAGCCTGGCTTAACCTTGTAAGGCCTCCACTAACTCTGATGGCTCGGTGTCTTTGGCTCACTGCCAAGTTATTATTAGCCTGCAGTTATTATTAGTCGAGACAAAGTAAGCTGCCCACAGTTGCCAAATGGGATGGGATGCACCATGCTGGAGCTGCCCGTGCTTTGGGAAGCCTTGGAGAGTGGCTCCGTCGCAGGGTGGTGGCTCGCCTGAGAGGCTGCAGCACCCTGGGGTTTGCTGGCCACCACCCAGGGGAGCTGTAAAATGTCCTCAGCAAAGATGGGCTGAAACTTATGCTTATTGACTTAGAAAGAAAATCTGTCAGCACATGAACAAGGGTTATTTTAATAATCTAAAATCTTATTGCTTCTGGGACATCTGCTCTTTCATGGAGCAAACAAATGGGTTTTAATTTCATTGCCATAACTTCATGGAAATAAATGTAAAAAACTCAAAAATTTTTTTAAAGGAAAGCTGCATGAAATATAAAGCAAATGGGAAAACCTCAAATCTCAGCCCCTTGAAATATTTGCAGCTAATGCCCCTGCTTAGTAAAACAGAGCTTCACCTGACTTGACTTTGCGGGGGGGGGGGGGGGCAGAGCTACCAAGTGCTGTTTCTTTTTGAGACAACACAGGGAGATGTTGTTACTCAGTGATGTTCCTTGCCTGGATAGAGGCCAATGCATTCCCCTTGTATTTGAAGTTGACAAGGTGGCCATGAGCCAGCAGGGTGCCCTTGTTGCCAAGAAGGCCAATGCCATCCTGGGGTGCATTCAGAGAACCATGGCCAGCAGGGTGAGGGAGGTTCTCCTCCCCCTCTGCTCTGCCCTGGGGAGACCCCACCTGGAGCACTGGGTCCAGTTCTGGGCTCCCTGGTTCAAGAAAGATGAGGAACTCCTGGAGAGAGTCCAGAGGAGGGCAACAAGGATGATAAAGGGACTGGAGCATCTCCCCTATGAGGAAAGGCTGAGGGGGGATCTCATCAACACCTACAAATATCTCAAGGGTGGGGGTCATGAGGACGGAGCCAGACTCTTCCCAGTGGTGCCCAGCACCAGGACAAGGGGCCATGGGCACCAACTGAAGCAGAAGAGGTTCCAGTTGAACGTGAGGAAGAACTTGTTGACTTGGAGGGTGCCCGAACCCTGGCCCAGGCTGCCCAGGGGGGCTGTGGAGTCTCCTTCTCTGGAGATCTTCAACCCCCGCCTGGACACTGTCCTGTGCCCCCTGCTCTGGGTGAGCCTGCTTGGGCAGGGGGGTGGCACTGGGGGAGCTCCCGAGGGCCCTGCCAACCCCTGCCAGTCTGGGATTCTGGGATTCTGTAATTAGTTCTGAACCTATGCTGGTGAGAAACAGAGTGCTGTGTCATTATTAAAATTCATGCTTTATTAGCAGGACAGTGAGCGTGGTCGCTGGGAACTGCAGGCTCAAGGACTTTTAACTTTGGTTAATAGGGGAACTGTCTCACTCTTGCCATCATTTAACCCGTTGCTAAATTTTTAAGTAGAGAGAAAGGTTGTGGTCGTGAAGAGAAATTACTACGTTGAGATCTTAAAGAGAAAGGTTGTGGTCCTTCTCAAAGGCTGCATCAGGCAGCTGTTAATGATGAATGCTCATTAATGATAACAAATTGTCTGCCATCAAATCCCTTTAACTGAACTTTTGAACTGAACTTCAAAACGGCAGCTTTGACAAATAGAAGAGGGACTGTCCCTTTTAAAATGCCGGGGATGTGTCTCTCACGGCATCCGGGTTTAAAATTAAGCAAAATGACTAATGAAGTTAAGAAACTCATTCTTTAGAAGATCAAAGTCATAAAATTCTGTTAATTCCCTTTGAGACAAAACTATGCATTATATGGCTAAGAATTGAATGAATTATGGCTTTCCCAGTACATTTTTATTGCATTTTAAAGCTCTCTGGTTGTTCCCTAAGCCAGCCTTCCTTTGTATTGTGTTGAACCTAATTTGCTGAAGTGTCAGGGACCTAAATAAAAATCTCTAGGACAAAACAAAATATATAATCCTCCTAACATATTCTTCTTAAGAACCAAACACCCTATTCCTCTTTAATAAAGCCCAGCACAGGCTGTTTGGTTTAACAGAGAGCTCTGCTGGGGGCAGAGCACACAGGGTCCACGGTCATGGGCAGAGGGGGGTAAATCTTGGGGGGTTTTTTAGGGTTTATACTTCTGGTTATCTCCACCCTGAGCTGCCTTGATCTTCTCTTTTTGTGGTTCGAGACTCTTTGCTGAATGTTTGTAGGGTAAATTTCAGTGGAATTTCTTAAAATCAGCCTTCCCAAGTGTATTTTTGTGTCCCCATCCATTTTGGGGGAATCCTGGAGCGTAGGGAGGGCCGGAGAGGTTTGGCTGCTGAACCCAGGGAGCGCAGGTACCACGTGTGCACACACGGTCGTGATACAAGGACGTTTGGCTGTAGTTTTTATCTTGCTTTAACTGGAGTTTTTAAGGCTGCCAGTGCCAGGTTATTCCGAGGGCCGCTGCCATTGCTTTGCCCTGCCCAGCATCGCATTTGCCCGCAGTCTCGTGGCTCGATGTGGTGCCCACCCTGCAGCCTGGAGGTGCTCATCTTTTCAATCACCGACAGATTTCCACAGAAGTGTTTTTTCCCTTTGATATTTAAAAAAACCCCAACAAATTCTCGTAGGATGGAAATATCGCATCAATATTTTTAATGGTTATTTAGAGAGCGAAGTGTTTGGATGAGCTTGAAAATACCGCTGGGTACCTATTTGCATGTGTAGGTGCCTAAATATCTGAGAAAAGCGACCATCTGGTGTCTCTGGACTTGGATCCTCAGAAAATATTTAGACTCCCGAAACGAAGGGAATTTAGGCATATACATTTCTTTTGATGATTTGTTCAACTCTTAATGTCTCTGTCTCTAATGTGCAGAGGAAGAATATACAAAGGCTTAGACAGGCTCTGATGCCTTTGTCCTGTCTGGATGTGTTTTCCAGGTACCATTATGGAGGATTAGCAGGAAAAACCCCCTATGTTTTGTACAGGTGTTCTGCTATTCTGCCCTTCACTTTTGACACACAGCTGAGCTTTTACTTTATAAAATAAATAATTGCTTACCTAGCGCCTAAGTAGTATTGCCAATCACTTCTAAGTCAATTCATTCCTGGAAGAATTTTGAGCTACCTCGAGCTGCTTCTCCTCCTTAAAGATTTTTTTCCTTCCATCCTTTTCTAATAGAATTTCAGATTTGGTCTTCTAATTTATGTGAAACGCCTGGCTTGGCCGTCAGAGACCTCTTGTGTTCCAGCCTCAGTGTGCTGGAGTGCAAACCATTTTTTGGTGTTAGAAACCCAAAATCAATCCTGCTTTATGCGTGCCTTTGCTTGGTGCAGAGGCCAGGAGCATTCGTACCCTGATGCAGAAGATTTTCTGGTCTGTGCATGGTGCCGCTGCTGCAAAGCAATAGGAAATCCTGTGATTCGGAGCTAAAGACCAGATTTTGCCAGATTTGGGAGGAAGTTCTCCCAAAAGAGATCTGGGTAACTCCCGGTGGGTGACTGCCAGCGTTTTGGGGTGTTTCATGTTTGTCACTAGGTTAAGGGAGCCCTGAGAAACACTTGGAAAAAAAAGCTACTCCTAAACCCAGAAGTTGTTCCAGCTTCCACAGGGGGAAGCCTGGGTCAGGGAATTAGTAAAATTATTATTCATTTCAGCAGTGGTTCTTTAAATATAGGACAATGTATTAATTCGGAACCTGTTACATGACCATTTTCCTGCAGTGTTGGCGGTATTTACTGCCAAAATTAATTAGATACTCATTGATGCTGGGCCAATTCCCTGACTTGCACATTGACAATCAGATAGAAATCCAAATGTGCGCCCACGCTCTAAACCGTTTTCTTTCTCTCTGACACCACCAGAAGCACATGACACATCTTGTGGATCATGTGGAAGAAAATCAGATATTCTCTCCTTTTCGCTCCAATGGGAAAAAAAAAAAAGGCCCATGATTCTCAACTGTATAATCGTTTCCTATAAAATAAATTACTTTATCTGTCTTAATACTGTCACACTTCTGTTCTCCAGCGATCTACTTCTTCCATCTGTGTGCATAACTGTAATCTTTTCTACACCTACTCTATGTACTCTCAAGTGTCAAAATCCAACCTCAATCATTCCTGTCATTAAGTCTCCTGTTCCTGACGGGATAGCAGGCGAAACCTCACAGCCCTCAGACCTCTCGGGCTAATTTCTGAGCTCGCTTTGTCGAGTTGACACAAGCTGTCAGAAATACAACGTGACTGAGTTTGGGTTTGGTTGGGGGTTTTGTCGCCTGAAATTTTCTGCTTGCTGCTCTTGAGACGACTGGGTATTTTATTGCTCTGTGTCTCTCGCCTCCGTCACGGCTACTGCTGCAGCTAAGCGTAACTTCAGGAGGTATCCACATTACCCAAATCCTGTGGAACTTGACTTGATGTTTCTTATTGAGTAATTCTGTCTGACTCATGCTTTCTTCTCTGATAGAATTTTTTACGCTCATTTGCAGAATATTGTTCAGACAGTGGAGCTTCCTTACCCAAATCACCATCTTTTGTGGCGAGAGTACAGTCGCTTTCCTCGTTCACAAAGCCCTTGCGGGAACAACGGGGTGACCCATAAATTATGACCATCTTGTTTTCCTTAAAATACGGCTTATCCTTGGCTAAACGAAATAAGGGCAGGAAAAAAGAAACCCTCTTGGAAGCTACGCATCTTCATAGCTTAATGTAACAGCGTGCCTCTCCTGCTGAGCCCTGACCTATTTTGCTGACAAAATGCACTCATTACCTTCCCCCAAACACAAGACTGTCGGAGCCTCAGGAATTCTTCACCTCGGGATCCAACATGTCAATCACTAACGAAGGGTCCGGCAGTGGTTTCCCCGGGAATGGCTCTGCCAGGCGCTGCGCTCCTTATCGTGTCTCATGCAAATGCCCCCTCTGCTCCTACAGCTGCCGTTTGGATAATTTCTTGTCTCTGCTCCAGATTTCAGCCTGCCCTCGGCATCCACCCCTCAAATTCGGCGCTTGATAAATTTTGCCATCTTGTGAGAGATTTTGATACTTTTTTGGACGGATTTTTTTATGAGCGCAATTAAAATGTTTTGCTCTGCTAGTTCAGAACCCTTACGCCTTTTTTTTTTTTTTTTTTCCCCTCCTTTCTTTTTTTATTATTGAAAAGGAATCCTATTCCCTTACCCAATATATTATGTGCATTAGAACTTGGTGGGATGCCTGCCCATGGAGAAACAGGAGACAAGAGATTAAGCATCAACAGCCGTGGGAATGTCCTCCAACATATGGGACAATTTGGCAATTATCCAGTCTATATTACATAAAACATAAAATAATGCAGCTCTGCTAAAATGTGTAAGTAGAGAGGAGGAAAATGATGGCAAATGACTGCTCCCAAAGATAAAGGTCCTTTACTGTACATTCATATTTTTTGGCTCCTCAAAAAATGCCTGAAATCGGCTGGTTGAATTCGAGTTTGTTACATAGCAAAGGCTCGGCTTTGGAAGGTGTTTACTGATAACAGAAAAGATGTTTGCAGCATAAATACCCACAGCGAAGAATGATGTGCAAGTGTGTGGCTGCAGGGACTGGCTGTAAAAGGAAGCCTGCGCTGGGCTAACGCTGCTCCCGTTGGAGTTGGGGGAAAATTCCCATCGCGTGTCAGAAGGCAGAAGGGTAAGCTGTGGCCTTTCAACATCCTCCCACTCTCAATGTGTGGTATTTTATGTCCAAATGAGGCAGGCGCTTACGCTTCCAGAGGGGTGAAGTCATCAGAGCAGAGCAAATTTACAGCAAGGAGATCTGTAAAGTTACGTACAGAATAGATCTCTTTTGGAGAAGAGGAGGCTGAGGGGAGCCCTTATCGCCCTCTACAACTGCCTGACGGGAGGGGGGAGCGAGGTGGGGGTCGGCCTCTTCTCCCTGGTAACGGATGATGGGACGAGGGGGAATGGTCTGAAGTTGCACCACGGCAGGGTTAGGTTGGACATTAGGAAAAATTTCTTCACCGAAAGGTTTGTCAAGCACTGGAAGGGGCTGCCCATGGAGGGGTCGAGTCCCCATCCCTGGGGGGGTTTAAAAGCTGGGCAGACGCGGTGCTTAGGGACAGGGTTTAGTGGTGGGATGGCAGGGGTAGGGGAACGGTTGGGCTTGGGGATCTTAAAGCTCTTTTCCAACCTAAACGATTCTATGATTCTATGATAAGGAAAAATTAGGGCATTCTCTCTGGCCAGCAATGGATGTTGAGTTGGATGCTACGATACGGTGAATGGGATGGGACAAGTCTGCAGAAGACCCAGCGCAGAGCTGTGTCCACTGTCACAATTTTGGTCAGAATTTTTTTTTTGTTTTTTAGTGAACCTGATGGTTGCTGACTTGTCTTGAAAATCTGTGCTGCAGCCCTCAAACACATTCACATTCTTGGTTAAGCATCACAGCACTCTCATGTAAAGACTTGAGTTTGTCCATCAGGTTGTGCGTTTGCAACTCACAACCAAAGGCACCGGTCGCAGCGCTCTGGTCCACGAGGAGCTTGGGCTTCTCGAGAGGACAGCGCGGCAGAGCTGTGAGGAGCCTCTTCCCGGCTGATGCGGGGAGTCTCGGCACCTGCCTTGGTGCTGGGGAAATGGCTGAAGTTGGTGGAATGATCATCCACTCCTGTGATTTCTACAGGGAATTGGTTTTTTTCCCCCAAATTGCTTAATGTTGTTGAACCTAATAACGCATTGGAAAACCAGCTTGCATGCATAGCGATTTAAGGACCCTGAATTAATTTGCAAATTCCCTCCGGGAGCTGATCCAGTGTGTAATTTCCTCCCTGAAATGGGAACTTTCATTTACATTAAGGAGTTTTATTGCACATTTATCGGCTTGAAATTTGGGCACCATTGTATTCTTGGGAAGTAGAACTATTGTTTAATAATATATACCATTATTTTTAAAAATGTGTGTGTCTGTAATTCAAGAAGATGTGTACAGAAGCGGCAGAGTGAAGATCAAGGTATTTATAGACCATGTGTTTAACAATATAGCCCAAATGATCAGTCTTGGAGTATTCTATGGCACTAAGGTATAGCCTCCCACATATTAAATGATCAGAAGTCGCCCTTTGCAATACTTTACTCGGTACTTACAGATTCATTTTGTATGGTGCTTTGCCTGCTTATGATATTGCTTTACTTTGGATTTACAGGACTCATCCTTGCACGTAGAAAGAAGCTGCCTGCACTGTATTTTCTAGGAATAAAAAGCCATAATCTGCTGTACTTGGGTTAATAAATATTTTATTATTCACAGTTTCAAATATTCTCCTGGTGAATCTCAGCAGCTGCACTTTCTGAAGATAATGCCTGAGCCGAGGATGAAAGTTGTGCTCTGAGTTATGAGAAAGAAATGCAGCCCAGCACTGCCCTTCCTCAAGGAACCCCCAAACAGTTGCCAAAGCGCTGCTGGGTTTTTCCTCTCACTGCGGTGTGCTTCTACCCGCTGCCACGGGTGGTATCGAGAGAACTTTGTGTATAAGAAATAAGTGACATGTAATAAATTACTCCTCTCTGAACTTACAGGAGCCTCAGCACCTCCCATGGCAGCAGAGCCAAACGTTGATCAGCCCTGTGCTGTTCTCGCCAAGGAATAACGTGGAGCTCCTCGGCCAGGAGGTAACTCTGTGGCACCACGGTGGAGGGATGGTAACCAGAGTGCCTTTGGTCCCACTGCTCTGGGCTCCCCAGGGTCTGCCGTAAGGGGTGGGAGAGGGTGGGGTGGTAGATGAGGAACTTCATCCTAGCACCATCCAGGGCCATCTTGACCCAGGGGTGCTGAAGAAAATGGTTCACCCCACACCTAGATGGCTGGGTTAAAAAATCTGGTGTGATACGCAAAATAAAAGGGGAGGCACTGGGGTGTAGCTCAAACCCCAGTCCGCCCCTGGAGTCCTCTTGTCAGTGGTGGGTCGCCACTGCCTGCCTGCCTCACGTCGAGCTGGTCCTTACTCTGCAGTCGCGTTCATTGGTTTCGCCAGGGCTACTCACACGCCTAAGTACAAACTGCTGTAATGGCGAGAGAATCGTGCCCTAATCCCTAATCCGTGCTGCAGACCTCTTTGTCCATCCCCGAAAAGTTTGATGCCGTCTACTCAGAGTGCAAAAGTGGATTGTGGTCAAAGATCTGGGGCTTAGCTGAAAGACTTGGGTTGGTTGGTTTTTTTAAAAAATAAATTGTAAATCTACCTCTCAAAAATGCTGCAGGTTCACTTTTTGGATATGCAATTTTCATTCTGTTGATTTTTTTTGACATATGGTTATGTGCAGCATGTAATGGCAACCTCCATCCATTTACACCTTCCAGAAGGCAGTAACTTCAGGAGTTAATGCAGAATTATTTTTAGTATGTATTCAAGTTTATTCATGCTGAAAGGTGGTACTTATCTTTTGTAATTTTAGAGTAGTTATTTGAATAAAAACATAAGTATAGTTCCATTTTAACTGCCATGTGACATTTGGGAGCTGGTTAAAACCTCTCCCAAGATGTAAAAATCTCAGCGTTTTTTTCTTTGCGAGATCTCAGCGGTCCATGCAACGCCTGAGTGTGTGTTCGGACCTACATCTGTAAATGCATAAAATATGAGTAATCTCCTATACGCTAAGAGAATATCATACCCCAAGCAATGGAAGTGTCCATCAGCCAGAAGTGCCGTTTTCAGTGTTCTTTGTAGGAAAGGCTTGTTGAAGTTCAATTACCCTTCTGAGTCCAAATTCCGTATTAAACTGTCACCGGAGAAGTTGTTAGATAAAAATCTGCGTTTGTGTGTTTTCCCTAGAGCTGGGTAAATACTTCGGTTAGCCAAGTAACTGAGCCCTTCTTCAGCTCCTAGGCTCTCTGAGCAGAGGTTGCCAGTTTCTCATGTTTTGGGGTCACTGTTTAGATAAGTCTTGTACTGTTGTTTCTGCTAACGGAATAGTGAGAGACAAGGGGTCTGCAAAATCCGCGTGTAACTGTGGTGGAAGGGGTTTAACTCTTTGTCCAAGAGGACACACAGGGACTCGGCTGGGACAGACCAACACAAAGGCAGCAGCAAAAGGTCAGCAAAATGTATCCTGCAAGATCTGCTTTGTTCGGAGTTTGATGTACAGGAATATAAACCTCTTATTTAGAGATAACTGTGGGTCTGACACTGGAAAAAGCTATGCAGTAAAAATAATAAGTGAGTCATGATGATAATGAGGCTATAGTTATGCAATGCCAAGTTATCCTTGGTTCCTTTGCAGGCAATGCACGATTGTACACGTTGATATGCAGGATAATCTGGGTTGCTCCTGCTTTGGGGCCTGTATTGGTACCTCTGCGCAGCACCAGCCTGCAGAAGAAAATGTACCGGTATTTGCAGAATATTCACAGTCTCTTTCACAAGCAAATGTACCATAAAAGTATTTGTACTGCCAGGTTCGTTGACAGGAATGTTCAAAGAGCCATTTTACGATGTATTTCTTCTCTTCATCTGTATTTCTATTCAGTACATTTTGAAAGCGTTTTCCAGCTCGTGAGTCCTAATGACCCAGCCCTGTATATGCTTGCTTCATAGAATCAACCACAGAATACCAGGTTGGAAGGGACGACAGGGATCAAGGGAAGGGACCTCAAGGATCATGTTTCCTCGGCAATAAACTCTCCTAACTCCCAAGCAGCGTTTGGCCATTGACATCCCGTAGCTGCCGTAGGTCAGTGGAAAGCAGGTTCACAGCAATTCCTCATGATGCGACCAACCCCCAGGAGCAGGAAAGCATGTTGAATGACCAGTGTTTGTGTTTGATTTTCCCCTTGAGGCAGCCGAGATGTTTAATAGACCGTAACTGCGAGCACATGCTATTTTCCTAGACCATTACCCATGCGTGGTGTCAGGCAGAGCGGGGGTCTCCTCCAGCTCCTGTCCAACACGGAGCAGCCCTGGCTCCAGCTGGGAGAGCCAGGCTGAGCCCGCTGCTGGCGGTGGCCTTCGGTGACAGGGCAGAGGGAGAGGAGCTCATAAATTTGTTGGGATGTACTGCTAATTTTCACACCAAGAGTGCGTATCGTCTCCTAATCCGTCACCTGAACGGAATATTTCCATGCCTTGTTGATGGAGCTAATGCCAGAGGAGTGCAAAGAGGTCCTGGACTGAGCGAGCTATCGTCATTCACTGGGATGAGACTCAGCAACGTACATGGATGCCAAGAAAACGGAAGTAAATCCTCTTCCTCTCCATTACAGGTATTTTCTCTTGAGTCTGGAATTGTCTTAGTGAGAAGAAGCTGCAAGAGATGGTTCCCTCCCATCCCACCCTTAGCATTGCTGCTCAGTAAGAAATAAACTTCGGTAAAACTGTTATTTCAGTGAAGGAACCATTTTATGCCTGCAGCTCCCAGGGTTCATGCGGGAGCTGTCATACTTTTCATACCTTAATTGCAGCATTGTTATTTGGATTGTGGTTAATGCACTTGACTCCAGGCAGGTTACTGTTTTCTATTTACCATATATTCTCGCTAAATTCCATATCTTCAGCTTCTTAAGAGACTGAGGGCTTCCTGACTGCAAAGCTCTTACCAAAAACACTCCTGAGGATTCAGTTCAGGCAACACACTGGATTTTTTGCTTTGGTTTGGTGTTTTTACAGCCAAATATTTCCCCCCCGCCCCCAGGTCTGCTGGCACAAGATTCTACGTGAGCCGTCCCTGACCAGCAGCCTCCCTGGACCCTCCAGGATCTCCCATCACGCCTGTCCCCTCCCAGCTCATGCTTCAGGTAAATGATGCGCAGGGTTGGACAGAGCCTCCATCTAACCCTTTTTAGAAACATTTTTCATGAGGCTCATGAGATGCCAGCTTTGTTGCCATCTCTAGCGCCCCCCTGACCTAGGGTTTATTTGGGGAGTGGCCACTCGGGCAGGTTGTACCTGGAGCTGTCGGTATGCAGCCCTCCAGGTACGGCAGAGATGGGATTGATCAAGGACAATTGGGCAAACAGAGAAAAATCCCCCTGTGCACGGCTGTTCCATCCCGGCTGCAAAGTCAGGGCAAGAAATCCCCTGGCTGCAGAGAGAAATCAGGCCGTATTTCTTCAGCTCCTTTGGAAATACCCACAGGGATGGTGGGATCCTTGGGTATGAGAATTCTCTGCCTCTCTTGATGTGATAAGAAAGTCGCTTCATATTGCACGTTTCCTCCTCGGGGAGGTGTCAGCGCCACCCCCCCTGCCCCTTCACTGTTCAAAGCTGCATTTCTACCTTCAGGCAGAAAGCCTGTTAGAGGTCCATGTACTGCAGTCTCTGCCACTGGTCCACCCTCACCACGATGACTTCTATACCCTAAGAGCCAGAGAAACGCCCTGGTTATCTGAATAACTGCTCGTTTGATCCCTCCTCGAGGGCATCTCATCCCCTCGGCTCCGCAGCCACCTCGTCCCATGCGCCCACCCGTGCCCCGTGCTGAAAGCCCCGCAGTGCCCGCGGCTCAGCGCCTCCAGCAGCAGCAACCAAAGCAGTGGTTATTTACCCCCGGGGCCTCCTCATTTTGTTAATCTGTTCATTGAATTAGTAACTGATAAATGGAGGCCATCTCCTTTCCTCCCTTTCCACCTGCGCCCTTCGTTTCCCTCAAGGGCTGCGTCACCGATCCTGCATCCCTAAATCCCAGAAACTGCTCTGCTCCTACTGCTGGTCTCTGCACTCTGTTTTGCTGTATTTCTGAAGTGGAGTTTTGAGAGGAATTACCTAAATCTGGAGAAGCACCACCGTGAATCAGACCCATTAGCTCCCTGATGTTTTATTCTTTTGTTTGACTTCTCTTCAAATACATTTGGTGGGAAGTGACATGGTGAGACAGATCCACAAAGCCGGTGTCGAAACTTCCCCAGCTAAAGCCCGGGTGCAGCCCGTGACTTACAGACACCCTAGGAAGCAGGCTCTCCTCCTTGCGAGCGGCAGCTTTAATTCTGCCAGGAGCGAAAGCAAGGCCGGCACTTGTCCCTGACTCGGTTACAAAAGTCTCAATACAAAAATTCATGGGTTTTGTCCTGGGTGGGCTCCAAGCACATGGTGATCAGCAGCGGGAGGGCGGCTCTCAGGCTTTGGAGAGTTACGTTAAACGTTGCTTTGGTTTTGAGCTTCAAGCAAGCAAGAGAACAGCCCAACAGCCCCCCTGCTTTCGCAGTGAAAATGATAGGGAGCTCCTGGCAGCGGGGCCAGGGCGTTTCTAAATGGATTTTTCCTCCCTCTGCCTTTTACGTCTCGTGAGAAATAAATTGATATCATTTGTGAATTAACGTAAGGTGGCTATAGAGACATGAAAGGCTTTTGCCAGGCTTAGTCCATTTCCAACGTGTGAGCAAATAATTTAATTAGAGGGAAATGTTTACACTATGCATGCAAAGGCTGTTAGCTAGGATCTTATTCCAGGCTCTGTGGCAGCCCTGGAGAGCCCAGCTTGGGCTGATACGGGATGAAGGGCCATGGTGGGCGATGGGTCAGGTCCTTCCTCGGGTACGTGGGCTCCTGCTGCCTAATCTGGTGTCTGCTCTGTCTGATACAGCTCCGGATTTTAGAGATATCGAGGTGAAAAGTGATTTTTATCAGTCTTGATGGCAGCATCTGCAGCGCTCTACAGGAATGACCTGCAAGACTGGGCTGATGGCCAAACCATGCAGTTTGGCTTGCCCGAGGGCAATCGGAGTCGGTCGAGGGGTGGCCCCAGGTGGAGGGGAGGGGGGCTCTGCAGTTTGGGCTGGCCTCGTTGGCTCCAGCCAGCCTGCCTGGTTTCAGGGGGCCACTTGCATGGGACTCACCCAGCACTGCGGGTGGCTGGTGCCCTGGGACCCCCTGGCTCCCAGCCTCACCTGATCCCTGCCAAGGGGACGTGATAGGGAGGACCCGAAAGCAGCAAAGCAGCTCCTCTCTCATCCATTTTGGGTAGTGATTCTCCTGTCCTCTGTAAAGGACACAAACATCTGAGAAGTTTTAGGGGCAACAGAGCTGCTCGCAGCATTCTCATGCCTCTCTGGTACACTAAGAAAAATAGGAAGAAAAAACCCCAGCTCATTTTTTTTTTTTAATCTCTGTATCTGGCTTTATTTATACAATCCATCAGGAGGTATCTCACCAACAACATTATTTAAGCTGAAATAGGAGACTCGCTATTAGTCTTGAAAATTCATAAGATAAACAGATTTTGACATTTAATTTGTTGTAGCCAGTGGAAGAATAAATTACTGAGCAAACACTGTGCAGAAAATATTTAAGCAAAGGCGAAATCAGTGTTCTTGGTAGGGGATCTTACACCGGGACCATATATTTTGCATGTTCTGTTTATTTTTGTATTGGGTAAGATGAAGTGTGCAGTTTGTATTGTTTGCTTAGGGAATAATTTAAACATAGCTGGGGATGGAGCATCTGTCGAACAACTCTTCAGTCAGTAAACAATGTAAGGTATATTTTTATTTAAGGTACCCCAACTCTCTCCCTTTACATGCCCGCTGCTGAGAACAGCGGGCGCATGAATTATCCTGGGCAGAAGGCACGGGGCGTAGCTGTGCAGGAGGAAGCGGCCGCTTTGCTTTGGAGCTACGCATGCATCTGAAAGATTTGTGCTGCAAAGAGGAGGAGTGAGGGGTAGAGCTAAGGCAGCTGGGCTCCAGAAAAAATAATGAATATCAAATAAGTGAACGCCTGAGATGCCAGCCTCCGAAAGAAAGCAGAGTGGGATCGGGCTGGTGGATATGGGTTTTCCATTAGTGTCCCCAGGCCCACCGTTTCACTGGGCTGGTGTTGGCAGACCAGCGACGTCGGTACAACACGGGCTAAAGCAGCTCCTTGGGATGCGCCGTGTGCCGCTGCCTGCTGAAATCCAGGGGTGGCAAATGCAAACGGATGCCGTGCAGGACAAGGTGTTCCCTGAGTGGGCACATGTGGAAGAAATTTGGGAAACACAACTGGGTCGGGTGTAAAGGGGCAGGTTTGGGCTGTTGGGACTTTGCCCTCTGCATCTGGCAGCGCTCAGAGCTGCCCGTCCCTGGCCCTGCCTTCACCTGCCCCGGCCTCCAGCCCTGCTCGTTACCATGCCGGAGACCCCCGAGCCCAACGCCTGCGGTAAATCAGACACTGCAGTTGCCATTTTAAAAAAATCTCTTCTTTGAAATCCACTAACTGTGAGAAATTCTATTTAGAAAAATAGGGTAAGCTGGTAGAGGTGAACACACTGCTCATGATGGTTTTTTCTTTTTTTTTAAATTTTAATAGCTTCCATTAGAAACCCACACTCATAGGAGTGTTACTAAAGTGCCCATGGTACAGACCGTGGAGAAGTTTTGCCTGCCTTTCCCTGTTTTGCTCTCCCTTCCCTCCATGTATTTGCAGCTCTTGCCTACTTCTGACCTTAGCGCCGAGATCCCAGGGTAAGCTGGGCTTCTGGCTGCTGCTACCGCGCAAACGGTGAATGAGAAAACACAGTCAGAAGATACTTACACACACAAAACATAGCTGTTTTGGTTATTTCTAACGAAGCGTGTGGAAGTCTCAAGTGCGGGTGCCAATTAATTAATTACGCTCTTCATTTGGTCTAATAGGAACCGTGGTACAATCAAGGGAGATGAGGCTGGGACTGAGCAGCCCGTGCTGGGAACCCGGTCTGGAACAGCAGATGCTAGAGGTTTGGTGAGAGATCGGATTCGATTAACTCTTCTGATTGTGAGTGCTACAAAGCTGGGAGCTGGGTGGGCCAGGCTGAAGAAGGGAGGTGGCAGATGGGACGAGGGGAAGATGATGAATAGAAATACAAGCAGGCAGCCTTGCATTAGCTCTTGCTGCGTGTTTTGAAACGAGAGGACAGAAGATGGAAGCAGCAGGAGGTGGCGCCGATGGGAAGAGGACTGAGAGCGATGCAAGCTAAAACCTGAGACGGCAACCTCGGGATGTGAAAGTCCTCGGCCCCTTCGCTGCAGGGCATGGTGGGAGGCAGGGCAGCGTCAAAGTGGGTTGTCAGGCACTGGAAGGGGCGCCCAGGGAAGGGGTCGAGTCCCCATCCCTGGGGAGATTTAAAAGCCGGGCAGACGAGGTGCTTAGGGACG
Organism: Gorsachius magnificus; assembly: GCA_034008185.1. Taxonomy (NCBI): domain Eukaryota; kingdom Metazoa; phylum Chordata; class Aves; order Pelecaniformes; family Ardeidae; genus Gorsachius; species Gorsachius magnificus. The sequence continues at coordinate 19,639,197 of CM067093.1, forward strand.
GGTTTGGGGGTGGGATGCGGGGTTAGGGGAACGGTTGGGCAGGATGAGCTTACAGGGCTTTTCCAACCTAAACCATTTATGATTTTATGATTCTATGAAGGCATCGGCTGGGTGGGCAGGTCAGGGCAAAGCTGCCTTCTCATTTTGTGTGCTTTGGTCTGGAAGGAGCATTGCAAATGGAGCCTGAGTAGGTGCTAAGGAGAGCTGAGGAAGAGTTGGCAGTGATGTGCTCTGAAAAGTGTTTGGGTTTAGTTACTTGACCAGCGGAGGAAGCAGAAGGGGTGTTGCGAGGATCATCTTTGGGGTTTGGGGCCAATCTGCCTCTCTGTGGTTGCATATCGTGTGTTGGCCTTCAGAAATGCCTGACTGTCCACATTCCTTACAAAGTTGGGAAGTGAAGCAGCAAAGGAAATACTAAAAAAGAAAAAAAAAAAAAAAAGAAAAAAATGGTTAAACAAGAACGTAATCCCCAAATCCCTAGAGCAAGCTGAGAAAGGGGGACAGGAAAAGAGGAGCTGCAGCAGCAAAGCACTAAATAGATGGCCAGGCAGGCACGATGATAGAGACAAAGTTTTAGATCAGTAAGAAACTGCGAGGACAAGCCTGTTCAGTTAAAAGCTAATGACAGGGAACCCCAGGGATAGTACGCACTAAATGACACTATTTACCACTCTGCTTGTTATCACTCATTGTACTGCATTATGCCATAGATCCTGTTATATGCTGCTTAATGCAAATTTGGCCCCTGCTGGGCCAGGCACAACACACAAAAAGAGGGGCAAAAAAAAAAAAAAAAAGAAAAAAAAGATCAGTCCTTGCCCCAAGGAATTTGTGTTGTAGAGTAATGAGTATTTCTGTGAAAAATTGCATCATCAGTTCTGTGTTGGAGGCCGTGGCAGAACGAGGCGGGTGGACAGCGCTTCTGGGAGTTCAGTTTTGTAACAAAAGCAAAAATTATAGATATAAAGTAGAAATGACTGTTGGCTGAGTGGGTTACAAAGAGAACCTTGGGAGGTACAGTGGTTTCAATTTGTTGGTGGGGAATGATTAATTTTAGTTGTACAGAGAGGCTGGAGTTTTTCATTTGATCTTAGATTTTAGTAGGCTACAAATCTTGAACCATTCTAACTCGGAGAGCCAAATCCAATACGGTGTGGTGGTGTTTGTGGCTTCCATTTGAAACTCGACAAGCCTTGGCAACAGCCTTTGCTTTGACATGGTGGCTTCTTCCAACAAAGAATCCAAAAATTCAGCACATAATAAACCCCAGAAAAGAGAAGGATTCAGGCAAAGGCTTGTGATCCAAAATGATCTCTTCTTAAATCGCTCTGGGATGTCCAGGTAGCGCAACAGCAGCCTGAGATCAAGGGAGGAGCAGAAGTCAGCAAGAAGCTGTGGCAGGGAAGAGGCTGCGGTCGGCCCAGCCCAGCCCAGGGGTTTCCACCAGCAGATTCCTCTAAACGGGGAACGAAGAAGGACCCATTTCACATCACAGGGTAAACAGCCAGTGTCCCTGACCTCAGCAAAGAGTAGAAAATGTCCAAGAAACCAGCCACAGACAGCTTAACTGAATTTACAAATTTACTTGTGTTTGTCTGCTTTGCTAGGAGGAAGCTTGAGGACATGTCATTGGTTTTAAGCCGAAAGAGTTTGGTTTGGCTGGCAGGGAGCATCATTTGCTCGTTGTTAATAAGGATGTATTTGATGATAAGCAGGAAAGCTAATTCTCTGTGAAGGAATGATTGCTACCCGGGCCTGGCTCGTAGCTATAGAAGGATGCACACCAAGGCGGAGGTGCCCTTAACCACCCCGAACAACTCTGTAAAGCACAAAATTATACTGAGACCCAAGAGAGAGGAGGTTTCTTCTAAATTCATCTACTGTGGTAAGTGGGGTTTGACCACTCTTTGCAAGAATGACAGGGTAAGATACGAAGCTCAACAAATTTCAGGGTATAAATTGAACTGCACAAAGCTTGTCACACTTCTCCATATGTAAATATATGTTTAATTCATACATTTCATTGAACAAATTCAGGAATGCATAGCAGCACAGGACTATGCTGCCCTGGCCCCTGCACGAGCTCCCTGCTGCAGCCTCCTGGAGGAAAATCCAAGCCTCGGGCTCTGCCATTCGTATGCTCAAATAGACGTTGGAGTCAAGCACTGAATGGGTATGAAAACAGTGCAAGTATTTCAGAGTAAAGGACTTCAGTGGGAACTCCATGCCAGCCCCATAGGGCCTGGTCCAAAGAAAATTCCCACTCAGGAGATAACGGTTGAGGCCAGACTAAAACCCAGCGCTCAGCTCAGTCACAGGGAAATTGCTCTGACTCAGTTTCCTCAACTTAGTTGGGGTTAATTTGTTTTCTTTTGAAGAATGGGCCTTATTCTGTAGAATTTGCCATATTCCATTTGTTTCCATAAGGTCCCCATCAGCTGGAGAAGTTGCTTCCTTTGTTTCATTGCATTTGACAACAGAAGAGAATTTTCCTCTCCTGACTGGCAGATTAACCAGTATAGTTGGTGAAAAATACTGTCCAGAGGGTTAAGTCATTCCGCTCGGGTGGCGTTAGACTTGGCTACGCCAATTATTAATTTTCATGAATTTCAAAATATGTTTTATGCTGATAAAGCTTCTTAAAGCATTTCCTCCAAAGCTGTGTTAAAGAAAAAGTGGCGCTTACGTAAGTCCTTTGCAATACCTAATGTGCCGTGGCTTTTGCTATAAATATTTGCCAGTTCATTATTTTCACAAGGGGGTGGGTATTGATTATTCTACCAGTTACAAGAGAAAAGTCTTGGATACTGGTGTGGGGTCTGGACAAGCTCACAAAGCAATCTGCTGCTTTCGCTCTGGCCAAGCGGGCAGTTATTTTCCGAGATTTTCTACCTTCTCTTTTCTCTTGAGTTTTCTTATTTTTCTGCTTTTATGTTGGAAATTAATTTGCTGCCTGTAAGAGGCAACTGACTGACAGGATTGACCCAGAAGACTCTTCCCCCCTCTCCCCAGTCCAGAAAGGTTTTTTTCACCCTAGGGAAGAACTTTTAAAAAATGTGAGCTCTGGGGTGGGGGGGGGGGAACGTGGCTCCTGGCAGCTGGGTGAGGATCGAGCTGCCCCACAGCAAATCCCCCCTCTGTGGGATAGACCAGATTTAACGGCTCCATCTGCACCGTGGAGCAACTTCTCGCACAATTTGCCCAAATTGTCCTTGTTTATCATTGTCGCTGACTCCTGGCTTACAGCGCCTACAGCTGGGGGTGGCGGAGCGCCCGGCCAGCCTCTGCAGCCGGCTGAGTCGCCCTGGGGTGTTTGCCCACGCGGTTACACACAACTTAAATCTTCTGGCTGCTAATTGATTCCCTGCTACTATCCCTAACGGGCCCAATAAAGCAACCAAAGAGCTGTCAGCCTGGCGTGGTTTAGGCACCTTGGAGCAAACATCGCACGCCCCGCTGCTGCTGACACTGCTGGTGGCTGAGGGCCGGCGTGCATGCCGCCGTGGTGACCTGCCATCGGCCCGCGGGCAGTTCTGTTCGTTGCTTTGCTTTTCCCTGTCATCTTTCATACAGAAATAATTCCCAAAGTCTCATGTTCTGTTATACAAGTGTGCAAAATCATCTTTCCCTGACAAAAAAAAGGGAAGAAAAAAAAAAAAAAAAGACCCAACACATGGTTTTCTCACCTCCTCCATGGTTCAGAAGGTTCACAGACATCCTGGATGTGACTCCCCCTCCCCAGTTAATCCTGAGGTTTCACAGTGGAATATTGCCCTTATTTCTGACTATCAGGAGTGAGTTTGCTAATTAGGGAAAAACCAAGGTCTGGCACCATGGGGAATATTTTAAGAAATCAGAAAAGTGTGACTCTTCCATGAAAAATGACACTTGGCAATTATAAAGGAATGTTTAGTAGCAGCAGAGGGTATTGGCTGCTGGTGTCGCAGAAGTCTGGAGCTTCGAAGGACTAGAAAAGCTCAATCTGCATTTTCAGCTTCACAGGGGGAAAAAGTAAAACATGTGATCCATTACTTAAAATAAGATCGTGGGTAGGAAGTGAGGGAAGATGAGTCTCCTACCTTCAGATGGGAATATGTCCAAAGACTCATCTGGAATGTCTGAAAGGGCAGGCAGAGGCGATTCTGCTGAGCTGCACCTTTTTGCACTAATTTCCCCCACCACACCACCTTCACTCCCCTCCGAAATTACCTTCGTGTCACGGAGCTCGGTTCAGTTTGGGAACGGGGTTAGGCTGAACCGGGAGAAATGAATTTTAGTGGGTGGCAGGAGGACTTCTTGCGAATGCCTGTGGCACTGACGGTCGGCATCCTGGATGTTTTGCACTGCTTTCTCAGTGGAGACAAGCCCGGGGGATCTGGCTGGGATTATCTGAATCCGACGGCTCCAGATTACCTTAATGCTGTGCTGCCTTCACCTGGAGCGCTGGCGCGGGCAGGGTGCTTTAACCATGCAGCCCAGGGGGGCCAAGGCAGCCGAGACCGGATCAGCTCCAGGTGCTCGGTGAAATCCTGGGAAACTGCACCAGAGGAGACTGGAACAGCAGCGTTTGCTCGTGATGGATGAGCCCTAATTTATTTCCGCTGTAAGAGGTTTTGGAGACAAGGTTACCCTGTAAATAATGTTTAAATTGTAATTTTGTTAAATACCCTTCTCCAGCAGCAACAAATGAATTGCTGCCTTCTTTCTTCATTCCAGGTACTCTGTAACACATCCTCAGGTCCAATATTGGCATTTATTTTATACAATATATTTGTATTTTTGTATAATGTGTGTATATGTATGTGTGTGTATGTTTAGCAGGAGAAAGCTGATTGATGGGGTGATGCCTGATCCGGCTCAGACGGTCACAGGTCCGTCGGAGCCAAGGCCAGCCCTCAGAGCTGCACCCGCTGCCAGGTGACAGTGGCACCCGCCCCGCGGGACGATGCGCGGCATCTTCGGGAACGTGTCCTCCTAAGAGGATTTCCTCTGGCTCCTGAGAAATGGAGAGATGCTCCCTCCCTGGTAAGCGATGGACAAGAAGCGACTGAAATCAGACATTGGAGAGACCCGCGTGGGGAGGGAAGGGGGCAGCCCCGGGTGTGAGTCTCCGGTCCCAGGGCAAGTGGCAGCTCGGCCCGAGCGGTGTCAGGGTGGCCTTGGCAGCCACCGGGCCAGTGTTTGACGTGGGAAAAGAGGGCAAGGAGAAACGGCCTCAAGTTGTGCCAGGGCAGGTTTAGGAATTTTTCAGGAAAAATTTCTTCCCTGAAAGGGTTGTCAGGCACTGGAAGGAGCTGCCCATGGAGGGGTCGAGTCCCCATCCCTGGGGGGATTTAAAAGCCGGGCAGACGCGGTGCTGAGGGACAGGGTTTAGTGGTGGGATGGCAGGGTTAGGGGAATGGTTGGGCTTGATGATCTTAAAGCTCTTTTCCAACCTCAACAAGTCTATGATTCTAAGCCGGTGAATTCCAGTCTGAGCCTCTTCCTAGAAAGCCTCAAATATGGTTTTGGTCTGATATTAAGCAGAAGAAATGTGGACAGATGACTTCCCATCCTGACTCCCTGATTTATTCTCATTCGCTTTGCTGGGGCATCGCCTGTTTGGCGGGCAGGTGTACTGCACACGCGCCTGGAAACACCTCCTGAGGGGTGGCATTTGGAGGTGTTTTGGCCAGGGTGGCTACCTGGGGTAACAGGGCGCAGGTTTAGTGACAAATCACAACGTAACCCAGCTTGTTTGCTGGGTTCATCCCAGAGGTGGCTGCAAGGAAAGGAGGAGCCCCCGCTGCCCGGGGCAGGCTGGCCCTGTCACCAGCACCTCCCTGGGTCGGGTTGGCCCTGCCACCAGCACCTCCCCGGGTCAGGGCCATGCCAAGCCTGGAGGTAAAGTCTCCAGGGGTCACGTCCCCTGGGGGATTTTGGCAGCTGCAGCACACGGTGCCTCGCAGCGGAGCAAGTCTGTCTGCTTTCCCAGGCTCCGGGTTGTGTCTCCTCTCGGATCAGATGCAGCCAGTGAATGCTGTTTGCCCCAACCCCTCCGAGACAGCGGCGTGGAAGGGCTGGATGGATATCTCCTGGCAAACACCAAGAATTGCTCAGCGCCTCTCCTGGAAACCTACCCACTGCTAGGAGGACACGACAGCACGGGTAACGTGGCAAGGCAAAGGCCAACGGCATGGCGATGGTAAGATCCCCTCCCAAACAATCTAAAAACCTTCATAGGGAACCCAAGGAACTAAGAGAAGATGCTTGCAAAGATGAAACAAAAGTGAGTTGTCCTGCCCAGGCAGGCATAGAAACTTTAGCTTGGGTCATGTTTGATTTTTGTCTGTTGAGGAGGTCTGCCGTGGAGGTTGGGGAAGGAGTTCCATATGTCCCGGCTGCACGCCTACACTCAGGGCTGGGGGGGACGAGCTCCCTGCTTCGCTGTCTAATGGGCAGACTGGCTCGATGGGTGGAAGTTACCTTAACTGCCGGTTCATCTGCCTTAAAAGCACGTTCCTGCCTCCCTGGAGCGCTGCTGCAGATGAGAGAGAGTCAGGAGGAGCAAAGCGCAGAGGTTTTGGTTCAGCAGGTCCCATTATTGCCAGGTAGAAGCCTGGGAAATCATGGGCTGCAGAAGCAGACTGGCTCAGCCTTAACTACAGATGTGTGCTGTAATTACGGGCGCTGTCTAGGTGCAGAGCCAGGTCTGCTGTGTGACTTCTTCCCTTGGCTGGAATTAATGAGGGAATCCAGCAGCCCCGTTGACTGAGCAAATCAGCGGTCAGTTAAGTGCATCCTGTCGGCAGAAGGCGATTTTAATACTAGGCCAGTGGTCTCTCACTAATTAAAATATTATTTAGGTTTGGGATTCTTTCCAAGAAGGAAAATACAGTTCGGAAAAGCTTTCAGAGCTGATGGCCTTCCACTGCCTGGTCTGTGCTTGAGACCGACATCAGGAGGATCTGGGAGGGGGGAAAGGAAGGGAGGCTGAGGAGAAACAAAAGGTGTTGAAAAGCTCAGATGAGTCTCAAAGCTGGAAGAGAAATAAATCAATGTCAGGAATTAGAGAAAGAACAAGCAGGGGGAGAACAGAAAAAGGAGCTGAATAAAACCAGAAAAGACAGACAAAACATGATTGATTGGGAGGGAGGGTGGTGAAGACAGCGGAGTGACTGCTGGGGGTGACGGCGTAGATACGAACCCAGGGAAGCGGGTCTGGAGACGCTGGCACTGGGATCTCTAAGGGTAGGCTGGAGAAACGTCTGCCAGGAGTCATGTTGGTGTGGGTGTTGCTCTTTGGGGTGGAGATGGGGGAGATGACCCCTGGAGGTCTCCCCCAGCTCTGGCTGTGATCAGGCATCCCATGGCCCCCGCTGCCTCCATCCCCCAGGGATTCACCCCACAAGGGCCGCAGGCGGAGGCTCTCCAGGTACCATCTCCTCCTGGCTCTCTTGCCACTCAACCCAGGAGGTAGCCAGCTGAGGTACAGGCTCGGAGGCTTCTGCCTGGCCAGCAAACTGGCCAACAGCAGGTACGTGCTGGGCACACGGGCAGAGCCCAGGGTGCTGTGGCTGCCTGGCAGCAGATACCGGGTTATCGCATCTTTCCTCTGGGAACGGGGAGGAGCTCCTTGGTACCCCCATGGCGAATACAGTTCACAGTAACCAGCTGCCCATAAACCATCTGCGTGCGGGGGACATCGGGGAGTGCTCGGACCCCAAAGCCACAGCCCTCGGGGGCTTCCCTTGCCAAGCAGTTGAGCTTTCGTGGTGGTTTTGTCCTGCGGGGACCTTGTGTCCCATGGCTGCAGGGTTGGCAAGCCTGCATTCAGCCACAGTTCCTGCTCCCTCTTGGTTTCCCAGCAGGGTAAAGAGTGCCTGCTCTTTTATGGGAGGTGTCAGGCAGGTCTGAGGGCAGAGAGAGGGAAATGTAATAGCTCTTCACCTATCTCTACAGAGAGGGGGGGAAAAAAGCAACTCGGTAAAATCACCATTTTTCTCATTGCTTAGTGCTACACCTATAGAGATCAGAGGAGAATCTACCATTCAAACCATATTAAGTGCTGATATCGTCATTTTGGATTTTATACTGCCCAATAACCGGTCAAGTGCCATCGAGACCAGACCATATTCAGACAGTACAAGGTCTGTAGGCAGAGATAAAATCTTTTCTTCAGATGATCTGATATTACTGGAAAATTAGGAGAGCTTTTCAGCATCCAAGTGCTTGTGAGTAGGAACAGCAGCCTTCAAAAACAAATAGGGGTTGACAATAGTTGTTAAGAGCTTAATTGGATGCGTGTCCCTTAGGCCATGATGGGAGAAAAAGCAGCAGGTACGGTACTGAGGAGCAGTTAGAGAGAAACCTCTCTTTGTTGAAGGCTCCGTGTCTGCTGTGTGTTTCTGGACGTGTCTCAGACTCCTGCAGCCTTTGTGCCTGCTGCTGGCTGGGAGGGCCAGCCAAGGAGTGGGGCACGAGCCTGGGCTTCCTCAGCCTCGGCTGCCTCCAGACGGCTGGGCTAACCCAGAGCAGGGTATTCCAGTTAATCGGATGGGCACGGGACCGGGGGCGCCTGGGCAGCTGCCTGGGGGTGGGCAGAAGATGTGCTGAGAGAGCGTGGGCTCGGCACGCTCCGGCGTCCGCAGTGGCTGGATGGCTGGAGATCCCATAACCAGGAGCAGGTTTGGGTTTGGGACCCACAGCCCTGAAATGGCAGGATATCTCATGCTCATTCTTGTCCCTGTAATCCCTGGGACCTTTGCACCCAGGGAACCCCATGTTGGGAATGCATCCATGTCACAACAGAACAAGTTTCTGTAATTTTCCACTGCTGCAGAGAAGCCCTTGGGGATCGCTTGGGATTCCCAGGTGTGTACAGACACAGGGAGAGCCTGAGCTGTGTGGCCCACTCAGATAAATTGGGGGGTGGGACTAGATGACCTTTAGGGGTCCCTTCCAACCCAAAACATTCTATGATTCTATGAAATTCCTCAATATTCTTTAACTCCCATGGGGTTTCTACTCTTTGACATTGAAGCTAATGGCCAACAGTAGCAAAGAGTCACCATGATATGTTCAAATGTGAGATGAAAGGTGTGACATCAAACTAGCGACTGCTCTCCTGTTGGAGCATTTGCTCAAATGTCCCGTTGGTGGGGGAATGATTTCCTCCCCTCCTGTCACTGTTTCACACTAAAAGGAAATCAAAATCCGCTTTTGAAACAGCTACGGACGCTGCCTATTTTTAATAGGGCCTTTATGGAAAGATGCTCAGCACCTCCTGCGTGGTTCTCGAGCAGTCAGCACCGTGCAGGATGGGGCCCCGTGTTGGCATCAGTTACCGAGGAAACTGCCGGTGTAGCAATGGAGCATCTGTTTGCATGAGCAGCAGCAGCTTCTGCATTTAAGTGTGTTGAATTGCATTTGTTTGTGGGCTTTTTCAGATTTGGGGGCTGCATGGCGAGGAAGGCGTTGGAGGAGAGGAGGTTGCTGTCAGCGGGACAGACTGACGGGGGAGGCAGGAGAGGGGAGAGCCACCGTTCCCACGCTCGCCCGTGTGTTGCTGGGCACCCTCTCCCAACCCGCACGCCCAGCTCCTATAAATCACGGGTGTCTGAAAGCCTGAGGTGCGCCCGGGGCTCCGCGAGGAGCAGAAGCAAGTGTGGCCACGCACCGTGCCCCGCTGCCACCAGGGAAGCCCAGGGCTCTTCCCTATGTCCAGAAAGCTTCTCCCAGCCAGTAAGGACAGACGGACGCTTTGGATAGCAAAGGCGTGAGGTAACATGGGAAAGCTCTGGTGGGACAGTTCTCTTCCAGAAACAACAGGATGCTGCCAGCACGTTCCTGTCGCTATTCCCGTAGGTACGCGGGGACGGAAATGCTTTCTGCCGCGGTGACTAAGGCAGTGCATGAAGAGCCCTTGTCTTCACCTTTCACTGTCAGAAGCGCCGGGCTCCCAGCCTGCGGGCGCGTTGGGGTGGGACGGAAGCCAAACCGGTCCCTCGCCCCGCTGGGCCGGGGGGTGACGCGCAGCCTCCGCTCTGCCTCCCCGGGGTGCCCACCCGCCCGCCGCCGCGCACCCGCAGCAGCGCTCGGTGGAGAGGGGCTGGGTGTGGGTGGTGGAACGCTGCAAAGCGAGGGCGGTTTCGGCGAAGAGCTGCTCTCTGCTTTTGTCCCAGTGCAAAGAGACCAGCGGGAAGGAAAGGCACAGCCGTGGCGGGACAGCAGCCACGCAGCAGTTGTGGAAGATGTTTCCTATTTACCTGGAGGAATTTGGTTGCCTGTCTCAAGGAGACTTTTACATTTCCTTTAAAAAATAGGCTGCAATCACCCGGAGAAATGGCGTGTGAAAAGGCTAGGGTGGGACCCACCAGTGTGCCCAACACCTGAAGTGAGCCACAGGCTGTATGAGCATGTTTAACCAGAGATGCCAGCGTTTTGTTCTGCAGCAGAAAAGCCTGTATCTATAAGGCATCAGTGTTTTCTCATTAAAGAAAACAAACCTATGTAGCTCAGAGGGTGCATGAGATGAAAATACTTTGCAGTTCGTTTCAGGTTCGGACTTTTCCTTGCGTACAAGCGTTGCTCCTCCAAAGCGGAACTATCATTTTCTGCAATGGAAAAACTGAATTCTTCTGACTCAGAAAAGTTGTGCTGGAATGACTAAAACTAATCAGGCAGGGTTGTTTGGTAGCTTATAGCAAGTCTTAAAAGCTGAGCCAAGCTTATAGCAATTCAGCTAAGTAGATTAACACGTACGAATCTTCAAAGCTGTCAATCCCTTGCGGGGAATTCATATTTAGGCACTTTCGGACACTTCTGGCGAGGCCTCCCCAGCTGATGCTGCTTGCTCACCCCCAGATTCACCGAGCATGCAAACTTTTCTTCTTGTCGTGTTGTATTTTGGGTTGTTTCCCTGACCAGGGGGAAAGGAAGCACATTTGCCTATTGCCGTGGTTGCAAAACCTGGCACTCCAAAGGCAAATCAGCTCCCCTTGTGTGCTGCTGGGTCAGCTGTGATGAAACGAGGGGCAAAGCCCGCGTCTGACCCCTTCGGGTTTTGAATGTTCAACGAGAGAAACACTGAAAGGGCAGAGCCTGGAGGTCCCCTGCGATCCCGCTGCAACAGCCGCAGAACCCATCTCCATGTGGTGCTTGCTACAGCTCCTCGGCTGATGAGAGCCCCCCCCCCCCCCTCCCCGCAGCCAAAGCTGTCAAAACTACACAAGGGCTACTATTTCTGGGCACGATCAGCTGGTTTGTTGAGCAGCCTTGGTTGGTACAATTAGCGCTGATACCCCGTGAGCTGAGCTGGCGTGGGGGAGGCATCTCCAGGTGACAGCACACAGCCCTAGGGCTGGGGTGCAAGGAGGAGATGCAAGTAACGTCCCAAATTCCTGCAGGCAAGCCTCCCGTGGAGAAGTCCAATGAAATGCGGGTGCTTTTAAGGTGTTTGAGCCATTGTTTAAAACTGGCACAGAACTGCAATGCCTGAATGATCCCAAGTGCATGATGCTGCTTGGGAAGTAGACGGCAGCTGGCTCCCGTGGGTGCTGGTGCTCACGTTTGCCCGGCAGGCAGCTGAGGGAATCGTTTCTGGTAGGGTTCCTGAAAGACCTTGCTTTTGCATGATGTAGTTGAAAAAAATAGAAAATGCTGCTGAGGCTGCCCATGGCACTGCTCACACACTCCTGCCTCGCTGCTGCTGTTCAAAACTGAGTATTTGCTGGTTTTCTCTTCCAGCACTAATATTATGCCTTGGTGTACGTGATTTTTCTCAACAGCCCCTCCAATGGATGCCGTGGATGCTCTTCCCAATACGGCAGATGGGAGCCAAGAAAATTCACTCCTGTGGGGCCCTGCTCCAGAAAAATGCAGCTGTGTGAGTCCCCAGCGTCAGCCGCGGAGGGGCCGCTCGCTCCGCTGGCTGCCTTCAGCGTTCAGTGAGGTTGGAAGAAAATGAGTCAGGCTGGAAGTACAGCTGGGATCATTCCCCCCAGGTATCCAGCTCTAATCACCCTCCCCTTCTGCCGTGAGGAGGCACTCCCCTTGAAACCCACCTGCCTGGAAATGAGCTTTTCCCGAGCAGCCGAATGCTCTGCATCCTAGGTGAATTATTATAAATGTGTTTATAATTATTTACCTAATTGCAAGTGCCTTCACAGATGATTTTGCTAACACTTAATGGGACCAAAGTAACATCTGAATCTACAGTAATGCAACACGATAGTGTGATGACACCACCAAAAAGCCTGGTCTGAGTTGGGTTAGTGTCTCGAGACCCCGACCGTGGGAGGGCAGTCAGGATGGACGGGAGGTTACAGCGCAGGGAATGGCTCCGAAGAGCGTGAACAGGCAAGGGGCAGAGGGAAAAGGAAGATTGCAGGGACATTGCAGAAAAGAGGAGGATGCAGGGCACCAGGAGATAAGGACCCTTTTTTAGAAGGGTGGTCATGGGCACTGTCGGAAAGAAACCACGACTGGGGGTTTGTTTTCGTTGGACAGGTTTTCGTCATTCCTTTTTCTGTTGTTTTGGTTTTGCGCTGACAGGTGCTCTGGGTAAGACACCCTGGCTTTCTTTGTCTTTCTCTTCTACAGTGATGTGAGAATCGCAGAGTAGTTCTTTCCGAATAAGGACAGTTTCAGTCTAGAATAGAGTCCACGCAGGGGGGTTACGTGGAAAAGGCACAGAGGAATAGGTGTTCAGCATCACGGCCGCGGAGCAAACCCCTTTGCAGGCACCCAGCCGCAGCAGGTAAGGCAGGAGGCTCGTGCCCCGGGGGGGGGGTAATTCAGAGGGACGGCGGGAGGGGCAGGGGTGACGCTTGGCCTCTGGCCGAGAGTTCTTCTGTTTATAAACGCAGCATCCACTTCCCAGGAAAATATTTTTGATGTTGACTTCAGACATCCTCTCCCCAGATCGGCCCAGCCTCCTGGCTTGCCCAGGAGACAATAGGAGGAAAGCGAGGACAATAGGTGCATGTGCTAAAGGCTTTAATGAGCACTTCCACACCATTCTCCTGGATTTCCCCACATCCCCGTGAGTCAATAAGCACCTCATGCAGCTTTCTAGATAGTGCGTAATAACCTGATACAGCTGTGGCCTGGCCTGAGCGTTAGCTCTCATTCACTGAATAACCGGTAGAAATGTGAACTTATTTTGTGCCATGTATATTGTCTCGGTGTGATATTCCTAGTAATTCCCTTGCCTGTGTAAGCTTTCTACAATGAGATCACGCTTAAAATATTTGAGAGAGTTATACAAGTTTGTGCAAAAGGCACTATGAAATATTTTGCACGCGCACAGGTACGCTGTTGATTTATCTGCCCCTGCAAACAGAAAAAGGCCCTTGAATTTGTTGGCCCGTGGCTCTGGGGGATGTGCCTCTCTCAGTTGTCTCTGGTTCATTTTGACTAGCAAGTTAATGGCATTACACAAACCACCAGCGATTATGCTACGGCTTCCACTGTCACCCGACCAAATGCCCTCCTCCAGTAGCACTCGGTGATGTTGCTCTGCGATGCACGGAGCATTCAGTAAGAAGTGCTGTAGGTTCTGTATTAGAAATTCAGCATTTATAGTAGTTACTCGGGACAATTTTATCTCCTGGAGACAAGGCTTTTAAATTATGACTAATACTTTGCATTGTATCTGGGAGCCTTTCATCTCCAGCGCTCTCTGATATTTAGTCTAGGTAGACTTACACTATTCCCAAACCACTCGGTCTTTCTCTTCCAATTCACACAAGAGAAATTTCTATGTTTATGTAAATGGGAAATGATCAGGCTTCAGAAAATGTATTTATTTTTTAATACAGTTTACACACACTGAGGAACCAGTAACAGGACCTGGAGCAAGGACGTGGGTCACAAAGCCTTGCAAAGAGAAAAGGGATGTCAGCAGAGAAGATGTAAGCCCCCTTTTTTCAGATGTGGATAAAAAAAAGAAATGTGCTGCTTTAGGATGAAATTCTGCCTCTGTGCCCGATGATGTAAATCTGCTGGGGTCAGCTGTCTCAATAAAGTTGGGCTGGCATCAGCTTAGGAACTGTTCTGATAATTTCTGCCCCTCTGCTGGCTCTCTCCAATACTCTATCGACAGCTTTGCAATTAGCTGAGCCTGTGAAAAGCTCCTATTTCAAGATGTAAGAATCAGATTTCGTCCCGTATTTTCCATCACGCTTTAGGTTACGCTAACTGCCCGTTATCTTTGCACGCCTTGGAAGTGAGTGACTTCAAAGATAATTTAGCATGAGGGTTCAGAAATAGGGGGGCTTGGGAATTTTTCAGTAGAATAGCTTTGCAGGAGAAAAATGCTGTTTTCTCAGGCTGAAAGTGCACCACTAGAAGCAACGTTTGAACTGGGAAGGGTGATTGCTCAGGGTGTGGGGGACCAGGACACGTTTTTCACTCTGCCATCTCCCCCCTCCAGAGAACACCGTAACACTGCTTTGGCCAACCCGGGCTTAGTTTCTCACTCGGCTGAGCCTGATAGAATGATTTTCTTACTGGAATAGGGACTTGATCCTGAACCCCTCAGTCTATGTCTGTGCTCTTAAAACCAGTAGCGCTCCCCAGCTCCCAGCTCCAGGCACCCCACCTCGGCAATGTCCCGTCTCCTCCCCTCTGGGCATGGGTTCTCTCGCCGAGGCTGGCAGGCAGGAGCCGTGGCAGCGTTTTTCTGATCTCGGTGTGTGCTGTGGTGCATCTGGTCCGCTTCTGAACCCCGTCCCCCAGCCTGCTGCTCGTGATGCAGGAGTCTTCATCTCTGTTTAAGAAAAAGGAAGAACATTTTTAGGAAGTTCTTCACTCCATCCCTCTGCCAAACCAGACTTTTCTGAGTGTTTTTGATGGCCAGAAGACTGGCAGAATCCCCACTGCTCTTTATAGCTTTAATCATAGTTTTCCCCTGTTCTTTTTATGATGAACTCCAGACTGTAGCTTGGTTGGCAGCTCAGTATCGCTTTAAATCACTACTGGTTTCTCCTATGTCATTAATATTTTATTTATGTTGTATTACATTTCGCATCGGTCTCCATGCCAACAGTTCATGCCAGGAGCAATTTCTGATAGAATAATTTAAGTCCTCAGAGACACGGGCACTTTCTTTTTGGATAGTGTCATTAAGTCAGATCCTTTTTGTCCTTCGTTTCGCAGTGTCCGAGAGCCAAGGCTGGACGTGCTCCTCCTCTGCCCCGTGCCCGCAGCAGCGGCCAGCGAGGACGCCTCTTCACGCAGCGAGAGGTGAGGACTAACGCTCACTTAAGCCAGCATCAAGTGTCACCTAGGACTGGCACCAAATCCGTAGGGAAAGGCAGAGCCTCGCACGAGGCCAGATGATAATTCTGGGAGAACACAAGGTTTTGAGTAGAAAGTCCCTTTCCTCGGGGCAACTCTCGCTTGTGGAGTTGCACCATGCTGGCTACACCGCCGTTACTGCTCTCATGCCCATGTAAGTGCAATCCATGTCATGATTTTATTGTTCCCCTGTTTATATTGTTTATCTGGACTGTGGTTCCTATCGGCTTCTGCTGCTGTCAAGCAAATCCCTCCAACGCTGGGCTGGAGAAGAAGCCACTGGGAATGAAGCCTGAGGTCAGTTTAGCTCCTCTTAACCACACACAGGATGGTCACAATTCTGATTTATGCTGCAAATTTGCTGCGATCCATGTAAAGAGCCTTCTAGGAGGTTTATCCAATGTCTGCTGCTGAATGTTTGTCCTTGGAAGTCGTCTTTCTTCCCTTCTATCGTGCACTAGGCAGTTCTCAGCAGATAAAGTCCTGCAGAGTACAGACAGCCAAACGATTTCTGTTCTAACCCCGTGCTCATTGCACTCCTCTGGCTTCCCGAGGAAGGTGGGATACTCGCTGCTGTAAGCCCAGGGCTGGGACGGGGCGAGCTGACGGGTGCCTGGCCCTTGGCTGAGCTGCACCGGGACCTGCGGGCTCGGCGTTCCTCTGCCGCATCGCCTACCGGCCTTGCTCCTCCAGGCCTTTTCTGAAGAATGTGTGCAGTTGAGGGTGGCATCTGTTATTTCAGTCTTTAACAGATGTCCCATAAAGAGCAAGGAATGGTTCTTGATCCCACAGGTCCTGCAAGAGGGGACGACCCTGCTGGGGACTGCATGACTCCCACCCTGCCCGCTCCGGGATGCTCACACCAGCACCAGAGAAATGCAAACACCAGAAATAGATAAGTGAAAAAGTGAGTAGAAATAGAAAAGAACAGTAAACTTCTCAGGGTTAATAGAAGAATAAGCAGGAGGGCATACGAAAAGGGACAGAGTGTCAAGGGAAAAAGCAGTAAAAAACCTGAGTGTGTTTCTCTGTGTTTAACAAAAAATGGATACAAGGGACCCCTAAAGGATTGTTGTTTGATATGCAAAGTCTGGATGAAATAACATATCAGTGAGGGTAGTCTAATGCCGCACAGGAAAGATGTGGCACTGAAAACACTTCAGACTCCTGGGGCCTGACAAATTCGAGTTTTGTCCCACCATATTCTTAAAACCCGCAGTCTGCGAGACTTGGGGAGCAGTATTTTCTTCACCGAGAGGGTTGTCAGGCTCTGGAATGGGCTGCCCAGGGAGGTGCTCGAGTCCTCATCCCTGGAGGTATTTAAAAGAAGGAGGGATGAGGTGCTTAGGGACAGGGTTTAGTGGTGGGATGGCAGTGCTAGGTTAATGGTTGGACTCGATGATCTTAAAGGTCTTTTCCAACCAAGGTGATTCTATGATTCTATGATTAATCAGAGATGTAGCCAAAGGCAGAGATCCAGGAACCACAACTGCCTTCATAAGCCTCTGCACCAGGGGGGATTAAAGAAAAATGAGTTTACTGGAGGGGCTGTGGAGTTAGCACCTATCATCCCAAGAAGTAATTTGTCAGCACAGATACACCTCTATGCAAGCGAAGGGGAAGGAAAAGAAAGACCTAGGCAACAAGCTCGTCTTATGCACACGGCTGCATTGATTTTCCATGCCAATTAATGCCAGCTAAGAATACATCCCCGGCAACTACGCAGCGAGCACTATAGGCAAAATTGCCTCGCTTGAGATTACAGGTGCCTTTGCAGGCTCACGGTGCCAGCCCTACTTATTTGCTCCTGTTTCTTTTATTAAAAATCCACAGCGGGGAAGAAACTGGTGTGTCTCCCTGATGTGTGCGATGTAGCTGAGGGAATATCCATCTGTTTTGGGTAGCCAAACCTATCCTCTGGGTTGTTATTTATTTGGTTTGGCCTTTGTGAAATGTAATGGGTGGCCTTGCTTATTTGTCCCGGCTAGCAATTCCTTTACAGGTCAAACTGCAAGCAGCCCCATAACTTTCTGACGTGGTGGGGTTGTGACAGACCTGCAGAAGTGTCATGCGGCCTCTGCTGTGAAACCTGGCCATTTAAGAGGTTCCATCCTAGTCCCGACAGTGATGGTTTTTGATACCCATTTAAAATGCCCTGACAGGTATTGGAGAAATAAATGCAATCTGCAATCCTTTGTGCAGAGGGGAGGGCGTTAGGTGATTCACTGGCTTGGAGGGTGCTCGCAGCCATCCTTTACACGTCTCGTGCTGGTTTAATGGGTAGTTTGCAGCTGTGGGATCATTGCTATATTTTGTAGTTTTGTTCTATTATTAGCTATTAAAGGAATATGAGACTGCAGATAGCATTGTATTAAACTACCAGTTCCTGTATTTATTGGCACCACCCGGGGATTAAAAAAGATGCTGTCACTCCGCAGAGTTCTCTTCAAAGCAGGGGAGATATAATGAATATGTGATCAAAGCACCCTCGCTTCATCCCATCCTGCAGGAACCACAGATGGAAGCGTTCTCTAAACTGGCAGCTTTGGGGGGGGAAAGGAGCAGCATGGGGGCTTTGCCTTGGTTCGGAGATGGGAAACGCTCCGCAGTCACGATGGCCTCTGCCAAGGAGAAAGCCATTGCAGGAGGGTCCAGCAATACCCTCCGGGGCATGGTCTGCTTATTCACAGTGGCCAGAACCATGTTTATAATTAGAACTTTCAATGACCTTTTGTGATCATTTCAGCTCATTCTGCTGCGGCTGCTGGGCATGTTCCTGCCTCTCCAGGGGCTGGCTGGGACTTTTGCACCCAAGGGGACCTCTTCATGCAAGGGACAATTTACCCTGAAAATAGCATGGTAAATCTATGTGTTGGAGGAAAATTGGAAGAACCCATTGCATCGAGGCTGATGTATGAAATCTGTGGCGGAGCCACCAGCTCATGGTCCTCACCCACGTAGGCAAAAGGGACACGATAAATAATGCAGCAAATGCACAGTAAATCACTTTGGTACTGTGAGGCTTGGCTGAGACACATAAGAACCCCTCCTCATTTTGCAGTCCCCTCTCTCTTTGCATTGCAGGAGGTCTGCAGCCTCTCAGACCGGTGTGGGTGGCATCCTGAGCCTGTCCCTAGCCTGATTGCCTTTCCTGACTGGGGTAAGGCAGCCACACAAGACCAGCTCAAGCCTTCTTAGAGCTCCACCTAACAGCCCTTGAGCTCAGCTGAATCAGGGCCAGCTTTTGCCAAAATATCTGAATTCCATCCATCAGTGGCAACGTTTTCAGTGTCAAGTGATGTCTTCCAGCCAGCTCAGGTCCTGAAGAGCAGGGGCTCCGAGACTGCCCTCGAATGCTGATGGACACCGTCCCCTTTCTCCTGCCGTTGTCAGGCACGGCTCCAGCTGCGACAAGTGGTACCCCAAAAGGTGACCCTTCCAGAAAAGGTCTGAGTGAGTCATTTGAACGTGAATTGGCATTAATGTTAAGCATCGGTCTGGTACCTGGCTACAGCCCAGTGCAGGCTGACACGTGCTGGTGGGTTTGTGGTGAGCCAGCTCCTGAGCCAGGGGCCTTTATGGTGTTGCTGTTCAAAGCTGGACGATGAGAGCACGGTGTGGTTAATGATAAATGTGTTCTTCTTCCTTCCAAAAGTGTGGGAACTGCTAAGGGAAACCTGAAGCTGGAGGCAAGGCACGCCTGGGAGCTGGGTCCCTGCAGCCCTCGTGTTCTCAAGGAGCCTTCGTAATAATTCTGAATAAAGCACTGTTCTTCCAAACCGCTTTCTAAAATAAACCATCCAGATGGCTGTAAGCAAAGGCCTAGTCATCAAGCTGAGTAATGCTTATTTTGAGTACATTAACGGCGAGATGTGTACAATGGTGCTGAATTATGCACAATGAGACTCAAACAGATGCAGAAGCAGGAGGAATATTGCCAGCGGCAGACGGCGGAGGTTTGCACCCTCATTCTGGTCCCGGTCTACAGGACAGTCCGGAGAGCAATTTGAGGGTGTCTAGCAGGTAATGTGTCTTTTCTCTCCTACAGTTTTATAGGTACTGGAAACACTCAAAAATATACAATGGGAGATACTCAATGTGAAGTGTGGATAAATGTTCTCTCTTTTCTTTTTGAGAGGAGGTGGAGCGAGGACAGAGAGATTTTTCTTGAAGTCTCTGAGAACAAGGTGATTTGGATTTTCAGGCAATACTGGGGTTCTTTCCCCTCCTTTCCCCCAGGATGTTCACTTGGAACTTGGAAAAAACGCAATTTGAAAAGTGACACTATGGGAGGAAGGCAAAGCCCGGGCCCTCTGCTAGGGCTGCCATAGTGTAATAGAGCAAAATAGAAATTCACGGCGATGCTTTCCAGCCTGCTCTGCCCAAAGACGCTTGTTTAGTGCTCGCCCTGAAGTGCCGGGTGAGCGCGGCACGGCGGATTGCTGTTAATGGGCAGGCTCAGTGGGATGGCTTCCCACCGGAGTGGCGAGGCATCCTCGGAAGGTCGGTCCAGCTGGGGAACACTGGAAGGGTCTTGCTGGCGGCCGCCAGCACTGTGTGTTTGCTGATCTCACGCTGCCAACCTCGAGCAAAAAGCTTTCCACGGGGAACACCCCCCCATAGGGCACAGCGTTCCGGAGGCTGCTGCAAAGTACCCCCCGGAGCCAGGACAGGCCCAGAAATTCACTTTGTCCGCTACATGCCATTTTACATAACTAAACTTTGTGCTAAAGTACAGCCCGGGTAATGACAATTGCTTTATTTAATGATTTTTCCTGACTACAATTTTTATTAGCTGTGAAATCAAGCCCTTTCCCTGGATGGAAGTAGGTGAGCAACCCTCATGTATAGGAAGATTATAGTGGTATAGCAGAGAAATAAAATGATCAGAAGCTCTTGAGGAATAAATTCAAACCCTCATTAATCTCTGTGGGCTGCATCTCAAATCTGAATTTTTATAGAATGTGGGTGGTATTTCCAAAGCAGGTTGCTGGCATTGCTTGGCTTAGAGGGCGGACTTAGGCGCTAACAGCGCATTTCGGAACCGCACTCCTCTGCCCGAACAAGGTGCATGTGGTGGGTTATGCTGTGAACGTCACCGGTACGGGGTTGGGTTGTGCCGGTGGTGGGGGGGGGGGGGCTCCAGGCTCCCCCAGTTTCCAGGCTCCCCCAGTTCTCGTGCTGGAGAGCAGAAGCCATGGGGGGAGCAGGTGAAGTGGTGGGACCGACGCACGGAGCTGTTGGTGGGCTAGTTCGGGGTTTTCTGATACCCGCTAGTTCCGTTACGGCACGCTTTCTGTGAGCCTTTGCATTATTCTTTTTTACAAGAAAGAGCTGAACTTCCTTATCCGGGACAGCTTGGCTTTTTTACTGTGAAACCCCAATTAAAACAGAAAAGTGTGGCGGATGTGCCATCCCAGTATCTCTGTGCCACTCCTGCCTCTCGCCCAGCCCCCTGGCGTTACCGGCAGTGCATCTTGGCGTCACTGGGGGCCTAAACGGCCGCAGCAGGGTTACGCTGGCCGTGGCACAGGATGGGCATGCTTGGCTCTCAAGCTTTTGCCTCTTAATTGCAGCTGGGAGCATCAAATCCCTTGGTTTAAGCTGCTATAATGCAAAGATTTCTGACTCACCGCTGCAGGAAGAATAGCAAGAAATCAACTACCGTGCTGCTGGAAATCTGGGTTATGACTGAAGTGCTATCGCCTTTCGTCAGGGACAGACTTCGTGCCTAGAAAGAGTAAAAGCTAAAGGCTAAATTCCAGCCCCGAGAAGGATGCCTGCTGGAGGGATTCCCTATTAGACTCCAAAAAGAGCTGTCTCTCCCTTTGCTGTCACAAGCGTCTGGGTACCTCAGCTCCAGGAATTTTGCGCGTCTTGTTAGTAATGCTATTAAAATTGGAGGATGGATGAAGAAAACCCTGCTAATTACGTGACATGATAGCAGAAACATGGTTCTGTTTTCAAGTTTAAATCAGTTTGGTTTTGGCTGGGGTAGGTACGGATTGGAGGAGGACCTAATCTTTGTATTTTTTTAATAAGTATTTTTAAATAGGTATAAATAGCTGAATACGCACTTCGGGGAAGCAGGAGGTGGTGGTTTGGCCACAGGAGGTCCTAAACACAAAATTCAGCCAAAGGGAAGATTTTGCTTATGGAGCTTTTTATTTTGTGTAGGTGTGAATGAGTGTGAGATACTGAAAGATGTGGTCCCTGGGAGAGAGGTGGACATTTACCAAAAAAAGAAAAGGAAGATAGCACAAAGAAGAAAACCTGAGTGCATCAAAGTCAGCTGAAGAAATATTCTTTCCTTCTAACAAGAAAGCAGCAGCTCAAGGTTTCTTTTGTTTAATAATACAGTTTAATAAGCGCCAGCTTCTCGTGGCTTTGTGCATTGCTAAAGCACGTAGGCAGGTCGCTATAACGAGCTAAAGAACAACCCTGCAGAATGAGGCTTTTTTTTTTTTTTTCCTCGTGTAGCTTTGATTTCTCTTTAGAGCATCGGAGAGGCAGAGCTGTGGATTGCTTGTTCATGAGCACAGCCTGCCGGCTCTGCCGGCGACAGGCATGAGTCCTCCTCCCTCCGCTGTCACCCGCACGAGGCTGCCTTGGAGTTTGGGAATGCTTTGCTTTGTGTTTTCCTCTTGGGACTGGACATGCCTACCAAAGTCCCTAGGAGATAGCCACGGCCCTTACTCCATAGCGTGAAGAATATACAGGGAAACATCTTGCAGCTCTCTGCAGGGACGAGAGGTTTGTGCTTTTACAGATGAAAGCCAGAAAAAAACCTTTCTGAAAGAAGGGAAAGTGGCTCCTCTCAGATGGCTGGGCCACCTGGGGGCCCTGGGGACCACGAGCCTATTGCTGGCTGGGGCATCGACTGACATTGCCAGGCACAATTATTCCTCTCACCTTATGATGCTTTCTCTGGGCTGTACCCAGCATTTGGGTTTGGGGCTGGCTTTTCGCAGACTCTGTCCGTGTGTCCGTGCCACGTTTCAGCCCCTGCGTTAGCTCTGAGCTAGCTGGCGTGTCTGCACGGCCGGGGGAGAGGCGGCCAGGGCCAGCGGTCCCTGCTGCGCGGCTGGCACCCCAGGCCAGGAGGGGCCATCATAGAATCACTTTGGTTGGAAAAGCCCTTTAAGATCACCGAGTCCCACCTTTAACCTAACCCTGCCATCCCACCACTAAACCCTGTCCCTCAGCACCTCATCTCTCCTTCTTTTAAATCCCTCCAGGGATGGGGACTCGACCACCTCCCTGGGCAGCCCATTCCAGAATCTGACAACCCTTTTGGTGAAGAAGTTTTTCCTAATGTCCAACCTAAACCTGCCCTGGTGCAGCTTCAAACCATTCCCCCTCGTCCCATCACCCATTACCAGGGACTTAACTTACGCCTGCTGACGCCCGCCTGTAACGCTTTTTTCCTCTCATTTCATTATACTCTCAGTTGCACCTTTCCCTTCTCATCATTTTCACCTTAGGAAGGCTGCGGAACTTGAACCCCACAAATCTTTTCCTAAAGGTTTAAAAAAAAAAACCAAAACAGAGTGCATGGTCTATAATTTATGCAAGTGGGTGCTCAGGCACAGCCGGGTGATGTACATGGCAGGGTCCACCCTACAGCTCAGCTGCCGTGGGTGCAAATTTGCCCTCATTCCCCTGGCTTTCCTGCCTGCAGACAGCCACCCCCCCCGCCCCGTTCTGCTCTGAGAGCAACACCTGCTGGAGGTTTGGGGTTCAGGTCTGTAACAGCATCTCCTCCATCCTCCCCTTTTGGGAAGCAGTAGCTGGTTTGCTCCAGGACCCCGTTCCTCTCTTACAGCTCATGAGCCTGCGGTGGGCTACCTCTGCCGTCACGCACCTGCACCGGGTCGCCCACGGTGCGATTGCAACCCAAACGGTGACAGTGGAGCATCACGAAAGTGTGTTCTGGCGTAACGGCTGGATGGTAGCAGGGGCTGAGCCAGGTGTTCCTACCTACACAACACGTGGCTAGCAGTGTTGAATAAGTGCAAAAGTCTCCCTCAGGTTGTGACTCCGTACGCTGCAGTGAATATTGCTCCCGATGAGGTATCTGTTATTTGCTCACCGTCGTACTTTAATCTCAATAACACTGCTTTGCAGAAATCAGATACTGCCAGGGAGCCACGAGCTGGGGTGACTGCTCTTAGATGTGCTCAGTGACTGCCTCTCAAACAAGATCGGTGGCCTCTCTTTAGCTAAAGGCTTGCTTAAGTGTTACTTCTACAGGCTTCAGGTCGGATGGCCCTAAGAGCTGTGACATGGATGTGGTGACACTGTGGACTTCGGGGGAAAGAAGACCAAACCAGAAGTCACAAAACCATGAGCTCCCTTGGGTGGCTGCAAAAGCAGAGCTGGGACGATGAGTGTGGTCTTCTGAGGTGCCTGCAGGTATGACTGGTAAAACCTCTCAGTGTTGGTTCTAAACACACGTGCACAACGACCTTCTTTATAGGATGAGTGTGCTTTGGTTATTTGTGTTTGGGAATCATCTTGCAAATTTGGCCCAAAGCACATTTTTGTGCAGAAAACACTTCTGCATGAAATCAGCTTTTTAAGCTGGTGGAAGCTCTCGTCTTCAGGTGAAAAACCCTTGGTGCGAGTCCTCCCAATCCCTTTTCCACAGTCCTTGCAGTCCAAGGCAATGCTGGGTACCAGTATGAGATGGGGAGACCTGCTCTGGGGGCAGAGCACGGCTGCGTTGTGCGGTGCTGTCAGCCGCTGGTGTAGAGGTGGAGGTTTCCTTTCGGGATTTGTTTGCTTGTTTTGAAACGCAACTTGCTATGGAGTGTGTGCACCACCCACTTGGATGTACATGAGAAGGCCCTCCATCCTGAGGAAGATCTCGGCTGCCAGGCTCCTGCTTCCTGGGCCCGCGGGCTCGCTGTGACACCTCCAGCCGTGCCCACCATGGGGGAGCTGCCAGGGGAGAGCCCACAGTCCGGGCCAGCGACTGCTGCATGGAAATTCATCCCAGCACCACAGCCTCCCCCTCCCCGCTCCTGCTGTGGAAGCCCTAATTAAACCCTTGCAGCAGAATAATTAATCGTTAGTAAGGTAATTAAATATTAGTCTGTGTTATAGTAGACATTAGTTATATGTTAACAAGCTCATTAGCTATTCATTAACCTTTTAAGTCCTTCCAAATCCCCTTTATCACACTGCAGGTTTGTGTTAAGTATCTGTCTCAAATGACCTTAAGCGAGTGCCCGTTTGCTTGCTATTAAAGGCATTGCAAATTCCAGAACCGGTTTAGTTATTTTGCCCCTTCAGTTATTATCTCTCTTTCTATGTGGTTTTATTTAAACTCAGCTATAGTGAAGACCTATCTCATTATTGATATGGAGCCATTAAAACCACCCAGCGATTGAGGGAATCGCTTCCCAAAATGATATATGACAGCTGAGGTGATGATTTTTTCCTATTGCTACTCTTGCGCTGCTCGCGCCGGGCATGGGCAGATCCCATCCCTCCCACCAGAGGATGTGTCCTGCAGCGATGCAGGACAGGGACCAAGAGAGGGCTGAGCTAATGGGTGTACGTAGCCCCCAGATAGGATTCAGAGCCACAGTCCCACTTTTGGCCCCTGCCTTCCAGCTCATTAAGTCAAATCCCTGAATTCCCCTGCACCTCCCTTCCCTCATGGGAAGCTGGGGCTGTTTCTCCTGTGCCCTCTCGATCCTTTTTTACTAAAAGTACAAGCTCATTCTTTAAGGCTGTAGCTTGTGCAGGCTGGTGTCCAGCATCAGGTCTCCCACCTGCACTGGCAAGGTAAAACGATGGGTGTGAACCAAGTGGGTGAAGAAGAGAGCAAGGGGACCTGCTGACCGTAGCGTCTAATGCTGAGGTTTGTGGATGTGTGAGCATCTAGTGAGAGGGTTGTGGCCAAAGTGAGGGCAGAGCTGCTTATAGGGGCCAGGCTGGGTCACAAGGGAAGTATTTCTGGTGTCTGGATAGAGGAAACATCTGTCCTCCCCAGCTGATAGCTGGGGACAGTCCTGGTAGCCAGCAGGACAGTCCTGGTAGCCTTGGCTGCCAAGTTGCGGCTTTCATTTGCCAGCCCTTTGGTTAGTGAGGGCGGCAAATGCAGACCAAGCTAGGAATGGGAGGGCTGTTTGGGGCAGGAGGGGCAGCCGAGGTGCTGGAGAGGCAGCGGGGTGCTGCCCACCGTGCGGGACTCCCCACCTGCAGCCCCGACCTGGCCATGCCATGGGGGATGAGTCTGAGCCCCGTCCACACTGCTCGAGTCTCCGGTGTTTGTAGTGATGGACTGTGTCCCTGCTTGTCCTTGCTGAGGGATCCTTAATCTCTTACATCTTTTAATTAGGGCAATTTCTTCCGGCCTGCTGAAAATGCTTTTCTCACATAGATTAATTAAAAAGAAAGCCTAGCTCTGACAATTCAATGTGCTGTGAGCTCTTGCGAGGACACGGGCAGCTTTCTAAGCCATTATTCACGACGCTGTTCTTGCTTCTTATTTACTTCTAACCCGTGTTTTGTGGGAACTGAGGACAGCAGTCACTCTCTGCAAAGTTAAGGGCAGAATTAGGCCAGCTGTGAGGGCAAAGCCTTGTATGAACCACCCCCTCCACCCTGGGGGCCTCAAAGCCCATCCCATGCTGCTGGACGAAGGGGCACGATGCCAGGTGCCCTCAGGCAGCTCCTTTGTTTCAGGATTTGCACCTCTGGTCAGCAGGGGTTCCTGGCTTAAAACCTGGTTTAAAGGCACTTTAATGGCCTCTGCTGTTTGCTCCTTTTCTGTTAGCAGCAGCTGACTGGCTTGGTGTTTGCAAGGCGTGAAAACAATTGTCTGAAGGCTTGGGCAGTCAACAAATCAGTATTGGCTAGTTAGTGGCTTTGTTCTGACCTTCCTCAGGATGCCTGTTGAAGTTCTGGTTGATTGGCCTGGTGGATTTGCAGAATTAGGATGATCTCTTGGAGAACTTTTACCCTAGCGTGGATGACTTCAGGTTAGTTTCATCTTTCTCTAATGTATGTCCCACAAAGAGTTTGGGTGAAGTTCCATTCCTTCACAGTACAAATTTGTCCAAGGAATATTAAATCCTGTATTTCAAAGCCAAAAGTAAGAGCTGTTGCAGCCTGGATCAAATCTAACCCAGCAGGTGGGCTGATGTGACACTGGTCTGCCATGGGGTCTCACTGGCAATTGTAGAATCACAGAATCATTTAGGTTGGAAAAGACCTCTAAGATCATCAAGCCCAACCGTTCCCCTAACCCTGCCATCCCACCACTAAACCCTGTCCTTGAGCACCTCGTCTGCCCAGCTTTTAAACCCTCCCAGGGATAGGGACTCGACCCCTTCCCTGGGCAGCCCCTTCCAGTGCTTGACAGCCCTTTCAGGGCGACAATTTTTTCCCAATGTCCAACCTAAACCTGCCCTGGCACAACTTGTTGGGAGATGGAACAGGGGACCTGCACATTTCTGGTCTAATCCAAACTGGGACCCACCTTCTTTGACTTTTCCTCTTCAAACTCTCTACATTCTCTCAGGGATCTTGCAGTAAGGCTTCTTAATTTTAATTTCTTATGAACAGAGCTTGGAGAATAAACCATAAATTTAACATTGTTTCTGCTGATAGCACATTCATACACAGCGTGCAGTTTCCTTGTATCCGTTCCTGGGCCCAGGTGAGGAAAGCGCTCTGATGAAGTGGGATTTTGTTTGTCATGAATATTTACACGAGACGTCTCAGTGCCTTGATAGTTCCTGGAATGTAAATGCAGAAAGGGAGGAAGCAGATTTGGTTTTAACAGTATTTTTTTTTTATATACATCTTGTTTCATAGCAAATACCTGAACGCAGCGCAGATGCCATAAGGGCAGTGGCTGGTGGGGCACGGCTGTGCCTTGGCCCTGGCCCCCATAATGCAACACGCTATTCGCAGAGCGGTGGCACTTGTGTTGAGCAGAACACGCGTTGACTGCAACATTCGGTAGCAGGAGAACGTTCCTGTTGGCGTCGCTGGACTTTAGGACAGGCCTTTTTGGTGAGTTGCATCTAAATATACAAAATGGAAATGTATTATAGAGCTTCCACTTGACTTTCTCGTGCGACTTCAGGTGCAACACCATGGCACTTGTAGTGGTTATTATATGCTCTACCTAGAATAATTGTGCTTAAATTCCTAGGGGGTGCTAAAACACAGAATGGGAAGGGAAAGGCAGTGCTTTGCTCAGGAGTCAGGTGCAGAGCTGTAATGAAATCAATTTTTAAGGTGGTGCTGTGGCAACAGAGCTGGTTTTCCAATACTGAAAAAAGTTTTACACGGTGGCTGGAAAGGGGGGTTGGGGGGTGTAGAAAAAAAAGCAGCATTACCATGAAAGATATTCCTTCTTCTTATGGGGAAAACTGAATATTTGAAATTAGCAGTATTTTCTGGTTTAAGTAGTGGAAGACAGCCCAAACTGATTAGTTATTCTTGCAAGTGTTATTACTTGTGGTGTCTGTCTTATGCTGGCACTTGGTGCCCTGCTGAACGTTGACACTGAGGTGTTCCATCACAAGAGCTATCACGCAAAAGCAACAGGTTTCCCTCATTTGCCACCAGCAGCTATGGGAAATGCTGCCCTGTGCTGGAGCACTGCGAAGTACCTCTCGCCCAGATGGGGTAATCCGGGGGCAAGTGCCGTGTCGGTGGTCTGACCAGCTAAAGCCTGTAAACATCAATGTTCCTCATCCAACCTTTGCTTGCACACTCAGTACCAGCACTATGCTTGTCTGAAGCCAGCTGAGATGGATTCCTGTTCTTAGAACGTAATTTTAAAAACACGTTAATAAAGATGCAGTCATTGCAAATTAAGCACCACAAATAAGGAGTCATTTTCTGCAGAATATAGTTGGTCACAGAGCCTTTAATTTTGTAGTTTTATTCCTTCTAAATGTATCGTAGTTTAAGTTTTGCTTTTTGACTCTTTCGGGCTTCAGAATTCCTATGGCAAAATTGCTTCATGTAGTGATCTTGTTATTCACATATCGCAGAAAAGCAAAAAAATGTTCATGTATTGGATGGTCAAAAGATCAGGCAAATGTTTCACTCAATGTACAACAAAATATTATGAGGTAATTTTATTTTTTCCCATTTTTAGGTAAAAATATTACAGTATACAAGATAATCTTATTAAAGGTAAAAATACAGTATTTTGCATTTCTCTAAACAGATCTACGTACAGTACACTTTTTTTTTTGTACAAATATAACTATTATTCTATTAGGCTATTTGTGTTCTCATCTGGCACTTAAGAACTGATCACAGGTCACCTTCTGGTTCTGCTTGTTCTTCTTAGCTGATACCTAAATGTGATGCTCATCTCATAGGTGTCTCTTGTAAACAAACAGTGCAGTTCAGTGGTTCCCAAGTAGTAAGGTGTGCTTTAAGTAGTTGAAATCACGTAGTTAACGTAAAAACCCAAGCAGTCCAGGTTTGCAGTTGTGTTGCGCAAACTCAGCACTTTCCAGTCGTAAAAGTGCAATCCAAGTACTTGTACTACTGCAGCCTTTAAAAGAGTTTTAATCCCTTCCTCATCCTCTGTAAGAGCCAAACACATAAAACAATAATTTCTACAATGATTTTTTCCTTTTTTTTTTTGGTCAGAATGTTCTCAGTGGAACTGAAACTTTTCCATATTGATTTAAAGGTTTGAAACTACTGGGCTATGTTCTTCGTGATTTATCTCCCCCTATGGCTTGCTGTTTGACCTCTCAAATCCGAAAGCTGAGCTCAGTTGCATCGCTGTCGCTGGATTAATGTTGTTCTTTGAACTGAACACATTAGCACGAGATATATATATATATGATTTCTGGGAATTCCTGGGGAGTGAGTTTCACATCATGACGAATATTTCAGTACACTGTTGTTGAAGCTGGGATCATCTAAGGTAAAAGAGAGGCGAGGTGTGTACAAAGAGACCACGTCCGTTAGTGGACCGGCTAATATAGCTGGAAAAGGCAGAGAGGAGTTTTTGGCTGGAAATCCCTTTATCAGGTTCTAGCAGGGGGGTGAAAGGACGCTTTACCCAACAAGCTTGGCCCGTTTTTTTCCAACGCTGTCATCCAGTCCAAAAGGTAGGTGACATCCACCTGCCACATTTTGCCTTGGTATTTCAGCAGATGATTTCTCATTTGCTTATTAACTCATTAACCACAGTGCTGTTCAAAGTTATCATCATGGATGCCTGTGTAAACATAAAAGGAGAGTACACACCCAAAGATCGGAATTTTTAATGTTTTTCATGGAATACGCTTGGCACGTTTTTCTTCAGACTTCACCCAATTCTGATCAGCACGGTCTCAGGTGGTACAAATGAGCACAGCCGCTTTGTCTTCTCTGGAGTCAGGTGGGTGAGGATCTGGATTTTTTTGCCTTTAACTAGAGGTGCCTTCCTTATGGTGCATCTATTTCTGATGCCAAAGGGCATCTGTTCTTACCAGTAAGTCACTTTTGTATCATAAAAGGTTTAACTGGTAACTCACCGAGCACAGGAGTAACGCAAGGCGCTCCTACCAATACTTTCTAGGTAGCAAAAGTTAAGTGTGCGTTACCCATCACTTTGCATGGTTTTTGCCCTCCTAAGATGCTGGTTGAGACTGAATAATATTTCGAAACCCAGTTGCCTTTCTCTGTGTTCGCCATCAAATGTCCTTATTTAAGTTCCTCCCAAATTTGTCGCTCAGCTGCTGTATTAGCCTTGCCAGCTCACCAGTAGCTTGTGACTTTTCCTCTAAGAGTTCATAGCGGAGACTAGAAATATCTTGCTTAATCTCTTTAAGTTCCCCTAAAAGGAAGAAAATGTTCTTGTTAGCGATATTGAACCAAATAATTAATCTCTATGGTTTTAAGACCTGAGAAAGCATTAATTTCAGTGTCCTTGGTCATGAATGTGTGCGGAGCTCCATATGATGTCCCGGCATTTATGCACTTAATATTTGACTTATAAGAAATAACTTGTATTTGCGGTAGTGGTCCTGACTGCAATAGCAAGGATGTATGGAAAGTTCATCTCTTTTCTCAAGTCTGTTCTCCCTGCACATATTGATCTCCACCTCCGCAGGGCACTCGCAGGAGGGTAGCAGTTAAGAGGTGTTAGAAGGAGGTTCTTCTCCATCTGATATAAATCCTACATGATACCATTGCCATACAAATCCTTATCCGGTTCAAAAAAAGTGCTTGGGACAGGCATGGGCAGTACCATCAGAAATTGCTTTACTTAAACCCCAAGACAAGGTTACGTGTTGGCAATATCATGGGTGTTGTAAAGCAAGGAGAGGGAGAACGATAGGGCAGAGCAGGATTATGTAAAGACAGATCTTAGGCTCTTGTCCTGGTTTTGGCTGGGATAGAGTTAATTTTCTTCCTAGTAGCTGGCATAGTGCTGTGTTTTGGATTTAGTGTGAGAATAATGTTGGTAACATCCTGATGTTTGAGTTGTTGCTAAGCGGTGTTTATACTAGTCAAGGACTTCTCAGCTTCCCATGCTCTGCCAGGGGCACGAGAATGTGCTCACCTTAGCGCGAGCACGAGCAGGCTCTCTCTACAGAGGATGCTATCTAAGCTCAGCCCTCTGCCTGGCCATATTGAAAGCAATAACATTATGTGCTCTAATCTGCATCAATTATAAAAATCCACTTGCCTTCATTGACCTCATCATTTTCTCGGTCAACCTGAGCCTTCAGTACATACCGCTTAATCAGACGTTTCATTATTTTCTGAAAAGAGAACAGAAGCACTTGTCTTAACATGAGTTTACCCACACTGCCTTAATTCTAGACACATTATGAGCAATTCAAACACCTGACTTCACTATGGATAAACTCTGGCTTCAGAAGATGCAAAGAGACATTTTTATGAATTAATTTCCCATTTATTTTATACTTTATATTATAAACTTTGTACTACAGTAGTTGATTGACAGCTGTTCCATAATGAGCCCACATATGAGGCACTTTGGGGTATTTTGTGGGATGCACAGGAATGTAGAGTATGCCCCACAGGCAGAAGGAAAACACAGATGATCCAATAGCAAGCTAAGAAATGGGATCCCGAGCCTTGCTTTTAGCATGCTGCTGTTTAATGTGTCAATAACAAAATACT
Source organism: Gorsachius magnificus (assembly GCA_034008185.1). Classification (NCBI taxonomy): domain Eukaryota; kingdom Metazoa; phylum Chordata; class Aves; order Pelecaniformes; family Ardeidae; genus Gorsachius; species Gorsachius magnificus. The sequence continues at coordinate 19,670,613 of CM067093.1, forward strand.
TTGCAGGAAGAAATAAGTGGTTAATTAACGATGTTAGCAGACTCACTCATGATGACAAGCTAAACAGCTGACTCAAGGTGAACAGAAAGACTACTCTGAGTTGGGGTTTGGGGAGGGAAAAGAGATTTAGTGATGGACAGAGAAAAGAGAGTTTGAGCAGAAGTGGAGAACTCGGCTTAAGTGAGTGAAGTTTCTTAGGGAAATGGCAGATTTTAAGGGACATGCACAGGGAAATAATAGAGCCACGTGGATTTATAAAATGGGAGATGATTGTTAGTAAGGAGCAGCGTTTATGGAAATGGTAGAAGATGGCTATGGGTACCAGCTTGCAATGTGATAGTGTTCCAAAAACGCCTGAGTTACGTTTATCTAGAAAGAAAGTAACTTGGGCAGTCCTGAGCTGCACGCTGGGCTGCAGCTGAAGGCCTGCGTCATTGCTGGCTCTTTACTACAGAAAAGACATTCATCAATGGGGGAAAAAAAAATCTCGACTATGATAAACCTGAAGAGGATTGCTCCATCAGAGACAATGATTTAGGTGCATCCTCCGCAAACAGAGGAGAGCTCAGCAAGCCTCCAAGAACAGATACACAAATGTCTTTCATTGACCAGATGGCCACTGTTAAGGGAAAAGCCTGGCCCAGCATGGGCTCACTTCTTCACAGAGCAATCCCACGTCTCTGCTTTGAACATCGCCGAAAAATGCTGCAAAGTGTGTGAAATACGAATTAAGAAATCGGTACACCTGCTCTTTTTTTCTTACTAGCCAAATATGGATTGCAGCAGTGGAAAAGGCATGTGACCATCAAAGAAGGACCCAGATATCTGTATGTGTCATGCAGGCATGGAATACGGGATGTCTGACTGTCCTTGTGCCAGAGGCATCTGGCTAACCACGTGAGTCATTAAGGCAACAGAGATGAGGCACAGCGCACGTACGGTATGTTGAAGGTGGCCAAGGTAGTAGAATCCAGAGGGAGGTAGGGCTGTCACCTGAGGAAACATAAATGAAGTAATGTTTGGGGAAAGTAGGGAAATCCTGGATCCAAAAAGAAATGATTTTTTCAGAACAGATGACAGGAAATTTAGACTACAACAAGGAATCAGCACACAGTGAATGCTCTTATTACCTGGAAAAAAAAAATATGATAACATAACATCTATCTACTCCAGTTTCCATACAGTTTGTATTCCTGATGGATGCTACGGAGATGCTAACCTATATGAACCAGTACGTGTGACAGAAGTCACAAGCTTAGGACTGTCTGGTCTGTCAAACACATGTTGTAGTCGGATTTGTCTACGGAAACTAAGTATTCAAAATGTGACTACTTTTGAACAATAGCCTGCTTGGTCACTTAGTTGGTATTTCTGCCAATAGCTTTAGGAAATTAATTCATTTTTGTGTCAATACTGCACTGTGGCTTCTAAACCTTGCTTCTCCCCAGCACTGCTCCTTTTTGCTACGAGTGAAACAGCCTCTTGGCAAAATAACCCTGGTTACTGCAGGGAAATGCTGAACAAGACTTCCAGACAGCCTCTTGGTAATGGATGCTAACCTTGAACCAACTCAAATAACATTTGCTTTCTATAAAATACTGTTCCCCCATTCTCTGAAAGTTAATTGAAATTCTTCAGGTCTTAGAGATCTTTTACACTATGCAACACTCAACTACTGAGTGTTGGTCTTAAGACGGTCTTAAGAGAATAGGTTCTAGGAACAGGTCAGGCATTTGTAAATTATAACTCTGCACTGAATTTAATCTTTTTAATGTATTTATTGGCACAGCCTTCAAGCTCTGCATTTGCCATCGGCTATCTGAACATCTTCTGTACTAGAAGGTACAGAAATTAGAAGAAAAGGACAGATTTGTGGCCAAGGCACTGCAACAGGACTCATGGGATGTGGGGCTCAGTTTCTGGTTTAACTACAGGCTTTTTGATAAGTCCTGCTGGACCTCAGTTCCTTCTTTTTAATGTCGAGGCCACAATGCCTTCCCATTTCACTATTTATAGTGTTTTATTCTGGACTTCACTACTATGTGCCGTTGAAGATCACAGTGTTACAGACCTTAACATTGCTATTTAATTCACAGGTTTCTTCTTGATGCTGTGTTTGTGGACACTGCAGACGTCATTTGGCCGGAGCGTGGGAGGTCCCTGGGCAGCACTAATGGGAGGAATTGCTTTGCACCTTGACATCCCCAGTCAAAATTGTATGCAAGTCAGCAGTGATCAGAGGGGACAACTACTCACTGGGGCATTCGCAGATCTGGTGATCTCACATGCACGCTATCAGCTAGGCAGTAGAAGAGCTCGAGAGCGGAGCGAGCAAAGGCGTTTGCTCATTCCTCACCTCTTTGATATTTTGTCTTTCCAAACAGTAAAGAAATACACTTCTGAGACTTTAAAAATACAAACTATTCCTTTTATTTTCTTCCTGACAAATTGTTTCCTGAGTTTTCTCCTTGAAGACATTGACGGCAGTGACAGACTGCAGTGCTGAAAGTGGGAAAAACCCATCAGCTTAGCACAGCATTTTAGCAACGCTCCATCTTAATGTCTTAGCTCAAGAAAGTTTGATAAAGGCATCATTTTGCCTGGACTAGTTTATTCCCAGATCATGACAGCTGTTGTGTTGACTTCTTCTTCCTACTTTTCAAATTATTGCATGTTTAGGCTCCGTATGTTTTTGTTATCTCTCGAGCGCTGCCTGTGTGTACCCACACCCCAAGCCCCCAGACTGCAGATACGCCACTTGATGAATCATAGAATAGAATCATTTAAGTTGGACAAGACCTTTAAGATCATCAAGTCCAACTGTTAATAGCACTAAGGAAAACAGCTCAGCGAGAAGCTACTGCTGCAAAGGTTTTCCCAGCTGTAGAAGAAAACTTGCTGGCCAGATTACCAAACTGTGCGTTCTTCTTTATATATAGATAATGAAGACTATTACATGCTCCTTATATTATTCGGGCAATTTCTTCCTGCAGCAGCTGAAACTTTCTAAGATCATTTGAAGACAAGCCTAGTAGGAGCATTACTAAAGCAAAATAACAGGGAGTTATCTTTTTCTGTCTATTTTTCACTGCTGTCTTTGGCTTTTTCAACCTTGGAAATAAGGGTCTACTTTACCACAAACATTAGGCCGTCTCATTTAGAAATAATAGCTGCAGGAAGAGAACGAGGCCAGCAGAGGCTGACACATTTTCCCGTTACCTGGGGGTTTGAATGGACGGGAAAATGCCAGCAATGCTATTTTGAGCGGGACCCAATCATCTCTTCGCTTTGCCTTTGATGGTGTCGAGCCAACTGAATCCAGATGCCAGGGTGAATGTATCCCATTTCTAATTTAGATTTTTTTAGACACGCCTTCTATCCTGGCACAATAGCCTGGAAAACTTTTAAAACCAGTAAAAATGTATTACTGGTCTGCTGCACAGCTTAGAAGCGCGTTGTGCTAGATGCTGTACCGACACGAGACAAGCCAATCCTTGACTTGCCATTGCGCAAGGATCATCCAATTTAACTATTACTTTCCCCAACTTTCTTTAATGTCGGTTCCTTCAGACTTATCGCTTGCCATCAGATCCCTTTTCACTTTGTGTTAAAAAATATGGGAAAAAAAAAAATAATCCACATTTCGCGTACATTTGCACAAGAAATAATACAGGTGCTGGCGTGAAGACTCCAGCTGCGACAGGCGGTTGTGGTAGTCCCTGCGGTGGCTGGGGGACCCCCTGCCACAGGTATTTTTGCACCATACTACATTGCAGGTTTGGCTTGGTAGGACAAATCACTGCCAGAGAAAGCACATGCAAATGACAAATGTTAATGCAAAGGCTGGCAAGATGATGCTGCGTCATGGCAAATGAAATGCTGTCAGTGCAAGGCTGGAGGATTAAAGCTTGAATGTATTTCTTGTATTAAGTTAAATACCCTTGAGTGGAATTAATTAGCATGACGAAGGCTAACAATATGTGTGCGCCCATGGGTGCCAGGCTGCGTTTGCCTCTGGAGCGCCCCAGCCCAGCCCTGTGCCCGTGCTGAGCCACAGCCTGGCACGTCGCAGGGTAGCGCCGGCTGGAAGGAGACAGCCACGACCCTTGCAGGTAAGAGCTGTTCGCTGCCAGAGCTCTTCCCTGGCTCCTGCCTTCATGCCGTCATTACCTGGTATCTTGTGGGCTTGTTATAAGCGTTCTTCCCAGAAAAATTTTCTGTATTTCGAATGTTAGAGTGAAAACGAACTTTCTGAAATTATAAAACATCATGATATAATTAAATCAACGATCGCTTCTCGTACCCAGACAGCCCCAAACGAAACAGAGCTTTATAAAAACAGTAGGAAATGGTTCGATGTATGCGTAGAAGAAAAGCCAGCACATGCAGCTGTAAAAAAGTAAACTTTTGAAAGATAGAAAAGGGTCAAATCCCACAAATTACTGAAAAAAAAGGTTGGATTCTATATTGTTCAGACAAAAATGGTATTGTCACGCAAGTTTTCGACAAGAAAGATGTTAAGAGGCACAAAATATGTTAATCTGAAATAGATCAGTGAGTATCAATTTAGGACACAATTTAAGAAAGGAAGAAAAACAAATACTTGAGCTTAAAGAGAACAAATCAATGCAGTTTGAAAGCAAATACTGAAACAAAACTGATTTTCATCAGTCCTTTTAAAACAGTGGCACCATTTGCTACTTTTTTTAGCTCAACAAAAATACGCTTTTTGTTACTTTGTTTTAGAGCAGTATTTTTTATCAGCAGACATCACAGCTGTTAATTTTGTACTCTAGAAGCTTTGAAGGAGACTTTTCTGAAGGCTACGCACAACATTTGTAAGATATTTCTTTGTTTTCTACCTTTGAACTTTTTCATCCAAGTGCTAATGAAAAAGAAATCACCTATTCATAGGAATTAATATCATAGACCCAGAGGAGCCAACACATATCATAGGCCCCTGCACCTATGTGCAAGTGTATGCACCAGGAAGGCCCTGGGTAAAGGTTTTTCTTCCCTGTCTGGACCAGAGATCCTGAGAAAGAAGTGATTTTTTTTAAAATTTTTTTTTTTTTTAAATCAGGATGCTGATAATGATAGGAGTAAAAGGCTGAAGTAATCATGTAATTTATTTATTTTTTTTTTAATTTCTCACTCCTCAGGTGTGCCATGGTCTTAGACTCTTTTGAAGATGATCTGTGAATAAAACCAACAGGCAAGCTGGAAATGACTGCTACTCTGAATTGTTTATGTCAAAGCCAGGGAAACCATGAATTTTGCATAAGTTCCATGAAAAAAGGCAAGCCAGACGCTTTCACTCATGTGGCTTGGGGAAGGAGAGGCTTAGAGAAAATTTTACTAGTTCGGTTTATGCTTTGAAGCAGAAATTAAATTTCAAACAAAGCCAGCTTCTGTGGTTAGGTTCAAATAACGTTTTAAAAATGTTATCAGTTCTAGGCTGCGGGCAGAGCTGATTGCGGCCTTTCAGTACCTAAAGGGGGCCCATAGGAAAGATGGGCAAAATCTTTTTAGCAGGGCCAGCTGTGGCAGGACAAGGGGTAATGGTTTTAAACTGAAGCATGGCAGGTTCAGACTGGATCTAAGGAAGAAATTCTTTCCAGTGAGGGTGGTGAAACCCTGGCAGGGGTTGCCCAGAGAGGGGGTGGAGGCCCCATCCCTGGGAACATTCCAGGCCAGGTTGGACGGGGCTGTGAGCAACCTGATGTGGTTCAAGGTGTCCCTGCTCCTGCGGGGGGGTTGGGCTGGGGGACCTCTGGGGGTCCCTTCCAACCCAAACCATTCCGTGAGTCTATGATTCTATGATAGTCATTACTGGAGATAAAGGACAAGCATTTCTTTCATTCCCAGATACCACTGTTCTGGTCAGTCTTTCAGTAATCAATACCATGTTAAATAAATTTATAGAGTAAAATGTCCCCAAGTGCTTGTCTATCTTGGCAATGCTCACCGTGTTGGGTAGATAATTGATAACAGGGACGAGACCCCATGGATATACTTGTCCCTCCAATTTAGGCTCTGGCAGAGGCTGCATGAGCATCAGACCTGAGGAGCTCTCTTAAATTCGTGGGAGCATGATACCCTGCAAGGCCCTGGGCTTTGCCTGGAGCTGGATGGCTCACCATGCCTTGTGTTGCTCGGCTGTTTGCTCTTGCAAGGAGAGCCAAGAGATCCAGACAATGCCCCAAAGTGAGCTGCACGGAACAAAGGCAAACAACGCCACAAAGCCTCCTCCAGTTTTCCTTTCCTTCTCCTTGGTGCCTCTTAGTACACGTCGTCCCTTATGCCAGCCTAGAACGGGGGGTAGGCTGCCCACATCTCAGCTGCCCTAGAAAGGCTGGCCAAGCCCCTCATGTGCAGCAGCTGTAAGAAATAATGGACAACACATTCCATAGGGCTTTTCTTTCCTCCCAGGAATGGGTTCCCAGTGTTGTTCTCTCGTTTCAAACCCAGCTTGAGATGAGAAAACGAAATAAAAGTCAGGATGCTTTTAAGCAAAGCTGCCTCCTCACATCTTTGAGTCCGCTGAATTAACGACAGCGGCCGAGCAGCTGTGGCTGAGTTCCTGTGAGTGCTTTGGATGTTTTCTTCTCCAATGTAAAGCAGGTGGACCTACCCTGTGAGTGGGATTCTGTTTGTTATAAATGTATGTGCTGGGAACGCTTCATCCCAGTGATGCTCTGCACAGTGTTGCAGATAATAATTTTCACAGACAACACCATTTCCTCTGATTTCTCTGGCATTTTCCCATGGGGGAGCAAAGCGAATTCTATTGGGAAGGGTCTGGATGCTAAACATATACTTGCATCTCTCTTGCTTTGTCCTGCAGATGCTCACTGGCGGTGAGGAAAGTGGGCCTGTGTGGCCAGTATTTCCAAAGCAAAGTTCTATTTCAAATGACCAAAGGGGCACTGGCTGAGGCAGGATCTGCCCATTAGCAGATGTAAGTAGAGAGGTTGTTAATTATAGCTTTAGGTACTTAGGAGGTGTTATTAAACCCTGCTTGGAAACTTGTTCCCAAACCTGGAATGGCAGAAAATGTTGTAATGACAGTAAAATTAATTTGGAAATCATTTGAAGAAAGGTGGGTATTTTGAAGAGGCCTGCTGGGTAGATGAGGAGCCAGAAAAGCTGGGATCCTATTTGTGCCTTTGCTTCTGCCCTTGGTCCTTGACCTTGCTTATTTGGCCTTGGGAAACTCCCTTACAAAAGTGCCCGCTTTTGTAAAAGTTGCTCTTTTCCCAGTGTCCTGGCGGTGTCTGGTACAAGGAGGCCACAAGCCTGGGAGGGCCCTCCAGGGGCACTGCAGTACAAGTGACACACGATGGTGGGGCTGAGTAAGCGGCCGTGCTGTCCCCGATCCACCTGCGCACCATGCCACCCCTCCTGAAGGTCCCTGCCATTAATTTTTTTCTGCAAAGAAGGTGAAAAGTGAAGATACAACATACCCGTTGTTTGGAATTCAGCATCCCCATCTCAAGATCATTTTCACAGTTTTTGGCCTTAGATTTGCAGAGTTTTATGAGGCACATTTTTGTTCTCAGTATGAGATAATAAAATGATTTAGGGCTTGGCACTAGGTTAAAAGGAGCGGGTAAAGTCCTTCCTTCGTCAAAGTAGGATAGCCAGAGCTTGGCACGTGCAAACTTCCACTCCACATCTGCATCCTCCTTAGGAAGGGAAGAGAAAAAGAAACACCACCACCCAAATGCATAATTAGTAAATAGGAAGGCATTTAGCTATGACAAGGACAAACATGCAGGTAGGGTCTAACTAGAATCAGATTTCTGTTTGCCAAACCAAGACGCCTACACACAAAGTGCCTTTGTTGGCTTCTCTGTGGTGATCTCAAAATAAAGAAAACTTGAACAAAGCAATGGATAAACAGAGTCTAAGTCCTCCAAATACCAGACTATTTACTGTTTCCTTGGATATCAAAGGGGTTGTCTTTCAGCAACAATCTGGTGTTTATGCTATGTTGCTAAATGAGTGTGCCAGAACGTACACAGAGTCATGGAAAGCAGAAGAAACTTTTATGTGCACAACAACAACGACTGATGAACTGCGATGCTGTCTAAGCGCCAGATAACCGTTATCACTGCGTTTGCCAGGAATCCCCCATAGGAGAGGCTAGGTCACTGATTATTATCTTCTATTATACGCTGATTTCCTCATTGATCCTGTTTGCATTCACCATCAAATATCCCCAGATCAATACACCTTAATTCTCTTACTGTTCACCTCCTGCCACTGATGAAGGTGGACAACAAGTCCATCACTCAGTGCCTGCGAACCTCCTTTATGAACTGTCAAGGTGGGCCACCATCACTTCCAAGTCCAAGGGCAAGGTTAGCACACACTTTATGGATCTGCTTGGCATTTGTACAGGAGGATGGTCAGGGCCATGTATCGGGACCATTTATCAGGCAAAAGAAAGGATGAGATACAGCTGCTCTACAGCTGTTTCCATTGTGGTTTATATGGAGGCCAGCAGCAGCAATGGAAGCGTGGGTCTGCCAGCACCCTGTCCTTGTGTACATCTGTGTTCTGCTGAAATTAATAACCTCTGATTACCCCGTACCTCTGAAACCCAGTCAGAAACTGGCATAACGCCGCTGAGATTAATGCTGCCACAGCTACAGCAATATGTCTTTGCTGATGGAGCAGCATCCACTTCTGCCATTTGGCCTTCTCATTGCTTGGGGTTGCACCTCACAGAAGCCTTAAACTGAATTACAGTGGAAATCACTTGTAAACGGCTTTAACGATTTTCTGTTAAGCAGCTAAGGAACTACTGATGGAAGCAGCTCTCCTTTCTGGCTGGCAAAAGTGTTTTTTCTTTCCATAAATGCAAAGTTGGCAGGAGGCACTAATACTTGAGGCATAAACAGAATAAAACCAGAAGTAGCTGAAGAGAGATGTTCAATAGAAAGCATGAGAATGCGGTCTTGTCACTCCAGCGAACAGTAAAACACATCCCCACTGACCATAATGGAACTTAATTCAGAAGTAGTGACCACCTTCTGTTGTTACTGGCATCGCTGCCATCAGGAAAACACACTGGCAAAAGGGACGTTCTCTGCAGTCAGGAGGACGACTCTGTCTTCAGTCTCCCTGCTGCTGAGGATTGAAAGGAACTAGGACAAGATTTACTAGTTTTTCCCAGTCCTCAAGTAGGAGGATCTGGGCCAAATAGCCCACACTTGCTTTGCTTGCTGCTAGTTACAAGTGGTCTTTAACAAAGTTTTGAAAATGTCCATGCAATCAAGGAGGATGAGAAAGCATTTTTCCAGGAAAATGGTCATCACAAAGTTTAGACTGGAAAGTTAATATAGGCCGCCTATTCAGGTATTTTTAGAGATTTTTCGTCAGAAACGTTCAAGAGCATCTCTACCTACTAAATAAGCCAGAAAACACAGTAAGAGGCTGAGACCCTTTCAGAAGGAAATCGTGTTTCATTAGAAGAGGATTCAGGAAGATGCTTGATCTTAAGTGATTAGAAACCTTTGGGGAAATGACTCTGCCTTTTGCATGCAGGAAAGCTTCTGGGGCAGCAAGCATATGTGAGGTCTCTCTGACATTTAGATGGAGTTATATTTGCGCCACATTACATGGATGAATCAGACATTAGAGTAGAAAACCGGCCTTTTGCAGTGTCAGGTTCTGGGGTTAAAAATAATTAATACAGACCCAACTACAGAAACTTGACATTTAGCAAATCCGAAGGAAGAGGTGACTCAGCATTAACATTACCCAAATATTTTTTGTCTGCCTTTATTTACATTAGCAGGGAGTTGTTTATGTCCAAAGCATTTTAGCAAATCCAGCCTGCTCATAGCAATCCTACTGAACAAGGCTGGGTAAACCCTGCAAATGCCTTTCTGCAGAAACCTATTCGTGTTCTTCGAGGGCTGCGTTCATGTCCTTTAAAAGCTGCTTTTTGTGAGTGTTCCTGCAGTTCTGTTCTGCAGACCTAGATACTCCTCAAAAAAATCTCTATCGAGCTTGTATATCTGGTATTTGGAAAATAGGGAATTTTTAAACATGTGTACATGAGTTTCAGACCTAGATGGGCTTGGGCTTTTAAACAGTAGAGAACAGGGCAAAAAGCCAGGTGAAATATTGCTTGATCTATCACAAGCAAACAACGCAGCTAAGGTAACACACATGGATAAATTATCATAACCAACACAGCAAAAAATATCACAGACTGCTCTCATGAAATACACGTAAGGGAAATTGGGTTTCCTCACAGAAGGTCATTAAAAGCAAGGAAGCTGAAGTTGTTCTAGAAATGAAGCAGGGTTAATTATGAACTCAATCCTAATTTGAGGAGGACAGACACAGCCTTAACTCTTGCACAGCATAAGAGCTGTGTTTCAACAGCACTCTAACCTTGTGTACGCAATAAGCTACGGCTTCCTTGGGTTTTTAACATTTTCATTATCAGTCATAAGTAGGTACATTGAGTTTGTAATCTAATTTCTTATCTTACCTCAATTTCCTGATAGGAGTTGTTGATCATGGCTATTAGCATATTAAGCAGCACCACCACCATAGTCACATTATATACTCCATAGAGTACGTAGCCGATATTCTCAATGAATTTATGATCGTACTTCAGCACCACAGATATCACTTCAGATAAGCCAAATATTGACCAGAATAAGGTTTTAAAACTTTCTTCCACCCTAAAAATAAAGCAAACAATCACTTTATAGAGTGACAGCAAGTTAGCCAGGCCAAGTGCAATCCACCAATACAAATGTGATGCCTTGGCACAGCCACTGTAAGCCATTATCCATCATCCAGGGATGTGCCAAATAATATGGCCTGATTTGATTAAGAAATATGATTTCTGACTGATACTACAACGTTACAGTGTCCCCTGTTTTGTTCCATCTGTTCTTCTCAGGTGGATTATTTGTCACTTGGATTTTGTTTCCCTATTAAGGACTTCATGGGCAGCTTGCAGTTTGAAACTTTTGGGGGGGGGGGCTTTTTAATTCTACTCACTCCCCCTTTTCTCATCCAGAGAAGACAGGCAGAGATTAGCTGGGCAAGGGAAGAAGGAACCTAGTTTGACCTCCTTACAGGCAGTTTCCAGGGCAGAAGAGAAACATTACTTTTTACCTGGGAGGAGTGACGGAAAAGTTCTGATTAGTGGCATTAATATAATGAGCACACAGTGAAAATATAGGCAGCCCATCATCTGATTTTCTTCCCATCCTGCTTTAGGTCTGCAAACAAGTCAGACACCCAAGAATTTGTAGCAAAAATTTGAAATTAAGGAGCGGTAGAAGATGTTGCAGAGAGGCATTTTGATTTGATTATTACCCTTGCTTGAAAGTAGAAAGGAACCAGAGAAAAACAAAAAGGTTGAAAGATAGGAAAAAAAGAGGGGAATAAGCCAACGACAAAGAGAAGTGGGGCTGGGAAGGATGCAGCTGGACCAGCAGGTCAAAGCAGAGCCTGATTCGGAGGAGTCAAAGCAGTAAGAGGCAGGAGGGGAGCAGTCACCCTGAAAAGGGAGGAAGGAAGGAGGAGGAGGGATGCTGGTAAATTTTGGAAGCCGTTTGCTTAGTTTTTAATTCAGAAACAATTTTGCCTTCACTGAACTATCCTTAACATGTTAACAGGTAATTACCTCCCCTCTCCCCCTGCCTGCCAGGCGGTAAATGCCTTCTTAGAAAACAATGCCATTGACAAATTAGTTTGATGAAGTGTTTTTTATGAGGGTGGCAGCCTAATCCTGCTAAATCTCTTTATAAAGACAGATTATAGACACAAACTACGACATATCCTAAGGGAACAATAAGCTTTACATCAAGCCCAGTATCAATTACACCACGCATAACACCAAAATAAATTAATTTCAACCCTTTGAAAGGCTAAGGCAGAGGACTGGGCAATTCCTTTCATCCACAGCAAACTGGTATTTACCTCCCATCATAATTTATGGTATTCCAGATTCCATTTACAAGTAGTAGTAAGATCGCAGTAAATATTTAGGCTTTATTCTTAGCCAGAATAAGTGCATTGGCTTGTGGGAAGTAACCTTGAGTGGTGTTTCAAATAGCCACTGCACAACTTCATTTAAAATGTGGCTTTGTCTCCAGTCTCCCTGATACCCAGGGTCACCGGTACCACGTTCAGCCCCCCTTGCTGCTTTGCACGAGGCTGGGACACCGTGCAAAGATACGCTTGTGGGATGGGCCATGACTGCATTGCAGATGAGGGCCATCACTTGCGGGATGTTTCCTCTCCTGTAGCACCCTGCACTTCTCTCCTGCCCTCACCTGCAGCAAAGGGTCGCTGGCATTAATGTGTCGGGTACCCCTCACTTTTATGCTAGCAATCTGGTCAGTGCTTATTCCATAAATATGGGACTTTCCAGTTAAAGAACACATATAAATCTCTGGCTCTGAAACTCACCACCTAAGTCACTTATCAAACTAATAAAAACCATAACCCCCAGCCTTGATCCCAGCTGCACCCTGCTATTAACCTTCCTTTTTTTAATTTGGAAAGGTTCCCTTAGCTTGCCACCCTGCCGGCAGATTTTAATATAACATGTCAACTCTGCTCCTTTTCCACAGCTTTAGCCTTAACCTTTGTTCTGGACTGGTGCCAGATGCTCCTTGAAAAGTTAATTAAGGGCTGCAAGTGGCCTTGACCGCCCTGAGCACTGCAGAGGAGGCAGGCAAGGACCAGGGCGCTGGGCTCCAGTGCAAATGGCCGTAGTCCTTATTCCCAGTGCCAGGGTAAGGCACCAGTGCCCATGATGGTGGGACTGGGAAGGTGGTGTGAGAGGTGGACCTGATCTGCAGCACCCCAAAAATGGTCCTTAACAATGTCCCCAGGCAGATGAAGGTCTCGCTCTTGTGGCAGAACCATTTCTGAGGAGACCTTGGACCGGTCCATCCCTACCCTCCACAAAGGCTGGATGGCTCTTTCCTTCCCCCTTTTAGATTGCTGCCAAATTGCACAAGATTTGGCACAGGTCACGGGGAACATCAGTTGGGTTTTTTTTTGTCTCGCTAAAACATGAGATGAGGATGTTTGGAGCCAAGTTCTCCAAGATTCCAAGACATTGATGTGTCTCATCGTTGCCAGCTAAGAAATTTACCCCCTTCCTGCAAGGTCAGCGGGTGTTTTATCCTTCTCAAAGGCAGACAAATGAAGGAACGGAGGAAGTCAGGAGTCCTGCCCAGACTGACAGCTCCCGGCAGTGGGAAGATCTGGCAGGGGCAGATTGACCGATGCTCTTCGTGGAGACGGGTACGCTGCGGTCGCTCTCTGTACTCTGGTAGAGCCAACTGTTGCAGTGAGGAGAGAGCAGGAAGAATTTTTTTTGTTTCAATACACATAGTCCTGTAGAAGTTAATCAAAGATTTTGCATCAAGGAAGAAAAGAGACCGTAGGCAATCATCTAGTTGCAGATTTTCCTCGCTTTTGTAAACAGCAGCATGCGGTTCATCAGAAACCATCACGGCAAGGCTGTGATTTCATGTCAGCCTTGTGTCTTTAAGACAGCTTAAGGCATCCTTTCAGACTTATTTCCTTAAATTGATTGGTTGAGGCTTAACACTGCCAAAAAAGCAATGCAGTCAATAAAACTTACAACAACATCACATTTTTGACAAAGCAAAAGGAGAAGAAAAAAGGCTTTGAAAAAAGCCTCGAAGTAACATCGGCACTGAACAGTGAGTCACATGTCCCTTTGGGGAGAGGGGGGACAGAGAACCTCACCTCGTAGCCTTCAGCCTGATTTGTGATGCAGAAAACGAGATGAACTCAATCAGTCTTGCCTCCATTTCGATTTTGTTTGCATAGCATGTTCTTAATTACAGGCTGTTTCAAGAGCTGTGTTCTGTACACAGCATACGATAAACAGATAAACATAGCTGGGGTCGGTTGCAACTGCCATGGAAATGGTGCACTTTCCAGCACTGAAGAACTTAAAAAAAATGTTGGAAGTTGGTTAAATAATGCCTGCATTTAACTGTGCGAAGTAAAGTCTACTGCACCTTTATTTCTTTTGCATCCAGAACATTAAAATGGAAGAAATGACACAAACTTTGCATGGTAACTCGGTTCAGGGGCCACTGGGATGCTACGTGCTTGCTCTGTAGATGGCAACACAAGCAAAATGGAGTACGTGATTTCAGAAGTGCAATAGCAAGGGAAGGTGAAAGCTGAGTTACGCCAGACGTTCACTGATTATTATCATTAGAACTAAGCAAGCAATTCCCTCCGAGTGTTATCTGGACAAATATACACTCTTTTTTCTGCCTGGGAAGCTGTGGTTTTCTTAAATGTGTAATTTAAAGTTATTTCAGTGAGCAGCCATTCGTGTAAGGTTTCTCTCTGAGGCTCTCCAGTGAGTTGTGAGCCTTTGAGACTGGCTGCAATCAAGGAGTGCACAAACCCAATGGGCCTTTCTCTGTCATGACCAGCCAAGTGATCCCCGAGAATCAGGTCCCATAGTCCAATAGTCACATTTCTGAGTACAGAAGTGGCTTTCTGTAAAATTTCACTGATCCTCACTAGAACTCACTTACACGCCTGCCAGGAAATGCATTCAGTGTCATCTCTGAAGTTGCAGAATGGTTATGAGGACACCAACGTAAGCGTTATTCTTCTTTGCCCCGGTGAATTTTCAGTGAATGAAGAGCTGAGTTCCTTGTTCAGCTCTAATACTGAGATCTTCCTTCTTTTCATGAATAAGTTAACAGCAGCAGGAGCCTGCCACCTTCTGCAAGGCCCATAGGCAGCTCACGAGGCAACGTTGCTAGAGCTGGTAGCTGTCCATCTGCCAATATAACCTTGCCATTAGCTTATTAAAATTCTCTGAGACTGTATACCTCAGGGTTTCTAGCTTGTTGAATGAGACGTCTGCGGAAGATTTTCAGGATGGATGTTAATCTATTCTCTTTGTTTCATATGATGAAAGGGCTCATTTTCACTGATCATCATTCGGTACTCCTGTGTGTTTAAATAATCAGAAGAAAGTAAGTCTATTCTAAATCTCTTCCAAATTCTTAAAAGGAAAATTTATGCTCATGGAAAATCTGCTTCATAACAAGATGAAGTCCCTCCAGGATAAGTAGTCACCAGGCTGAAGCTAAGGAGGAAGAGCACTGCCTTTTGACAAGACTCTCCCCAACCCAAACACCCCACTGGCATTTAAACAATCTCTACGCCAGTGAGCCGTCATCATTTTAGTCAATGTTTGCTCATTATTTCCGTGGAAAGATTGCAACTACTGGAAGATCCACTTAGGTAATGAGTGCTAATGAGAGAGTTGCTGCACGGCATTGCATCAGAGACTGGAATTTGTCAGTGGCGTGCTCTAGCGACGTGCCTGGGGGTACCATAACTGAGGGTTACTGTGCCACCAGGCAATCGAGGATGGTATCGACTCAACTTCTCATTAAGTCTTGTGCTTCAAGGGCACCTCCTTCTCTTCAGATAGGAAGCAAGTCACATCCCACACACTCAATTTTCTTCTACCTTACTACCGAGCACGAATAAATGTAATTGCATCTCGCCTCATAAATTCTTCCATTAAAGTGTATCCTGAGGTTAGAGGAGAGGTCTAGAAGGCGTATTTGGCTCAATTAGAGAAAGTAAACATCATGTTACAAGGTACATGTCGCACAAGAGGGTGGGATGGTAAAACTGGCTCTTCTGCATTTGGAATAAAGCACTCAGGACAGAAATGATGCTGGAAAGGCCATTTCTCCTGGAACGGAGGGGCTACGAGCTGAGCCCCCAGCTCGCCGAGTGACGCGTTAGGGAAATGCCATCAAACGCCAGCTGCTGTCTGCTCTGTGTCTGGTAAATGCCGTGGGCTCAGGCATTACAAGCCTGTGGTTGCCTGGAAGTCAGATCACAGCAAGGGGAAAACATTATGCCAAGCTTTCCTCTTCCCTCACAGATGGGTGGGTGGGAAGGAAAGTCCTCACCGTGTCCCTAAGGCAAGTCATGGTGGTTCTGTGAGACACAAAGCTGGCTGCCATGGTGCTATGCTGGTGCCACATCGCAGTGCAAGGGAGGAGGCTTGGCTGTGGGTGCATGGGACATGTCCCTCAGGCACAGCAGGGCACCAGGATGTCCTCTCCTCTGAAAGCTCCTACAGGACCTCAGCTGCTCCCCCCTCCCCAACCCCCCCCGGGCTGGGGCTTGGGTTCCCAGGGTCTCAGGGAATCAAGGTTGCATTTTGCTCTACCTCCGAAGGGTTGTAGGCTTTCTGTTTTCAAAAGCAGCCTCAGTCTGAACCTGGTTCCAGAGGCATTTTCCAACTTCTTTCTCTTTCTCACATCCCTGACAAGGTGGAGACAGGGCCTCTGGCACAGACATCTCCGCGGGGCCGTGTGGCCACCCAGCAAGGCAAGCATGACCCAGGCAGACCCACTGCCCTGTGGCCAGTGACCCGGCGTGATGCTCTGCGCAGTTTTCACGTGGCCTCTGCTGAAAAATACCTAACCAGGGTTTAAGAAACACAGCCTAGGCACCCTGGTTTATTTTGCTGATTTGAGCATCATGGCTAGTGGCTGGCTCTGCAGATGTGAACCTAGTAACCACAGCTGCACTCAGGTGGTACCCTAAAACACACCTCACATAAGCAAAATCCTCCCGTATTTTACAGATATTTTGGCTGCAGTTTTAAGAACAGTAATCTGAGGTCTAACCTCTTCTCCACTGCTTCTCTAGACTCATGGAACTGGACATCTCACAGAACTTTTCCCTGATCTGTTATTTTGATTTCCAGAAAGAACCATTTCTGAACTCCACATCCCCCTGTGTTCAGGCCTTGAGCTGGCTACCAGGGCTGGAGGCTGTAGTACAAGTTTCCCAGGCAAAGTCTGGATGCGACTTCTCCACGTGGTTGGAGTAGAAACTATCTGAGCAGGCCTTGCAGCAGCAGTGGACCAGAATGGATTGAGCCCTGCGAGAGCAGCCACTTTTCCATAGGTACTCACGTTGTAAACGCGGGGTTGTATTTTGCACCAAGGTAGTAAGAGTAAAGGTTGAACATTCCGATCATGAAGGCCAGGAACACCATGATGAAGATGACCATAAACTTGAAGATATCCTTCACAGTCCTCCCCAGAGAGATCTGCAGGGGGCCGAAGCTTTCG
This sequence comes from Gorsachius magnificus, assembly GCA_034008185.1. Taxonomy (NCBI): domain Eukaryota; kingdom Metazoa; phylum Chordata; class Aves; order Pelecaniformes; family Ardeidae; genus Gorsachius; species Gorsachius magnificus. Next base: position 19,687,778 of record CM067093.1, read on the forward strand.
TTGGCTGGAAGAATGTAAGCAATGCGGGAGAAGCTGAGTACCACAGCTATTGCATACAGTCCTTCTGAAATGATCTGAGGATCCGAGGGAAGCCACTTGTTCCTGGCTAAAACAATATATGTACACTGGGTATTAGTTACAAAAAGTGTTAGATGGAAGTTAAGATGATAAATGAACCCTTGTCAAGACTCAACCTTGATTTTGGCCAGGAGTTAAAGAAAAAAAAAAAAAGGTTTGGAACAACTGGTCACTGAAGTCCTCAGCATGCTGTACAGTTACGGGTGAGCAGAATTAGCTGGATTTTTCACATGGTAAAGATGAGAAATGAACAAGTCACTGGGATTTACCAAAGTCACACAGCAAATAAATAGCATGGCTTTAAATAAATTTGATATTTTCTGTTTCCTAGTCGAACATCAACTGTGCTGTGCCTTTTCCATCTGAAGCTCTTGAGATGGAGAAACAAAACCACAGTGCAGTGGAGTTTGGCTACAGATTTGGATACATGGCACTTTGTCAACATTTGGAAAGGAAGCATGAGGGAGACTGGGATCTCTATCTCTACCATTCGATCAGAAAGTTAGGATTTGTTCTGATAAAGCAAATATAAACATCAAGTGTATCATCTTCATGTTATCTTTAAATTAAAACCAATTCTTGCAGTCTATTCACTAATATTTTTACTTTAAAAAGCTTTTTGTTGATAGCAGGTATACATCATTTATTTAATTTACTGAAAATTTGAACATTTGTATTAATATAGCTTATAAGTGTCCTTGCATAACTAAGCTTCTTGGTGAAAAGATTGTGACCCAGAGCTAAAACATGTGATATCTTTAAGGACACAGCCATAAACCTAGGCATTATTTTCAGTAATCTGAACCAAAGGAAAAGCAGCAGATGGAGGAATTCACAGGATCTGGTGGTGCCATTCTGTTCTGGACCCTTTGCACCTTTGTATCATGAACTCGCTTTAAATGGGTCATCAGCAAACCGGAGAGAAGAAAACCACAGCATCATCTTGGTGGCCTCTTGCTTGCCTGGGCTGGGAGAGGGAAGCTCCCCTTCCTCAGGGACACGCCAAGCAAGAGGCTAAGCCAGTGTGATGGGGCCATGGACCCGCCAGCGAGCCTGCGGCTGTGCAGCTGGCTGTGGGGCCAGGGCACGCGCCTCTGGTGCCACACGGTGCACGTCTACAGTGGATGAAGTCTGCTGCCCCAGATCTTCCTCTCCAGCCCGAGCACATCGCTAGAGTAACTACCCTACAACCTTAAGGAGCAAATGGCGTTCCTTCGCACCCAGCTCTCTAGTTCCTGCAGCCCCTCTGCAAACAAGAATCCCCACGGATTTTGCTCAGGGTTACATTGAAAGCTTGCAGAGGCATGCAGAGAATCCAGTCCCTGCACTGGGGTGCAAGACTCTTTTCATTTGTGACTACCAAAGAAAAAACACTTCAGCTATCAAGAATAATGTTGTCAAAGCGATGCTACTGCTTGCATTTCCAAATGTTATCACTCATAGATGATAGAGGGTCTCCAAAATAAAGGCTTTCCTCTTGGAGGAGCAGCAGCTTAAGGGTGTAATTTGTATTTGCATTTCCATTGTACAGGTGTTGGATGTAACAGAGGTGCAGAGCACGCCACCTGTTAGAAATGCAGCTCCAGATCCTATGGGTGTTCACGCATCTCCCTCCCTCTCAACATCTGGAAAACCAAGCAGGTTCATTCATCTCTAATTTAAATTATATTCTGCTCACTCCCAGTTCCTGATTATTTGTTGCTCAAGCTATTTTGCCAGGATGTGATTGACTGGAATGTAGCCCTAGCACAAGATCCGAGACTGAATGAGGCTCAGATCTTGATGCCTTTCGGACTGTGTAGGAAGATGGCTGGAATGGGTAGATCTGAGGAGAATAATTTGGTTTAATTAGAAAAAACCTATATAAATATCACAAAAAGAAAACTGCTTTCAGCACTGCCACTCAATGGCCTAAAAGAACGGAAGCGTTAGATAAGAAAAAGCATCTTACCATAAGTAAAGTAAGCAACTTCAGGGGGAAGGGTGACGTTACTGAGGTCATCATCTTGGACATACTGATCCACGTACTGTTGTGCTTCAGTCGCTTTGAGAAAAGCCATGAACCTGGCGGTGAATGATGCCACGAAGATGGACAGCATCCCAAAGTCCAGCAGGTTCCAGAGATGCACCACGTATTCGCGTGGACCCTCTTCCCAGATCTCCTTGCACTCTGACCATATCATGCCTGTGGAAAGGCCAGAGCACGTTTAACCAGCAAACACAGAAAGTGCTTTTTGTATTCAGGCAGACCCGTTTCCTGGCTAACAGTAGCTTCTAAGATCAAAACAAATAACTCTTAAATTAAACTGAATTCCTTGAGAATGGTTCACGTCGTCTTTTCTCAAAAATTATTAAAAACTTTAAGCTTGTATCTCCTTTCATGTGTATGAGATAGAAACTTCAAAATTTCACTATGTGAGCCAATGATAAAGTAGATGTCTGATGACGCCAGAGAAAGCCCAGTTCAGAAATAGCGAAGACATTAGAAAATTCTACTGCTGATCTAGTTGGAAAAAAATGTAGCTTCCCTCTCTTGTCCCCACAATCTCCTGACTAAATTGTGCCACTAAGATGGTGTCATTTGCTCTGCCGATGTTTTCCTCCTTTCCTAAACCAGTGGGTGGATCTGTTTTGAGAATGGAAACAGATCTTTGTGAGTGAAAATCTGATGCAGCAGTAAATACAGGATGATGAGAGAAAAGGTAAGACAGAAGTTCTGCCCTTGGAGAACTTTCCATCACATTTTATATATTAAATAATAACGGATTTCCATGCATTAAAGTCTGATCCACCACTTTGAAAACCCTGAGTTTAGTCTGAATTTAGGATCTTTCTGCCAACAGACTTACAGATAAATCTAAATGCCAAACCCAATATATTCAAACGTTTTGACATCCGTGTTCTACTGGAGAGCGCTGGGGAGGACAGGTGAATTCAATGGGCAAACTGGAGCCAAAAGCTCAGGTCAAGTTCACCAGCTTGCCCAACTTTCAATCAAAGCAGGGCCCCAGTGCCAAAATTTTGCTTCTGAATAGCTAAAATATTGGAATATTTAACCCACTGATAAATATTTCCCGCACTCTACCCAATCCTGTTTCCATAGCAGCAGCAAAATTCACGTTTAATCAGGCAGGAACAGTGCCTGCCAATTTCCACGTGGCCTCCTGCAACCTTGTCCTTTTTGTGAACTCTCCTTCATCCTCTTTGCTGGAAGCTCTCGTGGTGTGGCATGTCAATGCATTTGCTCAGCTACTTCAGAGACGGCTGGAAGCACACGGTGTCCCAAGAGGCCCAGTCAAAAGCTGGGCTATAGAGAAGGAAACGTGTCAGCGTGAATCTGGCTGGAGGAATGAAGAACTGCTGCTGTCAGTCCTCGTGCATGGGGGAGGGTTTGAGAGCAAAAGGAAAGCTAAGGCATCCATAGCCCCAGGGACCAAGGCACAGCTAGGCTGTGACCTCCGTAGACCTGGACTCGCCAGGGAGGTCCTTGGAGCTGTACCCCAATTAGGTTGTGCCCATATAGATTGGTCTTGGGAGAGAGCCTGAGGTCTGCTGAGCGCTGAGCAGAGCCAGAGGAGGGCAGGAGAGGAGCCTCCCAGCTCTTATCCTCAAGTCCGCAGGTGCTTGGCTGAGTAAAAGCAGGAACTTCATCCCCAGCTGTCATTCACCAGGAGTAAGATTTAATAATAAATAGTCTAAGGGAGAAGGTGGAAGAATTGGTTTCTCAGGCAGAAGCGAGGATGAAATATTAAAGAAACATTTCTAGCTAAAAAAAAAAAGGTAGCCCAGAAGCGATAGATAAGAGACTTTAGCCCTATGCATTACGCGTGCGTGTCGTGTACAGGCACGAAAGCCCTTCAGGGAATATCACAGGCGTGGCAACCCTGCCGAGTAGAATGCTTGTCCACTGACTCACAAAAATGTCTTTTCTGGTTTAAATATTAACTCTCCCATCCAAATTTATTTCTAATCTTGGTCACTAAATATACCTCGGTTGTAGATTAATGAAGTAAGGAATGTCTAAAACTGAGTAGACTGACTAAAATTAGAATCACTCTGTAAAAGTATCACATTATTGGCCTATAATTTACCTCATTCTTTTTGCCAACTGTGTGGCAATCATTTTTTATCCATACAGATGGAAAAACGTCCATTCAAGACAAGTAGAAAAGTTACAGTAATTATTCGGTCAGTATTGCTGGGTAGTTGTAGATACATGTGAGGGAGCATTTCAAACCTCCTCCTTAAGTAAAATTACTGAGACGAGAAAAAGAAACTGAAATTCAGGGGATGGGATGCAAGATGGGATGTAAGAACAGAAATAGGGGAAGGCGACTAGACACAGCAGATTTGCCAGGATGGGACCGCATTTCGGTACGGTGTTTCTGAGGCGCCCAAAGGCGCTGGGAGAGGTCTTTCCCCAGAGTTTCATGCACAGAGGGGTGGGATATGAGCAGCTTCTGCAGGTCTCGTGTGCCTGTCCTCCCACGGCAGGGATAATCAGAAATGTCACCTTGACTGGCGTTTCTGGTTTTGGCAAGGGAAGGGCAGCCAAGCTACAGGCACAGCCCGTCTGGAAGAAAAATGGAAGTGTGCAAGAAGTGCTGCTCCCCACCTGTGTGCAAAAAGGAATGTTTTTTCAGATTTTTATAGCCACTGGCCTGGTACATAAATCACAAGCAGCTGATGTTGGAGAGCTGCCTTTGAGCCTTCCTGGATCTGCCAAAAGCTGTTGGATTAAGAGGGAGAGTTGTGCTCAGATTGCATCTACCCAGAGCTTAACTGCTACCTTGGCTGCTTTTGCAGGGAGGATTTTGTCTCTCCAAATGAACCCTCCCTGCTGCCAGTGCCTACCTTTGTCCACGAGAAAAACCTCAGCCTTCCTCACTAAAGACAAGAGATGGGAAGACCCGGCTGCAGGGGCAGAGGTAGCCCAAGGCAAAAAATGAGCCACAGATGAGCTGAAATTGCCGCGGCCCATGTACGAAGGGGCAGGTTCTCCCTCCAGAGCATTGCGGTTTACTCTGTGCTGACAGGTTTATCAACTAAAGAGGTGTTCTCCCACCTAGAAGGCTGTTGTTTATCTGGCTGTTCAAGGGCATGTTAAATGGGCTAGCAACACTACCTGGCTGATCCAACGACGGTCTGCAGCCATTTCAGAGGTGGAGGCTAATGGGAAGTAGAGCCCCTGTTATGGATTTTTGGAGCAGAAAGAAGTTCTTGCCTGGCTGCAAGTCATTGCCTCTGCTCGGTTTACTCCGTTACTCACCTGCATTACAAGTAGTTGGGAGTAGGAGATGGCAATGGTATCTTTTTGCATAACCCCAGTCTGAAATTCCCCTGCTGGTAGTTTTCTCTTAAAATATATATATATGGGGCTCAATTTTCATATCTTTAGCAAGATTAATTGCAGGGAATGCTATTACAGGTTGTGCTCACTCATGGCCACACTATGCTATGCTAATGTAGCACATTATCCGAGGATAATGCCATTCTGAACATGCGTCATAATTTTATGGTTGACAGCCAGATAACTCAGACAGCCAATTTTCTCCCCAAAAAAGAAGCAAGATCAGGGACCTGTAAACTAATTTCTCAAAAATGGTCTGCTATGGTTGGAACAAGGAATGTGTCATCAGCATTCATCATTGCTGCCACAGAATGAAGGCGAAAAGAGAAAGAACAGAAACAGAAGGAAGGGATTTACAAGCTAAGAATAAATAAAATCAGACTTTTTGCTTGTATTACAAATTGAAATGTAGGTAGCACACCTCCACTGTTGGGTCTGAAGACAGCAACTGCCAAGTAGGATTAAATATAGCTATGTATATTTAGTACACAGGAGTGAGATTTATTACAGTTCAGCTTATATTTACTGTCTACTTACATTTGCCTCTTTGGAAAAGCACGTCTTGGCAACTTTACCTGTGATATTTATCTATAGCATTTACCTTTATTTAATTGTTTTTCTACCTACATATCCATATTTATAATACCTACAAGATTTTTGCGCCAAAAGTCTGGGCAGTCTGCCACTCTTAGTGCTTTTACAGTTCCTAAAGTTCAGGGTTGCACATGGGGTTCAGTAAGTGCCCCAGCCCCCGTGCCAGCGGTCTGCAGGCCACGTGCACCAAATGTTCACCTTAGTATCGCTGAAATATTATTTGAAGCTTTATGCAGGCAGACAGGTAAAACGGCCAGAGAAGACTGTCAGTGCTGATGTAGGCAGTCATTAGAAAATCTCATTATATGCAGAAGTCTGTACAATGAATCACCTTTCTTCTCCCAGAAAAGTGAAAACCTTCGCTTTAAATTAAATGTTTTCTTCTTCATCTCTCAGGAACTCACCAGACAGACAGATACCTACTGCCTAGAAGAGAAGAATACCTAGTCTAAAATCTAATCATCTTGTCCAACTGCTTTAATACCATTTAAAAAATATATCTTACAGACTTACTCTATCCAGTCTGGCATCTATTCAGTATTTTCTAGCCTAATATCCTGTATGGGATTCTGATTATTGCAGGGACAGGGAACAAAGCAATGGCGGCCAGGAAGTCATCAGACAGAGCAGCCCTATCCTATTTTTCAGGGGGGTTTAATGCCATCAGTACTTATGGAACAGTGGAATTATTTGATGCAAGAAAAGAATCAAAATCATGGTAGTGAGTAAAAATAGATACAGAAGAGGTAGGCAAAGATTCCGCAGAGTTGATAAGCTCGATTTCCCAATAAATCCTCCTGAGTTTATTCAGACTAGTGGCTCAAGGTAGCTGACCTGCCAGCAATAAATTGTGCCCACAGGAAAAGTAATACATCTGAATTTGCCTAAAACTCCCTGGAAGTTTAACTTGTGCATGTAACATACTTCTGCACTTGCAGGGTTCATCCACATGAATCCCTACTTTATAATTGTTGGATAACATAAATTCTTTTAAAAGATTTGAGCACCGTGCTGTCCTCTTACCAGTAACAATTTCATACTACGAACATCATAAAATCCAACTCTTATTTACCTAGCAGTTTTCATCACTAGATCTCAGAGCGCATTACAAAAAAGTAAATAACAATATACCCATTTTGCAGGTGAAGAAACTGAGGTTCAGTGAATTATAATAGAATCTCATGGCAGAGTAATGGAACAGGCTGGTGGTCACCCATGTCCCAGTGGACCCTCTTCTTTCTGCTCACTATAGGTAGAGCAATGTCCTACAGCTGAACTATTAGTTTCTGTTACTGTGTCACCTTCTTTAAGATGCAATGATTAAACCAACAGAGGCAAACAAACAACATCGACAGCATTCACCATGGAAAGTGGAAAATCAGGAAAATGAGAATTTGCCAAGCGTCATTCAATGTTTTCAAAAGCAGTGACCAGGTTAAAGTCTTCTTTGATCCTGTTTTAATCAAAACACTTCCATCAACCTCTAATGTAGCCTCATGGTGGTTTTCTTTTGTTTCGGGGGTTTTTTTGTTGGTTTGGGTTTTTTTTTTCCTTTGTCTTGTCACTGTCTATCATGCTCTTCCTAGTCATGTTGGATTTCCCTGAAGGACTTGTAAACATTTTGGTTTTGCTTACCCAATACCCACTTCATGATCAGCAATTCTGTCCATGAGAACTGAGTTGTTTTGACTCTAAATATTTGTTTTGGATGATCCGTGATGGTTTCGTTGGGGAGATTTTTTACTCCTTCAAACCGATCTGAAGCGTTCACTACTAACAGTCCAAGGAAGATCGTGAAAGAAACCGCATGTGCCACAAACTTCATGAAAGGACTGCGGAGGGTCCGTCCCAACTGCAATGAAACATACACAAGACATAAGGGTTTTTCCCCTCATCCACCTCCTGGAAGATTTTTTTCCCATAAAAGTTTGAATCACTTGCTCAAGGTGAAAAAGATTCAGAAATGTATTCTGGACCATGAGCTAAATGGGGTTTAGATTTGTTCAAGTTGTTCTTTGCTATTACTAAACATTATGCGCTGCAGTTCAAATTATGCCCGTTGGATAATTCTCTATGCGTGGCAGTATCTTACATTGCTCCTTTATACCCACACATAACTTCTAATTGTCCTGGCCATATGGTAAGTGGAGAAGGAAGAGACAGGACATTTATATGAGACATGTTTGTGCGTATACATGTTATATGAATGCACTAATGTGTGTCAATATAAATTCTAATGATGGGCCCACTTCTCATCCTCACATCATTGTTATATATCAGAATCTTTTATTAATGTTGAATTCTTGGTACATTAACAATGTGTAGGAAATAGCATTCTGTTTAAAGATTCTTTGTTAATGGTTTTAATATGCTGGAGGTTCAATCTGCAGGACACAAGGATTTGTTTCAAGACATTAAACCAAGAATTAGAGCAGCAGATAAAGATTTGTTTGTTAATTAATTTAAACAACACTCTTTTCGTTTTACATTTTCTGTGACCTAAGAAAACATTACTCCAGAAAGATATCAGAGTAGAAGCATTTTTAGGAGTGCAAGGACCAATGCATTGTCTGTGGCATTGGTCTCAATACCCAGCAATGCAAGTGCTGTCCTGTAGGTGCCCTTCCCCAAACCCTGTCAAAGCAAATGGGAATTTTTTTGCAGTATGTTACTCTGACTCATTTCCCTTGATGACAAGGTATCCTCAACATTTTCTTTATATCTACTGACTTCATCATAAGTTTTCATAGAAAAAGGACTGAAAAAGGGAAATTCTTTGTTTTCTCACTTATCTTCAATAGCAGTTTTGTTCAAAGCAGCCCAGGCCTCTGGTCATGGCAGAGCAGGAAATATTGTAAAAGCAGGACCCTTTAGGTCTAGCAGAAATTTAAAGGAAGCCTTACGATTCTGGTTCTTATTTTCTTTTCTCCTCTGAATTTTTAAAATGTCAGATAAAACTTTCATGAAGTTGACAGAATAGTAAATCCTACTGGAAAAATCGTGTGTTTCTAAACACCAGAAAGACTTCACAATAAAGAAAATGAAAAAAATCTGCTCTGTGCCCAAGGCCTTATTAACATGCTTGCTTCTTTCTTAGGTCAATACGGATGTGTTTAAGTGGGTAGCTATTGCACTGAATCAAACCCCAAGACTCTTTAATCTTGTCTAGGAATATTACAGCAGATGTAGGAGCAAATGGAGTGTGTTAAAACCAATCCCAACGCTTGTGCTGGTTCACTCCTTTGCTGTAAACCTTGGTGTAGTGTTAGTTCTCAACAGCTTTTTATGGCTGGTGTTGGGTAGATTTGCATTTTGTAGCAAAATTTGTATTTCCAGCACAGAGCCGATGGGTTGATGGGATATGTTTGAACAACACCCCATACAGTAATAATGTCAGATGTTCTCCTCGTGTGTCCTGCCTGAGAGAGCTCAAAGAGTGAGAGCAAAGTATAACAACAACTATGGGCAGATGGGACCTTACCAACAAAGTTCTAAAAAAGCACATTTGCAGTCTGTACAAAACTCATGTCTACCCCAAATTCACTAAAAGAGAAAAAGCCCTTTCTATTGAATCATGAATTCTCTCCAAATAATTAGACTTTTTCTGCTATCTACAGAAACATAAAAGAGGAGGCCTGAGATTAAAGCAGCACAGCCTTGGTCATCAGAGAAATAATCCCGTGTATTACAGAACCAAATGAATTCTGCGGGTAATTTCACTTGGTTCTCTACTGATTTAACACAAGTCTGCATTTACTCAGTGTAACATCAGCATTTTATCCCCTTTATTACCGTGGAAAGCTTACGATTTTTTTCTTCAGTTGATGCTTTTCCTATCTTCTCAGAAATCTGATTTTTAGCTAAGAGCTACAGGAGGTGAAAGCGTTGACTAGAATATTCTGTAAAAAATTAATGAAGCGTCAATTCCTCCAGTCAGCCTAATGCTTTATGACAATGAGATATATTTTTCAAGCAATATGATAGAGTTAAACTCAAAGTGTGTAACTACTTGGATGTATCAATTTCTCAATTACTTTTTAAAATCAAAATACCGCCTTTCATCAAATCAGGATTGCAGGGAAGTGCCTGGCTGTCACTGTTAAGGCAGAAGCACTGACAGTGTGTGAACACAAAGGTTCATTCTTGGGAGAACATCTCATTTCATGACTTAGTATCCTATCCGAGTATCCTATCCATATTATAGGAAAATAATGAAGCGTGCAGACATGTCAAAAAGAAAATATATAAAACGTGATAGTGAAACAGTTTTCCAAATGCCAATTAATCTCTAATCCAAGAGACAGGAACAAATAAAGATAGAAATATCATAAAGAAAAAAGCCATTACTATTTGCAGTACTATGCTCACAGCAGAAGGATGAAGAATATTGTTGTAGAGATTTTATGCAGCTTATCTGGGGAGGAAAATACCCAGAGTAAAAAGGCAGAGGTACAGCTTTAGGTGGAGCGATCCATTAAAGTTCCAGTGTTTAAATGATGCTGAGTCTGTCCCAGTGGGATCTATGGTCCGTAAATCCCCAGCATGGCTACATGAAAGCCAGAGAACAACCCAGGCAACGAGCGCCGTGTATGAATGACATCTGGTAGTGTCGCAATATTTAAATGTACACTTCAACTGACCAGAGAAGACAGAAAAGAGTTCCTGAAGTGCTGCAGACAGCCCAAACAGTCCCACTTGCTCTTGTCATTACGTTTTTGGGCAGCAGACTGTGCAATTTTTCCATTCTATCTCTTATCTTCTCTTTTGATCACTAGTGAAACAAGTTTTGGACGCCAACTTATAAAGCAACAGTTCATTTCAGGGTCATAGCCTCCATGAGATGGATGAGTCAACACAGATATTCCAGGGTAGGATAGACTTACACTCCACGGGTCTTGTCAACAATTTGTGCATCCAGAGGTGAATGAACGACCGACACTAAAATTGGTTGTAATAAAAACAGCTCTGTGCAACTGAATGCAAACTCCACTTAATACTATTTACTAAATTTTCTAGGGTAGCATTCTAACTCCACAGAGCTTTGTGAAAGAAAATTTTCTGTTAGGGGGTAAAGGCTTGAAAACATATTCCTTGCTAGGATACATCAGTGCAGGAATTATTTTGAGATAGGAGTTACTCTATTACCCGATGTCAAACTGCAGAATTTGACCAACATATCTTAAGAATGTGAAACACAATAGTTTTGGGCAGGCCAGCTCCTATAAGCAGTATTCCACATTACAGAAATGACCTTCACTTTTCTCACTGTCTTAGCCCAGAAATGGGTCTCTGACTCATGCCTGGGCATCCATGTGTCTTTTAAGTCAGGCCTGATTTGATTTAAGTTAAATATCTTAGCTATTGTTACTATGGAAAAATTATTTCATTACCCAGTTGTGTAACATCAAGATTGCTTCCGTGACTTAAACCCAAATAAAACACTTGCAAAATTGACCAGGACAAAATTGGACTGCTCACAGCACCACATGCAAATCTTCTGCTGACGTTACCATCAGAGATGCTGCCCATGTAAAATCGTCTGCAGTAACACCATGAGAGGATACAAGGTTTATGCATCAACTCTCCCTCAACCCAAAAGGTTTAGTGCAATGAAACTGTAGTTGATGAAAAGTTAAGTTCCCCTCCCTCCATTGTTTTAGAATTTTAATATGCCTACTTCAAGAAATTAAAACCGAATCACTTTCTCAATCATTTCTTATTTCTGCTGTAAAACTAACTTATTTTGAATTTTTTACCTCAGTTTTTTCCCCTTAGTTTTTGTGCTTTTCATTTAAATTCTCCACCTATTGCTAGTCCAATTGTTCTCCCCACCTATTGCTATATTCAAATGCAACCTCTGTAACTCCGAGAGTACACCACAACTGTTGCTGTTGGCTGGTGTGCCAACTCCCAGCCCATTCAACAGAGGTGAAGGAAATTAAACAGCTTCAGAAATCCCTGCCACACTGAGGTCTGGCATAACAGGATCAACGTAGTAATTCCACACATTAATTCCTCCTGCAACCTAACCAAAACCACCCACAACACAGCCCAGAGTTCACATGCCCTTCTTTGTGTGAAACTCTGGGGTCCTGTCCAGTATTCCTAAAAGCTGTGGGGGTTTGCGATGATACAAAACTTGAGAAAATGCAGTTACATTCTCAATTACTCCACGAGGAAGCACCTTTCTTGGAAATATTTTGGAGGACACCAAGTCTTAAACATATTTTATTATCTCTCATATTCTGGAAGACTGTTTCCAAAAAGGTTGTGTGATTGCACCAAGATAAATCTTTTCAAATTATAGTCTTTCCTTAATGCACATCCATGGATATATCATTTCTTGGGCTTGACAAATTTAGAAAGGATTCCTCACTGGCTTTTAAAGGAAATGAGAGAAGATGCTTTCAAGACTGAATAAACTACCAGTACCAGGGGTCATTCTATCAAATTTCAGTACATCTGATAAGCCTCCTGCTGAAGTCCTCTACCTTGCAATGAATGACGTTGCTGGCTATTGCTGAATGTGAAATGATCTTTTTCCCTGCCACCCCTTTCTTCTGTGCCCACAGTAGTGAGAAAGACATTTATCATTCAGCCACACACCTATATATCTCCACTTGCTTGAGCAGACGCTTTCAGGATGGAAACCTCACCACAGATTTCATATCACAGACAACTCAAGTTTTTACCTAAGCTAATGGTTGGCTCTGGTCCTTTGACCTCCAGGTCTCTGCAAAACTCTCCTGCTCCATCTGATGCTGTGAGACACAGCACAGCCGTATTTAGGTACACAGCAGTTTTTCAAGTTTCAGCATCTTTTCCCTCAAAACTATAATGACTGTATGGTTAAGCCTAGTCTTCTCTGCAGCACTAAGCAGTCCCCTGGGGCTTGCCAGAGTTTCAACCACATCTGCCATAATAATGCTCCACTGACTAAAAATACAAGACCAGAAAGAAGAAGGAAGGGGAAGAGAAGAGCCCCCATGAAGGGAGGAACCTGCAACAAAAAGTACATAAAAGAAACAAGAGTTTAAACACCAGAGTTAACTAAAAGGGCAACAAAGGTCTCCTTTAGTTATTTGCCATTTTGGTGGTTCTATACTTTCTTCACCCCACTCCCATGTCATTATCTCCTATCCATTTCTTCTTCCTATTCTTTTCTCGTCACCCACAGTCTCAATGTTTCCTTCCCCCAGCACCCCACCCTTGTCACCTGTAAAGATGAACTTCAAACCACGCCTAACAGCTCCATTTGTGTATAACAAGCAACACCTCATGCTTGCTCTCCTCTGGGGCAACCTTAGAGGATAGCGTGGTCGTAACCATGCTTCCCAGTGGCGTTACAGAAAAATACGTAGCTTCATTCCAGGCCCATGATAGAAATGACCATTAAAAACATGCACCTTAATGAGTTTGTACCTTGCTGCAGGGAGCGATCCAGTAGGCTATGGCAAGGAAGGGCAGGCCGATGGAGACCCCAAAGACAGCCAAGAACTTCACAGCTATAGATTGCTGCCGTAAGCCTGAGAGGTTTTCATACCACATGGTGAGCAATTGCTGCTGGCAGTTGGGGTGAGCAACAAACTGTAAGAGAAACAGAAGTGGACATATCAGTAGCACTGTCTGCAGAGGGTGAGATTTCAGCGAGTGACCCGCTGAACTCGCCAGCGGAGCAGGACAGGGCACGTCTTTGCAGTCCAGCATAGCCTGTGGTGTCACAAACAGAAAACTGCAAACCAGGCACACAAAATCCCCAGGTACTGGCAGAACGTGCTTAATTTCTGATTCTTGTATTCTCTAGACAGAAGTTTTGTTAGACAGCAGACCATCTAGGCCAAAACCCAACATCCATCAGTGGCCAGCCCTGACAAAATGCCTCTGTGGGGTCAGCGTTTACATCTGAGACAGTCTACATCGAGATTCAGAGAAGACAGAGAGAGGCACTTTGATGTCAAGCTGGAAAAAACCTCTGATAACTGACTAAAGATATAGGGCATCGAAATAGTAGCTCAACACAGCACTAATATTAAGTTGTTCTATTCACCACATACGGACCCAAAGTGAACCATTTCGCACAGTTCTCCTTCTCCTGTAAACTCTAAGAGGTCTGGCTGGTATTCTGCTACTTTAAACGCTTTATCTCAGATTACCTTTCAAAAAATGACAGCTCATTCTTCACTGATCAGACAAAAAGACAAATTTAAAAGCAGAAGGAAAAGCTGTGCTGCTCTGGTACAAGAAGTACGCGCTTTGTATCCTGCAACCGAGACTCTTCTTCAGTTTATTGTTTGGAGGAAAAAGAAAAGGCGAGCGGCACACAACTGAAAAGGGCAATTTCTTAATGGTAAATTACAGCACCCCTGGATCCCACAGAAGAGTTTTATACTAAAAGATTAAACTTCTTTATTTTGCATTGTTCTTCAGGGTGACTGAATTTAGAATGCGACTATCTTTAATGACAAAGAAAGATAATTAAAAGGCAAAATAACTGAAAGAAAAGATAAATATGTTGCTAACGTAGTTGATTGCGTTAGCAGAACGGAGCGCTTCATTTGTGAGTTTTGTGGGTGCACAAACATTCTTAGGAGAGAAATGTAAAACCTGCCACTATGTCAAAAAGCAGAATTTTCTGGAAGTGAGGGGGAGGATGAAGGGGGTTGAGAGAGAAAGGGAGGATGGACAGGGTGGGCATGGACCACGGCTGGCAGCTGCCCCGTGTCCCTGCTTCAGCCCTCCCAGCCACACTGGGCTGGGGGGGTTCCAGCAGCAATCTGTAGTTTTACTGGGACTGGAGAGCAGGGAAAATTCTAACTGTGCTTTTATCTTCACTATCCACGAAATGATGAAGCCATGGGGAATTTAATGGACTGTTTTCTAGATGTTTAATAATAAAACCATTCCTGGGAGTTTAAAAGATTGGTTTCTTCCTAGTGCAGAATGAAATACAGTTGCACAGTAATTAGAATGGCTGTGGAATAGTGCATATCCTTCTTTAACAGCACATTACCAGCTCTTTAAAGTGTGCTTCTTCAGATGAACGAGGCTTTGGGGCCTGCATTTCTCAAAAAGAAAAAAAAAAAAAAAGAAAATAAGACTTTACCCCTTCCACCGCATAAATTGATCAGCAAAGAAATCTGATGGGTACTTCGACCCCCTATTGTCTTTAGGATTTTTTTTTCCTGGAAATATTAACATTTTAATATGCTTTCTTTTAAGCTGGTTTCAAAAAAAAAAAAAAAAAAAGAAAGGTTGCAAAAAGGATAATCTATAAAACATCAGTCCTAGCCATTCTGAGCCTTTAAAGTTTAAGGTTAGGGTGAGGACAGCGGTATAGCAAGGAGGCGTTTGCCAATGCTCTGTGTTTACGCTGGGGCTAACGCCGCTAGGGCCTTTTAGCGTTCTGGCAAACGAACAGGAAGATGAAGTGGAAGGAAGCTAGGCAACGAATTGACTCCCTTTGTAAATTGTATTTTCAGATATGATTAATTCAATAGCAATTGTAGCAACTCGTGGAAAGGAAAATTACACTGGTAGCTGTGCAGACTGCTGAGATGAAGGGCCAAGGCAACGGGCAGTCTTCCTCCTGCTCCTGTAATTGTTCACCGCGTTAAGAGAATGGATGCAGACAAAGAAATTCAGTTGTCCTTGGCAATGAGACAGTCAAAGACTTTTGCTGGTTGGCATTTCAGAGAATTCATCAGACATCTTAATCCGTTCATTGTTTCACTCTGTCTGGGAACAGCTACAATAAAATACAAATTTAGGAAAATTGAGCAGGAATTGCCATAAACCCCAGTTCATTGGAACAATTTATTTTGTACAAGGCAATAAAGATTGGCAGCATGCCATAGAGCCTTGGTGGTGTTCGTCTTACTCTGATTATTACAAAAATGAGGGAAAAAATGAGATCAGTATAAGAAAGATAAGAGCATGAATGAGGTTTGAGCTGTTATTTGCTTACAGCAAGCAGTACAGTTTTTCATTATGTTTGCTCCATCAGATATTAAGGAAATAGGCAGTGACCCTTGGACAACGCCAACCCTCCCTCTATCAAAATTCCAGACATTGATCTCAGATCTCATCAAAGGCATTACAGAGCTGTTTAACTTTCTTTGCTTGGAATGGGCACTGACACCAAGTTAAAAATTACGCTAATACTTTGCTTAGTGTCACAGGCACAGAAAACAACGGAGTTTGAGACAAAAGCTTCAAGGCAGAATGCTTCAAAGCGTAACGAAAAATGGTGATGTGGTATATTGAATTTCAGAGGCCTAAATGCTGCAGTGCTTTTTCAAAGTTCCCATTAAATGCTCTTCCCCTTTCTTCAGTACTGGAAAATGAGGCAAGGAGGCTTTTAGGGGCGAACTGCAGCTGCTCCTGCTCTGCACCCCAGAAGAAGAGAAAAGCTGAAAGCGTTGCAACAAGACCAGTGCGGCCAGGGCTGTGCAGAAGGGCACGATATCCCTGATTGAAATGGAAACACTGGCAGTGGAAGGGATTGCGTGGGTCCAGAAAGAGCCATTTAAAAGCATTAAGTGCTTTATCTCATGGGCAGAGCAAGTCCCCTCCACGCTGATAAAGGTAATGCATCAGGATCCGGGAGCTCAGGCAAAATGTTTTCCAATGCTTCTGCATTCAGAAACCGCAGTGGCAGCTTTTCTGGTCCCATGGCACGGGGACCCCAGTAGATGGCAGTGGTTTTTCCTTATACCATGCATACAGCTCTGATTTAGCAATAGAACTGTACTTCCCTCCAGCCTACCAGTTATACTTTTTTTTTTAAGTTAAAAAAAGGCTAAAATCAAAAAATTAATAAAATCACACATCAATCTGAAGAGCCAGCTCAAATAATGAAGCTGTCAAAGTGGCATTTTCAAGAGCCACTGAAAGACACAGCAAAGTATTGACACCCCCAAAAGTCTGTGCTGCAGGGGATTCAATAAGTGAGGTGAATATTTGTCTGGAATACAGAAAAAGAATCTCACAAAGCCTTCGGTGGGAATTGGAAGCCCAAAGGAAGAGTTTTACACATAGAAATGAAGAGAAAGTTTGAGAGACCACTGTGGGTACTTGAAAGGCACCTCTCTTATCCTGCACCCATAACAGATAAACTATGGCCAGGTGACAAAAACCCAGGAAATTCTGGAGTGTGAGAGACAACAATCACTCAAACAGAAAGAAAATAAGAGAAAAAGAAAAATATATCCACCTTGGACAGAAAAATGCTGTCAGCAGAAATAAGGAAACTTATGGCAAGACAGGTAAAGGGAAGAGGGCAGCCTCAGATGATTGGAATAAATTGTCAGGACAAGGGGTAATGGTTTTAAACTAAACCAGGGTAGGTTTAGACTAGATATAAGGAAGAAATTCTTTACAATGAGGGTGGTAAAACACTGGAACAGGTTGCCCGGAGAGGGGGTGGAGGCCCCATCCCTGGGAACATTCCAGGCCAGGTTGGACGGGGCTGTGAGCAACCTGATGTGGTTCAAGGTGTCCCTGCTCCTGCAGGGGGGTTGGGCTGGGTGACCTCTGGGGGGTCCCTTCCCACCCAAAACATTCCATGATTCCATGAATTGTGCAGAAAAAACCCAGCACCTTTTATTACTGAAATAATTCCAATCCCCTTACAAGTGCAGCAATCTACCACTGAGGCAAAAGAACAAACCACCCGGGCGGGATAACCGCGCTCTGCTAATGCGCCCGACACTGAAGAGCCAGGGGCTGAGGCAGGAAGGAAAAACTCATCAGCAAACCGGTGAAAACCCTCTAAGAACCTGCAGGTCAGAACTAACAACGCAAACTTGTGCCTTCAGTGTCCTGCTTTCGGCAACGCTCCTCTCCCATCCTCTCCAGCGCACCCCTTCGCTGCAAACCTTATAGCTAGAGCTGGCAAACCTCAGCAAACAGAGCTGCAAGCCAGGCAGCAGCCGTGTGTTTAATCGGTGAGCGAGAGCTAGAGAAGGAGCTGCATAAACAGGTTTTTCAGGAGAACATTGCTAATGTCAAGAGACACCGGCAGGGCAGGGACGAGCCATTTTTCATTCCATCATGTTGCTGCGTTCACGTCCTTCGAACAACCTTTCCAGGTTCATTATTAAACATTTGCCTTTGGATGTAGCTCGATTCTGCAAGCCTACATCGATGAACGTGTTTTAGGCAGCAGCACCTGCCCACAGGAACCCCCGGCTGGGTGCGTAATGCTTCAAATGCCGGAGATCCTCGCAAAAATGCTGAAACCATTTTGATGACTCATTTGAGTCAATCGTCATCCTCTGCCTTCGAATTGCAGGGGAAAAGGGGGGGAGCATCAAGTGGGTTGTATGCGTGGCTTTCCCCATTTCACCAGGGATGTCACCAGGAGCAGGGCTCCTGCAGGGATCCACAAGTTGGAAAAAACAGTTGGGATCCGAAGCGCACACGCTGGGTGCTCTGAAAAGATGGGCGTACGTAAGTATTAAGACGACTTCATGGCACACCTCACAGACAAACACAGCCTGACTGAGCTTGCCGTGCTGGTGTTCCCAGCAGGACCAAAGCTGGTCCTGGACTGGAAGGGGGGTTGGCATTTGCTCAGCAGCGGTGCTGTGCTCGAGCAGCGGCAGGGAGGGGTGGAAAGTTGGGCTTGCCCATCTCCGCCTCTGCGTAGGCAACGTTGTGTTTCTCCTACTTCTAGTGAAACCTTCATCAAAGGAGATAGGAACTCATCCTTTTTCAGTGGGCTGCTGAAGATGCTGTGGGACTATCGGCAAACATCAGCAGGGGTGGAAGAAACTCAGGGAAAAGTCGAAGCAGGATATTACTGCTCTTCCCCTGCAGGGTAAAGAATATAGCGCCATTTCGCCAAAGGGGCTCAGATGAATTAAAGGGTAAATGTATGCCCACATGCATAAGACAGAAAAAAAAGGCAATGAAAATATTAAAACAAAACATAATTTCCTTGCTTTTAAATGATTTTTCACTTTTGAAGAATCCTTTGATATTTTAAGTGTTCTTAAGTCTCAAAGCCTAAATAAAGAGTCTGGATTTATACTGAATAAAATACTTTTCTTGAACTGAAACACATTTTTCTTAGGGGAAAAAAAAAAAAAAACAAACCTTGAAAAAATTGGAAAATGTGTCAGAACAGTCTTTTGATCTGGTAAAAGACCCACCCACCTACTTGCAGAGTCGTTTCACTCAATGCAGAGCAGAAGACGACAGAGCTCAGTGGAAATTCCTGAAGCTTGCTATGAAATGCACAGTATGGGAAGAGGCCAACGTATGCCCGTTCCTTTGCTCATCCCCACCTTGTGCCCTGCTCTGTGAGCCTCCAAGTGAGCAAAGAGCCCTTTGCTTTGAATAAACTATTCTGAGACACCTTACCAGAAGGAGATGGGATATAATATATTTATTTCATGATCTGGAGTGTGGAAAAAAAAAAATAAATAATCTGCTTTTAGCAAGTGCTTGTGCTATTGAACTACGGCAAATGAGGTTGTCAGAAGGTAAATACAGCTGGAGCTTGGCTCCCTGCTGGCTGTTGTGCCTGATAAGAGGTGCAAGTAAAACTGTAGAAAGTTTAAGGAAGAAATAGAGAACTACTTGCCCTATTATTTATGAATTAAAAAGAATAAGTAAACTTCCAGTCCAAATACCCGTGCTGTGAGACTGTGACCTTTTCACAAGAGACGTGCTCTAATTATAGTTAAATTCTATCCTGTGCCCGGTTTTTAAAACACTTTGCACCAGAGGAAGGGGGAAAGTAAATCAGCAGGTCCAAATTCCTTCATCTAGATGTAAAAAAGAATTTCAGGGGCCCCTACTCAACCTGGACGAAAGAAAATTCAATGGATTTTCAAGACTCGTTTCAATGGGATCTGGCCATCGCATAAAAATAAACACTACGTGAGAAAAGGTCCTCAGATATTGCAGTTGCTGCAGGCACACACGGAGAAGGCGAAGCAAGGAAACGTCCCTGCCCTGAGGATTTCTGCAGCTTTCCCTCTGTCCCTGGGCTTCATTTGACTGTCTAATGGCATCACACAAATATTCATGAGGTTCTTGCTCATCCTGTAGATGAGCTTTATGACAGTCTTGGTGAATATTCAGACCTGATATCTGGAGCCTAACATCAGCATTTATAAACCTGGTAGCAAGGGGAAAAGGTTCATATTGGTAGGCAGAGCCCAGATGAGCTGGAATTATCAGGGGGAAAAAAAAACCACCAAACTGTGCAACCTCAATCTCTGAGTTACTTTTAAGGAATAAACCCAGAAGTATTTATTACGGTTTTAGTAATAAATTACACCTTACATAAAACCTTTCACATGCACCTTTCTGAACCAAAATATCTTTCTTATTAAAGCCATCGGGCAGCAGGGAAATATTTGCTTGCATCAAGTCCCAGCATACACACGTATTCCCCAGTTTTACAGAAATCCAATATCTGGCTCCACTTGCTGTTTGACCTGAGTTAGCTAACCCAAAATTCTGATTTTGAACACTTAGAACCTTAGCACAGCTTCAGTTTACAGACGTATCTCTTTGCTGGGACTCAGGCTACTCTATAAAAGCAAGCTTGTTTTTTGGGATAGATCTGCTCTCTGCTAAATCAGCGAGCGCATTAACAGGATGGGGATCTCACTTTGCAAAGGTGACAAGACGACAAATCCAAGGCAGAGAAGATCACCCCAGTATCCCAATGCTTGTGTAATTGCCCAAACCACCCGTGTGGCGCAGCTCTAAAGAAGAGGGCACGGTCCCATTGGAATGAGCAATGTGGATGGAAACAGGACTTGACCCAGCACCAGAATGGTCAACAGGCACAAAATAAAACCCAATAAAAACAAATTAGTCTAATAGAAAACAAAAATAATGGGGTAAATAAAACTGCCAGGACCATTTCAAATGCAATTCACCCATTTACAGAAATGCTCTCCAGTGCTGAGTGAAAACACAACATTAATAATCCTCTCAGTAGTCGAAGGACTGGAGGGGAATTTTTTTTTTTTCGCTCCGTTACATTTCAATTCGTGTGATATAAAATTAATTCAGATATATTTGAGATGGATAATTAGAAAACGTAGAGTTTACACAAATTCTTTAATTGGTTCAGTTTAAACCTTGTTCTGCCTAAAGTTTCTTTATAATTTCACCTCCCTGAGACAGCGATAGAGGCTCTTTTTTGTGCTAAGCATTCTTCTGTAGGGTACTGAACAAGGTGGTTGGCTTTTGAGGAAACTTCAGTTTCATATGCGAGTGGGCTGCATGTTTTGTTAAGGGATTTATTGTAAATGTCCGTTTTCTCTTCTTTTTACATGTATAGGTATGAATAAGTCTTATCACTGAATTATTTATCTGAAAACAAGCATTTGAGTTGGAAGTCCCAGCCTCTAACATTCCAGGGGTTTCATACCTGTGCAGAACCGAAACCACTTGGAAATCCTCACTATTTAATCATTCTTCTGAAAACATGCCGCAGTAAAAAGCTACTGAACAACAAGTTCCCTTTGGTATCTAAAATGAACAAGCACAGTGGGCACAGAAGGAGAAATTGGAAATCCCGTAGCCTCTTCCTCCCCCAGGAGAGTCAGGGAACTGTTTTCCCTTGGCTATGTGACAAAGAAAGGCTGGGCTGGTGCTTAAACTCAGATACCTCCAGTGTAGATGGCTTCACTCCCAGCAGAGCCGATAGAGAGAAAGACTCACTCATTGGATCAGACTCCTCTTACCATGAGGTACAGAGTCCCCAAAACGTCCTTAAATGCAGACAACTACAAGCATCTGACATGAATCTCAGGTAGGAGAGCCACAGCCTGGGTCAGTACCCATGCAGACGTCTGAATTTGAACACTACTTAGGAAAATTCCCACAGTAACTTCAAATACTGCATCTTACTATTTCTTTGAGAGGTTGTACTCATTCCCCTCCGACTGTTCATCCAAACCGCACATTAGCAGGTCTGCTGCATATGGGGAGATAGATGAAGCCAAAATTGGGGGCAACTAAGGTCAGGTTTATAGCAGGCCATGTTAATTGCTCTTTTCTAAGATAAATTTATTATTAATAAAGGTAATTTTAAGTCCTTTCATCTGCAATGGACATCCATGCCGTGGGTATGATGTGTTCCTGTGCTCTCTTGTCAATGTCTCGATGGACATCTAAGACCCCGTGGCACTTTGCAAATGAAAATAATTAAGCCTGCATATTACAGTAAATTGGGAATATTGCAAACACCATTCAGGATGGAGAAATGATTCATTCAAGCCTTGAGAGAATGGATGTATGGGCAGGAAATAAGAAAATGAGATTCATCTTGGAAAAGAAAAGAAATTAAAACATCTGGGCAAAAGGAAATCATTAGAACCACAGATTTTAGTGGGAGGAAGGAACCTTGCTAATGAAATACTCAGAGCTATAGAAACACTTTCTGTGAGGAAGAGAAATAACTCTTTCCCTTCCCAATCTCTGACAAAACGCCTGTAATATGCAATTAAAAATGTAAAAAGAAAAATTACATAGATAAGCTAAAGAGTCCAGAATGACCACAGTGTTTCTACTGTTTGCATAGATATTAAGTGACACTTGTATGGCATTGACTGGCTCTCCAGTGACGGAAACAAGAGACACTTCTCTTCCCACCACTATAGTCCAAGCCATCAATGACTCCACAAGACCTCAGTTAAATATTCCTAAAACTAGAGAGCGGGAAAAAGTTAACCAGGGATTACAGAAAGAACAGCAAAAATCCAGCTTCCTGAAAGCCTTTTTTGCATGAGGAGTTCTCCTTTAGGCTTCACATTTAGATGGTAAAACACATCCCTGTCCTGCTTCAAGCCATACCTGTGCATGTTGGTAGCATTGGGGTACAGACAGATCATTGTTTGTCCCATGGGAAATTCCTGAGCTTAATTTTGTTCCAAAGAAGGACAAACAGCCACAAGAGAGATTTTTCTGTGACCTACAGAGCTCTGAAAGCTGTGGAGCTGAAACACTTCATTTGGGTTGCTGAAATGTAGTTTTCCATTTGTGTTAAGGCTAACTCAGAGGCTGCATGCGAGGCGCTGGGTGGTGTGCCCCGCTGTGCCCTCTCCTCTTCTCCCCAGCAGCGCTCCCGCCCCAGGGCAGGGCATTGCAGGGATTTGCAGGATAACTGCAAACTGAGAGCACGCAGAGCCATAGCCACCCACCAGGGCACATGGCACAGATAGACTCTTTGCTCTCCAAAGCAGGGAGTTTCAGAACTTCTTGTCGTCCCTGGGCTTCTCCTGCCTTCTGTTCTCCAACTTATTTTTCTCGTGCTTCCCTTGCAAACGCCAAGCTTTTCCAGTTAACCTTCCCAAGGATGCGGTAGCTGAGCCCTGCGCTGGGGGCAGAGCTGCCTCCTCAGTAGGAGCAGGGCTGGTTCTTTTGCCCACTCAGGCAGTAACCTTCTCTAGCTCCTGTGTGGGGTGGAAATGCTGCAGGTGGGGCCCCATGCAATGGTGAGAAGGACCCTGGAAGGCATTTTGTGCCCACAACATCGCGCAGGGTAAAGCCATATCCTCTGAGCAAATGGATGAGGAGCACAGGTTGTAGCAGCAGCTGACGAGAGCTGGGACTTCTCATGCCCTTAAGTACCTCAGTCACGTGACCAATGCAGTGCAAAATTATAACCTAATGCAGCCATGAGTATTCTGTTCAGAGCATCCTCCATATGTTAATTATTAATAATACAGTCATGAGAAAAGTTCCTGTTCCAGCTCTCTATTAAATAGGATTTACACAGCCATCTGGTGTCCTGTTTAATTCCTCTTTTTTTTTTTTCTCCCCAAACCCAGTTTGTGTGTCTAACTGTTAATTAAATTAAAACTCGTGAAAGGGAAAGGTGCCCTGGCTTTGTGACGGCTATGAACTGAGCTGCTGAGAACACAGAGGTGGACACTCAACATTTGCAATTAAAAGAATACAACAACAATAATTCTGACATTGGGAAAGAAAGAGAACGAATGTCACCTCTTACAGAGAAGCAACAGCTTTAGACCTAAAGGTAAATGTCGACACAGAAGCCCCCTGCCAACATTAGAGGATGACAAGAGAGAAGCGTAGCAGTACAGACCAGAAGGAGAACAGAAAATACGAAGGGCTCTGTAAAGCTGCTACAAACCAGTAAAATGGGTTTGTTGTGGTGCATCAAAACCTGCATTTCCTCACTGTTGGCTGTCCAAGGGAAGAGGCCACGACCAAGTTGTCCCAGCCTCTATACCTATGCCTCTGACAGGTAGAAATCACACCCTGGCTTAACCAGAAGTGAGTTCACACACAGGGAAGACCTGAGTTACCTTTATATTTTCAAGTATCTGACTGAAAACAAAATTGTTTAGTTGTTTCAAGAAAAGAAAAAAACATTCTGCAATTTTCAGCTAAGAACACGAAGTAAACTCTCGCTTAGATGTTGTAAGCCTGCATGAAGAATGGCTGAGATTATCCTCGGCTCAAGAAGCTGAAGATCAGTTTTAATTTTTCCTTGGGACCAGAACTCAAATTTAACAACTCAATCCACTTTTGGCTATAGCCCACTGGAAACGCCCAACCTAAATAATTCCTGGTTTACCTTAATGCTGCTTTAAACGTTGTCATTTCCACAAGTAGCTGCTGGACTCCACCATGGGGTTTGCTCTCACGCTGCAACGGTTCCCCAGCCCTCTCCTACAATACCCAGAGAAACCACCTGAACAGCCTTGCTATGGCATCAGCAGGGTGCTCTGGTGCTCCTCCTGCACCCAACCTTTCTCCACCTTTTGCCCAAGGCCCTGCACAGCTGGAGGAGGAAGAAATCACTGGAGAATGCAAGTGGGAAGCAGAGCTAAATAATATCAAGGGAGACAACAGCACATTTGCAACAATCCCATAACATGGGCTAAAAGTCCATTTTTTGGAAAGAATCCAGGACTCAGTAAATGCTCAAATGTTTGCACATTGTTTGTTTTGCTCTTGACAAACTGTTCCCATTGTAATAATTTTCAAGGAATCATGAATCACTAAGACAGCTGATTTGAAGGGAGAAATGACTGTGTAAAACTTGAACAGGGGACATTGGAGTGCAGTTTTCCAAGAATCCTGGGGTACAGAGTGACTATTTAGTTCTTTCAGGAAGGATAGAGAATTAGAGTAGCGCAGCGTTTTTGAAGACCACTTGGTAAACTACTGTAATTTTAGCTTTCTCCTTGCTGTGAAATATGTACAAGCAGAGTTTCTTAATTCTTCAGTGACCTTCTATATAACGTTCTTCAATTATAGTAGAGCCTTAAACTTGCCTTCTTGCCAACATCTTCTATATGCTAGTAGCAGGCTTTGCAGTAAAAAATGAAAAAGAAAGGGACAGACAAGTAAAGTCTGGAACTCTTGATGCTTTCTTGAATGACTTCCCAGGATTCATCTCAGATTTTGTAAATTAGGAAAGAAAGCTAATGATCAATAATACTGCGTCCTTACAGTTGAACAGAGAGCTGCTTTTCTGGAGTAGCAAAGGAGAAGCTGGTAGGCCAGCTGCTGCTATTAAAGAAAAATTCCGTTCCTAGACACTGTGGCTGTAGTGACTGCACTGTATGAGGTCGATGAAGTAATGGAGAAATTTAAAAGAACAAGGAGGAATTTAAAAGTTTGTGCAAAGGCCTGATGAGGCTCTACAGACGCAATTGCTCTCCTGCTTGAGGATGGGAGCCCTTGAGATCCTTCCCAGACTCTGGAAATAAAAGTGTGATAAAATGCAGACTGCATCAGCAGCTGTAAAATTAAAATCATGCATATTGAATAATAAGTTTTAATATAAATCGTTCTCTGCAAAGTTCCATCAAAGAAAGCCTACTGTAGGCACTTAGATTACCAATATGGAAATGTGAATTCAGAAGCTAATGAGAGAAATAGATTTTTTTAAAATATCAAATATTTCTTAAAATTTCAGATACAAATGCAAATATTTAGTCTGGATACTAACTTAATGACAAAAATAAAAACCATAACAACTCATGGCTCTTGTTTTATTTTCTCAGACCACTCCAAAGTCCCTAAAGTTGTTGTTCATGGGACAGAACGAACACAAAATACTTCAGGAGTCCTATACTCATTTAAGTGACAACATCTTTATTTCTCCAGCTCATCTAGAGCTTGCTGGGCTGGAGAATGCAAGACTGACCTTCTGAATGTTGATGCTAATGGTAGAGGGGAGCTAACGGGGCGCAGGGGTGGCAGGCCCAGCTGGAGCCCCTTCATCAGCCCTACCTTGCCAACTAAACTTCCAGGCCAAAAAAAATAATGGCAAACACAGCTATTTCTGGGTCATTCCAGTCCCAGGGTGTAGTTAAAAAGCTGTAGAAGTCTCCACATCCCGGGGACTGTTTCTGGGTGAGTTACAGCCACCCACGTCTTCAGCACGTGGGCTTGGCTGGGCAGGCAGCACCATCAGACCAAGCGATGGGGCTTGGGGGTTCGGGCGCTGCGGGTGGGAAGAGGCTGGGTACGCCTGCCTTGGTCTGCCCTTCATGCCTGGAGGGCCACGTGCCATCCCGCTTACACCCACGAGTCACTGCATTAGCTTTGAAAAAGTGACTTGAAGTGTACAGAATCTGTCCGAGAATTAACTTATTAAATAGGTATAATAATTCACCCTCCATCCCACCCTTCTCTATTAGAGGATTTTCTTAAAATGAAAATAGATTTAAAAGCACAGGGTTTGTATACATGAGCCTAAATGTCTCTCAGATGGATAAAAAACTTGTACCTGAAAGGTATTGCCTCTTAAGGAAATCATTACTGCGTTACTATAACACAATCTCTTTGTTCAGCAAGTGTGATAAACATCAGCCCATTACCATAAGTCACTGCCAATAACCAAAGCCATTTATCTGAATGTGTGTTTGCCTCCCACAAATGGAACTGTCTTACTTTGGAGTTCGCAGTTAAGTGTTCATCTTACATATACTGCCTGCTGAAAAGAATATTACAGAATCACAGAATCCTGGGCAGCCTGTTCCAGTGCTCCGTCACCCCCAAAGTAAAGAAGTTTTTCCTCATATTCAACTGAAACCTCTTCTGCTTTTTGTGCCCATTGCCCCTTGTCCTGGTGCTGGGCACCACTGGGAAGAGTCTGGCTGCATCCTCATGACTTCCACCCTTAAGAGATTTGTACGTGGTGATGAGATCCCCTCTCAGCCTTCTCTTCTCCAGGCTGAACAAGCCCAGCTCCCTCAGCCTTTCCTCACAGGGGAGATGCTCGAGTCCCTTTATCATCCTAGCTGCTCTCCTCTGGACTCTTTCTAGGAGTTCCTCATCTTTCTTGAGCTGGAGAGCCCAGAACTGGACCCAGTGCTCCAGGTGGGGTCTCCCCAGGGCAGAGAAGAGGGGGAGGAGAACCTCCCTCACCCTGCTGGCCACACTCCTCTTGAGGCACCCCAGGAAGTGCTAACCTGAGAGCCAACAGGAGGTTGATGAATGCTCGTGTTTATGTCCTGTAATTAGTTTAACAGTTAATATCCATGAGCAACAAGTTGCTGTGACCCAGAAAGGATGCTCAGCTTCCCTGGGCATAGGAAGATCTTCATACATAATAAGATCACCTGTGTATGACCTACCACAGATGCTTTCGGTCAGAGATCATGCATTATGAACAAGGTGCACATCTAGACAGGGTAAGAAATGGAGGAAATGTTCCTCTGAAGCCAGCTAGGCTAGGATGAGGGTGCTCAAAGCAGCACAACAACTAATGGCGATTTGGCTCCGGCTAATCATCTCGGTATCTAAAGGATGACACAGATATTCAGAAGAATAAACAAGCAAAACAGTGCAGAAGGCAACATACATTGAACAGGCTCAAGGTTCTGACCAACTTCATGACAATCTCAGAATACAGGTCATTGGGGACTATTCCTTGATGAGGTGCTGTCAGTGTCTTTTAGACGAGTCCATTTTCTGAAAGTGCACCAGAGCAAGCTTGGCCTCCTGTTACCAAAGCAACAGCATCAATAACTAAATTTGACCCAGCTTTTTTAAAGTCATCTACCTAAGAGGGAACTGAGATGTTATGCTCAGTTTTGGTGGTGGAAAGATGCAGCAACACAACATCCTAGGAGAAAATGTTTGGTTCCATACCATGCGCTCCTGCATGAAAGCAATTCGTTTCAGATAAGAGATTTGAGATGCTCTTTAATTAATGGCTTTCATAACAGAAAAAGACCTTCTCTGGCCAGCATGGCAACGCAGTCAAGAGGCAAACTGAAGCAGGTGGTGGGTTTGGGAGGGGAAAGGGAGAGCAGATGTGAGCTTGAAAATTTGGAATGCTCTCCAAGTCCCGTAGCAGAAGCCCAGTTTCCATCAATGCATATTGTAGGAGCAATTAATTGGGACCACCCAGGCCTAGGATTTGCCAGAATCAAATTTTCCATTCACAGAACATACTTCCGTAAAGCTGAATGTTTGTTTAAAATACTTTTAAAAGTCATTCAGTCTTCATGTTTTTCCCTTAAAATATACATTTGCCTTCTGTTTTGTAGCTTTGGTGGATATCTGAATTAGATTATGTATCTGGAGCTTTAGCAGAGTGGAAGCTGGGAATCTATCACTTCTTACCAGTGTTTCTCTACTTTCACATGCTTTCAAAAAAAAAAAAGATTCCAAGCAATTTTTGAGGTTTTGATCTAATTCTGAATAAAAATTACATCTTTCTTCAAAATTTAAATTCCACTTTCCCCCACACTGCAGTAAAGGGTCTTGGCTATGACAAAATTGCTACTTTTTGTATATGTTCTTACTGTAATATTACAGAAAAAGTAACATTTTTGATGGTTACAATTGGCTTTGGAAACTAAACCAAGATGTGAATCAGAGCTAAGAGGTCAGGGAGCATTTGTGAACAGACAGGTGAGACTGGAGGCTTGCTCTGCTGCCTTCCACCAGGCTGCAGGTCCAGCTATTTCCTCAGCCTACGCAGAAGATCTAGCTTGAAGGACAGACAGATGGTTGGGAAATGGTGAGGAGCTCCATTAAATTCTCTGCTTTTATAATTTGTGGCCAAAGATGTCACAATATCTGCTAGGTTTATGCCTTGCCTTCATGTAAATCACGGTGAAGGAAGGAAGAAGACCCTCCATTTGGTATGGTAACAACTTCTGGTCCCTGCTGAAGTCTTCACAGATTCACAGCCATGACCAGTATATGAAGCACTGTGCACTATGGGCAGACCCTTGTACCATCTGTACATTCATGTCTATCACTTGAAAATAAAGACATACCTGCTGTAACGCATCCTTTGCAAACATCCTTCTCCACACTAAAGTATGCGAGAAAATGCAGATCATGCCATAAAGTGCTACAATTCCTGGCCCCACGGAAATCTATCTTGCATTTATTATTGTCCAGTGACATCAAGGAAGCATACTTTAGATGTGAAGATGTATCCACCAGAGACCCAAAGAAATAGCTTACCTTTTTGACCTCGTATTTAATAGCAAGTTTAATCCTGCTCAGACTTGGCCGGTGGTGCTCAGGGCACAGATGTATGTTCACATCTCCGTTGAGAATCGCCTCCACTTCTTCCGTGTCTCTGCACAGGTCCAGTACTCCCACAACGAAGTCCTTGCATTGCATAGATAGCTTCCTATAGTCATTCTAAAGGAAAAGAGAAAAACATGAGTTATTTAACTGTGCACTTGAAAGCACACCTCAAACAAGCAAGCCAGGAGGGAGCAATTGTGAGCAAGGTCACTTCTGCAAAACTATGGGCTGGAGTAGTAAGAAAGCATTGATTTCACCCAGGACATAGCTAGCTTTTCACAAATATACATTAACTACTCCAGAATTAATTAGCATGGTTTAATCAGCAACATAGTTTACATTACATAGAGCATGCTTTACAGAACAACAAGTACATTTATAGGGAATTACTGATTTTAAGTAATGGCTTGACCACTCCTCACTGTCTGGTGTATGCCCTAGGAATGTGAAAAGGTGGCCAAACAAAGGTCCTACTAACGAGTTGGAACTTACAGCAAATTTTACAATTCAGATTCTGCAGTAACAATTCCTTCTTTAGTAACTTTCAAGGAGGTTCAAGCCAGTATGACAAGCAGTAGCATCACACACAGATGTGCTCAACTGAATTATACAGCTGTAATACCAATTCCAGTTTCAAATTTATTACCTGACAATCTGGTTAAACCGTCCCAGAAGAGCATCCAGAGGATAATTTTTGTCATAACACTTCTCCAGGAAATGGGACTTCAGAGACTCAACTTGATTTCCCATGCAATAATTTCACCTTGCAAACCCAAATTACACTTGTGGAAAGTGATAGCATGTAGCTGACTTAAGAGAGGGCTGGAAGAACCATTTCACGGCCTTAAATTAAATTGTGATTGATTTTCACATGCTGACACTTAAAAAATGAGCAAAATGCCACCACCTGAGTAAATGCAGTAAATGAGAACACAATTAAGGCTACCATTAATATCCTAATAAAATGGTGATATTAAAGAGTCGATGCAACAAATAGAAATAATAAGCATGAGACAAGCTCTTACCAACTTGAGAGATCTTTTCAAATTAGGTTTGATGAGTTAATTAAATTCAGCAGCTTATCTAATTAAGCAGGCAGTCAAGAAAAGAAGATAGTTAAACCTGGCTTTGATGAACTGATAGGAGCAGCCTGGCTTTGTACTCCCATATTTTCTAAATTATTAATTCTAGCATTTACACATAGCAACATATTAGCCTTCCTTGTTAGGCAAAGATCTCAAAGCACTGTACAAACATTCATTAATTAGGTAGAACAGCACTGTCTAAAATATGGTGGTGTTAGAGGTGACTCAATTTCTTTGGACAGTTTCTCCCCTTCAGGACTGAGATGCTCTTGATAACGAATGTTTCTTAAAGAAGTTGGTTTAATGACTTGGTCGCAGGTTTGAGGCTGCCTCTAATGCATGTGTGCCCCAGCTCTGCTTGCTCTGCTGCCCATATGCTGAGGGCTCTGAAGAGCCATTTCACTCAGCACAGAACAATTCAAATAGTCCCAGGGATCCAGAAATCCCTTCAGGGCTGGGACGGGAGCATTCTCACGAAAACAGGAGGTGCCATTTCTGATAGTAGGTGTTTAGGAGAAGGGGCTGGGGAATAGCTTGTATTTTAGAGGTGAGACCTTCTGCAAGGTGGAGCTTGTATGTTTACATCCTCTTACCTATCAAAAAGGTTGAAACCTGGGTTTCCCTTTTCCTCCTTGAGGGCTGTAATTAGACTGCATGTTCTAACTGGGATGCTCATAAATGGAGATCAGCAAGAACTTCAGACCTTCATTAAAAAGAGCCATAATGCAACCATGAGCAGGTGTTTCTCTCCAGTAGAGCAGGTGCCTGCTCCATTGCAGAAGCTGGGGCACTGAGACTTCTATAAATGTGCCAGTTTAGTGCACTAAGATTTGAGATGTCCTCAAGGTTCAGGCAGAAAATGATTTCACATTTGCACCTAACCCTAGTACCTAAGTATTTTGTGGAGATAGAGTTTGTAGAGTGAATGTTATCAAATATGGAGTGAAGTAAGGTCTGAAATGTAAATGAAAGACAGATTCTACTTTCTGGATTTAAAGTGCTCCTCTCTGATCAATGCCATGCTTTAATCTTCACCACACCAAGACGAATTTCAATAAATAGAAAGCTTGGCTGTCCACTGAGAGAACAGATGCCCAAACAGAAACATCAGCCTGGAAATAACTGCAGGAATTGTGAAGGACAGCAAACATAGATCTGAAAATAGATGTAGGCTGGGCATGAAACACCTAGCTGCCACAGGTAGCGGGGGCACAGAATTAGCCCAGGAGGACTAAAAAAAACCATTTCTGCCAAGCTTTAACACCATTCTCCATGTACTGTTTACAGAGTTCACATGCTTACCTCTTAGTCAGCACATTTTAGGTAATTCTCATCACCATGTCCACATCACCTGAACAACTAGTAGGTATCAGCCCAGATTATTTTTCCTCCTCTGATTTCTTTATGGAAAGCAGTTTGGTTAGAAACTAGGAAAGTGCTTCGAAAGCGACTGTAAACAGCAGGCTCCCAGCTGGCAAACTCCGTCAAGACCCAACTTTATTCACATCTCCAAGCCTAATGTTTTTGCTGGTTCTGTACATTTGAAGATACTATGAATGATTTTTCTGTTCAAAATTATTTACTCCAATTTTTAAGTAGACACAAGCAAGCAGCAAAAAAAAAAAATACCCAAATAAGGCTCTATAATGAAAAAAGAAAAGGCAAAAGAAAAGGCAAAAAAAAAAAAAAAAAAGAAAAAAGAAGAAAGGAAAAAGAAAAAAGAAGAAAGAAAAAAGAAAAAATAAAAAAAGAAGTAGTGCCTTCTAGCCAATCTGGTCAGGCAGGATTGCAGCTGACTGTTCTCGGGAGACATTGCTCATGTGTTAAGACAAGCCTCAATGATCACTGAACCTGCTGCATCTTCCGACGATCCCTTTTACAAAAGCATTTGTCATCTTTGTCCTGGCTTCCTTAATGCTCACAATCAGCACAGAAAATCCTGTTCAGTCTGGCGGTGAGAACACAGCCACTCTCCTAATGTCAGTGCCTTTCCCTTTGCAAGCACAGGTTGCTGAAGGTATCTTTACTAAAAACCAAGATTAGCAGGAGACTGACAGCCAAGCTTCTCCTGACCCTGGCGTGCAAAGCTTAGCTTTGATGACGCATGCAGAGATTACCTGCATATAAAATACTGAACTGCAAGTCGTGACGCACGGTAAAAAACTCAAGGAAGCCAAGAAGATTTGCAAGCAGCATGCAGACTGTATTGGTGTATGTGCCGGTGCTGTACGAATTGCCTGTTTTTCACACGTTTGGAAGCATCTGAGATCCTGCATGCCCTGTGCAAAGGAGTGCTCTGACACTCGGGGCTTGCCTTCGTGTGGGACAGAAGGCTGCAGCCCAGGGCAAGGGTTAGCGAGAGGTGGACGAGTCAGGAGGAAGAGGTGAAGGAGAACCAGAATGCATTTCCAGTTATTTTTTTGTTACACCAAGGTTTTTGAAGATCAGAGCCTTGAGGACTCCTGGTGGCTCTGCCAGGAGACAGAGGGACAGATGGCCACGGCACCTCGGGGTGCAGAGGGCCAGTCCCCACTTCACCACTGCCTCTGCAAGCCGGGTTTGACCCCCAAACCCGGCACTTCATGGCCCTCCTGGTCTAAATAATTTTCTGGGGGAAACCAGCCTGGTTGCAAGCCCAGCCAGGTGGTGGGCTGCAAGCCGAGTCCTCCCTTCCACCGCAGCAAGGAACTCCCAGGTGGAGACACAAAAGCCAGCTCCGTCCTCCTGGCAGCGCTGCACAAGCAGACACAGGCAGGGACAGTAACCCAAACCTTCCTGAGTACTCCAATTAGCTACCACATTATCCGAGTCTGAGGAGTATGAGTTTCATAAAACAGACGGATCTTTACAGTAATGAAACCCACAAATCATACATGAGGGATGCTGGGGCCTCATCCTGACAAGCTGAGCGCTGTCAGGCCTCAGGGAGGAAGATGAAGGATACAACTGAGCACGCAAGAGGTCTGCTTCAAATAACACATGGAACAGTATTTTATTTCCTATAGAGACAGCGAGCAGAGAAGGAGCAGGATAATGCTCGAGAATGTTACAATATCATTCTTTAAAAACTAGAACATAATAAAAGGATTCCAAATTAGTCATTTCCTGCTTCTTCTAACACTGTTGTGCATGCGGAGTTAAAAATGTCTAATTTTGCTGTTTTGAAAAGGCTGATGGTACTTGTCATTCGCTGCAATTTCTCCGAGTACCCTATTATTATCTGTTGATGATGTTCTAAATGAATTCTGCCGTGTCTCCACATCTGTTCAAAACCACCCGGATTTCTTCAGAAAAGAGCTGTTTCAGGTCAGAGGGATACAGTCTGAGTAAAAAGTTAAACGAAATGATAAAAAGCAAGCCCAGCAACCTATCTTGGCTGGTTAATGAAAAAAAAATAACTATTTCAAAAGCAATCAGAGTGGAGGATTGAAAAGGAACAACTTCATCCCCAGGAGCCCACCTCTGAGGTGCCAGCACCGCGCTTTGGGTGGCCCACGGAGAAGCCTGGCCTCGGCGCTGCAGCACGGTGGGCAGATCCGAGATGTGC
Source organism: Gorsachius magnificus (assembly GCA_034008185.1). Classification (NCBI taxonomy): domain Eukaryota; kingdom Metazoa; phylum Chordata; class Aves; order Pelecaniformes; family Ardeidae; genus Gorsachius; species Gorsachius magnificus. Next base: position 19,721,940 of record CM067093.1, read on the forward strand.
TGAACCCCTCACTGCAGATGAGCTTCCACCAGCAACTGAGCTGGGGCCAATGGTTCAGGACCTAAGAGGATCAAACGGCTTTGTATGCCACCACAGACATCCTCCAGCCCCCTCAAAATTGCTTCTGAGCCTTCTGCCTTCCCAGCCCAGATCCAGGAGGACACTGGGGTTTATGTTTTCGTCCCACTGGTGCCAATAAAATCCTGGCAAGCCTGTGTTTCAGTGCATTGAAGCAATCTTGCGGGCTTCAGGAATTTCAAAGCTGGGATGAGTTTGTCAATCAGCTTGCAGGTTTTTTGATTGTAATTGCTGGAGATTATTCACTGCAGGGTCGTCACTGGAAATGGGACTGCAGACCCACAGGATGGTTCATGACAGACAAATACAGAACAACCCGTACAAGTGCAGTATCACTCTATATGTCACCATTTAGGACATTTAATTAAATTCACTCTAATAATTGCTTCCAAATGACATCTGAGAAGAGCAGGACAGGAACCACAACCCACCAGTAGATATTGTAAGCAGATAATTCCAAGTTTCACAGTTTTTACTGCTGTCCTGTCTACAACTGCTTGTTCTGTTTGCCTATATTAAAGCTTCAGGGTCAGACTTCTGCTCAGAAGAGCCAATATCACAGATGAGTTTCCCTTTGAATATATAACCGTATACGTGGCTCAGAGTGATTTAATCTACAGACTTCTTTCTAGGAAAAAAAAAAAGCAACCTAATGTTGCTTATCAATACACACGTTTTTTGCCAAATAAAAGGAGAAAAAGGAGAGCAGACACAGGGTGACGGCTGTATATCAAAGCCGCCATTTCTCAAGGGCTCTGTCCATGGCATATTTTGTGTCTTATAAACCTGCTCCACTGGAATTTGAGGCTTTCCACACAAATCCAAGACTTCTGGGAACATCCAGCATCTGTGACTGGGGCTATCATAGCACCAGGAAGCCTCCGCGTACCCTCGCTGCGGCCACAGATTCACTGCGTGGCCCAGATCTGCTGAATCCCACCTCTGGCGGTGAGCGGTGCGGGAGTCATGTGCTCGCAGTACAGCTGGTGGTCCCGGGTGCCAGTAAATCTGCTGTGCAAATGCAAGCTGTAGGCACGCTGCACAGAGCCTCTCTTTACGTTCCCTTGAAGCTCTTGGCTCTTTGTATTTTATCTACATCACATATACACATCTATCATGGAGAGAAATATTGCATTGCTTAGATTATCGTTTTGAGGAGAAGCAGCAGAGAAGAAATAAAACAGAGAAGTAATTCTGTAAAAATGAACGGAAAACTCCCTCAAGTAAAAATGCTTGTAGAAATAAAACAAGGGCGGGGGGGAGGGGGGGGGGGGGGGAGAAAGCCAGTAATATTACATGTCAGATTTGAAATGAAATTTTTAAATAAACCATCATGTCAAATATTCCAAGTGCTTATAAATATTTACCAATAAGATTTCACATGAAATATGCACAAGCCAGCTTAGAAGCTGTCGGACAAATTTCCTTCCAGGTATTTACACTGCCTGTGACTGGCCATATGTTTAGAAGTGAGAAAAAAAAAAAGCACGAAGCCTGTGGGAGGGAAGGAGATGAGAAGAGGCGCTAAGAAAGGGCCTTGCACTGATCCTGCTCATGCAACCACATTAGCATCTGAAGTGCACTGAACACCCCTTCCAAAGAGCGCTGCCGACGGTGCACATCACCGCTGACACTTGGGAACACAGCTGAGTGCGTCGCTATTGTTCCCAGATTAAATGCTGACATGCAGAGACTATGCCAAGGCTGTACAGTTCATTTTCCAGGAAGCGCAACATCCAGTTGGTTCGTGTTCTCTTGCTTCTTAAGTGACAGCACATCAGGGATTTTTTTGGAGCTTTGGGTGTATTGTGTCATATTCAGTGGGCATGTCTCGGAAAATAAAGCCAAGTGCTCATTTAAAACATTTCAGTACTCAGGTGCGTGTTGCTAAGTATGCCTGGAGGTAGCGACAGATGCCACTGGTTTGTTTTTTCAATGATCCAGACCTTGACTTCTTTACCCCCAGCGAGCGTAATAGAATAAGCAATCTGTTCAAATACAAGAGTTTGACATTTCAGAAGCTTGGCTCTGTTGCTTTCCAAGCAATTTGGACATCTCCAAATGGAGCCAAGATGAACACGGCAACTGCTTGGACTCGGAAGAGTGCCAGGCTGCGGCACGGTGGGGCAGCGGGGCAGCGCCTCCAGGCAAAGGGGGTTTAAATCCTGTGACACCAAGAGATGTGCCCCATGCAAGAGCCCAAGGACAAGGCAGGCAGTGCTGTCTGTGTTGATGCTATTTTTGGCCAAAGAGGTCCCAAAACCAACAGTAGGCTTTGACTGAGGACCAAAACTTGTGTGGCTTCCAAAGAGCCAAGAAAATAACATCTCTTGCATCATTACAAGGATTTCAATGGCAGTTGCATTGACTGATTTACCATAAGAAATTGGGTTTTGGTGCCTCTTTTTTCTCCTCGGTAGGTTAGGCTTTCAGGCTGCAATTCATCTCTTCCTACGCACCGCAGCAGCTGATGTCTGAGCCAGCGTATGCCCTCAGCAAGGGGACAGAGCCATGAGAAATCAATCAAACCACTGACTTTGGATTTCACCTCATACCTATTGACTGGTGGATACATCAGATCCTTAAAGAAGCTAGCCGAGATGGCACTAATGATTTCTGTGGTGGAATTAGAAAAACCCCTTAAAATTTTTTACTGTGCTTTTGCAGCATCCTTCACCGGTCCAGGCGTACGCGTAACCTTCAGCAATAACATTCCGAGAGCTTTGACGCGGGTGCTGTCCAAAGCAGCACAGAGGGTAGGTTTGCACCTCTCTATTTTGTTTTTACTCTTCTGCGCTCTAGCTGTAACGTATCCACCAACTCTACCCGTGACTGCTGCTGGGAGATTGTTTGGGCTTGTGATAAACAAAACTTCTGTGGGACCAAAACCAATGAATAAATTTTGCAAGTTCCTTCCATGAATAAAAACATTCGAAAATGCAGAATACTTCACTCTGATATCCCTTTGAAACATTTAAAAAAAAAAAAAAAAAACCCAAACAAAATTCTTTAAAATGTTGGGGTTTTTTTCTTTTTCAATCTAAAGTTAATGGATGGATTATTTGGGGAAGTAAAGCCAGGAATCCACCCACATAACCCTAGGAGAAAGCTAAGGACTGAGATTGAACACAATTCCTGACTCTTTAGCCAAAGTTTTAGATTCCCTAGCATAAGAAATTTCAGAATCAGTCCACTCTCACCTTTTTTTTATTACTTATATAGGTTTTTTTTTCTATTTGAAATTTAAAATAAGTTTCCTGTATGTGTGAACTCTTTCTACACAAAATTAGTGGATTATTTGATTTATTTAAAGTCCTCACCCTGAACAGAGTACAATCTTTTTTTTCAATACGCATCCAAGACATTGCCATAAGAACACCTCCATCTCCCCAGCTCCCTGCCCAGTGTCCCCTTCTTCCTCACCAGTCCCATTACCGAGCACCCCCGCAGCACGCGTGTGCCAAAACATCAGCGCTCTTCAGCGTAGAACTCACCCTATTCCAAGTCTCTGAAGATACTTAAATACGCTTAGAACAGAAATTATGTTGGCTGACAAATTTTTGAAATTAGAGGATTTAATCTCTGAAGGTTGGCACGGCAGCTTTTCAGCGTAAGATGGCATTTGGTGTTTGATGTACTCTTCTCTCACATCATCTCAGCTGGTTTTCAAACCCACCTCACAACTAAGCCACATGCTTTTGATTCCTCAACTAATTAAAAGGTGGGTTTTTACCTTCTTGCAGATTTTCCCAAGCTCATTTGAGTGTTTATGCTGAAACACCTGCTTTCAGCAGATAAACCATCGAGTCCCTGGATGTCACATAGCTGGGACAGGCAATGCGGGGGTGTTAACGAAACGCTTGGGCATGCAAAGCAGCAGGGAACACTCGCACCCAGTGACGAGGGGGGTCTGTCCGCCCATGTCCTGCCAACAGTTTCTCTTTATTGAATACAAGCTACACATTTCAAATCGATACTCTAATTTTCTCGGTGAAGAAGAGTTTAGGGTCAAACAAATCAAGCCCATGATGACGCAGTGCGAGACCCCCAATCCCTCCCCATTATTTTCAAATATTTGCTGGCTCCTTGCGTGGGACCATGACACTGAGAAACCGCCTTTCGTATTTTTACAAACACAAATGCCCCTTGCCTTAGAGGAACCTTTATTTCAACCTTACTTGTATCGCCATGCAGAAGGAATTCCTCTTTTACCTCCAGATGCATTCCACAAGGGCAGGAGTCCAACGCGGTGTTGGGGTTAACAATTTCTGTTTGTCACCTCCTCTGCTTTCTCCACAGCGCTCACCCACAAGGCAACGGGGAGAGCAAACCCGCAGCTCTCATGGGATGGATGTACCAAAGCACAAAAGCTACCTCTGGGCCAAGCTCCTCATTTCACATGCCATCCATACTTTTTCTCTCTGGCATTTTCCCATGTTTATTACATTCCTGATCTGCCTGCTACAAGCTCCGCTGGGGAAGATCCACATTTCCTATACAATTTGAGACTGAATAGATAGTTTCCTTGCGCTAAATGCATTAGTTGCTCTCCTTCAACTGTGTGGCTCTTTCCAGCTCAGCTGCTTGAAACCCCTACGTTTCCTGAAAACCAGATGGGAAAACCAGGGAGAAAATAATGGATTTAAATTTAAAGCAATTGTTTGCTTAACACAGCTATGTTTGTCCCCTAAGCTGAACTAAATTGGCCATTTCCAGCTTGCTTAAGGAACACATTTATATGTTCAAAGGCGCGATGAGTCCCATCTCTCAGGGGAATTTTGGCTGCAAACTGCACCTGCCTATCAGGAGAAAAACTCCTCCTAAATCCAGCCTGCAAGCCAACGCTGGCTTAACTGAGAGCCGTGATACAACTAACATCGGTAACTAAAATAACCATGCATCTTCCAGAGCTCAAACAGCCAGCTAACTCAGTTTCCAATGTCCAGCAACAACAGCTCCTTGGAAAACCAGTCACAAGCATCAGAGCGGATGAAATTCTGGTCCCCAGAGCACCTAAGCAGCAACCGAGCACTTCGGAAAAATGTGATCCCAGCTGCAGAGTCCTGGCACAGAGCATTCCTGGCCATATGGGCATCATCCTCGAAGAAGAGCAGACTTAGAGGTGATGCTGCAGCACTATCTTAAGCAAAAATATGAATATAAAAGTGTGACATTACATTTCTGCGTTCTGAAATGAGTCCAGATCCTGGGGCTTGGACAGTGACAACGAAATGGCACACTTGGCAGTGAGCAATTTCCACGCTGCACTGATGTAAAGTTCCCTGCAACAAATTATATTCCAGGATATCACTGGGTTTGATCATGTAAATGCCAAAAAACCATAGACACTAAAGTACCTAGCACCATTTTGTGGCAATGTAAAATTGTTTGTATACCATTCCTGTTTATCCACAATCCAGTGGATAGCCTGCCTAGACGCAGTGAGGATGAGTTCATTATAATTATCTACAATAACAACAATTAACAACACAATGAGGGATAAACTCCATCGCTTCCCATCTGCATCCTCTTTAATGCTGGACTTGAGATCCTTAGAATGCGTTACTTCGTTTACATTCATTAACGTGATATTAATTCCCTACAGTGCCTTGGATAAACGTACCTGACTCCTTTCTCCCATCTGCTGATCTAGTATTATTATTCTATTCAGAGCAATAGTCCTAATTATGCTCATTTGTAGTTCCAGTAGATATCCTTGCCCAATGTGAATAATGAGCAGCAGTCTTTGGAAACCAGTCATCTTGCTCATAATAAACCGCCCGGCTCCTAACTATTCCCTAAAAACCAGTGCTGGTATTAGCTGAATGCCTGGGCATGCGGTGTTACTAATTAAGCTCAAAGCTTACCAATATTGTATGGGACTGATATTGCAATAGCCATAGTATTGTTTGCTGTCTGTTTTCCTCACCAATAATTTGATTTCCTCTTCCTGAAAAAAAATGCCGTCTTCTTCAGCACTCTGGAGTGCCCTCTTGGTACCTTTTCTTGCCGAGGGGAGGAGGCGGGGTGATTGTGTTCCTGTGTAATTTTATATCAGTAAGTGCCCTGAGAAAAGTCCCTCAGGTGAATGGGGAACGTGCTAGTAAGGGCAAGCTCAAAGTCACCCAAGCTCTCTACTCACTGCCGAGGATCCGGTGGCTGGGCTGGGAAGGGCCAGCACGCCTTGCCTCCCCGAGCAGCCAGCCGCAGGTGGCAGGAGCCCTCTCTGCATTGCCATGAGTAGGTGTGCCAGTTTGAATACCAGGGCTCGTTTTGCCTTGCACGCTCAGTGGATAAGAAAGAAAACCACTCGGTCGCTGTTAACTCAACACAGGCAACTGGCCAGATCATTCCCCCTATTTATCACAGCGCTGCTCCAGCTGGCAGCAAAGCTGGCAGAGAAAAGCGAGCGGCTCCTCTGCGGAGCGGCAGCGAGGGCCGTGGCTGAGCGCCGTCCTGGGTGGCTCGGATCCGCCACGGCAGCCTCCATCTGCCTGCACAAGCAGCAAGTCCCCTGGCACCCGGGCTGGGATGCCGGCAGGACAGCAAGAGGCAGCACGGGGGGGTTTGGTTCTTCTTAATTGCTTAGAGACTGGGGAGACAAAGGTAAATTTCTGTGGGGTAGCCCAGATCGTTGGAAAAGGTTATGGCAGAGCATAAATCCTGCCTACTGCTACAACTGCGGTGAAGGATTGCTTAATCCAAGATGCCATCCGTTATTTCTCATTTGTACAAAGAGAGGAATCCATCGGCAGTGGTCAGCCTCGGATCAGGCCCACCGGTTAGTCTGCCGGCTTCACTCGAGAAATTCTTTTCAAAGGGCGAGGCTGAAATCACAGTTTCAACAAACCCCAAGAGGATCTGATGGTCAAATGAGCCACAATTTTGCCAACTCCTGGGCCTTTTCTCCCATGTTAAAGCTGTCACTAAATACAAAATGTGAAAGTAATAACATTGTGCTAAGCTGAAGGTTTTATGTTTAAATACATTTTGAAAGTATTTTGAAACGATTTGTTGCCTGTCTGCTGGGTTTGTGACAGTCGCTATAACTGTTAGAGTCATCCTGCCCAGCATCTGTACTCAAAACGTTGTCGAGCAGCAGTGCTTGCACACACAAGGCAACGCAGGCAAATCTTCTTCGTTCCTAAAAGCAGTCATCTCTCAGACCAAAGTTTCCTTAATTCCATGGCTCTGAGAAGCAGAACCAGAGCAAGGAACAGGTATCACAGCATCACTGTCGCTAAAAGAGCTCCCAAAAGCCACTTAAATGCCACTTAAATCTTCACTACTACTTCACTACTGGCCTTTACTCGGCTATATGTGGTGTGTGTGACTCCACAAGACACATGGGCACTATATTCATTTAATTTAATATTATTTCACTTGCTTCTGTATCACAGTAACTTTAACTTAATATAACCCTGCATTTAACCTTGCCTTCATACAAATCCCTTCCGCACAAATTATCTCAAAATGTCTGTTGGTTTTTTTTCCTCCTACTTATTCAAAACACTTTACATTCCCAATTCACATGCTACAAGCTTTATTATGCTGACTACAAAATATTCAGAGGTTGTCTGTATCAAAGGTAAAGGACTCCCCCCTTGCAGCCACTATCAAACGCTCAGGTTCAAGAAGAATAAAAAGGAGATCTCTCAACTCTAAAATCCTTTCTTCTCAATATATTCAGTACGCTCCAAGTTACGCCACGTGAGATGTCACACACACAAATATATTTCCTGAAAATCATGGCTCAGTAAAATTATTTGCCACTAAGCCTTGACAGTTCAGTACTATTTCTAAACATCACCTTACACAACAAAGATTCATTGCTAAATCCCTCATCATACCCAGGGTTTAAGAACTATATGGGAAACCTGGACTTAATACAATCACCAGAGCAGGCTACAAGAGGAAGAAAAAGAAAAGTCTGCAGCCATTTATGCAGAGCAAAAGGATGCTGGTAGCCCCCGTGCAGCCCACTTGCTGGAGCGTCGAAGCTTCAGATTCAGAAATATAGTATCGGATGGTTTTGGCAGGGGAGGAACAGACACATTGATATTGCTGGAGTTTTCCCCTCTTTTGTTACAGATTCCTCCCAGGATTATTTACGTGTAGGGGAGTTACCTCTGCTCACCACCCTTACCCACTCCTGCCCTTCAGGTCCCTTAAAAACAGGTCCATTAAGAGGGATTTTGCAGCTTGACAGAAATACTCTTGATGAAGGATTGGCTGCTTATTTTTAAGGAAACACCGAAATCCCAGGAGCAAAATGCCCTTAAAGCAACTGAAATACGCTCAGTTCCAACTAGTTCCAGATTTTGCACTTATCTCACTACCCGGCTAAAATGTCTCCTTGTTTGGCTTAAACCTTCTCTACATGAAAATGCTTCTGAAACGCTCGACTGCGGTGAGGCAGCTGCCGTGCTCCTTCATTACGTGAACCATTTCCATCGCTCTCCTCTTCCCACCCAGTTCATGAATCCATCTGTTGCCTCCCATTAATGATTATAAAGGGATTCCATGTTATTTTATATTTTTATGATCATGGCTGTTGCTCATCAAAACTGGAACCCTGCTCTAGTGTTAGGGCTGTTAACGTGCAATCAAACTGGAACGAGCAAGCTGTCAGTGCTGCAGCTGCAATGCTGCTCATCCTTAACTGAGCAGGACTAGAAATTACTTCCCAAGGAGCTGTAGAGGGTGATAAACCTTGCACGGATGGCGTGCAAACTGCCATCGCCCAAAGTCTCACTGGCAGTAACATGACAGGAAACAGAAGTATCCCAGCTGATCCCTCTGGGGGATTCAAGTATTTCCAGGGTTGCTTCTGTCTTGACATCTCCAAATGCCAAAAGTTTCACCTAAACAATTTTTTGAGGGGAGCAAGACCCTTGAGGCATTAATTAAAATATTCCATTTTCTTACGCTGATGCGTTGCCTCTGATTTCACGTGTTGAAAGAATCTCTTTTCCCCTCCACTCTTTCAAAAGCCAGAGACATGGGCTTGTTCCTCTGGGCAAGCGAAGAGAACTTTTTCCTGCAGGAAGTATTTTGCCAACTTTTAAAGAGGTTTTCTTTCCCTTTTTTAACCCAAGTTCGCTGGGAGATTTTAACACCAACGTCACTCAATCATCTGTAAAGTGGGTTAAATGACCTTGTAGGCCGTGCCCAGGATCCAGTTTTATGTGAGTGCTCAGCAGCTGGTGCTGTCACTAGAGCTACAGCTTTGCTGAATACCGGTGCCGATGTGGGCTTTAGATAGCAGAGTTATACCTTGCGCTGTGAGTCACAGCATCTACCACCCTGCTTTACTGTGAACAGACACAGGCAGATGTTAAACATACCTTCACATTCGCAGATACAAATACATTTATTTTTTTTTTTTTCGAGACAGCTCCAGGCATCACAGCTTTGGCACCAGTTCCAAACCGCTCTGAAGAGCTTTGGAGATTTTCTTCTCGTGCAAGATTTTAAAACCATTTTGCTTGGGCAACGTGCCAGGGAGAAAATGATTTAATCACAGAACAGACATAGAAAGAGCACTTGCAATAACAGCTTTCAAAATGCAGAGGATATTTCTTAATTTATAAATATTTAAAGAGAACAATACAAGAGTCACAAATTTGGTGCTTTTTTTTAAGGTCAGGAGGGTTCTCTACATCCATTTTCCACGGTCTCTGCTACACATCCATGCAAAGCATATCTGCAATTAATTAATTTAGCTCTTGAGACAAATCCACTGTAGCAGCTATTAACTAGATTTGTCTCGGGAAAAGAACAGCGTGGAGAACGCGTTCCTCGTGCGCCGAGTGAGTCCCGCTCAGCCAGCCAAACACAAATTTCACTACAAGGCTTGAATAGACCTTCCTTCTCCCCAGCTATTTCCACGATCATTTTTAATTTCCTCTCTTCTTGCAATACCTAATTTGTTCCAAGTTAAAATTTTAATAATGGGAAATTTGTTTTTCTGCTTTCCTGGGACTTGATTCTTTCCTGTATTATGAGGTGAGTAATTGGTTATACTTGCTTATCCGTTTGCTTTGCACGAGGGAAAATAAAAAAAAAAAAAGAATCGTAGCTTCTAAACACCCATGTTTTCAAGGCAGTAGAGAAAATTGTCTTGGGGGGTGGGGGGAACACACACAAACAGTTCTTTTTTAAGGCTGAAAAACCACCAAACCACATCCCTGACCCCATCTCTAAGAAAAAATAATGTTCTCATTAAAGACTGACCTGGACAAGTTCATATCCAAAAAGCTTAGAAAAGAGATTGTAGATTCTCAGCCTATCTTTAGAGAGCGCTGTTTTCATCATTTCTACAGAAACATGAAACTCTTTTGACTTGGCACTAGCAGCGTAAATGCATTTAGCAGCGTACACAGCTTTGTCCTTTCTCAGGGATCACGCATATTTAGATTTAAAAAAAAAAAAATCAAAAGGCAGTCATCCTTTTATCTTGGAGCACCTAGACGGCTTCAAAGGCAGCAGGGCTTTCCCTTAGTGAAGCCAAAGGTACTGAAGCAGCAGAGAGCCAACAGGAGAAGCAGAGAAGCTAATTAAAACATGAATCCCAACACAAAAAGGGTCTGAAAGGAGTGTTCTGGCCCAGCCACATCAAAGCCCAGCGTCGTCAGGCATTCGGCTGGGATCAAGCGAATAACCCAGTGGCCCGCTCCCTCAGTTAGAAATTTAGCAATGAGGGTCGCAGGAGGTAGTGACGGAAAGGGACGCAGGGGAAGGGGTGGTTTTCACCCCCGAGCGGCTGCGCTTTGGGGCGGTGGTCAGAAAACTCACAGGAGGAGAAACAGCGATTGCTCGGCAGGCGTGTACAGGGCCACTGGGAGAGGCAAGCGCTGGGGCACCGCGACCGTTCCTACGCTCCAACCTATTTCTAATGGTGATGCTTAATTTTCAAAACAGGAACGAAGTGAGACTGATGGTAGTTGTGCAGGAGAAAACAAAAACAGTAGTAAAAGGGAATGAATATATTCTGCCTACCAGGGCAGATTTCTGAAATTCCCTTCTGCCTTCTCTTCCTAAAACCCAGCAAAGTGAAACAGCAGAAAAAAAGGAAGTTGCACAAGTAAAAAGACGTCTTTTTTAAAAAGTACCAAGTTCTGTCTGGAAGAAAAAAAAAATAGAAAAGAACAGAAATTCTGGAAAACTAAATTAAAACCTGAAGTAAGGCCAGATAAAACCACTAAATCCTGAAAGAGCATCTTGCTGAAATAATAAATATGACTCATAAAAGGTGTTCCCAAACATACCAGAAGCAAGACATCTGCCAGAGGGTACATTGAGGGGAGAGATTATGAAGGGATAAAAGGATCACTCAGGGAAGAACGGGTCAGAGCGGAAAAATTAAGTGACTGATTTACAGGAGTGTTCATGAGGCTAATTAGGGAGGTTCCCACCACAATTTCTCTTTATTTTCAGTGGGAGGTGAGGTTCAGAGCCTACCTCCCATCAGCCAGTCCTGGGAGCAAACAAGCCCAAGAGTTTGTTCAGTCTGGGCAGGAAGCAGAGTTGCTAAGTGCAGTGAGTTACTGGTTTACAGCCTGATGGTTTCCGAAGTTTTCTCTTTCCAAGTTCACTGCTATCCTCTGTTCTCACAAAATAGATTCCCTTCCTGCTATTTTGCTTCCCAATGTTTTCTGCCTTTTCCTAATTTTTTATCACTCATTTCAAAAAGCAATAATCTAATAATTATTTTTTTAACTCCATGCAGCATATATTTTTCATGGTAAAATGTTTCCCAGTTGGGACCACAAAGTTCAGCCCTTGCAGTCAGCTCTTCTTCCTGAGTTTTCTGAGGCCTTTAAACAATTTTTATATCTTATTTTCTCTATATGTGTTACCATCCCTTTTTATTTCCTTACAAGTTTTAAAATACCCACCCCCATTTATTTTGTATTTGAAGAGTTAGACTTCTTTCATTAGACCAAATTTCACCAAGTTAAGCAATCGGTACGGGGAAAGGAAGCAGTTTAAAATCCCTCATGTATTTGTCCTCAGCAGTGCCTGTGATTTGCAGATGGCCTGAGAAATGAAGAGGTTAGGAGGTCTTCTTCAATACTGCAGAGCCAAAAAACCCTAAAAAGCTGCAGCTTCTCAGCAAGATATAACCAGATCTGCCAGTGGTTATTACTTTGTGACAGCAGTACAGTGTCTTCCTCAAGATGCAGGATCTGGTCCCCATTTCTCATTTGCAGAGATAAAGCTGGAAATACTGAGAACATTTACAAGGTCATTTCTCCTAAGAAGTTAAGGCCAAGCACATCCTGTGAAGTCAACAACTTATGTTTAGGTAGAAAAAAGGTGGGGCTGACTTACTGGAGCAAGAGCTGTGCCGCAGGAGTGCCAGGTCATCCCTAACAAGTCATCGAGTCTCCAGGGCTGCTCTGCCACTCCTTCAGCATCAAGAGAATTTAAGAATTTGAACCTCAGCTGTTCTACATTACTGCAGCCCCAATGAAACCACAAGCTGTTCCTAGCAGGCACATCCCCATAGGCATCTACACGCTTGACTTGCTGCCACACAAGCATCGCTCCCCGCAAAGAGCACAGCGGCAGTCGCAGTCCCTCGGCTGTTGAGCCTGGCCACGATGCTCACCTGCACACAAGAGCAGGCTCACAGCTAGGGTCCGCGCTTCGATCCCAATAGGATTTTTAGGGGAAGGACAACAGTTAAAAGTGATGGCGAGAGGCATATAATTTAGAAACAAAACATGCTATGCTGTAGTAAATGAACTGACAATGTTGGGAGGATTGATAAACAAAGACCACGCACCATATGTCTTCCAGGTGGTGGTTTTGATCGTGCCTTCAGTAACATTTTAATCAACAGGAGCTGAGATCTTATTTACCACTTATGGTTGGCGAGATCTTTTTATAGCCTCCTTTGCGATTCTATAATTTAATTTGTCTGGGTTACTAAATGGAATGAATTGGCTGATTGTTTACAAGGACGTTTCCTGACATACACAAGCTTGTAGTCTAATCTGAGAGCGTGCAAGGCTGTAAAACAGACCTGGGTGCAGAGTGAGATCTCACCAGAAACAGGAATGCACAGTCACAGCTTTAAAAAAGAGTGAACAGAGCTATTCTGCATTTTACTCGCTGTTTCCAGGACGTGTATTGGAGTATTAAGCCTAATGCTGCTGTTAAAGACAGTTACGAGGGCACTTTCTGTTTGCTGGAAATGTAATCTCCCAAGGGGCTCGATAGACACGTACAAACGATTCTGTTGCCTCTGCTTTTAATATTCCGGTCTTAGAAATGAGTCACCTGGCTGAGGACAGCTGGTAACTGTGAAGACATCTGCATACGGCTTCACACCAAGGTGACGTGAGGAAGATTGATTTCTCTGGACCAAAGAAGAGAGCAACTCTCCTCAGCCTGGCTCATGGGCGACGCCTTGCTCATATGGGCAAATCCTGGCTATGTTATTCACACTGGAAGTGACATCAAGCTTACTTGCATGAGCAAAACAAACAGAATAGTCTGGTGGATGAGAGAAGGATTATCTGCTCTATGATTCAGGCCCAGGGGCTGCCAACTTTGAAAGAAATGGGAGGGTACCCAGGTTTTTTTTTCAATTTGAGTAAAAGCACAGCATGGCCCAGTAGCTTCAGATGCTTAACACTCCTTTTACAGTCAGCTGTGTTTAACACTCAGCTCTTCTTAGCAGCTGTAAAATATTTTAACACAATCTGAGATACATACAAACTGATTGGGAGGTATTAAGCTATAATTTGCCTAAATTCCAAGATGGCATCTCACTAGTGACCATGCTTCTGCAGACTGCAGGCATAACTGGGTGGGAAACTGAGGCATTTACTTCAATTAAAAATCAAAAGTAAAATTAAAACAGAAATATAGGACAAAATTAATGTGCTCTGTAGTTTTCCATGAAGGGTGGAAAAGAGCCATTAGGCCAGCGATTAAAATATGAAACTGTTTTGAGGAAGGCTGTCATTGCATAAAGACCTGCAGACATGCAGAATGACTCCAACATGTTCTCTTCTGAAATGTCAAGACTCCACCTTGGAGGGGTTTCCTACCCATCCCATTTCTAGGCTAATTGCCAGGACATTTCATGCAATCACATTGCTAGTATTTTAAACAGTAGAAATAACCAGTTCAATGTTTTTCATCTTATTTTGTGGAAGGGGACTTTTTTGGGTTGGATTATTTATTTTTACACTCCTGGGCCACATCTTCCAAAGCAATTTGATTTCTCCTGTTAATAGGAAAACTTTTTGCAAGACTTCGACACTAGAGAATTTAAGGGAAAACATGAAATTATTTCTACACAAATGCAATATTATTCTACTTCCTCCCCATCAATAAGCTCTGCAAAATCTGACATTTGGTTGAAATAATGGCACAGCAACATTTGTTCTATAATACTGGGACAGATCCTCATCTGCTGTGGCCTCATCTAAGCTTCAGTGAAAAAGCATTGATTTGCCCCAGTAGAGTATCTGCTCCAGTAAAACCATCGGCATTGATTGGCTCTGACAGCTTCCCTCTTTCCTCCAGCTCCAAGCCTCCACTCTTATTATTCTCTTCAGCATGTGGGAAGCCACATAGTAGCTGACCCTCTCAACCTTGCCTTTGAGCCAAAACCAACACATCAAGAAAGGAGTTCAATAGGGCAGTATATCCACTCTGGACTGATAGCCAGACCATCTACTCTTGCTATTAAAGACCTATTGATCGGTCAACAGCAAGGCTGCTGAAGACCAGCAGTGTGACCCAGCCTATGTCCAGACTCCCATTTTCACCTTAATAATGCTCCCATACTACTTTGAGACGTGTGATGCTTTGCTTATGCAAATACACCTTGTAAGGACCTGCAGTGTCTGACTGAATCTTTGCAATTTAGGGTGAGAACGATCTATTCAGCTTCTGCCACTGTAAGAAAGAACGGATAAAGTTGGGTTTTGCCCAGTAAGCTTCATCGGAGTCTCTAGTAAACGTGGCCAACCACAGCTAATGCAACTTCTCTCCTTTGAAGTGGTTCATGTTGCTGTTTTGGTTCACCTTTCATATCTGTACAAAAAGGCAACTCACCTCAAAAATTTAATGTTCTCTAAAAACATAGTGCCTGTACCGGCGCCTCAGTCTGCTGTGCTGAACAGCGCTATTGCGTAAGAGGTGTAGGGCAGCAAGCAGCAGGTGAGAGGCACTGCATTTATATTTTAATTAGCTCTTGCTAGGAGTTGCTTCAGAGGTAGGTTATCTAACCCTTAATTACCATTTGTCCACCTACAATATTAAAACCTTATTCATGTCCTTCCATTTCAAGGACTTTTTGTACCTCCTGAAAACTGTATTGCTAAGATTGCATATAAATAACTATTCTGAAATAATCCCCAGCGATGATTTTATAAATCTGTTAAGCACCAATGGTAATTACAGAACTTTAGCAATAAAAAGTAAAAAAGCTGGGGAAAGTATTATTTTAAGGCACAAAAAGAGAGTCCTCTGGAGCTTTTCTGATTTCATAAATTTTCATTATTTGTGGACTCCTTAAATACCTTTTCAGCAATTGAATTCTTTTCTAGAAATGAATTCTCAGAATGTCATGTTCTGTGAAAAGAAAACCCTGCTGTTTTATTAATACCCTATTCCACATCACACTGATTATGTTAATAAGAATAAATATTTTTGCATAAATACATACATCTGATTTTTTTCCTACAGTGAGCATACATTATAATCTTGAGATGTCTCTTATCTCTGGAAGTATTGATATACCAAAGGAATGTGACAATTCTGAAGTAACCTAGTGGCGTGTGTACGTCTGAGCCACTTCACTACGACGCGTAGATGTGGCTGGCACAGAACCTTCCGATATGGCAAAGAAATTGGAAAGCCGCCCTGGCAATACAATAATTTGGCAAAGGGTTTCTAATGATTTTTCCGGGATTGATTTACTCACATCCATTTGCCAGTGCTGGGATGGTACAACCACCATGAGAGTATTTAACGTTGGATTGCTTGTTTGCTCCTGGGGGATCCATGTACCTGCCAGTGCCGGTCTAGACCATGCTGGCAGCTCTGTGAACAACGGGAGGGATTCTGGTAGAAATCGATTTTATCAGAACCGACAGGTGTGCAATACTGTGCTCCACACAATACATATTTTTCTACTGAAAAGAAGCTGGAACATTAATGAGATATTAATGTTGTTAACTGTGGGCATAAGCCCACAGCGTTTTCACCCTGGGGTAACCCTTACCCAGGCAGCCGGATGCACTGGACCCAAAGAGGTTGCTTCACGAGGATTGAATGCCATGCAAGTAAAAACTCCCTGTTAAATTATTGTGTCCTTGCAATCCTGATTCACACTGGTAAAAAGAGTTTGCAAGATTTTGCCCTGATTTTATTGCCAAAAGAGCTCAGTGGTTTGGGTATTTTTTTCTGTTAGAGACTTACTACTGCGTTTCAAAGGCAATAGCCTGAGAACGTGCTTTCTTGTCATTCTCACTTTTAAATAGGAGAGCATATAGCTACAAATCCTGAAATGGATGCTTTAACACTTGGATAGTTTTCCAAATTAAAAATAATGGATTCCTGGCAGGCATCCTACCCCAGTTTACTCACAACATAGGTTTTATTACCCCAGTGTCACTGATAGTGATTGTAGCTGCGCAATAGTCATAAGTCAGAAAATAGTCTTATGTTGATGACTGAGCCACTGAAAATTAGGTTTTTTCATGACTAATTTATTTTAGAAGGGAGACAATACTATTTCTGTCATGTAAATGGCTTAGAGAAATAATGCAAATGACATCGGACATTTACAAACTCATTATGATAATGGAAATCTTGAGTAACTTGCAAGGGAGTTCTGCAAATTCCACTGTTGTTTGGCATGATGATAAAGTTCATAACAATCTCTTGATCATTTATCTCCTCCTTTCTCATGAAATTCATCATATACCGATGCAGTACCAAACCATTAAGATGCAATGCAATTTAAATGATTTTACAGAGAACCAAAATTGCTTGATTTATGCCTTTTATCATTGTAACAGAACTAGGTGTACCAGATTCTCAAGCCATTAAACCAATCTCTAGAGCTCTGTCTCTAAAATAGATTGCTCAATTAAAACAAACTTACCTTTCTTACAAAAATGAGCCTCCATTTTTGTAATAATCTAATTTTTATTCTTGCTGCAAACTGGAGATTCTGAGCACTCACAGTGCGCAACATAAAAACTCTGAGTAAGGGTGACTCTGCTATAATATGTAATATTCAGTTCCAAATATTTGTTAACTAGAGAATGCACAGTGATCTGAATCTACGTGTAGGTAACACATCTGGCAGTTCCTGTAGCTTCTGTTTCCTCCCCCACCCCCCAAATGGCAAACCAAGACTTGATCAAACTTGTAAAACACAGCACCCTGGACACACTTAGCCCGAGGAAAACGGCGCAGTGGGAAATTACCTTAAATTCAGTTTCAATGTTGGCTAGTCTGGCCAATTCATTGCTTAGCTCTAAAGCAGTAAGGACAGGGTCTTCACTGGAAAGAGACAAATAAGCAGCACTGGCTAATCCTTTGTAGGCATTCATTCTCGATCGAGAGTGACTAAAGGAATCTTTCCTCTGCTTCTCAATACATTCATTGCACTTGCAAAAATAGTCATGTGGCCTTTCGATCCGCGCGCCTTTTAGAAGCAAGATGTGAACAATTTCATACTCCTGGCAGTGGGCAGCAAGTATGATAGGGGTAATGTCATGGGAGAACCGAGTTCCATCTTCATCGTAGGCATAAAAATCATCATCTCTCAGTTCCTGCTCAAGGGGACTGAGTGTGAGACGCTGTCCTTGTGCAAAGGCTGGATGGTTCAGTATTGCTTCGACAATGCGCACGTATCCTTTACTGATGGCTAACAAAAGGGCATCTCCAACTCGAGCGAGGTTCTCCTTTTTGAGGAGGAGCTCTGTCACTTCCAGATGCTCATTCCCCACAGCTAACTGTAGGGCATTTTGTCCCATATAATCGACACAATTAAAGTTCAAGGTTTTGGATTCCTCCAGCATTTTTCGCACAACGGGAATGTTGCCATATTCTGCAGAATCGAGAAACCGTTCCTCTTCTGCAGTCAGGCTGGTGCCTTTCTCATTGAACATGTAGGCTGGGCCCCGGATGGCCTGCCTCCGGCCCTTCTCCCGAAGGGTTGTGTGCCTTCGATGCATGGTTTTATAATTGCTGTTTCTCAACCTGCAGAAAACCAGAAAGGAAGGTTGGTTATATTCTTGGAGAGTCACAATCTCACATAACCTGAAATAAGGTTAGAAATGTCTCATTATGATCAGATCTTGGCTAGGTTTTTATGATTTGGGCCTGTTGGTTAAAATAATTTAGGATACATGCAGAATAAAGATTAGTTTTCTGAACAACAGACAAGTTCTCTTCTAACTTGTACACCCTTCTGGATTTCAACAAGGATAGGCAGCACATTCTTAACATGAGAAATAGCACAACAAAAAAAAAAGTGTGAACACATTTTTTTTCCATTTATATTGTTTAGAAGTTCATTACACAGTTTTTAGGAATGGTTCTCCTAATTACTTTTCTTGAGTTTTATCCTTGAGGGCACAAGGCAAGCTAAAGAAAGTTAGCAGGACTCCCCACATCAACAGAACTTAGATCAGGCCAGTAAACTGTTCCATAAAGTTAGAAAGCATGCTTCTAATTTTAAACACACAGTAACAAGGATAAATATATTGCATGTTCTTCTAAGATTCAGATGGTTCAAGCAATCCACCTATTTATTCACTGCTTGTTTCATGCTTCATAATACCTTTCTTTCTGTTTCCTGATCTAGAGCAGTTGAATGAATGACTGTCTCATCTTCTCACTGAAATACAATTGGCAGCTACTCTAAACACAAGTACCCAAATCCAGGAGCCAGTCTTGTAAAACAGAGGGATAACTCCTGATTTAGTGTCACATCACGCCCCAGTAAGCATCCTTCAGACAGCTACCGCAGAACGAGACCACCACAGGTATCTGACCACAAACAGAAGGCAGATCAGAAAGGCTCATTAGTTTCCCCCCTGATTACATGGCTGAAATGCCTTTACTTGGAGTTGGTGGGATGTAGGAAAATTATTCTACCTTGTCTGGAACCCCCAAAGAAAACTATGGCGTGTGCAGCTGGGCTCAAGGGGGAATAAACACCCCGTTGTGTGAAATTAACTGAAATCCTAAATCTCTATTTTTTAAACATTCACACTTTGCATTCAGTGTCATCTCGATGTTGCTCTTCTTTTTTCATTTTACTGCAGTAGCATCTCAACAAAATCATAGTCCCTCTTTTAGAGTCTAACCACGGGGAGTTAATTGCCATCCCCAGCCCACAGAATGTGCAGCCTGAGTAAAAAGGTAAAACCGACCCCTCTTTCACAAAAAGCATTTGCACTCAGCCCAATAGCAAGTCCTAAATCACTTGGGTAAAATTTTCAGGAGTCTCTAAGCTGCACTGGACAGATGTAGCAAATAAGCAGGTGTTAATGCTCAGTAGGTGGCAAAGGTTCATCTTTCCATGCTCCATCTGTTCTCCAAGTCAGTTTTGACCTTCAGTCAATGAAAAGTTCATGTGTTGCTCTGAAAAAATACTACAGGAGTTTAAAAGTGCTGCCGTGAACGATGAGAGGGAAAGGTGCCAGGAGGCAAAGTGGAGTAGATACATTGCCTTCAGTAATAAGTTCTTCATGAGAAGAAGAGTAAGGCAATCAAGCAAAAACCTGGGAAAAGAAAGGGTATCAGAAACACCCAAAATACCTCAAGTGCCTGGAGACGGAAATTCTCAAGGTAGCTTCTCATGAAACGAACATTTACGTCTGTGTCTTTCATTTTAATTCATCACTTTTTTACTGATCTAGACCAGAAACCTAGGACTGAAGAGTTTAAAAAAAATCTTACAGGAAATTTTTAGCAGCTACATTAAAATTTAAACAATCCTAGAAAAGCAATTTTGTGACCATACAAAGTTGAAAGTGAGTTTCATAACAAGAACCTCACCCCCTAAGCCAGGATAACAACTTAATAAAAGCTGGAAGAAGCTGAACATATCGTCCCATGCTCCACTGAGAGGTAAAGTGCTGTATGGATCTTAAAACTAATCCCTTCCTGTGTGGCTGAAAGTTAAAGGAGGACACAGGGGTGTGGGACATAAGAATATTGAAGGAGGTATGGTTAAGTAAATTAATTCCCAAGATCTCATCAAGTTTTCTACAAGAGAAAACAATAACAGCTGAAACCCCATACCATCAACATATCTAACACTGACAGGGAGACAGAGGTCTCTAAAGAATCAAAATGCCTGGGGTAAAATTGGGGCCCCTTTGAAGTTGGCAGTGCAAGTTCCGTTGATTTCAGTGGAATCAAATTTTTGCAAACAAACACACATGCATGCGCACGCACACACAGCGTCCCCAGCAATTATCTTTCATCTCAGAAGCAGTCCCAGTGAGGCCAAGAGGACTAACACGTGCTTAAAATGAAATATTTAACCATATGCAAAAGTGCTTATCTAAACTGGAGCCCATGCCCTCAGCTATACAAATAAACACTTCTGAACTGTGGCTTTGTTAAATGGGGACTTACAGTACCAGAGAGCACTTTACACTTTTGCAGTCTTGGGATTTCCTGGATGTTAAATTAAACCTCTTAAAATGTTAAGCAACTCGAAAGGATGAGCTGGTGATGGCTTAAGCAACTGTTGCTGAGATCAAGTGGAAAATGATCCACCTCCAGTAGCTGCTCAGTGATGGCCCGTGAGTGCGGCAGGATTGCACATGCCTAGATATTTTAGTTAATTGCAGTTAATTGCAATAGCTGCTTCAAGCTGGAGGAATTCCACTGGGCTTTTCTGATGTTCAAAACCCATACTTTTTTATCTTCTAAAAATCTTGCATGATAAAATATTTGGCAACCCTATATTTGTTGTTATATTTAATGGTCAGCGCTGGATACAGCTTAGAAATCTGGAGCATTTCCAGCAGCGAGGAATCTATTAGATATTTTGCCTAATGTCCAAACATAATGCATGACACTTTGTTCTTTTTTCTTAGAAAGATGTTCTCTCCTGATATTTTATTACCTCTAAAGGAGAACCCAGATCGATGGGACAGATAACCTTACAATTACACCCAACATAAATGTAAAACTCCATAAACTATTACCATTGGCCCAGTTCTCAGGTTTTTCCTGAGAAAGGAGGTTAGATTTTGGCCTAGAGCTAATTCACACCAGTTTGTTGTATACGTAGCAACATGCCAGGAAAGGGACCTTCATTGCCCTTTCTTCAGTTCAGAGCGTGCACTGGCTTCATACGTTGTTTCCAGCAAGAGCGATTGCACCAGGAGAAGAGGAAACAGAAAAGCATTCCTGTGCTCCAAAAGGATAATTACTATACAACATTTATCTTACAACAAACCTTCTGCAGGGATGTCCCTGCAGCACAGAATTGATGTCCTCTGCCTGCAGGTAAGGGCAAGAGCACCGTAATTCAGAGGGCTTCACCTCAGATGAATTATGACCCCCAGTCTTGCTCATGAGCAGCGAAGATCAATATCTCAGCTATTGCACTTCATCATCTTTATTGAGAACGGGAGATGAATAAAAAATTATACTTTTAACTTTGAATAATTTCATGAGAAATGCTCAGCTATCAAGTCCTGTCCTGAAAAGAAAGTTATAATCACGTTTGACCTGAGCACTGAATCGTGATAGAGAAGTGGTAGTGCAGAGAGTCATACATGCAGCAGCTGAAGAGCTTGGCGATGGAACCCTGCTGTAATGCCATGACTGTACTCAGCACCTTTTTCTCCTCTGCTCTTCAGCTATGTGCAGGCAGGTTTAGAACTAATCATATTTCCTGAGCGTGTGTAAAGCGCCCTCTTAAAAAAAAATAAATAATTGTAACGTGATTGCATTTATTTTACCATTTTTGTTTAAAGGTGCTTTGCGTTGAAATGACTCTGTATTTGCATATTTTATTGAGACAGCGAGTGATCAAACTCATCAGGCACTGCAATTAAATACCGTGTTTTTCTAGGAAAGAATGCCAATGTATGCAGTGTTGTTGGAGAGAAAAATGTTCTGAAAAAGAAACCCAAAACTGTCAGGGCCTAAGCGCTGCTTGCAGCAAAGTGCATCCAGCTTCACAGAGCTGAGGGAGCCGTAAGATGTCCGGACTCCCGTGGTGAGTGGGGAAGAATGGCAATTTCTGAAAGGTGATTTAGCTCTTAACAAATCATCCTCTGGCAGCACCTCAGCTTCTAATTAAAGTGGCTCAAAGTAGGTCCTTGCCACTTGCACTGACAGTACCAGGCACTGAGACACTTAGCATCTGAAAAGGGAACATGGCATAACACGAGATTTGCTCTTAATGTGGCATCACTGAAAGCACTGTTGAAGCTGAAACTTTCCTTTTGTGCAGCCACGCTCTCCTAGCTGGTCTGAGTGCCAGACACGTAGGACAGGGCAGATATAGGAAGGAAGCTGGGCTGCTTCATCTTGAGCCCACCCCAGCAAATGTCCCTTCTCCTTGATCCTTCTTTCACAGTGCTCCAGGCCGTGCCATGCAGGGCCTTCTGCTGCCTCGCTAGTCCTGCAGAAGAACCTGTGGAGGGGCAGGGCTACCACCTAGAGCTAAGACTCTTGGAGTTTTTACGCATGGCTTTGAACCAGAACTTTAAAAGCATGTAGGAGAGGCTGAATAGTATCTGCTCAAGTTTTTAAAACATCTGAAGTCTGAATAGGTATTGAAATCAATGGCTACAAGGTATTGCGGCAATTCTGCAATTCTCAGGTGATGGCAACCTTTACTTGGCTTAAAGCCTAAAAATTGAGCAGAGCATTTACAAAGGCAGCTTTAGGAACTTACGGTCTCTGCCTACGCTTTGGGCTTGCTTTCGCTCCGTGGAGAGAGGTTGGCAGGAGTCTCCCTATGCCCTTTCAATGCCCCCCTTTGTCCAGAAACTACAGAAGAAACTTAGGATAAGGAACCATTACTATGCCCCACATTGGGTAAAGAAACCAGCAGAGCAGGCTTTGATGAGACACTGACTCTGTCTTGTTGAAAAGGAAATTTAAGTTTCTGAAAGCTGTTTTGATAGCATTGCCCTTGGTTCCTGCAGTGCCTCAGAAACTGTCAGACTGACACTTTATTTATTACTTTCTACTTGCACTGATATTTCTAAAAAGAATCAGGGCACATAAAGGCTGCAGACTCCCTGAGGCCTCTTTGGAACTGCCACAGCTCTTACATGTCAAACGGATCATTTTTCTCTATTAAACCTTCCTTCCACACAGAAAACCTGATCATCCAAGACATGCTATAAACATGAACAAAAATTAAGGAAATTAAGTTCTACAAGCAGACACAGATTGATATAGAAATGAATCCATTAAAAAAAAAAAAAAAAAGTAAGTCAAACTGTTCAGAGCATAAAACAGCAGGATGTTGCATGGTTTAGTTTAAAAAAAAAAATTGCAACATATTTTGTAGCAGACTTCAGGTCAGGCGCACAGACTGAACACAAACTGCACGCAGTTGTTATCCTATCTGCAATAGGTTACTCTGGCATTCCAATTGCACCGTAGGCATATATTGCCAGATCTCTCCGATACCCTCTTTTTCTCTGATATCTTAAATGGCCTAAATCTTACCTTAAGTCAAGAGGCCATCCCTCAAGACAAAAGTTTTAGGTGTCCTTTTTCACATATTGCTGAATATCCGTTTTCACATATGTATACATTCTCAGCATCATTTGGGGTGGTAGTTTTTGATTAACAGCAACTTATTCCAAAGATTTCTAGGCTTTGAAATGCCTAAATACCATTTTATTTAATCTTAGGATGTCCAAACCACTAATTCAGTACTGTTAGCAACATGGTCCTTCCCTACATGAAAAGTTTTGTTCATATCTAGGGACAATTAAGAGAATTTTTTAGCTCTGTTTAGGCAGATATTCCTCCACTTGCAAAGTGGTTCTACAAAGCAGTTGCAGGAAGTAATAACCCCTCCCCACCATCCTCACTGCTCATATAGGTAAAGGAAAAAGATATTTCAAGGTCAAAGTTTGCAAAGAGGCCTCTCTCCTTGTGGAAGTTAAGGTGCAGTCAGCAAAGCCACACCTTTTCAAATCCCTTTAAGACACAGCAGTGTGGGATACATTCAGGAAGACAAACCCGGTCTCTCCTGTCGTTAAAGGATGCTGATGAATGACACACGCTAACACTCCCATCCTTTGCTTGCCATGAAGCATAAGGTCTGAGGCGAATAACCTAGAAACATTGAAGGCAGACCACCAAATCTTTACCAGCATCTAAATTTTCACATCCTCCCTGATCTCTGTTAGAAAGGAGGCAGCTCTGTCCTGTGTTTTGAAAAAAAGGAAATGGAATTTGGCTTTCTATCAGCTATCTTCCACAAAAACCTATCCACTGCTTCTCAGTTGTCTCCCCTTCTTATAAACTAAGCATCAGCATTTTCTTTCCCATTCCAAAGCAATGTCACGCACCATTTTACAGCAGGAGAGACTGTGAAATAACCCCCTTGGTTCTTGTATTCAAGTATTCTTGTTTTAGAACATGTGTACTGGCTTTTTTTTCCCTTTTTTTCCTTCCTTGCTTCCCCCTAATATGCGGTTGTGAAGATGACTAATTATTACAGTGCTATCATAGAACGCTCATGAGAGAGATATACCAAAATCAAGACTATTTTTACATTCTCTGCCTTTGTCCCTTCATTAACATGTTTGGCCACCAAATGAACTGCCATGCCAAGAATGAGTCCTGTTTTTTTGTTTTGTTTTTTTTTTTTAATCTGGATTTAGGAACTAGGAATAGTTTGCCCTCGCTGTTGAAGCACTTCAAAACTCAGGCTCATATCATACCGAGAACACAACAGAGGAATACCTGTTCATTCATAAATTTTTACTACTGATGAGAGCAACGAAAACTGTTTCTAATTGTGCAAGCAGGGGGCAGTGTAACGCTGATTTTCAACAAACAGTTCTATTAAAAAGAGAAAGAAAAAGCTCTAAAAGAACCGGTAATCTTGGTTCTGGCTGTATTTCATTTTTCCCTATTGCTGCACCCTTTTCATTGCTCACTTCGTAGTTATTTCAAGGTAAGAAAAAACGTGGAGGGAAGGACTCCTGACAGCCGTTAGACCCAGCAAGCAGCAACAGGCATGATAGTTTCCCCATATACACCTCTCATTTTTCCTTATTCCACTTTCACCACACCATTTCCAGGAGAAACAAACCCTTAAAAAATTCACCCAGCTACAAAGAAGACAACAGCATGCTTCCAAACCATGTGGCCGGCACAAACAACAAAGCCCTTTGAGGTACGCCGAGACCAAGTACATTCGCACAAATTCCGAGGGTAGAAAGCCAAACCAAATTCCACACGCAGCCACCCACCTCACTCGCGCCAGCCCATGCTCGGGCTTGTAGGACACCGAGTCGCACCGAGACGCCTCTAACCCCGGCAAAACTTCCCAGCGGGTGCCTGGGGACCGGCATTAGAGGCGGGGCGCTTCTCGGAGGAGCTGAAGGGCGATCCGGCTCCGGGAGAGGCCGAGCCCCGCCGCCGCCCGCCGCCCCGCGGGGCCCAGCGTGTGTCCCCCCCCCCCCACCCCGGGAGGCGCGGGGCGGGCGCGGCCCCCCCGGCGCTGCCGCTGCCCGCGGGGCCGGAGCGGGGCCGGAGCGGGGCTGTCCGCGGGGCCGGAGCGGGGCTGTCCGCGGAGGGGCCGGAGCGGGGGCCGGAGCGGTCGCGCGTGCTGTCCGCGGGGCCGGAGCGGGGCCGGAGCGTCGCTGCCCGCCGGGGCCGGAGCGCGGGGGCCGGAGCGTCGCTGCCCGCGGGGCCGGAGAGCGGGGCCGGAGCGTCGCTGCCCGGCGGGGCCGGAGCGGGGCCGGAGCGTCGCTGTCCGCGGGGCCGGAGCGGGGCCGGAGCGGGGCCGGAGCGCCGCTGCCCGCGGTGCTGGAGCGCGGCTCAGCGCGGCCGGACGGGGCGGGCGCTGTCCGCGGTGCTGCAGCCGCCGCCGGCGCGGTCGGGGCGGCGCCTCATCCTCATCCTCATCCTCATCCCCTCGGCGCCGCCGGGGATGCGCTCCCTGGAGCCAGAACCTGCTGCGAGGCTGGCATGCGAGGTGCGGCGTCCTCCCCTTCTTCCTACGCCGTTGTCCTCCTGGAGGTGTGGATTTGATGGTTTGGGGGTTGGGTTGTTTTTTTTTTTTTCTGCGCGCCCCCTTCTCGGCCGGAGCTGGGAGAGTGCCCCTGCGCCCTCCCAAGGGCTGCCCCAGAGCAGGCGTGGCGGGGGAGCCTTCCTGGAGAGGGCAGGGCTGCCCGCAGGCTGCCCGGGGGCGGGGGGCTCCGTCGGGGGCTCTCCCCGCTCACACACGCCGCGCGTCTGCCTCCTCCTCCTCCTCCTGCCGCCCCTCCGCTGGAGTGGTTAGCGCCGCTTCTCCCCCTCTGCCAGGTTGAAAGCGTTTTCTGCCTTCCCGAGGAAAGATTGTCTCTCTCAGGGGGTGGCCGAGGAGGGGGGCGTGTGTGTGCGTGTTTGTTTGTGTGGCGGGAGCGGGGCGGGGGGAATGAAATCAACGCGCAAAATAATCATTCAATGCAATCAATCCCTCTCTTGCTTGGCAGAGGAGAGCTGCCAGAACACCAACATCAAACTGCACCCGGGAACGCCGCTGCCCCCTTCTGCACTCTGCCCCGAGCAGTAAGAGCTGCTCGTGTTCTTCCTGGGATATCCCCCCCCCCCACCTCCACTCCTCCCCCCACCGCCTCCCACGCACGGCGCTCAAGCCCATGACCTTCCCTGTCCTTCCCCATCCGTGCAACTCCCCTCCACATCACGCATCCCATTGCAATTACCGGATAACACCAGCCCGCCTCACCTCGTGTGTCTCTGGGTGTTTAAGCCTGGAGGAAACCCTCTGCTTGGAGAGGTGGCGGTGGGAGGCAGCGCAGGGTTCGCTGAGCAGCACATTCAAGAGGATGGCAGGATGTTGGTTTGCCCCCAAGTTCTCCCTCTCCCACCCCCTCACAGCACGGGGTGAAGTGAGGGCATTGATTAAGAGGAGATTTTTCACCAACTTTCAGCCTCGAATCTGTGTAATCAACTCAGCTGAAGATGTTCTTTGATGGAAACACCTGAAGGAAACTGTGGACACAGGCACTGGCCATTCTAGCAGGACCACTGAGAGCCTAGTGTGGCTTCTGTAGCATCACTATAAGAGCATCCCAGACCATGCCTTTCAGAAACACCTGAAGACAGCTGGTGGTGTCCCACATCCCCAGGCAGCTAAGTTGCCTTCCCCAACCTGAGCTGTACTCACACCTGTGAGGAGGGTGAGCCTTTTCCTACTAAGAAGTTTTACAGCTTGAGTATGGGGGAGGGTGCATTAACCTCTAACTATTGTGGGAGGCACCCATACCTGCAGGATTCACTGCACTCTGTTTTGACACGATCTTCCTGTGTTGATACCTCCTGCCCTCTAAAATGCACTGGCTGCTTTGTTCTTGCCCCTGTTTATGGCTCCTTGGAGTTCATTGAGAAAGTCAAGAGGGCCCAGGTGGGTAAACATATGCAAGAAGGATGTGGATGTTACCAGGCTCAGGGGAGAACTGCATTCTGTGGGGAAAGGCGTCCTGTGAAAAGAAAAGGAAGAAAGAAAAAAAAAAAAAAAAAAAAAAAAAAAAAAGAGAGACTTTGTATCTATATACTCACTTATGCTGTTGAAATAAACTTGAAATGATACATTGCTGCACAGACATAAATCTGTGCTTTAGGTAGCTAACACAGCTTGGGGATAAGAGCAACCCCGCTCTTTTTCTTTTGGACAACTTTTTCTCTAAGGAGACAAATAGCCCACCGAGTTTCTTGGCATTTATCTGTCCCTTCCTCCTTCAGGGTTTTGTTTTCTGCCATTCAATACTTGGCTGTCACCATAACAAACTAATTAAGAATCAAATATGCTTACAGGCTCTTGCATTAAAAGTGTTTATTTACATTTCCTTTCTAAGGCTTGGGAATACTCGCAAAAGGTCAATTTATTCACTTTTTTTTTTTTTAATTGGGTAGATGGGAAGTGGAGATTAGACAAAACCAGCATTTTTAAAATTTATTCATAGACACTATTACCAGGTTATCTGAAAAAAATATTAATTCTAGGGCTGAATATGGGATTGACTTGACTAAACATAGGTACACTTTCTCCCACATTTATCCTGAAAAAAATTCAGGTATGGAATCAACATACTGAGTTACTGCTCCATGTGTCTGTACAGCTGCAATTATGTCTCCTGATCCTTAGTTCTAACTCCACTGGAAAATACTCACCACTTATATTTTCATGCACATCTTTTTTTTTCCTAAAAAAAATGCTCAAGCCCCAGCAATGCCTGCACTCAGAGTTATCAGGAGGACCTTCTTAATAATCAACAGCTTAGCCACTCCATAAATCTGCAGCTGAGAAAATACTGACAGTACTCCCAATTGTAATTAATTATGTCAGATTAACACATGTGAAGCGAAAAAGTGGGAGAGGAAAAGGGGACTGAGGAAGTCTGTAGTCTGTTATTATCAATGCACATTAAAAACATTCAAACTACTGTTGTAGGTGTCTGGGAAGGCACAACTCCGAATCAGTGGAAACCCACAGCTACAGAACCAAGAAATCCTACACCTGGCTCTCTTAAAAGGCATTTATCACAAGGCTCTGAACTGCTACGAGTTGCCTTTCATCTTGATTAGCTTTGCATTTTGCTATTGCAACAGTTTCACATGAAAAGAGGGTGCTGAGAAATCTATTTCTAATATTGCACAACCCCCTTCTGACTAAAGCCTTATTGACTAAAGAATTACAGAAAATTTGGGGTTTTTCCTGCACAACATCCACTGTTTGCGCTGTTGTACACTCTCCTAAAAGTGCCCTTACCTCGCTGGGAGCAAGAACAACTCTTGTATGAAAGAATCAAGTTGTTATTTGCTTCATCTCACCTGTGTCTTTAAAACTAAACAAAACACACCGTGAATGCTGCATCCTACCAAAACCAAGCAAGCATACATTTCTCTGCAGGAACAAAACTGTGGAAGCAACTAATCCATTTTAGAAGTCATAGAATTTGGTATAGTTATGTCATGACATTGAATAAATGAAATATGGATGCTTCCAATTCCTCAAGTTCTGAAACCTTTTGAGTTCTTATTGAGTTCAATATTCTTTATCCTCAAACATTATTGTATCCCCAGACATATTGCAGCAAGAGAATTGCATGAGAAGGCCTTAAAATGGGGGTAAAGTTCTACTTTTGTTTGCTCAGGTCTGATGTTTCAGACAGTTATCCATATCCCACCAAAAAAGACTGGAGAAAGACTTTTTTGGGGGAAAAGCTTAAATGAAATGGAACAAAGAGACTCAGAAATTGTGGTATTAAACTTCTGATTGATTTTCAGAGTAGTTAATTCTCCAGTTACTCAGCAGAGTCCACTCTGCTGTCTCTTAATTATTTCCACTGTTCAACCGCTTTACTGTCACAACCAGAACAAACCAGAGCACAAGTGGAAGTTCAGCAAAGATTTGTCAGAAGAATTTTTGCTTCTATTGAGAAACATTTTTTCATGACAACCCCCTTTTTTTCCAGAGACTACTGTTTCATTCAGTCACTGACAACCTTGACTTGATCCTTCCTTCAAACACATACATGTGTTAAGCAACAACTTTTCAAACTGACTGTCTCAGCTATAAATATAATAAAGCAGAAGCATTAACAGTACATGCAAGCCTGGTAGGGTTCCATCTTTTTTTCCATTCTTGCACTGCTCCCTGGTCCTGTTCCCCAGACCTGAATTGACAAGAAAAGGATCAGGAGAAAAGAAGCCGAGTTCTGTGCTTTTGGAGAAGCCAAAGCAAGAACGGCAGGGAAGGAGGAAGGGCTGAATCCGGCCAGCACTTACAACTTTTGAGGGACATGGGCAACCAAAAGCATGTATCATTCCCTCCCAAGCCCACATAGGACTGGCTGTGCCAACGTCTTACTACTCATAACTAGATATCCAGATGTAGGCCTATCTTGCATAACCTTTAAAAATTCAAGAAGATAATTGCAACACATACAGCATGTATTTCTAATTATTTCTGGAATAGCACCCACCTGAACCAGCTTTGACCCAGATACAAAAGGCAAAATATTGCTTTACATCTTTATATTACTTTCACCATCTCATGAATTTTCCATTCTCCAGAGCTATTGGTGGTGCTGAGTGGCAGCTTACAAGGTTATCTATGAATAGTAACCCCATTGGCTGCACAATCCCATGGAATATCCTTCATATGAAAAAAGTGAAATAAATGCCAAAGTGTCCTCATATTAAAAAAAAAAGCCATAAGTGGAATATATTTTGATCATTCACTCTCTTTAGCTGTGAGCCATTATGTTTAAGATGGTTTTATTCACTTCAGTGATATTTTTTTGCTCTTTTAACTACCTCTCTTACTGATCTAACTACTTCAGGGTAACTTTACTAAGACTAGCAGCAATCTACCCCCAACAAAGATAAATTTGATCATAAGTGAGTGATATCCCTCAGGTAAGAGAAGCAGCAGGGGAACAGAAGGGATGGGTTGAGTGAAGATACTAGCAGCAATAGTATTGGTCTGGCAAGTGCCTATTTCTTTTAACCCATTTTATTTCAAGAACAATTTATATGATAATCAGATCTGGTGCAATTTTTTTCCCATTAAAAGTAAATGAACCTTACATGTCAAAAAAAGAAGTCTTCTGTTAATATATTGGACAGTTAACATCTGAATCAGAAGAAACTCTGAAATACAAAGTGTTTAATTTCTTATAGACCCTCATTCCTGTTATAAAGTTATAAATGTGGAAAAAAAATATTTATTTACAAATTCAAAAACCAGGGAAATTTAAGCTGGAAAGATAGAAATTCTATTCCTTTCTTTTAATAAACATAATCTATGCCCTTCCTTATATTACACTCATTTCCTTCTAAAAGTTATGACTAGGAGTTGTCAAGGTCATATCATAGAATGATATTTCTATACATATCTTGGTAGCTATGGCTGCAGAGAGCATTGTACTTGTATTTTTTGATGCTTATTTTAACAGCAGTGACTGTTCTTCATTCTCTGTGCGGAACATTACCTGCTGTATATCCTTTGCTGCTTTTAGAAGTGCACGTGCACATATTTGAGGTTTTGCTGCTCTTTGCCACCAAACAGTACGATGCTGAACCTCTGCAAACCTCAGATATCACTTTACCAAAAAAAAAAAAAAAAAAAAAAAAAAAAAAAAAAGTTAATTTCTCCATGTTTGCTTAGACACAACAAGTGAATGGATGCTTAATGCTGAGGGCCTGCTCAAACCCAGAGGCACCCACTGTACCACTTGGAGCTCATGTTCAAAGCCACACAGATGCACACATAGAATCATAGAATGGTTTAGGTTGGAAAAGCCCTTTAAGCTCCCCAAGCCCAACCGTTCCCCTACCCCTGCCATCCCACCACTAAACCCTGGCCCTAAGCACCTCGTCTGCCCGGCTTTTATGAAGAGCAGAGCTCTCTCCTGCATTGACACCAATTCTTTACAGTCTGAATTCCTGGTGATTCTGCAGTCAGGACCACATCAGAGTTGGAAAACAACTCTGTACAACACCCTTCCCTTCATTTCTTTTCATACAGCAGCAGCTGGAGAGATTGCCCTGCAGCTTTGTTACAGATTCCTGGACAGAAGTCTGTGAAAGGCTACAGGCTGATCAACCCTTGCTGTGAACAACAGCCTTTCTGTCCTCCTCCAGTTTCATTGCCTCTTCCCAAACTTCATCAAACCTTTCTAGAAACCTTTCTAATTTTCTTCATCCTACTTCTATTTGTTAAGTGTTTGACCATTTTTGCTCATCTTTTCTGCATCTAAACCACTGCTTCCTTTCTCCTGAGGGTACAGGTCAGGGATGAGTTGCCAGATGGCTGCTCTTACACTTGGGCATTTATTAATTTAGCCTTGAAATCTTCCCATTTCCCTTCTGAATCCTTTCCCTCTGCTGTCTTTTCTAATCAGATTTTATGCAACACTTCCTGCACGCTTCCCAAATGTGTTTGGTTACAAACCCCATGGCCATTTTTCCCCATGATACTTTCTCTTTCTGGATCCCACTCTAATTGCATTTAGAAGTCAGAGCATACGTCTTACTCTCGCAATGATGTCCCATCTTAACATTTCTATTGATGTGTCCTGAATTACTTATATCTCCATTAAATATTACTCCCTCCAGAGGTATCATATAACAGGACAAATCTGGAAGGATTTAGTCAAGCAAAGTTATTCTTGAGGAAAGAAGATATAGATACTGAGGAGTGATAGGAGAATATCTGTCTCCAACACAGAAAATGAGTATTTATTTTGTGTCCAGGTACAGTTAATTATCTGTTTCATGGATTTATTTCCCTCTCAGACCTTCCCAGTTTTTTATAGTGTTCTGTTCATCTTTACCTTCCTTTGTTCACAGTATTGTAAACCGGCATAATTTCAAGGAAAAAGGACTTTATTCTAACTGCATAGTCAAGAACTTTTACATCTGTTAATGCCAAATCTTCCTCTACTCTGTGAAATTAAA
The DNA here is from genome assembly GCA_034008185.1 of Gorsachius magnificus. Taxonomy (NCBI): domain Eukaryota; kingdom Metazoa; phylum Chordata; class Aves; order Pelecaniformes; family Ardeidae; genus Gorsachius; species Gorsachius magnificus. The sequence continues at coordinate 19,754,703 of CM067093.1, forward strand.
CAACTACCTGTGGGAAAAGAACTTCACAAGGTACAAAATTGCATACAATTGTGTGATTACTACAGAGAGAATTCACAGTAATCATGTGATTTTCCCATATTTTTTATTTCCTTGCAAGTATTCCCATGGACAAGATTATTGATAAGACTCTTCCCTAAAACATTGTACATACAGAAAGATCAACATAAGACTTATTGCTCTTCATTTTCATGAGAATTAATACACACAATGAACAGCTGAAATAAGACCCCTGAAAAAGAATATGGGTTTTGTTGTTTGGAGAAAAAAAAAAATTCTATCTACTGAATATTGGAGAGAGGAAAAAAAAGACATAAAATAAAACTAGATATTCTGTGCCTCTTAGAGGATGAACACAAACTCCACCAACGACAATCCAAACCCCCACTTGCGCCATGCTTATCCTGTAGGTGTCTGAAATAATCAGAGGTTAAACAGGCACGATATCAAAGCTGTTTTTCTCCTCTCCTACTTTTCATCAGGGGTAATTTGGAGTAGCTTAGTTCTGTAGAGTAAGTAAGAGTAGCTCTGAACTCCCACGGGGACTATCATCACGGCCACAAAGAGGACACCAGGCCTCCTAATGGCCAGCGTGGACCTGATGAGCCTCTTGTGCAGAGGCAAGATCCCAGGAGCCCAGAGCGCACTACACTTCACAGTTTCTCTCTTTCACAGGGGAAATTAGATAATACTTTGGGATAGATTTTCAATTTCTTCAAGCATTTGAAGAAGCCAAGAAACAGAACCAAGATTAACTGCGTTTGTCTAAAAGAAGATTTTTTCCACCTAAACATTTGTGCACTGGAAACCATACACAATGTAGGACAGGGGATGATCTGCTTCATTCAATCCTACCCTAATTCAGAAGGGCCTTAGGTAATACCCCAAGCTACAAAATGAAAAAGCTTAGCCCTTGAAAGCAGGGTTTCTATTAAATTTTCACTTCAGCACCTGCAAACACAGAGGGTTCAGGCTGTATTGGTGACAGCCAAGTTATTACACTTCAGCACCAACGCTGTGAACTTCTGGAGTTAGCAGCCTGTGTGTCCTCAAGCATCTTACTATGTGTCCTGGGCCTGAAAGACAACATCTGAAAATGCTGTTCGGAATCTGGCTTGGTTTTGGCCTTTCTTCCTCTTGGGAGCATTATTGTAAACAGTCTTATCACCAGACCAAGCCTGTCTAAAGCACATCCGCTTATGGATGCTGATGTGATGCCAGTGCTCTCGGAGTTATCAGCTAAAGCAAGCTAGTTGAAGGTGAACTTTCCAGCAGTCCTTAACAAACTTCTAATTTAAAAAAAAAAAAAAAAAAAAAAAAAAAAATCAGAAAAAAAACATTTAAGATATTTCAGAAACAAGAAAGTTGTCTGAAACTTTTCCAGGACTGTCACTACTACCAGCAAAAGCAGTTACACTTGGCAACAGCACAGTGTGGTCAGCAGGATTTGAGAGCAAGGCCGTACAATGGCCTTTTTTGGCTTTAAGACAGTGACAATGATGAAGGCTCAGCTCATACACTCATCAATCTCCCTATGTGAAGGCAACAAGTCTCAAAACAACGACCAATTTCATATGGGACACTAAAGTCCCCCTCAGCAACCTCTAGAGTCAATAGGTAAAAAGGTTCAGATCTTGGCTAGGCAGCTTCACCGCTAAAAGCTGATGACAGAAAGATTTACTAAGTGCACCAAATTTAGCCTGGAGAAATTCCACGCATTTTCCAGTGTGTTTGACATAATATATCTACCCATGGACTGAACAAAAGAGAAAATTAACAAAGATGCCAGCTCAGTTCACAGAACCACTAGTAAATTCCTTGTCTGCTGTATGTTGAATGAAGTCAACAGGCTCCAGGCACTGTATTTATTTAATTCGTTCCTTCTGTCTTTCATCTTCCATCCCAAATGCTTTCATGTCTAATAATTTTTCTTTCCTTAAAATAAAACCCACAAAAGAAGGGCTATTCCATATAACATTGTATCACGTTCAGCAGGCAGCTTACATTTGTGGATCCTTTGTCTTATTCTGCATTTTCAACACAGAAAAAAAGATGAAGAAAGAAAATATGAAACGCCACAGCCCTTCTGGTGAGACTCTGCCACTGTCCGGCCGCAGTGGCTTTGTCAAGTTCATACGTGAATGCAGCAAGGACAGCAGACAAGAAAAACATCACCAGCCTGCAGCAGCTTCATCAGCTTCCCCCAGAAGTTATAGCAGAGTTTCTCACCGGCATCTTTCTCAGCTTTTGGAGCTCAAAAAAATCCCAAGCAAACAAAAAAAATCTTTTGTGCGTGTGTGACTTCGCTCCTTTTAGCAAAATCTGTGTTAACATCATCATCGTTGTGCTATGAAATGTGGCTGGTGTGGTTGAATCTCAAAACCCCCAGCTGCCAACGCTATCCCGATTTGACACCTGCATAAAACGAACATAACAGTAGTGAACATATGTGCCAAAGCGGAACCTGCCAGAGGCTGAATCCCAGAAAAGCTGGGAAATTTCCTGCTTCTGATAAATACAAAAGGGAAATTTGCAGGGGGGTGTCTCCAAGTCCGCCAAGTATCCTCACTACGAAGATGGCAGTTCACTTTGTCCCCCACACTACCAGCTTGCCCACACATTAGTGCTAAAAAGAAATGAATAGTCTATAGGTGGTGTTGAGGGCAGAACCTGACACAAATCCCAGGACAAACTGGGTGAATAAAGTATTTTCCAAAACTTGAGAAAATTCAGATTAATCTGTTCTTACGGAGCGAACAAAGAGTGTTCTCTTCTGAAAATGTTCGTTCATGGGTGTATCAGGATGGTGGGGAGAGCGGGGCTGAGGATCTCACACTTTTGTTGGAAAACAATTTAAAAACATCTGAAATGCTTAAGTAAATTGTGGCAGCGTGAGGAAAGAATCAGATACGTTGAAATGTATTTGGGATGACTCAAAGGCTGAGGATTTATTCCATACAACTGTTATCCTCTCAAGGTAAGCGTTCAGGCATTTTCTTTTGTCAATGGTCAGAAATTGTTTGCAGAAAAGAGGCAATTGCTAGGCCTTCTGAAATACTTTAATAAAGAATATCCACATCATGACAGCTAAACTGTGAGCTTCAAGTGGGCCTAACAAAGTCCTTACTTTCAGTGAATAAAAAAAAAAAAAAAAAAAATCAGACTGAGAAAAACTTTACATCGGCAGACATCTTTCTGGGTGTATTTCCTAATTCAGCGAAGGCTATTTTTCTTCCAAGGACAAGTTTATTTGTCTGGTAAGATAACCTCATACCTGCCTGAAGAACACCCACACAAGAAAGGTATTACATAAACATGAATCTGGAGACTAATTTAAATAGTTATCAGTATTAGATACATGATACCTGTCTTCCAACATTAAATTCTATTATAGGCTCTAAATGAAATACTACAGATAATAAATTCACATCAGATCTCTTTTTGAAGACTAGCAGTCAGTTACTTGCCTTTCTCAAGCACCAATTTCTAGTTTGGTTACTGCCTTTGCTTCTGCTGTCTTGGAGAAGAGAAACTCAAGAAAGGAATAGAGCTCCCCTTCTTCCTTTACCTCATCTTTTGTACTGTACACCAATACTTAAGTTAGATAAGATCTCTCTTATCACTCTCCATGCAGTCCCTGCTAAATGAGGTGAGCTCAGAGATAGCAGTTTTAAGCTCACAATGAGTTTCGATATTTGGATTAAGAAGTTGCAACCTTAATCAGAGCATCTTTCCCGTATGGGTTGCAAACCAGGACTGCACCTGGCAATGCCACACCCTGCACTACTGATATTTCCATCTCCATTTCTCTCTCATCATTTGTGGTTTTGTCACAGATTCAGAATAGGCAATGTGCAGAACGAACGTGAAGCACATATCCCAATATGCCACAGGGTACTCTCAGAGATGGGAAGCATCAGCTTTGGCACAGGGAGTTATTTAACTCTACCATAACGTAACAGTTCAGAAACTACGATGCACACCCCTCTACTCAGGAAAATTAGGCATGAAATTTTACTTTTCTAAAAAGTCATGATCATTAGTAATCAGCCCCATGTTGGTATCACCAGGGTTCTTGCTTGGTACCCAAGTAAATCAAAGACAAAACAGCCTCTTAGCAGCTATTCAGCAACCTAGGGATGAAGGGGTTAAATACTGTGCAAATTCCTTCAACATCAGTTCAACAGTTCAACAGACCAATGCAATCCAACGAACATCACTGGGCCAGGGTACGCGTTGCCATAAATCAGTGTGTATGCCAATTGACTTCAAATAAGTTTCTATTCCATCGCATTTACTACCCCGGTGTAGTTGGTTTTCTTCATGTGCCTAGAGCACATACTTCTTGCTGTTTACTATTCTGGAAAATGAGCTTTGTGAATGACCCCCTCAGAGCATTTGAAATGCACTTTGTTTTAAAGGCAGCAGCATCTGAGCATCCTCGAAACCACATGCTTTGTTTCATGATAAAAACAAAATGTCGATACTGTCACCTTTGAGAGTCAGGGAAAAGAGGTCTTTCATTCCGGCATGTCAAGTATGGCTGTAATTCACTTAAAGGTATATCTGGCATGCTTTTGTTTTGCAAGGAAGGGTGCAAGAACATCAGGTTTATGAGCGATAGAGACAGACCATTCATGCCACATTATCACAAAAAAATGGTAAAAACATTACCTGCCTTTCAAACAACACTGAAAGATTTGGAAATCTCTCTGGCCTTTCACATTCTGGTTTTCATGTCATATCTTTTGTGAACTTACCTGGTGTGATAAATGCTTCATGCTTATACTCTGACTTTTAATCTATGTAATAAGCAACAGTGACATTTAAGAACCCTGCATGACATGACTGAACTTTGAGTAGCTTTGTCTCTGTTGTCGATAGGTAAAAAATATGGAAGTATTTTGAGCAAAGAAGGATCGACTATCACACTAAAAAAATTTTCAGACATCAGTACTAAAGTGTATTGCACATCAAGTATAAGGCAATATACAATATTACAGACTGAGCCCAGAACAGTGATCCTTTCCAGAAGACATCTGTGGTTATTGGATACCTCTGCTACTATCGCCTTCCCTGCCCTCCAGAAAGGGATGGTGTCAGCTAAAGGATGGATGGTATCAGCTGAAGGACAAATAGGAGAACATTTTCTTCTTTTTTAACCAGACATTTATTTGGGGAAAAAAATGTGATCATTGAAACGGTGTCCCTACTTATTTTCCTTTCTTACACCCTTCAGCCTGGACTCAGAGATCAGATACCCTATTTATTCTTCAAACACTACCAGAACTACACAAGTAGGTTAGCGGACTGATGCATATGTTGCAAGAACAGAAAAAAATGAAAGAAGATTCCTTTTACTGAGCCATAGGCCAGGCAGATGATAGCCTGACAATGTGTGCATTGGTTTTCCAGTGTACACTTTTGAAATGGCAGTTTTTAAAATTTCAGTCATTGCTTTTAGACAAATTGATTTATTCTCCTCTAACCTGGTTTGACTATATATGAGCATTCTTATTAGACCTCAGGTTTTAATTTCTCCCCAACAAGCCCAAAGAGTGAAGTCTGTGGTGTCACATGTACTCCATACTCAGGTTGTTTGACCCAAACCAGCTTCAGCATGCTGGCCTGGGAGCACCCTTGTGCTATGTATTCTTCTGAAAAAACCTTCAGATCACATTTTAAGCAGGTTTTTGGCTCTTCCCTTTGTACTTACAAAGAAATGCTCTCCTGACCAGCCCATTCCTATCCCCTGGGGAGAAAAGCCATGGTAAGAATCCCCCTTTCCTCTCCAGCCTGACCCCACGGCTGACTGTGTCGGCGCACAGTTCACACTCATTAATGTGTCCCTGCTAGAGTTCATACTGTTTGCCTCTCTCCTCTATTTACTGTTCAAGACAAGCAAGCCAGGCAGGCTATGAATGATGAGGTTTAATTAAGCTGCAATTCCATTAACTGAGATCCATCGGGAATTGCCCAGCCATCATTCACCCGCAGCAGGTCATCCTTCCTTCTGACTTTTCCACGCAGTGAAAGGAGCTTCCATTGATCCCTCACAACTCAGTTTGAGCTTTGCATGGGAAACTTGCTGCTAGAGCAAGTAACAACCTTCTTTCTACATCTCTTAGGGGTGGGATTCATCTTGCCTAACTTCGGGGTTTTACAGCGCAGAGTATGCGAAGACTATCTGAGCTGGACATACAGTCTCTCTTTGCAGTCAAAGTCCCTGGGGTGGGATATGCTTTGCTTAGATGACTCAAATCTGTTCTCGGCATACCTGTTCTCCTCCTGACAAGAAATTAATGTAGACAGTGATTTCAGGTATGGTTACAGATATCTGAGTCTGAAAGGACAAATCCCACTTCTAGAGATTTAAGCTACTATTTATAAATCATCTAAACCCCTAATAGACGATGCTCAGCCCGAACATTTGCCACAAGATGATTGTCCAGCATGCATCCACCAGCAAAATTTTCCTCAGTTTGGAGAGTTAACAGTTGCCTAATAATAATCAAAAACATTTTTTTTCACCAGATGTAGACACGTCCCTCATCTTCCATAACTCCAGAACCCAATATTTAGGGGCTTTGGACAATTTCCAAATTTCTCTCAAAAAAAGCGCAAGATAATTCAGTCTACCCATCCCATTATCTTCTTGACCCAAATCAAGCCTGACAGCTCCTTTTCGCCTTGGCTTTTGTTCCAGAACTGTAGATCAGCCTTTCCCTGAAATACAGTAATCAAAATCTCATCCTAAATCTTTCTCTGTCTTGATACTGAACTTTAAACCTCAAACTGCTTTCAGTCCTTCTTGTTAAAACCAACCATCAATGACCGATCACTTTTAAGTTCCTATTTCAAGCTGAGCCAAAAAACCTGCTGCCTCAGTTCTAGAAAAGTGAGACGCAACTAACTGTACGAGCAGAAAACCTTGTTATTCTAACTCTCCTTTTATCCCAACCAGTGACAAGTCAGTATTTTGCAAAGCAACTGCCTGGCTGGATCTCTGCTGTGCAAAAGTATTTCCTGAAAAAATCACCCAAATCTAATTACCATGGATTCCGCACTTGCGCTTAGCAAGACACTGTGTGTTCGCATTGCTCAACAAATCACACGATTGCTGCTGGTTTATCTGTTATTATGGTTTCATGGTGGTGACTGGAATAAATCCTCTTTCCAATGATCCTGTAAACAAACAGGCAGGTCAGATTTTCCTGATCTTTACAAGGATTTTTTGTGCTTTTGCTGGGATCAGTAGAAATTTTGTGACAAAGTCCCTGAGAATCAGTAAAGTTTCAAATTAAGCCAGATTAATTTTTTATTATTTTTTTTTTATATCCTCTCACAAACACAAAACCATGGAGTGTTATGGGGGTAGCACAGATGAACCTGACGGTATAACACACCTTTCAGTTTAGCACACCCTAACACAGCCGGCATGCAGACGGAGCCAACGCTTGCTGGAGGAAACAAAATGGACGTGTCTGCCTTGCTCTTGGAGTCTTCCTCACCGACCTGGACCAAACCATCGTTTGGAAAACAACGTCAATGATGTCAGCGATGTCACTGCAAAAAGACTGATTTCATCAGTGGTGTAATTTGGATGAGGCAACTGGGACTTGTCCCAGTCTTTCGGAGAGGCTTCATGGTGTTAAGACAAAGCCTGTGGCCAAGACTCATAAACCATAACATTAACTGAATTATCTTTCTATGATTAGTTTTAGTTGTTTGTATGTGTGCATCTTAAAGCAGTAGAAAAAGAATATTCTGTAAGTTTTGCTACATGCAGTCAGTCCACAAGCAATTTTGAAAGCCAGATAAAAATACCTTATCTCCTCAAAACAGAGATAGACAGTCCTGTCAATAAGAGGTGATTCATGAAAGCCATTTGTCTTCCACTGTTCTTCTGAGAAACTTGGAAGGGCAGGAAGGTGCATCTTAAAGAGATTTATCAAGGTGATAATGGGAGAGGAGACAAATCTTTCTTCTTCAAAGTTTTAATGGATATCTCCAGCAGTTCAGAATTTTAAGAGAATACTCGAGGGATAACGTGGGGGTTTGTCCATCTATCGCGGTACGTACACTACACAGGAAGCCCAGGGGAGTATTTAGCAGTATCTCTGGCTCAGGATATGACCAAAGGTCCAAAATAAACCTAAACCCAGTAGGTAGAAGGACTGCTGAGTTTACAGGGCTTCCCTAGAGGCTGATTATCCATGACACCCCAAGACAGTGTGAATGATGCTCCTCCTTCCTGTCCATCTTTTTCTCATAAATAAAGATGCTGAGTTGATAACTGGGGACAGATTTATGTTTTTTGATTCACATTTCTGACTGGCGCAAATTTTTTTAAATGTTTTTTTCATGCTTATTTTGAAAGAGGCCAACTGTAGTCAGAATCTACTGCTTCCTCTGCTAAAAGGCTTCCATGGGAAGCCTTGGAAGAAAGCACTGAGGGTCCTGCTCAGGCTCGCATCAAGGTAATATGCCACCTTTTCAAAATGCTTTTGTGTCAGGAAGAGGGAATGTTTTTACCTAAACCAAACCTGAGTCATTTCTACAGACGGAGGTCACTGTGACAGCTTTATACTTTCACATTTCTTTCAGTATTCAGAAAGGGAACATGCTATCTGCTTCTCCCGTCAGCTGCTTTAACTGTGAAAAGGGTGACAAACTTTTGCCCCCACTCACTTTGAATACTGAATTAAATAAGGAAGATTTCATGGTTTTGTTCAAAGTAAATCCTTCAAACCATTGTTTAGGCTGCAGAAAAAAAAACCAAACCAAACCTTCAAGAATAATTTTTCCTTATAAAATGCAGAGATTACAAGATCGTTTCAGGATGTCAAAACCAAAAATAAATGGGATTCAAAGGGAAATGTTTTTTTGCAGCATTGGCAAAATCCTTGTTGCATCTAATTGGAGCCTGTTAGTGTAAAGGTGGCTGCAAAGCCAGTTCCTGTCTCCAGGCACAAATCCTGAGTAAACACGAGCCTTTCCTGTCTGCGTACTTCGTCTTGTTACGCAGCAAGGGGAATCCAGACCGTCACTGCTACAGCCTCGCTGCTTCCCGAGGCCAAAACCAGTGCACTTCAGTACCTGCGGTGTGGGGTACAAACCAGCTCTTCAACTCGGTCAGTACAAGGGAGCCCATGCCAGTGGACTAACCGACCCTGTGAAGATGCTTAGGAGGACAAGGAGGTGGCTTAGAGGTACATCCAAAGTGCGGGTCTGCTCTTCCCCGGGGCTGTCCCTGTATAAGGGAGATGAAGAGAGGGATGCCATTTCCAGATATGGCAACTTGCTGATAAGTTGGTTTGCTAAAATGACCAGCAAGCAAATCCAACACTGGAGTATTTTTGGGAGATTGAAGGGAAAGATACAGCTGCAGCCCCTTGTAAGCCTAATGGGAAAATAAATTTCATATGAAACGAGGAGTGGATAATTATGTGTTGCCTAAGAAAAAGAAAACTGTTCCCTCCTAGAGCTTATTTTGTTTTGAACTTATGTGTTGCTGGTGAATTTCTGTCTATGCAAAATGACTGGAACAGAGCAAAGCAGTCAGGAGAAGCTACACAAGGAGGCTGCATACAGGAGCAGGGAAATGCTCCAAATTTAGCTTTTTCCTATTGAAACATGGGTGTTTTGGAGAAGGTGAAGTAGTTACCCAATAAAAGAGAAAGCAGCGTGCCTCTTAAAAGAGGGATTTAGAGTGTTACATGTGAGTCAATGGATTTCTGTTCCTCGAGGGAAAAAGTTAAGTGCTTTAAAGGAAAAAGTAGCCTGCAGTCTCCCAATCACGTTTCAAAAGCAAGTATGTCGATCAGAGGAGGACACGATGGTTCCTACACAGGGAGATGAGGCAAAACTGCAGGAGGCTTCTTAATGATGCTTGAAACTAAAAAAAAAAAAACCAAAACAAAACAGCAAAACAAAATGTCCCTTTTAAAAGATCCCTTTGAAAACATGCAGAGATGGGAAGGATTATGAAATTCAGATTCCTCTTAAACTGTGATTACAAGAGGATTTTTCCTAGGACGTGCTATCCCGCGGTCTGCTCAGGAGGCAGTCAGAAGCGGACGAGTAGGCAGCTACGGTGAGGGCAGAAACAAGCTGGCTCCAGGTATGAAATGCCCAAGCTAGCTCAGGGCAAAAACCTCATATAAACAGTTCAGCACCAGCCTGGATGAAAAGCAAAGGAATTCCTTGGCTGAACAAAAAAAACCCTGAGGCCAGATGTATAAAGACAAGAGACACCAGTCACAGTAACCTGTAATCAGTGAAAGACACTTTTACAAGGATTGCTATGTTCATTTTACGTCATTCATTTTTGAATTCATGGAGACAAAGACTGATTGAAGTTGGCAGGGACCTCTAGAGGTCGTATGGTCCAACCTCCTACTCAAGCAGGACCACCTAGAGCTGGTTGCCCAGGCCCATGTCCAGATGGCTTTTCAATATCTCCAAGGATGGAGACTCCACAACCTCTCTGTCACCCTCACAGTTAAAAAGCATTTCCTCATGTGTTACTAGAAAATTCTGGATGTAGGTTTGGCGTTGGACATGTCTTTATTCCCAAAGGTGTGAAATAGTATCTTCAGATAGCTCAAGAAGTGTTTTTCTTCCAGAAGTTACCCTTCAAACCCTCACATCTCAGCAGCAAGTACCACACACAACTTGGAAACCAGGCAGTGGGTAGGACCTGCTGCCTTTAATTCTCTGTTAACCCTTGCTGAGCTGCTGCTCTTTAAACTGCTGCCACAGTGACTTTATTTCCCTCCTCAGCATTAGCAGTTGGTGAGATTGTCTTTTGTTTGTATGTTTTGGCTTTTTTTTTTCTTTTTTTAGATGTTATAGTTTAGTTTTGTATTGTTATTTAAGTGTTTCTTCTCTTTTGAATGGTGGAAGATAACAGCCACGTTGCAGTGATGCGGCACTAACCAGGGGCACCAGCCTTGGTGATGTCACGGCTGTGTCGGAGCGGGGCTGGTGACACAGGCAGCCCAGGACAGGTACCCAAAGGGCTGCTGGGACTGCGGGTGTCACAGGAGCAGCTGGACCACTCATGGCTCCAGCAAAACGAGCTTTCTTACGAGGCAGATAACCACAGCACGCTGCGAAGTTGCGTGTGAGCACTTGTGCTTTTACGGCCAAGGAAGGTACCCCATGGCAGCCAGGTGACCCCCGTGTCCGGCTGGGGAGGTAGAGCTGGCCCACAGGAGCTGCGCCTCACCTACCGGCCCAGGAGCCAAACGGGCTGGGCCTTTCAAAATTACAAACTCAGCAGGAGCAGCTACATGGGGACAGCTTTCTTCCTGCCGCTATAGACAAGAAGCAAATGAGATCAATACTTAATTACCAAGGATTACCCAGAATTCATGATGCCCGTTATGTCAGAGGAAGTTAGACAAGTCGGTAACAGTTTCCAGCGCAACGCCTGCTCCCTAGGGACTAACGCAGCTTTTTCCTTCCCGCTCGTTGAGGCAGTGCCTGCCCCACCGCTCTCCCGCTTCCCGGCAAAGGGATCAGCTGCTCCAAGACCCGATTACTGCTCAGAACTAAGAGTGTTTCGCTCTATTTACAATTTTAAGGCAAGTTATTTTCATAAATACTAGACTTGCCTGTTCAGAGGTTTGACGTTTTATTGACAGCCATACAAGTTCGGTTATGCAGATGGAAGAGACGCTGCCATTTTTAGGCATAATTAGCATTTCATTTCCTTTCAAAGAATTTCCCCATCATGTTGAGCACCACCAGGGCAATGGGAATGCTCAAAAGAACACTCCACTGCAGTTTTATGCTATTTAAAAAAAAAAAAAGAAGACAGTAGCAATTTCTGAACTAAGGTTTCTGGTGGTGTGGGTTGGTTGTTCTTTTTTCTCCTGTGCTGTTTTACCATGTTAATACCAGATAGTGTTTCTAAAGTTTTAGGAAAGGTTGAATTCTTTATCTTTTCTACTGTTATTTAATTTTGCTCAGGGACTTAAAAAGTTACCTTAGTAAAACTTTTCTTGCAGAAGCAAAGTTTTTAGTGAATAACACAATAGAAAGGAGACTAGAAATCTCTCTGGCTTTTGCATAAACGACTGGGGCTGATTCCCCGTCGTCCCCAGCTCCTTGCTGCACCACACAGCAGCCCCAGTCGCAGTCCTGGTGAGCTTCTGAGGAGCACGAAAGGGAGATGAATCTCCTGGTAGACCCATGCCAGGCTGCACTGGCATCTGGGTGGGCTGCCGAGAAAAGGGATGAGGACCAGCAGCCCCACAGGTCACAAATCCAACCCCAAGTGTCTGAATCGCTCACACCTTAAGTGGACTATTGCAGGCAATTTTTTAGCCACACATCTTGCTTTGAGAAACTTTCCAACAAAGGTAGTGTCAAAACCAATGCATCTCAATAAGAGGCTTGGGGCTTAGTGAGAGGTTTTCTCACTGCTTCCCCAGTGTCCCCTCCTCTGGGGGCTGTGATCCTCCAGCTCTGGCTGGATTGCAGGCAGGGGATGGCACCTTCATGCTACAAGGCTACAGGATCATTATGGTGCTCTCCTGATTACGGGAGGCTCTGAGGACATCAGAAATCAAGCAGCCTGATTCCTGCTTAGTCCTAGCCCAAAATTCACGATCCACAGGACTTCTCAGCATGGCAAGGGAGACCAACATCAGCCATAGTAACTTACAAAGCTTCTCTCTGACACGATTTAACTGCAGTTTGCCACCGACGTCAGCCTCTGCTTTAATAGACCCCACGTGTCATTTATGCTGTTCTTGCCTCCCACCTGTTTTCTGCAAAGCACGAGGGATATTCATCCCACTGCCCACTTCAGCAACAGCAGGAGAATGCCCCAAACACAGTGTCTGGTGTGTGTCAGCCTGGTCCTGGAGACAAATACACCAGGAAAAGCAGCCTGTTGATTTAGAGCCTGTAAGAGAGGCATTTGATGCTTGCCAGAGGTACATCGCCATGCAGCGGAACTGCCGGATCCTCACGTCGTCACAATAACCGAAATAAGGTACAAGGCAAAACCCAGCAGTATTTCCCATGCTAAAGTTTCTAGAAAGTCATCATGCAACCTTCTCTATCCTTTAGAGAGCAACTTACAGAGCAACTACAGGGAAAAAAAAAAAAGGAACAAATGTTTATGGCCTCTAAGCATATTATTCTTTCCTTTTAAATGCATTAACCACTTTGCAATTTAGATTTTTCCGGCCATGCTTTCATTAGACTAGAGCTGAGTGGCAGCTGTCCCCTTGCAAACAGGAACGTCCCCATCTGATACAACACGATGCTTTTTAGTCCCCTGTACGCGGTGGGTGAGATTCCATAAGGCGTGCTCCATAATTACGGTCACTTAGCAGGAAGTTCAAAAGGTTTGTTTGCAGAGCGACCCGTTACTTTCTACTTTAATAATATTATTTACTGATTGTTTGTTATTATTTATGTGTGTCTTAACCTGCCATCAGTGGAAAGAAGTTTTAAAGACACAATTTAATAACACTTAAGCAACACGAGTTCATACACCCCAAGTGTATAATTTTAAGTCGAAAAATGAACTGTGAAAGGTTCTAGCAGCAGGGTTTTGGTTTTCCTGGTAAACAGATGTACGTAATAGGATTTTGCTTGCCTACAAAATTATCTGTAGGATTGTGGATTCTGTGCTATGTTTATCCATGATATTCATGTAGTCGTCCTTAAGCAAAAGAACAAAAAAAAAAAAAAAAAATTCAAAGGACTTTCATGCTTACCTATTACCTTGAGATAAATAGCAAAATTCAACTAATTTCAAAGGGAGCCTGATTGAGCCTGAAAGAGGCAGCAATAAAATGAGAATTGGGCAACCATTCACATTTATTGAAAGTGTAAAAAAGATTAATGTTCTGTATAGTCAAATCCACGCATAAGCATCCATTCCTACTATCGTAGTCCAATAAAAGGAAATTAAACGGTGTCAGAATTGATGGCTTTTCCTTGTGAGACAGATAACAGCCACAAACAAGGCGATGGAAAGGCATCAAGCTATGAGTGTGGTTCACGTTGTTTACAGGGAGCAGGAAAACCCAGCAGCCACGTGGGAGCAGACTACACAACAGTGATCAAAAAACAGCATAAGAGGAATGAAGCAAAGTTTACTAAGACAAGCTTTAATTTTCTGCTTTAGTTTTTCCTGAGTCTGAAAAGATTAGGAATGATAATGTAAGCCAGTGGCAGCCAAAGAAAAGAGAAAAAAAAAAGAAGAATCTCTCATGATGGGAAAGTTTCAAACATTGACAAATCTCTGTCAGCTCCATACACGAAAGCACTTTTATCCCAGCTGCTTCTCTGTGCTGTGCTGCCAGATGAGTCACTGATAGATGGAGGAGTTTGTGGTGCAGCAGACACGAAAACTGTTCTGTATTACACACCAATATAGGAAATTGCATACAGAAAAACTATGTTTAAAGACAGACACACAAAAGAGTTTAATGAAGCTGTTTCTGCAATCTCAGTTCAGCCTCCCCAGGCACAGACGTTTCCCCGCTCCTCCCAGCATCGGGGACGCGCTGACACGGCCAGCGACAGAAACAGCCTTTGGGGGCTCCGCTCCCAATCACTGAACCCTGAGAGAAGACTTGTTTTGCTTTTTTTAAACTTTCTGCCTTAATTAGTATTCAACCTGTATATGAAAGGAGACGGGGATTTTGTTGGAAGGTCTCCGTCCAATACCGGGCTGGATTACAGGGCTTGCACAGAATATGGCGCTGCCTTAAGGCATTTACTAAACACATTGCTTGACTTTGCAACCCAGTGCTCTCAAAGTGGAAGTGAACCACTTCTGCACCAGTTTTTCCAAATAGAAGATGACTTAAACTTGTTTGCATGTGCAGCCTAGTCAGCCATTCATTGACTCCATAAAAAGAAATTAAATGCAAGTTCGAGTCGTCAGCAACAGACTCCCCTTGACTTAATAAAGTCAGGCTTGGCTTTGGGCTTCAGTTCAAGGTCCACACTGTAAGAAAGTTGAAGAATCAGGTGGCAGGAAGGATTTGTGTCTCCCGCAAGCACCATCTGCTGCCCAGGGGAGCAGCAGCACCCAGGCAGCAAGCAGCTCCTACCGCTCTTGGCCAGAGAGCAGAGGAGCCTGGAGCCCTGTTCCCATCCGGGGTGAGGCCGAGCTGGCACCACTCACCTGCCCAAGTCCTTGTAATGTGGGAAGAGGGGCACCAGTTTGGGAACAGGAGCCTGAGGACTTTGGGCAAAGCAATGTATTTGGTTAAGCCTGTGGAAAATCAGGCACTTGTGACTCCAGACCTCAGTAATCCAGGGGATGCTGTTCCAAGTGTCTGCCCTCAATATTTGGCTCAGTAAAGTGTCCGGCAAAGTGCTCAGGAGCGGCAGTTGTCAGTGGAAGAGCCAGGGCCTGATGGAAACCCTGGTAGAGGGATGGAAGGCGAGAGCTGCTGCTGGCCACCTCTGCCAGCCCACTGCTGGGACTCCAGGCAGGAAGAGAAATAAAATCCCTTAGACACCCAGATATTTTAAGATCTTAGAATAAGATAAACAATATCAGTATTATTGCTCCTATTTTCAGAAGGACTTGGCCCCCGTGCAAAAGTTAGTTGACCTAGCGTAAAGCACAGGGCTCTGTCTCGTTTTCTGTTCTCCTGTTACGGTGCTGGGAATCAGAGGCAGCAAAGGCACAACGGATCTCAGACGCTCTCTAGGCGTAGCAAATGACCTCAGAGATCTGCTCCAAGGGTACTGCTCAAGGTTCGATAAGGCTAGTCCCATTACCCTTCTTCGGGAACCTTTCAGTTCCAGAAATACACCAGCATTTACTTTCCCCTTCCAAGACCTCTAATACAGAAGAAATTCTGATGAGACTGTTCTAGTTGTCATACAAAAGGAACAGCAAGAGCTGAAGCCGAAATTAGGAGCCAAGTAAAAACATAAATATATTTATGCAATGCCAAAATACATGTTTCTCCTTAAAATGTTAATTCTCTCCCTTGCCATGTTGGAAGCTAACTCTGAATCCAATAAAGCAAAACATCTCACAGTAAATTACTTGCAAGTGAAAGAATCAAATCCAGAGTTTTTTTCCTCCTCAACACAAGTTAATAAATTAAAAAAGCTACACGAAGTAATAGAGAGAAAATATTTCTAATTTATGCAATGTTACAAAAGCTATATCCATCAAGTTACTCTGGGGAAATGGACTGTAGTAATAGATTCCCTTTAAATATATCCAAGAAGGAAATTGAAACTGGCTTAAAATAGATGTCGAAACCCTCACTGTAACGATGAAAAATAGATTGCTGAATGACAGCGTCCAGATCCAAAAAGAAGGTCAAAATCCCTGTGAGATAAATGTAAGGCTGACTCATCCAAACTATTTCATAAATGTGTGTGTTAGAACAGCTTATAGAAGGAATGTGAGAACACCACAGCACTGCGTAGCCCCCACCCCTAATTGCGTTTCTGAATGTTGACGATGTCACGCACATCTCTCCCTCTTTAAGCAATAAGTATTGCATTAGGATAAAATATTACTTGAAATATTTTTGATGCTTGAATATCAAGACAAAGAGACTCTCCAAGTCACAACCTGACTCTGGCAAAGGTAGAAATAAAAGTCAGACTTTACACATACCCTTCATGTTAGCAGAGTTTTCCATAGCTACCCAAAGGACACCAAAGCTTTCAGCTACCAAACATTTTGAAATGCATGGCATGAGTCTCAGCCAGAACTGCTTCACCATACCGACCTGCCCTTGCAGACCTTGCTGCGTGCTAAGGAGACACAGAAAATCTTCCCAGCCAGAGGCAGAGAGTTCATTGTGCAAAAAAAAAAAAAAAAAATTTTTTAAAAAAAGATGTGAAAAGGTTGCTATCCTTTTCTCATCACTTCACACACAACTGTGAGATCCTGGCTGCAAAGCTCGGTGGGGCTTTTTTGGGGACACGCACACACACACACAGTTTTACATTAAAAGAGAGAGATATCACTGGAATGGCTGGTAGGCGATAGTGTTATATGTCCTAGATAGTTGGAATAGTTTTGCAAAATCTCCTGCATAAGTAGCGAGAGAGAGGACCATGGAATTAAAGACGAGAGAACAGGAGAATGGGAGAATGAAAGAACAAGAAAAAAAGTTGTTAAGCATACCCAGAACCCCAGAATGCCAAGGGCTGGAAGGGCCCTCCAGAGCTCATCCACTCCAACCCCCCTGCCCAAGCAGGCTCACCCAGAGCAGGGGGCACAGGACAGCGGCCAGGCGGGGGTTGAAGATCTCCAGAGAAGGAGACTCCACAGCCCCCCTGGGCAGCCTGGGCCAGGGCCCTGTGGAGCAAAAATACATTTGCTTTTTATGTACAAAAACTAAAGCCAGCTTCTATAAACTAAAAATAACAGAAATTTAAAATAACTTTTAGGTTATGTTCCTAAAACAGCGACTAGAAATGTATTTTCTTGATCATCAAGCAAGGCAGCACACTGTGCATTTGAACTGGCACGCTGGTGGGCAGAAATTTGATCCAGTACCCAAAAGTGGGAAAATTAAGCTAGCTAATTGCTATTTTTCTTTCCTAACATAGCATAGGAAAAAATCTGCAGAAGTACTGCAATCCAGCTACAGTGAGTAGTGATCTGCAAGTCATTGCCTGTCAGAGGGACTCACTTGTATCTGACTCTATCTTCTGGGAAACCTTCTGTGGCTTCTTCCAGAAAAGCAAAACCAGCTCTACCCTGGTCCCTTTTCTATTCTCCAACACAAACAAATCCAGACACCATCTCATAGCTCTATCTCCCCACTCCAAGAATGGGATTTTTCACATGCACCTAAAACATTGTGACCTTTATGGATTCTTCCCCTAAGGTTTTTTATCCACTGTTTCAAGCCTGGTATGGATAAAGCCAGAATTTTCTGTAATCTTCCCAAATCTTCATTTTTCTACCACTGTGGACAACAGTCACCCCATCCTGCTTCCCAGGTAATACCTTCAATTCTCCTTCTAGGTCACAGAGATTTTTATGCATCTCACCCCCCAAAAAAAATTTTCCTAACTTTCCTGAGGCTAAAAGTTCTTTTTCAAGTTTTCATCTCTTTATTAATATTTTTTTTCTTTGTCCATTCTGAATTCTGGGGCATGGATCATTCTCCTTGCATGCCTGCTGGCTGTGACATCTATATTTTCATATGTTATCCTGCCTTCCTCACTTCAAGCTCTGCTAGCATGAGCCGATTGTCCACGCTTTCCTGGTCCTTCATGGGCCAACTTACTCATCCAACACTGAGCCATTGTGACAGCTCTGAACAGTCCCTGAGCCCTCCCTCCATCATCTGTGCATCACATTTTAAGAGACACATCACCATTTTGCTTGCCATCCTTCTTCCTTACCTGACTCCCCGATAATTTGCTAAACCACCTTACTGTTTGTTCTCAAAACACCTTCCCCTCCCCCACAGAAGGCTTTTAAGAAGACTTGATAGGAGTCAGCCTGTTGGCATGTGAAGATCAACCCCTATCATGCTGACAAATATCTTCCTATTACCTTGTTTACTCTCATCTGTCTGTCAGCATCCATCATACCCAGAACTCATGTGCTTAGACTATAAATTTTTTCAGCAGGTGCTGCCTTTTTCTGCTCAAGAGACCAGTACGGCTGTGAATTTGAGGAGTTCTTTCCCTTCCAAAAAGGGTCAGGCAAGTTCATAGTAGGCCAAATAAATTGACTTCAGTTGCTCTCGTTAGAAGAGGGGCCAAAAAACTTTAATGCAGATTTCCTTAATTGAGGACTACAGAAACAACATAAGAAAAATACAAGAGAAACGCAAAATATTTTATATTCAATATGTCAGGATCGGAAAGCAAGATGCATTTGCTTAGGTTGAAAACAGAAGAGACTGAGGGTGGGAGAACATGGTCTAGTTTAGAGCTGAGGGGCAAGAATTGCTCTTGCACAAGGAGCACTCATCTCAGACCCTCGGGCTGCTCTGTCCGCCCGGCGTAACCACACGGGGAAACGCAGGTCACGCGTCATCTGCAAAGCTACGCTGTCACGCACATACCGGTTCCCTTGATCCTTCTCCTAAAGTACGCAATTAACATTTCAAATTAGACAAAGCATTATCATTTTGATGAGAAGGCTGGATAAAATGGATAAAATACATATTTTAATTCTAGGTTTTGTTCAAGTTATGTTTTTATTCATGACTTGTATTTTTTAATTACTTCTGATTACTGTATCAATAAAATGTCATACATCAATCCCTACAGTTTATCAGCTGGAAATCTCAGGGTGTATCTTAAAAGGCAAAGAACTGAAACCTGTGCATGCTGTACTATGCTATGTTTAAGAATCACCGTGAAGAAAAACAGTCAGACAAGAACCCTGATTGAAGAGAGATGGGGACCACATATTCCCAGAAAAATAATAACAGAACGCTGAACTTCCTTCAGAAAAAATGTCCCTTCCTAAAACCTCCTAGGATTTCCCATCTCTGCAGACTCATAGGATGTCCTTGTCACCGTCGGGTACAGGCTGCAGAGCTAAGCCAGCGCACTGCAGGCGGAGGTCGTACACAAACACACGAAGACGCCAATTCTTTCCCAGCTCAATACTTCAGTACATCCCATTGTGAGACTAAGAAGCCCAGCACCTTAAAAAGTTTGGAATGCTCTTGACATGTAGGTCCAGCAGAGAAAGACCCCTTCAATACTAAAGTACTGACACCGAGTGCTGAAAATATGGCTTCTTCAGTAGATGAGAATTAAATACAATCAACCAGGCAACGTCTAATGCCTATATTTAATCTTTAGGATTCAGGCATACAACTATGAATTTCTCATTAGAGTCCGGGATAAGCCCTTAGTAGTTACAGTCAAAAGTACACACAAAATACTAACCATGGAAATCACTTCAATTTTCCAACGAGTTATTATTTCCATACTTTGCTATGAGCTCTTTCAAGTAATGAATAAAATTTTTGCTTCACCTCCTCAGGACTAGTTAGTAGATATGAATCTCCTCACAAGCTTCAGGGACATAATTCATTTCATAAGAAAAGAAGTAATAATACAAGTAATAGAGCCATTAGGGGGGAGAAAGAAGGAATGTTATAATTACTGTTGGCAATACAGATGTTCTTCATATGCTGAAGTCCTCTCAACTTCTCTACATAGAGCGAGCTATTTTTCATACTTTGCTTTTGAGAAAATATTGAATCGGTCACACAAATGTAATGTTCAGGTTTTTCATATGCATGTTTGGATTTTGAAGAGATGAGAAGAAGAAAAATCTCGAGGCCCGACTGTTCAAATATATCATCAAGAAGGTTGTGGTGACAAGGAGAAGTGGGGAGAACGAGGACAGTGGCTAGCAGCAAACGCTGTCCACAAATCCTGGCTTGTTGAAAACTTGCCTGAACTTTGAAGAGATCTTTTAACGTGTTAGGTAAAACCAGGTTTTTCATCTGACTTCTCCAACCATCCTACTATTAGACAGTTTCACTGAATATTGAAGATTTTCTCTGTGCTTATCAACTGAATCTCTTCGTAGCATCATGCTGGATCACTCCTATCAGTGGTCTTCCATCTGTCTCCTACTTCTGCATCACATCTGCCATGCAGACATTTCCCAAACAAACTAGCAAGGGTAACAAAGAAAGATCACGTTCTGCCTCCGTATTCATGTAGGATTTTGATTGCACACAGCAGAATTTTTAGCTCCAAAACTTAGGGATTTTTTTTATAATCACTGCAGATGTTACATTCGGCACAGACGGAATTCTTGACTCAAGACCAGAGAGGTCCTGCACACAGTTATAAATTGAACCCCTGCAAAGCGTGTGGAGGAAAAAAGCATTCAGAACCATTTTTTCTTGCAACTGCTCTCTTACACATCTTTGCCTGCCCTCTCCCGAGGAGAC
Source organism: Gorsachius magnificus (assembly GCA_034008185.1). NCBI lineage: Eukaryota > Metazoa > Chordata > Aves > Pelecaniformes > Ardeidae > Gorsachius > Gorsachius magnificus. The sequence continues at coordinate 19,775,627 of CM067093.1, forward strand.
AGCTCCACCGCAGTAGGGCTGCCTTGACAGCCAGCTGTATGCTCCTGCCAGACGAGTGAAAATTGAGAAAGGAACCAGTTCATATTCAAGAAGCTTCGACAGATTGCATCTGGAATTATACCATCCAGGCCAAACAACTGGATTGTTCATTAAAATCATCTGATTGCCATGCACTTATCTTTGTGCTCACAACAAAAGAGAGAAAAAGAAAGAAGAGCTGCTTTTTCCAGTCCTTTGTACTACCATCTCTTTCTATTAGACTCTGTCTATTGGACAGAGATTTTGCCATGATTGGTTTCTTTGACATGTATTTCTATTGCTTTTCATCTGAAAGGAGAAGGTGGCTAAAAATTAAGCGAATTGTTCATTAAATAGCCACCCCTGCTTTGAGAAAAGGTTATTCTTTCTTCAGATTCTTTGATGCTGCGTTAACGATTCCTTTCCTTCCAGAGGCTTTGTGCATAAAAGGCAAGATCTTGGAGGAAAAACTGGAAAATAAACCTTCTCCCCCCCATCCTTTCCATGATGGCAATTTAAAAGATAACTGTTTTGAAGATAAAGTTGATTTGTGATAGAAAAAGACCCACTGTTTAAAATGGGGGTCTGCTCCTGTTCGCAGATGATTGACATGAAAAATGATCCAGCAGAAGGAGCGGCCAGATCGGCTGACGGGGACTTGCAACAATGACAAATAAAGCAGCAATCATAAGTCAAAGTGACTCCACTAAACTATTTCTGGGCTAGAACCATATTTTCTTTGTTTGTTTGGTTTTGTTTTTTTTTTTTTAAACTATTGGTGCTTTTAGACACAGCAGGAATGTAGGTCTTCTCACATGAAATTACATCCTAAAAAGAAAGAAAAAAAAAAAAAAAAAAAGAGAATCACCCAGCTCCTTGCTTCGCCCTTCCTCAGTCTGTTTGTAACGCTGAAATTTGGAATTGCGGGAGCGCAAGCTGTGTGGATTGTGTGGCATTTTTTTCTTCTATTACTGCTAATTCAATCAAGCTTACTTATCCTTATGAAAAAAGGAAAAGTTAGAGGAACAAAAAAAAAAAAGACTACAAAAATAAGGATATGCTTGGGATTACTATTTATTATAACTTGAATGCTGCCTTATTCATTCAGGAATACATAGATAGGAATTTGTTGGTCTAAGACTAAGTGCAATTTCTAGGCACATGAGAAATTTTCTGCTCCTCACCCCTAATACAAAGGCCAGCACCCACATAAAAAACAGGTTTGCGAAGTGAGATGCTGGTGAAATATAAGTGATGTATTAACTTATATCGATTTTTGCCAAGGGATGCTTTCATCCCCAGCTAATTACCAAAGTCTACACAAAGCAAAACGTCTATGATTCTATGATCTTACAGCTCCGGAGTGTCAACACCTACGATCTCATGGCAGACGTATAAAAATGACGCACAACTAAGTTCCTTGCCTTAAGAGAAAGAACATATGCCAGCTGTTTTTTCTTATTATTCTGCAGTGCTGCTCACCAACTATGAACATATTGTCCAAAAAAGAGGCAATAAGCGTAACCCAAAATGTCCAACACCCACCCCCACCCCACCCCCCGTTGCCAAATATGCATTTGGCAACACTCAGCGCAATTCTACAGCTACGCACCAGGGGCCTCTGGTAGCACTGAAATGCACTCCTAACAGGTATTAGGGATAATCTTTTAATCCTTACTCATATCAATAGTCACATCAATCTCGACTATAATACAGATATGAAAAAGGGCAGCCAGATAAAGCTCTTAATTATACAGTTAAGGCATTTGAAAGACAACAACCGAGAACCCCATTAATTATCATTCTGGTTCATCTACTCAGCTGCTCTCATCCTCAAAATATTTATATCCTATGTGCAAAAGCCATTACCTTACCCTACCAGACTAGGGCAGATGGAGAAGTAATGAGTAAAGGAGACAGGAAAGAGGTGAAAAAAATATACCAAAGAATTGAGGCTTGCCCGGGAGGCATTAATACTAATGGGCTGCACAAGGGACTCTGGCAAAGTCACTTCAAGAAGCATTTGGGTGCAGCACAGCACAGCACCCACACAATTACACACAAAATAACAGGCCTGCAGTGCACTGCCTGGGGAGCTGCTTACCTGGTTTGCTGACCCTTGCACTGCCCACATTCAGGTTGTGTTTGCTTTTTACTAATAAATATGTATTTAGCTGGCTTCACAACAGGTTTCAAAAGAAGCCTTGCCCATGGAATATCTTCATTTTAGGAGGTAAAAACTACCTTGGATTTTTCTTTCAGTTCCATATATAATTAATCCCCAGAAAATTTCCCCCAAAAATTAATTTTTGGGGCGAATAAAAAAGGGACTGGAGAATGACATTGTGTGGTGCTCAACCACTGCCCGTTAACTCATAACCAGCTGTCAGATTTGAGACCTCCAACACTCTGTTGCACTGGCGTAGCTTAGTGGTGGCCAATGTATAGGACATGTTTAGGCTCTCACAGACAGCGCGGGGAAGAGGCTCTCCTTTGCCAGTGCAGAACCTTCCAGTCTGCCTCAATGACAGCAGGAGAACAGCGAGTTGAAGCCAATATCAGGGCAAGCTCCTGGAGCATTGCCTTCTTTTTATCCACATCCTCTTCTGATGGAGTGTAGCTGGCTGCTGCTCCACATGAAGTTCTATTTAACTTCTGGGGACATCTGGAGAGCACATCTGTGTCAGAAGACATGTACAGCTGGGTGTCCACAGCATATTGAAGCAAGGGAGCCCCCAGAGGTCCCAAATAGATGTTGAAAAGCAGACCAGAAAGTCCAGTACTCATGAGGGTCCATATGCCAGAGCCGCAAGGGACAAGAGCAGCAGATGTTTCTCATGCTCCTCTGGGGTCTCCCAGTCCTTCTTTCTCTCTCTCCTTCCTCCCAAACTACTGACTCTGCTGGAGTGACAGGGGACTTACAGCTGCATGCTGTCCCGAAGTTTTGTGTATTGTGTACAGACAACTGATCTAACTTTTTTCTCCAAAGTCAGTTGATCATCTTGTTCTGGCCACCCTTTCCCCCAGCTCTTTGCTGCCAAGGGTGCTACCACATCTGGCACCGTGAGGACTATCCAGAAGATGGTAGTCATTCCTGAGCCAGTTGGCAACCCTCAACCCTTTCAGAAGAGCAGGATACGTTTACGATGGCTGTCCCAAGCTGTGAGCCCGGACACCACGTATGTACTTCTGTCTGGCTACTGATGAATTCTAGAAAGGTCTGAAAAATTAGAGCTTTGAAGTAAACCTGGAGTGTAATTCCGAGAGATGGTTGCAGAAATGATCAGCAAACAATTTTTTTATTTATTACTTCTTTTGATTTACAAAAATAAAATCATGGGAGCAAAACTCAGTAGAAGGAAGAGACAAATAAATCAATACAGCAGGTGGAGCTGAGAGGAAGATGATAATCACAGCTGTTGCTCCTTTGTGCTGCAAAGTAATTTTACAAACCAGAGAGAAACTCAAATGTAGAAATTCAACTCCAATTTTAGTCACCCTAAAATTTGTTCTCAGTTCCAGAAGTTATTTAAATTAATTCTACTGGATTTTTTTTTTTAGCCAAAAGTTTTATAAGCCATCCTCACTATGTTTTTTATTTCATAGATATTTCTTATTTTCACCCCACTGGATAAAGATGACAGCACAGGACTGAAAGCTCGCCTGAGACCATTAGTTTGAGCAAGAAGAGACCCTCCTCATCTGACAAGGTAACCTGAGGGGACAGACAGAGGAGAAGAAGAAGAGATGTGCGTGAACGTTAGGCAGGTCAACCAGCGCACCTAGCGGGGTATTGAAGGTATGGGTGTGTTAGCCAAGAGAAGCAGGAGAGACTGCTCTCCTTGGAGAATCAAGATCAAGGGGAGGGCTGTAAATCTCTTTTTCTGAACTGCAAATTTAGGCATACTTAGTAAGGACGGGCTTTGTAGGAGCACTCCCCCAGCAGCTGTTTCTCACAAGAATTATCATTTCTCCAGAAGGAACTATCGGGGTTCCTTGCATTTGCCTTGCAAACCTGAGAAGCTCCGGATACCACAATGTCTATCCTCAGCTGACCCAAGTTAGGCGGTTTCAGATCATTCACCCCATTCTGGTATCATTGGCCTTACTCATTCCGGCTCACCTGAAATACAGTTTACAGCGTACGATAGAGACCAAAAAGCTCAGCTTTCTCCCAACTTTGTTACTGTTCAACCTGGGTGCACGGTGCGATGAGCTGAGCCGCAGATGTCGCCGTACCACTGTTCAACCTGGGAGAGACGTGGAGGGGAAAGAGGAGCTACTGCAGCTGACAGACCAGGTTATTTATGGTGAGAGAGTCTAGAGGCAGCCTTGATTATGAAGAACTGCATCCAATTGAGTGCATTTTTCTGCAATTACAATCAATTAAAAAAAGAGGGTTCCTGTGCCTTAATAAAATGCTTTCCTTGTGCTGTCACATTCTAAGCAGTACAACCAAAATAAGAATGTTAACAGAATATATATAAAAACAAGAGTGAAAATAAAAGAGCAAAAATAAAAGAGCATTTTAATTCCTGCAAAATATAAGCAAAGTGAGGTACGTCAGGTTGAGAGCATGCTCTTCTCAGAGTTCCAGTACATGAACTCCAGGAACAGAGAAGAACAGGAAGAAATATCCATTTTGTGAATCTTCTGAAGTCACAGAGATTTAAGAAAGGCAGGACTCTGGCTCATATCATGCATGTACCAGCACAGAAAAAGGAATAACAGCATATTCAGGTGTATGAACTGGAATAATCCTTGGCAGGCACAAGAGGCAACCCTTCCCTCTCGCCCAGCATTAACTAGGAGTCAGCGTACAAGTCTCAGTCGATTGCAACACATTGTTTGATCCGCCTCAACTCTTTAAAATCAAAATGAAAAGGGTGGATGGCTGTAGGAGTAGAAAACATGACTTACAATGAGCGTTGGAAGTAATTGGAATGAACTAATATGGAATAGAGGAGACCTGAAGGAAGACAATAATAGTTGTCAGCTAAAGGAAGGAAATGCTATATCATGATGTGCTCCACAGCCATAGCTTATGTGTTTGCTTTGAAAAGTGTATTTTCCATATGATTACAATGATGTTTATTAAAAAAAAAAAACCCTAACATTTGGGAAGGAAAGGAGGAGGACACTGATTAGCTGTATCTCATTTTCTCCCAGATTTCTGGATTTAAAAAGCAGAAGCTGAATATAGCATGATGATGACACATTTCTTCCAAAATTATTTTGTAGTGGCTCATCTCACCTTAGGCGGGTAAGGGATAGGTTGTGTCACTTAATTGTATGTATGAAACATCACTCAAAAAGGCTGCAAAGACACAGTGAAAGCAAGAGGTCAAGAAGCAAAGGGAGTAAGCTGCAGGTGCCCAGAGCTGATTACAAGCCCTGCTCTGCTGACGGTACCCAAGAGGGACCTCTTCTGAGGGCAGTAAAACCTCACTAGCGTAAGCGTGGTGTCTCATGGGAGTCAGTCCTCTCACTCCATGTCATGTTTTGTTATCTATTAAATGATCTCCGTTTTTAGAGTTCATCTTAGGACTAAGAGTCCATATATTCACTATTAATGTGTCTCACGCACATCTTGGGCGCTTATCTTCACCCCCATACAAAGGTCCATTTTTAGTACATTTTTTGCCATTTTAAGGAATCATAGAAAAATACATGGTCATTAATCAGCTGCAGGTACACCTTCTGTCTGAGACAGCAAGACATACAACAAGCCTTCTTTGAGACGATCAATCCCATTTTATCACTGTAAAGTACTTCATTATTCCTACAGTTTCCAGAACTATTCTGTTTCATTGTACTTTTTCAAGCATTCTTTCAAGGAATAGATCTAACGCACACAAAACCTAGGTAAAGAGGACAGCTTAGTGCTAGGAGGTTTGGGGGCTTGGTTTTGTTGTTTAAAAACAAGATTGTGCAAATCCTGAAACAGATTTGCAAACCATCAGAAATCATGTTATTATCATCACTCCAGCTACATAAATATTTACTAGCTTTACACTTTCACTTATGAAAAACTGAAGCAACAAAGGAACCCCAAATGATCAGCCTTTTTATCCTCAAAAAGGGAAAAGTTAGGAAGTTACCTTGAACAAAACCACATCCTTGGGTGGGTCAGTCAAGCTCTTAAACTTTGGAAGAAAAGAAGCCCAGAGTGATATTTTCAAAACGCTTGCAAAGCAAAGGAAGGATCCTCTTTTATTGCTTTGAAATCAGCAGGATTTTAGTTACTAGCAGAAGTAAGGACAGCTATCAGGTTGAGAAGAGCATGAGAAATAGCTGGGATCTGCCCTCCCCTTTTGCTCTTCAAGAACAAATTCAGCTGCAGCAGGGAAGGGTTAATCTCCCTGCAGCCAGTGACCTGCCGGAGGGGTAACCAGGCTGCTCCCTGGCTTCCATCAGCCCTGTCGATACAGGAAAGCATGCGGGTTTGGGGAAAGGTTACCTGATTTTCTCTGCAGGTTCAAGGAAATAAGGAACACAGAAGATTTCTCAGCTCTGAAAGAAAAAAAAAAAAAACCCCAAAGAAACAAAGCATAAGAAAGCTGAACTTCCCTAAATATAAGAAGGTGATGGTGTCTGCTGTATTACAGCCAGGAGCTAAGGCTTAAGGGGCTGAACACCAGCTGATATTCATGTGATTTCCCTGATGCCTCTCCTGCCTGCAGCTGCAGAACGATGCCTGCATGAGGATCCCAGGGTTTCTCTCCTTACAGCTGCCTGTGCGACAGACATAAAGGCAGCTCCCGGGACACTTTCTGGTTATCTCCTGTCTAGTAAGGAACAGAGCATACTTGGGAAGTTCAATCACTTTCTATTCGCAGTAATCGTACAGCCTTTGCCAAAGGACATTGCCTCAGTCATTTGCACATGAGCACAAATCCGCTCATCTGCTCCCTCGAATGCATCAGCACTCGGCTCTGCGGCTTCAGCCGGATGATTGATGCAGCACAGCCCTCGCTTCCCTCCAGCGTGTTGTACTGGAGAAGGGAAAACGCAGGAATGGGGAGGAAATTCACCCATGGTCCAAGGTGGATCGTGTTTTTCTAACTGATTAGTATTTCTGTGCCATTGCATTTCTCATTAAAATCGCTTTCTTGCAGCTAGGTACAATTTGCACCATGTTTTCCACTTGTTTAAGCTTCAAGCTGTTGCTGAAAAAATTAATTTTGGCTGGGTTCATCTCTCCATCACAATCTTTTTGTCACAGTGGTTGATTAATTCTATGTCATTGTTTGCTCTTTTACAAGATTAATTGCAGGATGAGAGAATATATGACATTCTGGTGAGGGAATATATCAAGTCATTGTAATTCCACAATGCTGGAAAGCAACTTTTTTCCACCATCTAAATTCAGGCAACGAGCAAATAATGCAGTGAAACTGGTTTGGTCTGTTATTGGACAAATATCATTGCCTGAAGGAGAGACCTTCTTTAGTTGTTTGGTTAAGGTTTGCCACCATAGCACTCATTCCCTCCAGGGCCATTTTAGCAAAGCCCTTGAGGTCGGAAATGCGTCTCTGGAGCTCCTGAGGGAGCCGAGCCATTTTCACAGATAGACCAACCAACAAGGGACAGCTGTAGGGAAAGGTCTAGATTAAAACAAGTAATTCCTCTGAAATTTTGTGCTAACACCTAAACCAGCCAAGACCAATACATTTACCAAACTGCAACAAGGGAACAAAAGGAAGCACCATCAGTTTTCACATCAGTTCTTGTAACACCAGGTAGGTTCAGAAGAGCCCGGGCGATGCTCAGTGCAATGCACAGAGCCTGGGCTCTTACTCAAGGCTTGTACGTCCCGTGTTTCCCTCCCCTGCATTAAGTTTGCGGTTTAGGATTTTTACTCAAAGATGCGAGCCACTGAGAAATCACAGACTGGTCGCTCCGGAGCTGCCCCTTTCCTAGTGGGAAGCACGGTGGCAGAGGTTTTGCCCAGGAGAGGCTTGTCCCTTTCCAGGCCAGGCCAGCTGGCACCTCCCATTTAATGTCCTCAAGACACAACAGATGTATGTGAAGCAAGGACAAGGAGGGGGCTTTGGGACACCCTTTCTTTAGTCCGTAATGGCATAAGATAAACAGCACTTTATATTCAGTCAACCTTTCCTTGGCTTACTTTAGTACGCATTTATTTCCCACAGAGCTGTTTTGCAAAGCACGTTTTCAATGCTGTCCTGCCATTTGCAATACTGTATGATGCATTTATAGAATTCTTCTCTATACAAACTTTATTTATTCAACTTTTATTCCATTTATTCTGCCTACTGGTTGTTTGGAAGAAATACTATCCGCTAGTCAGACAACCAAATTGATATTTCTCTACTGGTTTTTCATTTAAGCTTGAACATAGTCTTTCTGTTCCTCACGTACCCCGTTGTATAGAGAACTAAAAAGTTTTCCGGCAATGTCTATGCTCTCCATGTGTGTAACACCGTAAAGGCTTTTTCCCTCCTGCATTGAAGCCAAGGACAATATTCTCTCTGATTTCTATAAGCGCAGGTTTAGGCACTGCATTTAGACAATTTTTGTATGAATTACTTTCATTACTAAAGCAAAATGAATTGCTTTGCATCATAATAAGTTTAGTCATCTAACCCAAGAAACCATAAGAGTGCATAAATGCAATAATATTGTCCATAATCTGTGGGGTTTGTACTATTTGAATGAAATCAATAAAAACAGGTAAGCTGAGAGTGAGTTTTCAGTGTGTAATAAAACTCTGTAAGAAGAAAAATGCTTTATATTTTACCTTTTTATTATTTTCCCCCATTCTCCTCTACTTTTTGTATGAACAAAGTGGGGTTTTCAGTATTATGGTGTTTAGTAGCCAGTGCTCATTTGACATCATTACACTGGATTTTCAGGATTTTTTTCTCATTCTCTTTTACAGGTTTTCTACTTGTGCTTCCCTTCCCCTTATTGCGAAGCAATTGAGCACATTCCATTCATGGAAATTCCTCTTCAAATTTTAACTTGGCTTCAGTGGGATCAGCATCGATACAGACAAACACAATACAAATTAACTCGCGTTGAGTATTGCCTACGTATGGGTCAGAGATGCATCAAAGTCCTGTTGACCTTTGTAGAGATGGGGCTCGGTGTGCAACACCAGGAGTAGTTGGGGTTTTGTAAGCAATCCCAGTGAGCCCAGTGGGGACCATTCATGTAGGAAAAGGTAATAAGGTGCCTCACTTAGCTGGCGTTAACTCTGTAACAGAAGTAACAAACAGCCCTGAAATGGCACCTACACCAAACAGTCTCAAGCTGCATGAATATGTGAATACAGCCTGAATGTCAACCTCCACTGGGCCACTGAAAACACCCCCACCTCTAAAAGGAGATTGATGAAGCTTTACTTCTATTAACTCTACTTTTGTCTGACTTTACCCACATTTTAAAAAAAAGAAAATTAATAGTGTATAGGAATGTTGTTTAATGGAGTATGTATATTTTTAGTCATCGAAAGCTGTGCTGCCTATTTTTTCCTGAAAAAAAAAAATACTGAAATGTTGGAAACGTACTAGTCTGTATAATAGTTATGGCTGACTATAAAATAAAAATCCACCTCTCCCCAAAGCAAGGATATAATAAAGCATTTAGAGTGTCTGTAAATTCCATTAACCTTCTCATGGAATGTTGCAGCAGTAAGGGAAATCTGCTGGGGTGACTGGATTCAACTACTGAGACAGGTTTTTGGGTGCTACTCATATTGGCCATATTTTAAGTCTTCCCGTAACGAATTCAGCTTGCAGAGAATTATTGCAGACAGCGTGGATGCATAACTGACCACCTGGAATGGCTGTGGCCAGAAAACAGGGGGGAATAAAAACCTATAAACAGACACTGTCACCTTAACAGCATACAATCGCTTCTTGATTTACGCATCGGTGTTGCTTTAGGAATAGGGAATACGCGCCCAAGACCAAATCCCAGCAGCCTCTCGTTTCTTCTGTTTACTGCTTTCAGTATTCAAACTTTTCCAGTGTGTCATGCCATCTCTTGTGAGGCCAATCTGCCTTCTAGAATTCAGCCCAGGGAGGAAAGTAAACCTGATTTGCCTTTTCCAGGTAAGAAACACACACGCTGTATGGGGAACTGCTGTACCCAATTGAGTGAAATCATTATTGACGTTAGAGCATCAAGCCCGTGATTTTGAAAGTCATCCAGTGACTTTGGGGACTGACTTTGTAATTTAGCAAGAACTACATGACTAAATGCTGTCAGAAAAATCCCATGAGTAACGTAGAAGATTTCAGTATAAAAATTGCAACTCAGTGAATTAGTCTGGGAAAAATCTCTGTGTCCCTTATATCCAGATAGCAATGGTGCAATCGTACCCTGTGCGGAAGAGGCAAAAGAAATACGCGGGATGTCGTAGGCTGTGAAGAATAAGCCCTTTGTAAAGCTGTTTTCCCACAAAAATATTCGATATATCCCTTCATTGTGATCACTCCAATGCCGCACTGCAACGTCCAAGGTGGTTGAGTAATTTCTACAATTCCTCTTCAGCCTCAGCTCCTCCAGCCTTCCTGCACCACATAGTAATGCAGTTGGGGTAGAATTTGCAATTTCTTGTCACAAGGGAAAACCAAAATGTCATCTGTGTTGTAGTCTGCAAGTAAGGAAAGGAATTAATGGGCCACAACATATAAAGAAAAATGCATACTTCATTTTTAAAACCTCACATTTTTCTCCTTCAATGAAAAGCTTTTCTTAAGCATTTACCAAGGCACTGGGATTTAAACGGGATTACTCAGATGCCTGAAGCTTACTATTTGTTTAAATACCTCATAGCATGAAGAAACTCAAGTTAATGCACAAGTTGCTCCCATGTTCTCAATGTACAGTTTTTCCTAGGCTGGGGCTCTTGGGTGTTGTATTGAACAATGTTAGAGAGCATTAGCAATTAGGTAGAATTGCATCCAGAAAGCCTATCTGGATGTATCAAGCAGTGTAGGATTCTACAGGGGTTTTTTTCCTCTCTGCCAGCCATAATGATCATTTAGCAAAAATGTACAAAAGCAAAGTATACATCAGTAAACCTGATGTGTAAATTAGAGGAGTCTCAAAACAATTTCCATTTTTATACACCTCTGAAGAAGTAGGACACTTCTATTAACTGCTGTCAGGTAGCACATAAATAACTGCAGATCCAATTGCCTGAATTTCTGGAACTTGTCAAAGAGCTTAACAGAAAGATTTATGAGAACTTCAAGCTTTAGATTTCAAATCCTTGGTGTCTGTCAAGCTGCAGTCTTAATGCTAAACTTCTCATCCACAAAACTGTCTGTAATTCAAAATGAGGCTATAAAGACTTAAGTATTTTATTTTGCATCTTAAATTCTATTCTCATGTTCTGTTCAGCATGCATTATTCCTGGGGAGCCCGTTGTGCTTTGAAGTAATCTTGCAGCTCATACCAGACCAAATTGTCTCACTTTTCCCTAATATGTTTTTTAATTTTTTTTTTTTTTTTTTTTTTTTTTTTTTTTAGCAGAATGGTGCTGCCATTTAATTATATTATTTAATGGCAATAATTGGGATAACTAGATTATTTTCCTTCTGAAAAGGGCTGTTAGGAGATTTTGGTTCCTCTATTGGTTTGCTTAACAGGGGATGCATTACCTGCTTTGGATTGCAGGACTGTGGTCCCATGCCAAGGGATGAGGGTGGTAGGGAACAGAGTTTGGTAAGAGACAGCAAATTCCTCTCCTTGCAGCTAACACCAGAATTACATAAACAACATAGAAACAGAATCATTTGGTTGCAAAAACCCTTTAGGATCATTAAGTCCAACCGTTCCCCTACCCCTGCCATCCCACCACTAAACCCCGTCCCTCAGCACCGCGTCTGCCCGGCTTTTAAATCCCCCCAGGGATGGGGACTCGACCCCTCCATGGGCAGCCCCTTCCAGTGCCTGACAACCCTACATGGATATGTTAACCTCCTTTGAAGAAGCCAGTACACACACACTTATACACACATATACTATATATACTGACGTTACAGTGAGCATCTTGCATATATGTAACCGAATTTAAGAAAAGGCAAAAGTCTAAGAAAGAAAATGCAGATCTGCAGAAACCGAACTCCTGCTCTGCGTGCCCACAACATTAGAAACCACTGCAGCATACATTTTCCCACATCCTATTATTCAGGAAATTGCCTCTCTGACTTACAGGGTTTTAATCATAGCCATTATTATTATTATTGGAAAAAGGCAGCATTGTTTACTTGCTAGAATGGAAAAGATTCCTGAGCTGAGTAATTCTCAAATACTCTGATTTCTGAGGAAGCCCAGAAGGAAAGACTTAAGAGGAAACCAAAAGAGGTCTGAAGCTTTTCTGGATAGATTTTGGGGTGTTAAGGCTTTTGTTGGTTGGCTCTGCACAAAAGTTGCATTCTTTCTAAATTTTGTGATCAAAACCAACATAATGTTACACCAAATTTATGTTAATAAATTTAATACAAAATTTCCATAGCTCAAAGTTCCTATCAGTTTTATTTGTGGGTAAGAAAATTTACAGGAAAAAAAATAAAGACCATTGTTTGTGCCTCTTCAGAATGTGTATCTTAAAAAAATTTTATTCCACAAAGTTTTATTTCAAGGGTATTCTATTAGAAAAAAATATATCTAAGTTTTTATGGAAACATTTTGAAAACTCAGCATCCAACATTCAAGGACGAAGCAAGAATTAAGGTTTCTGACCAATTCCTAGTGGTCATTTTTTGAAATTCTTTAATTTGGTAAATCAGACAATCTCTGGAAATGTTTCAAGCCATTTTATAGAGCTTCTCTCTTAAAAGGGAAGTATACCTTGAAAAAACTGGGTAAGATGGCATTTGCTAGGAATTTACAGAATACTGGAGTAACCACATTCCACACAAGGAACCCAAGGAATTCAGGCAATGGGCGCAGAAGTACCTCAACTAGCATTTACCAGGCAATTAAACTTCCTTGGCATATTTTTGGAGGTTGCACCTTGTCTATCATAGACTGTAAGTGAAATAAGATGATATGCAGCACACCAGAAAACATTTAAAGTTCTCCCAACAGCAAGTTTGCAGCTTCAGTAGGCTTCGCTGAGGTACCATGCAGTGACAGATTGCATAGCATAGCATTTCATCTTTTAGTTTTTTCTTCCCCCCCAAAAAAGTCACCCAGATTCCTCTGGAGGTTAACTTTTAAAGTCATCAGAAATTCTTAGCTCACAAAGAGGCATTTGTAAATGCCTAGAACAATCTTTGAAATGTTGTTAGGACTCAGCATAGCATCCCATCAAAATAATAATAAAAAAAAAAAAAAAAAAGGTGTGATCAATTGGAGGGTGAGATTTCCAGCCTGAACTTCAGTGCAAAGTTGCCATTGCTTAGCAGCAGTAATTTCACAGTGCTTTAGAGCTGTATTTGAAGTTCAACATTGATAAAGTGAAAACACAAAGGTTTAGTAAATTAACTTCCAACAATCGGCTTCAGCATACAAGAGCAATGAACATTACGGGAGGTAGAAAAGCCTCAGGGACCCCACAGCGTATTGTATATTTGGTTGGGTAAAAGCAGGAGAATAAGCTTTGTGTTACTGCCTGGAGTAACAGAACCTGGACAAGCCATTCTTCTACTGGTCAGAAAACTCTTTTCCCATCCTCACTGTAATTTTGAATTCAAGTTCTTTTATTCTTTATCTACCAAGTCTGCCAAGGTAGACTGAGCTTTCAAACTAGTGAGAGCTGAAAGGGTTAAAAGTAAGGAAAATGCTTGCTTTCCCGTTCCTAGTATCCGTTCAAGTTCTTATGGTGTCAGTCATGTAAAATAACTCAACCGAGTAAAATAATGGCTTGTCCTGTCAATGATGATTTTGGCACTAAATCAATAAATCACTTTTGGTTGCTCTTCACATGCATTGAACTCCAGCACAAATGAAACATCCTGTGGTTTTATTTGAGGTTTTTTTAAATGACCCTTTACAAACTCAACTCTAATTATAAATGAAGTTATCCTGCCTTTCCTTCTAAACCTACCAAAGCATACTTTGAAATATAGAAGTAAAGAAAGTCACTTTCAGAAACCGCACATTTGAATCACAAAGAAGCTGGCAAGCCATATGGAACCACTAATTTCTAACAACTTTTGAAGCTTCAAATCCATTTAAGGAAGTAGGAAAGGGAGAGGGAACATTGGCTCCATCCAAGTTCCAGCATGAAGGCAAGCTAAAATTCTCAAACCAAGGTTTAGAGGGTTTTAGCAGTTTTAATTATGGTGAATGGAAGCAGTGGGAAGCTTAACATATACCTGACTTCATATCAGCTACACAATTATCAGATTCTGGCTAATCTAAAAATATCTGCCATAGCTTGTTGACTCACAAGTAATAAACCCAAAAGAACGGGGAATAGGAAAAAAAAAATTAAGAAACACAGAAAAATGGAACTTAGCAAATTCTACAAGACACTGTAGGGGTTCTGGCCCTGTTACCCTCTCTCAGCCTGGGAATAGTGACCAAGGGCTGGCACCAAGAGCTACTCAGCATCAGTTAGGGGCAGCTGATCTGAAGCCACTTCACCTTGCGTTACAGTACCAGGATTTTCAGCCTCAGTGCCCAATGCAACAGAGTAAAAATGAAGGCTTACAGGTCCTCGCACCAAGGCTGTGCTATCATAACCCCAAAGATCTCTCGAATGCAGTTGTGCTGTAGAAAATGCTTCTGTTACTGAACTCTGCTCCTAAACTGCCTCCTAAATTTATATCTTCCCTTGCTCGTGAGGACATAGTGCAGGAAGGATGTGAAGGGAGGAGAGAAGGAAGTTAATTAAGTTGCTTGACTTTTAGGTTTTTGGTGTTTGTCGTTTGGTTTGTTTGCTTTTTTTTTTTTCTTGGACTTTGATCAAGATTTGCTGCTGTGGGAAACCCCATCCTGCTTTCTGGATAGCATCACTATTCTTAGGCTGTACTCTGAATTAAGAGACACCACCACGCAGGCATCCTGTTTACTCTTCAGCAATTTATTCTTTGTGCTTTTCTACAAAACGCTTCAGTCCCTTGCCTGCGTGTAACAACAGCGTTGAGGCATATTTGACAGGCTGCTTAGAGGAGTTTATATCCCGATATTTATCAGTAAGGGGTCAACAGCAGGGAAAGCTGTTGAACTTACTCTAAGCTTCTCCAAGGTGACCTACACCGTAACCTGCTCTACCCAGTCTCCAATTGCTCTGGATACCCCTACACCCTCCTTTTCTCCCTGGCTTTACTGGCTTGTACATGAGAGCAATGACACTGTTGCCCTCATCCTTTCTGCCCATCCTCTTTTTAATGGAAAACACCCACAGAAATACACAGAAAAAGTAATGTCTACTCATCTCCTGAAAGACTGGAGATGGACTCTGAGCACGGGACAAGGGAAATTGCATATCTACCCTCTTCCCATGGTTCTGGTTCTAAAATTTTAAGGGGTGGGGTTTATGTTTGGGGGTTTGTTTGTTTGTTTACCTATGAATGCCTTAAAAATAACCACGCACCTCTGGCATCTTTGAGGAAAGAGAAGAAAAGACAAGCCAGAGATAGAATATCGAGATTTCAAGTTTTGTAAATAACTTCAAAATACGCTCTCCATAATCTGTTTTAGAAATGCCAAAAATCCCTCTAAGTAGTTTACATGTACTAGTAAAATATATATTTATAGTGGCATCATCTTTTTTATTTGATGTCATGTATTTTTTGTTCAGAAGATGGCTTTTCCCTACAGCCATCATTTTCCCCATGAAAACAAAGTCTGCATTGATCCTCTCCCCAGTATGGGTTTTGAGAAGGAACTGGGCCCCCCTTCAGCTACAGCACTGTGAATGCAAACTCACTCCCACTTGCTTGGGCTGGAAGCAAAAGCCGTATTTCTGCATAGCCAAAATTTTGCTAAATAAAGTCTTACCATCCACAAATGAAGTATTACACCTCCCCTAAAGTTGAGGACAGCAATGCCTTTGCTTCTCTAGTCAAGTCCTCGCAGAGGACTTCAGAGCTTCCCCTGGGGAATCAAGTGCCTGTACTGGAGCACGAACCAACCATGCCTCCATAGCACATCAGACCGGCACTGGCAATACTTCTTATGGCTTCCTCTTTTGGAGGAAATTTTACAAAGAAACTATAAATTGTGGAAAAAATAATAGTGCTGGACTTCTGTGTCCTGGCCTTGTTATCCAAGATTTGTTTCTCCCCTGCCAACACCTGCAGGTAGCACTAATTAGCAGTCATGATTTAGTTTTCTTGGAAAAATAACTCAAACAGCTCTTTATCAAGACTTTTAAGATCAGGGTTTTTTTCCCCAAACCTTTTGCTTTTTCCTACCTGTATGTAATTATTCACATACTCAGATCAATTTATTGCCCTATGCATAAGCACATTCACTCTCATTTTTCTTTCCCTTAGGACCTTTACAACTCAGACTGCTCAAATCGCCCAATTGCAAATGCACTTTGATCACATGATGACTCAAGGAGACTCAAAGATTACTTCTGCAGGGGAAAGACAAGGCAAATTGATCAGTGCTGTCACTGCTGAGAAACAGCTCCTGAAGAAATAATTCTAAAACGCATTATCTTTAATGTAATCAAAGGAACATTTCATTTAATTTTAAAATGCCTTGCAATATTTGTTAGTGCTATCATTTCAGGGGGTTACGGGGACAAAAGTTAATCACGCTGACTAGACAAACACTAAATTGTTTAATTAAGGCTAGCCTACTTTGCGTAATATTTTTCTAACTCGGTGTACACATAGTTTATCTTTAAAATAGTAAGAGCATGAGTATAAATAAACTTTCAGGGTAGAGGTGCTGAAACTGAAGATGTAGGAGGGCTGGTAGTCTAGAAAACTAAAGAATAAAAAGACGTTTTTTCTTACCACCTCATGGCACATTTCAGATTGAAATGAGAAGTGACTGGGCATGCCCGTGGCATGGTTTTTCCAGAAGGCATGAAGTAGATCCTAATCCACCCATGGATTATCCAGGCAGCATGAGTGAAAATTTGGTCGATTGCTGAGACACTGCTCCCAGCGCCAGTGATTAGGAGGAGTCTGCAGCCTTCTGCCTACTCTCCTATTTTGGCTCTGCACTTCTGTAGGAAGGGGATGGAGCTGCAGCAGCGATGGAGTGGGAGAGGGTCTCCAGAGGCAAAGCCCTTCCCTCACCAAGTAGCAAGAGGAGCTGCTAACAGGGGGATCTGAAAGCCCCTAAACCCAGGCAATCTGCACCCGGACCTCACTCCAGCAGGATGGCAGATGTGGGTGGTGGTGCCGATGCACTGCCCATGCCAGAGGAAGCCCCAAGCATCCAAGCTGGTCCTTCCTCATGACTTTCCAATCTGTGGCAGTGATTCATTATCCTGCTGTTTTATCCACTCTGAGATGACAATAGCATTCACTTGTTAAAGAAAAAGAGGAGTTTGTGAACCAGTGGAAAGTGGACAGCTGAATTTAAATAGCTAAGAGAGAGAGAGCAGGAAAGAGAAGGGAAAAAGGGAAAGTATGTCTTGAAAAGTAAAGTTCTTGAAGTGGAATACAGTGGGTAACATTAATGTTATTTTTAGGGATCTTCCCATGGTTATTCCTTACGTAACAATACACAGGCATAAAGTAAAAGTTAAACATTTAAAACCTTTAAAAACCTTTAAAAGGGGAAGAGATGGAGTCTGAAATCTTCTGTACACTCTGGATATCATGGAACATTAGATGTGAATCAGGAGCAAAACAAAACCCTGGAGAAAAGATCAGCATAATTACAGATGAAAACCAGGACTGCACCAAAGGAAAGATGAACTGAACACCAGAGAGGCTGGGCTGGTGAAGTTGGGGCAACTGTCTGCAAAACGAGTGAGAGCATCTCCTCCCTGCCCATCCGTACGCTATGCGGTGCCCCAGAAGAAGCCTTTGCCTCTGTATTCTGTGCTTCAATGCCAGAACTTGGGGTCCCCCGTCCAGGTACAAACCCGGAGTAAGCACATGGGGCTTTGTGGGGAGGTTTTATATTTATAACTGTTATAAGTGAAAAAAAAATGTATTATATCAAAGTGGTGGTTTTCCCCCCAGATTTTTCAGATGTGCTCTTTTGTTCATGAAACTCTGCTTTCAATAATTTGTCCATGGCCCTCTGAGTCTGAGCTCTACAGCAAGAAAGTTTTGTTTAGAGCCAGGCTTTGCACTTTTCTGCTTTGTCTTCTGTGAAATCAGCCCTCCCTCAAGAACCAGCCTCAAACATGGGTAAACTTCAGTCAAAACATGCCAGTTAAATAAAGCAGTTATTCGCTAGCAGAACATTATCAAACCATCAACAAGACCCAGGATTTAGGTGACTTATATAAATACTTTCTGATGTTCATATCTTTGTACTCCTATGACAATAGTGTGTTTGAAAGCCTTCTCTTCAGTAACGCTGGCAGAGAAATAGTTACTTTTCCAAGCCATCAACCCTGGTTCCACCATTGCTCACCTTCACACCAGCCATCTTCTCACTCAAGCAGAAAAGTGAAAATGGAAGTAGCACTTCGAGACAAGAAAATGAGAAAACGCTCTGAACCCGGCAATTTGAATAAAAGCATTTCTGTGCAGCCTCGTGCTTTGTTGCGGAAAGAAGAAAGCGGAGACATTTGGTCTGCGTCTCAGTCACAGCTACAGCCGTGGCTGCAGCCCCAAGAGCTGCGCCCGGAGAAGGCGCTTGCTTCGGAAGAACCCGAGAGCAGGAAAGGTTTCATTTCAGGGTAAACCTCAAAATAAAGCTCAAGCAAAGTAAAGCAAACTGCAATTTGCATGGGAACACGTCAGGTGGAAATACAGTTTCTAAGGGTAAGTAAATACCACTGCGATGTTGAGCTCCCACCTCCTCTTTGCTCAGATTGTCCACCCTCAAAACACTTCACATTGCAGGATGTGTTTTCATGGCTAGGTAGAACGCTGGTGGTTACAGTACTTCATGAAAACACCGTTTAACCGGTTGTAACTCTACTGCTGAAAATGCAGAATTAGACTCTCACGTACGTGCAGTAAGAGTGCCCCAGCTATAGTCTGCTATTAAGAAATATTTAGTTCACACCCAAAATCTGTTAGACACACATGTTTTGGGGGTTTTTTCCAGATTCACCTGACTATAGCTCTAAAATTTTCTCAGAAGCTAAGCTTTAATGGAGCTCTTCTGTCAAACAGCAGTAACCAGGTTCAACCCGAACTGATTCTTGGGGTCACTGAGGTGGAAATGCATAGAACTGCTTTAACGTTCTAGAGCTTGATTATAGGATTGCAATTAGTCATGCCACCTACTCGACTTGCACTGTAATTCCCTTCCACCACAAACACTGTCTGTGTAATGAAAAAGGGATTAAATTTTCCTGTTGCAAATAGCTGCAGAATACTATGAGAAAATCGGGTTTGCAGAAAAAAATGAGGGCATGCTTACACTAATTTCCCTCCAAGATTTCATTAACTTCAGCAACAGCAGCTGCATTGGCAACCAAACTGTCACCTCCCCAGGACAGTTCCTCCAGATCAGACTCTGTACTTACAACTCAGCATCATGATCGTTTTGAGCATGAACTGATTTTAGGGGTCCTCTTCCTGGGATGGAAGGAAAACAAGAAGAACAAACACGCACATATGCTCTTTTAAACGCATTAAAGCATCTTAACTCTTGCAAAGATCTCTTTTTAATAACTTGTTATTGATGCTACAGAAAAAAAGTGGAAAAAAAATAGCAAGAATTTCATCCACTCTGTACTGGGTGCAGTCAGGGGCAAGTAAGAAGCTGCCAGCTTCCAGGATTTATTTGCAATAATCCTGGTTTCATACCACTAACCACCAAAAAAATAAAAAAAGACACTATCTGAAGTATATATTTCACGTATTTCCCACTCAAAGCAAGTACATTGCTGTTTGTTCAAAGTGCCACCTGATAAGTTAGGCTGCAAAGAGAACCAGGGAAAATCGTTTCCGGAGGCTGGTGATTTCCTGGTGAGCAGCAGCAAGCCGGCCACAGGGCACGGAAACGAGAAACGAGTCGAGGGCTTTGAGACAGAGGAAGGGAAGGAAGGGGCAACAAAACACATCCTTGGTGGGAGCAGAGCGTCAGCCAAAGTACTCTCATGCACCACTAAGACCTCGTCAGAGCGAAGCAAGGAGACCCCAAGGCCTATAAATCTCTGGCCACAACCCAATTGCTAACTCCCCCCAGCCCGGAGCAGCCCCTGCAGACGAGGCGAGCGGCACAAGTTCAGCTGACGCCTTGGCAATGGGGTCAAACAACCAGGGACAGGCTTCCACCGGGCGATTTCCCCTGCTGCTTGCGGAGAGCTTGCAGCCCACGCCACAGCCAGATTTAACGCCCACGTTAGCCGCTCGGGGCTCACCGCAGCAGTCCCAGCCCTGCTCCCCACCGCCGGCACCCCGGCTGTCGGTGCCCTCAGGTCCTTCTGAAGCAGAAGATGGATGGTAGCGGGGCAGGAACAGGCAAGCGAGCTCTGAGTTGTGACTAACAGCAGAGCTAATTTAGGTGTCTCTTGCACAGTGCTGCAAAAGCTCAGGAGAGAAGATGTGATGATTTACTTTTACTCAGAAGAACCTAGGGTGAGCTAGAGCTATAGAGGTCAGACTGGAGGAGCCTCAATAGAACTCTTCCCACACAAAGGTAGGTAATGGTAAAAAAAAAGTGTAGAAGACGACAGGACAAAGGAAACAGTGGAGAAAGGAGTTTAAGGAAGTCCCAGGCAAGTAAAATATTTCTTCAATACTGAATCACACACTGTTTGTTTTAGACTGCAGTCTCTTGGACTGCTGCTGAGCACCCCTGGCTATACCAGGTAGCAGAGCCTCTGAAAGTTCAGAACGTTGGCCCCTGGATGTATGCAGCATATAGAATAGAAAGTAAAGTGAAAAAAAGAGTGAGGAAGGCTTCCTTCAGATAGGCAAGTACTTCCCCATTTAACGTAACCGATAACCTTCCAAACAGCACCCGTCAAAGAACAGTTCTATCGCATACGAGTCCTGGAAGCAAGGGACTGCTGCTGCAGCACAGACCAGTCCCCTTTACACGGCATCGGTTACAGCTTGGGGTTAAAAGTAAATCAAATGCTAGGGCCATTTCCACTTGTTTCACACATTTTCTACCACAAGAGCATCAAGATCTTAAGGCGCTTAAAGTTTATTCCAGCTTTAATTTTCTTCACAAATTCTTCATCTGCGCAGCAAATTAAAGGAGCAGATGCATCCCTGGGAAGGTTTCCAGGCTGATTTTGAAGAAAGCGAGACATCCAATACTTCCTGGGCTGAGCTGGGGTTTCTGATCAACGTGGTACCACACACAGGATCACAGGAGAGCTTGGAGTAAATAACTGACGTGTAGAGTTGTATAAAATGGTTAGGATGCAGATGGTTTCTGTACCTCCCCATGGGCTCCTGCTGAAGATATAAACCGCTGATCCCTGTCTTTGATTATCACGCAGATCATCTTTATTCTTTGATGCAGCTGAATGCTCCGCTTTCCTATGTGGGTAACTTATGTTGATTTTCAAAGATTAGGGAAAGCCTTTAAAAAAAAAAAAGATATACATGTAAATGTTCCACAACTAATACTGTTAAACTAGTATGGTATCACCCAAAGTATTTTCTACAAAGACCAGGCTTTTATCTCTGCTTTATGGCATCCAAATAGCGAATCCTTGTACTTCATCTCTGCTTCCCGGGGCACTGCAACAAAGGAAAATATCAGCAGTTTGGCTCTTAGTGCAGGTCCAAAGCAACTGTCGCAGAGCATTTCAAGCACCAGGTTATTCATCTCTTCAGCTTATTGTATATGTTGGCTCCCACTAATTTTCATGGGGTTAATGAGCATAGAAAATGCATTTGAGAAAATTCAATTACAAAATTAAGCTGACCGCGGTAGGTCTGATGACGTAAAGTAAATTTAATCCTTTATGCAGAGGCAAACAAGAGTTTCAGGCGGGGATGTGGATTAATCTCAGAGGGGGTGTATGAAGGCTGACAGAGATGGCACATTTTTCCTGATATATCCCTGTGTAACTGCAGTTTTTTAGACCAAAGCTCCCCTGAATTAGGTATGTCAGGTAGAATCTACAGCCAGAGGCTTCAAATGCCACTCAGTGACTGTTTAACTAGACAAACAAGCATAAGCTTCAAATAAGAAGCCAAACAAACTGTGATTTCTCACACACACAGCAATATCTTACTTCAGTGGCCAATAGCCCTTTTCACAACACTTTATTGGAAAAACATATTTCTTGAGGAGATTGTTTTGGTTTTAATGATGTGGATAAAGCCTGGGAGGAACTTAAACCTGGGGTAATATAAGTTGTAATTCACTCATTTTCTTTCAGCTCCAGAATTCATTCTGGCTGAGAGATTGGCCAAGACAGCTTTCATTTCATGCTTATAACTTTATATTTCCCTTAGTATGGAGAAAAGCAACATTTTTTTGTTGCTCTTGTGGAAGTTACTATTCCTGTATTAAGATCCAAATTGCAAATGCAAAGAGAATGGTTTCATTTATAATAAAAGAAATGTAAAAACCCTTTTTCCTCTGAATTCTTATGTTTGAAATGAGTGTTCATTCCCTCAGAAGTACAGCTCATGATACAGTATAAAGTAATATTACTGAACTACATAGTGAGAACCTCCAGCAGAGCCCTAAAAGTCAGATCTTGCATCCCTTTCACAGAGCTGCTGAATTAAAAAAAAAAAGGGGGGGAGGGAGAGAAAATAAGGAAATGCTGCACTCCCATTAGGAAAAAGGAGAAGGGATTACCAGGCTCGCGTGCGCTAAACTCATACCCAGGAAATCTGTGTTCATACCCAGCGAAACTCTTTCGGTACTGGCTTTTGGGAACAGCTATCAGCCAATGCAGTCAAGGTGCAGAAGAAGAGTGAGCTCTCATACCTGCTCAGGAGCTGCACCTACAGAGACACACATCCCAGTCTAAAAAGAAATTTCAGTATCACAGGATTTCCCCATTCCGCTGGGGAACAAGAGCCTCAGCCACTGACAGTGCACGCAAGCAAGGTTTGTTCCAAAATCTGCATCACAGCTGGACATCAAGGCATTTGACGTTCTTGGGGTGAAAGAGGTCAGGATAAGGATGCAGACCCTGAAGCTCCAGTCTTCCATCTCTCTCTAACTTTGACCATCTCCAAAATGAGAAATGCCCAATTTTAATTCCCCCAAAACAGGTATAATTCTGTTATATATTTCAGTTTTGGCAATAAAAATCACAACTGTTTCTTGTTCTGTGTGGATAATTTCCTCCCAAACACTTGAAAGTTCACAAATTTGGAAAGTTTCCAAGACTAGATTTTACCAGGGAAATGCTGGCTACTACAGCCAGCACTGCATGAGCTGCCTATAATGCCTATTAGCGACGGCAACCTACTATGGAGAAAGAAATTAATAGACTGTGAGGCATTCTTATCACAGTTAATATTTCTGCAGTGATTAAAATGAAATTCCTGATGGAGGGAGGGGAAGGGCGATACAACATTAAAATAACTGCATGGACTCACTCTGTTAAAGCAACAACTAAGGTGGAGTAGAACACGAGAGACGCTGCCTTAACCTGTAGCTGAGAGGCTGGCTGCTCTGCTCCTCGTAAAAGGCTTTGAGTGTGTGGTTTCCTACCCAGCTGATGCCCTTAATTCAATGACTTAAAGGAAAGTCATTGAAGGAAAAGTCTCAGTACTGTTTGACTTCATTTTGTGATTTAAGTTAAGCTCTTTCTCCTGCAGCAGCCTCAAGGATGCAGCCTCATTGCAAATGTCTGTCCCTGTTAAGACCAGATGGAAAGGTCTGCCACCATTGCCCATCCCATGCAAAGTGAAGGAAATAACCAAGAAATACCATGGCCACAGGTTTATTACTTACTGAAACCAGTGGAAAGCAGCCTTTTGTCCCTGCATTTTATGTTTTCTTTTCAATTGTTAGGGGGACAACAATGATTTTCCTCCAAGTGGTGTTTTCCTGAAGGTTTTTCATTTTGGTTTGGATTTGTTGAGATTTGAGCTTCAAGATACCAAGTGCTCTCCCATGGAAGCTGTCACCCACCAGAAATCAACCCATGGGAAGGTGCCCATGGTTCATACAAAGCAGGGTCATTCCCACAAATACTTCCCCCCAGCTCCCCGTGAGCCAGAGCACCTCTTGCACTGTCACCCACAAAGAGCATCGAGCACTTGTCAGGTGGGGAAAAGTAAAACTGCTTCTGGAAAATGGTCTTTCGGCTTTGGAAACCACGGCTGGACACTCATAGCATATTTTAACATCTTAATAGACTTACAGTGTTTCCAAAAATAGTCCAGTAGCGTCCTGCAATGCACCAAGTCAAAGCCCAGCTACAGGAGCCCCGTTTGCTGTTTGCACGCTGAGCAACAAGCTAATGGTTCAGGAGATGCAGCGATGCTCTTCTCGGATCATCTCTGTGATTCTCTTTGCAGGTAATCTCTTCAGCAGAGACTATTTTCCTTCAGAGTAGCAATCTCACAGGAAAAAGTTGTATTTTCCTTTTAATTCTCTTGTACCTATTCATTTGCCAAAGTCTATATAAGCTCCGATTACCCTTCTCAAGCCATGGCTGGACAG
This sequence comes from Gorsachius magnificus, assembly GCA_034008185.1. NCBI lineage: Eukaryota > Metazoa > Chordata > Aves > Pelecaniformes > Ardeidae > Gorsachius > Gorsachius magnificus. The sequence continues at coordinate 19,800,275 of CM067093.1, forward strand.
AGGGCTCCGCAGACAGCACGAAAAAGCCGTGCAGAGGTACCGCCGCAATACATGTTTGGTGATACCTCTTGATCCAGAAACGTGTATTCAGAGCTGCATTTACAGGTCAGAGCCCATCACGTGCAGTTGTACTCAAATTTCCCCTTCATCCCTTGCATTTGTAGTCTGTACACAGCAAGTTTTGAGCTACCTGGGGACTTTTTCTAGTTGTCCAGTGGAACAAATCTAGACAGCAAGGAAAAGTTAAAACTTCAAAAAGTGTTGGGGTTTTGGTGGTTTGCTTTTTTGGTTATGGTTTTGGGGTTTTTTTGTGGTGGTTTTTTGGGTTTTTTTATGTTGTGTACAGGCCTGAGTCTGCATTACAGGTCTCAATCTGGGGAGGCTTAGAATGGTAGAATAAGAAGTGCTGCTTTTTCAGGGCAACTGAGAATAACTTCATTTTGAAGTGAGGGATATGGATACCAAAAGAAGCATTGAAAGGCATCATATGTCTGTTTGCAAAAGGAAAGGGTCTTTTTTCTCCAAGTGGGTTGAAAAGGCTGCATTTAACAATCCTCAAACTGAAAGCATTTTAAAACTTGAACCAATAAAAAAAAAAAAGAAAGAAAAAATACTTCAATAACACCAAAGCAAAAGCAGAACAAACGATTCAGCTTGTCTCCAAATCAAGTTTTTGGGGAGGAAGAAGCATCTTAGCTAAATGCAAACAAAACTGCCACAACAACAAAATAAGAACCTCAAGAAGTTTTTTTTTGTCTATCAAAACCAAGTAGTTTTTCCATTTTTACTTTCCTCTTGGATGCCATTTTTGATTTGGCATCTGAACTGACACATCTGTTTAGCCCTGGAGGGGAGGGAATATAAAGCGGGGATGGATGAGAAGCAGAAGGACACAGCACAGCCAAGAAATCCCGTCTCTTACTGCAGGGACACAAAATGATGCCAAGGGGGTACAAAACCCATCCACTAATAAATCCCTGCCTATCTTGTCAGCTCTAAAGCTCTTCCTAAAACATTATCCACTGCCATTGCCACACTACACTGCAGGACTAGGGATATTCAAGGGACTGTGAGTGTTAAATTAGAGTAAAATTACCGTATCCTCATGTAGCTCATTTTATGCATTATTTGGAAGAAAACTTAATGAAGAGCTTTCCATCCACGCAGAAGACCAGGTGGTACTTTTGGAAGTGCACTTCATTTCTGAGCTTGTGCACTAAGCCCCAACTAAAATTTCATCTCAGTTCCACTAATGATTTTTTTTTTTTTTCTTTTCCAGGATCAGAGATTTTACAAGATTAGCACTAAGCAGCTACACTTATCTTCATCTCAGCGGCATTACTGATGCCCTTCCAAGGCAATTCAAAACTATTTGTTCAGCATTAGTGAACCAGAAATCACGCACGCCTCACCCGCCCCTCCCAGAAGGGACCCTGGCTCAGGGGACGGTGCCGCACGCTACCCCCTCCCCTGCTGCGCCGGGGAGGTGCTGCCTTCCCCAGCTCCCAGCCATCTGCTCTCCCACTGCTCCAGCAGCAGTGGAAAATTCCTTTTTGTCTGAAAGGTGAATTGCATGCTAAATCTAGATGACAGGATCAGGAAACACCTTAAAACAAATTAGCAAGACAGCAAAGCAGAGCGAACAAGTTATAAATTGCATTAGCCATTCTAAGTGTTCCTCTGGCCTCGACTCTTGCTCTTTGCTTTTAATCTTACAGAAGAATAGTTACACGATGAGTTTCCTAATGCTTTTTCTGCTCCTTTCAGGAGCAGAATTTTTCAGAGCAGTGGATTTTAAGCAATGGTGTCTCCAACCAGATTCCATGGTGTGACCCATTCGAAACTCCAGTAGGACCCACAGTACTGAAATTAATTGCAGAGCTAAACCCAGGTTCAGTTACCAAACCCTGGGCAGCAATTTTTGCCAGAGACAGATATCAACTCCTTTGCAAACCTGGAGGAACAAAACCACAAGCAGACTGATTATTTGTAGCTCTCTTTCAAACATGCATGTCGTTTTGCTTCTATTTGCTCCAGTGCCGCCTCCTTTCCTGCCTTCCTCTAATTATTTTTCTTATTTAGCTTGCTGGGCACAAATATCCTTCCGATACAGTGTAACCACACCAAACCCCACCATGGATTCAATGATGTATTTAATACAACGTGATGACATGAAGACCAGAACTGCACTTACTGTCACCACTCAACACAGCTCATCAGCGCAACAGAAGGGCGATACATGAAATCCTTCATGAAAATTAAGTTCTTTTTAAGGTATAAACTCTTCTACATGAATTGAAAGCTGGTAACTCAATCTTTTACTGTCATCCTGAACACAAGATGAAAAATGAGATTTTGAGACTCTTCATATCCTGGGACCACAGAGGGACTCGTGATCTGCTCCTCCCTGACTTTAACTCAAGCATTACTGCCACAAGAACGCTGTTGAAAAGATTAAAAGACACTTCTTGTCGCTTGAGCTTAACTTGCACTTTGTCAGCAGCTATATAAAGGCATCAAGGACACTTTGTTCATGAAAAAAATAATCCCAAACTGCATCTAGCAGTGTATTTGAAATTATTTTCTGGTTTTCAGCCTGAAATGATATTTTCAACTAAACTTGAAAAGGATTTTGTCAGGGCTCTCCCTGATGTTCTCCCAGCCATAAAGTCTGAAAGACTCGAAGAGAAGGATCTTGGAAATCTGAGGAATATGGAAATGGTACTACATGGAAGACATTCTCCATCCATCTCTCATCAATGAGGTATCCATTTTCTATGCAAGTGGAAGCAAAAATAAAACAATTCTTATTCTGCATCTTTAATCTGCATTAAGATATGGTTCAATACAGCATAAATCTGGAGTTTCAGTGTTAAATCCCATACAAGATTTCAAGAAATTGATTTTCAATGGCTCCCACAGCCATATGCACAACGCAAACCTCTTAATGAATTACATCCTAGCACCTCTTAAACAAGAAAACGGATTTCAGAGCTGTAAATATCCTGGAAATGGCCATTACAAGACCAATAAAGCAATCATGTGCTCAGAAACAATCTCCTTCCTGACCCAGCTAACTTTGAAATACTGAAATTCCGTATCAAGGATTCCAATATTGTTCCATGGGACTGATTGCCGGAACTGCTTAACATTAGCAGTGAAATATGGAAATATGCCTTAGTCTACAGGAAAACTTCACATTAGGGTTATGCACCCTGTAAGTTAAAAATCCCGTATATTTTCATGCTTCAGTTGCTTTCACTGTGCTTTTTGTATAAATACAGCATTGAAATAAGCGCTAAGAGTTTATCCTCTGATTTTCACTATAGATCTATTTAATGAAACATAATGAAGCACGACTAATAGCACAGACACTTTCTTGTCAGGAGTTTCTTTTTGTACCTATGGCTTTCACAGCAACGGATGTTCCCCATTGCTCCAGAGCACTTATCCAAACCCTGCGGCCGTACCTCATTCTCTGACATTAGTCTTTTCACCTACTCAGTTGCTGCGGTGCTAAATATTGTATTCACTGAAGTATCGTCAGATAACTACCAAATCATACATGCAACACCACCACAGTAGGAAAATTGCTTCTAATTTTAGGCTAAAACCACTCATCACTGCATCTTTTAGGAAATATTAGTGGTCCATGTCTTTGTTCAGGCAAGTGCAGTCTGACAAAGATTGAGAAAATTATTAAAAATTCTCTGTTCCCCAGGCACCTTGAAAGAAATAAATGAGCAAGCAGAGGTCATTAGGTTCTTACCCGTCTTCAAAGCTGCACGTGGTGAAGAAGTCAGTCTGCAAGCCCAAATGGTCAAGGTGGAATAAATCACAAAGAAGAAATGCCAGGACAAGCTGAAACAGCCAGATATTTCAGCATCCAGCTGGTAAATAGAAGCAAGGGACATTCCTTAAACTTCTATGTTAAACTGATGTTGGGAAATTCTTACCTCTTGATTTGCTATCCAAATTGTCATGCTACACAGCTATAAATAGTGCCAGGGCTAATGAATAAGAGGCACGGCTAGCTGTATTTTTATCTTAATGATCATTTTTCCATTGGAAAAAACGTGAGCTCACATTGGAAATGAAGCGTATTACCAACATATCCCATTCAATGAATTTCTTTGACCTGCTCCTTCCCGCTCTGCAAGTACATATTTTACAGTTCCCACCCAATGTTCAAGTGCGTCTGGAATTATTGAAGTTCCACTCTGATAAAGCCATAAGCACTGCACAGACAGCTGTACTATGACTGGGGTTAAAATTCTAACAAATTATAGCACACCTGCTACAGATGAACCTTATATACATCCTGCATCATCGCTCTGAACTTGTGTCCATCCCAGTGTGGCTGAAAATGCATCATTGAGTGCCCTTGCATTTGAGTGGGGGGCTCATTTGTCTGCCCCTGTCGTCTTTGCTTTCTGGATAAGCGTCTCCTTCCCCAACATTAGGCAGGCTGAATGATAGCACACTGCAGCCTCTAAAGCTGTGTCTGCCATCTATAAATTATCTTCTGTCAAAAGCTTCGATTTAACTCAGTATGCTGATCGACAGACTAGGCCAAATTTTAAAAGGTAGATACAGAAGAAAAACTGCAATGTCTCCCTTAGTTGTTACACCTGGATTTCAAAGAGCATAAACACTTCCAAGTTTATTTCCTTTGATACGATGGTTAAAGGGACTTGCAATACAGTTTTTACTGTTGACAGTTCGTACTCAGTGCTAAAGGGCAGTGGTAAAGGTTTGGGTTTTTTTTCCTCTCAAATACACCTTTTACATGAAGACCAAACCAGCTCTACTTATGGTTGCTTTTAAAACCAACAGCAGCTCTCAAACCCTCATCCCTCCCTCAGTGTGCACCTTGCATTGCCTGGGAGCAGTGCTTGAGGATGAGGGCTGCAAGGGCACGAGGCTGCAGATGAGCACAAAGCAAAAAAAAAAAAGACAGCTTGTTCTTGCTCCAAAAGGCATCCAACCATTTCTGGTCCCGGTACAGAGCTATGCAGAGCTTGGCAGTAAACACAAGTAGAAACAGCTTAGAAGGACTTTGGAATAATCTTAAAGAAACCCTTATTTTACATTGACTATGAGATGGAAGAGGGAGCAAGTGTGAGGTTACAGAGAACAGCAGCAGTGCTCGTAGCTGTAAATAGGGGAAGACCTGATTAGTCAAAGCCAGACCACAAGGACCTTGGGAGAAAGAACTGCAAAATTACAGAAGGGAAGAAAAGGGAATTAGGGGTAGGAAGGCCAGTTCTTGGAGATGCGCTGAATATATTTGCTGATCTTGGAGTCCAAGAGAGTGTCCAGACTGGCCACAGCTGGGATAGGCAACCTGACCTTGGAGTGAGAGTTAGGCCATGTGCAGCCTGGTCAGAGGTGAAACTTTTGGTCTGGATGGGAGGAAGGGATCAAGGGACACCCTGCTAGCTCACAAGGAAGAGCAGACCACTAAAACAGAGTTCCCGGGCAGTTGCCACCAAGACCGCGTCTCTCTCGTGTCCTAAATGCGCAACACGGCACTGCCCAGCATTGCCCGCAAGAGGCATATTTGTTAGTAATTTGGCTTCTGTCTATCCGCAATGGCTAATGCAGCTGGGGCTGTTTACCCGGGCAATGAATTAGCCTCCTTATGGTATATTTGCCTTCCTCCTGTGAAAATTGCTTTGGAATCTAATGTTTAAAACAAGACCTCTCTTATTCAGAAACACCCACCCACCCAGCACACACTGAGTTTGCCAACAATTAACCAGTCAATCTGGCTGTAAAATAATTAAATATGTTTTAAAGGAAAAAAATTATTTCTGTTTAAATGGAAAAATTACAGACTAAACAGCATGATTTTCTACCATGTACCGTACACGTTTCTTTGAAGACAACATGACCTGTACCTTGTGAGGTTCAACTGTATGAAAGTCGCAGTTAAGGCTTAACAGCAAAGAGCCTGTTCCCACAGTCGCTCTTGCCCAGCTCAAAGAAATGTTCCTTTCAGAAGTGCTTTGCAAGGTTGAACCACCTCATGCTTCCATGGATAGCAACCTGAAACATGGGAGCTTTCAAATGTAATGGACCTGTTGCTTTTTGGTTCTGCCCATTCAGATTTGTGTAGGTTTCCCAAATACATAACCGTAAGAACTTAATCAGATTAGATTCCCTCTCAGTCATCAACCATCACACCCGACGGGCAAAGGCATTTCCCTAAATACATTCTGCACTACAGGTTTTATCTTCAACACAGCCAGAGAGAAAGCAGCTTATGGATCCGTATCAAATCCCAGGAAGTCTCACCCCACAGGGTGGTGTTTGCAGAACACATAGCACTGTAAACTTGTTACCATGGCTGCTCTCTTTTGGATTGTTCTTACATGTACTTTCCTCAACTTGTTTTTTGACATTTGCACTTCTTGAATCTATGCCTGAATAAATCTCCATGCCCTTTCCAGTTGCTCTTACCAAACACCTTCCTGCAAAACTGCAGAGAGAGCCTGAAAGTCTTGAAAGAGTTCCAAACCCAGCATTTTGAGAATACCAAAGGTCGTCTTCTGGAAAAAAGAAAAAAAAAAAAAAAAAAAACACAAACCCGAACCCACAGTTGCAGTATGCTTGCAACTCTGTGCTGTAGATATCCCTGGGATGAAGGACTTGGTCCCTCAAGGTGCTTCATTTAGCACTTCATATCCCCAGGCTCAGTAGATGAACAGTCACAGAGAATCAGTCTCACTTTTCCCCCAGCCCTACGGTCATGCTTAGGAGTTGGGGTGGATTGCAATGAGATTGCAAGAGCATTATGTGATTCAGCAGCATCAGCTTAAATTATTGTTTAAAAAAAAAGCATCCAACAGCCATTTTTAGCAGTTCTCATATTTAGGATGGCAAAAAGTCATCCCAATATTTCCAGCATACAAAGTGCATCATTCTACAGCTTGGACACCTCAGAATTGCTTCAATTAAAATTAATTTCTACGTTTACTACAATTCCTGAATTACTGATAACTGTTACTTGGAGAATTTGTTAGAACTCCAAAAGCATATGGGCACAAGTGTGCAAGACAGAGTACGTCTACAACATTGCCAAGCAGAATTCTGCCTGGTACAGCACATCTTATTTTTGAAGATTGAAATGTTCTGCTCCAAGAGAAGAACAGAGTCAGTTCCAAAGCGTAGGGTAACATCACATCAGAAATTAATGATCTGTAATATCATACCATGGATGCTTCATTTCTCTTCTTTCTCCCCCCACATGATATTTATCTGGTTAAAAAGAAAAATGATAGAAGAATAAATGCAAGCTGAGCAGAGAGCTATATGTTTTGACAAACTGTCGTGACCTTTCCCACTGAGATTTGCATATAAATGTTCCCAAGACTTTTTATTCAATTGAGAAAATGAATTAGCGTTTTGAAGGTAAATATAATCTTTCTGGAAAGATGACCCCAAAGAAAGCAAAAAACCACCTTTAAAATTATATAATCAAAATGACATTTGGATGCAATTTTCATTTATATTGTTTACAGGCAACATAAGCAACAAGACAAAAGATGTAAATCCAGGGTACAGCAAAGGTCTTCCTTAGGGTACCCTGAATTCTGAGCAAAGCCCATCCTATAAGCAAGCAAATATCACACAAATGAGAGAAATGGTGGAAAAGATGTGAGGCAAAGGGTGTTGGGCCCCAATTTTATCTATTATTCGGGAAGCTTAAATGCTTTGGATAAGTCAGACAGCGTTTTGTAACATTTGCTCTGTAACATTTTTTGCTTCAACTCCTTGGGTTTTCCCGAATTTATGTTACGTTTGAGCTATTTAAATCATTTAAACCTCAATCTGCTGTAAAAGATTTTCTGTCATTGCTATAACCCTTTTCTTTTAACATGACACCCTGAACCAGCAGAGCTGGATGTTCGGGTTGGAGTAGTAAATATTTAGCCAAATCAGTAAAAAGGGAGAATTACAACTTGGGTCACGATGCACCACGGGGTTGGCTAAAGGCAAAGCAAGTGGTCCAGAGCTGCACAGCGATCCCACCGTAGGCTCTAATCCAGGCTTCCGGCGTGGAGGCTCCATCAGTCAACCAAGTTATCCTGGGTCAGTGGAGCTGCGGTAACCGCGTGCAGCTTCTAACAAACCCACTCAGGAGTCTCATTTACAGCATCCAAGTCTTTCCCAAACACTGCTGGAGTCATTCATACCACAAAGCATTTGCTTTACATGAGTGCCAGCTTCCCAGTACCCCCCCAAAACCATCCTGCAGCCATAAAAGCACTTTCTGCTAGGTGACAGTGCCTGAAAGCATATTGTTTTCATTCTCTGAGGAAGAAAAAGGCACCTTTGGTCTAACGGGTTCATGGCTGTTGCAAACCAGAGCAATCCCACTGAAGCCAGAGGAGATGCATGACCTCGTGCTACCTCTACTGGTGCCGAGGTACCCAAGGGATCCTACACTGAGTGCTGCCCCACGGCTGAAGCATTCTCTGGGGCTTTTTTGGAAAAGACAATGTTCCTGTTCAATTCCCACCTTCCTCGTGCCAGAAGAGATTAAAAATTTCTCAGCTAGGTGCAAAATACACTGATCTGCTTCAAGTTGATGCCAGTTCCGTGCTACCAACAGCAGTGCAAGGTGTGTGGGAAGGAGAAAGCTCGAGCGGAGAAATGAGCAACTTTCCTATTGATTTCATGAATCTCACAATACTTATCAAATAGATTGCTCATCACTTTGCTTTTCCTTGAAAACCCCAATCCTTCTAAAGTTCCCCAATCTCAATTTATTTGTGTCCTGATTTCTTTCCTCAAGTTCTGGGAAAAGAAACCTGCAGTTTGATGAATTTCAGCTCAAGTTGCAGATTCTCAAGAGCTTTGACAGTCAAGTGCATGAATTCTCAATGCCTTGATTTCCTCTCTCTTTGATGCCAATAGGAGGCAAAATCCTTAACAGGTCTAAGTAGTGATAACCGCTTGATTTCTGAAGAGCATACCCCACTAACGTGCCCATCTCGCAGGCAGCGCAGTGAAACTCGATTATCATCTGTGCGCACTGCCTGAGGAACACTGGGTGCAAGCGCTTTTGATCAAAAATGTAGTCAGAGCATGATTTTCAAAATACTCAGCTCCCACTGAAATCCAAACTCTACCCACTAGCTTTAAAGAAAACAGATTTAGGCCAGCACTGAACACTTTTGAAAATCCAAATCTGAAGTAGAATAACTCTGTGTGGGCACCGCTTCCTAACTGAAAGAGACGGAGGCAAATCAGGTCTGACTAAATGTAGGACTACCGGAATTCACCTAAAACCATGCTTGAACCTTTGCTCAGCTTTGAACAATTTGTTTCCAATAATTTGCCATTTTTCCTTGCCTCCCAAATGTTAAGTGCCGGTAGCAGCCGGGAGCTGGACTGTCACAAGTGTTGTTTCCATGGCATTTCCAGTCTGACTGGAAGCCAGAAACATTAAAAAGCTCATGAGACAGCTTGTTTTCAAGAGCTCTCAAGAAAATTTTGGCTGGTCCAGGATGTTTTGATGACTTCAGAACAGTATCCAAACTGGGGCATCTCTCATAACCAAGCTAAGCCCAGACCCTGGAGAAGTTTGCCTGCAACAAGACATGATTTGGGGAAGGCAGGGGTAGGCAAATATTTTCTAAGGTTTACTAGAAGCATTTAAAGGTAGACAGAGCAGACAGACTAAAAAGAAAGAGATGTCCAGAAATGTACAATCAGCCCATGGTTTTCCAGCTTTACTAAAATCCAGCTCTCCTGCCACACAAGAGCATTCATTTGGGTGAAATGAATTTTGGTAGGGTTTGACGAGGGGGAACTGTGCGCTGGGATCTCTGCTCTGGGCAGGGGAGGTTTCTATGTGCAAGAGAAGAGCAGTTGCTGTTTTCCCCATTTTATCCCAGGTAAACGTGGGGTCTAAGTCCCTGACAAGATGCCAGTACAATTGGCAGTGGCATAGGCTTTTCCTCCCGTATGCTAGCGAGAGCAAAGCTGAAGATCCAGAGTCAGCCTTTGCATCTGTAATGCACATTTTCATCCCTGTGACAGCCCCTTTCCTTCAGGAAGTTGCATGTTAGCTTGTTAGCAAGTTTTCTTTGGGTGCCAAATCAAAACCATGAGAAAATAATAATTCGTTCCTGCTGAATACTTGTAGCTGAGGTGCCAAGTTAAGAGAAATTTGTGGTGGTGATAGGTTGTAGCTTGAACAGTCAGGTAAGGAATGAATATTCCTGGAGTTGTCATGATGTTGGAGGAGCCCATAACCTGAGAGAGATGAGGTTACAGAAAACTTAATGCTCACCCTAACTCGGTTCTTGTGAAGCCGTGCACACATTTTGCTCTGAGCAATTCAGAGCCCCGGCTGCCTCTCTGTTAGCCAGAGGCAAACACGGAGACCTGCTCGTTTTGCACCCCCTCCTGCTGCGCACACCCCCGCTCTGCCTACACCTCCTGACCAGGCTTTCCCTACCCCTTCATCATTTAAAAGGCTTGCTGCAATCCAGTGCCAATACTGCTAGAAATATCCCAAAATGCAGTAACGCGTTCGGCGGAGAGCGTACGAATATCCCTTCTGGCCGCCGGGGTTTGTGCCGGCTGCCAGGGCTGGTCGCTCAGCAGAGGCACTTGGGCTCTGACACAACAGATCCACCGCAGCTGCTCTCTTCAGAAAGGGAAAATTTCAAGACTCTGCTCAGCACCTATTCCTGCACAGCCGAATTTGCCTTTGAGGGATCAGAGTTTCTGATTTAGCTCTCCGCCATGGTGCGGGCAGTGAGCGTGTCTGGAGAGCCTATCCACCGCCTCCCCCCCGGAGACCCTGACCCTCACCACCGCCTCCCCCCCGGAGACCCTGACCCTCACCACCTCCTCCCCCCCGGAGACCCTGACCCTCACCACCGCCTCCCCCCCGGAGACCCTGACCCTAAGCACCGCCTCCCCCCCGGAGACCCTGACCCTCACCACCGCCTCCCCCCCGGAGACCCTGACCCTCACCACCGCCTCCCCCCCGGAGACCCTGACCCTCACCACCGCCTCCCCCGCCCCTGGAGACCCTGACCCTAAGCACCGCCTCCCCCCCCCGAGAGACCCTGACCCTAAGCACCGCCTCCCCCTGCCCTGGAGACCCTGACCCTAACCACCACCTCCCCCCCAGAGACCCTGACCCTAACCACCGCCTCCCCCCCCCCCGGGAGACCCTGACCCTACCCCCCGACTCCCCCCCCCCGGGAGACCCTGACCTACCCCCCACCTCCCCCCCCCCCCCCCCCCCCAGAGACCCTGACCACCGCCTTTAGGGCTTCCCCCGTTTCACAACTCAGCCAAGCAAGAGCCATGAGACGTCAGGGACCAGCACACGTGCCCGACATGGACATTCTGTTCCCTCGGCATGGTTAGACATACACAACCCTCTTTTCAGCAGCACCTCCTGACAACCAAGGTCCATCGAAATGGTCAGAGGGCCACTGCTGGAGAGTGGCTACCAACAGCTTTATACTACGCCCATCCTACCACCTGGCTCAGGGGCTGCAGAGAGCTGGCAGGGTAAAAAAAAAAAAAGTCCCAAACAGATAAAAACTGAATGCATTCATCTGCCCTCCTCTCCACAAAGTACTGACTTCATCATTTTCTGTAAATCAAAGAGAAGATGAAAGCTAAGTGTGATTCCAGCTTCTCAGAGTAGATGTAACAAACTATTTCCTGGCTCCAGATCTCAATCAACCACCATGCAAGAGAATACATCTGCATGTTTGTATTTTTTATTCGATCAATGTCAAGATTGCTTCCATTTTTTTATTTCAAAAGAGAAACTAAGAAAACATATTTTTAAAGTTCACTGCAAAGAGTAGATTCGGCTACAAAATCAAACTCCCCGTCGATGGCACTATTTGGGGTCACTGCAGCAAATTCAGGGTGTCAACTGGTTTAGTCACTTCTTTAGAAATCAGGCACAGTACATTACCAGATCTTTAGTTTTATTAGCTGCACCACAGATCCCAGAGAGACCTCAGCTCAGTTTGTTTTTCTTTCTGCTGCATATAATGCCCCTGGCTTCTGCAGTATGTGCTGCTTCATTCTGCATTTGAATTTCTTATTTCGAGTTCAGAAACGTGGCTCTCTTTCCTGAATGGACTTCAAAGCTCATAAACCAGGCCAAGCCTTTCATATAAATATATTGATTTTTAAGAACACAGGTAGTTAGGAAGAACAGTTTGGCTTTAGAGCAATATTCCTTGCTAATGTCTCATGATCTGAGCAGCGAGATTAATTTTGCTGAATCTAATATGTGGTTACTCATCACAAGACAGAGCTGCAAATTTCACGCAGCAGGATGCCTTTGTCAAAGCAATCCGCTGCTGCAAAAGCCGCTTCTGCGGGAGCTCCACGGGGCTCTGAGTACTTTGACATTTCAATCAAGTCCTCTCAGTTCACAACGGGTTTTCGGCTCTCCACGCCAAGGAGGTTAGCTCTGGAATTGCACAGGGAGAGCGGTCGCCCCTGCTCCGCCAGCTCCCCCAGGCTGCTGCCGTTCTCAATTCCCTAGCCATGGGGAACATTAAGGGGATCGGTGCAGAACCACAGACAGCTTGGAAGATATTTCAAGGGAACAATTTGACATTTTGCCTGAGCCTACTTGCTTTTCTTCAAGTATAAAATTATAGACACGGTCTGTGTTCAATGCTTAGTAATCCGGGTGTGAGAATTACCAAGAAAACGTAAACATGAAATCTAGCCAATTCCTCTGTTCCGTACAGAGGAACATTCCCATTTACTCTTTTTCTTTTTTTCTCCTCCTGTTATTAAGTCTGAACTGGATTATTTAACTACATGTTTCTTAATTTTAGTTAAATATGTAGTTAATGCTATGGCAAACCACAAAGTCTGGCTGCCACCATTTCCTGCACCAAAAAAAAGCCCCCAAAAATCCTCTGCAAGATCCATCTAACTGAGTCTCCTTTTTCTTGTCCCTGCAGATCAGAGGGGTTTCTAGTTCACCTCTTTGACTTTGAAAACTACAATCTGGTTAAAGCAGGGTAAGAAATTAGCATCTAATTGCCAGGGGCAGAAGTCTGTGACTTGCTATAGAGCTATACTCTTAGAAATAAGCTATTGTCAGAAAATGAGACAAGCAACGGTGATTAAATTTAGCACTGAAAACTTAAATTTTGCTTTTGATTTTTAGATACAGAAGGAACTATAATGGTTATTTTTACAAGGAAAGGAGAAAGCCCTTTAATCTCATGGATACATGCAAACCTGCAGCAGAAATAAGGCTAGGAATACAGATCAATACCTGAAAAATATGTTCTAACAGGTTTCTTTCAGAGAGGAGAGATTATTGGAAGCGACAGGGAGATGTTTCAATAACTTATTTTGACAGAAAATGTGGAGAACATGTCATGAAGAGCAAAGGATCCATACCTTTACTCATCAAGACAGCCTGTACCATTGTGCTGTGTGGTTTTTAACACAGAGAACACTTGAGCCAAATATCGCAAAGCCAAACATCATACTGTCAGGGGAAATAAAATTAGCTTTCATTTTTTGAAGATTTTTTTAAAAATATCTTGCCACAGAAAGGATGAAGGTTCCACCAGACCTGAGATTTTATTGTAATCACTGGAGAAGTTTTTCTGCAAGAGGGCAATATGGCAACAGTAGCATGGATTCAGATGGAGAAAATCCAAATGAAACTTGACCAGGAACAAGGAAATGGAGATGAATCTGATCATTTTACAAGAAATGGCTCACTACAAACATAATTTCTGAACACTCAACTTGTTTATCAGAGCAAATTACTCCACGGATGGCAATAGGTATTTCCTTATTCAAAGATGATAAGAATTTGTGAGGCATAGTAATTAAACAGTGACCATCACGAATTAATCTAATCATCAGGTTGTGTAGCAGAACAACAACACGTGGAGTTCCTACCCAATGGGTGAAGGATGATACTCACTGTTTACAACATGAGTGGTAAGAACACTGCAGAAGTCAGAGGGTTTTATGTGTATTAAGTATGATGCTTCATGTGAAGTCACAGTTTATAACCTAAGACTGACAATCGTATAATGTTAGGTCCTTTGGAGTCTTCCAGCAGTGTCTTCTCTTTATTTGTTATTGCTTCTTAATGCACAGTTTTACAACAACTAAGCACAGACAGACAGGTAATAAAGCAGATTCGCTTGGTCATATAGCTTTTTTGATTTTCAGCATTGATTATTCAGTGATATCCTTAGCGAGCACCTTTTTCCCCCCTCTGAAACCATCAGGCAACTCACTCCGTTAAACATAATTTGGCTCCAGTTATTCAATTAGTGTCTGCACATATGCAAAGATTAGAACTTCAGACTAATCCACTTCAGACTAATCCACTTTACTGTAAGATTTCCCTATTTTCATCCATCACTTGAGTAAAACAAGAATCCTTACATATCCCACCTCTTCTAAGTAAAACAAATGCATTTGAAAGAGAAAAAGAAAATTAATTCCATTCCTGGAACTCAGTCATCATTCACATTTAACGATAAACAACATTAGACCAAACAACACTGTTCTTCAAACTCCACAGATTGCCCTGCAATATTCTTATTGCCCTTCAGACACAGGCCAAATCCTTCTATAACGCCCCAAAGCAAAGGCTGACAGGGCAGGTCATTACCTGAGAAAGCACGACCTGACCGCAGCTCCTCGCTCGGTGGCTCCGCAGGGAAGGGGTCTGCAGAGAACACGGAGCAGGCACAACCTTGACCCCCATCTCCACCAACTGGGGATCTTAGAAGGTCAAAGCTCATCAAGACTTGGTTCATCAAGGCTACCAATCACCACACACCTTACAGGGGCAGGTGATTCAGGTTTGCATTTTGAGATCGTTTGCTAAGAATAGGTTTCATGGCTGAAACACACGTCTGCTTGAAACCTTAAAATGCAAGAGCTCACCCCAAAAGCCAGGGGTCTTTTGCCAGGTCCTTGAAGAGAAGCAGTGTTGAATTTAGGGGTAACCCTTTTGTTAAAAGGAAATTAACTGAAATCATATACAAAAAATGGATGCTGAAAGTTTTTGCTTTTAAGTTACTGATAAGAAACTCTCTCTTTCTGATTGTGAAAGTCCATTTCTGAGTGAGTAATTCTGTTCTGGTTATTTCCATGGGACCCAAGTATTAATAATTCTGGAGCATAGCTTTTATACCGTGAGATAGATAAAGCTTGTCTATATAAATTACGTAAGGAGAGCTATAGTAAAGTTAGATTGAGAAAACAAATGCAAGGCGGAGAGAATGAGCTGCTGGTGCAAAGCCTCCGAGCAGCCTTCGCTTCCTTTTAATTTTCCATGGGTACAATAGTGGTGCCTGTTCTTCCCTCTGCTTTCCACTCCCACTATTTTGTATTCTGCACAACAATGTGACCGTTTTTATCTTCACGATGCTTCAAAACAGCTGAAGTCATGGAAAGTAAAGACCAAAAGGGAATGTTCCTGAATATGGGAACATGAGATCATTTCAAAAGAAAGAAATAGGGTATTTTTTCTCCTGCCCTCTGACCATTGCATGTTCTTGACTGCCAGCATTGGGATGAGGCTTCTGAATGGAAAATTCCCAGTGCATATGACGATCCATTTCTCCTCTCTTTCCCTTGTTTGTCGAAGCCCTGAGCGTGTTGCACTGTTATCTCTCTTATTTAAGATCTAGGATGGCCTTAAGTAAGACAGATAGTCTGTTTTCCACACTGTGGCATGCATCTGCTTGTGAATAATGAGAATCACAGACAGACTGATTAATAGTAATTTTATAAGGTGGGGGGAAGCTAGAAACGAGGACATTGTGTGGAATATTTATTAATGAAGTACAGTCAGCACCACACAATGAGTAAGGACTTGGGGGGGGGGGGGGGAGAAAAGGAGGGAGATAAAGGGAAAACTGTGCCCAGAAGCTCCAGAGAGCATGGGAAGTAGGTGGCCAAGCAGGAGAATATGAAAGGAGGAAAAGCATGAATGAAAGGCGGTGAGAAGTGAACAAGAGATTCACATCAACTTAATTCGTGAGCACGAGGGGCCTCTGATGAATTCTCTAATGCAGGTAAAGAACAGAGACGATCAGGGTAGTGCCTCGCTGGCGAAACAGCAGCGTATATTTAACGGGGCAATCTTTACCCTCAGCTGAACCGATGAGCACCCAGCCTGTCTTTGTCAGCAGAGCTGTAGTCCGAGTCTCATTCAGGCACTTAAACCTGCCATTCAAACGCTAAATCGCAGTTCCCAGATTAAAGATCTGCCAAAGTGAGCACCCACTGGGATTTCCCCGCTATTGGTATCAGCGCCTAACACCGACTTCCAAAAGCCCTGGAATGGATTGCCCCAAGTCCCAGACAGATCAGGGAGGAGCTCCACTATCCCTAGCTGGGAAGCATACATTTGCAGTTCACCAGCAGTAATCTTTTCTACCAATTCAGCCATTCCCGACAGATAAAATGCACAAGTTTGCAAGATTAAAAATCACTTCCAGGACAGACAGGTTTGCATCTGTTGGCACGGTTTTTCCCTGTTTAGGGCCCAGAGCACACAGTAGTTCACCTCTACTGCCAAATGCCTGGCACGGACGTGCTTTAGCCATTCACAAATATTTTCTAAAATTCTCAGCAAACCAAAGGAAAAACCTTAGAAAAGCAAAAACCCCACCAATTTTATCATGCATACGTTAAAGCTGAAAGCACATTTTGAAAGTCAAACGTGGAGAGCAAGAAAAGGAACAAACCACCCCCACACAAACCAACCTGTGACCTGTAGGGGTCATATGGTGGTCCCCAGCAAAACAAACAAACAAAAAAATAGGTACATAATGGAAATAAATAAAACAATTTTTATCTTGCCTACTAGTATTTATTGCCCCACTAGTATTTTTCGGAAGTGGCAGAAATAACCTTGTTATCTTTTCCTTTGAAATCAGGGCAGTTCCTGCGAATGTGCACATCGCTGGCCAGCCCAAATGTTGCACATTGCTCATCACTGACCTTGCCTACCAAGTAGCATTTTCATCCTCTAAGGAGGCTATAAATTAATCTGAAATACTGCTATGCAATATCTCATTTTTAACAATTTTCTGTTTATTCTTTTGAAAAGAATAACTTCACTGTGAAACAGCAGAATCCCCCGTGAATCCCCACTATGTCAAACTCAGAACCAGTGTGAGACCTTCAGTGCCTATTTCCCATCCCATGCTCATCCACTAATTAAGCTTGATGTTTTCAGTCCCTTCTCTATCTGTATCTCTTGTTAGAAAAATAGCGGTAGTTTGTCTCCTGTTACTCCACTGACTCATAAAAAAGGAGTATAATTGCAATTCCATTTTATTGTGTTTTTCTCAAAAAACCATGCTTCCTCATTGAAGGTACAACAGAGAAGAATTGTTGTTGTAGCTACTTGTGGTTGCTGTCGTTGCGTTGGCTTGTACATCAATTATTACTCTAAGGAATTATACAGAGCTCAGCTGGGAAGAAAAAGCATAATGGAGTTTACCAATCTATTTTCAAGGTTATTTGTCTTTCTGCTTCTGATTCTCAAAGATTTTTATTTTCAATTTCTTCTTTGTCTCAGTACCCGTACAACATGACTTCTCCTTTTTTAATTCAGTGAACAACTGCCCTAGTGATATGTAAAGCCAGGCAAAAACCTCATTTGTGGTATATAATTCCCATTTCCAGTGACTAGCCCTGTCAATCACCTGGTCTCAGGCTCCTGCAAAAGTATGTCAGAAGCTGTATTTTTCTTGCTCTTAACCATAATCAGTGTGAAGGGAGAAAGCACATTATTTCATCTACAATTGTGGCATATAAAAAAAAAAGTCTGTGAAGCCCCACCAAGATTCAGCAGCTGAAAATAAGACAAAGCCTCAATTAATTTCTTAGCACCACGTCTTTCTGCATCAGATTTTTGTTGACCCTACCAGTTTGAAATTACCAAGGTAGATGATCAAAGAGGCCATATGCAGTGACCGTCCCTTACAAGCAGACGAAATATATTGAGAGAAAAGAGGAATATTTTCACTCCTTGGCAGCTGCTTGGCCTTTGTGCAGGTCAGGATTTGCTTCCAGAAGAAATTTCTCACATTCAGCACCATCTTTCTGTGAGATTTCTTCTGCCCTAGGTAAGGACCTGCCCTCCTGAAATTCAGAGCATCCTTAATATGATTTTTGAAAGATGCTTTCTTACAGGTATTAAGGGGTCAAGTTGTCTTTGTTGGATGTAGCAAACCATACTGGAAGTTGCCCACTTTAGGATGGCTTCAGAAAGGCCCATGCCACCCCATGTTTTTTCCTGGAGGACCACAGTGGGAGCTGGTGAGGGAAGCAATGGCATCTGCAAAGACCCATAGGGTTGGTACTCTTGTAGCCATTCCCTGGAATGTGTACGCTATTTAGCCCATGAGCTGCAATACCAGCACCCTCCCATGAGCACGGATTCAGGTGCGGATCACCCCGGGCACCCATGGATGGCTGTAACCACCACAGACCCTGCCCGCAAGCTGAGTTGACTCAGCACTTATTTTTCCTTTCTGCCTTTTATTTTTTTTTCTGATGTGCGGCTTAAATACACGCTGGTCCCAAGAGGCAGTCTTGCTGGGTCTTCAGCCCCACGGAGCTCATACAAACTATGTTCGTAATGCTCTTCAGCCTGGCCTTGAAGGGAGCGGGTGGGGGTGCATCTCCAGCGGGTGCCCCCCGCCTCAAGTGCTCGTGCGGCGGGTAGGAGGGGAACTTGCCCCGGACATTTCTGTCTGCTTTGGACCGCTCCTTTCCTCCTCTGGACTTTTTCTGCCATTCATTTCCACATGCATGTAAAGTGGGACTCGATGAAATTCAGTTGTTTAAACAGCAAAAAGCTGAAAACTCTACCGATTTGGTGTCCTTTATTTTAGTCACACACTATGAGCACAAATTCCTGTCTGTGAGAGGAGGGTACGGGGATTAACAGGTTGGCATGCCCACTTGAAGAACTCAGCCTTCTCCAAAACGCATCTATCATTTGCATTTCATACATATATCAATATCATAAAGTGACTCTGTCCCAGTCTTTTACCATCTCTTATACTTCTGCCCATTTTGAAATTATATTGGTGGTCCATAAAATGTAAAAGCTTCTGAAAACTGCTTGGAAGGGGACCGTATTAGAAATAAAACCAGCACAAACCAAGATGAGCCATATTTCTTTTTAACAGCTCTTCATCAGTTTTCTTAAGAGAATACTTGTTTTTCTGGAAAGAAAACCACTTCAGCTGAAGTAATTCCTCAGATTTTTAATTAGTACATTCCTCTTCAGGACTCATCTTTTCATAGCTGATTCCTTCACCTGCCCGTCTTTCTTGACTCTTGAAAACAATCCTCTCAGCAGCTCCAGCAGCGACGTGCTTTGCGTGACGACACTTGAAGATGTATCAGGAAAGAAATAATAAAACTGACCAGCTCAGGGTTCAATTCAGAGTGAATACGGAAAAAGCCCCAGCCACTTGTTAGGTCGAATTTTACGAAATTTGCTGCAAACAGAAAAGAGCAGGGGTAACATTTCCCTGCAACATCACCTGAGTACAAGGCACCAGGTACCCCAGCAAAGCCTTCTGCTTTTGAGGAGCAGCTTGCCCCGCCGCCTGCTTTCCAGGCTCTGCAGCCCTAATCGCTCCCTCTCCCACGAGAGCTGCCAGCGGCGTCTTGCCCCCTCCTCGCCGGGCCCCATGCGAAAACCTCGCCGCCTCCTTGCAGATAGCTCGTGACCTTTCCGGCAGCACAGAAGTGCCTGGATGCTCACCAGAGCCCCGTGTTATTTCACGGGTGCAAACCTGTCATTTGAAGTTATCATCTAAGAAACCTGAGAAAATTAAGTCGGCACGATATTAATATTTTATCTCGGGTAATCGTTCCAGTTCAGTACGGAAGATCTCACAACCACACTTCACAGCGTGCCTTCAAAACCTACAAGCAGAACAGTCCAAAGCTCCAACCTTTTCTTACATGCAAACAGACGCAGGGTGTTCAGGTAAACACACACTCTTCTTTGAAAGTATGCGAACTGTACACAGAAGAAAAAAGAGATTAATTAGAGCAAAACGCATATTCTCCCTTTAAACTGCTACGTAGGTAGTTTTATTGGAAGACTTAAAATTAGGAATCAACTGATTTCTTCTTTCTGCACGGTACGCTGCCTGGTCTACTGCTGCTCAGTGAATATTTTTATGTGAACTCCAAGAGTCTCTGCTCGATTTTAAACCACACATTTTATTTTCTCCTTCATACAGAAGTTGGGGGTTTTTTTCTCAGCAGTATTCCTCTGTCTCACCGCCGGTATCGCTGAACCCAAGCAGGGCTGTCGCTATCCTGCTGCAGCTTGAGGCACGGCAAGGACAAACCCGGGTGCCGGAGGGGCGGCAGGAGCTGCCATGCTGAGAGCAGGCGGTGGGGGTAGCCCGGCCGATGAGCTGAGCAGAAGAAAACTCATCACACCCCAGAGGCTGGGGGAGCACGCCGTCACGCCCCGCGGTTCCGACCCCAGCACGCGTCACCTTCGCTTCTCCTGTAGGATGAGGACGACTTTATGGACTTCACCTATTTTCAGCTGAAGCACGGAACCATGCATCAGAAAATCTGGATCATCAGCCTGATTTAATGGTACAGAAGGACTTTTGAGCATTGTAAGACAGGGTGATTCATCACAGGGACTCATTCCCAGGGCTCTGCTTTGTGAAAGGCTTGGTTGGGTACGCACCAGACAAAAGCGGGAAGGAAAAAATCGTAGAAATATTCAGCAAGCATCCTTTTCTTTTTTAAACCACCATTAAACACAGTAAATATTTATGGAAAAAAATAATGCCCTAACAGCTTCTGAAAAATGAGAAAAACCACAATGTTGGGTAACAGCTGACTGTTTCAAATCCAGTGCAGCTGATTAAGCAGTGTTGATGAAACCGAGGAAAACTGTAGAGATTGGTCACAAAGTCACACAAAAAAAGGAAATAAAAAAGGCCTATGGAGGAAAACGTTCTGTTTCTGAGAAAGCAGGCTTGCTTTTGAGAGGGCAGAAAAAGGACTGGCTCTTTAAAACAGGTCTTCCCTGCAAGAGGTGATGCCAAGTCAAAGGCCTGGGCTGCTGAGAAATTTGCTGTGGATGCAAGGGAGGGGTGAACGGTCCCCAGCACCCGGCCGCCCATCTCTGTCCCTAACCCAGTGCTGGAATTTGGTTTGGGTCACGGGACCCTTTGGTGGCTCAGGTTTGCCAGGAACTGTCACTCGCAAGGGATCGGGGTGGGAATGGGAGTCAACGCGAGGCGCAGTGGGTGAGTCCGAGCTGGGGAGGATGGGGGCGAGAAGGGGGCCGGTGGGCTCGAGACCCGCACAGAGCTGCAGGGCTCGCTGCCACCATGGGACGTCCCCCTCCCTTCTTGAAGCCGCTGCAGTTTTAACTTTTTCTTCAGGCTCTGTGCTCCCCAGGAGGCGGCAGCATCTGTAGCTCCCAACACACGGCCACGACAGCGCAGCAGCCCCCTCCGTCCCGCGAGGATCAACAGCTCCCAGCGTCGAGCACAAACCTTCCTTTGAATTTGTGCAGACTAGATGGGGAAGACTTTTATCCAGGAAAAAAAACATCTTATATAATTGGAAAAGGTAGCAAAATATGGAGGGGGGGAAACACTAGGCTAATTTTAGGCAAAAAAACCCCTGAAGTCAGGCGTTACTGTTCAACTGCCTGAGATCTTTCCACTCTTACAGGTTCATTTTTCATGGCATGGAGAAATGACATTCTTTGTTTGTCTGAGCCTTTATTTTTGTTCGTCTGAGCCTTTCTGAATATTCATTCTTAATAATAATTAGAGCTGACGTTTTTAACATGATGATTTTGAAATACCATGGTTACGTACACAAAGTCTAGAGGTTATTGAGGAATTATCATAAAATACAGCTAAGAAATAAACCCTACGTAGTCATTTTATTGAAAATTGCCTTTTAGCTTTGCTTTTGCCTCTTGAAATGGAACCAAATATCTCAGTACCTAATAAAACAGAAGCTCTATAACTGAATAATGCTGAAGGACCTAAAAAACCCTCCTAAAATATTGCTACGGATTTTTAGTATCCCTGCTTTTGCAAGTAAAGCTTTTACATTAATAAGTGTCTCCACATGCTTGTAGATTTGGAGATGTCCCAGAAAAGAGTTTCTAGGGATTGGAAGCCTCTGGCAGACTTCAGCAAAGTGTAATAGGTCAGAGTAGAAAAGACCATTTATTTACTCATTTATCTATCCACCCCCCCACGAGACAATGAAATGGCTCCTGTAAATTAATATGAAATCAAGATCCCAAGCAAGTGAAACATTCCTTTTAGATCCCATGCCTTTATAAACAGCACAGGAAGGAGGAGGACAGGCACCTTTGGCTGAAGGCACCCCCCTACGCTTTCAAACCTCCAAAGCCGCATTTTTCCAGGCAGGGCCCCTCGCATCTCAGCCGGATCCGTTAGAACGAGCGTGCCAAAAGCCGTGAAGCTTTAATCCTCTGGGAACTGCAGGCCTGCACCTGGCTGCTGAGTTCTGCCCATACCATTGCAGGAGGAATCGGTCTTTTAAAAATGCTTCCTTTTGCCTTCAGCTTTCAGAGTGTCCTGGTTTCAGCTGGGATAGAGTTAATTTTCTTCACAGAAGCTAGCAGAGTGCTGTGTTTTTGGATTTAGTGCCAGAAGAATGTTGATAACACGCTGATGTTTTTAGTTGTTGCCAAGCAGTGCTCAGACTGCTCAAGGACTTTTTGAGCTTCTCCTGCTCGGCCAGGTGCATAACAAGCTGGGAGTACAGCACAGCTAGGACCCAAACTGTCCAAAGAGCTATTCCATACCATAGAACGTCATGCTCGGGGGGGTTGGTGGGTCGGTCGGTCGCGGGGGGAGTGATCGCTGCTTGGGTACTGATCGCTGCTCGGGACGGGCTGGGCATCGGTCGGCGGGTGGTGAGCAATTGCATTGTGCATCATTCGTTTTGTATATTCTGTATATTTTGTTATCATTCTCATTATTACTATTATTATTATTTTCTCGTATTAAACTGTCTTTATCTCAGCCCCTCGGCTCTAACCTTTTTCTCCTTCCCGATTCTCTCCCCCATCCCACTGAGGGAGGGGGGGGAGTGAGCGAGCGGCTGCGTGGTGCTTGGTTGCCAGCCGGGTTAAACCACGACACAGAGAAAAGGCGACGGGTGGATTTACACCCCCGGCTCCGCTCGACATCTGTCCGGCCGCTGGAGGAGCGAGGCTGGGAGAAGGCAGCAGGATTGGGCTGCAGATCAGATCTGGGCAGCCAGGTCCATTCCTGTTCTCACAGAATATCCTTTCTAGGAGTTAAGTTCTATTTTAGCAAAGGCTTTGAAGACATTAATGTATCTTCTTTATACTGGCAATTACATATTTTTCTACAGCTAAACCCCAACCGATTACATAGAAAACCCACTAGCATTTAATACTTAATTTGAAAATTTCTTAATTGTACAACTACCACGCCAGTTCCCTCTTATATTCAAGACCTGTCTTTACTAATAGAAAAAATTAAAAAAAAAAAAAAAAATCCGTTTGTCTGAAGGGCATTTTGGACCTTTTGCTTCAATTACATTGGGTTTGCATACCTGTACTACTAAGGCCTAAAATACTGGCATGTTACCACCTGCTGTGCCTCATGTGGAAGCTGAAAGTATAAAATAATCAAGTACAGGGAGACTAATCATCAGAAGGGAAAAAAAAAGAAAAAAAAAAAGGAAAATGATGAAAACTGGGCAAACCCGCTGTGCTCCGGGGCAGCACAAGACAAACATTTGGTCGCAGGAAGATGACAAGCGTTGCTGTCCTTGGCAGCTTGGAAAGGCACCGACATACACCAGGGGAAAGGGCCCAATTAAGGCAATTAAAGAAGCGGCAATCAGAAGTTGACCAAGTTGAAAGCTTTTCAAAATGCAGGCGTGTTTGTGACAGATGACATTCCTGGGCTATTTCACACATTTTCTTTCTTGCTGTAGCTCCTGCTTGAAGAGCCGGGGAACAATATTTGAGCTTACGCGTTAGCCTAATTGACTTTTACTCTATTACAAGTTAGACAAATGTATTGCCATGCTGAATTTGGGTCAAGAGAATAAGCTAGAATCCCATTTCTCCACCTTCTACATTTCTTGGTAATCATTTGGCAGTTTTGTTACTAAAGCCCTAAATCTGAGTTCATCATGCAGGCAGTGTGGGAAAAGCACAGCAACTGCCCTCGCAGCTTCCTATGGTTTCTCATTTAGGAGCAAGGATTATTGTCCTGCCCAGAACCAGGACTGGTTTTCTTACCTCTGGGTAAATACTGCACTTAACCTCCTGCTAAGATCTGCACAGGGTGAGAGCCTGGGTGCAATCGCAGTGGAGAAAATCCTTGAAAACCCTGTAAGGAAGCCCAGTTCGGGCTGTATTCCAGTTCTTCCTTTTTCCTCTGCGCACAGAAGCAAAACATAGCTCGGCTGAAAATTGTTTACATCTTATTCTAGTTAATTTTACCACGGCATAACCATCTGTTTCCAGCCTGCTGGCTCTAATTGTACATCGGGAAAATACCGACCCCCCCAGGTTCCCTGCGCCTGCCAGTCAGCCGGAGCTGGAGCGGGCTCGGGCTGCCTTTGAGCCTCGCTGCACGAGCCATGCTGGAAGGACACGATGTGAAAAAGCCCAGAACTGAATATCCTGGTTTGCTTCAATAGGTAAGGAAAGGGAAAGCACTATTACAGCCTCTGAACGTGCAGTAAACTCGGTGGGAAAACCTTTCTGATGATTTCCCCTGAGGTACAGAAAGCTTAATTCAATTATTCATTTATATGCTTTTATTGCAGCTTGTCATCCTCCTCCTGCTCTCTCTGCCAAGCTTCCCCCTGCCCTAGAAGACAAAACAACCATCTGATATTAAATTATAAAGGTTAGAGTCAGGTGGCCCAAATTAGACAACAGAATACTTAAGCACATGCTTAATCAAAAGATTAACTATTGGGAATTAAAAGTATCTTTAAATACTTTGTTGAATGAGGCCATAAAGCAGAACATGGCTTTCCCATCTAGTTTCCAGCCATCATGGTCTTTCCCGCAGCTACGGGAGCCATCTCCAGCCCAGCTGCTTGCTCAGAGCCCGTCGGAACTCCATTACCTGCCAGCTTGCAGCTCCGGAACGGGCCATTGCAGCTCAGAAAATGCCTTCCACTCACATGCCAGCCTCCAAATAGCTTTTCCTGCCCCAGGGCACCCTTCCCTCTAATAAATGTAAAATTTTAGGGGCTTACCCTTAGATTACATTTTTTTTTTTATCAGCCTTAAGGAACTGAAGGACTAACACCCAGCATTTCAGCTTTGGAGTAGCCATTTGCAATATTGCCGCACGCTGCAACGCTGAATGTTGTGCCATGGAGCTTTCAAAGCCAAATTGTGCAATTTTTGTTATAACCTGACATGCTCTAACATTCACTGTAAGGTTTCCTCCAAAGTTCCAGCGTTCCTGCAGATTAGCAGGTTTCTAAATAAGCTCCCAAAGCTGTCCCATGGATGGTCTTGTGTTCCTTAACCGCATTGTAGCTTCAGTCCTCGGGAACAGGACTAAACTACCTGATGCTCAGTGGTTTGGGGGTTGCTTTTTCCTTTGAAAGAGCACATTTCTTTTCCAAAATAACTGCATTGCCCTGTCCTTCTGCTTGACAAGCCTTCTCAAGCCTCAGGATAAGGAGCCTAAGCAGCACAGCCGTACGCTTTACATACAGCACAGACATTGCCAAGGTGTTGTTTCAATAACAGTTCCCCAGATGCTTTTCAACACCTCTTTGAGCCCATTACGCTTAGAAGGACACACAGCTTTTAAGGATTTCCATTAACCACGTCTAGCAAGAAACAAGCTACAAAACCCCAGCTCATCCACAGGAAAAAAAAAAAACCAACCCAGAACCAACAATATATATATTGCAGAAAGCAAATTACTGAAATATTCTTTTTGATATTTTGAATCAGACATTTTATAGGGGAAAAAAAAAAAACCAGCAAAAGAAAAAAAGCCAATAAAGTGTCCTTTAGCCGAGGAGAAAGCACCTGTGATTAATCTGGGCGAGGCAGCTGTCCTGGGGAGGGCTTGTGGGTATTTTTTCCTGGGCATTCTTTGCTGGGTGGTGTTGCTTCAAAAGGGCCCTTCTGGGGGAGAGCCTGTTGCTGGGGACACCAGATGGGGCTGGGCCCAGCGCTTGCCTGGATGCTCAGCATGCTATCGAGCCTGGAGACATGGACCTGCTTCATGGGCCAGGTGAGCTGGTTGGGTTGGGAGCTCTTTTTCTTCGTGTCTTAGAGGTTCTTGTGTTTCTCTACTTAAAAAGTGAATTATTCTGATTTGTATTCTAATAAAGCCTTGGTTTAGTCTGGAGATGTTTTGATCCTTGCAGGGAGCTTGCTGTAGAGAGAGGCATGACTCCTTCAAAGTGCTGCCCTGGGGTCCTCTCCCATTAGGCAGCAATGGCTGAGAGAGAGTTTCTTCTAAACAAAAGCCTTGCTAGGCTTGATTTAAAATGTGGGAGGACAGGCAGTAATGTGATATTGTAATTCAACAAACTTTCAAACTAGATGTAAAATTTTCCTAGCTCTGCAGGTTCACATGTGTGTTAATGCATTGTCTGTTGTAGACCTTAAATGTTCCTGAATTATTGTAAGTGCCAGCAGGAGCACAAAAGTACTTTTACTAAGAAGAAAGAGATGCTTTACTCTTCTTGGTGTTTGGAAGGGCTGGTATTGCTGAAAATTGCTAACTGCTTCTTGTGTGTTTCCGAGGTGGCAGTGTGTGTTTAATGGCACCAAGTGATGTTGATTAGTGATAAAGAAGCAGGTTTATCAGGTGCTTGCTCGTTAGATTTAGCCTGTATGTATGTTTGGGTTTCTTGAGGGAGTGAAGAAAACTGAAAACTGGCTTAATTCAGGCTTTCATTGTGTTTTCTTTACTAAAAATGTAACTTTAAGGAGGCAAAGAGTTGTGCTGGGGAAGAAAATGGCAGTGAAGGCACCTGGATACCTGCTACTCGTGTGCCAAAGAAGCTGCTGAACAAGTCTGGGTGATGGCTCAAATACAAAACCACCTTTGGGGTGAAGTCAGGGGCTGGTGGGGGGTGGAGGGTGCTGTCTCGCCCCTCTGGGCCATTGCTGGAGTCTCCACGGAGCTGCTGCAGCTGCGCATCTTCTTCTTGATCAATTAAATGTAACTTTAGGCTTCTGAAAGAAGAAACAGGTTTTGAGGAATGGGGTTCTGGAATAAGGGTCTCCAACAGGAATTCTAATGTCAGCTTAATTTATAGAAGTAATAGCCCAAGTTGCCTGCTGAGGCACTGCTCAGTCCTGTGTTCCCCCTTGCTTTTCTCGGGTGCAGGGAGTGTATGGGAGCTGCTGGAGCCAGCTGGGGATAAAATGAAATAGAATAACATTCTTATATTTGCCTGGATTAAAAGGCTCCTGTAGAAAGAGCATTACAGGAGGCATTTTTTTTGCTTTCTTTTTTACTAACCTTCTGGATTTGGTGGGGGAATCACTCATAATCATAGATTAACTTATTAAATTCTCAAAGCGCTATGTTCCAGCGTTCATTGACGATGCTCAGATGAGGAAGTAAATCAGAGGGCTAACAGCCCGAGGAGCCTTACAACATTTACAATGCATAGGCGGTCTTAAAACTACTTCACAAAGCAGCTGGCAATGATACAAGGATGCTGTGTGAGGAAAAGGTTGTTATCCAGCTGTCAACAGCCTCGCCTTTTCATCCATCAAGTGTTTTGGAGAGCCACCTTCCTGCGCTGCCGTGATCTAGGCTTCATAACTGTGACATCCTAGGTCTGCTTTATGCAAATATAAATTATTTTTATGTCAAAAAGTCTTGACCACCCCCAGGGTGATCTTGAAAACTGACAACTTTGATAGATCTTTCAGTTCAAAATACACGGATGCCTATAGAAGAGCAGTTCCTGCCTTAAGAAGTCCCCTGAGCAGTTGGTATCTACCATCCTTTTTTTACTTTTTTGTTCATTGCTTTTGCTTTTATGGCTTTTATCCCTGTTCTTGCAATAAATTGTGTGTGTGCGGAAAAGCTCTGCAGATAAACTGGTTGCTCCCTCCTTTCCAATTCCAATGGTCAGCAGTAGATAATTCATAGTTAAGAGTACAAACACAGACCTATGAAGCATGCGGGCTCTTTTCTAGTGTTGCTGTCATTAAAAATACTTTGTTTTCTCAAAGCTCACCTCTGAAAGACATGCTTTATAAGTGTAGATATCTGATCTCATTAACACAACGCTTTTTACGGTTAAACATAGATCTAGAAATCTGAACAAATCTCACTCGAAAGACTTGAAAGGCTTTTTTACCTCTCCTAGCTTGTGACGGTTAGTTGAGCTGCACGTGCTTCAATAGGAACCAGTGAATATAGTCCCAAGCCAGTTTTCAAGGTCTCTGGCAGGTGTTTTTAGCTGTGTTTAGGTATTTGGATGTTTTATTATGTGAAGTGTAACAGCCATGATATCTGGCTGAGACCTGCCAAATAGTGACTGAACTTACTGAATTCCTTGATAGTAAATATTCATGAAGCAGTGGTAACTTATATTCATGTTTTCAGATGAAAATTGTTATCAAAAGCAGGATGATGTTGCCTTGTCTGTGAAGTTGTGCTGAGCTGCGCTCTGCCCCTTTACAAGCAACGGAGTGGGGCTGAGGCAGCGGGAGCAGCCCTGATCTCTGTTCTGGTGGTTTTAATCTCTTGCCGTGAGCCTGAGTTGCATTTTCAAATGCGAATTAGCTGCAGGAGCCTGACTCGGACTGAAAATAAGCGTGCAATGCAAGTTACTGTTGAAGGCTGTTGCCCCTGCACTCCCAGCCTCTCTGCTGTTGCTTTTGGGGGATTTGCTGGGTCTCTGCCACTGTGGAATTTATTGGGATGGCTGATTGCAAAAGAGAGGAGCAGGAGGCTGGTCCCAGCTCATCGAGATGATGCTGTGCGTGCCAGCATGCTTGGGGGCCCTGCCCCGTCTCTTAGTTGTATGTGGCTCAGCCTTATGTCCGCAGGAGCTGGTGTACCGAGATAAGCCTTGAACTTTGGCTTGTGGTCAGGTCCTAAACTTGACTTCAGTCTTAAGGGCTACAGTAAATACTACAGAGTGTAATAGCATTGACCCGGCTGCGTGTTCAGTGCGTGTGGTTCTGCTGGGAATGGCATTTGAACAGATCTGCGTGGCCCTGCGCGTATTTTACAATACAGTGTTCAAAAAGCTGTTTGGTTCTGCTCATTGCAATGGTGTAGAACAGATAAAACAAAATATACTGAGTCTGCTCCCAGAACAGATGAACCCTGGTGCTTTTTCTCCGCTTTGTTGATACTGCCTAATGCTCGTAATCTTTCTAAACTCCTGCCCTCGCTGTCACGGTGTGTGTATGAGGCCTTCAGCCTAATTTTGGATTGTGTAGTGTGCTGTTTCTTTGCAATGTTTTCTTTCAGTGTTGCATTTAATTTCTTGGAGTCTGACAGAGCCTGGTGCAAGGAGCACCAATTTACCTCTGTGGTGCTGTTCATTATTTTATCTCTCTCTGCTGCAATTCATAAATCCATGCCAATGTCATTCTTCCACAAAGTCAGTGCTTCCTAGGTTCTCTTGCCAATTAATTGGAAGCACTCTTGACAGAAATGACAGATATGCCTGAGGAAGAGCTAGTGTCTGGGGGAGAGTGTTAAGATAACTTAAAAAGCTGAAATTAATAAGTAGATGAGTTTCTGATGATGCTCTTGAATAAAGTGGCTAATCAATAAAGCACACATTGAACAAAACCTCTCATTCATTCTAAGTGCAGGGGCTTCTCTGTGGCTAGAAGAGAGGAAATAGGAGCAAAAGCTGCTTTTGTGATGGTAACAGGACTCTTACAGTTAAGTATAAGGTTTTAATGCAATGGTTGAGATATATTTTCCAGAAACACACTGTGAATCTATTGTAGCTAGGACAAGAAAAATAAGCAGGGGTGGTTATTGGATGTGTCGGTTGAGGAATGCCTCTTTTCCATGGCTGGTGCAGGGTATTTTTATGCCTTGTTTTCTTGTTTTATGCAAGACAGCCTTAAGGGCTGCAGCTGCCACCTATTTACCAACTGGACAGGCTGGCATTGTAAAATATACACCAGTACAATGATTTTTCCTCTTTTTCTTTTGCATATTTTTCTGACTCTACCACCAGTACTCTTTTTGGGACCCCCTAAGCAGTCTTGCTCTCCATGTGGGTGACACAGACTTCCCTACAGCTGTCCTGTCAGTGAAGAATTTGCCTCCTTAAGTGTCCATTGAATCCAATGGGTGCCAGTCCATGCTGTTGTATCATAATTCTTAAATGCTGTCTTTCAGTCTTTTCTCACTCAGTATTTATATTCTGTTTTATTCCTTGTAGCTGAGTGAGGCAGGTTACTTGTTATTCAACAGCTACCAACAAGCTAAGCCCTCCTGTGCATCTCTCCTTCACCCTGTCCTGTGGTTTTCTTGGCAGTAAGATTCCATTTTCTTTTCATGCTGTTGGCTTTGTTATTGGCTCCAAGATTCAAACCTGTGCTCTCCAAATGGCTGATAGCCGCTGTAAAATCATATTCTTAAGTATCTGTAAGCAGAGTGCTTTTCATTGCTTGCCTGTGGGAGCTGCTGCTCTTCCCATGAGCTTGTCCCGGTATTGAAGGGAAGTCCCCACACGTAAATGATGGAAGTTTCCTTGCCAGTTGTTCAAACCCCACCTCTTATTCAACTACAAGGGTAAATCACACAGAATCACTTGCGTACGTTGTTTCAGCAGGATAACTCCTGCCAGGAAACACGTTCTCCAGGTTTTTTCTCTCCATATACTTCCCCAAATGGGCTCCTTCTCAAGGATGGAGGTTTTCTGTAAATAGCTTCAAAATGGGAGTTTATGGTATCATGGACGGATTTGTAAAACTGCGTACTGCCACGTGTTCTCGGCAAGCTCGTGTGTTTGGGCTTTGGTGCAGCGGGGCTGTGGTTTGTCACCCGCCTTTCATTTCATCTTCCTGGGCAATAAATGTTATACCCTGCAAGTCCGAAATCAGCATTCTCTGATTCTCAGGCAGGGATCCTCTTCACTGAGCCATCTGGTGGATTTTAGCCGCAAATGTAGGACTGGCCACCTTCAGAAAGCATCTGCCTTGTTAGTCCTGCTCCTCTGCCTTCCTCTTTAGTCTTACAGTTGTGTGATGTCTTTCCAGCTTGGTTTAAATTGCATGGCATGGAACGCATTTCAAAACAAGATTAAAATGGCAGCATGTCTTGGACTCCATTCGAAAACCACTTGGTTTTCACTGTTCCTCAAGGACTCTGACTCCACTCTAATTTGTGCACTTCCCCAGGTTTTAGATCCGAGCTGGGCATAAGAATTCCTCGTGTAGACACAACCTATCAGGAGGAGATCCATTTAGGCTGAGATTATGTGGCCTCAGAGTAACATGAGTCAGTGCAGAGCCAAGGTGGGATGCAGTTTCTTCTGTCATGATACAACGTGTTTTCTACTGTACCTTTTGTTTATACTTTAAGCAATAAACCTGCAGTAACAGCCATATGGGGAAGCAGCTGAGCATCTTTTGTACTCATTCTCCTCCCCTCCAACTTTCCTAATCATTAACGAACATTCTCCAAGGAGCTTTTATGCCTCTGGGCACTACGTAATTACTCATATATGAGTTGGAGACAAAGTAAAAAAAAAGTGGAAAAAACTTCCCCAATGCTTCCCCAGCTTACATAGGTGTTCATCTGCGCCTCGGTGGAACGATGTTCGCGTCTGCGAGTTTCCCTGGCTTTCTGTGATGTTGTGAATGGAGCAGATGGCTGCAACAACGTAAATCTTGCCTGTGGGAAGGACTATCAGGAAAATCAGCTCTGTGTAATCCTAGTGAATTTTGAGGCAAGGAAAAAAGTGACTGTGGCAGGGTTGGATGGGAAAACTCTCATTGTTTTCGGTAGGATCAATGCTTCAATTGGTCCTGATTCTCCATAGACTGAGAAGGGAGGGGAAAATAATCCTGTGCGAGCAAAGCAGGATGGTCATCCAAAGAGATAAGGTATATACACAGTGTAGGTGACACTTCTCAAATTGATTTTAAAATTGCTGAGAGAGTCTTATTTCTGAAAGTACAGTCTTGGCAAAAGCAGGAGGTTTTGCAGGAATTCACCGACTTTATTGCATGTTTTGATTTCACGTTATGAAAACAGGTAATTTCTCTTATTTTTCTATGTGTGTAGGAGCACAAGCTAAGCAAATCTGAAGCTGTATTATTTTAAAATTTGTAGTAGTTCAGTAAGTTTTATGTTGTTGAAAACTGGAGATTTTGATTTCTCGCTGTTATTTCAATATCTGGATGCTTTTCAAAAGAAAAAAAATCTGAGACTTGCTTGCATGGGTTATTTAAACTAATTCAGCTCATTTTGCTCCTGGGACTGAGGAGGAGACCTGTGGATTTAGTGCGGTCAAGCCTGTCTCTGTGTGCTTGCATCCTGAGCCCCTGCTGGAAAAGGGAATGTTGGGGTTTGTTTTTTTTTCTTTGATGCAGTGGCTAAAATGCGTTTTCTCAGCCTGCTGTAGAAGGAGCTGGGTTTTATCACCTCTCCTCTTGACCCTGCACATTCCTGCAGGGATGCAGTTTCTTCTCCTAGATGTCTCTGTTAGAGCTATAAAATCACATATGGCCAGACTCTGCACCAGAGCAATGCATGTTTCCACCGGGGATGCACTTATGCGAATCTGGCAAAGTCAAATTCCTACAAAATTATACTCCTTGCTTAAACCAAGCCTATTTCCAGTTTCAGTAGTTAATGTGTATTCACCGAGCTGAGAAATGCACGGGTCTGTAAGCTGTGTATACGAATAGGTGTTTGCCAAGTACCTACTACAGCAGTTTAAAGGGAGTATCTGTAGGAAATGTTCCTTTACAGCGGCTGCATAGGAATGAGCTGGTTGGCCCAATAAAGCAGGCAGACTGCAATCACCCCGGTGATTGCTAGCAACAAATTATGGATGGATTCTGTCGCGGTTTTCTTAATTACAAAAACAAGACTGAGTTTTGTGGTTATTGATTTTGCTATTTACTTCGCTAGTCATTTAAAGGAGTGTGGAAGGGAACTCTTAAGCATTTCACTGCCAAGTAATCATTTCCATAAAGTAATTGTGGTTTGGGTCTTTACCAGGCATCCTGACTGCATTTTTCTGCACGGGAATTCAGGATAGTGAGAGATTCAGAATCAGCGTGCACATTAACCTTCTGGCTTCCAAATCTATTATTTTCTGAACACTGTTTTATATGATACTTTATGTAATTAGTGCAAATCCTCTTACCATGGCAGCTCTCCTTGCAACCAGAAAATCTGAGCTTGGAAGAAGCAATTTGCTTTTTCTTTTTTCCAAAGACACTACCTGCAGGGTGAAGAAAGTGCTGGATTTAGGTTCAGCTGAAGCTGGTGGTGTCTGGCAGATGACCAATGGCCCACAAGGGGCATCCTGAGGGGCTGCACTTCTCTCCCTTTTTTTACCTCATAAGAACTATTTTACTTTATCACCCGACCAGGGTTTGAAATACTTGACCAGAACTGGCTCTTCTGCAGCCTGTGTTGGGAGCCAGGTCTGTAAAAAAGCACAAATCTGTAGGATCTGTGCTAAGGCCAAATCTTCATGCTAGCAAAAGATGCCTCTACCTGCCTGGTGATGTGCAGCAGAGAATATTGCAATAATGTCAATGAGGTTTCAAAGGCCAAACCTGCTGAGCCAGAAAGCTATGGAAAACATCAGCAGAAATCTGCTCTCTCCCAATGGGTCACAGCACGCTTGTGGGGCACGTAGTCTGCAGACAGAGGCTGTTTTGTTCAAGGAGCTGCTTAGGTAATCCAGTTAATGTATATGCATGTGTAGATACAGATACCTTACATGCTTACAGATTTTTTTAACTGCAGTGAAATGTGTTTGTTGAATGCACGTGGTAGTTGAAATGCATTGCTGTAAGTCTACCAGCCCTGAGAATATTTCAAGTAATGGGACTGGCTCTTTCAACTGTTCCTATACCAGAGGTGGAATTGGGTGTTCTGGCACATACTGGAGTTATTTTTACCTTCTCACTTAGCAGTTTATTTTGCTTTGGGTGGTGGTTGCAGTCTGGAGGCTGGGCCTGAGCCAGGGGATAGCAGGACATGGGAGGCTCATCTCCAGTCTCAGAAAGCAAAGGCTGGCCAAAAATCTGCCTGGCCTTCTCCGTTTTGCTGCTTTGGATAACTTTCTTTAAAAAAAAAAAGCAACAAAACCCACAAAAAAAACCCCATTTCATGGCTTCCCTCCTTAAGCAAAACTTTGTACAACTTACGAGACCATTTTTGGGTATTTTCACCTAGTTAGTAGAAAGCTGATTAATCATTTTCAGTAGATGGGGGGGTGTCTGCATGTCTGTACATAGAATAAAAGGTTACCACCTTTGGCTCAGGTTGGTATGGTAACAGCAAAAAGGCACATATTTATTTATTCATTAAAACTGCTGGCAGGGATTTTAAGTCCAATGGCTTTGTCCCTTGTGCCTCTGTCTTTGAAAGAGCATTAAATCTCCTGGCTGTTTCTCAAAAATAAGTCGTAACAGTTTCTGGACTAGTTTTTAGGACTCTTAAGATCAGAAAGATGCAGAGAGTACCAAAAATGTTCATCTTCCTATTACTTGGGAAACCGAAACAAGGCCGCCTTGGTAGATGTGCTATTCAAGTACATCAGATATTCTTTGGGCACACATTTAACTGATTTTCAGTTATGCATTCAAATATATTAAAGTTACTATGCTGGACTGCCCTGCTGTATTTTACTGGGTTATCTTTGTACACCATCTGAAACAAGACTTTTTTCCTACCTTTACATCTTTTTTTTTTCCCCTGCAAACTATTACAGGAGTTGGTATTGGTGTTTTTCCTACACTTCAAAACAAACCATACAGGATATAATCTTGCCTTTATTTTGTGTGCAAAATATATTTGAACATTGGAAGAAAGTAAGGTTTTGTTTCTTTAATCATGTTGTACAAATGGATTTTGGAAAACCTGAATGAGTACCGGTGTAAGTAGCATAAGCTTTGTTATCAAAGTTTCATCCATCTCATGGGAGTAACTTATCTATTCATGCAGGTTTTTGCCTGAGGAGGGAAGATTAGAGGAAAAGAAACTTTAGTAAGAGCCAGTCTCCTTTGATCACAGGTTTTATGATATATGATATATGCTGCAGTGTTTTAATGCCAGAAGTCTGCTAAAAGCTCAGTAAAGGGTGTCCATTTATAAATGGAAAGGCGAAGCGGGCAGTCTTTGTGTCGCAAAGACCAATAAAGTGACAGTGGTACTGCTTGTAAATACAACGGGTGCACTGCAACTGAATACGTGATTACGCAGACTTGTCGTGAGTTTGAGATTTCCTGAAGGCTGGCTTCTTGCAATTATTTCAGGATCGTTTGTGTGAGATCTTAATGTTAAAAGCGGAGTTGCCCTGACCTCCAGGAAAAGAACCAAATGGGTAAATGACCCTGGCAGTCACCTCCAGATTGTTAGATTGGCTTGTAGGAAATGGCCAGATAGAGGAACTCAAACTCACCAAGTCACAAAGCTTTTCCTTCTTGATCCAAACCTTTGTAAATTGTAGAAGAAATGCTTGGAATGGAGCCAGTTATGACCTTTTTTTTGGTGGTCAGCTGAAACCACTGAGATAGAAAGAAGACAACAGGAAAGCACCAAGCCAAACCTCAGGTAATAAGTAAAATGTTGGGTCTGTCAGAAAACCAGAAATTGCTTTAGGTAGGATGCCCAATGTCATACATACTGTACTGTTTTCTTTACCTATGAGACCTATATTTCCATGTTCTGTTACTGTTTTACCAAGTAACACAAAAAATATACCTTTTATTCAGAGTTAAAATTATTCTTCATTGCGGCTTTTCTGAAGGCCAAATTCATCGGTGTACTGTGCTGTAATTGTAAATAGACCTGCAGTAGATGCAAACCTTGTTTTGTACAAACTGACTCTGAACTGATAGAGCAATTTCTTGAGTCTCTTTATTTTTCCCTTTCACTTGGTCTAGTTCCACACATTATTCTTACAATTGAAAGCCCATTTTTCATTTTAATGCCCTAAAAATCTTTATAGTTAGTGTCTGTGCTCCCTTGACACTGTCACTGAACCAACTACACAGATTTAGCTCTTTTAATCTTTTCTAATAAGTCAGTCCCCCTCCATCTGCCTCAATTTTTGCTGCTCTCTGAACTATCTCCAGTTTGTCCATCTCCTGCTAATGAGGTGAACTACTTGAGAACGAGACTTAATTCCTCCCTGACTGCTGGCATGATCCTTCATGATGTGTGCCGTGCTGGGAATAGAAAGGGATTGGGGAGAGTGTACAAGTGGAGGAGCTCATAGACTGCAAAATATATATTGGTTGCAGTAAGCCTGAGACAGGAGAACTGACTGATCATGGCAGACTTTCCTTGTTGGTCCTCTTGCCAATCTGAACTTGGCAACACCCACCAAGTTATCCTGGATTTCCATTCTCTTGGCTGCAAGTTGTTTCCCCATATCACCTCTGGCTCCCTCTCTTCTCCTGCCCCTCTCCTGCGTGCTCTTCATTGCAGATCTGTGCTCTCCTCCAAGGGCCCAGCTTGGATGTGCTGGTATGGGTCGCTCGCAGTGTGTTCCCACAAGGAGGCATGGGATGTGCAGCAGAGTGCTATGTACTCTTAAAATGTTCCATGGTTTTAGTTTTGTAGCCAAGCTGGTTCTAATGCATTAGAGAAGGAGATGGTGGGGAAGATGTTTGGTAGCCCTTTGCTCCTGTAGGACTTGCTCTGCTGCCTGTGGACCGCCCCTGAGAAAGCTCTGCTCTTCAGAGAAGAGATTTGCTTTTATGGCTGAAATGTGCTGTGACTGAGCAGCAGGTTTCTCTTGGGGTGTTAGGCAGTCTTTTTTATGTACTCCAGACCCAGGTCCTGGAGTCACTTGCAAGCTAAGGACTGAGGTATTAAATTTAACTTGATAATTTAATGGGAAGCCAGCCATGAAGGAAAGCCAGGTTGCTCCAGTCCTTGGTGCTGAGGAGTTCCTTGGTTGTGCCTGTGCTCACGGAAAATTCCTGTATTTCCTTTACTTCTCTGGGAAAATTCTCCCAGACAAGAGGGGTGGCTTTCTATTTCCTGCTGGCAAAATTTTAGTTATACCACTTAAAGCTACTTTCTTGCTGGTCTGACACTTGGACTTTGGTAGACTACTTATCCAGGAGTTCATCCAGTAATATCCAGGAATTCATTAATTCACTGCCTTTCTGTTGTATGCATTAGTTCCATTGTATTTTCCATAGCATATTTTTTGAAGACACGAGTGACTTCACTTGAATAAAGAAGAAACATTGCATGCAGAAATAATCTGACATTAGAAACTGATAAGCTGCAAAAGAGTACTAATTAAAACTGCTGGAGGCTGCATCGAATATAAAGGAACCATCTGTAACAGAAAACAGTCTCTGTTGGCTCTTTGTCTTCATAACCCAGCAGCAGTCATTGGTTTTAAGCTATCATGAGAGAAAGGCAATCTTGGCATTATTCAGCTTTCCCCATGCTTCCTCATGTCTTGCATCCATTAAGTATTTTCTGATTTTTATCCTCCTCCACCCCATCTCCTGTATCTCTGCTACTTGGTTACTGCTGGCTGGGCATGCAGTGAGCACTCGTGTTTTCCATACCAGTGCATGGGCGTTTGTGCATTCAAACACATGCCTTGTTCTTTCCAACAGCAAACTCCAGAATAGGGGTACAAAGAAATAACGAAACTTTGCAGTTCTGGGGCCCTAGTTAATGTTTTCGTGGAAGTAAGCTGCAGTCAAAGGCAATCTAAGCTTCCTCTCTTTCTCGCCAGGGTTCCTAAGCCTATCTAGCCTGTCTACTTGCTTCAACACCTTGTCCAGTCAGACAGGAATGTCTGGCTGTTGCATAGTGATGTGCATGTGCACACTGACAGCAAAGCTCTGAGACCAAGGAAAAAGAGGGTGGCTCTTGTTTACTTATTTAGAAGTAAATTACTGCAAATTATGTTGCAATTACATCAGCTTTTTCTGGGATATTAATACAAGTCCAGATTTTACAGGCTTTAAAAACTGACCTCAAGATTGAATCCAACATTGTGTGTTTTAATAATTCAGTTTGGGAATTCCTGACTTTGTTAAAGGTTATTATCTAACCTGGGAGAGTCGGGAATATTGTGCCTTACAATAACAAGTTTAACTGGTCCAATACATAAAGGACCATGACACACGCTCCATGTGCAGCCCGGAGTCAAACACCCAGAGTTTATCATCTCTTTGCTGTAAAGGATGGGTAGGTGTAGTGTGAGATCTCCCATCTTCTAGCAGATGTGCTCCTAACACCATCAGTAAAGTTCTCCCCACCTTGCACCAGGTGCTTGAATACCAGTGCCTAGCATGGAAAGCCTTTGCTCCCTGAAAGGTGCTCTAAGGCAGGCAAAGAGCACAGACGAGGTTTCCAGACCCAAAAGCCAACCTGGAGTGTCTCACTCAGGTCCTCTGGGTGTGTAGATGATCCGGTCTCAGGAAGGAACTCCCTTCCTCCATGGAGACAAACCTCACTACCTTTCTCAAGTGGAGAAATCTGATGAAAACACCTCAGTTTCTAGACTGAAGCAGGCTCTGGAGAGCAGAGGATCTCGGTAAAATCGGTGCAGCCAAACAGTGAGGGTTTAGTCCAATAACTGAGAGGAAACTCCTGAAGACCATCTGGATTTGGCCCTTCCCTTAAAGGCGTCTGAGTGGGCTACGAAGGGTAGAGCATGACTACATTCAAATGTTCAATGGGCCTTAACCCATTCGTGGCTGGTGGCGTTTCACTGAACCACCTCTGCTGTGCGCTGGCAGTTCAGTCCTCGGGCACGTGTTTGGCTTGTGGCCACGGAGTTCCCTGCCATGGCACATGCCGAGTGCCTGAACTGTGCTGGGTCCATCCACGGCTGCTCTTCCCCAGGTATCTCACCAGCGTGCCAGCAGCGCCCTGGCAGCAGGGTGCTCTGTAAGCCCCACACAAGTGGGAAAAATAAAGGGGGGGGGGGAAATGAAACTTGAATGGAATGAAACGTGCTGAAAAATTCTGAGAACTCCCCAAGTTCACACTGAAGGCTTGGGAATTTTTCCACATGGAACCTTACTAAGAGGAAGGGCGGGAAAAAATTCAACGTTAGCCTTTTCTGGCATGCTGGTGCTGTCAGGGTAGCCCTGGCGAGCTGCCTGGGGGAAGCAGGGAGCTGCCCCCCATGCTTCTGCAGCCCCCGTGCTGGGCAGGGGCCATGCCTGGAGCAAAACCTCCACTGCTGCGGCAAGGAGTGCTTCACCTCGGCATTGCGGGGCAGCAGCTGAAGCAGAACTTGTGCTTAAAAATATCCTACTATTGAATTATGGTTCATTTAAATAAGAAAGTCTAGCTGGTCTTTCCCTGTTCCTGCTGGCCTGGGAAAGGCAGATCGTGTGCCTTTGAGTGCTGCTCTGCACAGCAGAGCTGGGCTCAGGATAAAGTCTGTGAAATCCAGCTCTTTTCCTGCAGTTTGGGTTGGCTTATTCTTTGTCCTACCCATATCACTCGAGAGATTTACTGTCCCGTCAATGTAAGTTCACTACATAAAGGGAAAGCACAGGCTTATTTAATTTTAATCATCTGAATTTCTAGCACTACTACTCCAGAGACATTTTTGGCTAGACAAAACAGTGATTTAAAACATAGAGCAGCATTTATGGCCTATTTTCCACTATTTATAAAATTCAGTAACCATACATGCATGATGAATCATGGTAGTGTCTTCTGCAGTCGGAGCTCCCTGGGAGAAATGTTTCCTGCATAGTCAAGCAGAGTTCTGCTTATGCAAAGCAGAAAATACAGATACAAGTCTCAAATGGTAACCCTCCATTTAGACATTCTTTGGTTTTCTGTTTTCATAGCTGGAGGGAGGGAAGGGTTATGATTTTTAAGGAACACAAAGCAAATCCAAACAGGTGTTGTGTTGATATTCAGTAATAACCCTGACTGTATATTTTGGGGTTGGGAAAAGCACTTAAAAAGCTTGTCTTACAAAATCAGCCTGAATAAATGTTGCATACAGAGCTGTAATAATACCTGAAATAACACTTGATGTTACTTCACCAGACTGGCTTGAAGGGTACACGTTCCATTGATTTATTTTTTTTTTTCAGAGCTTATTGCTTGTAATACTTCTGCCAGCACAGAACTCATTACGACTCCTTGCCATGACCAGGCTGGGAGCAGGCAGCCGAGAGCTGGCGATGACAGCGGACGTGCCGTGTGCCTCGGGTCGCGGGAGGTTTGCCCTTTTCGGGGTGATTATGTGGCACCTTCACCGCTTTGCATCCTCTTGCAGTGCTCTCAACACTTGCATGGTATCTTAGTGCTCCTCTGAAAGGCTGCTTGTTTTGGCCATGAGGATTCGCATCTGTGGTGCGCTTGTAAGGAAGGAGCTACAGGGAGGGTGATAATATAATTAATATGGTCAAGAATATTTTACCAGTATAGTCTGCGACCTAAGCCAGTTACCTGGATGTCTGTTTGTGCTGCACCCAGGTAAATACCAGTGGGGTTTTCTTTTCCCTTTTGGGCAGCACACTAGTGATTGCCTGGCTTTTCTGCAGCAACAAGATCTGGACTATGATCTACTCAGCATTTAGGAGCTGAGCCTCCTCTTCTCTGTAAGAAAAAAAACTTCCTTGAAAATACAGCTACTACTTCAGTTCAGTCTCCCAGTTTGCTGATCTAACCGAATTCTTGTAACCTAATTAAAATAAAATTTAGGTTAGGATAGGGCTAACCCCATGCAGCAAAACAGGGTTTGGGCCTTAGACAGCAGCGCTGGCCTGGTGCTGTGGGCTCTCTAGTCCTTGAAGGAGAACAGGCACATGGAATATCTGAATGCTAACACTTTTGAAGCACGGACATAACTCCTGTTTGTACTGATCAAGGCTTAGTTCGTGTGATTCAGCTTAAACAACTAAAGCAGGTTATTTTAGACTGCCCCGAGTCAAAATAATGGGGGGATTGGTTTCTAAGAGGGGAAAAGTAAAAAAAAGTCTAAAATTTTTCTGGTGGTCTCTTCCCACCACTGCAGTTACAGCATTTGCCATAAAGTAAAAACTGTCAGTAACAAATTACTATTTAGAATGCCAGAGAACACGAGACGCATACCGAGGGCACAAACAGTGCCCACAAGGCAGAGGATTCCAATGCCTTGGAACCTTTCTTCCGAAGGGCTGTCATGAGCAGGCAGAATCCTGAACACACAAATATGGGTGCTGCCGGAATTATTACTGGGAGACTGGTAAAGCTCGTTGCATCTTTAGGCTGAGAGGCTCGTGCTGGATAACACCCCAGGATTGCCAGTCTTGGGCTATGATATTTGCATGGAAGGAAAAGGATTTTTAGCCCTGGACAGAAATCTCTGATATTTCCTCCCACAAAAGTGGTTCACCGTGCCTTGAAGTGATTTGTGGAGTGGGAGGCAGCAGTAATTCATCAGGGCAAGGCAGCTGCCTGCAGGACACAACATCAAGTTGTCATCTTTTTCCCCACGCATGTTTAAAAAAAAAAAACAAAACATGAAGATTGATGCAAGTTGCCAAATCGAGCTGATGTACGAGCAGGTATTTTGCTGAATTCCCCTCATGTTGTTCAGTTACTGAATTTTAGTCCTGACCATTTGCTTTCCCCATCTTGAATTTCCCTTATTGCAGTCACGTAGCCTTCTGATACTGCTGGCTCCTACCTGTGCTGGACTGACATCTGCTCTGCATGTCCTAGTAACAGGATTGTGCATTCTCACCTCATTTTTTTGGCAATTACTGTAAATTGGTGTTAACAAATACCCCGGGGGGGGGGGGGAGGGTGGTGTGAAACCCATGAACTATTGAGTCAATACCTTATTGCCAAGGCCTTATCAAGCTTCTCCTGAGACAGGACACATTTCTGACTGCAGCCACCAGCCAGGACCCCTTGCCCTGGCTGGGGTCAGTCATGGGCAGTTACCAAGCAGGCAACGCATCCCTAGTGCTGTGCCTATTAGGATTTGATGATCCATCTTGGGTGCTCCAGACCTGGCCTACCCAGCTGTTTCTAGAAGCTGCTCGGGGGGAATTGCTTACCCCATGCTAACCTCACTGCGCGGGCAAAATTTGTGTAGTAGCTCTATAAGAGGAGCGCTTTTATAATGTAGCTGATGTCATGGCAGCTCTCATGGTGACTACGCCGGTGCGAGGATGTGCTGCATCTGCCAGAAAGGGCCTGTGAGTAGATGCAGCGGCCGAAGGGGACCCTTGCCTGTGTTGCAGCCCCGTGCTTGTTCCCTCCGACCAGGCTGCAGCAACGCTGCTCTCTACCTGCCTTCACCTCTGGGCTGGGTTTGCTTTGTTCTGAAGGAAGGCATGGCCCCTTTGCTGTAGAGGAACATCACACGTACAACACCAGACCTGTGAATCTTCAGGCGTGTACAAAAAGAGCCTGCCCTCAGCTGCCTAAGGAAGGCTTTGTGTAGGAGAAATTGTGCGCAAACCTGTGCCCGCCCGACTCCCACACGTGGGCTCTCCCTGTACACGTAGGAAAGACAAAGGGTTGGTTTGCACCCTCACAAATATCTGCTTGTCTGTGTTTATACGTGTGCGAATTTATAACGTGCATGCTTCAAGAGTGGAGTGTTCAGCTTATACCCACTTCTACTGGAAACCTTCTCCTATCGCCTTTCACTTGATTTGTTAAGGGAGGAGGGAATCGATACGCGAGCAACTTGAATACTAAATACAATCACCTCTCGCAACGCCCGCCTGTGCCTCTGGTTTGTAATAGCACAGAAAAGCTGCTTGTCAGACCCGAGCTGCAAATTATTGCAATAATTTAAGTAAATAATCTGGTTTTATCATTACAGAAAGCTTCCTTGCTGAGCTCCGTGTCCTGATATATTTTGGGGTTTTGTGACTATAAATGTCTGCTGCTGATGGAAGCAGTCAGCTGTCACTACAGTACAAATGCAAATTGCAAACTAATGGTTGAACAATTAAGATCTAGTGCACGGAGCTTATTGCCACTGGAGGACTGTAATTGAATTCCTATTGCTGTCAGACAGGTTGAAAATTACTGTAATGAAGAGCATCAGTTTTCTACTCTACATCTCATTGTTTCCCAGCCAAGGAGCATTGCTGCTAAGGAGTTTCTCACAAATAAATCAAACGGCGTTGAAAAAAGAAGAACAAATGACAGAGGAATGCTACCTGTCATTAAAGGGGAAAGTAATTAATGCTCTTTAGTTTGATTCCCCCATCCCCATGAAATCCAGGAATCTAAAATCACGGCTCTCTTCCCCCCCCCCCCCCCCCCCCGCCCTGCAACCCTGGCTGTGTTACTGGGTATGCAGAGTGAAACTGGTGCTTGGACAGCGGCGTACCCCAGCGCTGGGCGATACAGCAAACCATCTGATAACAGTCTCTAACACCCCAAAGCCTTTCCCAATACAAGGGACAGCTCTGCTGTCTGCTCCAGCACAGTCGTAGGCAATCTTTGCCTATACATGTGGCAGTAGATATTTGTTTTACTAGCAGCATCTTTAAAATCTATAAGGTGTGTATATACACGTGTGCATAGCATCTTAATTGCAAGCATCCTGTTTGAATAAACTCTAGAATGAGCAAATTTATAGGAGATATATCTTTTGTATCCTTTTGTAGGTAATGATTTAATTAGTTGGTGTCAACCCTTGCTTCTGATATTGATGCTCCTGCCTCTGTT
Organism: Gorsachius magnificus; assembly: GCA_034008185.1. Taxonomy (NCBI): domain Eukaryota; kingdom Metazoa; phylum Chordata; class Aves; order Pelecaniformes; family Ardeidae; genus Gorsachius; species Gorsachius magnificus. The sequence continues at coordinate 19,844,191 of CM067093.1, forward strand.
GCAGGAAAAGACATGAAATGGGGAGCTGTCTAAGATTTGTTTGGGGAGGTTATAGCCCAGAACAAGAGCAACTCCACATGCTGGATTGCTCTGCAGGGGAAACTTCCATCCCCTCTCGGATCTGAGAAATTGGGTTTGTAGCCCCTGAAGATGACTGGGATGCCCCAGCACCCTTCCCCTAACAGTGTCTGTGAGCGGGATGTTTGCGTTAGCCAGGCCGGGTGCCTGCATCGGGAGCTGGAGGGGGTTGATCTGAATCCCCGCAGAGACTCTGCAGTGTAGAAGAACCTGCTGCTCAGAGCAAACCTGAGCACAGGCTTTGGATGTCTAACATCAGGCTGCGGCTGTGCTCCGTCTGCTCGGTACTTGGAGGTGACGCTTAAGCTGCCTGATAACAGCTCTTGCACTCCGAAGCGCCCAGGAGGTGCTGTACCCTGCGAGAAAAAAGGAAATTTGGTCTGACAGTGCCACTCGCACCACTTCTGAGGTGTACCAGCCTTCCTCCTCCTCAGCATAATGCTTGAATAGGTGTATGTGTAAAGAACTTTGCTGCTGCTCTGTAAAGCCAGAGAGCAATTTGCTTTGGGGACGGCCAGCTTTCCTGTAAAAAGGGCAGTTTAAAATTTCTCAGCATCCAAGATGTATTGGGGTGTCTGTCAAGGGGATAAGGCTGTTGGTGAAGCATTTTGGTGTGAAATCTCGGTTTGGCCGGCTCTGTCCCTGATGTAGCAGCAGGGTTGAGCTCTGCCTCAGACAAAATACGGGTGCAAATCCAGTGGTACAGAAAGCAAGCGCCTGCTTCATCCAAGCAACTACAAAATGTTTTGTCAGACTGGGTCATAAATGCCGTATGTTATAAAACTTATTTGAATTTAAAATATTGCTGTTGTGAGTAAGTCTGCCTGTTTAATTTTCAATTACCCGGCTCAGCGTGACTGTGCATATATTTCAGTGTATTAAATGTGAAAAGAGAACGAATGTTCTGGAGTATGAGCACACATCGTGCTTTAATTGTCTGGATTGTCTAGTGGCTTTACAGTTTAAAATGATGCAGTAGAAAAATAGAATTGAGGGTTCTGCGCAGCTTTTGTATCTCTCTCCTAATCCTCAGAGTTCCTGCATGCATTCAGTACGTGACTGTATTGACCCCACCATAAAAATGAAGGCAAACCGGCAATTTTCCTGCTTGCTCTGTAAGCTGCCTGGCTAAGGTGATGCTTGGGGAGAAGGGCTCCTTTCTCCAGTGGACTTCTTGAGTATCGGCTATTTTCAGTCTCACGTAGTATAAACTTCTCACTCTTGCCATCCTCGGGAGGTGCTCAGAGCTCATTAGTAACCCAGTTCATAGCTGCATCCATTTACTTTGGACCAGCAGTGAATTCTTAACAGGTAATTACCTGGCTGTTAACTTTTGGTTTCCGTATTGGAAGTGTAAATCCATCTGGGTGCTACACAGCAATTCTGTTGTCATGTTGAATATTTAGTACTCTTCAACGCAATTCAATGCAGTATTTATTATTCCTGTGGGTACTAGCAGTTGGTCTGGGACTACCCAGTTCGTATTGCTTCGAGAACCATCAGACCAAGCAGCAGAGAAGCAGTTTGAACCAGATGTGGTTCTCTTTAAAGCACTCTGGTGCTATGAACTCCATGCTAATGCAGAGGTGGTAATGACAAACAGCTTCCTCTTGGCAAAAGCAAACCAATTATGATCTAATAAACATGTTACAGCCCAGCAGCTAAATAATTCATGGTATTGGCAGAAGGTCTCTGTCCCGTAAGTCTTTTGAGTCCAATATAGTGAGATGTTAATACATTGGAGGAGAGAGATCCATCTCCCCCCCTTATTAAGAGGTTATTGTATGTTAATAGAAAAATGCCCCCAGATACAGGGTTTTCCAGCGCATTGTGCAACATGCTTGAAAAGAAAAAGCCAAGTAATCAAGTGCCTCAAATTAAAATGCTCTTACTTTTCTGGGATGGCTTTATCCTTGATGAATACTGAATATCTAAGCTTTTGTTTCAAATAACAAAGGCTGTTTCTGTAGGATGATGGAAGATGTACTCCAAGTGGGTCACTTAACAAGGAGCTACACAAAGGCTGGATGCTTTTCCAGGCTAATAGCTTGATAACTAGTAATCACCTGTGTTTGGCACCTGACTTCTCTCATTAAAAATATCTTTACTCATGTTGGAAGAATACCAGGATATCTGGAAAGCTCAGCTCTTTCTGGGACCCTCTCAGCTGTGCAATGTATTCCAGGGTGGTGACACCCACCTTGGTGGGAATGGTTGGGGAATTCAAGGCATGTACCTCCTTTGGGAGGACTCGACTCGTTTGATAAAGGCCAGGGATCTTGTTAGCCTTAACTTGGAAAAGCGATAGTCTCTACTAGATTTCAGTTAGATTAGATATTAGATTCTCCTTGGATTACAAAATTATAATAGGCCATAAATAGTAAGAAAGAGCTGTCATATAGGAAGTCCACTTATCCCCAAAATATTCATATAGTGGTGATTTAAAAATAAAAAGAGCAGGCAACTTGTGATTGCTTTCTCACTGCATATCTGCACACATCTATAACCTTCTGCTTCCCTGGACACTTTCACGTTATCTAGTGTTTTCATCCATCTTTTCCAAGTTTCTGTGGTTTAGAACTATGCAGCCAGCTCCACCCCAGTGTACACATAGGATAAATTATCTGATGACACCAGAGAGCAGGTTTGGTATGGCAAGTATTTAAAATGGCACCCTACTTCTAGCACTAAAAGCTGTTCTGGTACCTGCCAAACTTTCACACTTCATGCTTCTGTGTTGCTTATTTTCTAGGGAACACCAGAAAACCAAAGTGGTAGCAGCTGGGGGCTAATGGGTGTAACTGAAGGCTGTCCAGTTTCCACTGTGTGGCCTGATCTCTATGAATAAGAATAGGAAATGATCCCTCCTATGAAAGAATTCCTTACAACTTCCAGCTCGTTGGATTAGTTCCACGCTGAAATGACGTTTCATGTGGCCAATTTACATTAGCACCAAGCCAAGCTTGACTGCACGCTGCCTTACCAGAAAACGTACGAGCAGCGTTTATCAGATGCAATGCTGGCTGCTGGCTGAGGAACAAAACTGGCACCAGAAGAAATAAGAGGCCTCATTCCTGGGTGTGATGTCTCAAATACAAAAATACTGTGTTTTAATTCAGGTTTTTTTATTCTCAGCCTAATGACAGGTTATCAACCACTTCTATTTTCTTATAATTCATAAAGAGGCCTCAGTTTTGGAAATCTGTTTTCCTTTTCTTGAAGGTATTTATATGTCTAAAAGGAAAAAAAAAAAAAAATTTCATTTCAGAACATCTCTTTCTAAAGAGGAAAACCAAGTCCTGTGGATGATCCTTACTGCAGGCAGGAAAGAAGCCACTAATGCTTTTCAGATGCTCTTTTCTTTACCAGATCCTTGTTCTGTAAAGGGAGCTCTGTCACTGTTTAAAACAAGAGCAATGGTAGTTTTCAACTGCTATGGGTGCAATTCTTCTATAAACCTAAAAAAAAAAAAAAATAATTACTGAGCTGCCTTAGAGTCTACAGCAAGAGCCAAATTTACAAGATGATAACGTCAGATCAAGCAAACAGATGCAGCTATTGGTTCTGGAGGAGCTCAAATGCTTATTACCATAACTTGATATTGACCCCAAGAGAACAATTAATTAAATGGGTTCAGCAGAGAGTGTTGAAAAACATCATCTGCGATGGATCTCCTTGTTCTGTGTTTGGTTGCATCAGCACAAGGAACAGTAAATATTGTTAACTTCACTGCCTTTGCTTCAATTTAAAAATGTGTGAAAAGCTCTGCTCCAGTTTTTTCCATCACTGATTTTCCCGAGGAAGATTTTAAAATTCCTATCTAGAGCCAAATTCGCTTCTGTCACATGTGCAAAGCCTCTTCCCCCAGCACTAGCGTTGGTACGAAGGAATGAGGGAGAGTTCCTGCTTTTTGTGGATTTGTCTGTAGGTTTTGTGAGCAGGAAAACCAAGGTTCAGCTGGTTTAATTTTTATCTCGTGATCTGATCCTGCAAGTGTTTTCATGTTAATGATATACAAAAGTGCATATGTTGTCCACTTAACGTGGCATAAAATTATGCTCGTTCTTAAGCTGTTCCAGAACTGGGACTTTAAGCAAAAAATCACATCGGCATTAAGCCACTTCGTTTTGCAATATGTGCTTTATGAAGGTAACTGAAGCCTGGTAGCATTAGGTTTCCTTGCCTGCTCACAAAGGATAATTAACAATTTCAAGTCTCTAATATTTTCCTTTAGACTTCTCAGAACCCAGGAGTTGCCTCCTAGAGGTAACCACGTAGTAGATGTCACGCTGCTTCTGCAGTTTACTGGTGCTTTAATTATCTCACTTGCAAATGAAAGCTAAATCATTGAAGGCACTTCCAAGATTTTTATTTCATTTTCCTGCCCATTAATGTTAGCTCCTTGGGTCTTCTGAGTCTTTACTTACCATACTCTGGGCTGCATCAGGAGAAACACGGCCAGCAGGTCAAGGGAGGTGATTCTGCTGCTCTGCTCTGGGGAGACCTCCCCTGGAGCCCTGCGTCCAGCTCTGGAGCCCTCAGCACCAGGAGGACATGGAGCTGTTGGAGCGGAAAACCAAGGGCTGGAGCCCCTCTGCTCTGAGGCCAGGCTGGGAGAGTTGGGGGTGTTCAGCCTGGAGCAGAGGAGGCGGGGCAGAGCTGGGCCGGGTTAAGGGGGCCCGGAAAGGGGGGGTGTTGGAGCGGAGCGGGTGGAGGGCTCTATCTTTCCAGTGAGTGTGGTGAAACCCTGGCAGGGGTTGCCCAGAGAGGGGGTGGAGGCCCCATCCCTGGGACCATTCCAGGCCAGGTTGGACGGGGCTGTGAGCAACCTGATGTGGTTCAAGGTGTCCTCTAGGGACCTCTAGGGGTCCCTTCCAACCCAAAACATTCGATGATTCTAAGCCTTTTTCCCTCTCCTCTGAACATCACCATCTTTGTCTCTGAATTTCCTTAAGGCAATGCATTTTCTTATTTAAATGCTTTTTGAATAATATTTTTTCTTTGGTTTTATTTTTAAGGGGAAAAGAATTTGACTCCCTTCTAGGGGAGTCTGCTGTAATTTTAGGTAAGAGTCAATAGCAAACAGGTTTCTCTTTGCAAGCTGCTTTTGAAATACAGCGGCAGCAGCTAAGCGTACCTCTTGTATTGACGAAGCCCATTACAGGGTGGATTTATGAGCGAGGTTCCTTGAAAAGATAATGTGTCCGTGCTATCTACCTGTATGCCAATATATGCCATGCCATGGAGGTAATATTTCCAGGGACAGTCATCATTTCTTTCTAGGTAAAGAAAATTGTAGCATCGAGTATAGAAGTTCAGTGTTAATCAGAAAGATCCAACACGGATTTATAGTGGTCAGAAATAAAAATGTGTCAAGACCTGAATTTCAAGCAGTGACTCTGGTATCATCACGCTCAGCGCTAAAATGCTGTGGGTGATGGAATTGCAGGGAGTCTCAGAAATGCAATAAATTCTATGATAAATGGAAGAGATGGCTTGCTTTCATGTCACAGGCTGCTAATTTAGTAATAAATAGTTCAAATCTTTGAAAACACACTAACGTACTGACCACAGATGTTGCAGTTGTTTCTTATGTATCTTAAATCTAGGTTTCTCTCTCCTTTAATAGCTGCCAGTTCTATCCTTGCCTTTTTCCCAGCCTAACCTGAGCTAAAGCAAAAGCAGTTGACTGCCACTGTGAATTCATTCCAAAATAACCTTGACCTTTTCCAAATACTCAGTGTCCAGTTTTGTCAGATGTGGTCTGACCGGCATAGGCTCAGCTGGCTGCGCGATTGCTGAAAGAAACCGTTGTATGAAGGTAACGTTTATTACAGAGATGGAAAGTGGTGGTATTATCCCACGGAACTTTTTTTCTTGAATGGTCAAAAATACCCTCCAGGGAGGCTCCGAGTGACCCTGCTTTCCTACTAATGGTCACATCCTAAGCACTGCCCTGGCTGCGGGGACATTAAGCCTGTGACTGTGGAATGAAGTGTGCAGAAGGCAAAGTGAGAGGGCGAGATGCTCAGTGCTTCCAGGAACTCCATGTGGGACTTCATTACCTTTAGTAGTGCCTTATACTTTTGTAGGCAAACTTGTCTTTACTTTGATCCAGTGACATTTGGGCCTTTTGAAATACAAACCTTTGAAAGCCACCTCTATGCAGTTTCCAGCCATCTGTCTGCTTGCTGTCTCCTTTTCCAAAGTTTTGTGGATGTGATGGGAGGAGCAGCGACCTCAGGCAGCTTCAGACGTGGAAGGGCACAGGTCCCTAAAGTCTGGTACAACCCGCCCGCCACCACCACCCAACCCTAGAACTGTTATCTGGGAGCAAAAGGAAAATCTTGTTGACTGTAAGATAGTCTGGCACTCCCTGTTCCACCTCCACCAGTGCCTGCAGCCTGAACCTGCCAGGGCAGGTGGCAGCACTGCCATTCCCTGCTCTTTCCAGAAATGAAGGGATGCCGGTTCCCTGGACAAAAGGACTTATTTTGGGTGATGGAGGGGAGGGAGGGTGCTGTACCGAGCCCTTCCCCTGAATCCTGAGAGCTATGGTAATGCTTCTGTCACTGGCAATTAGCTCAGTACATCAGGGGCTGCTGTTGAAGGCAGTTACTCAACCTGGCAACGAGCTGCCCAAGCGTGGCAGAGGCAATGAAGTGCTTGCATACAGAAATCCTCCCGACAGTCCTGTGCCCGTGTCCGTCCCGACGGTCCCGCACCCGTGTCCTTCCTTGGAGGGGAGCGGGGTGGGAGTGTGCGTGGGCTCCGATGCACTGGGGGCGATGGTAACGTATCACATGCCAAAAGCAGCCTTATCCTTCAAGGGGGGGGATAATGGAGAGGGATGTGGCTTTTTTCAGCCACTAATCTTCTCCTGCCCTGCCAGGCCCTCTTAGTCGCTGTGTGCTCCGGTGCGCAGTCCTATTCCTTTGCCCCAGCAATAACTGTAAAATTAACTTTCAGGTATTCGAAACAGCTTGCAGGTATTTAGCCATGTAATTTCTTCTGACCTTAGTGGGAGATACATGATTAAAACTTAGCTCGGTGGCCTGAAATTGTCCCTGCTGGTGTTGTGTTTTCACCTGATCCTGGCAACCAGCGGCGCCGCGGTAGCCAGGGCTGGCGGAGGCAGATGGGCTCAAGGGCAGGGGGGTGACCTTGCTGCTGCTGCCTGTCGCAGGGATTGCTCATCCCGCTCGCTCCGGACAGGCTGAGTGGGAGAATCTCCTTTGCAAAATGATGATTAATGAAGGAGGAGGCAGCGCAGGAAGGGAGGAAGATGGAGGAGGGGGAAGGTGGAGGAGGAAGGACTGGCATAGCATAAGTGGGTATTTTCCATGATTTTATTCTGTCCCAGCTTTGTCCTGTCTTCTCCAGTGCAAATTCCCAATGGATTGCAGCACATACCTGCGCAGCCACCTCCCAAATGGCTGTAGTTAGCCAGAGAAAAGCTGGGTAACGTCTAAGGCTTTAACCATTCATTCATATTCTTCACAACAATAAATATAGATTGAGCAGGCAAAAGGGAATTCAGAAGCACCAGGACAAACTCTTAAGAGGAAACAAGTGTTCTACAACAACTGCTCCCACTCATGAAACCTGCACATAGGCTTCTCTAGGGGGGGAAAAAAAGCCTATTTTGGCTACCGCCTGTTGCTGGAAATATGCCCTGCTGCCACCCCAGGGGCTGCTCCCAGCATTTCCAGTCATTGCAAATCACAGGCGACAGAACTCTGAGGAAAACTCGGAAAGGGTTTTATAATCTTTGCTCTCTGGCTAGGAAAAAAAAGAAAAAAAAAAAATATCCAGGACTTTGAAATACCTCATTCCCAAGAAGCATTTTGATTTAAAATTTGCCCTTTTGGTGTAATTCAAATTTCGGGAAGCCAAGAGAAGATTGGAGAAAAACCCTCCAAGTGATTTCTTTCCCTTCTCTCAGTAATAAATATTAATGTTTTCCTTGTTCCTCATTTTGAAGCAGAATTATAAATCTATAGTTATATGGATGTTGTGAGCACTGTATACATTAATTGTCTGTAATAAACAGTCTATATTTTTATAAGTCCTTCTTCTGCCATCACATCATCATAGTAAAAGTAATTTCAGAGATAATATTCATCATTCTAGGAGGAAGGAACGGGAGGTTTTCCCTCACTGTTTTTAACCCTACAATCCATCCTCCTGAAGAGAAGGCGCTTGGCGCTGGCGTAGCTGGGGTGGGGTTTGCTGAGATGACTTCAGGAATTATTTTTGGTGTTCTCCCATCCTGGAGAGTGTTCAGCTGCTCCCTGTCTCCAAGGCTCTGCGTTGGCTGCCTGCAGCCCAGAGCACATATTGGCATACCGATATCTGTATGTCCTGGGGGCATCAAAATGCCCCGGGCACCCCTATCCCACGGCAGTGTTCAGGGCTATCAAATTCTTACCTGTTTGAGCTGGGTCCTTCAACATCTCAGCTAAAATTGGAGGAAGAGGGGGGGTGCAGTCTGGCAGCAAGGCGTTCACTTTTAGGGTAATGCTGCAGAATATCTTCAGTAGATTCATTGTACTAGTCTTTCTGTACAACAACATTCAATATAACCATGTTGATTTATCGGGGAACTAATGAAAAGCAGTAAAAATGCATGTTAAAAAAAAAAAAGAGAGAAAATACAATGAACTGAATAATGAGAATAATCTAAGGACACAATAGACTTCATCAGTTAGAGACAAACTTTTTGTCAGAACACCTTCCTGGCATTTCTCCCTTAATATAATAGAATATTTGTGCTTAATTATCTGGGGTGATAAGTGAGATCTGTGAGAGCTGTTAGAGACATTATTAAATGTTGCATCTACCCGGTAAAGAGATAATGATGCCAATTACAGGTATGAGTTCCAGTTCTGTAAACGTGTCTCACTAGAACCATAATCTAGCAGGACCTCAGGACCTTCCCTTAGCTTTATGCCATCAGCTGTGACGTGCTGACCGAGCCACCACCTGTGGCGATGGCAAACGATGTGATGTGAACTGCCATAGGTGCTGCTGTGCCCCCCCCCCCCCCCGGCCGCCCTGGCCTTGCAGCATCCCCGAGGAGTGAGCTGTGGATCAAAGCAGGATAAGTCATCTGTGGAGCCTGAATTTGAAGAAGAACATACACGGATGTACAGTAAGCTGAGATGCCTGTAGAGCTCCCCAGCAGTCTGATTCTCCAGGCTGTGGAGTCCTTTACATACTAATTGGTGTCAAATGAGATGATTGCCTTCTCTCAGACGGGTGAATTCAAGTTTGAAATTTAGCGGCGCCCTCTCAGCACCTTGCAGAATATCTTGCACACCACGGATAAGAAATTTATTTAGCATAAATTGAAAAGTTAATCAACTGGCCTTGTGATTTTGTGCTGTGCACTTTCCCCTGTACAGTAATGGACTCTGCGGCTCATTTAGGAGAAAGCGGTTGCTCTAGCAATCGGCAGAGCTCCCCCAGACACCACTGGGACTTCTGCTCTGTAAAGACTACAAGAAATTCATTAATGTCCCATTAAACTGGTGTCAAGGTATCCCTTCAAAACAAGATTGGAATGCTAGTTCACTCATTCTGATCCAAATTAATTGGTTGCTGTTTTGCTTGATCTTAATCAAAGGTCTGCAGTGAGCTGCATGCATTAATTACATCTATATATGCATGCAAGGTGCAGTTGGTAATTTCTTGTCTACAGGAAGCGTAGGGTTCAGTATTGCAAGGAGGCTTCATTTCAGCGCTGTGGTGTCACAGCCAGTGTCTGTGCTGTTTAAACTGGCGTTAACAGCTACTCGCCCCTCGGCTTCCCCTGGTGCTGTTTCCACAGATGGACTTGTGTGGTTCCTTGCATGTTTGTCACCCACAAACTGCCCATGCAGTCAGCCCGGTGGGAAGGGTGGTTGTGTTTCACAAGGGCTTAAATGCACTTGTGGGGTGCAGACAAGCACGACACTTGCCATGGCAGTAGCATCTGCAGAACTTCTTGACTTGGAGGGCGTCTGAGCCCTGGCCCAGGCTGCCCAGGGGGGCTGTGGAGTCTCCTTCTCGGGAGATATTCAGCCCCCGCCTGGCCGCTGTCCTGTGCCCCCTGCTCTGGGTGAGCCTGCTTGGGCAGGGGGGTGGCACTGGGGGAGCTCCCGAGGGCCCTGCCAACCCTTGCAATTCTGTAATCTGTGTGAGCCAAGCTAAGAGGCACTAACATCCTCAAAGGAGAAAGGAGTGAGGAGGGGAGAGGCCCCCCGGCTTGGCATGAGGCGCAGTGGGCATGTGCAGAAGCATAGCATGAACCTCTGTAACCACTGAGCAAAGGTATGGAAGGGGCACGCGTGACCCGTGGCGCGGTGTTTCCCACTGACGCAGTCACGGTCACAGACGTGCACACCTTGACGTCAGGAAGGTGCGCGCCGGGGGAGCCGATCAGCCAGGTATAGAGTGGGAAATGAAACCCTTGGGGACAGGAGGCTAACGTGGGCTTGTTTCACTTGTCCTCTGCGCCTCCATAAACTCCTGGGTGTTGCATATAAATACTTTCATTCGCTGTTCTTTTAATTTGGCATTCAGGGGAATTGCCTAACTTCAAGACATTCCGTAGCCAGAGACGCGAGTCTGGTAGCCACAGTGCTGGGCCAGCTCAGGAGTACCCTGTTCCCTGGTATTTCCCTCCAGGGTACGCGCAGGTTAATGGGCTGGATTTCCACTTCAAGAGCAGGGCCAGGGCTGCCAATGCAGGGCAGGGAAGGCAGAAGTTGCCTGGTGATCCTGGTCTCAGGAGATCTTTGTTATGCAGGCAGGTGGTAGATCTTGGGCTTGCACCCTAAGAATCTGGGGGTAGCTGGAAACAACAGGATAGCTGGATTTGGGGTTGGATTCTGTCCTGGAGCTTGCAGCTTTTTAGGCAGGAAAATAAGAGAGCACGGGTGGATTAGTAAGGGAGCAGGACCCTTTAATCCATCCAAAATGGGTGGTAGGGGCTGCAGAGCTATGAGGCTACAGATGCATTCATGCAGGGTCCACGTATCCATCCCTACTTCATTGGCCAGCCCAACTCCTGGGTGCTGTAATGGGATGACCCCTCACAGAACGAGGGGTTCATTCATTGGCCACATTGATTTTTGGCGTCTGTACATCTGTCTGTTATGAACTATATATTCCTTCTGAAAGGAATAGAATTCCTTTAAATCCCAAGTGCTATTGGATTGCTGGTAGTCCAAAACCCTAATCCACCTGTCACCTAAGAAGAATTTTGTTCCAAGACAAAGGTCTTCAGTCCTGTGTATTTTATGTATGGAAATCAGTACAAAGTTTCAAAAATAGCTATTCCAAACCCACAGATTAATAGATCTGTCGCTTCTGTCTGCGGTGCTATAGTGAATGTTCTTTCTGGTCTTGTAAGAGGCTGAGCTCTGCATGTTTCTGTAGAAAGGAGCACATCCAGGTGATCAAGCTTTGATTTTAACTAACATAATGCTAATGAGCCACTGCTCCGAGTGATTTGTACTGGGAAAAGGAAGAAGAGAGGATAAGGAAAAGGGAGGGATACAACATCCTTCAGCTAAATAGAGTGGACTTAGTCCCTTGAACTAAAGTGCGCAAACAATTAGTACAGACACCCAAAACATGACAATTTTATCCTAGCAGCATATAAAACTTAGTGTTAACAACAGAGGTGTCACTGAAGCAGCGTATTTAGAACTAAAGATTGGGGGGGGAAAAAAGTGGATAGAAGAAGTGCCAGGGAAGAGCAGGGAAAAACAGTTGCAGTTGTTCTATAATCAGAAATCATATTTACCCTATAATGTATTTTTATTTTCATCCATGTCTCAAACCAATTAACCGAAGAAAACGCTTACATGTACATGGGGAAAATGGAGCATGAAGTTCAAGCACCAAGCTGGGACAATAAACCCTGGCTTGAGCTGCTTTGTGTATTTGAAATAAAATGCTCATGGAGAGTCTGGCACACACACCCCGGTGTGTGCTTCCCTGGGCAAAAGTCCCATTTGCTGATGTATGAGCCACTAAAGAACAACTAAGGACAGTATAGCCTGGCCCATGTCGGACTAGAAGACCTTGCTAGAAGAATAATGCTATCAAGTGGATTTACTGATTAATTTCAATAAGATTAATTTGTAACAACATTTTAGCCCCAATCCTAAAGACATGGATGTGAATGTGATTTGCTGAACTCCCTCGGTCTCTTGTGAAAGCTGGAAGTCCTCTACGCTTGCAGAAGATGACTGTTACTGTACCGATGGGAGAGCCGGACTTCTCATACCAACGATATCTTTATCAGGTCTGGTGCAAATGTTTTTCGCCGAGGGAGTCGCTGTGGATTTCTGCCCTGTATTACCCCTGCCAACCTTACAAAATAAGAAACTGGCTGGGACAGAAAAGCTTCCTTTTCTTACTCTTCCCATGGTGAGATGCAGAGAACAGGGTAAATGAGGCAGGGAAAGGAGATGCCATAAAGTTTGCAGGCGCCTTATTGGGTAAGCTTGGCACCCGCTTTGGTCAGAACTCGGTTATGAAGCAATCGGCGTTGGCTGCGTAACCATTGCACGAGCTGGTCTGCTCCAAGCTTTCGGTGAAGTGCTCAGCAACGCTCCTCGGGCTTTATCCTTTCCCTTCATAGCGAAGTGACCCTCTTACTCCTCTGAAATAAGGCGTTCGCAGTTTCAGGACAGCAGAGACTCTGTTGGAGGAATGACGCGCATCACCGTCCTGGTGGCGGACGCAAAGTCTCTGCTGTGTTTGGAGACTTCAGTAGCTGCCCTTTCCCAGGCAGAGCTGTCGCCGGTGCTGCCTGCGTGGCCCCGAAGAGGCGGGTGTTATGAAGCGAGAGCTCTGCGTTTGCGCCTCCTCTGGGGTGTGATGGAGGAGGGGGAAGCACGCCCCGTTATTTCATACCACTGCATCTTCCACTTCCTTGCGTGAGCTTATGGAATCACTGACTTACAAGCCTCCTCCTAGCTTGGTTTGCTCCTGCTGACAGTCTCCATAGCCGTAAAAGATAAAAGCTTCTCTGAAACAGATTAAACCACTTAAATCCTATTACATATTTTCTTCTCCCTAGCAGGAGGTTTTTAGCACTGAGCATACAAAGCATCACGGACTGCAAATCTGCAGTCTCTTGCTGGTGGTAAGAATGGCTTGGATTGGCTTTTCTTGGTGGAATGAGATAAGAACAAGACAGCTAAAAGCCCAGCCCAGAGCGTGTGCTCTATGTTGGTACGCTGCTGAGTACTCACGGATTTCTGGGGGACCCAACGTGTAACCAGTACTGACCCATGTGAAAGAAGGTTCTGCCCTTTGCAGTGGTAACGTCCGCGCTCAGCAGCGCGTGCGTGTTGCCGGCTGGGTCCTCAGGTGATTACCAGCCTTGAGAGAAGCATGCCCAGATACAAACCCAATCTGTCCCCCAGGCCCAGGACTTGCTGAAGCACATTGCCACAGCCTCCTGCCAGCACACGGGGGGGGCGCCCGTCCCTCACACAAGCAAGTGGGGACCAGAGCACCCAGCAAAGGGCACCACTGGGTATCTGACAATGAGTCCTTCTGGTCTTATGCTGGCCTAAAAAAAAAAAAGTGGTGCCAAAAGAGTGGTACAGCCAGGAGAATTTGCCTGGGTTGAAGAACATGTTGTCCAGTACAGATTTTCCCGCACCAGAAAGCGGAAGAAGGAAATGAGCCCAATGCTTAAAGTCGGAAGAAACTGCCTTTTAAAGCCCAGGGAGAGCAATTCCTCTCTCCCTGGGTACAGAAAGACAACTGCTGTCTTGAGCAGTTGAAAAACACACACACACTCACCCTCCTCCCCCCCCCCCCCCAAAAACCCCCAAAACAATAATAAACAAAAAACCCTAAAAATGTTTCAGTTTTAAGCCTTACCCGTGCTGTTCAGCGAAGGGAAATGCAATTTAGCAGACCCCAGGCCAGTTTGATCGCTTGCCATCCCATGTTAAGCTGATCCCCTCGAAGGCTCATATGCACCCAGAGTAACTGTTCTTAAGTAAAAAGTAATTCACTTCTGAGTTCCTTCTTCATGGTTTAGTTTCTCTGGAGGGATACGAGCCCTTCAGAAGGGAAGGCCTCCATATTTTCCCCCATGTAAAGGTGGCATCGTTCTACCTAGCTATTTTGTGCTCTCTGATTTTTTTTTAACGAGTAATGCTTGAAAAGGGTGCTGGCGCCGACTGTTGTGTGAAGTGGTGTCTTGGCCTGATGTTGGTGAGAAAGCTCTTCAGCTCAGGAGTGGTATCGCTGATGTGCCTTTCGTAGAAGGGTTTTATCCCTCCTCCTTACGTTCAGATTGATGGATTTACTGGGATTATTCCCTCTGGGCTAATAGCTACAATTTCTTTGTACATAGAAAATTTAGAAGGAATAGTACATTTGATTGATTTGTTCAGGAACTAGACGTCATTTTTGTGAATACATTTGAAGTGTTGGGTGTTTCAAGCTAATTGCGTATTCAAGAGCTGAGCTGCGCTGAGATTTAACTTCAGCATGGAGATGAAGCAGCAGGCACACACAACCGGCGAAGTGCTGACACAGCCCTGTCTGCCCAACTTCCACCCGGGTTTTGTTCATGGCTGCATTTTTACCATCTTTCTGCCATTAGAGATTCCTCCCTGCAAACAACCTTGCCACCATCTCAAGCTGAATTTTGAGATGAAACAAGTTGCCTAGAGAAATTGTGGATATCCCATCACTGAAACTGCTCAAAGTCAGCTTGGACAGGGCTGTGAGCAACCTGATCTAGTGAAAGATGTCCCTGCCCATGGTGGGAGGGTTGGGCTAGATCTTTGAAGGTCCCTTCCAACCTGCTCCATGATTCTATGCAAGAAAAGTTGTTATGCCTCCAAAACTTGGTCTCCCTTGTTAACATAACACCGGCGTTGGGCACTCTCCTGCCTGGCACGTGGGCCATTCTGCAAACAACCTGGCAAAAGCAACTTGGTTTTGGTATGTTTAGTACTTGTGGTGGCAAGAAAAGCATCAGCCATGGGGGGGACTGCATGGTTTCTACACTGCAGGCTTGTAGAGGCAATGGACTCAGGGTTGATTTACTACAGGTGAGATGTGGCCTTGGATTATTTACTTGCCTGGACGTCTCCCCTCCTCCCTCTGACAGCCTGTCTGTTTGCTGCTGCAGTCTTGTCTCTATTTTTTTCCCTGGGTAAATTTTTTCACTGTTCTTTTTCTCACTTAATCTGAATATTAAAGCAAAGACTTTCAAGGAATGACATCGTGGACTTGACTGTGTCTTGGGACAGAGGAATAGACCAGACATCCTTTTAAATTTCTTTCTCTCCCCATCTTTCATGATTCCATGACTTCAAGACAAAACCACATTTTTAGCAAGGCTCTTCGTGGGTCAGTAAAAAACAGATTGAATTCACCATCGTCTCTTGCAAGAATAAATGTTAACCTGTGAAATGTCACGTGCTTTTTAGAATGCCAAGACCACTACTATCTGTTTAGATATTTTCAGTGAAAGACAGACGTGGAGTAATTATTTTTCAGAGCAGATATTTGTTACAAAAACCCCACCCAACCCTAGAACCAAGAAAGCCTCCAGCAAATCATTCAGTCACCGGTGGCTTTATGCTAAGAAATACTCAATTTTATTCCAGCAACGCTTACCAAATGTGGCATATTCTTCCATACGTGAAGAAGGTTAGGGAAGCATTGTGAGAAATGAAGCTCGACAGAAATATTTTCCAGTATATGTTGCAAATCTGCAGCTGAGGGCAGAAGCATTGGTAGGGGCCCTGTGGATGTGTTCTGTCATGCCGTTAAAAGAATGTGTGTTTAGCATAGTCAGGTATTTCCCCTAAATCTGCCATTATTCACACTCTGTTTGATGCAGTTATTGGGTTGTCATTTGTTATAGGCACGTTATGCCTGTGGCCAGTACTTCCAGCTTTTCCATAGCCTGTTTTGTGTATGTGATATTGGAATAAATTACCAACCGCGGAGCTGTGCAGAAGGGGCCAGGGCAGAGCTAACGCCACCGTGGTTTTCTGTCGCTGCCGTATTTCTGTCCTGGCACTTTTCTTTCAGGGTTATACCAGATCAACATATCATGAAGAGTCTGATTTCATTTTTATTCCTGTCCATAACTGTTATAGCTTGGGATGAATGTGATCAGTGCTTTCAGATAAATCTCCTACAACAGTTTTTTTTAGTGCTTTTTCTAGGTTTTTTTTTCTTTGATTTGCTTTCTGAATTAAAGCCGCCTTAAATACCTGTACTTCAGTTATGATTCAGCAGTGAGATTCACTCTGGCTTTTGCAAATCTTTTTCCTTCTCCTTTGAAGCACTTATCTTCATTTCCAGGCTGGTACAGTATCGGCCTTTCACGCAACGCGGAGCCTCTCTCCCTGAAGGCAACGCCTTCGCCCAAGGAGCCCATCTAGGGAAAGAGAAAAGGGGTCTGGTGGGGTTTGGCAAGAGGTCTCAAGACCACCCGGTGGATGCGTTCAGCTGGTGGGGTTGCGGGGGGACGGGGAGGGGAGGGATGGCGTTCAGCGGCCTGGCTGCGGCTCCCGCCACGCAGACACCGAGGTGGCTGAGCTGCCGATAATCAAGCACAGCCACGTTTGCAGCTCTGATTAAGAGGAAGAAAAGGATGTTTCAAAAAATCAGTCCCTTCTGCCACCTACATCTGCTCTCTCCAAATTCCAGGAAATAGTTTTAATTCAAACTCTGCTGACAGCCAGCAAGAGCAGAGTCTGTGTTACGACACCGTACCACGGCATAGGGGGTAGCAGAAACCATCCCCCATTCACAGCAAGGGCAAGAATAAAAGCAGCGTCTCCACAAATTAAAAAAAATGTGGAAGAGAAGTCCTACCAAACGCAAGCTCCCCTGGTCCTGTGCCAGTCCGCTGCTCAAGAGCTGTGGGTAGGGAGGTTTGTCCCCTTGCTGAGGATCCCACAAGGCGGGGGGGAAGATGGAGGAAGCTGCAGAGTTGTCTGCCCGTGACATTCCCACCGGGATGGAGAGCTCATGCCGAATGAGACAGAACCAGAGCTCATCCCCTTGCACGCTGCAAGGAGTAACAACTCAGTTCTGGGCCAGGCAATTTTTCCCTCTCCTTGTGTGAGAAAAACGGGACCCACAGATTTTCTTGTTGGACAGACTCTGTTTTCTCAGCCCATCTTCCAGCGAGGGTATCCTGAAACTCTGGAAAGGGCAACTACGGGAAGCTGAGCCCGTACGAACGAGCTGTGACCTCTCTACGCCTCGCGCTGACCCTTCGGCTCATCGTGGATCTCGGCTCTTGTTTATGAGCCCAGCTTCTGATTTCTTGGCAATCATCACGCTAATTATGCATTTCTTTCCTGTGTAAACACACATTTCCAAGGTCCCCAGGTAAGACACCGCAGTGATGTGCATAGGAGGCGTGTAGGTAAGTCCTGTCCTACACCAGGCTCCTGAATATTTAGCAGGTGGTTTGTAAATGGAAAAAAAAAAAAGTGCAGGTCACTAATGAGTTACAGTTCAATGTCTGCGAGTCATGGGTGTATATTCTGCCTGTTGATCACGAAGGAGACTTGTGATGTGTGGGGAGGATCAGGAGACTTCTGGGTTTAAAGACTTGCTGCCCTGCTGAGCAAAACTGGAATGTAAATAAGAAAGGCAACTTTTCATCGTATTTTTTTTTTAAATTTATTTCTAAACAAAAAAAGCAAAACTTGTCATTATACAAAAAAACACCCCAAACATTCTTCCCCCTACCTGGTGACATTTCTTTTTAGTTTCAAACTTTTCTGATAGGAAAATAAAGCAAGGACTAGTGAAGTTTTTGTAGCCATTATTCTCCCTCGGGGGGGAGTGGTTCAGAGCAGGTTAATCAGTATGAGCTGTTAATGAGCCTTTCTCTTCAAAACCCCTCTTCTTTCCTGGAAAGACCTTATTCTCTCATCCTGAGCCCTATAAAAGGGGACAAAGTACAATTAAAAAAAAAAAAAAAAAAAAAAAAAAAGACAGTATTAACACCCCAGGAATGCTCTGTGGGCGGGCGCAGGGTGACTCTGGTGACCTCTGGAGCAGTATGGGGGTTGGAGGCGTGAGGGGGTGCGCTGCTTCGCTATGCAGCAGATGGGAAGGATGACAGGAAAATCTTCCCAGCAGCAGTCAAGGAATAGGCGATGGAGTAGGAGCTGTTTGGCCTCTGTCTTCCCTTTTCAAGGTCTTAACCGTGCTGAATCCAGTGTTCTGGAAAACCTCTAGGCGCCCTTCTTTCTGCATTAAGTTTCTTGTTGCTGAGTTGCATGACTTCCTTGATCTGCTGTCCCATTACGATTTCATGAGATAACCCTGGGACCCTGCCAGCTGCCCGCCAGCACCGCCCTGACGCGGAGCGGCTGAGCTAACGCACCCCGGGGCCGAAATTTGTTGCCCTCTCTGACCTTGGCACCATCATGGGGCAGCCCAAGAGGGACTGGCCGGGCTGGAAAGGGCAAGGCACCCGTCACCATCTGCCCAACTTCGTATCTCTTTGTGCCAGAAATTATTTCCTAGGGGTGTTTGTGTGGGGGCATGTTTTTTGGTAGACAGGCACAGAGACAAGGGTGTCGCACCTATTTCTAGCTGGGAGCCACCTCGTCCTCCCCCTGTGGCAGCGCAGCCCTGCGTGGATTGAACGCCAGCTCGTAGGATGCTGCGGTCTGCCAGTCCGGGCTGGCGCGGCTACAGCCTTCCTCTGCTGAGACAGCTCCATCCCGCGTGGGTAGAGCACCCGATTTGTGCAGCTGCACAGGTACCGCTGCAACATAAATCATTCACCGCTTGCAGGGGGGTGGGGGGGTGGTGGTTCTGGTGTTAAATGTGTGAAGCAGCATCTAAACCAGGCTGCTTCTGTACAGGACCAGGCTGCTCCCAGCACACCAGGGGTTTGGCCTCGCTGGTGACTCAGCCTCTCCCTCACCCCTGGGTACTCCTTGTATTTCTTCATGGCTCTCTTCTTTCCCACTAATAGAGAAGCGGACCGCTTCCCTAAGAAAATAAATAAATAAGTTTCTTACGTGCTCTACCTGTGGAGCAGCAGCAGCAGCAGCACTGTGGGAGATGTTATTTACATGAACTTCATGAATATTTATAATAATATTTATAGCTTTGTTCAGCAGGAGGCTTGATCAAGTCAGTAGTATGTCTTGGGATCAGCCTTCAGTATACTACTTTTAATGAGAATAATTTGCATTTAATGAAGGGCCTGAGGTAGCAAGTTTCAATCCAGATTTGAATTTTCTTGATATTTGGGGAAATATTTGGATTAGTGGCTTTATTCCACATCCTTTTTCACTAGCAGTGATGGAATGAAAACGGAGACCTCAGTCCAGAGAAACAGGCTGATGGGAACAGCGTGAGAATGAGCCAGGAAAATAAAGGGGAATTTTTTCCTTGGAGTCCCCACGGCACGGGTGCTGCATGGTTAGAGTTGGACCCTGATGGCTCTTGGCGACGGCCATAATCACTGCAGATACTCGGATGGGCAGCTGGAGAAGCCCAGCCAGAAACCCATTTTGAGGGTGGTGTACCTGTTAAATCCACCTTTCCCTCCCCATGGGCGCACGCGTGCAGGCTGCTCCGGGCGCCTCGCGTGCAGCAGAGCCTGGAGGGGGATGTGGGGCTGGCTGGGGGTGCCTGGCGATGCCAGCCGGGAAATGCAGAGCTGCTCTGGGTACCTCAGGGCTTGGTGCACAAGGGCTATCTGCTGCCTACTTAAACCTGGGCCAATAAAAATACCAGGTACCCCCCTCCCTGTTATACCAGTTATCTCCTAACTGGATGTGTCTTCAACTGGCCAGCTCGCTATTCGGTATTGAGCTAGCGAGAGAGGTAAAACCAGTTTTTCTCTAAACCGAGGCGTCTGGGGAAGAATCAGTGCTCTAATTTCACCTGTCCCTAGTTGTGTGGCTTCACTGAGATGCTGTTTAGAGCAAGTTGCCAGGACCCAGCCCCTCAAAGGGATCCTTCTGCCACTGAATAAGCACAATATTAACTTGGCTGTAACTATTTATAGGCCCAAGTCTTTCCACAAAAAGTTGAAAGGCCAAGGAGTTAAGAGATGCAGAGCGACTTCAGCTGAAGATGCTGAACAGAAATAGCTCCAGGATAAAGCACATGAGAGACCTCTTTCATTCAGCCTGACCTCTGGGTAATTTTGGGGAAGGGATTTCTGTCCTTTCCCATTCTCTTCTATCAGCAAAGACATAGAAATATGCTATACCTAGTTATATGCACCACTGTTTCTCATGAATTTGTTGCTTTATGATTTATTTTAGCTGAAAACTAGCTGGGTTAGCTTTTTTCCAAAGATTGGGTCTTCTACTGGCAGTAGTATTCTACCTGGACAGGCTGCATCTGCCATGGGCTCTCCTGACGTTGGCTGTTACTGTTTGGGAGCATCAAACTGTGACTGCTGTAAGTGGTATTCTAAAGGAATTAATAATCCACATGCTATAAGCAACACCAAATTCCTGCACGCCCAGAATAATTTGTGGCGCGTGTGGTTCCTGTGCATCGCTTGAATCTCCTATGGTGCATTTCACGGAGCGACCTGCGGGGACTGGAGATGCCCGCTTGCTTTGGTTTTAGCTACCTCGTTCCAGTTTTTGAGTTTTGCTGCTAAAGCCAGCCGGTTTGCCGTAACGTATGGCGTGACAGGGGCTTGTGTGTGCTGTTATTGGACTTAGCACGAGCCATAAGCTTTGGGTCTGCGGTTACCTCCGGCCACTCACGCACAGATGGCTGCTGAGTTGCCATCTCCTAGCATGTACGTTACAATAACTTCACTAAAAACCACGGCTAAATTCAGTGCATATGCTTGCGATTTTAATGTTCTCAGCTAGGAAAACACGAACATAAGCTTATATGATGGAGATAAGACTCAAGTTTTAAACAGTAGATACAGCCGTTTCTTCTGGATGGGCATTTTTGGTTGAGCTCATTTGTATACTTTGCAATCGCTTCAAGAATGGTTTGGCAAACGTTAAATTAAGGGCTCGCTGGGGTCTGACCTTGCTGAGATGAAGGGAGGAGGAATAAACAGAGGATCTGCATCTGTAGGTGATTGCAAACCACCGAAACCTGGACTCGGGATGATTTAGAGCCTGAGAGGGGTTTATACAAATGCTACGATTTGTTTGCATCGTACTTCAGTGCTGCTTCACTTCCTCAGGAAAATATTATCGTGTCCCAGGTCATTGATCTCACCGCACAGCGCGCTGTGGCACTTGAGAGCTGTTAATGCATTTGGCAGCCTTACTTGTTGTTCTTAAGCATACGTTGAATATTTACACAGCAGCTATTTGTACGACTCCTCTGTAACGGGCCAGGGCAGCTTCCAGTTAGTGTCACGAATCTATTTTCTGCCTCTCTGGAGGGATTTTTTGAAAAGAAGGAAAGATGTAAAAGATCTTACCGAAACATCAGTTGCAATTACTTCCCTTCTTGCATTGAAATTTACCCCCTAGCTATTATGTGCACCTACTAATGGATTTGTTAAGTATCTTCATCATTTGGATAGCTTGTTCTTGAATAGTTCGTGGTCTGACAAGTAGATATATTGGGGTAAAAGCCAAGAATAATTTTAATTACCCTCTGGAGGATAATTTTAAGACACCTCTGGCCTTACACAGAATTTGGTCCATTGCATTTGCAGACAACGCAGAGGGTCTGGTTGCTCCCTGCTCCACGTTTGCATTCCTGGAGCTGTTAGGAAAATCCAGCGCGGAGCCAGGCTGACTCCCGCAGTCACTTGCTTGTGTTCCCACCTCTTCTCTCCCTGCTTTTGGTACTGGAAGGGTTTGTACACAGTGGTTATGGGGAACGCCAGCTGAAAGCATAAGACCAGCATGAGTTTAGTACAGCGGGGAACCGACCCTGCGCTGCAGAGTAGAACTGCTCGGGGACGACATCTGTGTCTCCCAGCCAGGCTCGTCACTAATTAACCCGTACGTATTGCTGGTCGTCTCTGTAAGAAGCTGCCAAATGTTAATTTTCATTGCAAATTTTCTAAGGGGTCTATTACTGTTTCTTCTCAATTTATACTTCATAAAACCCTGGCAGGGGTTGCCCAGAGAGGGAGTGGAGGCCCCATCCCTGGGAACATTCCAGGCCAGGTTGGACGGGGCTGTGAGCAACCTGATGTGGTTCAAGGTGTCCCTGCTCCTGCAGGGGGGTTGGGCTGGGTGACCTCTAGGGGTCCCTTCCAACCCAAACCATTCTGTGATTCTGTGAAAACTACTGGATATTAAAGGTTGCTCTACAGATCCAACCATACTGCAGGCAGTCCCTGCCTAACAGCCAGGGAAAAATATTCCAGTTTCCAGTGTGGCATCGCACGCTTACTGTGAGGGATTTCAGCTCCCGCGCAATACAGTGGGAATCACCCGCATTCCCTTGTCAAATATGATTAATAGAGTTGTTATTCTAAATGCAAAAGGTGAACATTTTCTAACATGGTAAAGAAACAGCAGAAGGAAAACTTTAGACTTCCTAAGCAAAGATGAGCTGTCCACGGGCATGGAAATTTGTGGTAACGGTCATAATGTAGAAATGTATGTTTATAATCGAGGCAAAAATTAAGGCAAGTCTTAGTAGTTGTATGCACTTTCAAGGTTTTACAAATATTGATTTATAAGGCACTGTGGGAAATCATAGGTGCATTTGATTAGGACAAGACATTTACGTACAAGTGAAAATTGGGACTTACAGTATGTTATTAAAGGCAGATTTTGACGGCTGCACCTTGCAGTCCTGTGGTCCATGTTGTAAAGAGGATGTTCAAAACCTGAAGTTGTTACAGGAAGGAGCTGCGAGATCAGTTTGATGTTGGACAAAAACCTCTACAAAGGCTCTTTCCATTTCATCCAGCAAGATGAGAGGGGATATTATTACCAGCCAAAGTTATTTCTCCAGCGGTACTCTTTAATCTAGGAGAAAGGGATGAGGAGAGCCAATGACTGGAACCTGAAATCAAACAAACCCGACTTAGAAATGTGCTGGGTGTTTTTATTGGCGTGTGTGGTCAGCTACTGGAATGACATGCTGAGGATGGTAATGTTTTTTTTTTTTTATCAGGGTCTTGTCATCAAGATTAGGAGTCTCTGCAATCTGTGCCTTAGGGAAAGCTCAAGTTACTCGGTCAAACACTGTTGGTAAAATACACTGATCATGATATAAATGTGCTTAAATGAGGACATCAGATGGCCTTGAGCTGCATGAAGTGGTCAGAAGACCCTGCCAGCACCCGAGCTCAGGGTAGGTGCTGGTGAGCAGAGCGGGTGGCCGGCGCATCTCCTCCCCCGGCTCTTCCCGCCGCAGTGGCGCCAGAAGAAATACTCCCACTTCTGCTGGGATCCTGAGATGCTCCTTTGAGCAGGGTACTGGGAGCATTTAAAACGAAGGATAAATTGTTTAAACTGGTTATTTTAGGAGGTGAATTCTGAAGATGCCCGATATTCGCAGTTATTTCCACTTAATGGAATTAGCTAAGTTAAATAATTGCATGCTTAACACGCACTCCATTTATTCAGCATCCAGTTATCAATTTTTAAAAAGCAATTTTCTAATACAAGTAATTAAATATTACTTAAGTTATGGGGATGCTCAAATGAATGTGGAAATAGAGTAGCCTGCAGCCTGCATTATTTTCTTCCTATCGTAAGCGCCGCTTTGGTGGGCTTATGTTCCTAAACCTCTTGCATTATTTTGCCATAATTTTTTTCTGTATTAAGAAAGAGAAAGTGTTTGATAAGGCAGATTGAGATTTCTGTATATCACAAGTTTTAATTTCTTTCAGGACATAGTTTTCCTATGGAATGCTGCGTTAGGAGGTATCAAAGCTGGGAAAAAACATTAGAACTAAGATCTTTATTAGTACAATTTATTTTTTTTCAATTTAATACTGTACCTGGAGCTATTTAATATCAGAATTTAGATGCAGAGAACACAGTTTATAATGCAGAACAGCTCGCAACTGGAGTTTGTTAGAGATGTTTCACTGTAAAAAAAAAAAAAAAAAAAAAACCAAAAAACCAAAAAAAAAAAAACCACCCAAACAGTATTTATAAATCAAAAAAACACCCCCAAAATCAAAAACTATTCCAGTGTCGTCGGAAGTTCCCAGGGAGAAATATTGTGGGACGATTTTCCCCACACCATTTCAATTCTTTGCAAGACCATGAGCTTGATCTGGATTTGCATTACGTTGCAATAGGTCCATGGTTTGGTAGTTGGACACCTATTTCGCCACCTACTGGGATCAAAGTGAAGGGAAACGAGAGCCTCCACTTACCAATTTTGAAGGGTGCCAAGTACGTTGTGAAGGGGATCTAAAGCCTAGGATGCATTTGGGGAGAGACCAATGAATTATTAATCCCGCTATTCTGAGGTATGTAACTGTCATCAGCAGTTTGGCAAAAAAATATGCTTTTTCCCTGTAAGCATCAGTCCATAAATCTACAAATAAATATTGCAAAGATCAGGATCAGAAATGATACCGGTGCAATCTGGAAGCAGTTCCGGTGGAGTCAGCAGTGCTAACCTGGCTCGCATAAATGCTGAGGAAACCTTGACGTGCTGCTTGACTTTGATAGGAAACTGTAAATCAGGCCTGGGTTACCTGAGAAGTTCAAGAGCCTGAGAAAGTGGGGTTTTAGCCAAATGCAGCTGAGTTTTGTGATTTGTGCTTTTACACGTCTCGCTCTGAAAATGAGCATCGCGTCTTTCTAGATGTAGCTGCAAGGTTCACCAAGGCAAATGCGTGCTAAAAGAAGCAGAGTTCTCAGGGTTGCAACTTGTAGGCGCATTCCTTGTAAGATTAAAAAAAAAAATAAATCATGGAAAGGCTATTTATCATCTTTTGAATCGCAGTGGTGGGGCTTTTAAGTGCGCTGTGGACTTTGTATCACCCTGAAAAGCAGAAAAGGTGCAACACTGCTAAACAAATAAGTTTATTGGCAACTCAAGAATATGGTATTAACCATCCTGATGCCAAAAGGCGGGGGGGCTGGGATCTTACCTGTAACATAAATGCTCTCCGAGGTGTCATGGCTGCCCTTTCTGCTTTCTATGACATAGGAAAAAATTGGACTCTTATGGGGTTTTTTTAACTTTATTGTATCAATAGAGAGGTCTACCGTAAGAAAATGCAGGTTACGTTTTACAGAGCAACAGACATTATTACTAAACCACAAATTAAATCCCTATAGTGATGCCCTGATTAACCTGTAATGCACACTCTTTCATGCAAATCATCCTGGTTTGGTGCAAAGGAACATCTCCCTTGCTGCTGTCCTA
Organism: Gorsachius magnificus; assembly: GCA_034008185.1. Lineage (NCBI taxonomy): Eukaryota > Metazoa > Chordata > Aves > Pelecaniformes > Ardeidae > Gorsachius > Gorsachius magnificus. The sequence goes on from CM067093.1 coordinate 19,869,589, forward strand.
CTTAAACTGCTCCAAAGGCTTGCAAACCAGCTGGCAGCCAGAGCTGGGAATGTGAAACGTGTCCGTTACAACCTGGCAATGGACTTCCTTGGGTTCTAAGGAAACTTGAACAGAAATCAATTTTAAGTGCTGAAACCTTTTGTGAATTGATACACAGCAGCGGTGTGCTGCCTGGTAAAGAATGCAGGGGAAGAGAGAAGAGGTTTCCATGCCAGCAAATGTGTCTTTGACTGTACCAGAGAACAAAGTGTACAGACCTTGAATATAATTTATACTTGCCACGAGAGCTAGAGGTGTCAGAAGACTGAAGTTAGTCAGGACGATTCAAAATGAAGGATTCCTACGGTGCTTCTTTAGTCGGAATATCTCAACTGGGAAAAGACACGTTGGACACTTCAAAAAAGGAATAAAATTAGGTTTTATTTCACTGACTGACAGCTGTACATATCATTTGCAGGAAAATCCCCAGCAACGTCTTTGTTAGCTTTACTTATCACTTGAAAACCACAAATCCTTTGAAAACCCTTCATTTTTTCTGGATCGTCACTTATGTCAACAAGACTCCCCCTTGGCTTGAGCCCGTGCTTGGAACCCAGCCAGGATGGGGCTGAACAGCTCATGGGTGCAGCTTTGCATTTGGGGCCTGGCTGGGTGGCACTGGGCACGGGGAGGGCAAAGCAAGCCGGGCTGCGAGGCCAAGGATGCTGCTGGAGCCCCTCGGCTCCCTCCTGGGAATGGGGTCTCTCTGAAGCAAGCACTGGAAGGGGCTGCCCAGGGAAGGGGTCGAGTCCCCACCCCTGGGGGGATTTAACAGCCGGGCAGACGAGGTGCTGAGGGCCAGGGTTTGGGGGTGGGATGGCAGGGGTAGGGGAACGGTTGGGCTTGATGATCTTAAAGGGCTTTTCCAACCTCAATGATTCTATGAAGGGTGTGCTCAGCACCCACAACCTGGTGCCTGAGGATCTGCCTTCTAGTAGAAACGTGCAGATCTTACCAGCTACAGCAGCTCGTAACCTAGCGAGGGGCAGCCCTAATTAGCGATGCCCATGGGGGATGGATGTCCTCAGGTACCCGGGAGTGCTGGCCTGATGCACTGAGGCACAACGCCCAGGCTGGAGCGGAGCCGCAGCGATGGGTTAGAAGGCAGCAGAAAGCTACGCAGCCTCTAGCGCGGGGGCTCGTAAAGTCAAGCTTTGGTTTAACAAGTTGTAGTTGCAATTCCTTTTGTGTCAGGGAATAACAGTGCCTTTACAGGGAGCTAATCTAGTAACCAGCACGTGCATTTTACAGCAATAACGGATTTGATTTACGGGCGAGATTCAGGAAACTGAACCCAAAGGTTGCAATGATGATGAGAGTCATTATTGACTTTGGTATTAACTTGCTGGGATGCAAAAAATCACTCTGTAGGAAGTAAATTAAAATCCATGACTGAAATTAGTTTAATTTGTACTACTTGACCAGTAGGTTTTATATTCCCTCAAAATGTCATATACCGCAGCAAGTGCTTAGAGGACACTGTTGTCACAGTCATTTGAAGAAGGGGGGGGCAGCGAGGTGAGGCTGGAGAGTGGCAATGTAAGAATTAATTTGAACCCAGCCTCAGCATGGTGCTTCGGCAGATGTCTGATTTTAAGCAGTTATAGCCACAAGTCAATTCCAGCCTATAGGAGCTTCTGCTGAGGCATGAAATTCCCAGGTACGGAAATAGGGAGTTTGCGGCGCTGCACAGTGCAATTCTGTTATGGGAAGGATCTCATGGCTGCGCAGGGCTGAGATCCCCCACCCGGGGACTGCAGAGCCCCTGTGGCACTGGGGTCTTCCTGAGCCTCCCCTGCAGTGGGGGATCGGATGAGATGTTGCTGAGATCACTTCCACCCCTTATTTCCTGTGATTTTTATGAGGAACTTTGCATTTTAAAGGAAAACCAGCTACTTCGTTCTGCTGGAGACGGCCATCCACACCTGGGGCGGGGGCAAAACCTGAGGCCAAATTTGCTGTTTCTCTTGGTGCGTAATCTGCCAGTGCGTCTGCTAAGGCAGACAGTAATTCTTCTCACAGGCACTCAATACAATCAGCTTCGTGTTAATTTTCTTTTTTCCCCTTGCTCTTTACATGCCTCCTGGTTTCCTTTCAATACTCCGGCGGTTCTCCGGACTAGGAATTTTATGAAAGAGCAGGGATGTGTTCCGAGCATTGGCAAGGATTCTCAGCTTTGCTTCTTTGTTCTCTGCTTGCTTAACCTCATGTGAGCGATGTACAACGGTGTCTCCGTTTTGGGTGATGAGTAAATGCAGATGCTATTCAAAGCTTGTGAGTGTAAGGGTATCTGATGAGCGAAGGGCAGCAGGCACGTCTTCAGGTGCCTCCGAGCCTGCCACGGGAGGGGAGTCCTGGACAGCACCGTGACTTTCTGGTACTGAGGAAAACGGGGCTATTTGACGTGTCCTCCGCCCTTCCTGAGAGGTGACGTGCCTTTGTTTCTCAAGAATTAAAACATCACTTGGAATCTGAAACTTGGCTGCCTGGTGCTGTCAAACCGAACAAAAGCTAAAACTGGTTTGCAAGCTCTTTTTGCACGATGGTTGGTATAAGGTAGAAATGAGTAAATCAAGTGTACTTGCTTCCTAGGGCAAGCGTAGCAAATTCTTTCACTTTTTGACCTCTGAACCTCTGTTTCTGTTGCTTTGCCCTGGACCATCTGCCCTGCCCAGGTAGGGTTTGAGGAATAACGTGGGGTGCCCAGAGAAGCAGAATCGTGCTGCTCCCTGCTCGCGCTGGGGAAGGGGCAGCCCTTGTAAACCATGTGCAGGTAGTGAACGGAGAAATTCCCTGCTCTGCAATGCTTCCTCCCAAAGGAGAAGCCCCACCTCAGATGAAAACAGGACTCTTAGGCCACCCCATCCCTCTGCAATCAGAGACCGAGCTCCTGCACTCCTTGTCCTCCATCTCTTACGCTGCCTACGGAATTTAAACCTAAGGCAGGTGGAATAACTTCCCGTGATTGCTAGCAGTGAAACAGCCCATAAAGGGGAACCTTTTGAATGGCAGCTCAACGCTGTCTGCTCAGGCACGTTCTGAAGGTGCATCACCTGGGCTCTGGGTTGTGCCGATGCCTGGGCAGTTTCCAGGCGCCTTCCCAGGCAGCGGTGAGGTGTGGAGGGAAGCCCTGAGCAGATTGCTCTGTTTTGAGAGCCTGTAATTTCTTTTCTGAGGTTCAGGAGCAGGCGTTCGCTTTCTCTAATGATGATGGATGTTACTGTTGTGCCAGCAAGACGGCCCTGGGCAATAGCGTGTGAGGCAAGTCGGCGTTAGGGGGCTTTCCACCAAGCCAGCTGCCGATGGCCGTGCGGGGAAGGCTCCGGCACTCTGCCGGGCTGACCCAGGCAGAGCAGGTCTTTTCTTCTTAGCAGAATTCAGTCAAAGCTCCAGCATGATTTCATCCCCTCCTTAGACATCAGAGACACTATCCAGCAAAAAACCCCGAGGAAACCACCTGTGCCTGAGGAGCGAGCTCTCGAATACAAACTCCAACGGCGACTGCTGTTTGTCTCGGCGTTTGGGCATTTGAAAGTCTCTCATTTGGGCTTCCTGGTCCCCGGGAAGCGATGGTTCTGCTGCGCTCTCCCCCTAGCAGAGGCGTTAACAAGTCTCTTCTCTTCTTGGCTGTCCATTTTCACGGAACTTGCAGAAAGTTGTTATCTCTGGGATAGCAACATCTTTGGCACACATGATTCATTTGGGGGAGAAGCAAGCAAAGCACGAAGGCTCCAAGGCATAAAAAAAGTGAACTGTGGGCATGATTTCATTTTGTGATAAGGCAGGTGTTTGTTGGGTTGGTTTGGTTTGTTTTTTAAACAAATGTTCATACATATTCCTGACTAATTAATGCCATCAACAACAAAAATTGGTCCAAGCATCAGAGTGACAGAAATTATAGATTTGTCTTCTAAGAATATAGACCTTCACTTTTATTAATAGAAGACAAGGTTCTCTTTTCAATAAATGATAGGCAGAGAAATCAGGGTAGACTTAAAGATTAATTGCAGCCTCTAGATCTCATTTTTCTTAGAGGAGAATAAGAAAAAATAAGTGACTCAATTTTCCACGCTTTTCTTGGTCCTCCTCTCCCTTAAATCCCCAGTTCCCCCAGAGCTGGGCAGCTTTGACCTTCCCATCCCACCAGATGCAGCCAGCCTTGTCCTCAGGACTGACCAAGAGAAGTGAAATGCCGCATGATGGCTCTGAAAAGGTTTTGGTGTTCCCAGTGTGCGTGAGCCTCGGGAATCCTGGAGAAGAATCAAAAGCTCATCAAGAAGCAAACCACAAATGTAAGAATGGAGAGGTTTCTGATTTAATATTAATACTGCGAGGTAATGACGCTATAACAAGTATGGCAATGTCTGTCCAGAAGCTTGCGTGTGACTTTCTGAAACCCAAGAAAAGGCCGGTTGAAGCGCATACGTTTAAAACCTTAATCTCTTCTATGCAAGTTTCCATAGGTTTTCACTTTAATGGAGAGCATCCCTTTGGCACTGAGAATCGTTCACCTTTCCCAGAGCTTCAGCGCAAGGTGGTACAGCAAATCTTGGGTTCTGGCACTGCCGTTAAATGGAAAATTCACCCGAAAGTCACGTCACCGCAGCGTGGCTTACAAACAGTTCAGTTGCTCCTTTTTAGCCTGGCTGCCATGAAGTAGAGAGCCACCTGTACTAAAAACATAGGCACGGCAGTAATTACAGCTGAGCAAAAGCAAATACCTGTGACAATCCAGTAAATCTGAGAAATCCCATGAGGATAAAAGAACAAGAAGAAATTAAAGGGTAGCTCAAAGCTGGAATGAAATCTGAAAGCTTCTGAAAATGTGTACAGGCAGGCTTAGAGCTGGGATATAAATAGCTTTGCTGTCTGCCTTTCAAGAAATCCAAGGAAAGGTGCGGCTATAACTTCCCCTTATTGCCAGCTCTAGTGCATCTGCAAAGATGGCAATATTTCTGTGCAACGCTTCCAGCTAAAACATTGCAGAAATGAAGTAGAACTGGAGGCTTCCAGGCTGGCACGCGTGTGGCGGATGCCGAGACCCCCTCTGTACGCACAAGGACGGTACTCGGCGCCTGGCCGCGTGCCAGCCCCGCATCTCTCAGGGCACGGTCGCTCCTGCAAGAAATAGGAGCTCCCTTATCACTCAGCCCCCCATCTCCCGAGCAGCTCTGACCCCAAAAGCTGTGGAGAGCACTGGTGGGTGATAAACCTTCACTGCTGATCCGCGTCCCTGGCTCGGGGACCGGCACCAGAGGAAGGTCCTGAGTTCATCTGTGCTGATGGAGATGGAAATCACCATCTCCAAACTGATGTAGAGGCCCCCCAGCCCTGGGCTCCCCGCTGCCTGCCTTGTGCTGCTGTGGCAGCGCGGTCTCTGAGCTGAATCGAAAGCACCCAAATCACCGCTGGCATCACACAGCAGAATCCAAGAGTCTGGGTACTGTTCATCTGTTCTGTGTCCAAAACTGTAAAGGCTTTCTTTCCTGAAAAGAAGGTCCCATATGGAAAATGGCAGAGGATATTTTGGTACTGCGCAATCTAGAGGAGGCAAAAAAACCCCAAACCTGTAGAGTAAGGTCTCCTCCTGCCAACAAGGGAGAAAAAACCCCCAAGCAGACACGTGTTGTCTTGGCTCGACGCTCTCCTTTAATAGCAGTTGTGGGACCAACATTTCCATATTCACTGGCAAGAGGAAACAATTAGCTGAAGTATCTGACATTATTTTGTCACGGCCACTTCCAGGCCCGAGACAGGAATGACGATCGTGTCCAGATCTTGAAAGCTTTGCTTGCAAGCAGCGTTAGAGTGCGTCAGAAATGCTGAGATGCAGCAAAACCGATTCAAGGTTATTGTGCCAGGAACCCACTTATCCAGGGTTCACAACCAGTTGAAACCTAGTCTTACACATAATTGTGGAAAATAAAATCATTATCAAAGCTTTATATATATATTTTTTTTTTTCCAGACGATTTTTCTTAACTGCAGTAACGTCAGAGACACTTGACGAGGGTTTTTTATTATCCAACAATAATTTTTGTATGGCTGGAAAAGAGGTTTCTGTGTGTGAAGCTGAGGTTGGGTAATGATCGCACCGCCCGCTCACCTGTCCCCCCCCCCACCGAGTGGCTTTATAAGAGGAAAGAGGCAGCATTTTAAATGGATAGATTATTTGCAATGAGGAATTAATTTTCCAAACACGTATTCAGCACTTTTAAGAGCCACCTTGATCTCATCGAACGGGCGGCTCCAGCCTGACATGCGCTGACCACTGCAGTTACGGCCGCAGTCACCGTTGGCCATTAGGTGCGTGATTTTTAGTTGGAAAAATGTAGCGGGTGTTGGTCGGGCACTGCCCGGGTAATCAGCGTGCTGTGTCGGGTAATCGAGCGTGGAAGAAAAGCATTCTGTGTGCGATGAGTTTTCAATGAAGCTCAAGGAATAATTTAATGCATTATTTAAAAAACCCTCTAATGCAGGAGGAGAATGTTAATTGTGTTTGGTGCTGAAGTTGAATATTGAATGAATAGAGGGAAGCAGAACACTTTTGATTATGATGGGAGTTCTTACCATTTACTTTCACATTCTTCAATTTAAATAATTAGGTGAAGGTCGCTGTCTCTACCCCTTCGCTCAGGTGGCAGCACCATCTGGTTTCAGCAGCTTCCGTGTAAACTGTCCACGAGCCATTGGTTGAACCTCATTTAAAATATTTCTTTAGATTAATGGGAATTCATCAATTCATTTCATTCCTAATCAAAGAACTGAAATCAACGTGTGACCCGTTTGCCTGTGTGTATATTCAGATATGGATAATTAATGAACCTCTTTTTTTTTTTTTTTCTCCCCTAAAATAACTTATAATCCTTATGACCGTAACAGGACCGGGATCTCTGTGTTGTCTCCTCTTCGAGGAATATGTTCGTGGTCTCGCTGCCAGAAAGGGCAGCTGTAGGAAGTTCTTGCCTGTAGAAAGAGGCTAGAAAAGGCGCATGGCTTGGGGGGAATTAACTGTGCAGCATCTTAACCTGAGGCAATCGCTGCCTTTCAGACTGTAAGGGCTCGCTGAGGGAGCTGGGTATTTGGAAAGCAGCAGAACTACTGTCACAGTATCCTGCTCGGAAATCTGCCGTGCTCCAGAACCAGCGGCTGGGACTGTCACTGGCCCTCGGAGCAAGGGCTTCGGAGCAGTGGGTGTGAGACCTGGGCAGGTCCCACAGCCACCAGCGCGTGCACCGGCCTCCCTTGTCCTGCTCAAAACGCTGGAACAGTGACGGCCTGGGAGGATCGGTGGACAGCATCGCTTAAACACCCCATTATTTTTTTAAGGGCTTGTGAATTTTCTCTCTTTCATCACTCTGATACACCCCACGGCCCCAGCACCCCAGGCACTGGCTGTGGGTTAGGCACCTGTAAATCAAGAGGTTTTCATGGCAGAGAAACCGGAGTTTGAATTTTTTTGTATTACTATTCCCTTTGCAGTATTTTTTTCCCCCTGCCTACTGGAAGACAGGTCGGGAGGGATTGCTGCTGCTGCTCCTGCTCTTGCTGCTGCTCCTGCTCTTGCTGCTGCTCCTGCTCTTGCTGCTGCTCCTTTGCTGCTGCTACTTTTTGGCTGGGTGGGATGCGGGTGCCCTCTAGTGCTGCGCCCAGTCTGAACCCAGAGAAATGGGCCTGGGGGCAGCTCCCCCCTCCTAAATCCCACGGGCCAGACACACACTGACCTGGCCAAGGGTATGCCATTAGTAGTTGAGAAAAATTTAGCAAAACTTAGCAGCTCTTAGTTTCTCCAACAAGTGATATTATTTTATTCTTCGGAAAAAACCAAAAAAATCCTCAGTAAATTCAATAGCCCCGTCTCACTACCTGGTGCGTGTGGCTGTATGGACATTACCTCTTGCCCGGGCTCCTGCAGTCATTAAATACTTGTAGAGCGGCTGTACCGAGGTCCGTCTGCTGCAGCAGCTCTGCTCGCCCATGGGATCGGTGCGTGAGTGCCAACGGTGCCTGCGTGAGCCCTGATTTGGTTGTGCCGAGCTCTGCCATCACCACGGGTCATGGGGAAACCCACAGGATGTGGCCGAGTTCAAACCAGCTGGTGCCTAAGCGGTGCCACCCCGCAGCCCGGCTCTGCCCGGGAAGGCGTCCCTCCTGCAGGCTGCTGAAGCCATCTCGGACAACTCTACAAAGGGCCGTGATTTTTTATTTTCTGCTTAAGGTAATTCTGTGCTGCTCTAGAAACACAACAGTGTCTTACCATATTTTTTTGGACATTTCCATTAGCTCTATAATTTTTGCACAGGATATTTTTATCCCATTGCTGTGTATTTTTAGCCACATTTCCATTTGCAAGTGGCACGTAGTACAAAAGCTGTCATTACGAGAACACCCGTGTCTGGCTTTTAGCTCATCACGCGCTGTCCCCTCTAACATCAGCGTTTAATGTCTCTCTGTAATACCTGGAGCTAAAAATAAGCCCCCACACCTACTTGCAACGTGAAAGCTGCTTAGTGCAGAGGCATCAGCACATTTTTATAGTCACTAGATGTAGCGTTGTACATCAGGCCTGTCACCAGCGTCCCATCCCACACGCTGCTCCCCAGTGACCATCGGGAGACTGAATACATTGGCCAGCACGGACACTGCTGACTTTGATGCAACTTTTATTCTTTTAGTTCTTTACAAGAGTTCAAAACAAACCATATGAAAACATAAAATCCAGGCAGACGCGGTGCTTAAGGCCAGGGTTTAGTGGTGGGATGGCAGGGGTAGGGGAACGGTTGGGCTCGGGGAGCTTAAAGGGCTTTTCCAACCTAAACCATTCTATGATTCTATATATATAAAAACTTTAAAACGATGTTATTACCTAACTTCTACTTATAGGGTGGGTGTTTATATGGGGAAAAGAGTGTTTACATGTAATGTAATTCCTTTGGGGAGTAACATTTGTATTAAAAGCAGTAAAGATGTGCTGTGTCATGTTGACGTGCTAGTGGCAGTGGAGCAGACACTTTTGGTCAGGCCTAAGCTAAACTCTGTTTTATTTCTTCTGTCCCATCAGTGGTAGGAGTACCTTGGGCACATTTGCACTTGGATAGTTTGTTAACGAAGAAATGAAGCTGAACAGGATTTACTCAATACTGAAAATCCTGGAGGCATGTGGTTGTAAAACTTTCCTATTGCTGAGCTTAGCGTTTCTTCCCTAAACTGCCTTAGATTTAAGCGTTGTCTGACACAAAGGCTGGGTTTCAGGGGAGTTGAAAGCGCACCCTGGGATGGAGGGAGGGACTGATCTCCCCTCCTTTGCAGAAGAGGGATTGGATTTGTCCTTCTAAAGCAAAGCCAACCGCAAGAAATCTCTGTAATCTGGTCTAGCCTTGCCACCGGCTTTTAGCGTGAGCTCACAAGCCATCGTTGGTTTTGCCGGAGATCCACTTTATTGATACGCTTTATTTGCTCTTGACAATGAGCAACTGGTCCATGAGAACAGTAATTTGTGCTTTTCCATGAAGCTTCAGGAAACAAGAATCTGAGCACGTTTCCAGCACAGATCACTGCCCCTGCCAGCGTGTGGACCTTCAGCTGATCGCTTGTCGGCCGCCTCGGGAGCCTGAGCCGTTACCCCCGGCTCCCAGGCACCGTGCTGGGGGGAAAAAAAAGGGGGCAATGAACTCTGCCGTCTGAAGCAGGACATCCAGGGAGACCTGTGTGCTGCTGAAGAAAAGACAAGTCAGAAGAAACTGGACGGGCGCCGCTTCAGGGCAGAGCAGCAGCGTCCGGGAGGTATCGGCTGTTCCTCCTTGGGGCTCCCCAGCGAGGGGAGGGGGCCTGGGTGCCTGCGAGCGCTGGCTACCAGGGCTACTGTGCCCAGCCTGCTTGACCTACGGCATCAGAGCCTTTAGAGTGAAAATGCCTTTATTCCAGTTCTTCATAGGTGAAATACTCCAGCTGTGGTTCACTGGTTCCGTGCCTTTTAGAACAGCTGAGCATCCGTTGCCGAAACGCTTTATTACGGATCAATCAGTAATCCTCAATGCTGCAGTTCTGGTGTTGCTTTTTTTTCCCCCCCCTCTCCAGACAAGGCAGAAATCTTGAGTTCCCATTTCAGCTTGATCTCCAAAACCTGAAGAAAAAACGAAACCACCCCCCTAATTCCTATAACTCCAGCAATCTTACCTGCTCAGATGTTCCCTCGCTTTTCTTTCCTCTTCTTAGCCTTCCGCCCTTCCTCAGGTTGATTCTTGCGTGGTTGTTCGTAGTCACGGGCAAAGCGCTGGTACTAATGCGACGGGGGGGTTGTATTTGAAAAGAGGACTTGGATTTGTGATTGTTTCTCCCCAAATTTCAGTCCTGCACACCAAAATTTATTTTATGTTTCATAGCTGTGCATTACCTGTTTGTTTCTGAGAATTCCCTGCTGTTAGCAGCTGTTCCCTCACAAGTTATTTTGCTGGCCTTTCGGCTGTGCTGAGTACACCTGTAGGATCGATACGGTTGCTTGACAGTTTGGGAAAAGGCTATCTGTTGCTTTGAAAACTTTAAGAACTGAGGTCTGATTCACAAGCTTGTGTATTCACGGTGGCTTTAACATAGCTGGAGCCTAACCCCGAAGGCGAACCTCAGATGATTTTTGCAGCATTGCCCAGGAAGACCTGGACAAACTCTCTTGGGAGTTCCCACTGTAAAGGGGAATGGGGTAGGAGAAGCTCAGGTGGCATGGGTCCAGGCTAGGGCATTTAAACAGTATTTTAAGGGATGTAAATGCAAGAAGGGCCTCAGGGCTCCCGAGATATTTTCCAGGTGGTGGTGGAGCAGGAGCTTCTCTGAGGAGGGTTACGGCGGGGCTGAAGGCAGCACTGAAGTCGTTGCATGCCCGGGTCCCGTGTCGGTGATGTTGCTGCCCACAAAGCGGGGGCAGAGTGGCGTTTCCAGACTTTTAACTGAGTCCGGAGAATTTCTCGTTTATGATATTGAACCCAGACCCATGTCCTGAGTTTTTTAGCATCCCAACCAGCATCTAGTGAGTTCATGGCTAACTTATTTTCTGTAGGAATTTTTCTTTGTCTTAATATAAGCTACAAATAAGTGTAAACAAGCTGGACCGTGGTTTGGAGATCCAGGTAGTCTGTCTGGTACCCAGTACCTGGTATCGAAAGTAACAATTCGAAAAACGATTTTAGAATGGGTTTGGTTGCCTACAAAGTGCTTAGTGTTGCACGCCTCATTCTTTGTAAGCAGGCAGAGAGTGATAAAGTAAAGGCAAAACAGTTCACAGCCACCAGCTTTTAAATGCCTGGTTTTTAAATGCCTGGTTCACTGGCAGAAATTCAGCCAGAGCCCAGGAGAGGGCACCGTTGGCTGCCTTAAGACTTCAAGTTGCAAACAGCTTTTTCTATGCATGTCTTTGCCCACGTCTGCCAGCTACCAGAGCCTTGTTGGGGTTGGCCAAGTAACCAGTGGGAGTACTGGGAGCCTTTGGTTGCATTTAACGTTACTGTAATGATTAATATAAGTGTTCATGGTTCTTGGTTGAGTCAGTTCTGGTCCATGATAAATAAATCTGTGTCCTAACCTCGGAATCGTTCTGTTCACCAATAGTGCTGAGCGAGTAGGAACCTAGCTGATGCTCTGGGTGTTTCAAACGAACAAAGCAGGGCTTCCCCGTCTGTGTAAGCACTCACTCCCGCTTTTACGTGCCTTTTCATAGCACAGTTTGTGCTACAAACCTCAGCCAGGGTGGCTGTCGATGGGCTCCTGTTGCTGAGGCGAGAGCTCACCCAGGACCGCTCTCCTCCTTCCCTGGGGCGCCCTGCCCACAGCTCCCCAGCTCGGGCAGTGGGCGCTGCCCAACGCCGGGAGGCTGGGAGCCACACAGGGCAGGTTCCACAGCTGGTAACCCAAACCACACATTTCCCTGTGTCTAAAGGAATCAAGAGTCAGACACCAAATACGAAAGGTTGTAAGCAAAGCTGAATTTTGCTTTCAGATTAATCATCCAAATGGAGGGTGAACTCACAAGAAAGGTCCAAGAATATGAACTGAACTGAAAGCCTCTGCTGGATCCGTGTCCCAAGAGATGCCCGTGGCAGGGAGGAAAGCTCAGGAGAAGCCTTTGCAAAGTGATCCAGATCAAAGAGCTCTCCCTTGCTGACAAATCCGGCTGCATAAAGGACAACCCCTCTCTCCAAAGTTCAGGCTTCTGGAGTTGTCTTCAGATCTGTGAAATGAAAGTCAGTTCATTGATCAAATGCCTTTAGATGCCCGTGATTTCCAAGCCATCACCATAACTTTGAGCACGTAGAGCTGCGAAGGGGAGCGCTTCCTTGGGTGTGCAGGGGGGCGCGAAGGGCGTCTGTCCTGGCAGGGCAGTCAGTGCCATAACCACAGCTCTGCGCTCAGTTTTGAAACGCTCCTTTTACGAGCTGGCCAAGCTTCAGACCTTTCTTATGCAGATGTTGTATTGAAAGGGTCATTTACCAGAAGCTGTACCTTTATCATAGAATCATAAAATCACGGAATGGTTTGGGTGGGAAGGCACCCCTAGAGGTCCCCCAGCCCAACCCCCCTGCAGGAGCAGGGACACCTTGAACCACATCAGGTTGCTCACAGCCCCGGCCAACCTGGCCTGGAATGTTCCCAGGGATGGGGCCTCCACCCTCTCTCTGGGCAACCCCCGCCAGGGTTTCACCTCCCTCACTGGAAAGAATTTCTTCCTTAGATCCTGTTTCAGTTTAAAGCCACCACCCCTTGGCCTGTCACAATGATGTACCATTCCTTATCTTGAGACAAAAAGCCCAAGCCCTGTGCTGGAGATGATGAAGGGTGTTTAGCCCCAGCAGGTTTCTCCTACAAACCTCACTTGTTCTGAAATCGCTGACTTTCCCCAGTGCTCATGTTCCCTTCGTCCTGTCAGCCTGCGGTGTGAATGCCACGGGCATCTCCAGCTGGCCGGGTAAGGTCTGGGTGCAGCTAGCCACACGGCTCCTGCAGGCCCTGGGCTCCCTGGTGGCCTTGCCATGGTGCCCTCCCCCTGCCAGACCTGCTGCCCCCTGCCTGCAGCTGCAGGCTCCTTCCCAGGGCCACCCGGACGTACCTGAGCAGTGGTACCTCTATAGGGCAGTACCTTCACAGGCGGGCTCAATGCCCTTGCTGCTTTTCTGTTTCATTCTCTCTTTTCTGCCTACACACAAGAAAGGTGGATAAACTGTAAAAATGAGTCGCTGCTCGCAGCGGTCTCATCAGCTCCTTGCTTGCCCGCTTACAGAGCTGGATGGAGCTTTGACTGGTAAGGGACCTTCACGTCCTCTGCAATGCCCGAGCATCGGAGGGAAGCCCGGGGTCAGATCTGATGTTCGGTGGCATTAGGAGCTGTACAGCCCAAATCGATCCTGCTGCCAAGGAGAATTGCACGGTGTCTGGGTAGCCGGAAGAGGGCACGCTTTGGAAGGCACACGGGGTTGGAAGCCTTGTGGATACTCGGATACTCATTAAAGAGTTTGCGATCGTGTTTCGTGCTGCTAGGTGGGCAAAGGAGTCACCGAGGGTGCAGGGAGCTGGCCTCAGTGTGGTGATAGTCCTTCCCATTCCAGCGGGCAGGAAAAAGAGCGGACGCGTGTGAGTTGAGCCATGACTTCTGCCTGTGTGTATGCTTTGCTGACTGCTCAGCGCAGAGCTGCATGTTTCCCAAGTACTGTAAATATTTGTGCCTCATCTATATCTTTGCTCCTGGGAGATAGATTGCTTTTGATCATCTTATAGAATCATGGAATCATAGAATCGTCTAGGTTGGAAAAGCCCTTTAAGATCATCGAGTCCAACCGTTCCCCTAACCCTGCCATCCCACCACTAAACCCTGGCCCTAAGCACCTCATCTGTCCTCATCCTCATCTGGGATGGGGACTCAACCACCTCCCCGGGCAGCCCATTCCAGATCCTGACAGCCCTTTCTGTGAAGAAATTTTTCCTAATCTCCAATGTAAACCTGCCCTGGTGCAACTTCAGACCATTCCCCCTCATCCTATCATCCGTTACCAGGGAGAGGGTCCAGAGGTGGGTAATTTCTGCTACCACATTTTAAAAGCCAGCAAAACAAATGTGGCACTTTGGCTTGGACACGGATAGCCTGTTTCCAGTTTAATTCCAATAGGAAATCAGTGACGTGTGTGAAGAAAGCGCTTGCGAGAGAGAGGTGGAGGATACATGAAGCTTTTGAAAGCTAGAGAGCAGCAGCGTTCCAACAAAAACAAGCTGGAAAAAGGCATATTAAAGGAGGGCAACATTAAATGGAAACCTGGCAGGATCACAGAACAAGTGAGCATCTAAGATTAACAGCACAGCTAAGATTTAATGAGCCAAGAGTGCTTTCCTCAGCCTGCAGCAATAGCGCACAATGCCTACGTGGATTGCCTCCCGCGCTCGCCTGCCTTCCACACCTCATCTCCCACTGATGCAGAATCATTTGGCAAATCTGTATTAAAACCATCAGAGAGAGCACTTCATGGGAAATGTGTTAGGTCATTCCTACAGTGAAGCTACCGAAGCCAGATTTCACAGTCCCAAAGTTTGATGCTTCCTAGATGAGACCTTGAGCTGAGTCAACCCAAGGAAAAACCTGGAGAAATGGGTGGTATCCAACAGGGCAGGCATTTGGCATATCTGCATTCTCCCAGCCTGTGGCTCTTTGATCACTATTACTGTTTGCAGAGGAAAAAGAAAGGCCTGAAGCCATTTCAATCTGTTGTGACATTTTATTTGCTATAGGGGATTTGGTCTAGAAACTACAGAGCTGCTGGACTAGAAAAAAAAAAAGAGTTGTAGCTGCACTCATCACCTGGGGTGTTTAAGATTTGAATTTTTTATATCACCAAAAAATTAAATAAAAAATTTTTTTTTTTTTTTTAATGTGGCATATGATAATCCTAAACTCTTAAACGCAGTCAGCTTTAAAGAGAAAAGTCATCCAAAAAACAACCTAAACCCACCTCTCCAAGAGAAATGACCCTATGATTGCTTGCAGGGGTGCCACGCATCCATAGAGTGCTACGACGCCGTGGTTACTAACAAAGCACGTACAAACTGCTTGCAGTGCCACGTTGGAGCTTCAATGAGAAAATACATCTGTGCTGCGTTAATGTTGCCTTTAACACTTGCATTTCTCCCATAGGCATCAAAATGCCCTCTTGCGTGCTA
The DNA here is from genome assembly GCA_034008185.1 of Gorsachius magnificus. Lineage (NCBI taxonomy): Eukaryota > Metazoa > Chordata > Aves > Pelecaniformes > Ardeidae > Gorsachius > Gorsachius magnificus. Next base: position 19,884,817 of record CM067093.1, read on the forward strand.
CCTTCCCTTTGCAGTAGGATTTTAAAGGAAAGGTTTCCAAGCTTTCTACATCATGTTGATCTATCTTCTTTCTGTCTGCTCAACTCTTAAAAATTCTGGTGATTCTGCATTGTAAAGAACCTCATTCAAAGCAGATGCAGCAGTGCTTCCATCCAGGCACGATGGGGAGGACCAAAATGTTGTGCGAAGGTTAGAGGTATATCTGAAACGGAGAGAAACAAATACATTTATTCCAGGAGATATCACAGTAGGTACAAGAGGTGACATTTTTGTGTACCTGTAATCCAGGGCTTGCTCTTACTGCTTTTTAAGTCACAGAATCCCAGCACGGCCGGGGCTGGCAGGGCCCTCGGGAGCTCCCCCAGTGCCACCCCCCTGCCCAAGCAGGCTCACCCAGAGCAGGGGGCACAGGACAGTGTCCAGGCGGGGGCTGAATATCTCCAGAGAAGGAGACTCCACAGCCCCCCTGGGCAGCCTGGGCCAGGGCTCGGGCACCCTCAAATCAAAGAAGTTCTTCCTCCCGTTCAACTGGAACCTCTTATATTTCAGTTTGACTTGAATAGGAAAAGTATCAGAACCTTATTGAATAATAGTGCTACGTAAAAAAGAAGCAGCCAACCACAACATAGGAAACAGATCCGTTGTTGCCTGTAGTCAACCATGCATCAGAAAATAGCTCATAGTGCTGAAAATGGCAGCCCCAATTCAATTCCCAAAAATTCACCATGTTTAAGAGTGACTGGAGTTTTCTGTAAGTCAGCACCTTCCCCTCACTCTGAAACCTGAGCCCAGCAAGAAGAACCACACCACCAAACCATCCCTCTGCTCCACGCCACATTCCCCCCAGCCCTTTCCCTCCTCTCTTTCTCCCCGGCTCACATTATAGATGTTCTGTAATGCGTACGCTGAAGCGATGGAAGCTTTACCACCAAGCCCCCCAGGGATGCCTACATGAGCAGGTTCCTCTGTTCACGGGTTACGACTAAAACCGGGAGAACCATGGTGATAATCTACTCTGATCTGTCACACTCCTTGGGACAGGGACCTTACCCCCGAAGCTCTTGCCTCCCGTTCGAGATGTATCATACAACTATTAATTTCTTTTCTGGGGGTGGGGGGGGATGACCGCTTATTCGGTGATTCTGCAACCTCAGGCTGCTTATTGTGGGAGGTGAAACAGGAGCGGAGCGCAGTCCTTGCTGTGCAATCTCAATAGAAGCTGAAACCATAGACTTCAAGGGAGGGAGGATTTCATCGCCAACCTCAGGAAGCCTCACAAATTAATCGCCCTTCACATTCGCTCCTGTTAAAGGTTGGAATAATCCATCCCTTTCTATTGCTGCAACCCAGAGTACTGTTATCACTCCTAAAACCTATTAGATTTCAAAATATGATGAAGTGGATTCTTGAAGGAAGCCAGGGTGGGGGAAACCAGGGTGGTTTCTTCTTCTGAAAGGTTAAAATTTTCATCTGAGTATCAGGCACACAGCTTATAGGAATTCTTCTGGTTTATGGATGGTGGTAGATACCCAGAGGCGATGCGTATTAACAAAACCCACTGAACTCTAGATTTTAATAAACACTAAACTACTGTTCTTGTTAAAAGAGTATTCTTTAATCATGAATGATTCCAACATGGGGAGAGAAGCATCGCAGCGTTTCAACCTGCCTTTTTCAAAGCCGTTGCCATCACGCGTAATGACTTGTTGGATCAGCTGCAAGGAGCCACGAAGAGGAGAGCAGTTCTGTCTCATTAGAGACCGCAATCATCTCAAATGGGATTTTACTCTGAATCTGAAAAAAAGCAGAAAAGGTCAGCATTTCTGAATGAATACTCACGCATTTGTACATTTTGCTCCAAAAAAAAAGGAAGGGCATTAATTCATGACTTTGTTTTGTACTTGTGGGTTTTATTACCCCAGGGAATCCAGACTGAACGACCCGGTGGTGGTGAGTTAGGGGTTGAGTGGGTGGGAGATGCTGCTGTCCCCTGGCATCACGTGCCGTGGGAGCACACACCTCGCTTCGCCAGCTGATGGCACAGAGTTACTGCACTCCACCTGGTTCTTAATTACCTCAGGCTTTTTGCACCTTTTTTTTTTTTTGGTTTTATGGTAGTGTTTAGGTCATTTGGGTACTCTGAGAACGTGGCATTTGTGCAGTCCTAGGCTAAGGCTTTTGCCTGAGGCTGATGTTCTTGACTGGCTTTTTAAACTGCTTTAAAAACAGGAGTGAAGACTATTGAGGTAGGGGAAAGAGGAGAAGCTGTTTAACAACATCCCTAATACATTCACAAACTGCAGGAGATCATTTTGTGTCGTGGGACGCTGGATGAAAGGACAAGGCCAGGAACATTGCCTAGGCTATCCAATGCCTTCCTCAATAGTCCCTTGGCCTCCCTCCAGGGGAACTCAGCCAGCTGCTTCATCTCAAGGCCGATTTAATGCTCAGAATAAATGGCTTTGAAGTATTCTCAGAGCAGGGGTAACGTGAGAGGGCTGAGCGCGACACTGGCACCATTGCCAAACCCTGAGACCAGCCGGCACGCCCCGCAGCTCGCCTGTTTGAAGGCGCTTTGGAAAGGTTGCGTTGCTCCTCTAAGAACCCTTCCACTGTGCTGAAGGACGCTACGCCCTGTGATCCAAGGGCAACAAAAGGGAAAAGGGAGAAAGCAATTTATGGGATCTCTGCCGATTGATCCTGCTGCGGTTCTTTAGCTATGCTGCCGGTTTGGAAAACACTTGGCTTGAAAGTAACATATAAGGCAAAATTACAAAAATTAAATATTAAGGTTGTAATTTCTGTTTACTGTATCCTATATCTGTTCTCAGTGATAAGCATGTCCCCTCGCTGCCTTTCCACCCAGCCATTTAATTTCTTTAAAATATTCCGAGTTTGGGGCTATTCTGTTACTTTCTATGTTGTTTATTTTGATGTAGATTATGCATCATCAGAGGGCGTATTTCATCACTTGTTCAATACCGTTGTTCTGGCATATCTGCCTCCCAAATAAGACATCTGTGATATAGGCTGCTATAAATCATGGGCAGACAAGTAGCATCAGGGACAGTTTCTCCAAGGGTAATAACACTGAAACCCTCTGTGTGCAGGTTTTGGATGAAGACGAGGTTTTGAATGAACATAGAATTGTGTTACATCTAAAATGCAATGAGATCACTGCATGGGAAATCAGTCTACATTTATGCTGTGGCTCTTTACATTAACATTAGCTCCCCAAGCATTTTATAAGTGCATAATGTTTTAGGACATGCATGTGGTCATGAGCCAAAAGCTGTGCTGAATTATGAATCAAAAAAGTTCCAACCGGTGTATCGTTATCAGTCTCTAATTCCCCATCTGCATGGTGTAATGGATAAAGAGCCCTGTGTTCAGAAATAGCATTTGACAAGCTAAAGAAAAGTGCGTGTCAGCAGCGGTGATGAGAGAGGCAGCCCAAAGAGTGAAAGGATCTTGCACGCGTAAGAAGCATGCGAAAATGTTTTAGCAGAATAAATGTGTGCGAAAACTCCTAACGCACCAATACCGGAGGCAGAAATCTCTGCGGTTCAACTTCATGAAGCGATTTGGATGCCGAAACAAAATGGCATTTAATATCCACTTTGTATAAGTGTTAACAACTGTATAAGGTTCAAAAAAAAAGGGAAGTTTGGTCTACTCCTTTCACCTGGCGTAATATGTTATAGCGCAGTGATTTGCAGAGTAAACTGTGCTTCAAGAATGTCAGAATCGATCGTTTTGTCACCAGAATGTTACTGTCCATCAATCTCAACCCCAAAAAGCATAATCAGAGCTGTATGCAAGAAGCAAAAATCCCGAATTTTTGAGTCAATGCCTGTCAAGGCATAGGAACCACCCTTAGTTACCAGCGTGACAGTTATTATCATGGCAAACGTTCCCACTGAGTTATTTCGTGTTCACTCCTGGGCTGCCCTTCCATTTTTTTCTTCTCTGTAATTAAGCTCGGTTTTAGCCGCTGTAGCTCAAACAGCAATTGTCCTTTACAAGATTACACTGAAAAATGACTTAACATTGTACTACACCGAGCAGACAAAGGGTGATGCTGCAAACAGGCAGTATGCAAACATTTCGGCAGGCAGGTAATCACTGTAGCCAGAAGAGTATATTTGCTAGAAGTTCTGCAAATATTTAGCGATTTAAAGGTTGCTGCTGTTATTGTACAAACTTCTAACGTCTTACCGAATCACACTCTCCTAGCCTGAAAACTAATTATTTCTTCAGCAGGAATCATGGATGCCAAAAATTGGCCAGCTTGTACATGTTGGTCCTCTGCGGTTCCATGAGGTCTTTTCTGCAAGGAAGCATCTCAAAGCTCTCTGAGAATGATGCGTGATGTTTTAGTCCAAGTCAAAAGGGGGCTTCAGAAGTTGCAGGGCACTCTGTCAGCACCAGCCCTCCATCTGGCAGGATTTATATCATGACTTTTTCTAAAGAATGTACTTCTAATCATTGAAACACTGCCTCGTAATATTGTGTGAGGGGAAAAGAAATAGAATATTTCGCTCACAAGTTCTGCTCCTGACTGCTTCTAATGACCGATTCCTATTTACATCCACAGTAATGCCAACGTGCTTTCTCATATAAATCAGGCATGCAGCATTCTTCCGATTCAGCATGCTAGTGAGAAAACTGATTATTTATTTCAAATGTAGAAGTCAGCCTTAGGATTCCTGGTCCCACATCCCCAAATCCTTTTTCAAAACAAGTTCTGTTGAGATAGAACCTCTGCGTGGAAAGCTGTCCTGCAGCCAGGTCTTCCTTGAAAGGTGCCAATTTCTAATCCATCTGTCTGAAATAAAATTCAGACCTCATTGAAAGTTGCTGTAACACCTAAAATGAAAATACATCCCTCACCTCTCCCACTGTTTGGGGTTTTTAAAGCTTTTTTTGTTGTGATAATGCAGACCCCTTACCTGCCTTCATTAAAAGAGTTTCTGAAGAGCGGTCAGCTGGAGGCATTGCTGGGCTGTCTCAGGTTTAACCTGGTGATGTTGTAGTGACCAAAGGCTCTTTCCACCCAGAGGCTCTACAGCCCAAATACCCCAAGATGGTAGTACAGGACTAAGGTAACGAGTTAGGTCTTGCCCAGCCACACCAGTACCAGGAGCAGCTCCGTTAGCAGTAACATCCTTGCATCAATTGGAAACTGATGCGAGAAGAAAATACGTTCGTGGGTTATCTCTCTACCAATGCCCTTTAATTTGTAATGATCTGAGTTATCATGAAGCTCTTCTAATCACTTCTTTTCCACTGAAGATTAATACTGAGTAGCAGGGTTCAAGAGAAAAGATTTTTATCCTGCAAGGCCTGGAGTGCTTTTAGAATATTTTTCTGTACTGCGTGCTCTGGAGGAAGCAGCACAGATGATTAGAAAGGGCACCAGAATTAGGAACTCTGTTAATGAGGTTCGCGTTGGTCTCTTGTATAATAGAAAGGTCATTCCAGTTCTGTGCCCCTGCTTCTGCACCCAGACTGTCTGACATGGGGATGCTGCTCGCCCTCTTTTGCTTCGGCATCTGCTTCTCTTATTCTGAACCTAGGTCTCCGTGTCCTTGTTATGGTTTAAGCCATACAAAGAGCAATTTCTAAAATAATTTGAGAATCAAGCTCCCCAGAGCGGCAAGATATGTGGGGATTTTAAAAATAATTTTAAATTAAATTCAATTGGGTTGCCTTTTAGTTTTCTGAGCTAATAGGAATTATTGGCATGGGGCAATCTAAGCAGTATAGAAGATAGAAATTTGCATTTTAAAATAATGACAGCTAGCATTCTCAGGGGGGTTAGGGAACCCAGACTTCAAAGGAAAGTAAGAAATATTTTGAAGCCTAAGAAACATTGCAAGAACCAACAATTCGGAAACGACACCGTGCTTTTCCACAGACTGTGCAAGCTTTCCGTTCCTTTTCTAAAGACATTTCTGTGCCTGCCTTGTGCTCTTGCTCTCGGAGGCCACAAGCCTGCCTTCGATGAAGAAGACCTGAGTCTTCCTGAGCAGGCAGTGGCAAACAGCGAGTCCTCGGCTGTTCCCAGGCCCCTCCGCGTCCCGGGAGGCTGCAGCGAGCCCTCCGGCTACGGGCCACCCTGGGCAGCAGCAGGCAGACATGGAGTCAGCACAAGACCAAACCGCAGCCTTAGCAACCCGGGGCTGCTCACGCCAATAATTTCCAGTGAAGGCTTCTCATGCTCCCAAAGCTCTCTCCCCACTGAGAAGTCTGCTGGGCTTTTATTCCGCTGTGTTTTCCAGGTGGCCTTTATAGAACTCTGAAGTCATTAGGCAAAAGTTTTAGAAGAGCCTTGATCTCACCGAAATCAGGCACAGGTCAGCGGTGAGCCTGATTGACTCATCTCTCCCTGACTTCCCTTTCACAGCCACAGATGTGACTGCGGATGCCTGGTGTCAATGGCAATCTATTTTCAAGGCATGAAAATATGACATTCCTTGAAAAGGAACCAACCTGTGATCATTTGGATGTGGTGTCTTCTTTTCAATAACAGTAAGGAATTGAAAAAAAGTCCATGCTGAATAGATGGCTCCAGAGCTGTTGCATGCTGAGACAAAATAACTTCACATACTGTTCCCTTCTGTTCAAAACTGAGATGTGAGTTGGGTTTAATCTGTAAATTATAACAAATAAGTAAAGTGTCATAAGTATCCGTCTGTGCAGGGAAAGAGGGAGGAGAGATGAGTATCAAGCAGAAGACTGGACTTGAACAGCTCCAGATAGATGAGCTGCTGAAATACAGCTTTGCATCTCGGGTCACTCCGTAGGTAAATAGTGAATACAGAAAGGTTTAAGCAGTTTCGCGTCCACCAGTGGCAGATGGCTTGAAAGGTTGTGATGAGGCGTCAGAGTTCCAGCTGTGCCAAGGGCGGTTGATGATGGCATTAAGCTTGTCTCCTTTTCTTGAAAACTGGGGAACTTTGAAGGCTGAAAGACCACGTTATCCTTTAGGCTGTTGGGAGACCAAGACTGGCAGAGCACCAGTTGCAGGTGTTAATTTGGGTTAGTGCAGTTCTTGCAAATTCAGGGAGATTCCTCAGCCTCCCCATGCAATGCAGAGGGACCTGTGTATGCGTGTGTGTATAATCCCTGAACTTCATAGGATGGCCTGGCAAAATGAACTGTCGGTGAGGAATACTCCTGGGAAGTACCAACGTGCCAAGAAGCCTCACTGCTTTCTCTCTCTAGCCAGCTCACAGGGAGCTCTCAGCACTTGCTGTTTGATGCTGTATTTTGAATCCCTGAAGACTTCATCAGCACAAAAAAAAAAAAAAGTTCCACTGCTTGTCACGTGGTTGTTTGTTTTTTTTTGCATGAGGGTCTCTGAGGGATACAGTGTCTCTGCAAAGACAAAAGAAAAACTCCTCCTTTGTCAAAAAATGGTGCAGACAGTTAATACCTTCATCTCCACACACAGACTACTCGACACCTCTAAAAGCTTTTTTAAATTTATTTTTAAATGGAGCTATACATTGCCAAAGACTGTCTTTTTTTGCATGTGTGTAAGGCTCTTTTTCTGTTGGTTGAATTTACCATGCATAACCTTTCTTTCACGTAATAAACTCCCCGAGGAGGACCAGGTCTCTGTGTTTGCAACCTTTGGTGCCACCAGCCAATTGAAGGGTAACCCTGTTCGTGAGGGAGAGGCCTCTTGGTCTGCTCAGCTGCAGATGTTCCCAGTGTGAGAACAGAAGAAAGGGCTGAGCAGACAAGTTTAATAGGTTCTACCATAACGTCAGAGAACCTACCACGTTGTCCGCAGGGAAACTTCAGCAGCATAAACTATGCAGGTTTAAAAAACAGAAATAGGTCTTGCTCTAAATTACTTAGAGTTAAATAAAGAGAAATTAGGCTCTAGTCATTCCCTGCAGTCAGCTGTGCAGTGTGCTGTGCCCATGACCTGGTGAGCAGGAGAGGTCTTTCCCCAAGTCAGGAGTTGCTGTACCCATGAACTGCATCCGAACGCAAATTTCAATTCAGATTGGAAAGATGCACCTCTGTGTTTTGAACAGATCACTAAACCCGTACATGAAAACACTGTAGGACATTAAGGTCTTGCAATGAGTTAGAGGTGGAAGACCAAAGGGTCAAGTTATCCCTCACATGTTGCAGTCTACAGAAATTTCTCCCTGGGTTTCCAGCAGTGATGGGTTCACTTGCTGAGTTTGGTGTAAGAGGATGGCTCAGCGACCAGGATTTAGGGAGCATCTACCCAAAGGATTCAGACAGACCCAAACACACACTATGCCCCAAGCTGCCAGAATGCGCTGCCTGGCAAAGCTAGACTTGGGGCTGAGACTAAGTAAAAGCCCCCCGGCTCGCGGTGGGGGCCGAGTGCGGTGCTGGGGTCGCTGCCTGGCTTCTGGCCTCCGGCAGCCTCGTGCTGGCCTGAGGGGAGAGAGAGCTCAGCTGAGTGCCCGCAGGGATGTCCCCGGAGAAAGGGATTTAAGTCCACTGGGAATTAAAAAAAGTTTCTTAAGCACTCATGAAGATCCCCGCTAGGCTCCTCTCTTTGCAAATGTAAACACTTCAGTACCTGATGCGTAATGTCTCGCTCTCAGTTTTCCTTTAAAGCAGGGAGGTCCTGTCTTCCTCGAGCATATCAAAAAATAAGGAGCTCAGCTAATGCAGTAAACCAGGAATTGCAGAGGAGTTCCTAAGGGAGAGCGTACAGGTACAAATATCGTAGCCTGATTAAGCTCTGTTTCCAATACAAATCTGAACTGCAATGTAATATTCAAGAGCGGTACATGAAGGCACACGGTTTTCACATACAGTAGATATCACAGTGTTGCACCTCCATCATCATAGAATCATAGAATCATAGAATGTTTTGGGTTGGAAGGGACCCCCTAGAGGTCATCTAGTCCAACCCCCCTGCACTGAGCGGGGACACCACTAACTAGATCAGGTTGCTCAGAGCCCCATCCAACCTGGCCTTGAATGTTCCCAGGGATGGGGCCTCCACCACCTCTCTGGGCAACCCCTGCCAGGGTTTCACCACCCTCGTTGTAAAGAATTTCCTCCTTATATCCAGTCTAAACCTACCCTGCTTCAGTTTAAAACCATCCCCCCTTGTCCTGTCCCAGCTGGCCCTACTAAAAAGCTTGTCCCCCCCTTTCCTCTGGGCCCCCTTGAAGCCCTGAGCGGCCGCACTCAGCTCTGCCCGCAGCCTCCTCTGCTCCAGGCTGAACACCCCCAACTCTCCCAGCCTGGCCTCAGAGCAGAGGGGCTCCAGCCCTCGGAGCATTTTAGTAGCCCTCCCCTGGCCCCGCTCCAACAGCTCCATGTCCTCCTTGTGCTGAGGGCTCCCGAGCTGGACGCAGGGCTCCAGGGGAGGTCTCCCCAGAGCAGAGCAGAGGGGCACAATCCCCTCCCTCCACGCTGGCCACGCTTCTCCCGATGCAGCCCAGGGTACGGTTGGCCTTCTGGGCTGCCATCGCACATTGCCGGCTCATGTCCAGCTTTTCATCCCCCAGCACCCCCAAGTCCCTCTGGGCAGGGCTGCTCCCCATCCTTTCTTCCCCCAGCCTGTACTGATACCGGGGGTTACCCCGACCCAGGGGCAGGACCTTGCCCTTGGCCTTGTTGAACCTCATGAGGTTCACACAGGCCCACCTCTCCAGCCTGTCCAGGTCTCTCTGGATGCCATCCCGTCCTTCTGGTGTGTCAACCGCACCACTCAGTTTGGTGTCGTCCGCAAACTTGCTGAGGGTGCACTCGATCTCGCTGTCTAAGTCATTGATGAATATATTAAACAGCACCGGTCCCAGTACGGACCCCTGAGGGACACCACTCATCACCAGTCTCCATCCGGACATTGAGCCATTGACCACCACCCTCTGGATGCAGCCATCCAGCCAGTTGCTTATCCACCGAAGAGTCCACCCATCAAATCCATAGCTCTCCAATTTAGAGAGAAGGATGTTGTGGGGGACCGTGTCAAAGGCTTTGCAGAAGTCCAGATAATCATCCTGCCAAAAGCCGTATAGTATGTAGCGCTCGGTATCTTGCCCACACAGACAGCAAGATTTAGGTGCATATAGCTGCTCCTAGGAAGAGAGATCGAAAGAACTGAGCCACCTGAAGGTGGATCAGCTCTGCCGTTCTTCACCACTGCGCTGGGAGGGCTGAAGTAGAAATACAGATATCAGCAGGGACAGCCTCTATTTCCCTGCCATCGGGATTTACCCTGGTTGATCCAGAAAGACTGAAGACATTGCCAAATGTTTGAGATCAATATTTTAACTGTTATACCAAGTTAGTTTATAAATTGCCTGCTCAAGATGACTGGCCCACTAAAGATCACGTTTACGTGCAAGGGACACGCGTATTTTACAGCCCCCTTTGCCAGCAGCGGCGTACCCCTGGCTCTGCTCCAGGCTCTTGTCCCAGAGGAGTCACTGGGAGGCAGCGTTCCAGGTCACTGGTCGTTGCTCATGGAACTGAAAAGCCTGCCCTCTCCGGTGGCTGGCGTATAGCTGGGATCTGAACTCACATTTCCAGCTGTCTAATGAGGACAGGGCTTGAGCAGGACATGACACCAGGCAGAACTACTTTCTGCAGAAAATATTAGGTCACAGTGATTCTCTCCTCCTGCCCGGAGGACACGGCTCAGCTGAGATTTTTGAAGTTAGAAAGTTAATGAATTTGTTTCTATGACTTAAAAGTTCTCTATGGCAAATTCAAATATCTGGAAATGTATTTGGTAGGTTGCAATCGCCTGTTTGTGCACGAAGCTGAAAGAAATGTATTTTATATAACCTGGGCTTTTCTTTCTTCCCAGCGTACTTAGATTTTTTTTTTCTCCGCGCTCGTGCTTGAGGGAGTTAATCAATGTAGATGTTTGGATCAGATTCTCTGTGCGTTATGTAGCTGTGCTAGTAGCCGGGAGACGGCAGGGATTTATAATGTGGCTGATAACAGAGAACGCCCAGGGGTGACCGTTCCTGCCAGGGCATGCACACAGCTACAGCTCGGGGACCAACGTCTAATTACGCCTTGCGCTTGCCTTCAAGGAGACAACTAGGAGCAGTGCCTAAAATAGCTACCCGGGAAGACGTGGGGAAGGTGGCAGTAAGGCCATAGGGTGGTTTGTTGAGAGAATTTAAAGATGTGGATGCTGGAAAGCAATGAAGGGAGCCTTTTGCATCCCCAGGCTGGATCCCACCGGAGTCACTGTTCCCTGTCGCTGGTAGAAGGGGAAACCAGGGCCCGGGAGGTAAAGGGAGCTGGATGGGAGCAGGTTTGGGACTACCCGGCTCTACAAACTTTAGAGTGTGACCATGACTCTAATCAGGACAAGGCCTTAAATGGACAAGGTAAGCATCTGCGAGTGACTGGCAGGTTGCTGTGTCACCAGGGCATTGCTACGGGCGGCTCAGTGCCGGCCCTTGGCAGAAGGCGGCTTCGTGCCTCCGCGGACCCTTGCAGGGCAGGCTGTTTGCAAACACCAGGGTGGGAAAGGACCCGATGCGGTTTCTGCCGCAGACTACGTGGTGGTGGAGCGAATATATACTTTATATAGCTTGCCAGTTCAGGCTTGTTCAAACAAATAGCTGTTCCTATTTCACCTTCCCAACGGGATACCTTCTTTAGTCGGAGGCAAAGATGCATTTCTGAAGCGCGCCGGCCCATCGCTGCCTGCGGTCTGTGTGATGAGCCCTCCCTATCTGCAGCCTTTTTGAGGCATTTCCTGCAGATTGCAGCAGGTAGCAAATCATTTCAGTCAAAGCTTTCAAACGCTGTCATTTGATGTTACAGACGGTAGTGTATGGTGTTATTTTGACTTTACCATTATACTGGTTTATGCTCTTTTTGAAAACTAAGTACATAATGTAAAAAAAAAAAAATCCTATGAAATTATTCAAATATTTCCTTATGAGTCTATAAACAGGCAAAACGTAGAATGAAAAGAACTGCTGGAGATGTCCTTTGTTACCTGAGAACCATGGTTTTCTAATAAATGTAATATTCTTTGCTGAAGAAGATCTATATTTATTAAAAAGAGACATTATTTGCTTTTCAAGGTAATGTTTTGGACGTTTGATTGCTTCTTAAGACTGAATGAATAACGTGTGTTTACCCTTGCTGCATATAAAGCTGCATTATCTTTCATGACTCTTGCAGCCTTTCTAGGGTATTAGGTTAGGAAATATATTGTAATTAAAAATGAGGAGCTAGCTTTAAAAAATAGTTATCCGTTGCTGTGCCTGGGAAAGAAACGTTATTTCCTTTGTGACAAAAGAATAATAACCCTGGCAGCTGGGCTGCTGGGGAGCTGGAAGAAAAGCTCTGTTAGAGGGGGACTGACAAAGCCGCCTGTGCAGAATGGGAAGTCCTGTCGTGGAGGTAATAAAAAAGACACTATTTCAGCTCAACTGGTGCTGAATAATCCACGCTTTAAGCTTGCCTTCTGACTCGCTAGGTAAATATTGTGGTGCTGGATAGTAATGATTCTTCTCGGATAGTAATGACTCTTCTCGTTTACTGAAATGACCTTGTTGTTCCCTCAGCAAAGACTCTTTGACACGTAAAGTGGTGTTGAACACAAAGCTTTAATATCGCCTGTTTGGGATGATACAAAAGTATTCAGCCATCCTCTGCTTGCTTTGCCTAGCTCTTTTTTTTTTTTTCTTTTTTAAAAGGACACTAATTAATATTTCATTGAGCCTGGACTTTCCCAGGTTTTTTCGTCTTTGGAGAGGGATGCTGCCTCTTCCCTGTGAAGAGCTGTCCAGTTGGCTTTGATGTCCCATCAACTGCAGCTTCATAAATGATCCCACCTGAAGGCAACAGAGACAACCCCACTAATGCCCCGGCACTGTGAACAGGGTACGCAGGTTATGAGGGAAAACATTTCTTTAAAATACTTAACCCTGTAAAACTCCTCTTTACTTTTCCCCCATAACAACTGGCAACAAGCCTCCCAGTTTTTCAGTAGGAATTGGATCAAAGCCGAAATAGCTGCCACGAGGGAGATCAACAGATAGCCACACCTCTGCAAGCCCCGCAAAGGTGGTGTCCCCCCACCAGGGCAGATGGCCTCAGCAGGACTGTGCTCCTGGATGTGTCCCCTCTCCCGCATCCTCTACCAAACCTGCGAGGTCTGCCCCGCGGTACGGTCACATTCGCTTCAACTGCAGCTGTAACACCAGAAGTGGGCTTGCTGCAGTACCGCGGGGTATCTATATCGGCTGTAGTATCAGTACAGAATTGAGTATCCAGCCCTAGTCTCTCAGCCGGATCGCTACCAGCACCGGAGCCGGCTGGCGTTAACCCCGTGCAGGCCCAGTCGCAGCCACGACAGCCTTGGGTGCATCCCCCCGACACAGGACGAGATGAAACCTTCCTGTATTTACAGGGTAAAATGAGCCTTTGAGGAGGATTATCTGGAGCAAACCTCTCAATAGACCCTCAAGGGAATCGTTTCAATTCGACTTTTGTTGACTGTTCAATGTTATCCAGTCTCTTCCTCTCTTAAAATAGATTAATGGATTTCCCACCAATCATTCCTATTTTTTTTTCTTTTTCCTTTCTTTTGCCATGGTTGTCAGCTACTTTTGCAGGGGAGGAAAGGTACAGAGTTGTGTGTTATTGGCTTCTCTGGCCTTTTATACAGACAAGACAGATCGCTGGCAAATAGGAGCCAGACTGAATCCCTGCTACTTGCTCTCTTTATTTTTACATTACTTTTTTTGCTTAAAAGTCCATTTAAAAGAGGTGAAGTAGAAAAGCTTCTTTCAAAAATAATTAGCTAGAGTCCTTCCAGCCATGTGAAAAGGAACAAAATCTGAAAACCTAAATCTTCAACAGAGGAACACAAACCCAAGAGTAGTAAGGCCTACCTTGAAAAGACAGAAAAATGCAAACCAAAACATTCGGATCCAAATCCCATGGTTTCTTCTTGAAGGAGAAGATGCCATCAAATTCCAGACCTAACTCACTGTTAACAACTGCTTCTAGCTTGGCATATATTAGTCACTAATGGAGTCTTAAGAATTTTAAGGTTAAATTGGTGTCTTTAAATTCAAACGTCTTTATATTTTAGCTCAGTCCCGATTAATTCTTTTATTCTCCTTGACGGGCAGCTTAATAACAATTAAGTAGCTTTTATTCCTAGAAGATAAACCAACTTATGAGTTGCTGTATCAGGGAGTCACAAACATGAGGTTGAAGAGAATCTTACTGTTGGAGGAATGAAGAACAGTCTTCATGCTCAGTCTTAACAGTCTCTCTTTGCCTGTTTAAGAGACTTTCTGTAGTAAAACCCATTAAACTGGTGATAACAGTTTTTCAAAACACGTTGAATTAAATGTTAAAATTTCAAACTGTGCCGAGCTGCTGTTTCTGACAGAGGAAAATTAAATGTAAGATTAAGATAAATGTTAAGCAACTACTTCCTATACCCATGAAGGGGCTGGGATGTGAAAATTACCTTCTCTTCTTAGTAACCAGGAGATGGTTCAGCTGCCTACAAAGGGGCCGTTGCACTCCCCGTAAAAAGAGTGGGCAGAAATATCTCAGCAACAGAAGCGCTGCTGGGGGGGAAAGGGGTTTAATTGTCTTGAGATGAACACCCCCAGCTGTCTTTGGGACCAGGGAAGTTATTTCCTTAGTGCCTCCACCCTTGCTGACAGAGAACATAGCCGCCGCCTTCTGTGCTACTAAGGGCTCGCCATTACTGCACCGGGCGTGAAACGCGTAACGTCCTGAGCACAGGCTGCACCCAAGCCAGTTGGCAGCATTCTCTCAGAAATAACACGATTTTAAATAAATGCAATCCCAAATGTCCCCTTGAGTTATCACCACGAAACAACACATGCAAATATTTCTTGCTACAGCTGACATGATGACTGATGCTGGCCCATTGAAAAGGCTGCTGGCTTTCTTAAAATGCAAATACCTGCAGATGAAACCTGAAAACAGTTAATGAGGCATTGCCCTTGGAAACACACACGGCAGAAGACGCTCCATCCCCTTCCTTTATATATTCAGAGGCACGACTTCTCGGTAATTCACCAGAGCCATCACTCACTATATGATTCATTAGAAGTTACAAAAAATGTTTGAAGTTGTCATATATAAGATGACAAATGTGCAAACTAGATACGCAGCTGTAATGAACCTGCAGAAGGTGAGCAAAGCAGACTCTAGTGCTATTCAGAAAGTTCAGAAAATGCTTTAAAAATTCCCAAACCACAGCCCTCCAGCATAGGGATACCCCAGTTTAGCAAAAGCTTTCGCACACTGTTTGTCACAACAAATGTGTCTGTTTAATCCTCAAGTAAATGTTCTACAGTCAATCGTCGGGTCTTGCGACTAAAGACTGCAATAAAAACAAAACTTCGGAATGACCGTACTATACGTCTCAGCTATTCTGCCTAAAAAGTTTTGTTTGACCAAGTGCGAAGGGTTTTTCTGGCAGCCTCCAAGATTCAAAAAACCCCTCGACATATTATTAAACTACGTTAAAAAAGGGAAGAATTCTGCCCTAGCTCTGACCAGCCACACAGCAAACTGTCAGACACTGCACAACAGTGGAAGATCCTCTGCAACACAGACTGTGTCACCTGAGAACTCAAAAAGTTCCTTCTCGGAGACTAAAGCTCTACGTCTGCGCGTGGTCTCAGTGTAAAGCCCGTGTAAGCTGCACCTCGAAAACTGGTGTGGTCTGAGCTCCCAGTACTCCAGCGGAAGAGATTTCATTTCAGAAGGTCAAGTGCTTTGGTGGTCAAGTTTCTTCTTCTAGCTTAGGTTTTGAATTTGCTGACGTTCAGTTCACCTGCGAGCTGTGCAGAACGGAGAATGTTGCAAAAGCTTACAAAAGTGTGTGAGGAGGAGGAAATGATTATAAAATACAAACCAAGATGATCTCAAGTCCTACAAATTTGGGTCACATCTTAGGAACAAATTAAGGACTGTAAGTTTGCTATCAGGACCTCTCTCTGATTCCTGATCGTGTCAGTTAGTTGAAACCCAAATGTTCTGTGTTGATATTTTTTACCGTTTGCCACCTTTCTATAAGAGATTTGGGTTGATGTCAAACAAGGATCAAAATGATGCTGCTGATGATGACCAGCAGCCTTCAGCTGTACATCCAGACTGTGCGATGCTTTTGGGAAGTCTGCCAAGGAATGCTGGATAATGAACCAACCTCGTTAGTCCAACTAACAAAGGTTCAAGTTGTATTTGTGTACCACGTTCCACCATGGTTTAGACATGGAGCTGAAATGGTTGTGAAACAAAGAAAATGGTCAAAGGCAGCGGAGAGTTCTACATCAGTACGTCTCTTTCTTCTTCTAATATGCACAACATCACAGATAGATTTTTTTTTCCATGCAGTGCCTCCGCAGAGCTGAAAGGCTTGCAGATTCAACTGATGTCCACATCATGCTATGAGATTAAAGGAGATGGGGTATAAAGATAAAATGCAGGAATGACTTATACGCTCCATGAAAGCATTTTGTTTCATACCATTGTAAAGAGTCTTTTGATTATGGAATAAGGATCTAATTTCACAAGCCTTTCATGTAAATAATTTGGCTCTAAGAAGCCATGCCAGGCTGCTTCCTTTTTGATGCCTTGCAATATGTGCGCAACAGCAATCCTAACAAAGCAAAAGTTCTTGTGCTTTTGAAAGATGCTGACGACTCTCCAAGCATATTTATAACTTGCCAAATAGCCCAAGCCCAGTAACTGTGGGTGCGTTGTTTGAACTTTTTATCTTCCTAATCAAGATTTGCACATTTCTGAGGGAACAGCTGGGTTACTTCCACTACCGAGGCTTTGCATTTCCTTCCTTCGCTCCGAAGTGGAGACAAAAAAGACTTGGAGTTTTCCAGCAGGTACCAGGTCAGTTCTCACCCTGCCCTGTGCGTGTGGCTCAGCTTGCCCACCTCACTTCGTTAGCTCATGGCTTTCAGTTTCTGCTCACTGTGGACATTTGCGTGTTGACACCTCAGCTGTGCCTTAACGTCTGCAGTGAACCCTTCTGGTTCCGGTAGCGCTCTGCTCCCGGGTGACAGCATTATCTTACGAAATATTCCGAGTCTTTCGTGTTTGCTCAGGGAGGAGCTTCTTTTTCTGTCCCCACAACTGAGTTCTTCCAGCAGAATCCTAATACAGGGATCCTCTTTTGATTCAAAATTCTCAGAATTTGAATCTTTTTCCCCAGTGCTGTGTAGTTTTGATTTCCTTAACTTTAGTGAATGCAGCACTTCAAATTCCAGTGAATGTGTTTGTTTTCTTTGTTACATGCATACGGGAGAGAAACTCAGTACAATTTCATGCATAAAAAGACACAAGTACCAAATTTAAGAGTCTTTTTATTGATCCAAACATTGAGATGTACCTGCCTTACAGAAAATACCTTCAGGCGTCTTCACTCCGAGATGGGTGCATGCTCAGAAGTCTAACAGTTTCTCACACCGTGGTAAGGCTGTTACATAGAACTCTCTTTTAATGATCGTGAATGCGACTGCCTTGCAACTACCTGATATTCTGTACACAGCTAACCAAAATACTGACGAGCTGATGGGGGACTTATGGACACGATTTGCCTCACACTCTGCAGTGAGTCTGGACTGTGCTTTATAGGACCTGGCGTGGGAAAGCTACTAAAAGATCAAGCTGGAAAGCTTTCCCCCCCCACATCAAGGGGAAAGAATCTCTCCGCTGCTCTGGGGAGAAAGGAAAAGCGCTGGCTCTTGCCGTACTTGATGCAGCACATACAAGTCTTAGCTTGTGCACTGCAATGTTGATCCTTCTTGACTCTAGATAGCGTGTTACCTTGTACTCTTCCAGGCTCATCCCATACGGGACATCTCATAAATGTTGTGTGTAACTGGGCAGGAGCGTTCGTTCAAGGCAAAGGCTGGAGAAAATTACTGATAGCCCCAGTGCGAGAGTTGGGTTCAAGAGTGGCGCTGGGGCTGGAGCAGCAAGCTGAGCAAGCGCTGACGTGCTCTTGGTTTCCTACCTGGACACTCTTGCCCATGGAGGTAATTCGGAATTTGTGACACTTGCTCAGGAAGCAAAATACCAGCTCCGTAACACTCAGCTGCTAAACAATCCTGCGAGTGCTGACGCGGGAGCGCTGATTGTATAGAAACTCATCTAAACCCAATGAATTTGGGGGGGAACTGCCTCCAGCCACTTAGTTGACCGTAACGAGAGTTGATTAGGATGTGTGCCTGAGGGGAACAGGAGACTGCAATGTCAATAAGCTCCAGACGCTACTGAACTAAGTAAATAATAACCACAACGGAGAGGTGAGCTAAAAGCCTCAGACAGCCCGTTGTTGCCTTGTTACGTGAACTACATCCATCTTTCCCCACGCACCCCTGGCAAAGGAAAGACACGATGGATGTTCTGAGAGTGCCCATGTGGGGGAGAGGGGCGAGCAGTGACGAAAATGCCTGGGAGTGTAAATATTAAACTGAGTGACTGAGAAAAATACTTAAACAACTCAATTTTTACTTTTCTTTTTTTTTTTTTAACAGCGGTTTCTAGACAATATCAAAGCTGGTCTTTGCTTTGCTAATGACAAACTGCATAAAGATGAGAGCATCTTTCAGCCCCCAGAGTGCTTGTTAGGGTGTATCTTGTGCACTGGGCCCATATAAAAGGTCCTGCACTGTCTCTGCTGCTGGGGGAGGTTTGAATGGAGCAAAAATAGTGTTAGATGCTGTCACATTACGGGGACCATACTGTAGAGCTTCAGCAAACATCCTCTTTAGACCTCTGGTTCTTGAACAAGCTGCACACATGGCAAAAGAACAGCTTTATCTCCTGTCGAAGAAACATGTGAAAATAGCGTAGGGCACAAATATTTGGGGAAAGGCGGATGATAGGCCTTCTGGCACACTCGTATTCACGATCAGCTACTCCTGTGTTGCGCCATGTATCCAGCTAATGATGGGATCTGGGGTTTTCTTTCCTCTTTGCAGAAATGACGCCTGTTTCTGTGGATCCTAACAATGACATTTGCATTACAATGAGCGGCCTTTCTAACCTTCTGCCTGCAGTGTTCGAACCTTCCTTGATCATCACAATGATGAAAAATCTACCGAGCGTGCAGCATTTTCTGATGTTAACAGATTTTACACCAGAAAAATCTTAAGTTAAAATCTTAAGTTAAACGGCACATAGGGATAATTAAATATAGAGGGTCTCAGTACCTTGCACCTTCCCATTCGGTGTATCGCTGTAGGTCTCATTGCCTGTGATCAAAGGATGAATACAAAGTTCAGACAGACGCAAATAGGTCATCCTCCCTTGCCTGGCTGTATCAGTATTGTGCAGCTGCAGTCGGGGCTTGCAAGATCTTGAACAAAAGTTCATTTCACATTCAGAACACAGACAGATTTGTGTTGCTGAATCCTTTTCACAGCCACTCGCCACACAAAAAGCATGTGCTAAATTGAGTTCAGCCCATAGCAACAGTTCTTCTGATAACCTTGGAATGCAAGCGGCATGGGCAGAGGACACAAAGTCTTTAGGAGGAATACTTATTAAATAAGCCTCTGCTTTTATAATAAAAGCCCAATTTTAATAAAACACTCTCAGGCATTCTGTTTCAAGTAACTACTGCATTTATAGAGCCAGGTCCTCATCTTGCTTTTATCTCACCACTTCTAGCACAATCTCAATTTATGGTTTTAAATTTTTTCCGTTCTGACTTTTGCCCACTTCTCTTTATAATTGGCCTTTCCTATTTAACTCCATGCTTGCCATCAAGAAGTCATGAAAATGCGGTTGCCACAGCTGTTCAGATTTTGCCGTTTCAGTTGTTTAATTACGATGCTTCTGGGACTTTACATCCTATTCTTTATCACTGGCATCCAGATTTCATTCTGAGGAGAAGTAGCAGCAGGGAACCAAGGGCTTGAAGTGAGATTTCACAATTTCTCTCTCTCCCTCCTGGCGCTCAAAGGTAGGGCGTTGTTGGAGGCGCACAAACAAATGTTTGGATTTTTCCTTCCCCTTCCTCAGCACCTGTGTCATCCAGCAAAAGTCAGGCGACTGGTTTTTTGCTCAAGCTTTCTAACCAATACAGTTCAGCATTTGGATGTCTGCTGGAAGAATCCTGTTAGTGGGCTTACACTCTTCCATTTTGTACAATATGACGTGCCCTGCTCCCCTCCTAAGAATTTGTCTTTATTTAACATCAACGATGAAGCAGCTACACAAGCGAGATGAATGGGTATTAGGAGATATCTGTGTCCTCTCTGGGGCCACGTAGCTTGACCACAGGGTTGGCCTGCAAAAGAATCCAAGAAAAAAACAGATAGATGCCCTTTCCACAGATTATCATCTACTCTTACTGGTTAGGATAATACAATATAAGTAAAATACGGTATCACATAAAGCTCCTGTATGATAAAAGGAAGGCAGAAAAATCCCATTAGAGTTGAGTGTACATGGAATATTTTCAGAGCCTCATCTGCATCTAGTTTCATGGTATCGTAGCTGCGTATCTTTAATGTTATCCTTAGCAAAACTATTCCATGTTCAACTGCTATAGCCACTGAAAGTATTCACTCTTATTCCTTTTAATTTTACCCTTCTGAGTTTTGCCTATCGCTAAGTTTCATCCTTTTTTCCCCTCTTCATTCACTTCCTTTCTAAGGAAATAAATTCTCATAAGCCATAGAGCCTTCCTACCACCCTGTACCTTGACGTGCTGAGAGCCATCCTTTAGGAAAGCTCTGCATATCTTTCCTCAGAAAGCAGTTTTGTCAGCTCATAGTCAATTTGGTATTTCTTATCTAAATTACCTCCTAGTTCCACCTGGGGTTGGGATGCTTGAAGTAGAGCACTAGATCCTTAGCAGATGTAAATCAACATACCACTATTGATCTGAATTATGTATGGTGTCATCTTATACTCACTGATGATCCGGCCTAGAATAATAGCGGCTTGTGCGTTTCAAGAAAGGAGTCCCTTTTTTTTCCTCACGGGAAGCATCCAGCCTTGCTCCTTGCGTCTTTCCCTTCAGCAGCAGCATTGCACAGGGGTAATGAGACTCTCCTAAAGCTTATCCTTTAAGAGAAGAAGCGTTCTTGTGGTACAGGAGAGTTTCTTCCTGAATCAGCCTTTGCTAGTTCAAGACATAGCTGCAAGCTACCGAGCCAGTTTTCGTACAGCGGTGGATGTGATTTAGTAAAAGCCTTTCCACCAACCAGTGTTGCTGGGATTTGGCTTGGTCCCTTGTCTTCAAGCCTTGATGAAGACATGATGACTTGATGAAGAATGACTTAATACTTCTTCCTTAATGATAAAGAACCACTGTGGCTTTGGGCATGATTGAATAAAAGGTTGGTTCTGAATCCCTGCTCTGGCGTAAGACAAGTGTGCCAGTGTGCTTTATGTGATTTGTGTGCCAGTTGGACACGTTTTCTCATCAGCCAGCCCAAGACTGGAACTGCCTTCTCCAGAAAGGAGGCAAAAGCTTCCTCAATTTCTGTGCTGTGTGTGATTCTCTGAGAAGACAAAAAAGGGAAAAATACAACACAAAAAAAATGTTATGTATGACACTTACATGCTAGAGGAAGGACATTTGATACGGCAACATAGCCGACAACAAAATTCATCAGAACATTGTTTTTAGGGTTAGAGATGGCAATTACAAACAACTTACAGCCCTGATAAAATATATCGATATATACATACACAAACGTAAACAAAAGCTTTTTCTTCAAACACAGTTCATAGAAAGGATGCATAAAAGGAAATAGATTTTTGTTTGCCTCCCATGCAAGTAAAGAAGAGTTGAATCGTCAATGCCTTGAGCCAGTTCCTAAGGTTGTTTATAGACGCCGGGTTACAGCGATGGCTGAAAAGTGATCAAAACACAGCGTGCGATGAGCGAGTCCTTAGATCGGCGTCTGTCTGTAACGAAGTGAAAGCTGAGGCCCTCTTCTCACCGGTCAATGCATGCCATGAAGTGTATGTATCCCATACAGTGGGATCAAGCTCTGAACATCATTGTTATAGTCTACAGCCTGAGTGATGGGCTAGGTTCTGCAATCCAGTCTGATTATGTCCAATATCAATATGACACAGTCTTAATTTGACACATCTAATTAAAGGACATAGCAGCATTTCCTAGTTTCAGAGACTGACTTTTTTTCACCCCATCTCAGCTACTTAGATACATCTTAAGGAAACTTTTATCTGGAAGAATAATCACATCATTTTTAAAACTGCTTTTCATCTGTAGTGAGCAATATTCATTAAAAAAGAGTATAGGCAGCGACTGCAGGGAGGCTGTTTTCATGAATAAGATTGCACGCTGTAAATATGAACTCTGGAATTAGGCCTGACTGGCTTTTTTTTGTAAAGGTCCAGTCCTGCCCACAATGATATTCAGGCTGTGCTTTGATCCAGGTTTATTAAATTTATCACACATAGCTACAGCACAGTAATTATTGCTGGGGCTGAAGACAGGGGATGGTGAGTGCTGAACCCTACGGCAGCGCTGGATGTTGGAGGTGGGAACTGTGCTTTAGGGAGGGGTTCACTCTGCGGGGGAGCTTTGCCATCCGACGCGTTAGCACGGGCGTGGGGAGCGCAGGTGGGGCGGGATGGAGGCGGAAGGTGCCTGCTGAGCGCGGGATGGCTATGGAGGCGTGTGCGGGCAATGGGTGCAGCGGTGCCGCGGTGAAGAGAGGCACGGGGTACTCTGCGCCGTGATAACGCCTGGCAGAGAGAACCCAAAATCGTGAAACCTGGGCTCCTGTTGGCTACTGCAGACAACAGCGGTTATGTGGACCGTGCTTCCTCAGCCAGAAGAAGCTTTCATTAAAGAATTATCCAAGTGCCTACCTTTGCAAGCCTTGGACACAGCTGAACATACCTAACCTGCTCAGTGCAGGGCCCTGAACATATCCACTGTATTTTTTTTACCCACATATTACAGACTGAGACAGCATTTCACCTTCTTCCTCTGGTATGAGACAGAAGGAAAACGTAATCTAAGCAAGAACTCCAGTGGAAGACAGATGTCTAAAGTAGCAGTGAAGGAAAGCAGCTTTCTGAAAACAAAAAAAGTGCCCCATATATGTCCTGGTTTCAGCCGGGACAGAGTTAATTATCTGCCTCGTAGCTGCCATAGTGCTGTGGGTTGGATTTGGTACGGGAGGAATGCTGATAGCACCCTGATGTTTGAGCTGTTGCTAAGTAGTGCCCAGACCAGTCAGGGACCTGGTTTTTTTCAGCTTCCCCTGCTCTGCCGGGTGCACAAGGAGCTGGGAGGGGGCACGGCCAGGACAGCCGACCCCAACTGGCCCAAGGGCTATTCCAGACCATAGGTCGTCATGCCCAGTATAGAAACTGGGGGGAGTTGGCCAGGGGGCAGCGATCGCTGCTTGGGGATGGGCTGGGCATCGGTCAGTGGGTGGTGAGAAACTGCACTGAGCATCACTTGTTTTGTATATTCTGCATATTCTATTATTATTATTATTATTATTACTCTTTTCCTCTGCTGTTTTATCAAACTGCCTTTATCTCAACCCATGGGTTTTACTTTTTTTTCTGACTCTCTCCCCTGTCCCACCGATGGCGGGGGGGAGCAAGCGAGAGGCTGGGTGGTGTTCAGCTGCCTGCTGGGTGACACCACAATGATATGTAACCTCATGAAGAGTGGAAGAGAAAATAAATGCTATCTAAGGTTTACTAAACGAGAAAATTGCAGGAGAAAGCAGGCTGGCAGGTTTGCTGCTGCCTCTCTGAGACCTGAGTAGTCAGACCATCCTGATCGCGAGGAATAAGGTTTCTCTGAAGGTCTTTATTGGATTTCTGAGTGTGATCTGAGTGTGAATTACTTAACATTTTAGCTGTGCAGCAGAACCTGGAAGAAGGAAGTTGCTCATAGCTGGGTTAAGACACTGTATCGTGCTTCTCTGATATTCAACCTTAGTGAGATGTTTCCAAAATAAAGAGGCAAGTAATTCTCCCCCCTGCTAAGGAACAAAGTTACTACAAAGATGGTTATGTCTCCTGAGTTTTACTGCCATGCTTCTCATCTGGGTTCTTAAACCCCCTGCCAAGTCGGGGAGCAAGATCTTTAAAGAAAAAAATGGGAAAAAATAGGAAAAAAAACCCCAAAAACAAAGAGGAAAAAACCAGAAGTTGCCTCTAAGTTTACTCACAAGGTCATATCCATGTTGAAGCACTTTGCTGAACTAAATTCTGCTATTAGGGCTCTGGCAAGGACTGTCTCATGTTTTATGTATGAACTCTGAAATCCCCGGCTGATGTTATAATATAAACACCAGTAATTATTTTTAATGTCATGGCTGAAGACAGCAGTCAGCTACTGGATCCCATTGCTCTAACAGATGTAGTCTATGAGGCTGCCCTTGTCCTGAAAAGTTTACAGTCTAATTATTAGCTGAAAGCGGTCTGAGGATCAACAACCACACATTTACATACAGCTACGTTCTTCTCCGTTCCCCGGAGAGATACACAGCAACAAATTTGGACTTCATTTAAAGGCACGTTTAAAGAAAACGAGATGTAGTAAATAAAGCTGAGTCTGAGGGGAGAAAAACTTGTGGGCAGGATTTCCCTAGCTGCATGGGAAGTAGAGGATTAGGAAGAAATAAACTTGAAAAACTATTCTTTTGTTAAGGCAGAACCTGATCACACAAATTGGACAGTAATAAATGAGAGTCAAATGAGTACTTTCTTATAAATGTACATGTTTAGCAAAGATAAACTTTGAAAAATAGCATCAAAGTCCCAAAAGAGTCATGTAGGCAGATGCGAGGAAATCTGATCTTAGCGTGCTTCATCCTATATGATCAAGTCTGTGAAGTGACAGAAAAATGTTAGTTAATAAAATCAGTGTTTAGAATAAACATGGAGGAGTTTTTAGCAGTGGTATAATATAAAAATCTTTATGTTGTTTCAACTTCATACAAAAAAAAGATATCAAGAAATTCAAGTAACCAAGCACTATAAAACCAGCTGAGAATGTATCTCATGTAAAAGGTCAAAATGACGTCCTGCCATCCTTGGGGCTTGCCAAAGCTGTAGTTTAAAGTTGCAATCTCCATTACAAACTGTACTACAACCTTAAATATAGAGGGGTCTATATTTAGAACACAGCCGCGTTGTTAGTGCTTTGTTCCAGTCTTGTCAGAGCAGCTGCATGAGGCAGACCCAGTTTGCGTGAGGAACCTCAATCAAAGCAAACCCACCTTGAAACTTCCGTATCAGGTGCAAATCTCCCATGGCTCCGCAGCTCCCACACCTCTCTTTCTCTCCAGCAGCCCGTCACTCGCAGAGCACAGCCTCTCCCACTTGCCACCTCTTCTACAGACCATATAAAAACAAAATACAGGACACAATGAGATACAGGGGGTTTCTGCGTAAGGCAATGGGTACTTTCTTTTAGAGCAACAAGAAAGCCAGCTAAATGCCAAGCAGTAAGGTCTTTGCTCTGATTATCCATCCCTGGGAACATTCCAGGCCAGGTTGGACGGGGCTGTGAGCAACCTGATGTGGTTCAAGGTGTCCCTGCTCCTGCAGGGGGTTGGGCTGGGGGACCTCTGGGGGTCCCTTCCCACCCAAACCATTCCATCATTCTATGATTCTGTGATATGGGAGAACTGCGCCATCACTGTCAATGAGAAGACTGAAGTCTTAGATATACGATGAATATAAACAACTTGACAGGTTGGATTGCAGGTGCAAAATATCACAAGAAAATTTCACATCCCCCAGAAAGTCATTACCAAAACTTGATCCTGTTGCTTCGGCTTAGTACCGTGCCATTGTAAAGTTTTGCTGCCTGGGCAAGGTTTGGGAGCAGACTCTCAGCCTTTTGGGTACAGACCTCAAAAACAAGAAAGATGATCCAAAAATTCCTGCTATGTGGCTTGGTAACCAACAACTGCTGCAAGAGGTGAAGGTGATGCGAGCTCTCTTTGCTTATGGAACTCGGCAGGTATTTATTTGTCTGTGTTCACCAGGAAAACCCTTTCCTTTCCAAAGTGTGCTTTCACAGGAATTGCTGCCATACCCATCCTGCATTTATATTCAGGATCTGCTCTCATAATCCATTGCTAAGCAACACTTAACAAAATTGATCTTGCATTAAGCAGGCTCTGGAGCTTGAATAATACATTATTTCCTCTTTCTACTTATAATCAGTGAAAACCTTTGGTTGCCTTTTGAATGTCACAATATTAAAACTTTTTATTTTAAACACAGCTTTTTATTGCTGAGAAAGTCCATTTGGATTAAGGATCAGATGCAAATTCACCCTTGGTACTGTTTAATGCTAAGAGTAAATAAATTGCAAAAATTGTTCAAGCCTTGAAGAATGTGGAAAAACTTAAAAATCGAAAGGAATGTTGTACAGAGCAGCCATCTCCCACTTGGCATTCAGATACATTGAGGGCAATGCCTTGTCAGCTACTGTGTGTATATCTTAAGCATCTCTGTCACTGTTTATTTATATTCTGTATTAAGATCACACAACTGTGTGCATTTATATGCTGAATACAGGAGTTTCTGATTCCCATACACAAATTTTATGTGCATAGGAAATAACCTTCCCTCTCTGGTGTTTTCTGAATGGCTGCTGGGGATGGAATTCCATTGCTTGAAGTCGCTAGAAATTACCTGTTTTGTCTTCTAGCCCATTTCTCTGCCACTGCAGGATAGCTCCCCCAAGTATATTCACCAATGCCTTAATCATCCTGTTCTTAAGAGTCTCAAGCAATGTCTCCTTTGGGAGTCCACCGCACAGTCTATTAGATCTTAGTGCTAGACAACACTTATTTCTGCTCATCCGACATTTATTAAGCCGGAGCCCTTCCCGCCTCTGTCCTTCCTCAGCCCCTGCCAGTGCGAGCGGGCGTGCGGGAGCGGGTTCTCCTGTGCTTACTGAGGCCGAGGTGCGGGGAGAATTGTGCATGCTACCACCGTCAAGCCTTTCTTCACTCCCAGAGAATTATTAGATGTCTTAAAACTCTAAAAACTGGGCCCTGGAGAATATGAATTGATTCATTTTAATTATCTCACACTTCATTCTAGGAGGCAGTTTTCTAAACTAAATCTGAAATGTAATTTTAATTCAGAATTCGTAACAGGATCCAGACAAGGTGTTAATTTGTTGACGTCTCCTATGAATTTTTTTTGCTTATGCTCTGTTAGTCTCCATCAAAGAATCTAGTGTCCATGGTGTAACACCAATGACTGATTTGAGGAACTTTAATCAAAGGCTCTTCCAAGAATCTGTACCTTGCATTTAGGAAGCGTATGAGCTGTTTAAATAAGTAGGGAATGGAAGCTATATATCATTTTCCCAAGGGATTTTTTTTCTTGCAAAATGAACCAATTAACCAAAACACTCCATGTTCTTGCCTTCAGGGTTTGGGGGTTTTTTTCTTCTTATATGTGTCTTCATCACTGTGAAACTTTATGTTGTGACTTCTCTGCATTTCATTATCCTGATCCCTCCCTGTTTCGTATCCTATACAGGTTTCAGAACCGGGCTGTATGCTCACTCCTTTTACCAGGTAACTGGTGAAAGCGCTAAGACAGACAACCCTGACATCCACGTTTGTGTACTTGCTACTTATTTCTCACCAGCCAGTGTCTCGAATCCTTGGCTGACGTATTTACTGCTCTTCCTTCAACCATTCATTTCCACCCGGCGAGCCTTGGAACTCTGCTGCGGCCGTAACCTGTTTATTTGTTCCGCCAGAAGCCGAGCGGGCAGACAGCCCGGTCCCAGGCTGCGGGGCGCCCTAAGGAGCTGCCCGCAAAGGCGCTCCCTTCCCACCTGGCCTTCCCACCGTTCATTAAGGACACCCTTCCAGGCAGGCCAACCTTTCCAAGGCCAACCTTTGTCACCCTTCTGGACCTGTTAAAATAAAATCCTCGGTGTTTTTGAATAAGCATGCAAATAACTGAATGAAAGCTTCTGTGCAGGGGTATAAGGAAATCCAGACACGTTCAGGCCAACGAATGCAAAGCTGCCCAAACAGTCTCACCGTTTAACTCAGCATAAATTTGCAAACCCTTTTTTCATCACGTTGCCACCAATTTATCTGAAATTCTTATGCAGCTTCTGTGAGAAAAATAAAATATGTAATCTTTGCTTAATAAAAATGCCTATGGAAATTAAAACCATGAGCATACGCTTTAAATGTTCAGTGGGGAGACATTTAAGCCCATGATAAGACTGAACTTGATTTTTGAAAGGTATCTGAGTCTGAACACCTTTATCTCATCAGAAATTTTGCTCATTCCTTACATTTTATCCTATTTTATTCCTTTTCTTTATTCATAAAGGCTGCAAGTTATTATTTTTCTGTACAAGACACGGTCCAATGCTGTGATGGCAGTGTATCTCTGTTGCAAATACCCCACCGTTCGAAAGGGGGGCTTGTATTTATTCAGAGGGAGGGAGTCGAATTTATTCTATCTGGTTGAGAAAAATCCATTTCTTTCCCATGTGACCTTAAATAACAGTTTGCTCTTGCTGAATTGTGCTTCATATGCTCTCCTGCCACCGTGTATTTATTAGGCATAAACCAGGATGTAAACATCTGGTCTTAATTATACACTCTCTGTATTTTGCAGGGAACGTAACAGTTTGCATGCTTCCCTAATAGAGGAAAACAGAGTTGCCACAGTAAGGCAGGAAGAGTCAGGGGTTTGTGCCCCTTCTTTCTGGGATTTAGAGACGGGGAAGGCTCGAGCGAGAGCTGTGGGATGAGTGTGAGGCCCAGCGGTATGGCTGGTTTTGCACCTTCTTCTCGTGACTTTTTAGGTCCATGACTCTGATGAGCGCAGCTTTAAGTCTTGAACACCCAGGTTTTCAGTTTTCTGTTGAATAAAATGTCAGCAAGTGAGGACCTATGTTTTGCTAAAGCTGTGTTTCAGTGTGAAGTCTGGAGAAAACTCCAGCCCGCCTGAGCAGGTTCTTTGTCCTTTTGACGCTTTCTCCCAGCAGCCTTTTGGACTATGAACGGTGAGAAAAGCTGGTCAGGAGTCTGAAGCCACGTTTCAAATTAATGGTTTGAAATCACACGAACCAAGGAGCCTGTTGAGCTTGTCTGTATTTACACATCTAGAAAAATAAATGGCGACATAGGATTGTCCAATTGCAGCATTTGGCAGGAAAGCTGCTGAGCGGGACAGAGAATAACGTAACTATTCCGTGGTTGTTTCTCGTCGTCGCTGGTCAGTCCCTCTGTTGGAGAGGACAGCAGAGGACAGGCAGTCCCCTTTACGGGACGGTGACCGTCTCCCGACGTGCTCTTCCACTGAGTGCGGTCTCTACTGCTGGCCCAGGTGACAATATTTAATTGCTTCATTTGAGGCCAGACCTCAGACCTTTTCTTAGACTTTTCAATGTCTAAGGTCACCTTTGTGCAGATCTTCACATATTTTTCTATGAAGCCCTGGGGGATCACTATCTTTGCCCCTTTAACAGTTTAATAATCTCATTTTAAAAAGTATACGGGCCAGGAACATGCAGACCTGACCTGTGCTAATAGTATTAATTTTTTTCTTTGGGAGGATCTCAGCCATAGCTTTGGAAGTCGCAGTTTATACTCCATCTGAGGTCAGACGGCCTAGTTTTGTAAATCAGATTTAGCAAAACATGTATATAATCAAGCTCCGCACTTTGAACTTCTGACAAATGCTCCAGTGTGTGCCTGCAACCAAGAACCCTGTGCTTGTAGATGAGGAAAAATAATCCTCCCAACAGGTTATTTGCCAGATCCTCTGGCAATGGCAATAAGTTGTTTACACTCAGTTTGAGCTGACTTTAGGATCCCAAATTACTTAAGAAAAATGTTAAATCTTTGACTGAGGTAAAAACATTTCTATCTGAGCATATTGCTATTAGGTTTTTGCAGACCTAGTGGTCTCTTTGAAAAAAGCATCTATGACCAACTTTGTTTACTCTATCATAGTGTCCCAGACTGCAAATTCAGTTCCAGCTTGACATGATCGGCGAGCCAGGATAGATTTGCAAGATCAAAAGAGGGTCAGACAGAGCAGCACTGCTCCTGTTCCGTCAGCCCCACGGGTGTCGGTGTGGGGAGCCTGTATTACGGAGACAGACCATCTGGTTTTCAGCTGGGCGAACCTGTGCATTGCCCTCGTACCCGAAACCAGCACTGTCCAGATCAAACTCTGACACCTGGAAACCCAGATTCCATCTCCATCATAACTCTCGGGTTTCAGAAGTTATAGTAAACACAAATACCCTTTTGTTGTTAATTAATTCAAGATATCTTCCTACCTTCTTTTTGTGTGTTGGAGGAATATATTTATGGTGTTACTGGGTGCTCTTCCTGGCTCTATTAGCTTCTCTCATTCATTATTTATACTGCATGGAATCTACTTAATTTTATTTGTGGGCTCTCTGAGTTCAGTAGCTCTCGTTACTTCCAAAGCTGCCTGGAGATTTTATATTGATGCTGGGGTTTTTTTGCCCTTGATGAAAATCTTCATAACTTTTGTGTCATCAAAAAAATTGTTACTTTTTCTACCAAACAACCCTCAGGAAGGATGGAAAAAGGCACCTTTCCTGGAGGGGATGTTGAGTGTACAAGAGTAAGGAATCACAAGCATAGGGCCAGGAAGATGTCAAGAAGCCAATCTAATCAATCTGCAAAGGATCTCAGAAGTCATCTTGCCCGCTGTATTGTTCCAGGGACTGCTCTCCCTTGGCGACAAACACTTCCAATTTATGCGGTTAGTTCCTTTGAGTCTATTCTAAGGAAAAGGTTCTGGTTTTCCTATCTCAGGGGAATATTTCCCTTGGGATAAGACAATGAGCATGGCATTTTGTTCCTTGTCATCTTGTCCTTTTTTTTTTTTTAATCTCTGCCTTAAAGCGAGAGGAACTTTCTTAGGAATTGAACTATCGGGTTTTTTCTGTGTTCTGCAATACCTCCTCTGTCCCCTGGAAGACGCTCAGATATCCTCCTTACTTATTTGGGATTCCTGGCTTTGCCAGTGACTTGGGACCATCAAGAGCAGGAATCAAACAATAGGCTTATCTTCCCTTGAAGCAAATGTAATCTGTAGCTTTTCTCAAATTCATGTCCCTGTAGATTTGATTAACCCTCTTAATAGAAGGTGTGAGCTCCCCACTGAAATGCCCCAAGCCCCAGCCACTTAGCTGATTCTGTTTGGCTTTCTTTTCTTTTTCTTGTCTTTTTTTTTTTTTCCTCCTAAGAATGCTATTTTTGGCATTCCGTTGGCTTGTGCACCAAAATCCAACGTAAAATTAATACATCTCAGTTCCTCTCAGGCAGATAGTCCATTCATCTTCTGCTGCAGTGTTATGGGCTGCTCCTATGAAGAATTTTCCTGTGCTGCTAATGGCACTGTCCTGGTTTTTGATGCGGCACATCTCCTAGGGCATGTGAAATCATGTGAGCCTTTGCCATTACGGCATTTCTTTTCAGGCATCGGCAAAATTTTGGGTCAAATACACGGCGCAGCGTGCCACTCTGCGTACTACTTTTTGTGTGGACTTTGACATTTAGTTCTGTGTGTGCTCCTGGCCCCGGGCGTACTTTCTTGAGATATTAGCAGATTATTTCTACTCCCTATGGAATCAGAGCACTGCCCCCCTTCCATAAATTGAGCTGTAGCATGAGTTTTGCTTGGCAGATTCTGATTGCTTTGTCTGGGGTGAATTCTGGGTCCTCTGCAGTTTCTCTGCCAGAGCTTTGTTCCCACCTGTGAGTTGGTCTCCTCCTCCCATGGTGGATTCCGTCCCTCCCACCCCCCTTGGAACTGCAAGCCCTTGAGCTGCATTAGAACGTGGACAAATTCTTCTATTCTTTTTGTACTCTGCATTTAAAAACTTAACGCTCGTCTTTCATTTCTATGCAGAGTGAAGTGCTACTTAGATTCCTTTAATACAGTTTCAAATTTGGCCAGAGTTAAGTGAAAACACATCAAGCACTTCAGAATCGCTTACTGTGAGAAATCAGGCTCCTGTCTGCCTGCCTGCCTTCCCACCCGTCTCCGTGCCTGCTGACACAGGGTGAAGTTTTGCATCCTCCACATTTCTGGAGACTGTCACTGTGGGAAAGGCTTTTTCCTCCTTTATAATTCCCACCCCTAAGTGTATTACCAGGGGTTGGGGGGTTATTTTCCTTTGGCTTTTAATCCCGTTATCATAGACAATTCAGTTACTGCTTACAGCAGAGGTGGATGTCCAGAATTCTTTCTAAATTTTTGCCCGTTTTCTGACCGGCACACGGTCCTTCGCAGAATACTGTCCCTGGTGGGACAGCCTGCTTCAGGCACACAGGACTGACCTGATTGCTCCCAGCAGTGGGGCTGTTCGGCCAGACCAGGGGCTGCCCCTGCCGAGCTGGAGCAGTGATGGTGCTGGAGCAGATAGAGCCAGGCAGGGCTGGAGCAGACCTGAGCCCATGGCCAGATCTCCGTATACTGCACCTTCAGCATCCCAGGGCCCCAGCTGCCTCGGAGGATCTGGTGTTCAGAACCCTCGTGCCACACCTGGGGCCCACGGTCCCCATTCCTCAAATTCCTTACAGCTACCCTGGGCGCCAGCAGGCACCCACGCTGACCCCGCCTTGCACCTTTTACCCCTCTCCCAGCCGTCGCCGCACCTAATGCCTCTCCCCCCTCCCTACCCCAATTCTTCATCTTAAGCACACGGACTTCAAGGGATTTGGTGCTTGTGTAAAATAGCATTTGGTTTTCCATGAGGGTTCGAGTTATTGGCTAAGAGAATCATCGGCTTCCCTAGAGAACTTAAGTTTCGTGTCTAAAATGTAGCGGCAGGGAGAAAGAAAATTGTTTCTCTCCATTGTCTGGGAGTATTGCATTCTAGCACATTCTTAACGTTATCCCCCACAGGAGAACACTGAAGCCGCAAAGACTGAGAAGGGTTTATGAGTATGCAAACCATTACGGCTCCTCTGTGGCTCATCTTTATTGTCCTCATCTATAGACATCAATACTTTTGTTTTATTTTCTTTAATGAAAAGCGGGTTTAGCAAGAGCCAGAAGATTGTTTGGTACAATAAATCCCCGGTTCTTGTTGTTTTCACGCTACTCGGGAAATTCCAATTGATGTTAACCATATGTAACTGGGCTGGTGCCAGGCCCAGTCGCTGAAGTTGCAAGATGGTTTGGGACTCTTTGTCCATCAGGCAGCGCTGCTTCCAGGCCGGCTCCGCAGCCGCCGGGAAAGCTGCTGCTTTGGGAAGGATCTTAGTACTGGTTTATACGAGCAAGAGAAAAGGGGGGTGGGAAGAGGGAAGTGAATGAAAGGAGAAAGGGAAGAATGGAAGAAATGATTGTAAAGAACCATAAAGAGCCCAAAATGCAAAGACTGCATAAGATTGTGTTAGGGAGAAAAGAAAGAAAAGTAGCAAAAACGGGAAAAATTGAGAAAGTTTAAAAAGAAGAAAAGGATAACATGGGGAAAGAACAAGTGCACTTCCAACTTCTTTAATGCTTATATGAATGCAAATTTAATTTTTGTAGTTCAGCCGTTACTGATGCTCCACCTTCCATGCAAATTTAATTTCTGAAATTGAACTATTGGTGTAAATGGTGTTATTTACTATTATTTGGTACTGTGGCATCTCACGGATGTTCAAAACAGGGTCTTTTTGTGGTAAATATTGAAGAAACCCACTTGATATTCCACACGTCAATCTCCAAATCTCTGCTTCTGTCCATATGTTATGGAGAGGGCTTAAGGCAACTCTCTAAGACTGCTTGATAGCGGCAAATCTTGGGATATCTTCCAGGCTGAACAGAGCTACTAACCTTCATACCAGTGTTTCATCCCAGCTAAGTAAGAAGTCTGAGGACAAATTTAATTCTAACGACCTTTTCCATCTGAAAACGCAGGCTGCATTGGCAGAGTTAACTCCGGCATTAAATGGGGAGAGCTCTTCACTGCAATATTTATGTTAACCGATTTTTGTGATGCAACTCCTAGTAAAAGTTCCAGTAGGAATAAAAGCCACTATAAAATAAGGTTGCCATTTTGCAAGAGACTTTGTGAAATACCATAAAATTACTTTTGTCATGATCACCATACCCACTAGAAAGATAAGAAAGTGAAACCATTTGTCAAATATGCAGGGATTATCCTCCCATTAAACAGTCGGTCCTTAAACCGATGAGTGCTCCCACATGACCCAGATAGACTGATTCCTGGGGGTGAAGTTATTTTTTTGTGTTAGTCTGCAGGTCCCGAGGGCAGTAATTACAAGGCCCAGCTTTTACCTAGCGTGCCTCTGGTTCTGTAGGCTCCTTCTGGAGTCACTAACAGCCTTCAGAGAACAACCCGCGGGGGCTAGGACAGCCTTCTGCTCTGAGGCACCGTTCAGAGGCACCCGCTCCTTTTCGCTGACGCCAGAGGAAACTGAGGATTAGCCTCAGAAGGCAGAAGTTAAACATCGTGAGCACCTGCTTCAATCTCATCTTCCCACTTGAATGTAACCTTCTGTTTGATTATACGCTTTACATGAAGAGAAGCCTTTTCAATCTCAAATGTATTTTTCTCTTTTCTCTTCTAGGCATCTGTGGGCAGGATAGCTTTGCAAGGTGGGGAGAACTCAGTCCCGAAATCCACCTCCAGCTGCAAACAAGTCACTTTATTTACTCATTCTTTTTACTGTTCTTCTGCTTGAGCTGTTCTGTTCCTTATACACCTCTACCATAAACTGTGTTCAGCTTTTACTTTGCCCAGGACTTGACAGTGTTTCAGTCCACTTTAATCTGGGATATTACAACCAATGCACACTAGCGAATAGATTGCAGAACACGTTGTAGGATCTTTCCAGGTCAATGGATGTTTTCTCTTACACTGAAATCACTGACATTGGGGTTAAGTGCTTAAGGCTGAGAACACAGGGGACTGCACCAACTGCAACGTCTCCAAAGTAGCCGGTGCCACTTTGCCTGCTAGAAATCCATAATTTTCCTGCCGTGTGACATACTTGCAGCACTTCTGGTTGCTGGCATTTAGCAAATTCTTGCAAAATCCCAGGTACTGTTGCAATAAAATATGGCTGTCTTATATAGAGAAGAGGCCGGGAGCAGAGGCGAATAAAGAGGTCAGATCAGAATCCGTGTTTGTAGCATTTTCGGAGCAGAGGAATTACAGTCTGTTGTAGAATTACAGTCTGTTGTAAAATGGGCAAATGTCTCGGGAACTTTGTATAAGCCAACAATCGCTTATTGCACAGGTTAAACCAGGGGGTTTTCTGCACAATTGCCCAGCAGAGCTAACAAAGCTGAATCTGCAGTTCTGAGAATCACAGGAGGAAATAAAACTCCTGTCTATTAAAAGGATACAACAGTATATGGAAGATACAAAGGGATGTTAAATAAAGGTCTGTGCCACTGCATGTACCTTTTTAGCGATATATTTTTAAATCCAGTTAAATGACAAGAACTGAATTTTCCTAATCCAGCAGCAAAGGACTCTGGCACACGGTAAAGTACAGAAATGCTCTTTAAACATTTGTTACTGTAAAGATTTTCTTTCCTGAGTGAATGTTTAAAAAAATGAAGTCAGTAGAATTGTGCCTCACAAGAGGAGGGGAAAAACCATCAATAAACGTCCACAGAAGATTTTCAAGGCTCTACAACAAGGGCTGCAGCCTCTGCCTCAAGACCTGTGGAAGCAACCAAGAAGGTGAGTCTGGCTGCCAAGTATAACTGGGGGAGGAAAAACCCCTTACGTGACCACGCTTAGGTGCTGTTGCTACTGGCTTCACCCGGCGGGGTACACAGCCGCTGGCCACCGGCTGCGAGGTGGGACAAGTTTGGTGTAGCTTTAGGGAAAATGGGAACGGCTGACTTGGTTATGTTATGTTGCCTGCGAGACTGGTGCTGACGGCTCTCTCTGAACTGGAAATCCCAAAGCACCCTGTTAAGACAATGATAATGTTCCTCTGCATGGGGAATTTAGCTGGAGAGGAGATCTGGCCCTTGACTCTTGCGTGTGCGAAATGCTTTCTGCACCAGAAAGGTTCTGCCTCCAGAATGAACCTGGACAGCTACAGCACGGAGAAGCTGGCAGGGCATGGTTGTAATCACAACTTCTGCTCAAATTATTTATACAGTTGAAATGAATTATCAAATAATATCCAAGATCAATACCGTGGCACTTTTTACAGCTGCAAGCATGAACAAAGATGGTTTTCAACTCTTCAGTAATTCTTCTAACTTGGAACATAGGAGCTTTTTACATCCAAAATACCAGACAGTTGAATCCTCCACTATAGAGAGATCGCTAATGTTGTATTCTCGGATTAGAATTAGAGGCAATTATAGCACTGTCCAGAGATAAAAACCAGCCGACAAGGGTGTTTCAATTCTAGTCGTGGACGATAAACAGTGCGGAGGTGAAACCCTGCGGCTGCCGAGTGATAGAGATCCCTATCAGGATTAAACAGGAAGCCCGTGTTTTACTGGCTCAGGAAAGATTAGCCATGTTTTGAATATGGGATTATGAAGTAATTAAATAAATGAAGACACATTTCTGACACAAACGCTACAAGTAAGAATGTAACTACTCACTTTATATACAACATTTCTGTAATTTATCATTCGGGTCTTTGACTGGCAAGCGTATCAGCCTGCTTCATACCAAGTGAAGTCAACCGTGCTGAAGTCACCGGAGGACTGAGCCTGGCGCACTGTGCTAACAAGCGTGGGTCACAGGCATGAACCGACGGCTGCCATAAGCATATAACGGGTAGAACTCCTACGCATTTTGGTGGAAACAATGCTCTGCTGCTCTTCACCAGCCCGGCCCAGCAATTCATGGCATGGCTTGAAGAAACGGTCAAGGGAGGGTGAAGTTGTTCTGACCTCCAGTGGGATCAAGACAGCAGTAACGACCGCATCTACGCAAAACTGGAAGCACTGACATAGTTCCTTGTGCATACAAATCCTCAAATGCTTAGCAGGTACTGGGGTTTGCGTATGGCGGCACTGAAACGCAGCAAGGTCTGGGGTGAAACTCATGAGTCAAGTGTGGTTGAACGGCAAGCTCACCGGGGAAATCTCTTAACCGTGAGATTTAAGACGGTGCAAGATCTTTAACGTCTGCGCAGAGAAGAAAAATTCTCTGGTTTCAGAAGCCTTACAGAAAAGGCCCATACAGAATAGACTGCACGGTACTCTGTGAATCTCAGGAAGGAGAAAGCTTGTGCTCACAGCAGAAGGTTTATAAACCTTACCTGTCACTGAAACGAACAGCTTTATAGGAATGTCTGTGCACGACAGAGAGGTGTCTGAGAGGAGCACTTACCCTGGACCACCGGCAGAACGGTGTCGTCCAGTACAGGAGGGAAGGTGGAGCAAGGCGTTTGGGTGTGGATTTACATCCAAATCTGCAGGGCTTTGGTTTGGATTTCTCCTGCTTGTTGCTTTTACATTTTGCCCTCCTGCAGGCATGTAGCTTTCAAGGTGCACCAAGGGGAGAATGCAACGTGGGGTACGTACGTGCGCATGTGCTGCTTCTCTGCTGTTGAAAATAATAAACCCTCATTGTTTCTTGAGTCCCAGAGGCTTTATTGTGGTTATGTGGTATTTAGAAACTGTATTTAAAACCAGATCTAGGAATAGAACTGTATACTGAGTTCAGTGCTGAGATATAGCAGTAAAAAATTAATAAACTTGACCCTTTCCAGTGTTACTAAAGAAACCTCTAATGCGCCTGTCTGGAGCAAGTGGAATTGAGCCTGCTGGCAGCTTTCTTGGGGAGAATGGGCAGTATTTACAAGGCAGGTTGATGAACCACACTTGAAAAACGTCGTAGGGAACAGCACTCAGCTGTATTTAAAATGGATGGTAGCAAAAGCGGATGTCCTCCTTTTGGGGCATCATATTAATTAGCAGGGGATGAGTCCTTTCTTCTATCCAGGTGCAGAGAACGAGACCATCAATGAAAGCTTCCACTCCATATTTTAAAAATGAATCGTGGATGTGAAATTCCCTCTTCCCTATTCCTTGAAATGCTCAGAAGTACGAGGAAGAGGAGGAGGAGTGCCTTCCTCACGGTCTTTGGGGACGGATACAGCAACGTCCACCCAAATCCCGACATGGGAAACTGCCCAGCCCTCTCTGCCAGCTCCTCAGTTGACAATGGAGACCGTTCTGCTTTCTTGCTGGAGAAGGACTCCTCCTCTCGCCCCAGCTCCCGGCACGCAGCTCCGCATCCGCCTCCTTCCCATGCTAGAACAGGGCGGGTGGCTGTCCCCTGCTCCCTCCCGACGGCCCGGGCAGCCCTGCCTCGCCGGCTGGCACAGGAACAGAAACCCCTTCATGGCGCGGGATGCGTTGGCCAAGGGCGGGGAGCTCCTTGTCGAAAGAAATTAAGAAACCTGCGAGGACTTCCATGCCTATGAAATGTCACTACTTCTGCCCTGGTGAGACCCCACCTGGAGCACTGTGTCCAGTTGTGGGCTCCCCAGTTCAAGAAAGATGAGGAACTCCTAGAAAGAGTCCAGAAGAGAGCAACAAGGATGATAAAGGGACTGGAGCATCTCCCCTGTGAGGAAAGGCTGAGGGAGCTGGGCTTGTTCAGCCTGGAGAAGAGAAGACTGAGAGGGGACCTCATTAACACATACAGATATCTTAAGGGCAGAAATCATGAGGACGGAACCAGTCTCTGCAGTGGTGGCCAGCGCCAGGACAAGGGGCAAGGGGCACAAACTGAACCATAAGAGGTTTCACTTGAACGTGAGGAGGAACTTCTTTACTCTGAGGGTGATGGAGCACTGGCCCAGGCTGCCCAGGGGGGCTGTGGAGTCTCCTTCTCTGGAGATCTTCAGCCCCCGCCTGGATGCTGTCCTGTGTAACATGCTCTAGGAGAACCTGCTTGAGCAGGGGGGTTGGACTGGGTGAGCTCCCGAGGACCCTGCCAACCCTTGCCATTCTGGGATTCTGGAAATTGTAAATCCATTGACTCAAGGCAGTCACATCCTACCCAGGGCTTATAAAAGCTGCCGTTTGTTGGTTTTGGGATGTGTGTGTGTGTGTGTGTGGTTTTTTAAGGCCAGTTTTGTGGCTCTGTCATCCCTCGGGCTGCAGCAGTAGCGAAGCCTGGGCCGCCGGGCGCTCGGAGGCGGCTGTGCCCGGCCCCCCGCACAGCCACCCCCGGCTGCCGGCCCCGCAGCGCCCCAGGCCGGGTCGCCAGCGGGAGCGGCCCCCCCTGCCCTGCGGATTTTGCTCCCCCCCCCCGCCCCTCAGCGGGGCCGAGCGAGCGAGCGGCGCCTCCCCGCGCCCGTTCCCTCCGGCGGGCGGCGCTCGGCCGGCAGGGGGCGCCAGAGGGCGGTGCTGGCGGCCGGCAGCGCGCAGGCAGGCGGGGGGCGCACGGCTCCGCACGGCTCCGCACGGCTCCGCACATCACAGCCCCGCACGCAGCCTGAGCTGCCCACGGCGACTGCTCGGGGCTCCCCGGCTCTCCCACCCGCCGCCCGAGCAGCGGCAGCCGCCCGAAGGAGAGGACGAGCGGGAGGCGGCGGCGGGGCCCACCCCGGCCCGGAGCCCGGGGGGGGCCCTCTCCGCCCGGCAGCCAAACTCGGCGGGGGCAGCGCTGGCTGCTCCCGCGGGAGGCTTTGCCGGGGTTTCGTAACGCTCGCTTCTGCCCTGGCCGGAGCCTCCGCCCGGCCCCGGGTGCCCGCTGTTGGGTTTATGTCGGGTTTATTTTATCGCTGCTGTTGTTCCCCGCCCCTGCGGGCCGGGCGGGTCTCAGCCGAGCCCCAGGTTGGCGGGAGGCGGGAGGGGGGGCACAAGAACTCGGGTCCCCCCGAAGTTCCCTGCCCGCCGCTCCGCTCGGCTCCTCGCTCTCCCTGCAGATGTCGGGGGTGCTGGTGATCGCTGCCTGGTGCGTCCTGCAAGTGCAGAGCCGGCGGCCGGAGAGCATCGCGGGCAGCAGCAGCAGCCACGGCAATTTCCTGGACAACGACAAATGGCTGAGCACGGTTTCGCAGTACGATAAAGACAAGTACTGGAACAAATTCCGGGATGTAAGTACTCCTTGCTTTACCGCGCACTTCTCGTTGGTTCCGTTTGACCGTAGCATCCTTTCCATGGGCGGCTGCCGGCTTTTGGAAGATGTGGGTGGAAGGGAGATGCGGCTTGGGCAACCGGTTGCTTGTGTGCTATTCAGAGCTGTTTGGAAGCTGGATGGATGGTCCTGGCGTTCCCGATTACCCCATCGATCGGGGCCCGGGATTGGTCTCACGGACAGCATACGGTCTTCAGTTTTCTTTTGGGGAGGAACTTTGAGCGAAGTTTCTGTGCTGGCTGCTTAAGAGGCGAGTTAACTGTAAAACGATGAAACGGTGTGTCTGTAAGAAGGGAATATTTACCAGTTCAAGCCACAAGGTGGTAAACGGTGAAGCTTTTTTATTGTCAGTTCTGTGCATGGTGTTGACGCTGGTATAGGGTTGGAGGAAGCTATGCTTTGACTTTTTTTTTTTGTCTGGGAAATAGGGGTAGCTTCAAGATGTGTTATGCCATGTATCTGTAAAAACCAAATCTCTTCCTTAAGCTTAAAATTAATCCTTGAATTCCCCTAGTTTGTGTACAATTGCATGTATTAAATCAATGGCTGGAGAAAGGGAAATGCAACATTTATCCGAAGTGTAATACTTATGGAGCTCCTTTCGCTGCTGTTGTCTCTACGCTGGCAAAGCTGTCCTGGAGCAGACGCAGAAAACCCTGCTTCAGCCTGCCCAAGGCTGGGTAAGGGGCGCGTTCTGGTAGCGCTGAGCAGGAGCAGAGTGGGGTTAAGCGCGCTTCGCCGCGTGGGGTTGTGCGCTGTGGCTGCAGCGTGACTCGAGGGAAGGGAAGAGCAGAGCTGGCTCCTGGTTCTGCCGGTACCATTCTGCAAGGATTTTGTTGTTTGTTTGTTTAGGAAGCTCTGGTGTTTTCTAATATATTAACAAGTTAAACTTCGATGCTGCGCGTTTGTCTCTGTAGTCTTAACGCTGTTATCTTTGGAAAGAGGAAGAAGCCCAAGTGTTGCAGTTACCGTGACCCGCCTCTGCCTGGCTTGTTCTCTCTGCATTGTTCCATAGTTGTGGTCATCTCTGTGTCCGAGAAATCACACTGCTCGGAATCTCAGTATAACAACGTACGGCCCGAACGATGGTGTCAACAGCTATGCCAGAACGCGTATTTGTGTGCAGATGTGATGGCATCCACCTACTGGGACTGTGGAAGGTCTCCTATAAAAGGAAAAGCCTAGGCTTGTACAGAAAATACCGTTTTATTAAGGGGATTCTACAGCTAATATGGATTCATAGATTTTTTTTTTTTTTTTTTTTTTTTTTTTTTTTTTTTTTCACCAGGCTCCAAGGGAATCTTTGTTAATCTCTTGGTCAGTCTCCTGGGGAGCACAGGTTAGGGACTTCAGGCGTTAATTTCTGCATCCAACTTGATGTGAGAATTGGGCAGCATTTGAAAATGGTAAATTGAATGCAGGACTGACAAATTAATCCAAACCCACTTTTAACTAGGGACAGATTTATAGCAACGGACAGATTTATAGCAAGGGACAGATTTATAGCAAGGGACGTCTTTCAACAGTCTCCTTCCAAACTGAGGCCTTGTATTAATCACACTTCTGGAGCTTAGAGGTTGGTTGATTTGGTTTTTTTAAGCCTGGAGTCCTTGCAACTTCTCATCCCCTTTCCCCAATCTCACAAGTGCAGTTGTTAGAGTGATTATTCCTCCTCCTGGGGAAGCTGTTTGTGAAGAATACCTCTTTCACGTTTTAAGCTTTTGCAACTGAAAATGCTTTTTCAGACTTTCTGAAAATGCTAAGAGAAACTGTAAAGCCTCAAAACTCTTTTCTATAGAAAGAATTGTATGGATAAAACCCCTCTTAACCAGTCCTCTGCCAAGCAAAAGCAAATACTATGAAGTTCATGCGAAGTTTAAGTATCTTTCTACCCACCCATCTTAAAGGTTCTGTTTAGTTACTTCAAAACTAGTGTGTTAGGAATGCATATGATTATCCATGAAACCTTTTATGGGGCAAATTAACAGACTACAAATCATCCCCTACTCAGCTTTTTCCAAAAAGAAAAAAAAACAAAAAACTTGTGTGTGTAATTAAGGTCTTAATAACTTGTCTCCAACCAAGGTGATTTACTGCATCATCCCCTTCTGTGAGAGACTCTGTGCCCGCAGATGGAGACATGCATAGGTAGAGTTGCTGCCAGCGTAGTAGGTGTGGTAGAGGCAGCATGCTTCTTGCCTGCAGAGGTGGCATTAGAGGAAACGTGGTCCTTGCTTCATGGCTGTGTTGCCAGGGATAGATTGTGAACACATTTATTCAAAGACTGCCTGGCGAAATGCAGCGCAGCAGCGGTAACTGCTCTGTAAGGGGTAGGCTGGCACTTCAGTCATAATTGCTGAACTGTAGGGCAGCTATCTTCCCATCTCCCCT
Organism: Gorsachius magnificus; assembly: GCA_034008185.1. Classification (NCBI taxonomy): domain Eukaryota; kingdom Metazoa; phylum Chordata; class Aves; order Pelecaniformes; family Ardeidae; genus Gorsachius; species Gorsachius magnificus. The sequence goes on from CM067093.1 coordinate 19,927,325, forward strand.
TCGTTCCCAGGCTGGAACCACACTTACATCGTTGCTGGCCGAGGTTCTCGATGGGGGCTTTGCACAGGAGGCTGGTGTACACAAGCGGTGTTGCAGTTAAAACCTTGGGTCTGACCCTACAGCTTCTACAGAGCAGAAGGCCGGGTTCTTGCTCTGCACAGCAGCAGGAGCAAGGTTGCAGTAGTTATCATCATTACCTTTAGTAGCTTTCTGAATCTCAGGTCATGTTATATAAATAAAATTGCGCAAATATTTATGCAGCTGTGTCCTTAGGAACAGTAGCAGAGACACCGTGGGTACGGAGCTAAGCTTTGATTGCCTTGGGTGGGGCCCCTTCAAACCCTGTGCGTGCGTGCGGCACGAACGCCTGCGCACGCCTATGTGCGCGTAAATCTGCCATCATGTGGCAGTGCTGGGTGGGTGGATTAGAGATGATATATAATTGAATATAAAATCTTACATTGGGCTTCTCTCAACTTTTGCAACTATTCTTTTCGAAATCACAGGTCAGCCCTGTTGAGCTATGGTCCAGTATGGCCTGATTTGAGAAGACAGCTAGGGATCTTTTTGGGTTTTTTTCAGTATGACCTGTATTTCTTTTGGGCGAAGGCAGCGTGGTGGTTGCACGTAATGGCCCAGCAGTCATTTCTCCTCCGTGAAAAGAGAGCACAGAAGTACCCCTCACTGGAAGTCTGCATTACAGCCACACGATCAGCCTAATTTTTAAGTCTGACTCAATTTAATAGTGTGAAATGACGACCTGTCAACATTTTCAAAAGGCCTCAAGGGAACTGTTTAAAACAATGCTTTACAATACATTTCACAGGATTTGAACACAATTTGTAGAATATTCAAGTGCTCCTTTTTTTTAAAAACAAGCAGAGCCTGCAGATGAACAGAGAGACCAACGTGACCAACCTGTTGGGAAGCACGTGCTGTTGAAAATCTTGTCTATGGTCCAGCTGTCCAGTATCAATACTGGCTAATAGCTTTCAGCACGATCTGAACTTGATATTCCTGTCTGTCTTCCACCCCCGTTTTCCTTGTCTGCCGTGGGCTTTCTATGTGAGCAACGACAAAAATCTCAGCTCTGTCTCAGGTCCCATTTTGCAGTTGGGATAACAGTGTTTCTCTTCCTCACAACTGTGTGGTGAAGCTGTAAAAAAGAAAGGACAGAGCTCAGGATCTGTGGTAATATGGGATTTATTACTCACCTAATCCATATATTGAATGTGGCTTGATACATATTTAAGTAACTGACTGGGTCTAGTTGAGTAAGTGTCTACAACATAAAATCTAAATCGATATAATTATTACTAGAAAAAGGAAAAAAAGTAAGCGAGATGCAGGCTGTTGGAAGGACCCGCAGCTATTTCCTTTGTACAGACTTGAGGCTTGGAGAAGCAGACATCAGGGAGATGGGCGCCAAAATAGATCTTTTGACGTTATGAACACAAATGCTAAGGCCTCGATCTTTTGATCAAACCTGTTGAGAGAGATCTTTTGGCTTAGGAGGAGCTTCGGCGCAAATTCAACATCTGAATGTGGAGTGAATTCTTTCCTTTGAGTAATAGAAAGCATTTATTATGTGAATAGCCATACACATTATTGTAATAGGTCACACTGCAGCCTCTGACTGTGTTCATAGAGGCTTGGTGCAGAAGGCGTAGAATAAGTGTCCTCTTAGTGTTAGGCCTGTCTTTAATCAAAATTATATGAACAGACTAATTCTGTTACTTCTACTTGGAGTCATGTCTATTACATTATTAATGCTTGTATATAAAAAGGTAATAAGTTCAACTAGCTATGGATTAAACTGCAAAAAGGAAGAAAAAAGTGAAATGAACTTAGAGGATCTGGTATAAACCGTACGAGGAATTTCTGTGAAGTTGAGAGCTGAGAGTCTTGGCGTGAACTCTGGTTTCAGTGCATGTTTATGCATGGCAGGCTGCCAGACCACGTTCTGAGCATTAACTAAGCTGTTTCTCTAAATTTTATTGCTTACAGAGTTTCAGTTCAGGCTATCGTGTTAACCCCCCCATGCGTTATATGCCTGGAGATGCTCTGAGCCTGTGCATGCCTAAGAAGCAAGGCATGAAATGTCATCGCCCACGTGTATGTGTTTCTCAGAGTCATTGTGGATAAACACCTACGTACACCTACTAGCAGCATGAATAGTTATGTGTGAGTAGATGAGATTAGGTATTAGGTTTCCCAGGCTGGTCATAGACATAGATGCGGTCCACTGAAGAGACACTTTCTCAGTTATTCCCGTACACAACCTTCCTGAGCCTCTGAGTTCTTCCTCGCACCCGATCACAAGTGCGGTGGGAGGTGATAAAGCAAATACAGGGCTGGGAACTGGGGACCTGTGTCCTTCCAGCTTTGCTGCTGATGGATTGCTGGACTTTGGGCGAGCTCTCCACACTCCTGCGCTGCTTTTCCCCTTGTTGCACTTGCCTTCCTCTGATTTGTTTAGCCCCAAATTAGAAGTGTGGTAGTGAAACTTGGTAGTGGAGAGTTGGAAAACGTGACCAGTACCGAGAAGGGTTGGAATACCAAGCAAGCAGAATTGGAAGACCTTGAGAACTCAAGTAATAGAAATGAAATGAAATTTAAAAGTACAAAGTAGAAGGTCATGGAATGGAGAGCTAGCGTGAATTTATCCTGGGTCCTGGCAGCTCAGCTTGAAATAATGACAGGGAAAACCCGTGTTCTTTTATTGATTTGCAGAGTTATTCTAAGTAACGGAAGTAATGCTAATGGTAGGAGAGCAAATATATTGTAAGAATACATGAAATGAAAGATTTCTGGTTCTGCACAAGAAATAAAATTGTGTCATGTATCGGAGAGAATACTTAATTAGCAATATTGTGGGTACTTCTGATTACTGAAATTCAGGAAAGACAAATTTTTATGGAGTTGGTGAGCCAAAGGGCTGCCATCATCGCAGGGGCAAAGAGCCTGTTTTAAAACAACACGCTGTGGGAGTTCACTCCCACGAAGCTCGTTGTGTAAGAGTAGATTGGCTTCAGAAAGTTTATTAAGAGAGGGACAGCAAAGGCTGCCTCGCGTGAAGTTGAGATAAAGACGTAAGTAGATAATTGGTGACAAAAGTAACCGTATCCCTGAATTTAGGAATAAGGTTGGTTTTGTCACCAGGGTTAACCATAAGGTTATTGCTCCAGCCACAGTTATGTTTTCAAAAAGTTACGTTAACGAGCACTTCAGTTTCACTATGTAGCTTATACGTTAACAAAAAAGATTTTGGTGTAGCAAACTGTAACAAAAGAGCCTGGGGGTGGCGATTCTAGAGGCCTTGGAGCTTTATATCCCGTCTCTGTCGTTAAGTTGAAGGCCCCTTGCAGATGGTTGTGTTGCTGCCTATCCATAAAGCTGCTGGAGTGGGGGAACCTCATCTGCCATACCCAAGTGTCCCCGCATCCCTCGGGGTTTTTGAGCTGACAGTCCGTTTGTCTGGCCTGGGTCCTTCCTGCTGTCTCCCCCCTGGCCTTCGATACAGCCTCGCTACCAAGGACTTAACCGAAGTCACGATACCACGTGATACACGAGGTGCTAAGGGGAAGCTACTTTGTTTGGGATTGCATTTTCTTTTTCCATGTTGTCTTTAGATCTGCAGGCAGAATAAAATATTTTCCTGACGACAATTTGTTACCAGAACATCACGTTTCCCACTTTCTTCAGCTCAAATATGAGTGCAGGTTTTTCTGTGATTCAGTGATCCCTCATGAAACCATTCAGGCCCTGCTAATTATGTAGTAGCAAAGACAGTCACAGGGAAGGTTACAGCACGCTCGAAGAGCACCTACTAGCTAGGTAATGGATGTACCTGGACAGTAAATTGGCTGGGTTACGTGATGGGACACGGGCACCTCCTCCCAGGAGGTTATCAACCCAGCCCCACCGTGAGATTTAATTGAGGGTGAAGATTGTGTGTGTGGGTTCCAGTGGGTCTGGAGTGAAGTACAACAGAGCTGAAATGTGATTTATAAGTCTACCCAGACGCTCGTAGCATAGGTTGTCTCTTAGGGCAATGCTTATTCCACAGAGGGGCAAGGCTGGAATATAAATGTGATCGAAACGTACAGCTGAGCTGTACTTGCCAAAGCGGCGTGAAGTTTAAAAGAATAGCAAAACATGAGACTGAATCCGTGCAAATGCAATTCAGAATCAGCTTCTTACAAACAGAAGAGATCTGTTTACTGCAAATGTCCTTCTCGAACTTGGCACTTGCCTTCTGCAGCGGACAAGGGGATGGATAATGGCATTTATGTCAGAATAATTAACTTGGAAGGTACAAGAGCGCCAGCTTTTTGTAATTAACTGACACTTATCCAGCTTCCCGAGGAATTACCTAAGACTCCAAAGCTAAATAGGTCAGTAGAAAAATTAGAGTGTTAGTTTCTGTATTATATGTTTCAAATTATAACTTGAATAGTTCCCTCGCTTACAGAAATGCTCTGTGGGCTGCAGTCACAAATCCTGTCCCTGCGGTGGAATTCTGTACATCTGAAGTTTTCACCAATACGCTTTACAGGGTTTCAGAGTACCCATTCCTGAATTCTGCTGCTTCCCTCCCTCATCCCACCCCAATTTTACAGGATTTCTTTTTGATAGGGTCTCACTTTATTATAAATTTAAGCTGTAATCTTGTTGGATTCCCGGGCGGTGAGTGTTCTTCTGGATGTAGACTGTATGTTCTAAGAGTTGCAGCGGGAGCTATGGGAAATATAACCATGTGAAGAGCGTGCTGCGCCTTTGTAGGGACAAAAGAGAAATCTGTGTTTCTTGATGAGCTTGGGGTTAAAAATGAGTAAAAAAGGGGAAGAGCCGGTTTGGAAGTATTGAAATGTTAGCACCTTTGGGGGGGTGTGTGGAAAAAATAGCAAATCGAAACCCAACGTGCAGTTATGGGATAGATTTTGGTTATGTATTTGTCAAAACTCACACTTGTAAAAGGAAGAAAAGAGGGGACACACCTCCCCAGATGAGCGGTGTGTCATGGCAAACCCTGTTAGCGCCATATAACATGGGTGGGTGGAAAGGAGTCACAGGAGGCTGAGTCCCGACGCCTGTTGGTGTAACCACTGTTATCAGGCTCAAGTGTCCTTTGGCAAAGAACACTACTTTTATTTCAGGTAAATTGCCCAGGATTAGGGTTGAGAAAATCAGGCTCATTATTCTCAAGTGCCAAAAGTTACAGCTTAGTTATGAGCCTATGTTTTGAACATCAGGGAGATTATTGCCTTTTTTTTGTCTCGTATATTTTAACTGTTTGCTCTGTATTTATGGTTTTAACCAGGGGGCTAGAAATATGTAATTCCAGTCAGCACGTCTTTACCAATTTATGCGTTTTTTGTGGATGAAAGACAAGCCTGCCTGAATTTGGGGTGGGGCAGCTGAGCTGCTTGTACAGAAGGCAGGACTTCATGAGGGAAACAGAGGTCAAATATTACATCTAGGGTATGAAAAATCCTTTCTTTTAGATAACATCTGTTTATTCAAGGGCTGTTCGATTGTTTCTTTTCTTGCTTAACCAAAAATGAGATTCGCCCAAAAGAGCTGTGGTGGAGTCCTGGTTGTGTTGAAGGTGATAACCACATTCTCAAAGACTGTAGTGAAGGCTGAGTTTGATTCTCATATTCCTCATCCTCCTGTTCTCTTAGACAAAGAACAGCCGTACATGAAAGACCAGTTAGATTAAACAGTTCTTTCTGGCGTCTGGAGGACACTGTGTAATTGGAAAAGGCTGAAAGATCAGGTGTCTGGCCAGCATAAATAGAAGCGGCTCCCTCGAAGTCTCTGGAAGAATCAAACTACCTGAAAATCAAACATCTACCGTCTACAAAGTACACATTTTGTAGATTCCAACCAAAACGAGAAAGTGGAGTTGACACAGAGCAAAGTTAAGGTAATGCTGCTGCCTCCAGCGTGAATTTCTGTACTTCCAACGCTTAACTCATTCCTGCCCTACGCAGGGCCTTCCTCCTGCCAAGATCCCAAGTCTTCATGCCGTGTAAGAGGCTGGCATCAGGCAGGTAACTCCAGCGGTTACCTCTGGTGGGTTTGCTGTTGCAGGCTGGCAGCTAAAATTGAATTACACGTTTGGACTGACCATCTAAAGTCTAATGAGCTTCCAGGCTAAGAAATGATTCAAAATTCAGTTTACAGGTGAATTGCTCAGCTGCTGAATAGAGGTTTTGGCAGGGAGTAGAGTGGTCTTTAGCTGTTGCTTCTGTAGCTTGGCTTGTAATCCAGGGTACCAGGAACTCACTCTCATTAAATAGGTACAAGGGGGCATCAATTAATTCTGTGATCATAGCTGTCCTCTTAATGAACTTAGCGTCACATATCCACTTCACTGATTGCTTTCTCCTGGACAGACAGACAAATACTTCATTAAAAATTACTGTTAGAGTAGCTGTATGCAGACTGGTTTTCAAAAGAGGTTTCAATATATCACAGCTTACGATTGAATTCTGGCTCATGCTGGGATTGATGGCGGTAGCGATGCTGGCCTGTCTGTGCAGGTTATTTTGAAACTGTCCAGTCAGGAAATTCAGCTGTGTGTACAACTTCATCTGAAATTTCACAGCATATTCTGGGGATAGTTTGTATGTGGTTTTTGGCTCGGAGATCTGTCTTTGCCCACCCTTCCCCGGGTTCCATTGCCTACTCACAAGTTCACTTAAGCGTTGTCTTCGAGCGGTTGTGTGTTGTCCTCCGTGCCTTGTTCCTCACGTTGCAGCAGTTAGGCAGCTCGAGCCTGCACAGCAGATCAAGGTGGAGGCAGCTGCAGGCACTGGAATTGGGTGGGGGGATGCTTACATTTTGGAGAATGGAATGGGAGGGAGGCTGAATATTGTAATTGCAGGATTAAGAAGAAATGAGGCCGAGTTGCTTGTTGAAGGGAGCGAGTGGAGAACGTTGGTTTTGGCATAGTGTTTCTGTGTGTATGAGGGGTGTTGAGGCTCTTGGTAGAATTTGGTTGCAATTGGTAAATAAAAATCAAATTTGGAGAATTCGGAAATGCGGTGACAGTGATTCCACCTCCTTTTGTATTTTCATCCCCATAGCTGGGATGACCAGTTTCACATTTTCTTCTTGTGCCGTCATCTCAAAACCACAGAGTTAAAATATTTCCACTAAACTGAACTACATAGGTACTGAATTAATTGCCTTTCCATATTATTACCGTATGTTTCCTCCCCTTCCTATTTCAGGGGATGTGCACAGTTGTAATCCCTTTATCTGTAAGATTTACAGTACGTACAAATGTGTAGCAACGATACTGTAAAGGACCTGTTCTGAGATATGGTCACTTTATATCCAAGTCCGTTGTACTTCGAACGCCGATTCCTAGAGCTCTGTTAGTCTTCCAGTATTTGTGTACGAGCCAGTATCTAATATACCGTAAGCGCTTGCACTCCTGGCTCTCGCGGGAGCTTTGCCGAGCCTGCCCTCTGCGGCCGTACGCGCGGCGGAGCCCGTCCCAGTCGGAGCTTGCCGGTGCTGCCCCTGCCCTGGGGGTCCTGGACCGCACCGAGTGGGTGAAGGCTCCTCCGTCTTGTTTCAGAATCCCTCAGCTTTTTGTGGCGTTCTTTGCTCCATCTCAAAGCACTTTTCCGATGTGGTTGGGCATACGGAGACCTACCTCTAGATTAGATGGATGTGGAAGCAGAGGACAAAGCTGGCTCAGAGTTATCCATCGAGCTAATGCCAGATCTAATGACGAAATTTATGTCACCGAAGTCCCAGGACAGTGCTCTCATACCGAGCTCCGTACCGCATTGGAATGCAGACAGACAAAGCTTAACTGGCCGGTATCCTTCCTTGGGATATACGTCCTGGTGCCTGACAGCAGTGTTTATTGGGCCAATGTCTTGTTTGATAACATAAGCTTCACTCCAGGTATATAAGGGATACATTTTGTCAATTTTTTTTCAAAGAGAAGCCAGGGTAACTAATCTTTTTGATGATAGCTAGACGTTAATTATTTATTTCATTTAATACTGGATAGGTACACCTCCCCTTCGCTATCACATTGGAGAGGGGCTGGGTGTTCCCTGTTACGGCAGAGACATTATGCAAACCAGATTTCCTGTATCTGGTTTTATTTTAATGTTAAATGACATCTGGTGAAACTGCTGACTTAGAAATTTTAAATCTACTGATCTTTTAAAAACTTGTTTCATATGGCTAAAAACCAGATTGTTTTGCCTAAAAGAACGCTGGAGTGCTGCCTTCAGTAAGGATATCCATAGGCACAGTGATTTAAATACAGAATTGTCTGCCTTATTGCTTAAACACAACCACGAATAGCCACGTTTTGGTTCACTCAGGACAACAGCATCCAAAAAGAAACAATTTCACATTTAATTAGGATAAATATAACTGACCGTTGTGCAGTATTTTTCCAGTTTATCCGTATAACTGCAGTTCTGCAGGATAAAAGAAACTGGTAAATCAGATGTATTTGCTCATAAGGAGGTATATGGTAATTCAGAACCGTGGCCGCAGATTTATTAGTCTCCTCGTGCTTATATCACAAGTTAAGTTGGATATAACAAGGCACTTAATGGTTTACTTTCATTGGAATATGAGGCAAGATGGACTGAAACGATGATCCTTATGTGACACAAATGTCTATTTTCCTATCTAGTCTTCTTTTCTTTTCTTTCTATGAAGCCTTTGGCTCTTTGCATGAAGAGGTACTTTGTGTCTTATGCATGTGTCTTATCTTAATAAATGTTAAAATGATTGGCAGAGTGAAGGTTTTGTGGCTTGTAATGAACTTCTGAAAACCTGAGATGAAAGGTAGTTTTCCCCACCCCCAGAGACCGTGCTGTTAGAGACTGTGAGTAAGCATTTCCTAGCCAGGTGCGATGCCTTCCAAAAGAGAAGACTGAACAGAAGTGCAAGAAACTTTTTTTTATAACAATTTTAGAGCAATTAAAAAATATGTTAAAACTTCCACTTCTAAAGCAACATCTGCCATCACAAATAGTCCCATCTCTGTATGTAAAGGGGAAAAAAAAATCCAAACAACTTCTTATTGGCCATATTCTGCTATAGGTGGTTTTTTTAAGTAACTGCAGGACCTTAGCATTAGTTTCTGTTGGGATACTCCATCCATGGTTGAATACATCCATGGATACTCCATCAATGGCAGAATATGGCCCTGCATAATCAAGAACGAGCAGCATTCTGTTCCAGCCGGGCAATGCAGGGAGAGACGTGGCGTGTGCTCAGCGTGGCCGTGGTTTCCATTTGCAGTCAAAGAAGCTGTGAACAGGAAGCAGTTTTGAAAGCTACCTCCATCGTTGCAAACCATTTCTGCTATATTGGGGATGGTGCAGTTGACGTGTTCCATCCAGAATGATGCAAGATTGTCTATCAGATTTGAACTTAATAAGGAGCTATATAGATATAAAATAGGATGCTAAGCTGAAGCCTTAGGGCATGGCTGATTTTAAGGCTGAAGCTTCCTGAAATGAGGAGTTACTGACACTGCAGTGATGGAACAGATGTGTTTGCCTCAGTTGCTCCTTAAAAAGAAAAACTAAAAAGCCGCAAGCAAATGAGAAAAAAACCCAAACAAAACACACACCACCCCCACCCCCTCCCCCCCTCCCCCCCCCAACCATACAGTCTGTCACAGGCAAATAAATGCTGGATAATTTAGCAGATCCAGCCAGAGGAGTCATGGCTGAGATGGAGATATGCTCCGGTAGGTGAGAAACAGAGTCACAGAATCGTTTAGGTTAGAAAAGACCTTTAAGAGCATCAAGTCCAACTGTTAACCTAACACTGCCATTACCTTGGTTGGAACAATCTTTTCTAAAGGCCAGAGATCTCTCCTTGTGGAAAACACCCGGCAGAAAGAGGAAATGAAGGACATGATGTGTGTCTGCGTACGTGCCTAGGTAATGGGTTTACAAACACAGGCAGGATGGGAAGGAAAAGCTGAGGGAAGTCATGCTCTGCTTCATTAGAGAGGGTTCCACAAAGCTAGGCTGATGTTGGTGTCCTGGTTAGAGGGCGAGGAGAGCAGGGGGGGCGTTGGAGGGCACAGAGCTGAGCGTTCGTTAGCTGCTGACGGGCATCCGGCACGGCCCGGGCCTGGCAGCAAGCGTTCTTGTGAGCAACGCTCCCGGTAACCCCCACGTAAGAAGTGGGTCTGATCCTGGGCACAGCTGTGAAGGTTGTCGTGCTGAGTGTACGCCACACGCTTTGGACTCCAAGCGCTCACCGCTGGCTCGTTGCTCTGTCAGCTTTATTGGCTACAAACATCTGCCCTTGCGTGCCCTTCCGACCGTGCGGCTCGTGCGCCGGGTGGTATTGGCTTTAACTGGAGAGAAACAGCTAAGATGTGCTGTAGGAAGAATACCCGTGCTTTAAGCACTTTTTCCCTTGCAGTGTAGCTGCGGGTATCTGTAGCATTAATAATTAGCGGAGGAGCAGATTGCAAAAGCTTGGTTTAAAACGGAGCACCCCCTGAGCAGGGAGGGACTGCGTGCTGCTGCAGGCTGATTTGGGAAGCAGGCTGCTCTGCTCCCATGGAGAGTGCTCTAACACCGGGTACAGGGTAGGAAAAGAATTTGTAAGGGTGTAACTGAGCATGTAGGACATTTATAAAGCATGGGAAACACCTAAACTTCCAAAGCATCTCCCGGATGCCAGTGTCTCATGCTGCACAAGGATGCATTTCAGCCTTTATGGTCCTACATAGCTGAAACCTGTTATGTATCCACCATACATAGGGTAAATAGAACAAAATGTCCGTAGGATTTCCCCTATTTCTGCACAGAAGGGAACAATTCTGTTCCCTGCTCAAATTTCGATAAGTATTGGAATGTAGCTTATTTAAAAGAAACCAATAAAACAAAACAACCACCCCCCCCATATATATTTTGCTTGCGTGCTTCCAACATTAGCATTGTGCTGCAGGTTTTCAAAGCCAGAAGACACGAGAGGATTTTGTCAGCATCTCACCGTGACACTTGTTTCACACAGAAAGCCAGAGGGCAAAACAAAGTGCTTTCTTTTGGTCCATGTAATCTTTTTCGAAAGCAGTGGTAGCCCTGCAGGTGCAATCACTGAGATTCGTGTGAGGTGCTGCTCGGGATGCTGAGATCTCGGATGTAACGGCGGATTGATTAACTACGTGATTCCATTTGCCAAGTTCAAAACTTAAAAATATTTGATTTTAAGGAGAGGCAGGAGCAAGGAGGAGAACAGAAGGTTGCTAAAGAGAAAAATACTCTAAATACGGTTTTCATCAATAAAGTAAAAATATGGTATTCTCTGTCCCAAAGGAGCTGGATGGATTATTGCAACCATCCAATCTAGTCAAGATCACAGTTTCTTTTTTCTTTTTCTTTTTTCTTGAAAGATAAATGAACCCATGTTGCGATGTTTATCTCTGGGAGATGACCTGTATTTACCTTCAAGTCACAGTAAATTGGGTATTCTCTTAGTCTGTGAAACTATTTTATATCACTCTTTCTCTCTGCAGACTCTATGGATGCAGACATAAAATATTTCTGTGAAAACAGTGGTGCCATTCCCTCTATGTATGGAATAATTCGGATGGTATCTGTGATATCCAATGAAGTGATCTTCGAGAGGTCCCATTTTTTCTCCATATGCTGAACTATAAATATGTTGTGAACCGTGTTTTCTTCTTCCATCATACACTGCCCGTATCTCCTCACAATAAGTAATTCACAGAATAAACAGGCAGTTTTTTGTTTGCCTAGACATCTTTCTAATCTCCGCTTTTCATGTAAAACTGACTCAGGATTTTTCCAGTACGAAGGCTGAAGTTTACAGCTGCGCCAGTTTCTTCACTGACAAGACCGAGTTGTTTGCTGATTCCATTCACTTGACAGGTTCTTTAATCCTGGAATGTGTTTAGATCCTAAACTTCCCGGGTGGAAACACTTCTACGTGTTTGATCATGCAGAAGCCAGCTCAGTGGGGACGCTCAGCTTTGCAAGGGCTGCTGACCACTACAAATTTTATAACACAAATAATCTTTATCACCACGATTGGTGTGGTCCGTTGTAGAACTAAAATCAAAACATCCTTATCGGTACGGCGTCTTTTTTTGTTGACAGTCCCTGTGCCGACTCAGTATGTTGCTCTTGTTAAGAGTGTTTTGCTCGGACTGGAAGCAAAGTCCAGCTACGTTTATTGAAAGAAAAGCACTTGTGCAGTTTGACTTCTCTCAGGCCCCGTGTACTTTCCCTTTCCTCTGGTAGACCTCATGAAACCAGTTCGGATTCAGGAATAGCCTTTTCTAAGTTAGCTGAAGTATTTTCAGTTCAGTATTGAATTAAGTCTTTTCAATGTAAAGGTTGTCAAAACAGTGACGACCATCATGTTCTTGGGTACCAGCATTCTAGCCATCTGTGTGTTCAGCCACGAGAGCTACAAAAGCAATATCATCTCAGTTGCCCCATAACAGAACTAAGCCTGAGCTGTTTCAAGCTTTAGTTGGAATCAATTCCTTGACCAAGAGTTTTGAGAAATTATTTAGCTTATTACAACCGCTTGAGCCAACAGGTTCATGAGTCATAGGAACTTGGCCCAGAAGAGTCCTGCTCTCTCCCTCTCCTTTGAAGCCAAGCCAGTGAATTTTTAAGACGCCTTTTCTCACAGTGATTCCTGCACACTGCATCAGTGGCTCTTAGTTGCGTGCTCATGGCTTCAGAAGATGTTTCTTAATTGCTGAAAGTACGGAGCAGCAAGACCAAGCGGATCTGAAGTTACTGCAGCCATGCTACTTGCAACCTGCCTTGAAAGGCTGAAGAATTCCACGGCGTCCCCTGTAACGTTGGGGCTGACCACTGCCTGCTGGGCTGCAGAATTGTTCCTTTCAGGTTAGGCTACAACTCACGCTAACCTGACTGCAAAAAAAATGAGGAAGAAATGGAGACCACCTCACCCCCTCTGCCAAGGACTACTGGCAGCGCAGGGCTGTTTATTGACTGGCTGCTGATACGCTGAGAAAGCACGAGGGCCATAGCACGAGAGGTACAGGGAGTAGGAGACCCAACTTGTTCTTTTTAAAAGGACCATTAAGTTACTCTACTCGGCAGTAGAATGTGAAAAATACGCCTGGTATGGTGCTATAGAAAACCACATGAAACCCAACGACAGGGAGTAAACAGCTTATTGTTAACGATTTGGGGGAATGACAGGAGGGAAAATAAAAAGGAATTTCGTAAAGCAAATTTTGATTTGCTGCCTAGGGAGTGTTTTCTTTCTGGGGGAAGGGAGAATGCGAGTTGTTGCTCGCTTTTGTGCCAGAACACTGTTTACAGAGCGAATTCCTATCCGGGGGAACGGCTGCCTTCCCTAGCGAGGCACGTGCAGTGCTAACTCAACCCACGTAACGTTTGCACCCGGCTGTGATCACGCAACTCCTCCTCCTCCTCCTCCCAGCTCCGTCGGGTATGGCAGCAGCAGTGCTGGGCCCTCGCCTGCTCACCACTTCTGAGCAGTGCTGATCCCTTTTCCTGGGCCTGCAGACCAGAGGCCACGCGGGTGGGAGGTGGCCAGTGACTGCCTTTGTATTCCTGCATGGAGCACAGCAGCCCTTTCATCCGCGCCGTCCTTGTCGAGCTGATGCTGACTCCAATTCGGTGCTCGGTTAAGGGTGCTTCTGTGATCTTCTGGCTCTCCCATACACACAGCGTGGCAGTAGGAAAAGCTGGGGCGCTACGGGAATAGCTCCTCCCTCGCTTCAGCCTCGTCATTTGGGTTACATAAAGGGTTTGATTTTTATTTTCAGCTTTCACTTTCTGAAAAGCAAGGCAAAATACATGGATTTTTAATCTCTAAAGTCTTGTTTGTATCCTACTGAATATAAGAAAAAGGCGGCTGTTTTCCAGAGGTAGACCTTAGATCAGGCTTCAAAAATTCACAGTAAATTCCCCAAAGTGAAGCAACGGGAGCTATCGCTGTAGTGTGGATAATAAAAACAACAAGAAAATGCCAGACTAAAAGTCACGGCCAGCCTCACTTAGCAAATGAAACGGCAAACTACCAGCTAGGGTTAAAAAGACTGTCCAAGCAGTGCCGCTGTTATCCCGGTACAGTTGCCAAGGCTCCTAGATTGGCGCCGGAGCAAGAGTCGATGTTCGGCCTGGGCACGACTGCACAGAAGTGGCCTTGGCCACTCAAGCATTTGGCACTTCTGGCAGTTTTATCCCAGGAGAGCACTGGGATTTCTGCTTGTCTCCGTTGAGCAGAATGGCTGCTCTGGGAGAGGAATCCTAACGTGCTTGAGGCCCAAGCAGAAGGGATCCGCTGGCGTTCTCGAGTATTCCAGAAGCTCTGGTGGTATGAAGCGGTAGCATCCCTGCTACCGAGATTCTGAAGGTACAAAATCCTGAGGTTAAAACAACCAACCCACAGCCCCACCCAGACCAAAACTGGTGCTGGCAGGTTGTTTGCATGGAAGTTATTCAGACTCAGAGGTGATTAATTCAAACCACTGTGCAAGATGTAGAGTTTTAAGCCTAAATACAAGCTGGCTTGGGTAAGTTTTACTGTTTCTTCTCATTGAAAAGTCTGCAGTAGTTTTCATCAGAAATGTTTCAGGAATCTGCATGCACATTTTATAAAGATGTCATCTGTAGAATGAATTACCTTGTTCTCCATGAGCTTCTTTGGCATCAAAGATATATTAAGGAGCAAAACAAGCTGATTTTGTTACTGTTGTCCTTGCTATCAACTAAAGTAGACATATTCTATGGTTCTGTGATAGCGTTTTAGTTTCCTCTTGGAAATAACTGGTATTCATTCTGTCTGTTCCTTTGCAGTACTTTGCAGTGAGGGGATCCCTTATAACACGTTGAACTGTCCTATGGAATAACAGGCTGTGACAACAGAGGCCAAACTTCCGTAATGAAAGAAGTCTTTGAGAATGGAAAATGGGTGTTTCCTACCTCCATTTTGAAGCGTGCTCTAGAGAAAGTAAAAGCAATTAACTGCCTTTTATTTGTCCTTCTGGTGACCAGTTCTCTGACTTTTGCCCATTTGGGGACCGTCTTATGCTCAGGCTAAGTGTCCCTGAAAAACTGAGACCATGCTCCATGCAAGGGTAAGTCAGTATTTCTGAAGGGGCTGTTACTTGTATAGATTGGCCTTCAGGCAGTGTCCCCTCCCTTTGGAAACCCTGTACTGACATTTCAAATCTTGTATTTGGAATATTCATCAACTCGGTAGGGATAGGTCATGTGCATCCTGAAAGCGATTTAGTTCATGCCCTAGGTAAGGAGATCTTAGTGTAGAATTAAAGCATCTTGGATTACAGCATCTAACTTTGGATCCATTTTGAATTACAAGAGAATAGACCAAAATCTCTCTGAAAGCTCCTGACATGAGAAGGCATGTCCTTGAATGGTCCATCTGTCTGGCTAGTCTCTTGGCTAATTTGAACAGCCTTTAAAGCTGAGTGGCTACTGGGGAGGAAGAAGAGGGTCTGCAGAGAGCCTAGGTTCTCCAATAATTAACACGCCACTAGGTAATGCCATTTCAGAACTACCAAAATTATGGGTCTCTGCAGCCCCGTTTTCAAGCAGGGACTCGGCTCTTGGCCTTTGCTTAAGACTTGGCTGAGCACCCACGGTGTCACACGGCGTTTTCGGAGCATGTTCCTTCTGTTCTTGAAGGCTTCCCGCTTTGGCTCCAGATTCCCTGGAAGCCATCAACTCTTATTAATCTCTGCAGCTGACTTTACATAAGGCCTCAGCTCTCAAGGAAAGAAAGCGTTTGAAAGGATTGCTCATGAAAACATTGTTAGCAAGGCATACTTAAAAATAAACCGCTTCTCTCCTTCCCTCCTTTCTGGAGTGAGCGGAGAGGGCGCCACCGGTTGAATCATCGGGCTGAGTCACGCAGACAGCTGTCGTTAGGGGGAGAGGCACTGAGGATGCAAAGAGACTAAAGAAACTAAAAAGCTGTCATTTGCTTGGGAGTATTTTTATACTTGCCTCACTTGTCCAGTGGAGAGGTTTGGTTTGGTATTTTTTTTTCCTTTTTGACTCCCTTCACATGGAAAATTACAGTGAAGCCATGTGCTGTGGTAATGGCCATAAACTCTGCTACTGAAAAAGCTTTGCAGAAATCTTCCACCTCGGAGCATCTGTCATCCTGAATTTTATTTTATTTTATTTTATTTTTCTGCTTGTGCACGAGTCTGTGAGGCCCCGTGCAGGCGGCCCTGCCCTCGGAATGCCTGGCCCCGTGCAGGCACCAGCTCCCCGGCCGCGTGCTGCCTGAAGTCATCACTCTTGTGTCTGGACCCTAACTATGGCCCACGCTCCCACCCTGACATCTAACCTGACCCTCAGGTTCATGGGGTTTTTTCCCTTGCCCTTCTCCATCTCTTTTCTTATTCTCTGTTGGTTTATATTTCTGTATCACTTCGAGTTGACTCTGCAGCACCTTCTTTACTTTGCACTTCTCTTTTCTTTACTCTTTCTGCACGCTGCCATCTCTGTTGCCCGTCCTCTTTCTACCTGCATTTTTTGAGGGTTAATCTTTCTCCCCTCCTTTTTTACAGTTATCTTTCATAGCTTCTTCCATTAGCCAAATCCTGTGAGTTTGCTACCAAATGTTGCTAGCCAGTCAGTCACAGCAGCAGGGAGCTATTTTACCCAAACTGATGATGATGTGGTCGGTCTGGTTTTGATCAGAAACCTGGCTCGCTGACCCGGGGCATATTTCCGCGCCGGGAGCTCCCGTGCTACGCCCGTGGGGTAGCAGCACTTGGAGGGTCAGCCAGTGCCGCAAGATGGCACAACCCGGGCAAAAGACAGAAGTGCAGAGGCTGCTTTAGAGTCCTAGTTTCTCTAGTACTCTTAATATTCTGTCCAATTTATAATTGCAAGCATTTGTTTAAGCTCCCTAATCACAGCTTCACAAAAAAAAAGGGGGGGGGGGGAATTTTGAAAAACCTTCTAGCTTGTAACATAAGAGAAAATCCCTACTTCCAGTGCAAGAGAGTGGAAAGGAGATGGAGATGCAGCTACTCTTTATTGCTGTGTCTACCATAAAGCTCAACATCACTGGCTTAAATGGCTATTATCGTTATATCTCTGAAACAAGCCATGGCTTTAATACTTCTCTGGCTTGAGGAATCTAACAACGCCAATCTTCTAACATGACCCAGAAGGTTTATCTATCCCGTTCTTGAGCACTTGGAAGTTTTTTCTAGGGGCCACATTAAAGCAAAGTGCCATACTCTCTTTTAAGTGTAGTAATTTTGAAACCTGTTATAGTTGATCTCAAAATATTAGAGGAAGCGAAGAGTGGTATTTCTGCTTCTGTCACCCTACAGGAGCGTTTGTTTATACTGCAGAAGATGGAATCTATGCCACGTAAGAAGCTTGGAGGCTAAGCCCAAGCACAACACTGCCCGTCCACAGCGGCTTCTAGGCTGCACTGTCACGTTTTCCCCTCATTTATCCCCGGTGAACAGGGCCAGGCTCTTTTCTGAGATGTGTCACTCTCTGAAGTTTGTCAGTATGGGTTTTGAACTCTTCTTGTTTTGGAGTGGGTTCATATGTCTGCCTTTCTAATCACCTGGAGACTGCTCAGCAAGCGAAAAATGCAGTGACTGGATGTGATGGCGACTGCTCCCGACCGTCCCTCCTGGTCCCGCGAGTGACACTGGGAGTTCCCCGCTGCTGGGGACGCCAGCGTCCGACCCGGCAGAGCCGTAGGCTCAGAGCGGGCGGTGCGGCATCACCTCTGCTGTCACTTCTGGGTAGGTGTCTGAACCGCTGCCTTCGTCCCTCCCTCCTGTTCCTCCTTTTGGACAGTCTGACCCTAAGCTCATTTCTGTGCTTGCTTTTTGGTGGGTGGGGTTTGTCTTTTTGTTAGGTTCCCCTCCCTGCCCCCCCCCTCCCCCCTCCACCCTTCTCTGTGCTGCATTTCTTAGCTCCTTGCATTGAATCCTTTTTATGGAAACCTGCTGTATTAGGATTGGGAATATGGTGCTAAATAAATGTTTTAGCACAGCATTTGACCATAAGAACCTGGGTTCCTGCCTACGTGGTGTATAGATACCAGATTGGTAAGGGTTTGGATTCCTGAGAAAGCGGTGTGTAGCTACCAGATCAGCACGATCTTTCCAGCAAGTTTAAAGACATTAATTTTTCTGTTGGACGGGAGGTCATTAACAAGAATAATTTTGTCTGCCCTGAAAATAAATTGCAGAGAGCCTCTTGGAACACTGCGCAAAGGATAGACGCTGACATGAAGCAGCTATAGTCATTTAAGGCAGGAAATAAAGGGATTGTACAGAGAAAGTCGCATTATGTAAAAGACCCGTTTGAAACCCAAGGTTAACGCTTCATACTGAGCATGCAGCGTTTTATAGGCACTACAAAAATTAATTCATTTATAAATGTCATACTCTATTTCAGGAAAACAGTAGCCATACCATTCTTATCTAAAATACCATGGAATTAAAACGCATTCTTTTGATTAAGTCAGTATTATGTTAACTAATTTCTGTAGCCAGAAGTGCTAAGAGCATGGGTATGCTAGGTTTTCAGTACCATGCCTGAAGCTTCAAACAAATTGCTCTTTATAATGAAGTTGTGAAGTGCTCGCCCTGATAAAGCTTTATCATGTTCAGATTGCAGATACCGTTTCAGCATATTTCAGAAATTCATAATAACCCCCCCAGGTTCTCTTATCTTCTTCATGGAAATCCGTAGTTTCTACTTATCTGGTCACTTACCTGTCAAAACAGTTTCCCTGAGAGCTTGACAAAATTTAGCGTGCGGCGTATCGCTGCCTCTTGCCCTCCCGTGCCATTTTTCTGGAAGAAAATCTGCGGAAGCTGTGGGTATCTGTGCACGCTGGCTGGATGCACCCCATGTAACCACCGGGATGAAGGTCTGTGATGGTGCCGGCCTCCCCCAGGAGTCCTGACTGTCCAAGAACTTTAACGCGTGCTTATTTTTACATTTGTGTTTAGACCCCAGTGCAACCCCAGGGATTTAAGGTTGCTGTTGATATGTTATACGCGGTCTTTGGTCATTTTGTGTGGTTTCTTGGTGTAAATAGATAACCATTAAACATCAGATAAGGGGGCATGAGTGACGCTTCCCATTATCCGGTGCCATGCTGTCAGCTACCAGGAAACATTTCCTGCCTTTGGAGGGGTCCTCCCATCGATCAGCTTTTGTGGTGGAGACTGCTTTGTGGTATTTCTTGATGTATTACCCTGCATGATAATGGGAACAACTTTTTGTCTGATATGATTAATTATGTGCCGACGATCGCTTTTCTATCAGGCGTAGCTACTTCACTGTATGAGGCTTGAGTGGAGGGCTAAAATCAGGTCGTTTATTACAAAGGGGTTTTTTTAACTAGCTTTCTGTTTACAGGTGGTGCATTTAAGTGACGCGGAAGAACTTCCATGCATTTGGAGAGGTTAGCAAGAAAATCAGAGCTGTTGTCAGCTACGGTTGTTCTCTTACTCTGGCACGCGTTATTTGCTTGCGCTGACTTGTGGCGTTCCTGTGGTGCGATGGCACGCACGGCCCTGCCTGCTGTGACAGCCGGTTTTGGTACCGCACGCTTACAGAACCTCGTGAGCTGATAACTAAATCAGTCCAGAACCCTGCAGCTGGATTCAGCCGTGGGAGCGGGCTGGCGAGTTCTCCTGACGCTGTCTAGGAACAGGCGCGCGTTTCGGGTGTTGCATGGTTCATACCCAGAAGGGAGATTCACTTCGGATGAAAATGCCTTTGGTGTGAGTCGGCGGGTACGGTGGGAAGCTCTAGAATAGGATGGTGCACAGGTTGGTCTCTGATCTGGGCTGGTCTTTTCCCTGCGAAGAATCCCTGTATTCTTCAGAGAGATCCCACATTACTTCCAGTCTCTTGCAGAGCGGTTGCAGGCAGGCAGGGCATAGCGGCCAGCTGCTGAGAGTCGAGAGAATTGGAGCTGAACCACCATCTCCTGCTGAACGAATGCTAAAATCAGCAGGCCTTGATGAAATTAAACAGTAGACCTCCTAAAAACTGAGTAGCTGAGTTTATTAAGTCTTTTGTTAGCCTTTTCCTATATATGCATGCATGCATGCATGCCTGCATGCTGTTTCCTGCTCTCTAATTGAGAAATTAAATATAATTGCATTTAATTGAGAAGTCTTAAACATCCTTGGTCATCGGTGAGGGTTGCCTTCTCCAGGTGAAAACACTTAGCAGAAAGTGGCACCACCTGGGCAGGTGATGCAAGCTCTCCCAGCAGCACCGGGGAGGGGTAGGTGAGTTTAAGACGTAGGAGTTGGAATTCAGGCCTCACAAAAAGAGCTTGAGCTTCACGTGGTTCCTTCTGCTTCTTTTATAAGTTACCGAAAGGGGCTCAACTTGTTCAAAGAAGATCATCGTCATCCTGGCAGATCTCTTGCTGGATTTAGTGTAGCTGTATAAAAGCAGAATTCTCTTTCTGGTGGTATCCATCCTGCTCTGTGATGCAAAGCCGTTGAGGAGCCGTTCCGTTGTTTCTCCCTGCCTGCAGGCAGCAGAGAGCCTGGCGTGGGGGCAGCCGGCGTGGTTGAGAATGCGGGAGGCGATGGCACAAAGCCGATCCTGCTGGGACAGAGCGCTGCTCTGCAAACAGGTAAGGAAGGGAAATGCCTCCTTATTGCACGGCGAAATGAGATTCTTGCCGGTACGAAGCTCCTCTCTAAAGCCAGGATTCAGTTTGTGTTTTACAGCCGGAGCCATGAAGGGTTGCAAGGAGCAACCTGTGGGCTAGGACAGGAGAAGTGGTTTGCTTTCCCATAGGAGGTGCTGGTCAGAACTGGGCAGTGTTTCTGGGTATTTTCAGCTCTCCCAGCACGTTCCCCTGTTGTAGTTATGGCTGGTCCAGAGGATAAATGCTGCTGGACCTGGCATGAAAAGGCTTCTCGGTAAGAAAGGAGCTGGGATGTCTAGCAGAATGCTGTCAGCAAGAGGTTGTTGGGCAGTTTGTCGCTTTTAGCCTGAAATACATAGTACCCGCTGACCTTCCGAGGAAGTAACAGTGTTCTTTCATTTACAGGGGTTCTTAGTGACAAACGTGTCAGTTGAGGGGGATTTTTCATCTTCATTTTCCTTCTGCTTTGAGGCCTGATCTGTCACATGAGGATGGATGCTGCTGCAGTCGGTCGCTGGCTGTGCCACCAGTGAGGTTTTCTAGCGCCCTTCCATGCCCGTCCTCCCGGCAGCCGCTTGGGGTCCTGCACCGGGCAGTGGGACCCAGCAGTACAGTTCAGCTCTTACTGTCCATAGCTTAATGAATTTTAACTTTAATTCAAGAGCAAACACCAGAGGTACTTGGTGTCAGAGCACTGAGACTCACCTGCCTAATGTTTTCTCGTGCTCAGGAATCTTCACGTAATGCTGGTGCACACGGTACATGTTTTCTAGTTTTGCAGTACAGAGTAGCATGTCGCAGATGATTGATCTAGGGTTGTAATTTTTGCCTTTTTTGCCATGCAACTAGAAAGATATACTAGCCGCTTAATTAGAGCCAGCTTCTAATGAAGATAATGAAAGGAACAGCAATAAATGGAGCAGAAGCATGAGCCGAGTGTTGCTCAGTGCAAGTCGCAGGATAAAGGCTCAGAAATGTCCTTTATGGGCCTTGATTCTGAGGCTCTTCTGTGCAGGGTCAGCACGGAGGTGGTGTCCGTACCCTGTAAGGGCCCGTTCTGCTCGGGCTGGAGGGGTGGGGTGTGTACAGAGTCTCTTAACGGGACTCCTGCTTTGGGATGTGTCTGCCTGAAGCATCTGGGGTGGCAAAAGGATTTATCCGAGAGCTTTGGGCCTGAGCAATGAACTTCCATCTGGATAAAAATCCTGCCCTACTCAAGGTTTATAGCGTGTTCGTACAAGAGGCACCAAATGAAGAAATTAATAAATCCGTTAATATAAATATAACAGAAATGTAATTAGTTAATACTGCCTGGGAATCTCTAGTGACATCCAAACTGCGACCAAAAGACCTTTTGTGGCCACACGTATTATGGCAGAAAATCAAATGCATCAGAAATACAAATTCATAGCATAATAATAAGCAAAGTTACAAATAATTTGAAATAACCTATAGCTGAAGAGAAATACAACTTTGCTTGCTGCAGCAGCAAGGGTTCTGCAGGTTTATGTAACTCAAAGAGGAGAGCAGTAAAGCTGTAATAATTTTTTTAATCAGACACAGATTGGCAAGGCACAACTCTGAGCCCAAGGGCTCAATAAATGAAACTACCAGGACCCACAAAGTTGCTTTCATTTTGAAAGGCTTTTGGGTAAGCGGCAGCATTTTAAACATGCACTCGGGAGCAAGAGGATGAATATTCAGTTTGCATTCCACCCTCCGTGCTCTGATGGGCTTTGGAGTTGTTCAGGCAATGACCCCTGTTAGTCAAGGGCTAACATCTGCAAGCCCTCACCACCAACCCTTTTTGCTTTTCTTTCTTGGTTTTAGTTTCGGTTTTGTTGTTTTAGCTTGTTGTTTGTTTGGGTTTTTTTGTTTGGTTGTTTTTGTTGGTTTGTCTGGGTGTGGGGTTTTTAGGTTTTGGTTTGGTTTGTTGAGGCCTCTCTTTTGAATGTGATTGGGCTGAGGGAGCGACAAAAAGAACATCAGGTGGAACTATCGGTGCATTTATTCGTAGTGAGTGACCTTCTCTGACACCAATTGCATCTGATGGAGAGCTCACTGGCACCTGCTAGAGAGCACATCAAGTGCAAAGGTTTGGAAGATGACAGGAGCCCTGGTTTGCAGAGTGAACACAATATTGTTTGCACTTCAATCCATCCATGTATGCAAGGACCCCTCAGAAAGTTCTGATGGACGGTGAAGCCTTTAGAAGGTGATTCTGGGAAATCTGTTCAGTTCTTCTCCTCTGCTGGGCTTTTCAGGCAATTTGGGAAAGCGACCAGGAACGCAGCGACCATGCCCTTCCGCTGCTGGGAGAAATCCTGCAGTGATGGTTTTGCAAAGTCACTGTGAATTTCTGCGAATTTGTTACAATTGTAGCAAAAAAAAAAAAAATGATGTGTTTGGGAAGTTCAAAAGGCAGAGGCAGTCGCAGAGGAATCTGTTGGGCTTCTCTGAAACCTGTGGCCCTGCTTGTACAGGATCATTTGAGAAACTTAAGAACATTGAGGGGGAGGATGGGGGAGAGGGAAGTCTGTTATAAAGAGAACCTTCCCTTTTCATTTCTAGGAAAAATCTCAATGCCAGAGACGCCTTTGTTGTTAATGTGTAAAAATTGCAACATAGAAGTGATAGCATTCCTGCAGGGATCTTCCCAGGCCAAGGAAAACATCCCGGTTTTCATCCTGGTAGATTTAAGGATGTTAAATCAAGGTGAAAGTATTTTCTTGATTTGCTGTGCCTTGTCACAACATAACACGTTAAAATAAAGGTTGATTCCCGTTTTATTGAGAGGTCATTATGAATTCCTTTGAAAACAGTGCACGGCTCAGCAAGTTCCCTATTAGCAGTCTACCTTCTGTAAGTCTTACTGGATCTATTTAATTAGATTTCAGTGCAGCGTCTGTAGCACTGGTAAATTCAAATAATTAAGCTTCATGATTTCTTGTGTATTATAAATGGCACAAAACTAGTTGCTGCAGAGCAGATAATTCCTTCTTGTAATTGGAATTTCTGTCGTGAGTTGTTTCCTCAGTTATGGCTATTAGAACTTTGAAAATAATTTTACGTAATTGGGTTCAATTTGAATTACTTTTTGCTATAGGTTTACATTTTTTATATCCTTTTCCAATGCATCTTATTTTCTTTTTCTCTTAGAATCATAGAGTTGTTTAGGTTGGAAAAGACCTTTAAGATCAGTTAGATTTTTTTTTTTTTTGTTTCCCCTAAAAACTTTCTTACTCCTTTATTGAAGCAGCTGAAGTAACTGTGGTCTGGGAGAGGACAAAATGGAGCAGCAGAGTTAATGGGACCCAGATGTAGGCCGAGTTGGATTCATCCCAAAGCATCGCCTGCTTGCGCCAAGGCTCAGGTTTCTAAACGTGTGTCCCTATATGGCAGTCTGTTCCATTTAAAAAAAAAAAAAAATAAAAAAAAAAAAAGAAAATCCAAACAGCTGCATAGGCCACACCTGGAAGGGTGATACCTGCATTTCGCTCCCTGGTTTGAGGGCAGTTTCTGTAGTTTTCAGGGTTTTCCAGCAGTTGTATACGAGTCCTATGAGCAGAGGCTCGAGTGGGATCTCCTGGGGGTTTCACTGCGTGGCCGGTGCTGCCTGAGACAGCCCTGGTGCCTGGCAGATGGGGAGTTTACCTGGCACGTTCTGGGCAGGTGCAGAGTCCCTCGGGCTCGGTTTCGGATCAACCCAAAGCCATGAGGTGTAGGTTAACCCTGCCCCGAGAAGCTTTATCGCTTCTGTCATTGCACCAACAGGGCTGCTGCGCCGAGCAGGGGGCTTCAGAGGCTGAGTTAGCACTGCTAATTAGCAGGCTGCTTGTCATGGATTTGGAGTTCTGCATGGTGATGAGGTTAATGGTTGCGTGCGGGGAAGGGAAGGTGGGAGCATCCTACAGACGTGGCTCCTTGCAGGGCTCTTGCGGTTGTTTTGCTGTTACGCCACGTGTCGGGCTTGAATTTGGATACGGAACAAAGTGGACCTTGACTGGCCTCTGGCACCGGGAAGCACCAGAGAAATTGAGCTTCAAATGGGTCTGGTATGTTTTAGCAAATACCTGAAGATATTTGGTCTTGGCTATAAACCAGCTCGTGTGGGCAGATTTTATTTTTGTTTCTAACTTCAAAATGTTAGGAAATAGTTGAAAATGTAAGGAAGGTGTACTGTAAGTGTTCTAAAGCGAAAAGGCAAACAAACCCCTTCCACACAAAATCTGCTTATCTCTTTGAAATCCCTTGGCTGACAGTTTGATCTCCAGATTTCTATGGCTCCCTGGCTTATGACGTTTAAATTCATATCATTGAAAATAACACGATTAAAACAGAAGTCCATGGAAGATACTAGCTGACGATGCTATTTAATTGGTCAGACACTGACGTTTGAGGCTGAGGATTATTTTAATTCAAGGCTGATCTTTTCAGTGAAGTCGCTACATGATATTTAAAACCCGGGACCAGATTTCCATTTGCACCGGCACCTCGACTGAGGTGTTGCCCCCCCGCCCTTAACCAAATGAGTCAGTGGAAAATCAGGCGCTCGGATCCTATTCTGGGATAGGAGCACAAAGCTTTCTCACTCTTCTCGCGGTGTAAAGGTGTCTTAACGTGTGCACAGAAGTGAACGCGTACTCAGCGCCCTTCGTGAGGCCGGAGCAATGGGAAACCATTACCCTAATGCCTCGCGCTTCCTCGGCAGTCGCAGGCCTCTTTCCACGTCGGGAATCTGAAGCAGAGAGAGGATGGAGCTTTTGGTGTTGGTGCTTTGCTGGGTGAAGGGCAGAGCCGAGAATCCCGGTGTCCGCAGCGTGATCTGCTCTGGCTGCCCTGCCCAGCTCCTCCAGCCTGCTGCTGCTAGAGGCGTTGCTGACCCAGCTGCACGCAGGTTCGGGGCCAGCCAAATTTTGCTGTAATTGCATCTGTTCTTCATGCAACTGCAATTAATGGTTTTTCTTTCCGTTATTGAAAGTCACTGCACTTGCATCTTCCCATTTATGTGTTAATTCCGTCAAGTGATGGAAGATTTGCAGTGGTGCCTGTGGGAAATGTTGTATTTATCAAGTGCTTGTTACAAATCCTTTGCTGTAATGGAAAATTAAGCAGCATGGGGAGCATGCCGAACAGGTATTACAGAAGGAATCAGAACAAGTTAAGAGGCGCTGTAGATAAGGGAACAGTGATGCTGACCAGCTCTGGAGAATTGCCACTAAAAGCGCTCAGAAGCCGGTTCCCGTGGCTGTTGGGGTGGGGGGGGGGGGGACCGTGAGTGTCTGATCAAAGCGAATATCGCGCTGGAACCTCAGCAAGATGCTGCTTGAGGCGTGGAAGGTTAGCGCTGTGGCTCTCCAGTCTTGTGACTTGTCAGCAAACCAAAGATGCTGCGGGATCAGAACAAACAGCACGCTCTGTAGCTTTGATTTCCAGGGCAGGCTCTTGAATAAAAAGGTCAAGAGAGAACGCGGGGTTTATAAATGGCAATATCGGTGGCCAGGCACTTACTGTCTGCGCTGCGCGTTAATCTCGCACCGCGGTGAACGTTAACACAGCAGCCCCAGCGCTTTTGTAACGCTGCTGTCTTTTCCAGTGATTGATGAATTAAGCATGACTCTGTTATTACCACTGGGAATTGGGTGGAATCAGGTATGATTCATAATTTTCCATTTATACAAGTTCCCAGTTTCCAAACCATTTCTGAAGTAGCGATTATTTGTCTTTCGAGGCGTCACTTAATTCTGTGTTTGTTTATTTAAAATACGTTGCATGTGGTTTATTGTGATTTATGGAGCTGACAAAGACTGGATCACTGGGAATGCAGTGAGTGAGTTTGTGTATCGGTTTTAGTAGCTTTTGTTGGAAATGGGGGTAGTTGGGGTAGTTCTTAAGAAATGTCATTTTCCTTTTTTTTGTCTTGTTGCATTTACTTAATGATTTACAGATTTATTTTTTTTTAGTATCCTATTTTATTCTTCATATAACCAGCTCAAATTCTAGCCTTTTCCTTTTCTACCCCACATGGTTCTATAAAAGCCAGCCTACAGAAGGAGTTCAAATGCTGTCAGCTGAATTCATTATCGTCGCTTTTAAGCCAGCGTAACTTCACTGAAATAATGAAATTAATAGAATCACAAAGCATAACGCTGGTGTACCATTATGATGAATCAGGTTTGGCCGTTAGCCAAAAACCTGCTGATCTAACTCCAATAATCCTGCATCTGCAGATTTAAGTAAACCAGGTATTTTTCAGGGGCTCAGGAAACCCAGAGACTGCGTTGTCCTGAAATTGTGATGTGCTTTGTTATTGTTGCCTATTTGTGACTTTTCTGGAATCACATAGATTTTTCTTGATTAATGTGGATTCTCTGTTAGCATAGAAAAAGAGCAGCATCAAAATTTGTGTGTATGTCACCTGGTAAGTAGCATCACTCAAGCGATAATATGAAAGCATGGAAAAAACTGATGTTCACTGGCATGAAAAGAACATCCGTAATAGTCAAGCCTATATCTCTTAAGCCTAATGAGTTGTTACAGAAGTTTCTGAAAGGTAACTACATGTTTTTCCAGCAGTGGCTAAAAGGAAAATATTGATCAGCACGGTTGATGTAATGTGGTGTATCGAGACTTTTGGCGTGTTCCAAGCGTTAGGCTATTTTGCTTATACCGTGGGTTTAGCTGCATTCAGGCAAATAACAAAAATGAAGATCAATAAAAGCATTAGAAGCAAACGTTATTCTCTTGGGCGAAGTAATTCGTTGTGTTGGGCCTGAACAAAGCATCGGTTTACGCCATTGCTCATGAGAAAGCATGATGGGCCGGTTGCTGGAGAAGTTCTCCCAGATGTCCCATCTTCAACAGCAGAAAATTCCATTACTGCTTTTAGCGAAGCAGGTAAACATCAGTTCTGCGGACTGGCTTGTGTAGAAAAGCAGCTTGTGGTACGGGGATCCCCCAAACACTGTATGAACGCAGCACTGCCTCCTGACCGGTCGATGCCCTTCTGCCGTGGGGTTCGGAACATACAGAGTTCGTGTGTGCTTCAGAAAGAGCAACTTTGCAGTGAGAAAGATGGAAAAGGTTCTGTTCATTGGAATTGGGGCAAATATCTCTCAGGGAAATAAGTGGCAGTTCCTGATTCCTAAGGCACAGGTACTGAGATGATCAAGCCCAGATGCCCAGAACCAGTTTTAGAAGCAATGGCTGCAAGGCATATTCTTGAAGGTAATGGCCCACGAGGGCAGGCCCCAAAATCTGGTGCACGTCACAGATTCATCTGACAAATTGTCTATTTCTGTGTGTTTTGGGCACACCGTAGGGCACAGATGAAACCCGCTGTGTATTTGTGCTTTGACCAGGAGGCTGGACTGGAGGCGTCCTGTCGTCCCTTCCCACCTGAACGATATGGTGATTCTGTGATTCATGTCCCGATACAGACATGTTCAATCAAAAGGATTTGAGGTGATTTTTTTTTTTTTTTTTTTTTCCTTCTCTTATTGTGCTTTGTAACTGCCAAATCAGAATCGGGTGGCACTGGCTACTTCAGTGTTTTACGGGTGGATGGTTGTGACCAGCAGAAAGCTATGTTTTCTGTTACTGAAAGCAGCTCTGGAAAACCCAGAGACCTGGAGGACCTGTGAGCAGGGTTTCTTCCCGCTTCTGTTGGGATAGGGGAGGGGAGAGGAAAGAGGCAGAGGCTTCCTGAAGTGCTGGTGGTCCCTTACAGCTGTACTCGTCCTTACCGAGTGCTTGCGCGAGCGGTTGTGGTGTCTGTGCCTGCTGCCGAGCCGTGCTCCGGGGGCATTGAGACACGGTGTTCTTTTTTCAGTGGATGTGGCTGTCATTTTCTGAAGCTCGATGCTTTTAGAGTATTAGGGTGTCTTCCCCCCCCTCCTTATGCAATAGTAATGCAGTTCTTTCAGATTTCTGGTGCATCATCTTTATGTAACCATGTTCAGCAAACGAAGCAAGGAAGAAAAGATTCTGTTTAACCCCCAAGCCTTGAGGTTTTATTTCTAGTGACTCCTTTGGGGGTCACATTCACATGGATTCTAAGTAGCCTTTAAAAATAACATCCCCACTCCATATATTCAGAGCTGCCCCCAAAAAATAGTGTGTAAAAATACAAATAGGAGAAAGCGGTTTTGGAGGAGCGCTCATCAAATGCCTTTCAGTCAGTTGGTTTTATGTCTTAATTCTTCTGATACTAATAGCTAAACCTAGAGATGGGGAAAAGAAATGTATCCCGTTTGTTCATCTTCTTGTATAAAAGTCTATGTTTTCATGGATTCTAACATTTCCAGCTGGATATTGGGAGAATTCTTGCAATCCCATTCTACAGGGGAGATTCGGCAGCAGTGTTTAAGAGTTGGAGCACTTTCTCCATGTGTCCTGCTTTCACAGGAGGCACGTTGCTTAGCGCCAGGGTTTAGTGGTGGGATGGCAGGGTTAGGGTAACAGTTGGGCTTGGTGATCCTAAAGGTCTTTTCCAACCTAAACAATTCTGTAATTCTATGTTGGGCAAAGCAAATGTTACCGAAACAGAAAGAAATTCCAAGAATTCTATGTGCGAGTCTGGAATTCACCGTATCTTCCCATTGCCCTCCTTTTCCACTTGTTGCTCGGAACTGCTGGAAAAAGATTTGATTTCAAGGTCAGCTGGCGTTTGAAATCCTTTGGAAACGTGCTCTGACATCCCCAAGTTTATGCTTGTAAAGGGCATGTTATTGGAAAGGAGTTAAGCAAAGGATATGGGTAGGAGAGCACTGAAAATACCAGTGGAAAGGGTGGTTGCACTCTGTGATCTGAAGAGCACGTGAGAGCCGGGAGGCGGCTTGTGCTACAACAGAGTCAGCCCGACTGCCTGGGGAAGCAAGGTATTGAGAGGATGGTAATAAGGGGGTAAAAACTTGAAAACCTATGTAGATAATAAGGTTTGCAGGATGCCTTCTTGGCAACAAGGGCACCCTGCTGGCTCATGGTCAGCTTGCCGTCTGCCAGGACTCCCAGATCCCTCTCGGCGGGCAGGGGGTCTGTGCTCCAGCACCCTGGGCCGTGGTCCCATAGCTCTGCAGATTTGAGCTGTGAGCAACGGCATTCCCATGGGAGAGAGCTCAACCATGGCCCTTGGGGTGACTGATGGGCCAGAAGGGGAGTGAGGCGAAGCGAGCGCTTTGCGGCACGGTTCATTGGGCAAAGGTAATGGCGTGAGCCCTGGCAGGCGTGGGGAGAGATTTGCTTTTGGGGAGAAGTCATAGCCGCAGGAGCGCTGGATTTCCTAAAAGGCTATAAATTAAACCTGTTCTTACGGCTTTGCTGGGTAGCAGAGATGCGTGAGATTAGGTGAGCTGAGTTGTATTATTCTGAAATAATGTTCTATAATGTTTTGTTCTATTTAGTGATAAATGCAACTGTTTAGGAAGGTATCAGGCACTTTAAACCCCGGTCACAGGCTCCTTAAAGGAGCACAGGTTCTGTTATGTGTGGTTGCAGTTAAATAAATGGCCCAATCGAGGATGTCTTTCTCAAATCTCTGACTAAGGGTGTGAGAATTGCTAAATGTTACTGCAAACCAGGAAAATGAAAGAGCTATACAATATCAGATAGCCAGGACAGAGAGACCAGAAAAAGGCAGAGGAAAAGTTGCCCCATTACAGCAATGCTGGAGACACGCGGCCTCGTCTGCTTTCACACTGACTCAGTGCAGGACTTGGATCTGCCGCTAGCTCGACCCGTAGGCTCTCTATGCTGCTTCGGTATCACTGTTGCAGTATTTCCAATAAGGGAAGATGTCTTAAAAATAAACGATGAAGGTTTTGATTTGAATGAGGAAAAACTTGAATCCATCTGAATTCTGGATTTTCCATTTTCTGTCTCCCATATTGCAGCGCATAGTTTTTAGTTCAGAATAGCTTATTACAGCACTTTAAATAACAAATAAATATAAATACCTCATTATAATATTAGTCATATAATCTGGTGACTTGGTTTGATTTATATAGTGCAAGCTAAAGGGTGTTATTTGGCTCCTACGTGCCCACAGATGCGTGCCTAGTCATGTTGGTTTATGTACAACGCAGCTGCTCCTGTCTTACTGAGTTTTCCATCTAAGTGAAATTTCTCCCACGTACAGCCTGATTAATCAGCCTGTACACAAAATTGGAACCGGGCTGTAACTAAAATCTACTGTCCTTACCCATGCCTAGAATGCAGGAATTCCAGGGCGGGTGGGAGCGGCATAGTCTTCATCTACGGGCTAGGGCAGCAACTGCAGGCTTCCAGCATCGCTTGGGTTGCGTTCAAGCCACCCGTCACATCTGCACAGACACGAGTCTTGGTCCTGCTGCTGTGGCCTTTTTGGAGCTGTTACGGGGGCATGTCACGAAGCAGACAAATGCCCGGTTGTGACACTGGCTGCGACTGTATCGCAGAGGAGGTGCAGTTCCATCAAGAAGGTGCAAGTTTGGGATTTAGAAAACTGACTTTCACGTCACGTCCTTTCCAGTTTCCTGCATGACCAAGGTCACTGAGTTACCGGGTACCCCCGCTTGCTCTCCCCACGCCTTCGGAGTGGGAGCGGTGTCACTTGCCCTTCCTGCAGGGTCTGTGCAGTGATGTGATTCTATGGTATCGCAGCCTTTATGAGGCTTGGGAAGGTCACCATGCTGGGGCCCCTGAGTACCTTGGCTGGACTGTAGGACACGGTTTCCTCCTGCCATGGATGGCTCTGACTCTCTGGAGAATTCAGTTTTTGCCACAGCTAAAATCTCTGGTGCTAAAAGCTCTAGGACTTCTCCCTGACCTTTCCTTTCCACACTTGCCTTCTCATTATTCTTCTTTTCCTTGTTTGTCATTCCATCGTTAGCTGAAATCACCCGGCTTCCAGCAGGAACACCTGCTGTGATTCAACTGAAGCGCCATATGTTGGCTCAGCAGGGCAAAGTCACCTAAAACTATTTTCATTTTTTCAAAGGGGAGGACAGATCTTACTTTCAGGGAACAACTTGTATGAAGGGGTAATGAACATCCCTCTCCCAGCAAATGGGCATCGGTGTCCGTACCGCTAGGTAAGCGGTGCAGTGGTATTCCAGTCTTGATTTTTCATTATAGAATTCTGCCAGGCTGGTGATCTTTCAGGCTTCAAGAGAGCAAAAGATACACTTTAAATGTGATTCATCCCTTCTACCCTGAGCTGGCTACGCTATGGCTGTGTTTCAGCCAAGCGGTCAGGCTGGCTCTGCGGCCACTGGAGTGAAGCAGAGTTGATTCTCGGATGCGATTCGTCTGACCTGATTTGGGTTGCTGGGTTGGGAGGAGGTGCACGCTGCCTGCTTCTGCCTAGTGACTAGAGGGAGCTTAGACAACTGACTTCAGTGACTCCTACCTTTCACGTCGATATTCAGCTATCTCCTGATATGGGATCTTTCTATACTTTAAGCTAAAGCAACATCCTGAACGGAACAAGAGTTTTCTTATTAAGACGGCGCCAAATCTTACCAAGTCAATGTCTTTGTGTTGCAGAGTAGTAACTTTTCTGACAGACCACACATGCAATTCTTTAAGTGCTGCAATATTCTATATTTTAGTTTATAGTCTGTAGATAGCCAAAAATTCTCAGCACTGCGGTATTAAAATGGTAATGTTCTGGAATAGATGAATATCAAGATGAATTGGGACCTACTGATAGGAGATTCTCCCAGACTACTCTCTCTCTTATTCCACAGTAAACAATTATAGTACCTAGGTATTTCTCAGTAGTTTCAGTATTTGTTTCCATTCAGTGGATAAAGATTAGAGCATCATTTTATGGTAATCACAGCAAAACTTACGGTGATGGATGCCAATACCGAAAAGTTAACCTCGTACTTGTGAAGGTGCTTGTTGCTAAAAAGTAACGTCCCAAATTTGTGGTTGAATTCCTGTATTGTATTCCTTTTTGCAACGTAGCTGAATAGAGATTCTCAAGATGCACAACCCCAACTGAAACCTTACTGTAAGTGTGAATAGTTTCTACGCCCTCCTTGTCTGACGGCCTTGTATTCATTTGAGACGAAGCATTCGTTTTGTAACGAAGCAAGTGGCCTCTCTGAGGCTTTGGATGCGGGGGGAGATGATTATCGTCTCCCCCTACCGCCGTACGGCTCTGCTGACTTGATTAGAGTTGCTCCTGCTCTGTAACTTCAGAAATGAGATGTTTTAACCTTAGGACCTGGGAGAAATAGCAAAGTTTTTTATTTGATATGTTTTATGAATAATCTATAATTTGTAATTTTAATTCTGGCAAGCACTTTGAAGTTGAAACTGGACATGGTGGATCTTTAAGTTTCCAGAAATGTAATAAATATAGCCTTTTCTCATGACAAAATCTACTCCCTGGCAATCTTAAGCAGATGCTGCACAAGTTACCAAAAGATTATTATCAGAAGGGAACTTTTCTTTCTTTCCTTCTTTCTTTCTTTGGATAGAATCTGGTGAAGTGACAAGTACTGCTTTGCCTCGGGTTCATTTTGGTAATAGTCAGGTTCATTTTGCCAAACTTTTTTGTTTCATTTATGTGAAGAGGCCCCAACATAACTGTATTGGCCTCAAGTCGGTTGTTGCCATTAAGGGTTTAGGACACAACAGCATGATGATAACAGAGACCTGAGTGTACAGCTCTGGGAAGGCTTTGGAGGGGGATCGCTCTATGGTCATTCCTATAAAGGCCACTTCTGTCCATCCAAATGCTTGTAAGGTCTGAGGGAGCCATGCTTGGAGATTATTTCCTCTAACTGGTGAGGAAGGGGCGAGTGAACTGATTCTAGCTAGTTGCTTGCTGGCTGACGCGCAGTGAAGACTTACTAATTGATCTCATGGTTTGGCTAGCGTGTTGGAGATGGGGAGAAAACCATGGCTGTGCCTTGCTGGTGCCCTTCATGTACCATCTGAGAGACATGGGTGGGTGGACATGGTGGACTTTGCATCTCTTGCAAGCATCTCCAGGTGTCTGTTTCTGCATGGCTTGGACCTGCAATCTTGCAAGAGCTTCCGCAGCTCCAGTCACGTATAGCAGTGAAATGAGACTTAGGGTTTTTCTCAGCATATTCTCTGACTGTCTCTTCCATGTTGCAACATATCTTAGATAAAAGTTTTATTTTAAAGAGAACATTTTATGAACAGGAACGTGTGTGTAACATAGAAAGACTTTCTTGTGGGTACTCAAAGTACTATTTGTAGCTAGCTAGGGGTGTGCGAGAGGTGGCAGCATCCTTGATTCATTTGCAAAATCTTTTCTATAAGGGACAACCAAATAACCCTTAAGGGACACCTTTTAGACTCAGCTTTAATGTTAGTAGGTTTGCGTATGTGGCTTTGTGCAAACCCAGATCTGGAGAGGCAGATCTGCGACTCCTTATGGAGGAGCTCCTGGGTGAAACTGGGTCTCTTTACTCTTGTCTTAGTGACATTCCTGTTAAATCTTTACATTACAAGGATATTCTTCAAGTGGATTATTAAAAACACTGCCGAAAGCTGGCAGTCATCCATTTTCTTACTTGCCAAAGAACCTCCCTGTGTCTCATTAGAAAGTACCTAAATCTCTTTACTGTATGCTGAAACAAACCCTAGTAAAAAAAAACAAAGAAAACCCCCAAAACCCAAACAAACTAACGAAAAGAAAACAAACAAGAAAGATTTTGAAGCTTTGAAAGTCACTAATCTCTTGCCATGAGACAGAGCCAGTGCCTACTTCAATTCACAGGAATCTGGGAAGATCCTCTCTCCAGTCTTTCCGCAGCCAGGAGTTACTAAGGGGGCCAGTGGTGTCTGAAGGTTTTTCCGTCTTATTTGTTGACTGTTTCAGGACCATAGTTAACTGTGCTACTGGAACTGTAAGAGGATTAAGGGTGGTCCAAGACCTGAAAGATATAAAAATGTCCAGCTCCTGGGGAAGGTCTCGGATCAGGAGCTATTCCCTTTGGTTTGGGGAAAGATCCACCTAGGGTAGGACTCCGCTACGGTACATACAAAAGTGCTTAAATTCATGGATATTCCAGAGGTATTAAATTGTGTCCCCGTTTACTCTGGCCAAAGAAGAGATCATCACTTGGGTTCATTCAAGTTGTGTACCCTTTTATTCTTTCTTTTTCTGCTAAGTATTCCTTACAAACTTTCTGAATTGTTTCACAGATTCTTTTGATATACCTGATCGGGCTTTCCTGGACATTTGGATTACAGCCCTCAAATGTGTTCTGAAGTTTCCATAACATCTAAATTCTTTCTGAACAAGCATGGACATTGAATGAGCATTTAACACGCTGCACCAAGTGGGAATTCCGTTCTGTATCTCCTGAAGAGATATGGTCATGTCAATCTGTCTTGTCTTGGGATTTTTTTTTTTTAAGAAATACTTGTGGCTAGATAAGCATGAAGCTTCATGGGATCATCTGACAGAATTATCACTAACTGGTGGCTGAAAAGATTTGTAGATATTGTAGAATACGAGTGGGTGCAGCTGGTGTACTCAAGAGGCAATCGACAGCATGAGAGACACTGGTGCCAGGTTATGATTCTAATAAATCTTGGTATTTAATATGCAGTAGCTATCTTCTGTTTGAAAGATAAATAATCTGGTTATTTTTGCAAAAGAGGTCAAAGAAATGTAGATCTCCAGTGGGAAATGTGAGAGAAGGTGGCCTTCCCTCTCCAGTAGTAAGTCACCCTTTGCAAGCAGGCCACAGGAGAAAATGTGCTGGGAAG
Source organism: Gorsachius magnificus (assembly GCA_034008185.1). Lineage (NCBI taxonomy): Eukaryota > Metazoa > Chordata > Aves > Pelecaniformes > Ardeidae > Gorsachius > Gorsachius magnificus. The sequence continues at coordinate 19,962,761 of CM067093.1, forward strand.
AGGGTGGGAGTGAAGCATTCTCTTCCCTGTCATGCCCTGGTGGCCCTTGGGTTTCCTGTCAGGACATGTACACAGTAACTTGGCACACAAAAATGGGCTTACTTTTCCGCTCTACAGCAGAGAGGGAAATGGCCTCGTATCGGGCGCGGGGTTCGGCCGTCGGCGAGGTACAGTGAGTATTGCCGTCCGATAACCTCGGCTGTGCTTCAGAGATGCCCGATTCGCTGTTTCCACGTCTGGACTGGAGCAAGAAGCAAGCACCCGAGTGTGCCCAGAAATAGCGAGATAAAAGCACTGCACACGTGGAGAAGCCAGAGGCGACCCTAAGTTCTGAAGTGAGGCTCTGCCTGTTGAAGGATGGAGTTGAGATGGCAGGGCAAGGGACTGCGCTGCTCTACGGAGAACACGGAGCTGGGGGCGAGGCATGGCCTCGCCCCAGAGGGTGAAGATTATTCAGTTGGGTTCTGAATACAAAACACCTGGCCCGCACCTTTTTTCACTGCCAGTTCTCATCCTTTGCCATGTTGTTATTTAAGCCATTGGTGATTTGAAGGTGTTGTCCATGATCGAGCTGCTTACCGGAGACGTTGGGTAATGACTATGTTGAGATAATGCTTCATTTCGTTCTAAAATCAAAGACTATACCTGCTGGCTTTTCCTCATTTGTATGGTAATACCATTTGGGGGGAAAAAAAAATCATCTTTGTGACATTTTTATGGACTTCTGAAGAATGAAAAGAATGGATCAGAAGTGAGAAGCTGGGTTGGAAAAATACACTTTACTCTTAGGAAAAAGAGGTTGTTAGGAAGGTGAAAAGTAGAATTCATTAATGTTATAATCCTTCTGCTTACGTGCTTTGTAAACACGCAGTTTATGGTTTCGTTCCATATTTCTACACCATCTGGAGAGGAAGAATTTTAAAGCAAATTTTTTTTTCTTGTTTTCATCAGTGTGTCAGAAGTTTTCTTTAAATGTTTCATGAAGAGCAATTTTCTGACATAACGAACTTTAAAGTAAGTTTTGACAGATTGATTCCCCCGTTTGTCTAATAAGTAATCCAATACATGTGGTTGCTACTGAGAATTTTGGAGATTTGATTTTCTAATGTGCAGAATATTTTAAAAGTAGTTTAGTTCTTATTAGGACGTTACATGCTCTTTAACAAATTATTTTACTCTTTCAAATTCCCCCTGAAAAGAACAACACATTTTAGCAGTAACAGCTGAGAATATTTTTATCAAAAATGCTCATTCTAGTATATTCCAAAATGAGTTTATCTGAATGTCTGGCTATATGCTGGTACTCATAAACCAAAAGTTAAATGTGAAAATAATTTGATAGTGGTTGTTCTAATGTAGGTGAAATTGAAGAGTCAGTCAGAAACAGCCGTTCTAAAGAAGTTCTTCTAGGGCAGGCCAGAAATGACTTGGCATGGAGCAGCGTGCTGAACTGAAGCCGCACAACTGAACGTGCTCCATCGCACACCCAAGGATGTCTCGGAGATGCCAAAGTTAAACCAAACCAAAGCACTGAGTGTACAGGTCAGCCAGTTTGCCTTGGGGCCTATGCTGTGGTTCAGAGGTAGTGTAATGATCTACAAGTATTTTCTGTGCTTTTAGTGATAAATTAGTTGCACAGAGCCAGTTTGAGCGCCTGAAGACACGATATGGCATGAAAGAGCACTAGACACATGCAGAAGGCAATTTATTTTTAGTGGCCTATTCCTAAAATAACTTGTTTATATCCGAATCTCATCTTCTGTTTTTCAAGGCTGTATAGAAAAATTTAGGAACCCACAAGTCAGAAGCTGCTAGACTCACACGTTTATTTTTCCTAACACCAGAATCTTAATTGGTTTTGTGATTCCTTTTGACTCGCTATTCTTTCTTTGTTGTGGTAGCTTCTCTCTTACTCGTTGAATGTTTGGAGTCAGTAATGCTGAGGGTACTGTCCGCTGATACATACAGTATTTTTCATGAGGTGGTGGGACTGCTGTACCTGTCACGCTGCAAACAGTATCTGGAAGCAAAGCGGTCAACAATTTGCAGGCCTTTTGCAAAAGTCTGGGAGGAAAGTCCTTGTAATGACAATCGGAGCAAATTTGGGGTGAGACCACTTTGAGAAGGTTTGGTGTATTTTCTCCTTTTCTAGTATCACATGTAGAGGGATCTAGGTGTGATGTCGTACAACAATTAAGAATTTAAAATCGCCCAACACCAAACCCGCAACTGTTGAGGAAAAGTTGTGAGCCACCTAAGCTGAAAGAAATGTTTCAATAAGACTGTGGACAGATTGAGGCCACTATGCCAGGTGGGAAAGGTGTTCCCCGAAGACAAAGGGCATTTTGTTGGATCTCTGGGAGTTTTGTATTGATATCACAATACGTGTTTCCAAACGCTGTTATTTTGGCAGGGAAACCTTGTTCTAAATGGACAGAATAACTTGGAGGGGAATTTGAGGGGGAGGCTTCCCTTCTTTGGGAGCCATCTGGCTCACGGTTTGACGCTTCCCGCTCTACTCTCTAAGCTGTCTTTAGTTGCAGTGAGTGTCTTGTACGTGTCCCAACGCTTGGATCCTAGGGCACGTGATAGTTACCGTAAACCAAAGAGAAGATACATGTGTGACACTAGGTCTCAGAATTTTGATTTTTTTTTTTAGAAACAGATTTATTTTTAAAGCATGATTTAAAAATTATATCAGAAAACATTAATTTAATCAAAATGCTTATTCTGCATTTTGGATTATCTCTTTCCTGCATCCTAACACAGTGAAGTATTGCTTTGGATTGTTTTCTCCTCTCTACATTCAAGAGATGTGACTCAATAGACTCCTTAAGTCGTAGAAGTAGCATCCCTACCACTGTGAACGGTCTTACAAAAGCTGGCAGTTGGTTACTGCTGAATGTAATGGCTCCAAAAAAAAAAAGCACTTGTAAAAATCATTCAGAATGCAATTCTTCAAGATCCTGAATAGCCTTTGAACGTCTCTAAAGCTGTCTGCAGTTGTCCTATTTTCTTGCCTCCTGCAATTATATCAACTTAATTTTTTTTTTTAAATGCTCCATCTAATGCAGGGTGAACTATTACCAGTGAATAAGGGTTGCCCACCACGACCCAGCCTCTTTTCCAGCCTAAGAGATGCAAACCTTTGCATGGTCAGTAGAAAGAGTTATTAGGCTCTCTAAAACTCTCAGCTTCAATACAGTTGCGTTGTGGGAAGGAGAATCAATAGTTTAGTTTTCTCAAAAGCAATGTGGAGATCAAGAAGAGGCTTTATCGCCGGGCAGGTACGCTGAGCGCACCATGCTGGGTGCTGAGTCAGCTCTTAGCAGCGCCGTGCTGGCCGTGGCAATGCTTACCTAGCACCGCTGAATGGGAATGACGTCTTCCAAAGGACCATTTTAAAACAAGCTTTTGAGTTCTGAGGCTATTACAGTCTGCGGGTATTACCATCGGCATCTAACTCTGTCAAGGCAGAAATCCCAAATTTACTGGGGAGCTGGAGAGGATGAATCGATCAGTCATCAGATCTGGGTGTAATGAAAATGAGACAGAATGATCTGTTCTCTGGCAGTTGATAGTGCTGGTTTGGATATTTTAGGAGACTTCTTTCATGTGTTCTTTTTTGTTGTATCAGCTGAACGACTGTCAGTAACGGATTTCAGGATTGCAAGAGTTTTCGAGGTGCAGAATCATTGCTCCTTGTTGACAGCTGGGGTGCAGACACCGGGTGGCCTATAGATCTCTTCAAGTATTGTTCAGAAGAGCAGACTGGACCAGTAACGGAGTCCACTTTCTTCATGAGCAGTTTATTGTCCTTACATGTTCCGTAATGACTTCTCTGTGGGTCATTTGCTGCTCTTGCACTAGATTTCAATAAATGTAATCTAGAAAAGCAGAATGATTGTAAATCTCGCTAAATTTCACAATTAAGGAAGCTGAGTACTTCTCAGGGGTAAGCAGCAGAGGTAAATTTTTTGGGTTTTTTTTGGTTCAGCTTCTGAATAGAAGAATTTGAAAAGGGGAAAAAAAAATCAGTTTCAGTGAAATGAAAACTGGGGTAGGAGGCATTGTTTTATTTTTTTTAAAAGTCTATACATACTATATATGAAAGCACCCATACTGACAGAACAATACTTTATTTTGCCTCTTTTTTTTTTTTAATGTCTTGCTGTAGCCTTTTATCTAAACTTTACCTTTTTTTTCCAGTGATGAGAATTCTGTGGCGATTGTAGTGGTGGCTCCAAGAACACGAGGGTTGCTTAGCGTGTGCCCGGTGTGCCTTGTAAGCCAGTTGGGGAACATCGTGCTTATTATGGCCGTGATGGGTTATGTGGTTATGTTCTGCTAGGTTTTGCAGCACGTCGGAAGGAGGGATTAAAGGCCGGCGTGCAAGTTTTCCACTGTATTCCATAAGTGTGCTGACTGTGAGGACTCTGATCTTGTATGGTTTCAGATTGGCACCACAAAAATGTCTTTGCTCATGGCCCTTAGAATGGAGCCTTTGGTTTTTTCCAGTGGCCGAGTCGTAGTAGAGGGGTAACCAGTTGGTATGGCAACTTGCTTGTTTGCAACCAGGCTGCTACATGGTTTGCTTAGGAGACTTGCTGCCTCTGGATGTGAGAAATAATAAACCTCAGACTATTCCAGTTTAATCTTTTTTTTTTTTTTTTTCTGCGTTCACTGCCTGTGGCCTGTGTTTGGCAGGTGGGATGTAAGAGAGGCTAACAACTTCATTTGTCCTTTTTTGTATGCTGCTCGTATTATATCACAGTAAGTGAAAGAGGGTTTTTTGGGTTGTATTTGTTTAAAAATAATCTTATCTGAACAGAAATTCTGCCTGAAACAACTGGAGTATTATCTTACTAGGAGCATAAAGCTTGGATTAAATTTTTTGTGAATTTGTGGTTTGGTTAAAATGGAATGGCATAGGACTGTTTTTTCTGATGTTAAAGCTGTGTGAGGCAAAGTACCTTACAAAAATACTGCTAGGAAAAGACAAGGGGTGTATAGCAAACTCAGTGCATAACATTCTTGATAGCCTGACTGCTGACTGCAGATGAGCGGATCTGTACCAAAGCAGATTGTTAGAATGGCTCCTGGAAAAAGTGTTAGATCACGTATGGCCAAGTAAACATCACTGGTAACAGATGAAGAATATTAACATAGAATTAGAGAGTGATAACTCTCTATTAACTGCATTTTTGCTGTGTTTGTAAGTGGTCCGTAGCCGTTTATAAGTCAGATCTGGGGTGGGTTTTTCTGCGATGAATACATTGAGTGCAGGATTTAGCTGATGCAGCCCGACGGACGAGATGTTGAGCCTCATGGTGCGTAGTTCTGCGGGGCTGGAGGCAATGCAGAGGTCTGCTCTCAGCTGATTTCCAGGATTCAGCGGCAGCTCTTGAGAAGTGACTTACCGGCCCAGTCTCAGTCCTGCAGATCATCATTACAGTCCCTCTTAAATCTTTGTCTGACAGAATGGAGAATAGGAGGTGCGGTTGAATGATTAAGAAGTCCTTGTCAAAATACCTAAGAGGGCTGTATATGTATATAAAGTAGCTTTTTAAAAGTAGAATCTTGCTGGACCCCAGCAAGAAAGCTGAAATAATTTGCATTTTTTTCCTGTAGAACATGTCCCATAACTTCTATGTTGTATTTCTAAAATTGTATTTATCTTGTTTGTTATTAAACTTGAAATGTTGATGTAATTGCAGCCTGTGCTACACACAAAGCATAAAACAACCTTGCTGTGTGGTGTTCAGTGAGCAATTTAGAAAACTGCTAGTGGAATGTAAGCGTGTTACTGCAAGCTCCACAGGATGGGGAGTATTCCCATAGCGGGGCAGAAGAGTAAACCTGAGGATGCTGCCGAAATACAGAGCAGGCTGCAGCCTGGGGTCAGCAGCAGCGTCCAGCGTTAGTGCTTCTACTCCAGTGCTCCTAAGGGCCTTTGAGGCTTCCCTCTTTCCTACTGTAGTTAAAGGTTTTCTTTGCTGCCTGCCATTTCACTCACAAAACTGCCACATGACCAATAAAATTGATTCCTCCTCTGTGTGCCCATACACAAATTGATCAACGAAGGAAGGCAAGTGCGTGTCTTCCCCATGCAGTTTCATGGTACCTTGGCGTTGACCTTACGACTGCAGCCTCAGGGAAGTCGAGAAGCTGTCCTACCTGAAGTCGCTACCTACGTTTGGTAGTGGCATACCTTTCATCGAGGGTTTCATTGAGTTTCAAGAAGGAAAGAGTCTCCCTGAGTCAGCAATAGTAATTTTTTCCTAACGAAGCAAGCATGGCATTTAGCTTTCTACGCTTGGAAATCAGAGTTTGTTCCTCTGCAGGCTTTCCCAGGAGCAGCTGGGCTCTGCCTTACCCCCTTTGGGGCAGCAGAGAAACCTTCCTGCTTCCTTCGGCGTACCCAAAGGAGATTCAGCACGTGCATAGGGGCTGTAGGCCTTGGTCATCGCAAAGGCTTCCGGGATTTGGGGGGGAGTTTTGGAGGCGCTAGGGATGCTGCCATATGATGCACGATGCGCTTTTTTTAGCAGTAATAATTAATGGCTGGTAAATGTGATTTAACGTGACTTGAAACCTGGTATCAATGTCAAAGAGGCGTATAATTTATGAAAGAACAAACTAAAATGATAGGCAACACTGAGTGGTGAGGTGATAGTATTTGGTTTGGCTCATTTTGCAGAGAGGAATTGTCCTCATTTAATAACATTATTATTTCTATTATTGCAGTACTATTAATAAGATCTGAATAGTGTTTGAAAACATGCTCGTTTGTGGAATCCTCTGAGGGAGCAAAACTTGAAAGGAACCATGGCATCTGAAATGTGTCAAGCACAAATGACCGATGTGTCTGTCTGCCAGAATGATTTGGTTTCATTTGGCTTTCTAAATGGGGTTTTTGCAGTAGTGGCAGACGGAAGAGGTGATTAATAGAATGAGGAAAATGAGGAGCTGAGGGGAAAAAAAAAAAAATCATGAAATGATTTCCTTCCCCTGTGTTATTACAGGGTTGAAAAAACCTGAGACATCCTACAGCTGTTAGAAACCATTGCAGAGAAAGCTTTTTGCCCTGCAAACAGCTTCATGAAAAATAAGCAGAGAAAGACATTGCTGTTTTAGCAGGCTCTTTTGAACATTAAGTCTCTCTTCTTGTACGCTAAAGCCTCAGCAACACTTTCCCTTATAGTCTGGGAATTCTCTTGCTTTGAGGTAAGGCTGGATCTGTGTTTGTTTGATCTGTTTTATGTTTAAGGAGATTAACATATATTCAGGATAATGAAAACCATTTCAAATGCACCGTGCATCTTTGTTGTGATGAAAGGCTGATATTGGCTCCCTGCTGAGGTCTGCACAACCCGGGCTCTCGGATGCTGCAGAGCTCAGAGATGAGCTCCTGGGCTGACGCTGGGTGTTAAGAAGTTTCTTCCTTGCCATGTTGGGTTGCAGCAGTTTTTGTTAATTTTTGTTATTTTTTGGGGGGGAGCGGACTGTTGTGTTTGTTTGGGTTTGGTTTTGTTTATTTATTTATTTATTTTTTTACTTAGACATAATTTCTATTTATTTTCTTTTGCTACACAGGGACTCAAAATATGATTCTGTGCTACAAATTGTAAAGCTGTGAGGTCAAGGTCCTGTGCCCTCCTCTTAATTATTTATTTATTTTCAACATTTGTTAAAGCACTGGCAGAGCTGCTGGAGTTTTTCGCTTTCTTCCTCCCTCTCCTGCACAGTTACATAAAGAGTTTTGTAATTAGATCTCTGAATAGAACTTAAATTGCAGACCTGTTGCAGCTCTTAAGTCGAGCTTCAGATGCCTGCCTTCAGGTGCTCACATCTTCAGGTCAGAGAAAACGGAACAGGGAGGAATTGTATTTTTACATTGCTTTAAAAAGTCTTTAATAAGTCTCTGTAGAGTATCTGTCTCTCTAACTTAAGAATTGTTAGATATTTTTCAGTTTAAGATGTTCATGAGTCTCTCTCTACATGAGCCTTCTTTTTGCGATACCAGCTTCTAGGAAGGAAAAGTTTCATGGAGTGCTTGGGAGTTTATTCCTGCCTGACAGCCCAACGTTGTCACGGAGTGATCGGCAAAACGCTGCAGGTGGCAGCGCGATGATACAGGCCTCTCATGTTAGACCCATTAAACATTTTCTTAGTTATCCATTTCTCAAGAAATAATTCAAGTAGCTCATTTAGTTACTGAGCATCTCCGGATGTGCAGGGGGTGGTTGCCTGGGGGGGCTTGGCCAGGTGTCTGGGGAAGCACGTGAGTCATTTGGGATTTCTCGTGTGCCATGGAGCCGGCAGCGGCGGCTTGGCCGGAGCCTCCTCGCTGCCCTGGTGCTCTGCCCTCGGCGATTTTAGACACCAGCCCCTCCTCGCTCTGCACCATGCTGGAGACCAGCCGCGCCGGGGGGTGTGGGGCTTGGGCAGGCCGAGGGGGCTGGTGGACTGAGTTGGCCACTGGTGAGGAATGTATAGGAAGGCCAAGGTGTGTTTTGGGGAGGGCCATCAAGGCTGTCAATAGATTGAACACCAGAGTCAGTGGCATAAATTGCATGGAAGGAACAATTAAATTCTTGGAGTTTTTTTTCCTACCTGTTTCTTTTCTCATTTGATTATTGGTCAGAACCAGAGGTCCATTAGCACCCTCCCCTGTGCCGTGTGCCGCTCGAGTCTGCACTCCAAACCGTGACATCGACAAAGCTGTCAGCAACTCCTGTGGAAATGGCAAAGGGTTTTAACTGTTAAAATTCTTTTGCTATAGACAGATTACGAATTTTTAATACACAACCAGCATATCGCTATGTTGTTATAATTGTGCTATATAATGATAATTGTATTATCTACAATTTAGAAACAAAATGATAGAAGTTGTTGACACATCAGGACCAGTAGACTTTTCACAACTAGAGCTTCCCTCCCAGCACACCCCTTCTGTCTCGAGAGCTCTAACCATATGTTTTCATGCCATTTTTGAAAATTCAGACCCCCCCCGAATTGTGAAACCCCCCCTTTTTTTTTTTTCCTTTTTTGAACAATCATGGCACTACTTAATAGAGCAGAAAATCAGATCTATTAAATTTCTGGTAACTACACAAACCAACATGTTTCATTACTGTATGTGTGAAACATTTTCTTATAGGCAACTACAGAACTTAAAGGCATCAACGCAGGAGGAAGAAGCAGGACTTTTTCCCTTTCTAAAATTCTTAACTCTGATACGTAGGAGAAAGCAACGTGACCTTGTTGTGCCGGACTCATCAGGCTGCATTTCAAAATGGGCTGGGATTATTATGATTGGCTTCATTCTTTATTAGTTCATCTCTTCCATCAAAAGCATTTGTGTATATGCCTAGTCCTGAGCTAAATTTTAGCCTGTCCTCACTAGCCAGCCAAGTTCTGTGTTGATGAAATCAGAGGAAACGGGCAGCTGGTTTGTGTGTGTCTTAGCGCGTAAGGTATGTCGTGAATCTGGAGGAATAGAGAATTTCTGCTCAAAAGAACTCAGCCTAAGCGCACCTCACCTTTAGGGTGTCATTGCCCTTCAGAAATATTTGTTGATGAATCATTTTTCTGCCCTTAGCAGAATTACTTAAGAATTGGAACAAAATACATCAGAGGAAGATTTCTTAAAGCATTTTTTAAGGGATTTCTGAAAAAAATTCCTTGTTATACCATAGCTATGGAATTGCTTTTTGAGCTGTGGCAAGCAATATACTTGGAAATGTTTCCTTGTGTGATAAGCGCCTCTGGTTTCAGTAAAGTCTCAGTAGAATTTCCTTTTTCTTCTCACCTTTCCAACCATTGCATCTTTTTTCTTCATTAATTTTTAGAACCAAGTGGACTGTATTCTTCTTTTTCTTTGTGGAAAGACTAAAACTTTTTTCTTAATGAAATAGTCTCTGTGAATAGAAAAATTCCTTCCAAATGTTCTGGCAGACGAGAACATTCACATTTTTTAGGGACAGCAGGTGTTGTCTTTAAGAAACGGCATATTATCAAAAATGTTACTTTCAATCAAAGTGTGCTTTTTATAGAAAATTTTCAAGCGGTCTGACTGTGCATCCCTCCTAGCATGGCACTGACTGCAGCTTGGCTTTGAGGGGAAAAAAGCATCCCCAATCTTTGAAGCATCTTCTTACATCCCCTCTGTATTTTCTGAGGACTGAACACATTTGATGACTGTTTATGGTTATCAACTTAATCTTAAATGGACTTTCCTAGGAAAACATTACCAAGGTAAATGTACTAACAAAGGTAACCAAGGCAAAACTCTGCTTTGGCAATGTTTCTTCAGGGAAACATTTCATAGACAGAAATCATGTTCTCAAGAGTGAGGAAAATCATTCCAAGAGGAATTTCATTATTGCTGAAAAGAATATAATGGGTTTATATATGATGGAGAAAGATGGTATCACTCATTTGAAGCCTCGCTTAATGCACCGGTGACTTTACCATTTCAGCAAAGTGCCAAAAAAGATGCATGTTATGAACCCTGGTGTCTTTATTACTGGAGCTTATTATCCTGGCATATTCTTTATCGAGTAAGTGCCGTTGAGCAGAGCCGATATTTCAGAGCAGAATTCTTCTCTTTCTTAATTTTTTTTTAACATCATCTTGCCATTTGGTTCATTCCATCTGAGCGGATGCGATTGCTATGGGGGACACCGTTGGTTGGAATAGATGGCATACACACACTCGTGGTTCTTCTTTCTCTCTCTATTCTCTGTGCACTGCAAAACCAGGAAAGATTTCCGTGGAGAGAAGCGTGTGGCTGTGACAGCCTATTGTGACAATCTTTTGGACTGTAGCTTCTTATTTTTTTTCCGTAGCCCCATGTCATACCATCCTCTATATTGTCCAAGCACTGTTTTCGTAGAAGTCTTTTACCTTTGTCCAAAGTTAATAGGCTGTCGGCTTGACTGTCTTCCTCGGTAAGGGAAGTGGAGAGGACAGTTGCACCATGGGGACGTGATTAGTGGAAGTGCTTAGGCTCCTGCCTGCCATGTAATGAGAAAGGGTGCTCCATCTCTCTCAAATCAAGGTCCTTGTACATCACGCTGACATCCACATATTGGGTTCCTCAGACTAAGATACAATCTCCAGGCAAAAATAGCATATCTCTACTGTCCTGTCTGCTCTGAAAGGTTATTTCTAGCATGGTTACTATTTATTTCTGTTTTCTTTCCAGCTGTTAACGCCATAGTGTTTCTGCACATCTTGATTCCTGAAGCCCATCTGTTGATTCCGTGCTCAAGTAAATGTCCCCAGATGTAGTTCTCAGGCATTCACTTCATTAGTAATATTCAAATGCTATATGAATGCTGATAAGTTTAAAAAAAAAAAACAACCACAAAAACAACCCAATAAACCCAAACCCCACAACTGTGGGCCAGATCCTTTCCTCATGTAAACTGATGTCCCTAGGAAGACATGTAATTCGGAACGTGTCTGCTGGGAGTCACCATGGTGACCTTGCTAGCTAGAGGTTGGGAGACCCAATTACACGGAACCACTTTACACTTTTATAAAAGCAGTTTTAAAACACTCTCCGATTGAATTGGAAGGATGTTTGTGGCAACCCTTTTGAAAGGGTCATTGACTGTGCAAGGATGAAAGTTGTGGGCAATCAGGTTCTGTAATTTGTTTCTGCCTACTGAAGAAAAAGGGCATGTGTGTGAAGAATTTGTTGACTTTTCCTCCTTTTGGTTTTTATTTAACATGCAAACTTTAAGTGAATCATTTTGTTTGGGAATAAACACACATCAAACCACAACATCAGACTATTTGGCGTACAATAAATTACCAAGAATACGCACAGTCTCAGAATTTCTGCATATGAGGTACGTGGCACTGTTTAGAACCTGAACTTCAGGGTTCTTGGTCATAAAATGATGATTTTATGTCATGGTATTTTGATGGAGTATTTTATAAATTCAGGATAGGCATGCAGGTGATGAGAAAGACAGAGTTCTCTGCAACCTCAGATTATTTGGCTGAGTTTTTTTGGGGTTTTTGTTTGTTTGTTTTTTTTTTAAAAAAAAAAAAAAAAAGGCTGGGGGTTGGTGGGGAGCAAATAACTTCCCTGGCAAGTTACTGCCAAGCTGTGACCTGCACAGCTGTTTGCTTGAGAACCCTTGCCCATACCCGGATTTCAGAGATGATGCATGTGAAGCAATTAGCACTGATTCATGCCTGTAAGTGCTACTTGAAGGTTCAGTCGAGGAACTGCGCTTTTGTGTGATTTTGTGTAAGTGGTGCTTCAGCATATTTAATAAGGTCAGTTATAATACATGTTTGAAAACTGCATAAATGCAATCAGGAAAACATTTCTGATTGCATGAATAATAGTTGTTGCACATGCTTAAAATGCAGCAAATTATGATGCGATATAAATTGAGCTCTAGAGACTTTTTTTTATTAATAAACTTAAAATCTCATCTATTTTGACTAAGTGTTCTGATTAAGCAGGCATTTGAAGAGAGTGAGGAGGGAATGCCCGCTGCTGAAGAAGGCAGTTACAGATATCACAGAAGCACGTCCCGTGTTGTTTCCGTTAGCAGGTATGTTCCAGGCAATCACAGTGTATCCGCGGAGGAGTAGGCTTGGAGAGCTCATGACAAATCTGCGAAGGATGTAAAGCTACGTCCAGAATTGTGTGTGAAGTCAAAAGGCAGTGGAAAAAACCTCTGGCCAACTAAAAGCTGTGGTGTACAAGAACAGCCAGTGACACCATCTGTGGTCTGGCTCAAATACCCAAGGTGACGTTAGGGGGTTCCTGCTTGTTTAGAGCAGCTAAAACATCATGTGCTTGATTGCCCTAGCAGGGGGCTGAAGCTTGCCTAGAGTATGCCCGTTAATTGCCCTGGAGCTTGTTTGAGCTTCCTCAGCTGAGTCTTTCATGGGAATTCTGACCTGAGCTGGTGACACAGACTGGGATGGCCGGGGTTTGTGCAGCTGAAGTGCAGGCGGTGCGTAGGTGAAGCACGTTATGAAGAGGTGTCTCCAGCAGCGAGAAGGCGATAGGCAATGTGCTTGTCCCTTATGCTCTGGTCCTTGCAGTGGCAGTGAAGGTAAGAGCACGTGGGGGGAATCCTGTGTCGCGGGGGCTCAGATCGGTTCATGTCAGAGCAGGACAGAAACACAGACGGTTGGAATCGGCATACCTGGGAGAGAAGTGAGTGGAAATGTTGTGTGCTGGAGAAGAAACATTGGTTCTAACAGAACCCCGACTGCTCTACTGGTTTATGACTCAGTGTAGTAGATCTGCATACCTGAAGGAATGATTCCTAAAGGAATTAATGGGAACCCAGGGAACTTTGTAGCAGCTGCATGAGCAGCCAGCACTGACAGTTGTCGTTGGGAATCCTGCAAAGCATTTGGGCCAATGCTCGTAATACTGTCTACTGGTTCTAGTCCTGTTTGTACCAGCTGAAGTTGCGTAAGCACCTGACCGTTACACTGCTGAGAGTTCGATGTGTTATCTTTTCTTCTGTATCAGCGAGATCTCTTTTGAGGTTTTGCTTGAAACAATTTAAATGTGAGAATATCTTCTCAAAGATGCACCTGTGGCTGCATGCTTTGCTTTGTTCCGGCACAGATACTTCAGGCTGGTCAGATGGCCGGCCAGCCAAGACATGGTGACTGCTGTAAGTCTTAGTACAATAGGGCTGGCAAGACCTTGGAGTTACTTGACCCATCGTTGTGCTCCAATACCCGTGGTTTTCCTGGCAAATATTTGTCAAGCCTGTTCCCACACCGAGAATTCCTACCCTACGTTGCTCTGCAACTTGCACATGCGCTTTGCTCTTCTTGACTTAAGATTTTTCTAGTGTCTAGTCAGAATCTTTCTGCTGGAATTTGAGGTGATTGTTTCTTGCCCCGTTTACATGAATACGAAGAATAGATACTTGTCCTCTCTGCGTTAATCTTTTGGGGACGGTTTCTTATCTTACCTGCAGACTGCAAGCGTTACGGGTTACTTGAGGGGCACAGTATCATTTTTCTGCATTTCCAAAGTCAGTACCAGTTTCCTTCACTGATGTTCATTTACTGACAATTTCCATGACCCTGTTACATTCCCCAGCTTTTACTCCTGGAACAATTCCAAAGGCCCGCTGAAGAATTCAGCGTCCATGAACAAGTTAGTGTGGTTTTTGGTTCACTTAAATTTCCTCCCACTTTCCACTGCTTAATTTCCTGTTAATTGTATTCCCCATGTCCTTTTGATATGCACATTAAATGAGAAATTTGTGTGCATAAAAGCTGTTTCTTCATGTTTTGCTGCATGTTAAAAAAGACAGTACTGAAATTTCCTGAGTCTCATTAAGTTTGGGGGGAAAAAAGCAGAGGTTGTAGGACTTGAAGGACCAGTGTGTTAGGTGAGAATAATATAGGGATGAAGATGATGGATGTGGTTTCATAGGTGGATGAGAGCTTAAACAACTCTGGAGAGCAGTTGGCTTTGTGTTTAGCCTTGGAAGAGAGGAAAATTGCGTTGACTGAGACTGAAACTCCCTTGGGTTTCTCATTCAATTCCAACCTTGTGCTCCATGGGCCAATAAACAGATAAAGAAGAACTAATAAATAAAAAAAAAATCAGGTTAAAAGAAAATCTGTAGCTGCTGGCACAGCTGCGGTGACATCCTTCCCTTGCATCATAAGATTGCTCTCAAGCAAAATCATTCACCAGGGCTATTGAAAAGACAAAAGCTTCTGCTTTTAATCAGTGCCTGCTGAAGGGATTGACCTTTGGCTGTGCTGAGGCAGGAGGGCTGCAAAGAAAAATGCAGATTGGGAATTTGTTTGCCTTCAGTTTTAGGCTTGTTTCCTTCCTCGCTGCAGGCCATAGGTGCCGGTGGGTTCCTCAGAGCCCCTCAGATGGTCTCGGGCTCTTCACCACCACCATACATTTCAGGTGGTGTCAGTGATTTCCCAGGAGCCGGGATCTCTTGCTAAAGGCCTCTTCCGTGCTCTGTTCACAGAGCTGTGTCTTCCTGGCATGCTTGGTAAAGAATGAGGAGATCTGAGTTAATTTCTGGCTGTTTACATTTATCTCAATATGATCCTCACCCACTTTCTACCCTTTGCTGGCAGAGTTCAAAATATCCATTGACTTAAAACAAAACAAAATAACCCTCTGGAAATTGTACACATGTTTCTAAGGGCAAAATACAGCTCCGTATGTGTGTTTTCCCTATCCTTACATTGAATTGCATGACCACAAATTTTTGTTTGCTTAGCCCACAGTACTTTCCCATGCCGTGCTATGGTGGCAAAGCAAAATGCTTCTGTGTAAACAGAAACGGGTCTATTAAAATGGAAACCTTTACGTTGGGATGAGTGTGAAGTCAGGCTGCTGAACGCTGCCGTGCATCTTTAGTACGCTGGTTCCCGGGGGTGTGTACAGCACGCTGCGTTCGGGTGGATAGCTTCAGTGTTATTAGGTCTGGCAGTTCTTTATTTCACTGCTGATTAGATGACCCATGAGCAGCGCAGCATGTCACCCTCGCATTGGAGAAGAATTGGCATTGCCTGCAGAGTTGGATTCAATTGTTGGGGCGTACGGATGTCTGCTTCCAAACGCTTGACAGAGATTAATAAAGTGCAAAGTTTCTTAAAGAGAATCAATGACAAAATGGCAGGTGCTATTTCCTTTATCTTTTTTCTTGAGGGGTGGGGAGGAGAAGTCGCATTTTCAAAGCAACAAATATTGTAAAGACTTGTGGAGAGCCAACAAGGGTTTGTGAAGATTGGGTGCATCTTGAGCTGTCCTGCATGGTGGGTTACAGCTGAGACTGAGGCTTGGAGCCCTTGGTGGCATAATGCACGATTCCGCTTAGCACCCAGAGCTTCAGGAACGTGGAGATGGCTTCATGAGTGTAATACTTTATTTCTGCTTGTACAACATTTCAAGTACCTGTGGGCGCTGTTCTATCAGGGGTTTTCTGTTGATGCAGTCCCTTAAAATGTTGATTTTAGGGGAACTATTTTATGGCAGCTCTAGGGAAGTATTAGTGTAGAAAAGCTTCTCTGTCTTCTCTTGGGTGTCCATGACCCAGCTCATACACATTTCTGGGGAATGTCCATTTGCTACAGACGTTAGCTTCTAGCTATGTATGAGCCTTTTGGGAAGAAACTGGTCCCTACTCTTGATTTTTAAAATATTGTTGAGATTTATCTTTATTGGAAGAAATTGTGGCACTTTTTCTGCTATTAATATCAGTTTGTTGAAATAAAACTTAGAATCAATGTGTCATGCTACTAACACGCTGTTACCTATAATTTACACTTACCGAAGAGTAGGCAGACATTTGGGGGTTTTTTCCCATTAACATTTCAATGCAAGGTTGGGTGTGATGCTGCTCTTGGGAAGATCTGTTCTTGTGGAAATGTGTCCTTCGACTGAAAACTCTAGGGGGGCCAGTGAGAGGCCCAGCATTTTCAGCCAAATAGTTCCCCCCAGCCTCCATGAAAACCCTTCTTCCTTTCCAAATCCTGTTCCAGGTGTTTTAAACTTTTAGACCTACAAGCCAGTCATGCTACTCAGTGCTTTTATAGAATAATAATGATAAAAAAAAAAAAATCCCACCATCACCAAAAATAGAAGCTATTGATATGTCAAAAAGCGTTAATGTAATCCACCTACGTGCGCTTAATTTGGCCTGTTGAATTCTTCTCTCTTCTCTCCTGCTCCCCCAACCTTTCTGAAGAGCTGCAGGGTCTGGGGCCCTGTATGTGCTCCTTTGCAACTCAGGCCCCAATGCGGCTGAGAAAAAGCGTGTGGAAAGCACATCTTTCTGCAATGGGCCTGGCGTGCCATTTTCCTACAGTTATATGCTCCCCTACTAATAAAAACATTCATTTTAAATGGAATTTCCCCAACAAATACTTCTCGTACATAACTTACACTGAAGACTCCCTAGGGAGTTAAGTTTCAGTAGCCTTCCTTTGAGACCAGCTGGCTTGTGAGATAATTTTTTCAGACTTCAGTTCCAGAAATGATACCTGAAAAAGCAGTCCTGTATTTTCCTGCCCTGTGGGCTTTGGGGTTGTTTCGTTCTTTCTGTGGTATCACTGACTGCCTATTAAATTGGAGTTCAAGGGAGCTAGATATGAGGCAGGAGATACAGGAAGAATCTGTTCTAAAGTGCTGAATCTGCCCCAGCAAAGTTTCCTGAATAAGATCTGCAAAGGCGTCTCACGTTCCCATTGGTGGGTGCATATAGAAAGCACATGGAAGGAAACCCTTTGCATCACTTGCAGGTAAATTTAGCTGCAGCATAAAAATATACTGTAGGGGGGAAAAAGAGAACATGTGTTGAGAAGCTGAAAGGCTGTTAGGGAGAAGTCATTCTAGTCTAAAGGACACAGTTTGTACGAGGGAAGGAGTTCTGTCAGAGTTTCACCCATCAGGTTGCACATTGCATTTCCTTTCTCTGTACGGCATGTACGAGTGTATTAAACAAAACTTATTTTGTATGGATGTGCAGTAACAAATAGCTTCATAATCTTGGTCCCCTTTGTGTCTGAGCTTCTCGAGGGGTGGTGGCTATCAGAGATAAATTTAAGAATTTTCGCTGGCATCAATACATTCTTTTTCTATCCATGGGAATTTTAATGTGGAGCAAGAAATCTTGTCTGTAACTCTGCTTTTCAGGTTGTTTTTTTTTTTAAAAATTTTTCTTTTTCTCAAAGCACTATTTAATGTGGGCCATTGGGGGAAATAAAACCAATTTAGTTATTACCTAGAAATGTAAAAGGAAGCAAATCACAAAGCGATGCAAAAACGGGGTCAGCTTTGGACCTTTAAGGATAAAAACAGCTTTGAAAGTTCTCAAGTGCTGTCACAAGGTTTTGCAGCTTATGACCTGTTTTGCTTTTCACAAAAGTCCTAAGTCCCTCTTCTTACCATTTGCTACAGTTTTTCCAGATCCTTTGTGAAGGTTGTGGAGGCCAAGGCAAGAGTGCTCCCATGAGGAGGTCATCCATCAACTTATTCTTCGCTCTGCAATTAAGCTAAGAGCACAGGGGGAGGCTCATCTTCATACGCTGCCCTTCCTGCGAGAAGGGAGGTTATAAAACAGCAAAGCCAAGTTTCTTTCCCAGTGTAATCAAATCTCTGAGACCGTGTGCTTGTGTACACCCAACTTGTAACCAGGACAGAGAACAGAGCCCCCGACTGGCAGTGGAGGTGTTTCTTCTCATCCTTGTAAGAGGAGCCTGGATGTTACATGATGGATACACAAGGAAGTCATCACTTGGCAGACAGACAGATTTCACTGAAGTATTTTATTCAGGATTTTGCCACCTTTCATTAGAAAAATCTGTTAAGTTGGGCAAAACGCAGGTTTCTTGAACGTGGAATGGAGAAGGTGACGTGGGGAGCTTCAGAGAATGGGACGAAGCCCAGATTGCTGTAGTAAAAGCTCCTGCGTGGGGTTGGAACACGTTGTGCTGGGTTCTTGATGTGCTGCCTCCTGTCAGCGTTTTCTGTGCCCAGCAGTTGTTGGTGAGGAAAAGGGATCTGGAAATCAGATATTTACCTTTTTGAAGACAAATGATGCTAGATGTGTCCCAGTTTGCAAATTGCCAAGAGAACAGTCGCTGCTTATTTCTAGAAAAGGTCTAGATCTGATACTTCAGTGCCAGGGTACACAGGTGAACATCTATTGGTGTTTCAAAACTCACCTTATATTTCAGTTACCCCAGAAGCTTCCTCCCTCTGTCTCCAGTTCCCTTCCCATTTATTAACTCAAGTTCATGAATTCAGTTTTATTTAAGAAATGGATGCAAATTTGGCAGCAATGCTCTTGTTTTGGATTTTACTAAATTAAATATATGCATCTCTTAGCACCTAAAATTAATTTTCAAAATCTGGCCCAATGAAAACAGATCTCTGATGCAATAGTTCTGTATATCCAAGTGTTTTAGGAGTTTGAAAACAAACATTTGACAAACAGAATAATCAGCATATATGCTTCGGTTGTGTGTGAAGTAGGAAGACTTTGTGCTGGTACAGGATGTTATAGAGATGCGAGATGATTATTGATTGCCCACCCTGATTTCAGCTGTTACCCATCACTGTATTGAAATGAGGCACAAGTGAAGGCAGCTAGGACTGATATTATGATACCAGATTACTTAGCTCTTTATCTGTTTCAGAATTCATCAATCTTAATTACTGGGGGGAAGATTTTTAAGTCTCGTTCATATTGAAAGCCATTCTCGCCTCCAGTCTTTCTGAGAAAACCCATTGGGATTAAGTCTCCTCCTACCTGCAGGTAGGAGAGATTTGTACTTTCTTTGAGCCAAGAGCAGACAGAAGGATGCGGGGCTGTCCCAGACCCCTACCTGGATAACGGGCGAAGGCCCAGGTGGGGGGATGCGGCAGGGAACCTTGGTCTGCTTAGGTCTGCGTGAAGCATTGCCCCAGTCATTCCCGTGCCCTGGGAGGGATTTCCTCTCCCTCTTGCCACAGCTTTTGCTTCTGTCTCGAAACTACCGCTGTCTTCATGATTTGCTCCGTAAATGTTAAAGGGTCTGGAATAGGAGCTACAAGGCAGGTTTTTAATCTGACTGTTTGTCATCTTATATGCAGTTTCCCTCGTAGAACCAAATCCTGCCTCTCACCATCGTCAGGGCTGATCCTTGTCCTCGTAATGAATGTCTCTAGACCTTGTGCCTAATTGGGAGGGACTGAGTTGGATGTTCAGGACACACGTGCTCCTTCGATACGTCCTCCACAGCTGTGTTTGATTTTGCGTGCTCTCCTTGGTGGTTCTTGTCATAGAAATTCGCTAAGTCTATAATTAGCACAAAATCCTACTGCAGACTAAATCAGGCTGGGAGAAAAGGCAGCTTTCCTTTCTCCCACCCACACTTCCCCTCCGGGGGAGAAGGGGGCAAAGTGGGAAGGATATTAGGGGCAAGAGATTGAGGGGACAGAGCAGACAACAAAGTACTCTGAGCCCATAGAAAGGAACAAAAAGAAATTCTATAAAAATATATATTTAGCATATTTCTTCTGAAATATCTTACTGAAAAATGTTGAAGAACTTGATACCAGATAGATTCCCGAACCCATTAGGTCGTCCTTCACATTATTTGCGTACCCTTTTCTTTGCCTTTTTCTTTGGAAAAAGCCGGGTCCTGTATATAAATATCTGGGACGGTTTTTATAACAAGAGTGGACAGACTGCGAAAGATGCATCCCTTAGGGAATATCTGAATAGTTTTCCCTTGCAGCTGTTAGCAATATTTGTCATTCAGATGATAAAGCTGTGTGCTGGCAGTTGATCAAGCGTACTTGACACCATTTTAATAACCATTGCATCGTTCCCCTACATTGAAGTGGACTGGGTTTATCTGACAGGAGAGAGATTTGCTCTAGACACAGGAGGGGCACCTGACAGCGGTGCCAACATGCCACTTAGAGTAACACTGTGATGGACTACCAAGCTAGGCTGCTGCACTTTGAAGAAGCCAAAGCAATTATTTCTCGAAGGACTGGCTGCTTATTCATATTGATGAGGGATAAACAAAATACAGATGCAATAAAAAGTGAAGAAATGGGTAGACTAACACTTTTGTTAAACTTCTCACAGGATTTTGAAAAAAATGATGACAAAAGAAAAACCACTGAATACTGGCATGGCTTTCTTGCCACGTGGAATATTAATAAAAGGGAGACGAATAACATTGAAATCAAGTTTTCATCTTTAAATCTAACCTCCAGAAATAGCATGTCCTTTGTTTTGCGTATTATACTTCAGATGAGGCCTAATTAATATGCATAAACCCATATGATTCTGTATCAGTAAAACCTTTTGCAATTCACACAACGAAAATGCTCTTGCTCTGCCAAGCATTTGCATGAACGGTAATTTATTTGACTTTTGGTACCAGTGCCGGTGACGCGCCGGGGTTACAGAAACACAAGCTATGGCGAGGTAAGAGACGCCTGTTTGTTTTCCATGCAGACGCTGTGCCCAAGACCCACCCGGGGCTGGCTCTGCGATAGATGCCAGATAGCCGAATCCTATGTTGCTTTTGGGCAAACAGTAGGAATCCACAAGTAGCCCAGGTCCCTGTTTATTATCCAGAGGTGATGCCTGCCTTAAGCAGTGCTAACTCATCTGCTCCCAGTTGTAACTAACTCAGGGCTAACTCATTTGCTCCCAGTTGTAACTAACTCAGGGCTAACTCATCTGCTCCCAGTTGTAACTATAACTAACTCAGGGCTAACTCATCTGCTCCCAGTTGTAACTAACTCAGGGCTAACTCATCTGCTCCCAGTTGTAACTAACTCAGGGCTAACTCATCTGCTCCCAGTTGTAACTAACTCAGGGCTAACTCATTTGCTCCCAGTTGTAACTAACTCAGGGCTAACTCATTGCTCCCAGTTGTAACTAACTCAGGGCTAACTCATCTGCTCCCAGTTGTAACTAACTCAGGGCTAACTCATCTGCTCCCAGTTGTAACTAACTCAGGGCTAACTCATTTGTTTCTGATTGCTAGAGTGTGCCCGTGGTGGAAACAGTATTTCCACCTAACAGATTGGTAGTTCCCACCAGTGGAACTGCGGCCGTGGTTCCCTGGTTGTTTCATTCTTTAAACATAACTAACTAACGGCCTCTCTCCTTGGTGCTGAAAGGCTCTGTCCAGCCCCGTGCTGCTCCAGCGTGGCGTGGTGGTGTAGGAAGTCAGATCCCAACCCTGTTCCGTCTCAGAACCAGGCTGGCTGGAAAAAAGAGAGACGAGTTTTCAGTCTGATAGAAATATAAAAGCCCCTGTTTCCTCTTTCTGCAACAGAGATTCATGTCAAATTAAAGTAAGTGGGTAAACATAGCTCAAGCAAGGAATTTAGCCTAATCTGTGGTATTTACTTGGCATAAGAAAATAGCTGATATCCTGATGACATAAGCAGGGCAAAGCCGGCGTTCTGATCTCCATTATACCCATGTAGTGACGCATACCCTTGAATTAGATGGCTTTACTTGGGATTTGGTATAGAATCAGTTTCTAAATCTTCTAAACAAGTGCAAATAGACACGACGTTTTATCTAGCATCTACAGAGCTAAACTTGTTCTAGGGAACTTGGAGACCCCCAGTGAAGTGCAGCTGGGAAGAAGTCATGAGGTGGTGGTGGGGGAGCAGGCTGGGGGACTTTGGTGAAAAGGTGATGCGCTGGGGAAGGAGCCACTTGGGGTGTGTAGCATAAGAGGGGATCTGTGCTGAAAGTTGGGGCTTTGATAGCTTCTCAGCTACTACGTGGTGTGGGCTTTCTGTATTTCTCCACAGACAGTGAGGGAAAGTTGCAAGTCGTGTTTGGCTGTCTGGTACCAGCTTGTCCACTGGCTGCAGCTTCCCTAATGGTATTTTGCTTCTTGGCTTGTAAAACAGAGATCAGAAAAGTGGGCGTTTCACCTTTATGACCTAATGGTATGGCCTCACCTTAGAGACAGCCCTTAGTGGTGGGGGAAGCAAATTACTGGGTGGAGGAAGCAACAGTTTCGGAGCAATGATTGATGTGAGGAACATCACATGGTGCCAACAAGATGTATGCATGGTTCCTGAGCAGATAAGGAGAAAGTCCAACTGGGAATTGCTGCTGCTTTTTCCTCAAGTTTTTTTGAGTTGCAAGATATTCTCTGCTTTTCTTGCTGCTGTTTCCACAACTCATGAATAAACATAAACTAACCTGAGCTACTGTGCGTCTTGGATCTACCCATTTCTCTCCCACCAAGAGAACCCAGGCTTGTCTGTCATGCAGTCACCATGGTTTCAAGTCATGATAGCTGAATCCTCGCAGCTCCAACTCCTTGACAAGCCTCTGACGCTATATTTAACCCTAGCTTTGTTTTAATCATGATTGTGTATTCTGTATTTCTGAGACTTGATTATAAATGTGAAGTAAGCTTGTCAAGAACTCACTTCAAGGCTATACAGGTTTTGGCAACTGATGCACACAAAAAAAAAAAGCTTTGCAGCAAGGAGCACGGCGTGCTGTCACTGAGCCCAGGGAGCGCTTTGGTGGCGCTGGTTGAGTCCCATACCCCTGTGGCTGCACGGGACCCTCAGCAAGAGCTGATGGCTTCCTCGTGTGCCTGTGCGTGTGGTAGGCACAGGAGGCTGTGCTCTGCACCGGAGGAACCGAGACCAGAATTCAGTCCCGGCTCCTATAGCAAACCCAGCTGCCATAGCTATGGCCCATGAGCCTGGTACCCCACCAGACACCAAACTGGGCGGGAGTGTGGATCTGCTGGGGGGGAGGAGGGCTCTGCAGAGGGACCTGGCCAGGCTGGATCCATGGGCCCAGGCCAATTGGGTGAGGGTCAACAAGGCCAAGGGCTGGGTCCTGTCCTGGGGTCACAACAACCCCAGGCAACGCTCCAGGCGTGGGGCAGAGTGGCTGGAAAGCTGCCCAGCAGAAAAGGCCCTGGGGGTGTTGGTTGAGAGGGGGCTGAATAGGAGCCAGCAGGGTGCCCAGGTGGCCAAGAGGGCCAGCAGTGTCCTGGCTTGTATCAGGAGTGGTGTGGCCAGCAGGAGCAGGGCAGGGACCGTGCCCCTGTCCTGGGCACTGGGGAGGATGCCCCTTGAATGCTGGGGTCAGGGTTGGGCCCCTCCCTCCCCGGAGGGGCTGGAGCGTGTCCAGAGAAGGGCAGCGGAGCTGGGGAGGGGTCTGGAGCCCCAGGCTGCTGGGGAGCGGCTGGGGGAGCTGGGGGGGTTCAGCCTGGAGCAGAGGAGGCTGAGGGGAGCCCTCATCGCTCCCTACAACTGGGAGCCAGTGGGGGTCTGCTTCCAGGGAACGGGCTGATGGGATGAGGGGGAACGGCCTCAAGTTGTGCCAGGGCAGGGTGAGGTTGGCCCTGGGGAACAATTCCTTCCCCAAAGGGCTGTCAGGCACTGGAAGGGGCTGCCCAGGGAAGGGGGCGAGTCCCCATCCCTGGGGGGATTTAAAAGCCAGGCAGACATGGTGCTTAGGGCCAGGGTTTGGGGGTGGGATGGCAGGGGTAGGGGAACGGTTGGGCTGGGGGAGCTTAAAGGGCTTTTCCAACCTAAATGATTCTGTGATTCTGCTGAGTGGGGAAAGCAAGCTGTCTTTCAGTAACCTGTTACCAGATGTTTTTGTTAGATATTTGGATGAAATGTTGGGGTTTGTTGTTGGTTTTGGTGGTTTTGGGTTTTTTTTTTTCCCCTGGAAGTTTCTTATAATTTAATGTTTTACTTAAAAATACCTTTTTCCCTATAAAACTGGAGAGAGCTGGGGGGGGATGGGCAGACACCGAGGATGGTCTAAAGAGAACAACTGCATTGGCCAGACGCCAGAAAATAGAGCGATGAAGCAGTTATGAAATGAGCAGATCTGTATTTCAGCACTACCCAGACTATGGAGCCCTGAAAGCTGCCTCCTGCGCTTGAAGGCTGTTTGGATTCTGATGACTGTTTGGATTCTGATGAAATAGCGATAGGAGGCTGCAGATTTCCAGGCCGCTGTAGTAAACTCAGAGCTTCAGGTAGGTCAGGTACCCTGAGGTGAGCCCACTGGCATTTGGGTGTTTATCTGAACCGCAACAGGTCGCTGACTCTTCTGACGTTCAAATGTCAGCAACACAAATCTAACGCGTTTCCAAGAAGTAGTTACATCCAGAGATAAGGGATTGCTCCGGAGGCTGAAAGCAAACGGTGATGTTTCCTTATAGCATAACTCCTATTAAGCACCATCTTCTGAGGCTGAAGTACGTGACATCACCCATGTTTTAAACACTTTGGGAGAGGGAGATGCTGCGTTTGAACACTGTTTTTAAAAACCCATGTGATGAGCAAGTATGTTACTTGAAAGTCAACTTCAAGAGTAATTGCGTAGGTGACTCTGGAGAGGTGCCATTAAACAAAAGGATGAGCACAAACCAATAAATATTTGGATCCAATACCTTCCATGAATCTGTCTCCTTTTAAAGCCAGTATTGATCCTGACCATCAGACACCTCGGCAGTCAGTCGTTCTTTGACAGCCGCACATATGCATGCAAGCAGCGATCATATCGTGCATTCTGTTTCCCAATGAAATATTGATTTTTATTTTTTTAACTTTGTTTAGAGAGTTTTCCAAAGATGATCTTTTTTGAATGATTTTTCCCCACACATACATTTAATAGGGATCCCATGTGAAGCGGCCAAATATGGAGTGTTGTGATTTTTCTTTTTTTTTTTAATTGCTTGGGATTCTTTTTGTTTTGTTTTTGTTTTTCTTTAAAGATGTGAAATCTTGGGCCTAGCTGGGAGGCTAGTTTAAAAGAAACATTGATTTTTAAGAAGGTTATTGAAGTCTTAAACGCTTAACTGCTTTATTCTCATTCAATTATATTGAAATCACTGCTCTTAACAATTAGCCAAGTCAGAGTTATTTGCTTTTAAGAAAGATTTAAACATTATCTGCTTGATTGTGCTTCACACAACATCGATATTGTGTGTTGATGCATCGTCACATTGTGGAACCGACAATTAATTGTCTACCCAAATAAGATGTTATAGTTGCCAAGTATCCATTAAAAAAAAAAAAAAAAAAAAATCCACCGGAAAGGCTCAGCGACCGGGTTCGAGGGTTATGAATGCGGTTTCACTCGGGTGTGATCGGTTCAGCATGGAACGTGGTGTTCCTTGGCTGTTTGCAGACAGGCTGCCGCGGGACGTGTCTAACGCTTCCTGGGATAGCGTCTGTCTTAGAAATGAATAAACTGTCTCGCTGTAGCCATAACTGGTTATTCCGTGTATCCCTACTGCAGTGCTGGTGAGGCAGTAGGGCCCCGATTATTATTATTAATGTTTTAATTGACAAATTGAAGAACGTTTTGAGTCGGAATGCCTGTATGTTTCTTGGGTGCATTGACAACCTACTACGCATTTACTGCACTTTATCCAATATGCAGAAGGAGGAAAACAATTCTCCGTGTTCTCTCCACATGATGCTGATTTGGGCAGGATTTTGAGCTTTGATTTTTGTCGTTAAAAGTAGATGGCTTAACTCCGAGAAATGGTGCTGAGAAGAAAGAGTAGTCAGGAAACATATGGAGAACAGCATCTGAGTTCAGAGAACTGTCTTGGATGTTAAGAAAAAATGTTTTGAGGCCATTGTTTTTTCCATGGATTATCAATTACAGACTCATAGTATACTGAAAGGTTTCCTGCATGGTTATTTGCATGGAAATCTTGACCCCCTTTAAGTCAAGGAGAAAACTGGAATTCCAGAATGAATGTCTTACAGTAGATCTGTAGCTTTGCTCCGTATCTTTGTTCTCTGCATTTCAAGAGATATCTGGGTAAAAATACTTCCTTTTATACAACGATTTCTTAGACCATAAACCCAAAAATTCTTTCCTTTTGACAGGACTTTTTTTTTTTAATGAGATTGCAAGTTTCTCCTTAAATTTAGAATTGCTTTCGAAGCACAGGGCATCTGTAACCTGTGTCGCGTGGTCACACGGAGAGCGCTGGGTGGATGGCCGACCTGGGAGCTCGGGGGAGCTGTAAGCGCGGTGTTACCCGCCTGTGGAAGCAGCACGTCGGGCAGAATCAAAAAAGCTACGGAATGGGCTTTCTTAAGAGTAATTGTGCAGCGACGTCAATGTTAAAGCAGCAATCCTTCCAGAACTGGAATCTGCTGTCTAATGTGTGTAATGTAACTTTTAGTACTTTTGAAGCTTTAAGATAGCAAAGGAAGTATATTCCCTAAACCCCATCCGGGAGAAGTGTAAAGTTGGATCTGTGTGTGGGAGGGAATCTTAACCCCCAACAGCAAGATCATTCATGGGAGGGGATGAAGGATGGTAAATAATTGCTCCTTTTGCAGCACTTGCTAAGATTTTCTCTCTGAAGGTGTGTTTTGCATGTGTAGTTTTAACTGTTTATTTTTGTGTTTCTCCAAACAACTGCCAAGGAAGGATCCGCATCAATAAATATACATTCAATACTGACCTCGGGTCACCCAGGTTCAATAAGAAGGCCTGCTACAAACTGTTCTAATTGAACTCTTGGCACCCAAACTATGCTGATAAGATCGGTGTTGCCTTCTGTTCAAGGATGATAAACCATTCAGCTGAAATCTCAGTTCATTTAAATGTAGGCATGCATAGGATTGAGTTTTATTTTCTGGGAGAAAAGGGGTTTATCAATAAAAGTGGACTTAAAGCCAGAAGAATTGGCCTTTGGGCTGCAGAATAATTTTTCACAGTAAAATCTTACAGAAGGAAAAATACAGGGTGAAATTCTGAGGAGGGTTCTGGTGAGGCATATTACCTTCCTCTCTCCAAGAATTGTGTCCTCTGCAGGATGACTGTACCCCCAGGGAATACGCCAAACACATGGTAGAAGGTACTGTTGGAAAGCAGGTCAGGGTGGTGAGACATTGCGTTTTGCATCTTTCCTATTGGAAACATCTATTTATTTTTTTTTAATCATTTAAATAAAATGCATTACAGCTTCGTCTCGTGGCATTCCAAATAAAGGGCCAGGCCCTTTAGCATAGGACTGTAAAAGGCTGAGCCCTAGAATTGGTGCTGTGTGGGAGCTGATCTTCAAACTTGGTCCCAGAGGAGATCCAAAGCAGGCACCAAGGGCGCTGCGTAGACAGCTTCAGCCTCCAGCTACCCAGAGATTGCTGAAAGCTGGGCGCTTGGAAGGCCTGAGGTCCCCAGGTGTAATTCCTGATGGGAAACATCTGTTCTACTGTTTAATCCCATTTCACAGGATTAACGGTCACTATTTTAAATAATTTAAATTTACATTTAATTCTGAAGCTCTTCAAAAGGAGCTCCAGCAGCCGAGCTGGCTGAGGCGCTCTGTGTCAGTGTTTGAATTCTAGAGGCAGCCGGGCAGAGGGGGACACGTCCGTCTGCTCAGCTCAAGGGGCTCAAACCCAGGACTGCAGTCGCTGGCTTGTGTGTTGTAAGTTGTTCTTCTCTTGGAGCTCTCGTGCTGTGTAATTCAAAATTGATCGAAGCAAAAACAGCAGACAGGAGAGGCCATAAATCTCAACCCTCTGTAGGAGAACATGACCATATTTTTAAGAAAGAAGACCAAGAAAACATGGAGGGTGTGCCCTGATGTGCCGTCGTCAGTGCAGGAGCGCTCCTGCCCGCATTGGGGTGGCAGTGCTAGGTTAACGATCGGACGTGATGATCTTAAAGTTCTTTTCCAACCTAGACGATTCTATGATTCCCCGATACGGGATGGGAGGTGCGTCGTTGTGTCACTGTTACGCGACTGAATGTGTGGGGCCCCTGTCCCCATGCTCAGTGCTTTGGGAAAAGATTATGATTTAGGAGTGTAATAGGTAAAATCACACATCCTGAAGCAAATATAATTCCGAAGATCTTCAGGCCACCAGGATAGGGACCTGTGTTCGACCAAAGAACAACATTGGGATGCCCTGGCGTAGTGGTAACCACCCTTACCTGGCCCAGTGCAGTTTTTGTTTATTGTGTATAAACACACAGCAGCAAGTGACATTTGCAGCGAGCCTTCATTTTGGGTGTTTCAGACAACACTGGCATTAACTTTTTCATATTGTATCTAGGATTTAAGGGTATGCACGGAGGTATTTGACCAGGAGATCCTCCACAATAAAATAATAAGATGTGCAACTTGAAATGACCTCAGCTGTCCTGCTGGCGCTAGAGATAAGATGAGGTCTGTGTAAACATGAATATAGAAAAGTTTCAATTATAATGTCAAAACGGAGATTTTTAAGCAGTATTTATTTATTTATTTGACTAAAAATGCGAGGAAAACTTTTTTTTCTGCTCTAGGCTGACATTTGCATCCCAGAACAGCAGGAGCTGAGCAAGATTAGATGGGTTCTCCTGAGAGCAAGCAAACTAGCTGCTGCTCATAAATAGGAAATAATGATGTAATGGCCAAGAGAATTAAAACTCACCTCAGCACTGAAACTTTAATATGTACAGCCAGTCCTCTGTTACAGTCCCTTGGGAGGAATATCATTGTGACTGGAAAAATATTTTCTTGGGGATTTCAGCAATGTTTGACCCTTTCATTTAACATTTCGGCTACTAACTGAAAAGCTATGGCGGAGTCGCGCAGTCATTTCCATTACGCGTTGTACTCGTGAGTTATAGCAGTGCAAGGTCTGCTGATATACTGCCAGGTGAAGACTATTTTATAAATGCCAGTGGTCTAACATGATAAAATATTTGCTTTAGCATATATATTAATACATTAGTTATGTATTAACTGTATTACTAATGTATTTAATACATTATTTGATATATTAAAATACATTAACCAGCATAACAACAACTTGCAGCAGTTCTTCATGATTTTTATTGGTTAAAGGTCTGGGTGACCCTATTCATTTTGATTAGATGTCACCCATGGGTGCCTGTACGTGCAGATATGGGTGAAGGATATCAGTTTTGAAGGTGGAAATAGCCCTTACTTAGACTGTTTGACTGTTGTTTGATACCATGTACGAAGTACTGTTGGGGAGTCCCCACAAGCACCTGGCACAAGCGGTCCAGGGCCTAGGTTAGCAGCCGTGGCATCCAGGTTGGTTCAGGGGGCTGTGCCAAGTCTGAGACCAATTCCCATTTCACAGACGTATCTCCAGTGGAGGCACGGGCAACTCGCATGCTCGCTGTACAGTCTGTACTGGAGATTTCATGGCGGTGTAGGCATGACTCCAGGTGTAACCTGGGCTCGTTACACCGCATTTTTACTCCCGTTCTCTGGGAGCTACACAGTGGAAAAGCAAACTGTGACATTCCTCAGCTCCGGTAATCACAGAGCCGCGTGTTTCTGTGCTGTGTTTTGGGCTGATGTTTTGTTCGGCAAGTAGATGTTTTCACTTCTTCCAGTAAAAACTGGAGTATTTCGGGAGGAATAAAATATTTTCTGGACTAGTCTTTCAAAACAGAGAATGCACGTAAGTAAAGGTGGGGCGTTCCCTGCCAAAATCTCTCTCCTGGCTCTAGAGGTTTAACCGTCATATCCCTAGACCGTGAGGAGGTATCTTGCAACGTATTTTATGCTGTGCGTTTTCTGACTCCTTGGTTAATATTGCTACACTTACTACAAAACTGTGTAAATATTAATGAAAGCCTGCGTTAGGGTCTGTTTGGGCTGTCTTCCAACTTTTCTATCCAGCTGGCAATAGAAGAATTATTATTCTGGCCTTTTGGATGAATCAATATTTAAGTATCTTTGGAAAATTTTCAACAGGCAAATAAACTTTCAATTCCAAGGCAAAGCAGGGGTCTGCAGCCTGTCAGAGAATGCCTTTAACCACACGTGGGAGTAAACCTGCTACCGTGCGCTGCCCCTCACCGAGTACTGCTCACAGCTTTGCTTCAGCTGCCGAGCCAACCAACCAGAAGGCTCCTGCAGCCTTAGATATTGGCATGAATTCTGTAATGTAGTATTTTTTTCTAACTGGAATTTTGCTCTGCTGGTTTCCTCCTTTGCCTTGCTGTGCCATGACTCGGGGTTAATCGTGTTTTGCTTTTTGGGTAGCTCTGGGATGTGGAAAGGTGGCAAAATCCATCCCTGAGTGGCTACTTTGAAACGCTGTCTCCTTTTTTAATTTTATATTGTTAAAAAAAAAAAAAAAGCGAACCAAAGCATGTTTATAGTTTCTTCTACCTTCAGGAATTCCTAAGCAACGTGGCTTCTTGACAGATCGATAACTAGAATTCAGCTCATATACCCAAAGTAAGGCAATTTTTACATCACACCTTCGATTCCTATAAAGGAATGGTTTTTCAGACCTCTTTTGACACCGCTTGCCTTTGACACTGTCAGCTCCCAGCGGCAGCTCAGTGGGTCGTGTCTAGAGCCGATAGAGCGTTCCCGTGCCATCACCATCATCGCACTATGGCAGCATGAATGGCCACCAGCTGAACAAGAACAGGCCTGTCGAGTGGTACCTGTGCCTCCCGCGAAATCGTGGCTGCCGTTGGTCAGGATTCTTCACTAAGTGTGTTGAGTATTGACCTCTGGTACTCTCCTTCGTATGGGTGTGAGGCATCGATTACCGTGTGTCAGAGTAGCACGGGAGACCTGTGTTGTCTTTTTCCCAGCTGGGATAAGCGTGTTTTCTTCAGAGAAGATCTACAGAGCAAATTATCATCTGTTTCTAAAATTTTAAGAAAATAGTGCACCACACCCAGTGAGGGCCGTGTGAGCAGTTTGACTTAAGTCCTAAAATGCTTTGTAAAATTATACGTATTTTTTAAGATAATTAAGCTTGCTAGAAGCTTGTCACTTTTTAGTCTTTTTTTTTTTTTTATCATAGCAAGTGGACTAATTGGTCACAGAGTAGAGAACAGCCCTACAGTTGGGTCGGGCTTGTTCATGTTGCTTGCATCCCCTGTCAGCTGTAGGCCAAAAGCCAGAATCTTAGAATCACACAGGTGGAATTGGAAAATAAAGATAAGTCTGCAGTGTCTCCACTGATAATTAGGTTGGAATGAGCAAATGTACTCTGAGCAGCAAACTAACGAGGCTCGGTTTCCTGCAGATTTGTGCCATGTGAAAGCTTTTCCAGCTTTCATGGAGCCTCAGGCACATGAATAATAGATGTGTTCCTACCACAGCCTCTCCCTTAGTATTCTATTAGGGGCAGTTAGAAAAGCTCTCTTCTCACCCGTCTCTCATGTTGGGATGTAGTTATCTCCGAGACCCCCTACCCTTCTATCACACTGATTTGAAATCAGCCAGTGTATTCAGAACGCGGTGGTGAAGGGGATTTACAGACTTGTACACAAGCCATAACTACACAAACTACAGCTCTTACCTCTCAGTTGCGATGCCGTGGAGCTGCTGGTCCTCTGCCTCAGCTGTTGAGTGGACTATAGGTATCTTCAGTTCTAAGGAATTATAATTAGAGGAATAAGCACCTGCAAAAAATACCTTTACATATGCATCTGAGAATGCGTGTTCTTTCACTCTTTGTATCAGCTATATCATGTTTTATTTTTGTACAACTATCACTTTGGTAACATAATTGCATTCCATGAGTCTTCACTCTATGTTATTATTAATGGCTATCGTATTGGCAAGTTAATTTGGATACAGTTATTTCCTCCTCCTAACACAAACAAGATTTGATTAATAAGAAGCATTAGGAATATGTAATGTGCCCATTATTGCAGTTGTGTGTTTGCCAGGGTGTATTGATGTCTGGAAGTGGCACTGTTTGTTTTCCCTCATGCGTGCATTTGTTTTCGCTTGCATTCAGCATTTTAAATAACAGAAAATTGTTCAAGTAGGGAAGGAGTGGTAAAAAAAAATGGGTTTAGAGCTGGTGATTAAGTCACGTGAGTCTTACACTCCAAGGTATGTGCAATGTGTATGGATACCATCAGAAAGCCCCGTGATTTCCATGGGATTTGGGAGGTTGAAAGCTGTTCCTTTCCTGAATTTGCGCCAGTGTCAGTGATGGAATATTGGTGTGCTAATGCTAACGCTCGCTGGTGCCTCCTGGTTTGAAAAGGTATCGATGGGTGAGACAACATAAGCACATAAATAGTTGTCCTGCCTGTTTGTGGAAAGCCTGAATTATGAGAAATAAATGGTTTATGTATATCAAAGAGAGTGCCTGGAGTTGAAGCTGCGGGCTGTTTCCAGTTCAGCCCAACCCCCCTACCTTCGTAGCTTTCTAACAGAGATAAATCATACTGCGCTATTTTTATGGTTGGTCTCTGCCCAACTTCCCCCCACCCACCTGCAAAGATATCTGGTTTTGATTTGTAGGAGAAGGTAAAATATGCTGAGTTCCTCCCGTGGAAATACTCTAAGCTTTTCTTTTTTTTGAACAGGGACATTGCTAAGTTTGAAACTTGGCATAAAAATTGTCTGTATGGTTTGGGGAAAGAGAAGGTGAGAATAGGCGCTCGCGACATCCCATTCCAGTACTCCTGGTTGGAACCTTTAATAATTTTAGAAGAGTCTGATGAGGATTTGACCTTTTACAGCATCACTACCTGCTCTTTCTCTCAGCAAGCACTGAACAAACCATGCGTAAACACCAGGCAAAATAAAAAATCATGAGTATGGAAAGTGGCAGGGATTCAAGGAATGCCACATCCCTGTAAATTTTAGGTACACCCCAGAGCCTTACAGATACAGGTAAAAAAAAACAAAGATATTTTGTTCCATCCAGTTGTGAATGTAAGGATATTCCAATATATGCCACAAGGCACCTATCAGTAGCCAAACTGAGTGAAAACTTACTGCTGCCTGTGGACAGGAAAGTCCAGTTAAGATGAGAAGGATTCAGGGAATTCCACAATTGGAAAATGCAAGCAATATATCCTGGAGGTTTTGCTTGCAACTCAGTGTACATTACAAGGAGGACAAGTGAGTTCCACTCCAATAACCCTGCAGATCTCACAAGCTCGGCAACATTCACGCAGCGTATGCATCGACAAGAAACAAAGATGCTGTATGGGTAAGGGCACAGATCCAGTTCTCCCCTTCTCATGGCTCTAAACCTTTGTTTGCAAAAGCAAAACTTAAGTCTTTCGTTCTTTATGAAGGCCTTCAGAAGGTCTCAGCTGAAATGTCGCCATCTTTGGGATGTTCTCATTCTCAACCCATAAAGTATTTAATCTTGTGGTTGGTTTTGTTTAGCAGGCTGAGACACACCTTCTGCCTTTCAAGGTCTTTCCTCCAATATTTGTTGGTCTGCCTACTGCTACCATTCTGATGAGCCTTCAGACCCAGCTGCAAAAATGCAGACCTGTTGCATGAGTGCCGCAGGTTTCAAGCACACCATTTGCACCGTTCTTAGAGCGGCACAAGCTAATGCATAGCTCAGCACAGTGGGCTACAGATCTCCTGATGTGTGGCTTGCAGGGTGACAAAAGTTGGCTGCCGTTGACCTCCCTTCCACTCAAGATTCTTCAGCATGGTGCTTTAGCTGAAGGCTTTGTTGGTTTTGTGGGGGTTTTTTTGCATACTTTGAAGCAAACAGCCTTGACATTTCTGTGAAAAAGAAGGTATCAGAGCCAGAAAAGACCTGAAACCAGCCTGAGGTGTTTAAAAGTGTCGCTTAGAAAAGTGTCATCTTTATTTCTTACCTCTCTGTCCCGCAGTTGGCAAATGCAAGCCCTGTCAGAGCTTCCTACCTACAGAATGCAGCAACAGGAGGACCAGAGGCTCAGCAACACCTCCCGGAGTGCGGGTCCTACTTCAGTGTGTTCTCTGTGGTGCCAAGGCATCAGTAGCATAGAAAGTGCCGGGAGGAGTAATAACAGACGTGTGTGTGAACGTGCAAATTCACAATGCATTGAGGAGAATTGCAGAGAAACATGGAGGATCGGTTTCCTTGGTGTCTTCTGCTTCTTCTTGCTGGTTTCCATTAAAAAAAAAAAAAAAGCTGCTGTTTGCGCGTGTTAATAGGCCAGTGACTGTTGTTTCCAGATGCTTTGTGAGACTTGAACAGGCGGACTGTACTGACGAGTTTGGCCCTTTAGGCACATAGAAATATTATGCTGGGTGCTATGTTACATATTTTTCTAAGTGATAGTGAATTATCATTTATTGAAGGTCAAGACATAATTTTAAGCAAAGAAAAAGCTCTCTGCCTATGCCTCATTACCCTGAATGATAGAGAACATGAATGCCCGTTTTGAATCTTCTGTTACTAAGCTGAAGAGCGTTGGAGACCTCTTCTGGCTCCTCTTCCTTTCAGACCCAAGCCAAGTGGATACGACGTTTGCCTGAGAAGCAGGCGGTGTGATTTGAGTCCTGTTAGTTGGAGAGGGAGCTGGATTCCTCTCTTGGGCATTCTTCCCCTCCTCAGTGGGTTTGCAGAGGGCTCAGAGATCTCTGACTGGCTCTGCCCCATAGCAAATGGCAGAAAAGCCTCTGTGCCCTTGAGTAGCCAGGACCTGCTCTGCTGGTACCATTGGGGCTTGGGCTGGTCGCACCATTCCCAAAGGGGATCCAGCGTGGCAGGGAAAGATGAATAGGAATGGGAGGCAGAGAGATCCCACCCAGAATTTCTATCGGTGCAGTTCCTGATCCAGGTTGCCACGTGGCTCCCTGCGTGCGTGCTGGTGCTGAGGCGGTGAAGCGGTGATGAAGGAAAAAATAGTGACAAAGAAGGTGGGGCTGGGTTTTTTGCCAGCCCATGCCAGGTTCAAGCAGCTGTGAGAACGTGGCCCACCCTTGCTGGTAAGGAAGCGTGTGCTGCCATTCCCCCCCCCCACTCCAGTGCTGTCCTGCAAACCCGTTCTCTGTATTTTAGGAGGTACCACCAATGCTGAAGGAAGTAAATGCTCTTACCGTAGTAAGAGTCGGAGCTGTTCAACGTATGGCTTTGAGCAGTACTGTGCATCGTGACTAAAGAAGACGGAGGATTTATTCTCAAAGCTACAGCACATGGTTAATCCATTTCGCCACCGATGATATCCATGGATCTGTTTTGGCCAGTCTGCATCAGCATTTGTGTTATGAACATCACTGTGCTGCCTCAGTGCTTACATACCTGTTGTATATTAGGGCTCTAATTTAATTAGTTCAATTTATGGAATTAGGATTTATTATACGATAGATGCTTATTTAAGAGAGACTTAATTATTCATTTCTACATTTGGGTAAGAGTAACGTAGCCTCACCAGAAGTATGTTCCTGTTAAGTTTATAGGTATTAGTTTCTTCCACTGAGCTGTATAAAAGTCTGATGAAAGAAAAATCTAATGCAGACACAGTAAATTACTGTGCTCCCATCTCTCACTGGGACTGAGCTCCAAAATGATTAATGTGCTATAGATTTCTGTAGCAGGTCAGAAGCAGCAAAGAAAATGATCCACTCGCTCTCACCAGGACGCAGCAGCTCTGGTGTTTAATATGTTCATCCATGCTTTGTCTGTCTGAAGGCTACAAAACAAGAAGCTGAGAAGGCATTTATCTTTATTCTGTGGAAGGGAGGGAGAGATGACAATTAAATTACATAATGGAGAGGCTAAGCCTCTGCAATTTGTACTTGATCTAAACCCAACTATTATCTAAGAAAAACGGATCAAATTCTACTTTTGGTGAGGTTGTTACTACCCTGTGGTGTTAACCAGGCAGCAGGAGTGCAGCTGAGGAGCCTCGGCGGGTATCGGTTTCACTGGGTGTACAGAACACGATGTTAGTGATTAGGAGAAGATTACGAGAATTAAACGGGTGGTGGTTGGGACGAAGAGACTGTTCCCTGGTTTCCCCACACTTCAATTCATTCTCTCTCTCTCCTGCTGCCTTGGGTGCATTTTCCAGCAGAAGGTGCTCAGATAGCCTGGATTTTGAAGCAGAACTAGCTTTTCACTTCTGAATTAATGTGCTTTGCGCCAGGACATACCCGGGATATATCCTGTGCTGGGAGAATTGGAAGCGTTCTTGCGCTGGTGCGGCAGTCCTCCGACAGCAAGCAGAGACTTCGGTTTCTGTTCTGCTTTTTTTTTTTTTTTCGGTTGTCTACAGAGTGGTTGCGTGTAGGGGAAGTTAATGCACCATTAGGTTGTGTGGGAATGAACAGCAGCGTGTTCTGGGGCTGTGCTCTTCGTGCTCACAAACCCCGTAAGGGAGGTCGCTCTGCACAGAACAGCTGGATGGGCTTTCCCGAGGAATTAGTTGGGTTGTATGCAGACAGGACTTTAATTCACTTGACAGATAGCCCCAATGAAACGTGCCTTTGGAAATATTAGAAAAAACAATGCCTGACCTTTTCTCAAAATACCCAAGTTTTGTTTCTCAAGCCGAGCTACATTAGGCTACCTGGGCAGTCATTGGTCATGCAGGTTTGTTGGAATGGTTTAAAGTGTCCGTCCGTCACTGCCTCGTGTGAGTGGTTGTGTGTCTATTCGTCATGATCCCGCTCCCCACACCCACTTGAATCAGGGGTGGGAAAAAGTCTGAAAGTAAAATAAAGCTGTGTGCGAAGCGTGACAGATAATCTGGTACAAGGAAGGCTGAAGCAGGCTCAACACGAGAACCATTGCAAAGAGAAGGGAGAACCCTTTGGACAAGCTGTTTGCAAACCACTCACTGGTTTCACAAGGGCAAGATGGGTCCTTGTGAAATCTCTTTGCACCATTTCATGGTGAACTCGGACACCTTGGAGTCCAACTTTGAGCTCGTAGGAGCCGCCTCAGCTCAGGTGCTTTCCAGGTTTGGTCAGGTCTCCACACCTGGCTGTCCGACTTCCAGCAAGGCTGTCCTGCAGCCACATTTAGCTTCTTTCCGAACACTGCAGTGCAGTATATTCA
This sequence comes from Gorsachius magnificus, assembly GCA_034008185.1. NCBI lineage: Eukaryota > Metazoa > Chordata > Aves > Pelecaniformes > Ardeidae > Gorsachius > Gorsachius magnificus. Next base: position 20,000,052 of record CM067093.1, read on the forward strand.
CTGTTCTGTCCTGGTCTATTTATTTTAAGCAAATCCTCTTTTCATGCTTATCGTCAGTCATCATCAGAAAATTATCCCTGATGTTTGTTGATCCAGGAGGGTATGCTCCAGAGGGAAGGGAACCTGATGCTGTCACATTATTTTTGTTTGCCAGGAAATAAATATATGCCTTAGCTGTTATCAGATGCGCTACTCAAGGCTGTGTTAGGACCCAGTCATTCACTTTGCCATACCTGATGATAAAGCCAAACAAACAATTTTACAAAATAAAAAGAGCGAGCCGTTTTCTTTCCCTTTTCCAGTGCTCCTCTCGGGTAGCAGACACGTAGCGATTCCCGTGAGTTGGGGTCATGGGTGGCTGCGGGAGCTGCCTTCATTCACACCCGTGTGTGTCCACCAGCCGCAGCAGCAGGGGAACAGGAATCGGGCCGGTCCCGGCGGTGGGAGGGAGCGGGCTGGCCTGCCTCTCCGGGTGGGCTCGGAGATGCTGTTTGGAACTGGGGCAGCCAGAGGCACCAGAAACCGTCCCCAGCAAGCGCACCCATCCAAACCCTGGGAGGTTTCATAATGAAACTAAATGTACCTGCCTATTTTTTTGGTTGTTCTTGTGTATTTTAAGGGCGAAAATTGCTTGCGGCGAAAATTAAATACCCATTACAGAATTTGCAGACTGTACCTAATGCAATCAGACCTCCCTTGCATGGCAGCAGAATATATTAACAATTCTCTTACGTTTTTTCATCTCCAAATCACTTTCAAGCGTAGAATCGGCCATTGCGCCACTCTGCTCCTGTGGGTAGTTTGCTCCAGTTGCTAAAGAGAATATTGTAGTAAATAAACAACGTTAAGAGCTTGCGTAGCGTACAAAAGGGGAGGCGGTCGCACTTAAAACCAAAGAAAATTGTTTTAAGCCGAATTTGATATTTCACAGGGTTGTATGAATTTGACCCAGGAGGTGCGAGACCCAGACCACCCCTCAGATTCCTTCTGAAATGACCTCATTTTCACTGATGAGCTGAAACCAGTAACGTTGATACATGCAGCAGCCGCTACGGACCGCTTCTTGCTTTGGAAGCGTGTCTGTCTTGTGCATACGTCCAGCCCTGTTCTTTCCCTCTTCCATCTCAGGCTTTTTCACCGTGCATTCCAGAAAAGCTACGCATACGCTCTGACAGCCAGGTCAATACAGATGGTGTTAATAAAACCAATATTTTAGCTATCAATCTTCTGAGCTGGAGAGATACCTGCAGTAGCTCGGCACTCAGAGTTACCTTCAAAGTTTACCAGCCATCTACGGGAAAATAAGTTTCAAGACCACAGCTCTGTGATCTGCCTGTAAAACTCTGCGGCCAAAAACTGTGGATGCGAGATCAGAGCTTTCTCCTTCCTCGCTTTTGTGGGTGCTCCTACTTCACTTGCCCCTTGGGCCAGCAGAGGCCAGTCCCGCCTGCCCAGGAGCCCTGACCTGGGCGCAGGGGGGTGCTTGTCTACCTCTTAACTCCTCTTTGCCTGCACAGGGGGGTGCCTTAAGGCTCAACAGCCATTCACGCCCAACATCGTTGGCCCTCCCACACGGGGTTTGCCTGTAGCATTTTACACCCGAGCCCCAGCTCAGCTCCTGCCCCGTGCCGCGCTCCAGCCTCATGCTGCTCGCTGAGGGGCTGGTGCTCGGCCACCGGCCTGAGCTCCTTGGCCATGCCCTGCTGCCCAAGGTGTCCGTGCAGCTGCAGGTCTCGGCTCTGCCTGTCCCCCTCCTTGCCCGGGGCGTCCTGTCGCAAAGCCAAGGAGCCTGTCGGCATTCGGAGGGCTGCTGCGGGTGCTGGCCATCGCAGGGCGGCCGCGGCGGCGGTGAGTCTTCACGAACGGACTGATGGTAAAGTAACCCAAAAAAAGTAGCGATGGAGTGAAGGTGTTTTGCAGCCTTCAGCTTAAGAGAAGAGAGACCTGGCAATTTAAATAACACGTGGGAAGTAACCGTGGATTAGGAGCACTTGGAGGATTTCTTCCTAGTGAACTGGAAATTTTAATCCGTTGAATGAAAAAATAGAATGTTATTGCCTGGCTAGAAAGAACTGAAACTAGATTCTGATATATCCAGTGTGGGAATAATAGAATTGCCATAAACTGAGAGTGTTCTTGCGTTCTGAGCTTACTGGCAGTAAGTTGTTGAGGTGTGTCCAGAGGATTGCACTGCAGCAACTGTCCCGCTTGCTGAAGAGAGATGCTTTGGCTCAGTTTTCACACAACTATGGGATGATTAAATCTTCAAACAAATAAGCTACGGGCTGGTTTGGATTTCTCAGATATCTAATGTTTTCTGGGTTTGAGATACGCGGTAGGAGGCTATCCATTGCTTAGCTGATGAGTACTATAGGCATAAATAATCAGCGTTCATCAGAATGTCAAAAAATATGCGAATAATTTGGAAGTGGCAGGATGGTGAGGAAAGGCAAGATTCTGCCGGTACTCCCTAAACAATAAATCAAATTTTCAGGAAATTCCTTCAAACTTCTCTTTCATTGACAGATCCGTACTAGAGATGTAATGTGCTTTGTTTATTCCCTGCAGCATCAGCAAGTCACGAACCGGGGGGTTTGCCAGGGCTGTTGCTGCAGATGACCAACATACCCAGCAAGGGATCTGTTATGCTTAAGCTTAGGAGGAAGCACTGCAAATTTTCAGCTATGATTTTCTGTTATTTGTATAAAAAGAAATTTGGCATTAATTCCTTAGTACGTATTCTGCTCTCATTTCTATCGCTTTTGCGTCTGCACAAATCTGCTAATTTCAGCTCACGCACTCCTGATTTATACTCATATAGCTGAGAATATAATCTGTCCCAGTGAGGGCAAAGTAAACAGAGAGAAATAGGTAATTAAAGATATCAAGGACTTATAGGAGAGAGAAACTCTAGTGAGAATCCATCAAATGCGTCGGGACAGACAGTGAAAAATCGTGGTATCCAGGTGACAGCCAGAAGTGAAATAGAAAGCAGAATGGGAGCTGTTTCTCTAAAACATGTTGAAGAAATGCCAGTGTGAAAGATCGGATGTGAGAATACATTGGAGATGCCAATTGCAGAAAGCCAAAAAGCCAGGCTAAGGTCAAAATAAAAGGATATGAAAAAAAGTTGGATGCATATCCTGAAGATCAAGTTATAAATATTTGGATGAAAAAGGGAAAGAGAGTAATCGTAAATTGTCTTTTACTGAAAAACTTCATGTGGGTGGCTGGAAACCAGGATGAGCTTGGGAGAAATGTAACAGGTTAGTGAGAGCAAAGGGGTTGTTTAGCCTCATTGAATGCAAAACCGAGAAGAAAATCAGAGCCAAGGTGAAGCACCATAGGTAATGAGAAATCTCTGAGGGAGCTGCGTGCTGAAGTTGGAGCAATAGGCACAGAGCAAACCCAACTGCTAACAGCCTTCAGTAAACACTGGTTCTGCCGCTGGAGCCGTCAGCAATCGCAGAGAAATCTTTACAGTGTTGGTAAAATGTAGAACCACTGAACCTTGCAGAAAGAAATAAAAGATATAGAGGTAATTGTGCAGTTCTCGTTAATGTTAGTACAAACTTTCAGGAGAAAAGCTGTAAATTTGAAGAGGCACTCAGAAGATGCTGAAGGTCTTAAAATCCAGAGTTATGAAGATTTATGATTAATGGCTTCTTGCCTCCCCGCCTTATTTTGAGATTTGGATAATTTTTTGAGGCAGGAATTTTAGATTAACCACGCGGAACGACACACAATAAACTGTAAAGCAGTAAGTGGGGGCAGTTTTGAATACAGGGCAAGGGCTGCACTTGAAAATGTAATTGCACAGATATGGTAACCAGGATCGTGCACTACAGGGTCACCCCTTATAGTGACAAAGAATCACACAGGATATTGAATAAGGTTATTTGAGAGGTCTGAGTGTATTGGCTTAGCATGGGGTTTTCATAACGGAGAAGCTCCGTTTTTGTAGCGGCACTGTAGCCGTAGGGAGGAGGGGATTGCACTGCGCGTCGCACAGCCGGGTGAAGCCGTGCGGGCTCGTGGTGGGTGGGTGTCCATCCTCCTGAGCAGATGCGAGGTGCGTTGTGGCCATTCTCTTCAAGCTCTTCCTGGCTTTTGCTGTGATTAACGACGCTTGATTTTGGAAGGGATAGTTACAGATGTATAACGACGCCATCCAGCAAATTGCTGGATCTACCACTCTATCCAGAGGTGAACTAGAGCTGTGATCTCAGAGGAGGGTCTGCTCTAAGGAAAAGAATGACTAAGAAATCCAGAACATGACCTGTCGGCAGCCAGCTCTTGAGGTCCCTGCTTGCCCCCGTGTTCTTGCGTTGTGCTTCACCCTCGCCTTGACTCGCACTGCGTCAGGCTTTCCCATCACTTTCTCTTCAGTCACAACTTACATGCTCTAGATCTCTTAATTATTCACTACTTAACCAGTATCTATTCTGGTCCTCAAAGGTCTTACAAGTAGCGTATAGGGAGCACTGGGTATTTCTTCCTTAGCATTTCAGTTTGCATCAAAGCGTGCCTTGGAAGCAGGTCTCCCAGTTGTCTCCAGTTACTGTGCCACTGGTCGAATTGCGGAGCGTGTGAGATGGGTTCCTTAGGGGTGAAAGGGGAAAACAGATGTGCTTGGAGATCTGTGCACCTACTGAGCAGGAGATCAGTTTGGGGGATCAGGCTGGAGCTAGTCTGGAGCAAAGTGTGGGCTTCATGTGCCGAGCAGATGTTAGATCCTCAGCATGAAATACTCCGTTCTGCAAACCCACCCCCCAGGCACCATGCTGCTGCTGCTCGCTGTAGGGGTCAGAATCTGTGCTGTGGGAGGTTTATCATATATGTTCTGTCCTTCCACGACATACAGGGTCCAGTCCCTCCTATCACGTAACACAGCGCTTTTCAGCTGGTGGATGTTCTCAACCCGCTGTTAGGAAGCAATGCAGCAAACCGTCCCTGGCGTTCCGGTAACAGGTTGCAGGGCTCTAACAAGCGCCAGCAGCCTCCGGGCTGGTGCTGAGGGCTCCATTCCTTTTCAGCTTCCACTGTAAAGCTGTGGCAGCCTTGGTGTCTCAGCGTGGGTAACCGTAATTCTCTGAGGACTAGGTAAACGCGGAGGTTTAGGAGAGGCTCATTTAGGGCAGCTTTTTCCAGTCCTCAAGCTGATAGTAAAATTCTCTGGGGTATTTTTCATTTGGCTGCATTTTTGTCTTTTGATTTCAGGTTGCAGTTTCTCTTGCAAACGCTTCTCAAAATACTTTTGTGAAAATGAGTTCACCTCTGTCGAAATATTCTACCAGCTCATATTCTGTTTGACTGAGCTGACAAATGGCCTGACAGCGTTTCTGGAATCTGCCAAAATACTGCTTCAGAAATGGCAGTGCCAAGCAAGGTAATAATCTAAATGAATGTTACTGCAGCGGAGCATTCACGTCCCTGACTCTTTAATTCACAGAATCACGCAGAATCCCAGACTGGCAAGGGTTGGCAGGGCCCTCTGGAGCTCCCCCAGTGCCACCCCCCTGCTCAAGCAGGCTCACCCAGAGCAGGGGGTACAGGACAGTGGCCAGGTGGAGGTTGAATATCACCAGAGAAGGAGACTCCACAGCCCCCCTGGGCAGCCTGGGCCAGGGCTCGGGCACCCTCACAATCAAGAAGTTGTTCTGCATATTCAACTGAAACCTCTTATGTTTCAGTTTGTGCCCATTGCCCCTTGTCCTGGCGCTGGGCACCACTGAAAAGAGTCTGGCTCCATCCTCATGACATTCATCCTTGAGATATTTGTACGTGTTGATGAGATCCCCTCTCAGTCTTCTCTTCCCCAGGCTGAACAAGCCCAGCTCCCTCAGCCTTTCCTCGTAGGGGAGATGCTCCAGTCCCCTCATCATCCTTGTTGCCCTCTGGACTCTCTCCAGGAGTTCCTCATCCTCCTTGAACTGGGGAGCCCAGAACTGGACCCAGTGCTCCAGGTGGGGTCTCACCAGGGCAGAGCAGAGGGGGAGGAGAACCTCCCTCACCCTGCGGGCCACACTCCTCTTAATGCGCCCCAGGATACCCTTGGCCTTCTTGGCAACAAGGGCACCCTGCTGGCTCATGGCCACCTTGTGGGTTAGAACCAGGCGGGCCCCCAGTTGTTTGTTTCTGAGTCACTGATTACAATTACGCATGATTACAATTCACATTTCAAGGTTAGCTTATAGCAAATTTAACACATCTTCAAATTGTTCCTTAGGTCAAGGGGTGAACAATGGGCATGACTTTAAGGTACAACCACTAAGAATGTAAAAACTAAGAAGTAGCTTCAGTGCAGGAGATCCCATGTTTTAATTAGCTGTTCAGACGCCATTGGGTTGCCTGAAAGACAAGCAAGAGCTGCTCAGAAATCTCAAACGTTGATGAATTAGCAGTTTCATAGCGTTTGTGGATTATGTGATGTTTGTGTATGAAAGCTGGTTTAGAGGACCTACAAATAGACATTATAATTTTAATGTAAAAACCATTTTTTCTGCCTTGCCAAAACCTGTGTCTTAATTCCATGCAGTATTGCAATGACACTGTCGCCAGGGAACTTAGGCTTTTAAACCGTGTGGATGTCTTTTTGGATGTATTTTTAAGATGCCCCTGCTTCTGGGGCTGTTTCAGAATGATCTCTGTAGGTTACTCAACGCCATCCAAATGCCACCCTCATTCTGGTTTGTACAACCAAGAGCCTGCTTTCCTTAGCACTGCGGCAGTTGAAGAAATCACCTTCCTAGGACACACCGGGAGGGAATTTTGCCTTCAGTGGGAACAGAAGGGAGCTAAAAATCTGGGAGAAGGTGATGCTTGGGTGATGTGAAGAAAATGCTATACCTGTGTCTGTCTCCAACAACAAATATTTAATAAAGGTGAGATTGAACCATTTCAGGACACTTTTCTTAGAGGGCAGGTTTCAGTCTGGTTCCTATCCACCCTGATAAGACAAGCTCCTCTCTAAGCCCATTCGTGCCTATATTGAAACAAACACAAGCATGACTCTCAGTTTCAACTCTTGGCTTGGGCAAACACCAGTACTAAAGAAATCCAAATTAATATTTTGCAAGTAAACCAATTTATTTTGCTGGAGATTCTCAGTTTTCCACTGCGTGTGACACTCATGAATAAAGTCGAGGCTTTGGCGTAGCAGCATGACAGATCGTTTATGGAGAATACTTAAGGCATATGTTCATTAATTAGGTCACTAAAGACAGAAAAAAAGATTTATTTATTTTTTTTCCTACAGCTGGGTAGATGAGTCGTAAAGCATCTGCCTCAAACCTTCTCATAGTACGGTCCATGGCACCAGGGAAGGGGTTAGTTTAAAATGTGTATGGTGTTGAACAGAAAATAGAACAGTGTTTTCAGAAGAAGAGATTAATGGTGAGGTTTACTCACTGTAACCTTAATAGATGTGTGAAATTCCTAATCAACGTGTGTGTGCGTGTCAGTGTGGGAGGGTGGGTTCTATTAGAGCATGTTTCTGGAGAGCCTCAGCACATTTACTTAATTTCATATTCTTCAGATGCAGCTGCTCTCCAAGATACATATTTATTCTGATTTTACATCTCCAAGGTTTGGAGATTAGTTACACTGCATGTTTTAACTATTTTCTCAGTTGTTAGAATTAAATAACTAGTTGTACTAGACCTCAGGTGTAAAATTACAGCTGATCAAAATTCAAATGTTCTCTTGTGCCCTGAGAAGCCTTTATGACCTTCAGTACTCTTCAGATGTCTCTAAGTGCTGTTTTTTTCAGGTTCTGTTCTTTATTACAATGCTGGTTTGGTTTGCTTTCAACCCACTTAATGATTTAATCCCTTTACCAGTGAGCAACTGTGATGGCTGGAGATCAGGAACACACTTCCGTGTACAGCAGTAGAGTTCAAAAATGCCTTTTGAGATCTGGAAGCTGTATATTCTCCTGAGCCGTGGCCGCTTGGTTAGAAGGTTCCTGAGATTGTAAAATAAAGTTTAGCTACATCTTACTTTCCCATGTCATTGTTCATTCCGTGCCAAGCCGTGCTACGGGCTGACCTTTATCACCGGCGCAGAGAGGCGCCTGTTCTGGCAGGTTCAGGAGCACATTGTATCTCCCTACAGGAGACTCCTTCAGATGTCCGTCCTTGATCCAAGAAGCACGCTACTGTAAAAAATGAAAGGTCACTTAGTTTTCTCAATTGGGTCAGAAGAACTTAGCTTGAATGCTGCTTTATTGTCATAATCACAGCTATGGAAGCTGAATACTATATGTTTCTTATTTTTAATTTATACTTTTCTGAGCAGCTCTGATCATGCGTCAGTAATTGAAAGGGTTCACCCTGAATATTGTTTCTGGAGTGCCTACTGCGGAAATTCACTGTGTACGCAGTTGAGAATTTTAAATGATGAATCAAGAGCCAGTGAAAGCATGAATAAAATGTTCAAAGCTTCTGAAATCAGGTAACACCACTGTATCATGTTTGAATCTTTCTGCTCACTTGTTCATTGTGATTCTGAAGCACAGTGGGAATACGGTCTCAGTACAGCTGGCATGGTGGTGTGCGTTGGTATTGTCGACGCGGGACTGGTACAATGATGGGTAGTATCTGTAGTGTTGAGGTGAGTAGTTCTGGGCCTCGGGTATGGGGTATGAGGGGTCGCTCTCCCCCTCCTTGAGGGGAAGATGCTGAGATGGTTGTGGTGGTCAAATGGAGTGAAGTCCTCCTCCAATAATAATGGTGTTGCCGTTGGTTTGGGCTCTCGCTAGCAAAGAGTCCAGGTGTGTTAATTAAGCGATTGGACCATCCTCTTCATTGCAAATGCAAGTGGAACTCTGGTTCAACTTTTGGGCCTTAAAATGTTCAGTATGGATCTGAAGTTGCCTTTGACGGTGTTCCATGGACTTCTTGGGAACAAAGTATGCACAAACCGGGCACCCAGGTGCTGTCTCCTGCTAAAATAAAATAGGAACAACGCATATGGAAATCTTTGTACTGTGGATGCTAACAGCCTTGGCATTTAAATCCCGCTGGAGCCATTACTGCCGTTTAGCTATCCTTCACCTGAACCAGAATAGCTTGTTTCTTTGACCTTTTTATCTTTTTTTCTTTTTCTTTTTTTAATTGATCGTTTGAGCTAAATCTTTTGAAAATACCATTCCAACAAAAACTGTTTCCCTCCAAAATACTGTCGCTTCAACCGGACGGAAAGCAGCAATCATGTATGAAAGGTGACTTTTTGTTATTGCTACTTCACAGCTGACACAGGAAATCAGCCTCTTAACATTCAGAATAATCTGGTTTATTCCTCAGTTTAATAGATGAGCGAGGTACCGTCAGTAACACGTACGTTCATGCACCTCCTGTGGTTTTTCGGGAAATGGGTAGCGATAACCCACGGGTCAGTAACAAAACAGTCATGAGGGACATGACTTGAATCAGCCAGCCCCAACTGTTGTGAAAGACCTCACCATGTGGTACCTTTTATAAACCGGTCCACATATTTAAAATAACCTATGTAGGGTCACATTGTTGGATATAAACCAGGCGAGGAGCGGTTTCTTGAGGGAGGACAGGCTTTCTGCTTGCAGCAACTGCTGCCAGTATTTCGCTGCTTTGTTTCCATCGCCGTCAGTTTTGCGCAATGATTTTTGGTGGTGTGGGTTTTTTGTTTTTTGTTTTTTTTTTAGAATGGATAAAATGCCAGAGACAATTAACAAAGTGATACTATAAACTGGAATGGAAGCCGCACATTCGTAATGGCTCACAGGGTTTCTGATCTGGAAAGGTGTACGACTGTCTCACGCAGTCGGCAACGGGTTATTTCGTAGACTAGTTGACCGTGACTGCTTTTTCCTGATGCAGTTCTAAGGAATTTCAAATACTGGCTAAAGGGCTGCAGAGTTGTCCTTTTCATCGGCAGCGTGGCCAGTTCAATTTCACCTTTTGCAAAGGTTTTTCTCAACCATGGAGCTTGAGTTTCCTTGAAGCTACAACTGAAATAGAAACAAATGCACGTGTGCTCCCAGCGACAGCTCATTGCTCTTAATTCAATATAATTCATACAGGCTCTTTCCAGTCATTAGTTATGCATTTAAAGAAGTAATTAGGACGTAGTAGCAAGTTTAACTGTCTCCGTAGATCTCAGAAAATTTTGTCGCTAAATATCAAATTTAGATAAGTTGATTTTATTCAACTGCTGTTTGTTCCCTTGAACATTTTAACCATTGGGATTTGTATATCTAAGTGGAGTGTCAGTATGATTTTATTCAGAACGTTTATTTTATAGCTTCAATATTAGGAGAATTATTGCTTTATCTCACAATGAGATTATTCCCATAATGGTAAATTAAAAAAAAACCAACACAAAACCAAACCATGACTCGAAACAGATTTCTGAAGATGACTTCTAAAATAAACCAAGAAATAACTCTATGTATTTAGTCATTATGCAAATTGTTGTTCACGGTAAAGCAGTTCTCATATGTGAAAGCAGTGGTAACATTCGGATTCTTTTATGTGGATGTTGTTCTCCAGATACAAACCCCAAATGTTCAGCTAAAAAGGGGCAGTGAATCTGCCAGAAGCAGCCGCTGCAAACGTGCTCGCAGAGCAGCAAGGACGCTGGAAGGGCCGTAACGTGGCCAATGGCTTCATGACCTTCAAGCTCAAGGTGTTTGGCTTTCAAGCTGCCTAAAACCAGTTGCTTTCTAAGTATGTAATTTGCATCTTTGAATGAAAATTAAGATGTGGAAAGAGTGGAGTAGCTCTCCTTTCAGGGCGTGTGTTAAATATTGCACGTATTGAGAATATGATTTATTAACAGAACTGTTATTACAGAGAGAGAACCTTTGGGGGGCCATTCTTCACCAATATTCACAATAATAATCCCAGATAAAGGCAGGGTGGTTTTGATAAGTGGAAAGCAAGCAAATGGTCGTGTGAGACAACACCGCTAGGCCAGGTCCTCAACTTGTGAATCTTCGATTCCCGCAGCGGGCACACGTGTTATTTTTGCGCAGCAGTTGGAACCTTACAAGGATCCTGGGATGCAGGGACCGAATGCTGGGGAGAGTAGGACCTTACCCATTTATTCAGGGGTCGGTCACTATTGAGTTGCCTTGCAGATTGCCCCAGGATCTGATTGCCTGGGGAGGTTGTTGAGATGGTAAAACAGGGCAGCAACACTCCTCATCCTCGGGCATCATTAGAAGTATCCTGCTGCCTGTCTTCCCCCCGTCCTAAGTCCTCCCTCCCCTTGCTGCCTCTCTGAGCCCCATTTGCAAAGGTGATGGCCGGGGAACGTGTGATGAGATAAAACCACGCTGAGCGTGGCTCTGCGATGCCTGTGAGGCAGCTCCGCGTGGCCCCGGCGCCAGAACGAGTGGGGATCTGTTTGTTAATTTACAGCACAAGCAACCACGTAAGGTTCTGGTTTGCAGCCTGGGGTTGGGGTTGTAGCATCTGTGACAGCGTGGCGCACCCAGCGCAGCAAGGGTCAGGGAGCCCGTACGCTGGGAGACGCCTGAGCTTCACCTCCTGGGGCTCGGGGAGCTTTGCAGCTTGCAGCATAGCCTGGCGTGGCTGCTGGGACATACTGAAGTGTGGAAAACTCCAAGAAAGTAAAGTTAGAAAGAATTATTTGCCTCTAGGCAGGGGTAAGAGGCTTCTTAGCATGTGCTAACGAGAGGAAGAGCTCAGGGAGAGGTGGTAATGTATTTCTCAAGTTAGTCTACTAAAAGGGCCGGCAAAGAATAATCAAACCAAGGCCTTTTTTTCCAGTTTTTGGTACTTCAGCCCAAGCCAGCGTAGAGAGCTTGTGCGACTGTTTGTCGTGGTTTAACCCGGCTGGCAACCAAGCACCACGCAGCCGCTCGCTCACTCCCCCCCCTCCCTCAGTGGGATGGGGGAGAGAATCGGGAAGGAGAAAAAGGTTAGAGCCGAGGGGCTGAGATAAAGACAGTTTAATACGAGAAAATAATAATAATAGTAATAATGAGAATGATAACAAAATATACAGAATATACAAAACGAATGATGCACAATGCAATTGCTCACCACCCGCCGACCGATGCCCAGCCCGTCCCGAGCAGCGATCACTCCCCAAGCAGCGATCACTCCCCCCGTGACCGACCGACCCACCCACCCCCCCGAGCATGACGTTCTATGGTATGGAATAGCTCTTTGGACAGTTTGGGTCCTCGCTGTGCTGTACTCCCAGCTTGTTATGCACCTGGCCGAGCAGGAGAAGCTCAAAAAGTCCTTGAGCAGTCTGAGCACTGCTTGGCAACAACTAAAAACATCAGCGTGTTATCAACATTCTTCTAGTACTAAATCCAAAGCACAGCACTATGCTAGCTTCTGTGAAGAAAATTAACTCTATCCCAGCTGAAACCAGGACACTGTTCCACCGCCCGACGGCATCGGCGGCGTACGCTGGCACAGGCTGGGCCGCCGCGGCTGCTGGCTCACGGCTGGCCCCCGCCCGGAGCACGAGCAGGGCAGCGAGCGTCTGTTTGCCCTCCTCGTTGTAGGCGGACCCTCTGGCTTCATTGTTATGGATAAACAGGGAGTGGCTTGGGTTTTTTAAGAAATATCTTGAATTCTTATTATATTTGTCTTTTTATCAAAAAAAAACCCACCCCAAACCCAACCCACAAAAAAAACAGTAGAGCAGCTGGGGGATTTCTGTGTAAAAAGCCATACGATTGAGTTCTAAAGAATGAGAATTCTTATTCTGGCTGACATGGCCTCAGTGGTAACTTATTGTTCAATTATTTTCCAGCTTTTTGTTATTTTGTTTCTGAAATTTTTGCCACCCCAATGAATCACTGTGGGTAAAGAAAGCCGACGCTGAAAGCTTTGCCTACCGCTTTTTTAGTATTGCCTACGGAAACTCCAGTAAACAGGACCGGCAAATCTCATCTCCTAAGAGACCACAAAACCCCCCAACAACCAACCAAAGAAACCTTTAATTTAGGAAAACAAGAAGAGAATGGGCCACCTTAAGTGGAAGAAATTCTGTTAAGTGGCAGCGGAAGAAAAAGTGCAAGTGCTGAGAATTTGAGTCTTACGGGACATTGCGATTGTAAAACGTGGTCAGGGATCTTCTCTGTGCCGTACATATCTGAGGACTTATTTGGATATGTGTTTATTTTATACTGCTAATTATACAGGTATTAATGTATTTAGTGTTATATGTGACTCCATTGGGAACCCTTTATGCCAGCCTTGCTTTCGTTCTAGGCTAAAGCATTTCATTATGGTTTTATTAATGACTTAGCTACAGTATTCTAGACGGGTCCTGGCCTCCTCTGGCCTTTCCTTCCGTGTGGAACCTCACCAGTCTGGAGTGGGTTTTTTTTTTATTTCAGCACGTAATGTTGCAGGACCACCCCCGCATTCCTGGCCTTCCTGGGAAATTCATCCCTAACCTTTGCGAAGGTTTCCCCCTCCCAAACTTGAAATGAAATGTCCACGGCACAAGCGCTGCTGATTCCCTGAGCAAAAGCGCCGTGTTTGGATGCCTGTTCTCTGATTCCCAGGAGAGAGGGCGGGAGCTCCGAGGCGGTAGGGATGTCCTAAGGGACTCGGGAGCTCGGAGCCAGCTCCTGGCACTAATGCGGACGCCGGGCGCTAGCTGCTAGTGGGAAATCTTTATTCACTGAAGTATTCGGTGGGCAAAATATTTTCTTTTCCTCTCAAATAAATAAATAAATAAATAACATGTAATTTGCTGACACAAACTATTTGCCTAAAACAGGCAATAGGCCTTGGGGAGATATTTATGATCCAGGCTAGATTGACTTCACCAAGCAGCAGCTGGTGCTTTCACACTGCTCGGCGCTGGAATGATCTTCTGTACCGCAAGGTAGGGAGGCAGAAAATGCATCTGCCTCTTTCTGGAGCTAATTTTAAAAAAGCAATGAGCTGGTAATTACCGTTTTTTCCCAGCTGGTCTTTATGAGGGTAAAAGGTTTAATCATAGATTGAGGATGGAAGAGGAAAATACTAAGCAGGCTGCAAACGGGTGTTAATAAATGGTCCTTCCTGGAGATATTTAGAAATTTAAGCTCTTGTTGGCTGAGAGTTGCTGAGGATGAAGGTTGCCACCAGAAGCAAGTATCTGGCAGCCCTTGGGTCGTTCCCTTCACCTGTGGGTCGTCTCGGAGGGCTCCGTGGCAGGGCTTCCGTGGGGCTGCGTACCCCGTGGGCGCCTCCAGCCCCACGTCTCCGTCCCAGGCCTGGGGGGCGACACGCTCAGCTCGCTCCGAAAGGTGCAAAGGGAGGGGGATTTGCCATGGAATTTTTTTCAGTCGGCATCTCGTTTCTGCTTGATTCATACAAATAACTTACAAGCTCGATTAATGCAACAAAATATAAATATTTATGCACCCATTTAGCTAATGTTTGACTCTATTTATAAACATGAACATCTTGCGAGAGCTTCTTTTTGACAAGTAAATAAAGTAAGTATAGAGAGTGCTTGTGTGTTAAATCAACCATGCTTCATTAACTCTTCCAAAATATCAAGTCTTAGGTAATAACTAAAGCAAAAAGTGACACTAGGGTAGGTTTGGTGGGAATATCTGAAGTACTGAATAACTGAACAGCCAAAATACTGAATAACTGAAAACTTCAGGAGAACAAGAAGCTGTTGTTTACTTCTTTAGTCGGTGGGGAAAAGAGGATAAATCTGGTTGGGTTTACCATTCATTTCAGTTTTTTAAGCGTTGTTATCGTAGTGGTACAGAGGGTAACAGGAGGGAAGAGCCATCCCGCGTTAATCTGCTGCCTGCAGGGTCGGTTTCTATTTGCTGACTTTTCTGATGGGACGAAGAGAAAATTGTGTCCGACCCAGGTCTAATTCAAGGCTTGATTTTTGCAAATTGAGGTTTGATTTTTGCAATCATCAGAGCCCAGTCTATGAATTCTGATGAATCTGTGGGTTCTGATGAATGAGGTTCTTGATAGTTCTGCCTGTAGGAAAGTAAGAAAGCTGTTGTGAGCTTTTAAAGTAGTACTTTTTCATATGCTCTTTGCATGCTTAATGTATGCTTATTCTCTTGATTGACTCTGTGGATGGCATATCAAGCTAAATCGGCTGGATTTGACACCTATTTATTGAATGATAAAAGAATATTTTTCTTTTGTTAGGAAACAATAATTTATTATGCACGTTACAGCAAAATGGATTTAAATAACTTCAAAACGTGTTTCATCTCATCTCTTGATTGCTCAAATCAAAATAATAAAAATACAATAAAGAACTGAGGCCCAAGTCTAGCAGTTGATACTTGCATTTCTAAATTTTTTTCATTTGTTATGACCATAACTTACTCCTCAGTTAAATTTCCTGAGGGTAAAATCTTGAAGTAGGATTCCCTGGTGCTAAGTGACAAACAGATACAGAACCTGTTCCGAGTCTGGCCATTGAATGTGGTCGGGGGATGTCAGAACTGAGCTGTGAGAGACCATCATGGGCACCCACCGTGCTGCCCAGGGCTGGTGATAGACTTCGTAAGGAGGCAGAAAGGAACCTTGCCAAAGGCCTCATCCGCACCCAGCCGGGACAGAACACCGCTCAGGATTTCCTCCAGAGCTGGGTTGGGGCCAGTTTTACGGGAGTTGGATTTCTTTCCTTGGTGGTGGAAGCCGAGTATTTACCCGTGCTGTGGGTCCCGGAGTCCCAGGACCTGCAGAAAGCCCCGTTCCAATCCCTGCAGGGCGCTTGTGCTCTCTGAGAGGGGTGGGCAACCACCGGAGCCTGGGCTTCACGTTTATTCCTGGCTGCGCGCGGAGGCCAAGCCAAACCATCACATTTACATAGCCCTGGGTTGAGCAAAGGGAGTCGGATCCAGGCTCGGTTTGCGGTATCAGTTTTTCTCTTTCCATGCATGATTTTAGGTGTGCAGAGTCCCTTCAGTTAATTAAAAGATTGACTTAGTCCTATGCAGCCACTGAACCATAGGCAAACCCTTCAAAGTGTGAATTCTGTGCGAGGAGGAAGATATTTTAAAATGTTTGTTCATCAGAAATATTTCTCAGTTGCTGTCACCCGTTGTATTGAAGTGGACCCATGCCTGGTTTTGCCTTCCCTTCAAAGTCCATCAAATAAATAGTCTTTAAAGTCAGCAAGGAAAAAAAAAAAAAATTCTCTCTTATATCAGGTGTGTAACAGATGGGTGTATGGAAAAACACTTTCTGGAGGTTTTGTCAGGCAGAAGGAAATGAAAGTGCCTTTTTTTGGTGCTGTATGAGAGGGAAGCGCGCTGATAGAACGGGATTTGGCTCCTGGCACGGCGGGTGAAAACTGGGCCACGACAGCAAAGGTGGAAGGGTTGGAGGAGAATGAGGGAAAATGATTTCATTTGGAAGTGAAGTTCATCTGAACTAAGGGATTTCACACTTAAAAGGCCGCTGAGGAGAAAATTGATGAACGTTAACGTGTTTTTATATTGGTTTATTTCATTCTTTTTTCTTTTCTCATTTGTAATGCTTACCTGTTCAGGAAGTTGAGGTAGGTTTTTCACTTTTAACTTGTAAATATCCGTAGAGTGAATAAAAGTGTTTACAACATATCATAATTTAACTTTAATATTGTTGTGAATGAAATGTGTTGATACATGTTAATTATTAATGTGTTAATACTGATTTATTAACATGTTCATATTAAAATGACATAATCGTTCCATGTGTTACAGCAGGCATAAGGGGTTTCAAGCACAGGAGTAGCTGTCCCAGTAGAAAGCTTGGAAACGCATAGGTTTGTGTGCAGTCATTTTTCTCAGGAAGGTGTTTTATTGAACGGGAATGTTAAATCTCCTTAATCCAGCTGATTTGGCTTATATATCTACAGATATATATATATTTTTTGAATGCCATACACCTGGAAATCAGTGTCAACCTTGGGCCCTGTGTATCGCCATACCAGCGTGCGGTTCTCCGGTGGAGGACGTTACAGCGAAGTGGTGGTGTCCTTCGGGAGGCATCAGGGGCTGCTCCTCCCAACAAACGTCATTTCAGGTTCACATACACGTTTCAGCACCTTGCAGAGGGCCGGCACAAACCCTGTCCAGTTTTCACGTCAGAGCTTTAGGTGGTGTTTGAAGGAGACAGAGATGTTCTGCTCGGCCGTACCTGCCGGGTGGCTTGGACCTTTGCAGGGCCGTAACCACCCGGTCGCAGTTCTCGCAGGTATCGGGGCCATATTTTCTGTTGCCCAGCTGGCATAAGCTGGTCTGCACTGCTGCTGACCCCATCGCTCTAACGATTGCAGAGCCATTATTTACTCCTATAAATATAATGGGGTTTGTATATTGAAAATCTCAAAGGTTTTCTTTGTTCTACTTGGGGGGGTGTCCATATTTTTTCTTGCTTCTTTTCCTGTTATCATACTGTAGTTTCAGGGATATTCTAAACTAAATAGAGTTTCCTTTTTCCAAAAGGAATACTAAACAGATCTGCATACAGGGGCAGAGGAGCAGGAATGGGTTTACAGAAGTGATGGGTGTTGTGTAGGGTTTTTTTGTGAGGAAGGTGCAGTTTCTGTAAAATATTCCTTTGACAATGAGATTGAGATAAACCCCCTTTCCAATCCCTGTTTCAAAACTGGTTCCATATGCCAACAGCATAAGAAATCTTCCTTGAGATTTGAATTATTTAACAGTTCCTGATGCTGAAAACCCAGCAGCAAAGCAACACCTAGGAAAAAATGTAAGCAGGCAAAAAAAGGAATATTTTGTTGCTGCGAGAAAATTATTCTGCTCAAAAAGCTTAAAACGCAACACATTCTGCAAGGTGATTAATGCTTGGTGAATCGAGCAGTTCCTCACAACCAATTACAAAGCATGGTGTAGCAGTGTTGGGGGGGGCTACCAAAGCTGTGGAGTTCAAAGGCAAGTCTGTGATTCTATGCCTGGTGCCAAACCCCCTCCTTCTGAAGAAAAAGCCCAGGTATTTTTTGATGCATCTGAAATAAATTCTGAATAATAAACTCTGTTGTGATTGTGGAACATTGTCCATAGAGTCAGTACAGACACCGAGCGTGAATATACCTGGAGAAAGAAAATTCATCACCTCCTAGGAGTCGTGCAGGGTTACACCCAGCCCCCTTCGTTACAGGGAGCGCGTGCCCGTCCCCGCGTGGCCCCAAGCTCCGGAGGAGCAGGACAGCGGTCCGCAGTTCTCCACGCTGCCAGCGTGTGGATTTTCTGCATCCCGTGCTGGCCATAGCCTTCAGAAGGGAATGGGCTACCGTAAGGTGCCTCTCCTGGTGACCCACGAGGGCACGGAGGGTCCCTGCTCCTCCGGGAACAGCCCCAGGGGCTCTTCTGAACCCAGATCGTAAGACTTGCTGGCTTTCAGGTCTCCAAAATGTTCCAAGTTAGGGCAAGTGGATATCATGAGAGCACGCAAAAGTCAGTGTCCTGGAGACAAATGGTAAGCAAAGCCCTATGGAGGAAATCATTTAGGTGTCTTACACTGATTTCTTACTGTTTTCAGCTACCCTCTTGGTAGGGAAAAGAAATCTCAGCGTCGCTCTGGACAGCTTGATAAAGGCAGCTCTTCAGTGGCAGCCCTCAGGAAATGAATATGGAATACTGGATATATTAAAAAGGAAATAAAGATTAGTATGTAGAAAAATATCACAGTGTTATAGAAATCTTCCATGCTTCCTCGCTTCAGATAGGTTGTTCTGTTGTTATCGCTTCCTCTCAAAGAGGACCCAAGTGGGATGTGCAGAATGTGCTGCAACTCAATACAGCAGCTGGGCTTGAGTCCCAGCTCTTCAGGACTCGGGTTGATGGCACTCGGAACCAGGGGAAACTTTGCCTTCAGGTAAATATTTGCTAAGTACACAGAATACAAATGGATCCGACACACAGAGGAGTTTCCCATTCTTTCTGCAGAGACTCGTTTCCAGCAGTGGAATCGCCTGGCCAGGCCCTCTGACAGCCCCTGCCTCCCCCATTGCGGAGGCTGATCAGCACGATGTAAAACAGAACCACAGGGCTCACAGCAGAATAACATCTTTCCATCAGATTTAAGAAGATTTTTAAGATTTCATAGTGGGAACAGTGACAAAAGTACTAATTGCGAGTGCTCCTGGCTGTTATTGTACTTTAAGTATAATGTTTATGATATTATTGCTGTATTTCTGTATGTTCACAAAGGTGTGATTTACCTGTGTCCAAATGAATATAAGTATTTGGGGATTTACTTTGCTGACCTTTCACCACACCAGGGTGGTGTGGATCGTGTTGTGCTATCTGAACAATATCCTCTTCTCTTTGTTAGCAAAACTTGTAGACAGATATGAAATAATAGAGAGTTATCAGAAAATATTTAATAATGAGCATACTTTGAAAAACAATTCAGAAGAAAAATTCAAGGTGCTGAATCCAAGGAATTTTTTCGTTCTCTAATTTCTAACCCGCGTTTACGACTCTCTCGGACACAACCTGTTGATATTCTTATGTGATTTGGGCTAAATATGTTGGGATCAAAGGATGAGTTGATTCATTTGCACTTTAATTATGTAAAATTGTACTGAAAAGACTGACTACATTTTTCCTGAGTTTCCTTTTTTTTTTTTCCTCCCTGTTTAGGATGATTATTTCAGAAACTGGAATCCCAACAAGCCTTTTGATCAAGGTAAGGTTAGCGCACATCTCGTGCTTGTCTTCTGCTATTTTGTGGTATCCCCATATCCTTCATGCCTGTCTTCCTCCCTCTTTCCCCTGCGTCAGTGAAGAGCTGTATTCATTCTTACGCCTCATTCCCAGTTGAGTCACAGCTTGAGGTGGTTCATGTGTAAGGGTTTGGCTCATTTCTGGATTTTTCAGCCATGTTTTTTACTCCCCATCCATTCCAGTTTATGTGCAGTGATGATATCGATGCTTAGAAAGGTTCTCTGTAACCATCAGTCTCGGTCTAATATGCAATTTAAAACAGGTATCTTCATGTACGTTTTCTTTTCATGTTAAAAACTTTGCTAAATGGATGTCGTAAATGTAATTACTGCATTTCCTAACACTTACGGGGCCGATTCTTTGAAGCCAGTTGTAATGTATGAATTTCAGGGCTGGCTTTCGAAAGAAATGTGTGTTTTGCATACGCTGCTGATTCAGATACAGATTCTGTAAATGACATTTTGCACTTTGTCTTGGTGAACTGTTAAATTACGGCAGCACTTGAACAATTTCCAGGACAGCCACCAAAGGATGGGGAAAAAACCAATTCAAAATATTCTAATTGTTGTGTCCAGGATAGCCATGCCAGGAAAAAGAACTGATGCTTTAAAAGAGATCTCAGGTACCAGCTCCACATCACGCATTCTCTGCTTGGTGTTGATAGCTAGCGGCAAGCTCTTCAGACATTCATGCGAAATAACGGAGATGAACAGCGCTGGAAAAGCAGCTTGCCCAGGGGTTGCTAGGTGTGGCGGGTTGTATTTGAGAGTTACTCTCTCGTCAGTAAAAACCTCCCTATGCAAAGAAATCTCAGCAGTCCATTCTCAGAAAGACAGATAGAAAAAGTAGTGCAAGCCATAATTTTGCCGTTAAAATCAGAATATTTTATTTTAACTTTGCTATTTCTTACATTTGTCACTCTGACACTAAGGTTCTGTAACACTCCGTGCTGGAGCACCATCAGAAAGTGTCGCGTGAAACCATTTGGGTCTTATATTTAATTAATTCTTAAGGCTTTCTAGAATGTATTTTTTTTCCGGACAAATGTTAAAGATTACATTTTTGCACAGCTCCTTTTGATTTGGTAGAACCGGTTATCAGCTGTTTGATCTCTGGAGGACAACACCGCGCAGTACAAAGCACGGGTCACTTTGCTTCTCCGTTTGCCTGTGGACAGTTGCTCATTTTTCCTCTTTGTCATCTTCAGTGAAGCTCATGCAGCTCCTAACTGAGAACAGCTAGGAGGCGAGGGCATTACAGCTGTAAAGTCACAGGGAGATGGTAGACTTTTGCCATTGCTTACGGCGCGTTTAGGATCCTAGATTTCTTTGACTAGCTTTGGTTCATTATTCAGCATCAAGCCTCTGCATCGTTGCGGAACGCCGGTGTCCTAGGGTTTTATTCAGAATGCTATTCCGTGAGTTTCAATCTCCTTCTGCTCTGAAATTTGTAGGGATTTTAAAAGATTTTATCCTGAAGACACTTAGAAAGGAATGATCACACACGCGATAGCTACAGTACAAATGCATTTCAGCCGCGTAGCTCCATTGCACCGTCCTCCTCTCTTTGGGACCCCGTGTTCAAAGTCAAGTGGCGTTCGAGTAGAGTGTGAGACTTCCATTGCCCTTCAGAATGTGAAGTGGCTATTTCGATAGATAATTGCTGTGATTTTACATTCAGAAAAGGTATTCCTGCCAGCAAATTGCTTGAGCGAATTATTGAGCAGGCAGATAGCTTTTTGTTTGGTTTTTTTTTTTTTTTAAAAAAAGAGTTTATGGTGAAACCGTCGCAATGTGGTAGATTGTGGGGAAACAAGAAATTGGAAATTACACGGCCTTCTCCAAGCATGACTCAGCCCTGGTGTCACTGGGTTGTAACCAGTGGATAAGGGTTGAAGAAGAATAGATAATATCCATGTTGCGTAATTGCAGGAGGTGCCCAATAGTTAAGCCAGTTACTAATTTTTTCTAATTGCTTAAAAAAAGAAAAAGCAAGTCCTGTCACAGAAAAACATGCCTCTAGAAATCAAATGTTATGAAATCAGACGTGTGAACCATACCACGAATGAAAAGAAAGAGTGAATCAGTTAAGAAGGAGAAGGAAAGGCATGAACAAATGAATGGAGGGCTAATGAGGTAAATGATGGGCCGGTGGAGGAGAAGAAACCACAGGGCTTTCCAGATTTGCTTTCAATTTGAGCTTTGGCGGTGATTTATTTTACAAACAGGAGACACAGAGGGGAGCTTTGCTGATCAGAGATTTGAAGTTTCAAAATAGCTGAAGTGTTTAGGAAGAGCATACCCGTTGGAAGTCTCTGAAGGTGCTTTTAAAATTTTCCCTTTACATCTATTTCTGTATCTCATTGCCAGACATGTTCATGGTACTGTCTGTAGGTAGCTCCCGGGGAGATCACTGGGGGTTATCCATGCTAGAGCTGAAGAACGTAGCTTCTCTGTCTTTATGGAAATGGAACTTCAGTGTCAAAGGAAAGGGAAAGCTGATGTTTTTGTCAAGGCATATGTCCACAGAGAGATTTTCAAAGGCATTTGAGGGATTTAGGGTTATAAATCCTATTGACTTCAAAAGGAGCTTATGCTCCGACCACTTCTAGAGACCTTGTGACCCTCTGTCTTCCCAGGAGGAAAAACAAAAAGGTAAATCCTGACAAAACATTGCAAAAAGATTTTGAAGTGACATGCTTTAAAACTGTCTTGTTCATTGTGTTAATGAGATGTCTGACTCTGGGCAAAAACACAAATCGTTTTAGAGAATCTAAAATTACACGTGGATTCCTTGAAGCGGTACAAACAGTCGTACGCCTGTTAAGGATTCCTGTCTCCTTGCAAAGAAAAGGACCATTTCCCTCTCAGTGTAAAATTTCTCCTGGAGCTCGGACGGCCGGTCGGCAGAAGGCAGAGTAGGCGATGCAGTCCGAGCAATTCTCTGCCTTGCACAGAGACCTGCGCGCCGCTTTTGTCTCGTTTAAATCATACAGATGGATTTTATTTGGCCTGTAGGTCCTTCTTTTTGACCAAGAGGTCACTGCTCTTGGCCATGGTAAAATTCACCCTGACGAGAACGTTAAGAAAGCCCCTCATACCTTTCTAAAGGGATTTCTTACACAAAACCATTGCCCTAGAAAGCTGTCGCTTAGTTTAGTTACATATACCTGAAGCGTGCGAGTCTTCAGCCATTGACCCCTGTGGTGTTGGCACCCAAAAAATGACAAGAAGGTAAATCACATCGTGTTGCTGCTTTGGGCCCTACGAATCAGCTGCTGGTAAGACTAATCCTCAGTTTATATGTATACGTACAGGTATATACGTGTGTAAATGTATATATGCTCTCTAGATGTGTATGGGGAGACACTACCATTTAAATAGGAAGCGCTGAGCCGAAGGAAGGAAGGAATCCTTGCTGCCTCTGTTCCAGGTGGTTCCACCACAGGTTTCATTTCTGTCATTTTCCCCACAGAATAGTCAGAAGAGTTTGTCCTGGACCTTTTATGCGGCACAAGCTGCAAGAAAATTGTTTCATCTGTCTTTAGTCTTTACTTCATCCTCCCTGCCCTGACATTTCTTTCCACGTTGTTGCTTTTGGCTTTGGGGTGTTTAAATGCCCCCCATGCTCTTGCATGATTCTGGAGATAGAAAAGCTTTTATCTTGTACGCTTTGGGGTTCTTGTACCCAGAGAGCTTGTGCAGATCCTGCGGCGGGGAGCCCCAGTTTGTCCTCTGAACTCGGTAGGGCTCTGCATCCTCACCACCCAGCTGTTATTTTGAGAGCTATCCCAAAGGCAAATGTTAACCCTTTCCCACCGTGATTGAGGGGACAAAGCTTCTCCAGTGGGCAAGCGAAAGCAGACGAGCGCCTCTCTCCCTGGCTTGTATGGGAAATCTGAGCCTAGCACCGCTAAGTGAAAGCTGGCTTGTGTGAATACCCGCTCTTGGGGACAGATTTACAAGTTTTTAGTGTTTAAAATCTATTTTGCCATTCTAAATTTAAAATCATGTTTAAATATTCTAATTGTGAAGTCTTTATATGGAAGCCAGACTGCAGAATCCTGATGAAGGAGCTGGGAGGGCAGGGTTTAGGCGTACCCGAGGGTGGCTGGTACCGGGCAGAAGGGTCTCGCAAAGGCAGCGGAGGGTTCAGTAGGTTTAACAGATTTAAAAACCAACAGTAGGCAGAGGTTTAGAAAATCAGCAGACTTCTGCTTCCAGGCTCGTACTTCATTTGTATCTTTTAAAGAAGAGTCTGCTGGGTCGAACCAACTGTTTATTCTGTCCTAAAAAAAAAAATGCTGGCTTTATTCAGTAGATTGAATGATTTCATTATGCATTTAAAACCAATAGCAGTGTAGCCAGGCTGTCTGCTTTCTGCTTGCAATGTGACGGGAAATGTCTGCGTGTGTGTCTCAAACCTTGTTTTGTAAAAAAGCGTACGTGACTTTCACTGGAATGACCCCTTGGGAGCCACGCGAGGAGCCTTTGCGTAACGCGCCTGTTCAAGGGAAGTCAGCTTGAATGGTTCAGCTGCGTCTCGGAGGGCACCTGAGGGATCAGAATTTATTCCTAGCCTAGCTACCAGTGCCCAGCTTTTTATTTGTCTTGAACCCAGGAGAAACCAATAGAAAGGTGAGCATCGTACCGACCGAGCCAACTAACGAGGCGTTGGGGCTGCGGGAGGCAGGAGCGCGTACAGCCTGGAGATGATTGCTGGTCATTAATATTGAACGCGGCGCTGTCAGAGCTGTGGAAGGGGCAAGTTAGTCAGGATTTTAAAATATGAATCAAAGGGCTGGGGTTTTTTTCTGACAGGGTCATTTGAGAGCTCTTAAGGAGCTTGTCAGCTAACTTGACGTACTTTCCGAGTCTTCTCCGTTTACGCTGGAGAAAGAAAAGAGGGAATCGGGGAAAAAGTTTAGCGTAACATTCTCAAGTCAGAGATTTTGGCATGTTAGTTAAATGTCTTCTGCACTTATTCAGACTCGCCAGAAAATTAACTCATTAAGACTTCATGTGGTTTTATAAGTGAAAACAGCTAAATAAAACCAGAAGTGTGTTATTGAAAACTTCTGCTACAAGCCACCTCTCAATCCTGTAGTAAATTCTTCTAGAAATAGATGTTACTAATTTTTATGGCAAGATGCACAAATGAAGAGTGCATTTTGTTAGGTTCAAGGTTGCGGAAAACAGTTTGGAACGGTGTCCAATTTGCTTGCCATATGGCTTTTTTTAAAGCATCATTATGCAGAACATAGGGACTGTGGAAGTAATGGGATGCACTTTGCATCGCAGGTACGTAAGCTCTGGATCCAGAAACGTTGAGACCGTTGAGCTGCCATCGTTACTGCCAAGGCTATAGAAGGGCAGTGTAAGGGGCGGGGGGAACTCGGTTCTGTTGTAGTGCTGAACGTTTTCCCACATCTGTGCCTGAATCCATCCACTGTCCTGTGGAATTGCCCGTTCAAGTAGGTGCAAGTCTCACCCTTTGCATTCCGATTGTGGCCCTGGCAGACGGTTGCAGTGGTCGGAGCTGGCTGAGCCCTCCTGGCCCTGCCTCCGGCACTGAGGCAAAGGGGCTGGCTGGGAACGGGACCAAATCCCAAGCATCCCAAGCTGCTGGACCTCTCAGGAAAAGGAGCTCCTGGTTAGAAATAGTCTGAACTTTCCGTCTTTGTCTTCCAGCCGTTGTCGTTATTTTCACTGTCTTTATTCCCAGCCCCAGTAACTGAGAAGCCTGGACAGGGCTGTTACTTCTCAGGGCTTTCATTATCGGTCCTGGGTGGGGGTTGAAATAAATCCACTCCCAAATCCCTCTTCCACAATGTGAAAATCTTCATCTGCCTGAATCGGACATACCAGTGACTGACGGTGATGTCAGACACGCTCATCTAGACCCGGCTATCCTTATTAATTACAGCCATGACCTCCCTATCACTTCACAGAATTCCCCATGAGCGCTAATGAAAGCCTGAACTGGCAAAATCCCCTCGCTTTGGAAGAGGAAACTCTGCTTTTGAGTGGGTTGCTGCCTCCAGCATAGCAAGGCCTATGACTTTCACAGTGCAGCAGCCCCATGGGTGTGAATCTGTCAGATCGAGAGCTCCGTAGCTGGATGTACTGGTGTTTGTGCTTCCTCTCCTCCTGCGTTGAGTTGTACCCCTGCCTTTCCCGTGTCTCACCGGCAAATCCAGACTCCAGAAATGGCCTCCTGCAGCTGTGCAGAATAAACTCATAAGCCTTCCAAAACAAAAAGGATGATAAGAGGAAGCCTGTGATGCAGGATGAAAATCATAGAACCTACAATTATTTTTGAACATGTAATTTTCTGTTAGCCCAGTTAAGATGTTCTTTGAGAAAAGCCTGAATAAATTCCTTTCAGGGCGTTGTTTAGCACTGTACACATCTCTAGCCACAAATATATGTTAGTTTTATAATAAATGTTTTCTATTACTGTGCCTCAGATGGCAGATTTCAGTTGAATAACTTATTTTGCAATTTATTTTTTGACTGTGGTTGAATTAGTTTTAGAGGCTTATTCATGTGACAACTGCACATGAATTATGTTTGTAGATCTTCAGTAAATCAGTACAATTTTAAAACATGCTAACTGAATCAACAGAAAACAGTAGCCGGGATGCGGCACACGGGATGGACTGTCTTC
Organism: Gorsachius magnificus; assembly: GCA_034008185.1. Taxonomy (NCBI): domain Eukaryota; kingdom Metazoa; phylum Chordata; class Aves; order Pelecaniformes; family Ardeidae; genus Gorsachius; species Gorsachius magnificus. Next base: position 20,026,408 of record CM067093.1, read on the forward strand.
CCTCAAATGCATTTCCAACACCAATGGCTGCTTGCATCCCCCAAGCAGATGCACGTGGTGCTAGAAGCATATTAAATTCCTTATAAGCTTGTGAGCAACCAATTTTGTCATTAAAAATGGCATCAGAAGGGGCAGAGCTGGGGTCCCTGTCTGTGACTGCGTGATAGCTGATGTGCTTTGGACTGAGACAGTGATCAATAAGTTGCTTGGCTAGAATTTTATTAGCGCTTGGGGAGCACTTGTTAGTTTTGTCAGTAATGGTGCTGCCTTTCTTTTAATATCTCTGACTTCATTGACTGTGACACAGACATGATTTTTAACAGTAAAGTCCTGCCTGCCCATGCTCATCTGGCTCCCACATCCAATTTGGGGAGTATCAGAGGGCCCAATCCTGCTCTCGTTGACCTCACTGGGCGAGCAGGGGTCTCCTTCCTTTTGCTTCAGCTCAGGATATGGGAGTTCATCTTTGGAAACCCACCTAGACCTTCAAAAATGAAGTGTGTTTGAAAACACATGGCTGCAAAGCTTCCGTCCTTGTTTGCTGTAAGAGAGACCCGGGTCATTATTCAAACGCTCGGGTTTGTGTTCTGATTTAACTAGGCCAAACCAATCAGGGGCAAAGCCTCCAGCTTTGAAATATTATTTGACTTAAATATCAGCTGGCATAGCAGTAGATTCGTACCGCATGTCAGCGTGCTTTTAAATCACTAGCCAGTCAGAAAAGTGATTTGCACAGCATTTAAACATGTTTGTATGCCTGTGAGTTAATAGGCGATTGCTGTCATTTGGTTCTCACTGAAAAACAGGAGCGCCCATGGAGAATGAAAGTAGAAGGCAGAGTGGCAATGGCCATAAAGAGGCAGAATGCAGAATGTTTAGGAAGAGAAGAACGTCAAAATAAAGACAAGTTATTTCAAAATCAGATTCCAGCAAAGTGGTAAGACAGAAATTAGAGGAAGAAAAATTAGGATAATCGGTATTTCCTCGATGCAAAGGGCACACACGTGAATTACCCAAAAGCCAAGAGCTTGGTTAATGATAAGGCTCTTCGTGGCTGCAGTGGCAAGAAGTTACGTAAAGAAAGCGCAGCTGGGTTGAACTCTTAAGGGAGCGCAAATGGTAGCCCCAAACTCAGAAAACCAAGTATAAAATGAAATGTTTGGGCAAGGATTTAAGAATAACGATTTTTTTACAAGAGTATTAGAAAAGTGTAAAAGAAAAATCAAGAAAAACAATGGCTCACTGCTCAGTGGAGAGAGACGCCTCTATAAAGGCAGTGCCGAGAAGGCCAGAGCATCGTTACTGTCTTTGCTTTGGCTTTCGCTTGAAAGGTCAGCTGTGACCAGGCGGCTGTCGTAATTAATATCTTCAGCCAAAGTGTAAGATTCTGGATTAGGGAAGGAACAGGCTTGAGTAAATTAGGTGTTTGCGAATCAGCTGGAATTGATCTAAGGTTTAAGTGAATTGGCTGAAATAATTTTAAATATACTGCAAGTTGTCTTTGAAAATCTAGGAAATTGTAGAAGACTGGGAAAGGACAAGCAGCATGCATATTTTTTAAAGGTAGAGAAAGGAAGAAAATTGGATATTATATCGCGTGAGTTGAACCTGAAATCCTGAAAGGTAGTGGAATAAATATTAAAGCAAATATTTGTTAGCATTGAGAAGATAAGGGGATGAATAAAGCTGGTATGGCTGTCAAACTAAACTCATTTTCTTCTGTGACATTTACAGGCCTTGAGTCTCAGGGATAAGCTTGCAGTATCACATATCTTGACTTTAATAAGGCTTTTGACATTGGCTTACATTACCGTCTTATAAGCAAGTTAAAGAAATATTGTCTAAAAGAAATAATTATGAGGTGGATACAGAGTCGGTTGGAAAACTACATTCTGGTAGCAGCTGTCAATGGTTCAAAGTCAGGCTGGAAGGATAAATGGAGGAAGGTTCCTCTGTGATTTATTTTGGGCCCAGTATTAGTCACCGTTTTGATTAAATTGTAGATCTTGAAATTAGCGCGCTTATTAAAGGTAGCACGGCAATAAAATTCACAGTCACCTTAAGTAAGTAAAGACATGGTCTGAAAACAAAGGATAAAGTTCAGCCTGGGCAGATGCAAAGTTCTTGGGTAAGAATAATCATCTGCACAAAACAGGATGAAAACAATCAGCTTGTAATAAATTTGGAGACAAAGGGCAGGGGATTATAGCGGATTACAAATAGAACATGAGTCAACAACGGCATTCTGTTGCGAAACAGGCAAATGCTGGCCTGGCGTGGGGACCTGTGAGCAACCCTTCGGCTCTGCTCAGCGCCAGTAAGACCTTGGCTGGAATACGTTGTCCAGATTTGAGTCCCAGGCTTTTCGGATAGTATGAATCAACCGGAAGGCACCTGGAGAAAAGTAACATATGATCGGAGTTGCAGAAAATATGCTCTGCAAAGAAAGACTGAGGGAGAGGAGCACCTTCTCAGTGGAGGGAAAACAAACAAACAAAACAACAACAAAAAAAAAAACCAAACCAACCCACAAATCCCATTTTCAAATGCATAAAAATAACTGCAAAGCGAAGGAATTGTTCTCTGTGGGTACAACAAGGAGCAGTAGGTTTACATGGCAGGAACAAAGATTCATTTTAGCCTTTGTAATGACAGCAACACTTGAGCACTGGGAGAGGTATTTTGGAGAGGATGTGGAGTCTCTGTCTTTGGAGGTGTTCTGAAACGCGTTAGATAAATGTCTTGCAGCTAATGGCGTGTTGGTAGCGGATCTAGCGATGGGGAAGGGGAATGGAATGAGCATCCTTCCCAGAACTGCCATTCTAGCACCGTGATTCCGTGGTTGTGTTTTGATTAATGGAAACCAACTAATTTCATTGAAAGCACAGAAGAAATGCTGAAGAAGGTATTTCTTAAATTAGATTTCCAGTCAAAGCAAAGAAGGGAAAACAAATGAATCAGTATCCTTGACATTTTGGCACCACCTGAAAAAATACAGGTTCTCATTTGATGGGAGTAATGCGCATAAGCTTCCAGATAGATGCTAAGCACGGCTGTCACGGGCTTGCAAGCCCCCATGAATGTAAAGAGGGACTGGCAAAAGCAGCCCCATTTTCTTCTGGCTGCGTCTCCCTATCTCACTCCCTTTCTAATGTAGAGTCAGGAGAACTTCCTATGGATGATTCTGTACTTGGAGATTAGTGGGGGGGGTTGTCTAGGTAGGAATAAAGGTCGTGATCTGACCCTAAGGTTAAAGATTTGGATGAAAATCAGTTAACTGTTCTATTCCACTTCATTAGATCGAACATGACAATGCATGCATATTTAAGAATTAAATCTTCTGCTATAAACCGAAGCGTCGTCAAAACACTAATTCAATCAATCACAGCTATTTTTCTTCCTGTTCTTATTGCTTCAAATTAAACAAATTTGCACAAAATAGTATTATTTGTGCTCCAATCTGATTGCTTGCATTCTAGCTTTGCAGTCCTTGGTCATTTGGAAAGTTACTTTAAACTATAAGATGATGGTCAGCAGTACGCAGCCAGATGAATGAAAAAAGTTTTCCGATGTGTGCTGGTGGTGCTCGGCACTGCAAAGTTCCGTAAGCATAGGATGTTGAAAATTGGTATCCGTTTGGTCAGCATCGTTTAGTCATTTAATCATGTTCTGTCTTTTCTCTCTGTGGCCTCTGGACCTTGCCGTTGGCACGGGCCTTTGGGCTGTCGGTTATTGCCCAACAGCTTTCTTTAAGGGCCGTGTCGACTTTACCTACGTTGTCTTTAAAGTGGAGGGACAGGAGGTTCTGAGGAGCAGAATTTGACTTCCACTGTCCTGCCTGAAACCTCTGTTTGTGGATTTGATGTGTTTATCTAGGGGAGGTTAGCAAGCAGCAGCGGCGTCTCGTGCACGTGCATCCCTGCAGCGCCTCTTCTGCCATACGGGAGGGAGCCGTGCAGGTAAAGTGCTGACCCAAAATCTGGAACTGCCGCGTTCACTTTAACCCCACGGCAAGACAGAAGACTCAAATCTGTAATAGACGTAGGTTCTGTTCCTGGGAGAGCTTTAATATATAAACCGGGCCATTGATTCACTTATCCCTCGCTTGCCATTTTGTCATTAATAACAGATAAACAGAACTCTGGGGTGAATGGATGTACAGATAAGCAATCCTAGGGATCGTTGCACATTACAGCTGTCTTTAATGCAACGTAAGTAAGCATTATTGTAATTATTTTAATGTGATACATCAGTGTGCTCATGGAGTCTCTCCTTTGCTTTAATTGCTGGGGGTTAAAAAACCCCAGAAAATGCATGTAGTAGTCTCTTAAGAGCAAATATATATTTGCTATGAAGGCTCCAGCCTCTAAGCCTGTTCTCTGTTCAGTGAGGACCTTTGTAATGGGTTTTCATATTTAAAACCAAGACATGAAAACTTGCTGACACAGGTTGCAGAAGTCTGCAAAACTGAGAAAGGGAAGAACCCCTGCTTTTCATAGTGTTGAATACAGGCATGCAAGAAAAAATGGGTCTGCTTCTCTCTCAGTAGACCTCAAAGCTACCTAAGGAAGCAGTGTTAGCTTAAAAAAAAAAAAAAAAGTAGCCATGATTTATTAATTTTGTTCTGAACTCTAGCACTGATGGGTTTTTCTGTTACAGTGCATTGACTCTAACCCATAGGACCTATTTATCTGTTTATCCTCAAAATCCAGATTGTGTTTGGGTATCTCAAAGGAGAGTATGGTGCAGTAATTGTGTACTTCTGTAAGCAACATTTCCATCTGTTGAGCGGTCATCACTGCCTTGCATCCTTGACGTTAACTGCAGAACTGCAAGATGTCCACTCTCCTGCGGGTGCCGGTGCATTTGTTTCTTTCCCTCTCTCCTGGATTTCCTACCATTTGCCTGCCGTACCAGTGGTACCAGAGGCTCCTGATGGCTGCCTGCATTACGCCCTTAGAAAGGCAGTGTATTTTTAGGTAGTTTCTCAAGTAGCAGTGCTCTTTTTAAATTTTAAGCTGCTCAGCACCCCTTCACCATGGTGAATAGCCACAGTGAATATCCAGCTGATAACCATTTATACAACCGAAAGCCAAATGCTCTTATTCATCCTCCAGGTTGTCTTTGTTAAGTGTCTGTCTTCCACAGTTTCTTACTTCGGTAGGCTCAAGGGTTTAAAAAAACGTGGTTAATAATGTGAGGGTTTTCTTAAATCTTGGGAGATTCTCAGGTTGCTGACACAAAAACTCAAGGTTAAAAAAAGTGCACATCTCCAGCTGTATTGCGACTGTCTGCTCCTTCTGCATGCATCAAGGGGAGGACTGCTGCTCCTAACCCCTCGAACTGCACGTTTACTAAGTGTCAGCTAAAATCTGGCGTTCATGGTACAGCCTGAAATCTTTGCAGCAACCACTTCTTTCTTTTTTTCCTTTTTGAGGGTTTTTGGTTGGTTGGTTGGTTGGTTTTGTGGGTTTGTTTTTTTTTCTTACTAGCATGGTAAGGAAGCATCCTACCTGTCTGAATGTCCACTTGGGCTGATGACTTTTCCACAGGTCAAACCATTTGAAATATCCAAGTAAAGCCAGGAAAAGCCACGCTGAAGTAAAGCCATGAAAAGCAAAAGTCTGAAAAATACCAGCAGGATCTTAACTTGGATGATAGGCCCCAGCATCAGAAATGTAAATATATTAACCTTGATAGTTTAGATCATAAAGATCATGAGTCATTACTTTCCATTTTTAGATACTTCCTCTGTAAAACTCCTAAGTATGCCATTGCTATGTGCTGGGTATAGGCTGTACTTAGTTGTTCTCACGCCTAATTGCCTAACTTTGCTCCTGGCTTTATCATTATTCTATGGTAAGAAATGTGCCTTGGTGTTTAGGCAAACATTTTTCATTTTGTGTTTCTCCTTTCAAGCTGCTTTTTCATAAAGTGGCACTTCTGGTGTATTTTCCTACCCAGGACTGTGGCAATAACATTTTTCCAATGCCTATAAATAAATTAAGTATACTGTGGCTTGAAAGAGAAATTGCTATCAGCTGGTGTTCCACTGCCTACAAAACATTTTATCTTCTTTCTGTTTCTATTACTTTGCTCTCCCTTGACTTTGTATAGGAAGTTGTGTTCCCTGTTAGTGGCGTGTGGTGCGTTTGTGTGTAGCATGCTTGATGTATGGAACGGCTGCAAACACCTACTGCGGATAGCTCAGCTTTGGAAATTGCTTTGAAGATGAACTTTTTGACAGATGGAGCTGTTGATATGATTTGGAAATGGGCCTGTTTGTATCAGTCAGTCAGGTACTCCATTTTTCAAAATGGAAAAAAAATAAAGGTTTGAGATGAAAGAGGAGAGGGAGGCCACCCATCTAGGGGGAGCAGAGAGCTTGAGCCCAAAAGGAGGAATGCGCTCGAGAGCTGCATATACTGGGTTTGTAACAATACAGCAAATGCATTCCTTTTCACAGACTGCACTTTTAAACAGAACATAGTTGCTTAACTTCATCTCATCTGCACAGTTGCCCGAAAGCCGGATGCCCAGCCTGGGGCAGTTGTCCATTTTGTCTTTGTAGCAGACACTGAAGCAAGTGTTTCAGATTAGGTAAGATGCTGGAAGCCACTTTGAGGTCTAGCTAAGACTAAGTAACCTTTAGAAGGCTAAAGATAGATGGAATCAGACTTTGCACAGATCCTGTCCAGGAAAGCAAGATGCATATGGAGACCTCTTCTAGACACTCCGATCTCAACTTCCCCAGAGGAGGAGAGGTCAAAAGCACAATAGTTGTTAAATTTATGAGGATCCTGTCCGGGTTTTGAAGCTCAAACCGAGTGAGTTCTGTCATTGAAACTACCTCTGTGTTTTGTGGAAGAGATGGCACAGTCCAGGTGAGAAGATGTGCAGATGTTTGTAGTTCATTGCATCACCTTCCCTGTTTTGTAGCAGGGACGCTGTGGTCCAGAAGAGTTGGGTGCGTTGGCGTAGTGTGCAGTCCTTCTGCAGGGGGCTTGATTCTTTTCAGTTGCCTCCGTTCCCCTTTCTTCTGGCTTCCCTCTGACTCTCCCCAAAAATCCTTTGGTTCCCTGAGTTAAGGGGTGGGCAGGCAGTGCCTCCTTAGCAGCTGGTCCATTTTCTGCTTTGCTGTTGCTGCTGGTGGTGCCCTCAGTGTGCTTGTTCGGGACCCTTCTGAACGTGTTTGCTCTTCTTGATGGTCAGCAGATTGTTTGCGTAGTTTCCTGTGCACAAAAAACCATTCAAGGTTCATTCTGCTGTCTGGGACAAGAGATGGGTCAAACTTTGTCTACTTCTGCCAAACCACAGTCAGCTGAAGTTCTCAGGCTTACACCAACAGCTGGGCTAAGTAGACCTAAGTCATGGAAGTTCATACACTGGCACAGGATATTTGGAAATTGCCTCGTTTGTGTTTTCTGAAACTTTAAAACGCAACGAATTCTGCCAGGCTTTCAAATGAAAAAGAGAACTTGGAGGAAATGTGTGGCATTAGATAACCATGGCGGGTGGCCCTTCCCAGCAGGATTCTCCTGGAACACAGCCCTCTGAGCATCCTCCTGATGGCCAGGGTATTTGAAGATTACCCAGCTAAGAACATGGCAAAGCACAAGATAGTCGGGGGGGAGGAGAAGGGGGGAAGTGTCTTGGGGTAAAGGCTGCAGGAGCTGGAGATTTATGATAGCGTCACTGTTACTGTTTTCCTTGAGTTGGGAAGAGATGAGGAAGAGAGAGCTTAGAGACGTGAAAATGAAGTATGCGGCAGATGATGTTTAACACTTTGAAAAAGACTCAGGTAGCTTAATAATGGGTTTTCAGTGTGACAGTCCTTCGGCAGAGCTGATTTTTACCTGTCCATTAGTATGCTGTCTGTTTTGTCAGTCTGGCAGAGAGGAAAGAGCCTTTTGCTTGCTTTTCTGAAAGAACTGGAATTCTGTGATCTCTCTGCAGCTTTTAAATTAAGAATTATTGTTTTGAATTAAAATACTGACTCCAGACTCTCCAGACCCTTAAGAGATGAAGTTTTTATCTCGCTTCTAGTTGGCATTCAGTGAAAGAAGGGACGGGGTTTCAGGAGGTTGCGGGAGCAAGGTGGTGCAGGATGGAAACACTGCTTTCTCTGGGGCGGAGAGGCCAAGAAGGGAAGATGTAGAGGTGTGTGTGGAGCAAAGGTTTTTCATCTGAGAACATTTTTATTAATTTTTGGGATGTCTACGTTAAATTCTGGTTTGGCATCTCTGTCCTTGTGTTTGTCCAGTACATTGGCACAATAAGATGTTTCCAAAGGAAATCATTAAAAATTAAAGTCTGAAGTATTCACAAGCATGCTTTTTTTCAGGCACTGAATAATTATAAGAGGCCGTTCTTACATGTAGGCAATTTCCTCAATGATAAGAATTCTTAGTTTGAGAAATTAATTTTCAGCATGCTGACTAAATAAAAAAGTTCATTAAAATCTTTGTATGTTTGGTAGTAGGGACCTAATAACAATGTTTTGTCTTGTGTTTCAATTATGGTAGACATGAATTAACTAGTATTTTAATAAAAATTAGCGGTAGCATTTATTTTCCATTAAGTGGTGTGAATTTGCATGATGTGTCTGAAACATAAAGAGCCTAGGGTGTGGATATGTGTGGTGAATGGATTTTATTTTAATGAATTATAATATAATTGCCCTGTCTTGGCAATTAAAGTTGGGCATTAAATCTTAATTCATTAATTCCTTTGCACCCTTTTTTTCTTTGGGGAAAGAGGAGGAACTACTAAAAATTCTTTTCAGCTTATAAAGCTGGAAGACGTGTATGACAAATAGATTTAAAATGGATTTCTAAGAGGTAGGACACAAAGACAGAATTACATCAGTGTCAAATTCTGCCCTCAGTTATGTGCAGGCTCCTTGGTGAAGTTACAGTGATTTAAATTTAGCTTAGACTTGCAGTACGTGGATGGAAAACGCTTGCTCCTTGGGTGTTTCTCTTTTTCAGTCATTCTGATATGAACTTGGCTACTGGGCATTTGTATCATGTGCATTTTCCTATCATGTATTTTGAGAATAGCTGAGCAAATTTGGGCCAGATGAGCTTCTCCTTTTTAGACTTAGGTGACTTGCTTATCTTGGCTTGTGGATTTCGCCCACTTCTCCTCTGGCCGATAGAAGTACAGAGGTGCAAAAGCAGCATTGATATTGTTGGTAGAAACATCTAAAACCAATGAGGTGATGGGAAGCCACCTTCCCATCTCTTGCCTTCTCTTAACACCGTAGCCACAGCAGAGCCTCAGATCTCTTCATCGGTTCTGCCAGAGATGGGCCTCTGGTAGTGGCCAGTACCCCGGTGGCCTTGTTGTCTCTCTTGTATGTGTGGGGGCATATTTATTTTAGCAGAATTGGACTAAGCTGGAGATAATAAGATGGTGTCTGAGGTATCCAGCCTCATTCTTCACATGTTTATGAATTACAAGGCCATGGTTTTGAAAGAAGTTTCAGAGTGAATAAAGCATATGAAGCAGAGAGATTATACATGCATCCCAGTTTGTAGTTTTGCTGTTCAGTGCTGTTTGCTGGGGGGTGACTTCATAGCAGAGACCGAAAAAATATCAGTAGTGCAACCATTAAAAAATGAGCCTATGACCAGATCTCTGACTTCTACGGCTTCCTAGCAAATAGGCCGTAAAGAAAGAACCTGCAGATCCAGAAGTAGTGATGAGCTCACCACGATCCCCAAGTTTGACAGTCTTAGTCCCGTTCTAAATGCTGTCTGATGCTGTTATGTGCTGCGTCCTTCTACTGAAGCAATTTCACACCTCATCTGCTGGAGATGGAAATGGCAGGGAACAAACTATAAATCCAGCAAAATCTCAGTTTAGTAGATATATCATCCTATCCGAATCTTTTCACATAAATAATTAGCTCATCGCTTCCCCAATCCACTAAACTTGCAAAGCTTTGGAAAAGACATGGGGTTATCTCAGGAGACTCTCAAGGAGTTGGCTAATCCAGCCCTTCCCCCAAGGCAGCATCAGCTGTATCCGCATCGTTCCTGACGCTTACTCACCGTGTTCTGAAAGACCTTCGGTGCAGGACGCTCCGCAGTCTCCGCAGCAGTTTGTTCTGGTACTCTTAACCATTAGAAATTTGTAACCTGAACTTCCCTTTTTGCAGTTTAGACCTTTGAATTGAAAACTTCTGTGTGGTGTGTGCCACTGACATGGCAAACAGTTGGGTGCCACCGTAAATTTAGTGGCCTTTTCTTCATATGAAGGCCTGTTGTTACGTTTCCTTTCCGTGCTGTCGTCTTAACCACAGGTCTGTCAGTTCTTCCTCACAGGTCATTTGTTAGCCTCATTAGCCTCTCTCAAACTGATCAAAACGGGGCATTTCAAACTCATGACAGCAGACACCAAGAAACCAAGTGGTTTAGGAATTAGAGCATCATCTTCTGTGTACAATGGTGGACATGTGTACGTGCCTGTGAGTTTCCATGGAACAATCTGCGTATACGCAGGCATGGAGGTGAATGCGTTTGGTACTGGTCTTGGAAACAGGCAGGATCAGAGGAGCAGGAATGGCATGCAGTAGAATTTGAATTGACACATTTACATTCTGTTCTTTCCAGTTAAGCTAGATGGTTTGAAAGAGATTCTTGTCTCATCTTCCCAAGATGTAAAAGCCGTAGCACAGTCCCTATCATGAAGAGTTGCTGCTGTGTTTTCCAGGGACCGTGCCAGATGCTTTCTGGCTCCCAGTTCCCTACTGCTAGGGCATCTGGACATAATGTTAGTTATGCAGTCCAGGAGTAAAGCTTGCACATGCAGCTGGGACTGTAACAAATTTCAGAGGCTGTAGCAAGGTTGGGGTCGGCCTCTTCTCCCTGGTAATGGGTGATAGGATGAGGGGAAATGGTCTGAAGTTGCACCAGGGCAGGTTTAGGTTGGAGATTAGGAAAAAATTTTTCAATTAAAGGGCTGTCAAACACTGGAAGGGGCTGCCCAGGGAAGGGGTCGAGTCCCCATCCCTGGGGTTATTTAAAAGCCGGGCAGATGCGGTGCTTAGGGCCAGGGTTTAGTGGTGGGATGGTAGGGGTAGGGGAATGGTTGGGCTTGATGATCTTAAAGGGCTTTTCCAACCTAAACGATTCTATATATCAGAGCAGGTAAACTGCATCTACAACATTCCTCTTACCCACCTTTTTCACCCCACGTATTATTCAGTGTGTCATGGGTCTGAAGAGGGTTCTAACCTGTTCCTTCCCCCTGGACTTGTTGGCTGCTGCCCTTATGGAGTTGTCAGAACTGCCAGAATCCAGTTTGCCACCCACCTGAGATTCTTTAAGCGCCTCCCCAAAGGTCTGTGATGCCAAACCTAACTCTTCAGACTGCAAGCATGAGCACATACCGTTCATTTGTCACTCCTCTTCGAGAGTGCCACCTTGGTTTGTGTGCTCTGAATGTTTTTAATGATTTGCACAGAACCGAGATATGATTTCATGTGTGCACCCGGCTATAAAGCTCCAAGCATGATATCTGGGAAGGTTTTCGTAAACCAGACTAGTAATTACTCAGACATAAAGAATATCAGTCTAATGGAACGAAGGGGCCGGCGGTACGTGCTTACTGCTGTACATGGCTGCTCATGTTTGATCTGACTGCCTTTAGACACTCACATTTGTGTGCTTGGCCCAGTACACACATTTGAACAAAACACGTTTGATCTTTCTTCAGCATAAGCTTTTTTGCATGTAAAATGAAAGAGAACTTTTTCTTTCTTGCACTTTGGATTTTTCCTAGGGTTGTATCTTCCGTAAACCACACAATGCAGTGTTTGTATTCCTTGTGCTCTTCACCAGAATCTCTAGTTTTCAGTCTGAAGCAAATGGTGTTTCCACATTGTTTGAAATGATCTTACCCTCATTGCTTTCATCTGGTTAAATAATCCTTTAACCCATGCTCAGAAGCAACAGATCTTTTATTTTTAAAATGTCTTTACCAGTGGATGCCTGTATTATGGTATGGTAGTGCAGATAAGGCTTGATTGATCAGTTTATCAAATGACATTTATTACCGGACCATTAATTCTGGCCACACAGATGATTAGAAGTGCAGATTTTTACACCTAGGGCCAGTGATATGTTTTTTATAATATGGATTTAGAAGATATTTATGCAAGCAGAAAATTGAATCAGCATTACCATCAGTGCATTATGGCATTTTATTAGAGAAGAATTCCTTTAGAATGTAACAGTAGATATAGATAGGAAAAAAAGAATTGCATGAGGATTACCAGGAAGGGGTTAGCATCTTTAAATTACATTTTGAACTTTAAAGTATTGTGCATGCCCAAAATCATTCCTTTTGCCTGCAGGATATCAGTCCTGTATGATTTATGTGTGTTCAGTGTGCATACCTCTCTCCCTGAATCACTAGATGCTAGTGGTGATTTAGCTTATGTGCTTTGATTTGTGCAGTTTGAGATAGTAGGGTCTCCTGAATCAAATTAAATAAAAGAAAGGAAGGCAAAAATCCTTTGCTATATGGAGGGCTGACTCTTTTTATGCGTTACAGACAAGTGAATCATAGATATGACACGTTACTTCAGCCATAATGACTCTCATCCTCTGTCTGGTTGTAACATTTCTCTTCCTTTCATTCCAGTTTTTATCCTGAATTTAGCAGTCGTGTGTATTTTGGTTTTCTTCTCTACAGTTTTCGTATCACTGGAAATTCATGAAGTCCAGCTACTGTTGAACCTTCTGGTGAGGAGTAGTTTGTGTGAACAACTTCAGAGGCAAAAAGCCCCTGCTGAATCTCAGAATAAGACTTTCCGAAGCACATTGATTTTTTGAATTTGGTCTGGGTTTCGGCTTCATTTTTTCAGAATTTCTGTTGCATCTTCTAGTGCCTTATCTTCTGGCTTCTGCGAACTCTGCTGTTCTCTCTGCCTTTTAGGCCTTTTCTTTCATTCTGCTACTTTTTGCTCTCTCCATCCCAACTATTATTACCTGTTTTCTTAATGCTTCAATTTGGATCCCTCTCACTCGCGTGGAAGTGCTGACACGTTCCACATCAGCAGGGCTGATTGCTCCCGTTAATGCTTCACCAGTAGCTTTTTGTAGGAACCAGTATGTGATCAGACAGACCAGATTAGCCCCCATGTTGTGGGCATAACAGTGTTTTCTCTAACATTTAGAGTCATCAGAGAAAAGGGGAAAGGTAAGGGTAGGAAGCAGCGAGATGCTTCCGTGGCTGTAGGGCAACTGGGAATCAGGAATGGAAGGCTTGCTGTCAAACACCGCCTGTCTGCGTGGAGTCGGAATCCAGTGATACTCAGAATATGAGGTTTTAAAAAAAAAAAGAGCTAACAGGTTGACCTTGTACTCCTGGACGTCAGAACTGCGTGTTCCAGGGTCAAGGAATAAGGTTGGTCCTGCAGGAGTTAAGAAAACAAAGTGAATTTGTTTATATATGATCTCCCAGAGTTATGCTCAACCAGGTAACTAGAAAAACAATTAAGGGCAAACCATCAGCGGGGAGACCTGCCAGAACGCAAATGAAACTGAAGATTGCTGTTGTTTACCTTCAGCTCCTCTGAACTGAAATTACTTTTTGTTGCTTCTGTATTCAAACACAGAGACAAGAGCAGTTTAATCTATTTTATGTCTTTTCAGAACCTCCTGATAGGAATGATCATTTTTCCAATCGGCCTTATTTGCTCATAGAGAAATAGAAAAGAGGCCAGAAGAATATGTTATTTTAATACATTCCTTCAGTTCCAAAATACAGCACTTAGAGTTTCTCTCAAAGCTTGCTTTCTTCTTCTGCACCCTACTTATCACTCCAAACATCATCCGAAATGAAGAACGTGAATCTTGATTCGGTTGTCACTAGGTTTGACAGTGTGCCGTTCTCTGGAGATGGATTTAGTGACATTGGCCATATTCTCATTAATCCATCATATTGGGATGTGTTCATGTTTTTCCTTTAATGTACTCCCTCAATGTGATTATAACCAATTTCAACAAAACCAGATCATTAGAGAAGACATTGCTAGAAAGGTTTGAGTAGCTTTTGCAGCTGGAGTCAGTCACAGAAAAATTATTCCCGATGTGACTGTCGTACACTGATAGCATGTAAATACACATAAATATCCCTTATGTGTTCCCCAGGGCCTCTGGGTCTCACATGTAGAGTTAAAATATCTAAGGATGACCAGGAAAAAGAGGATAAGTCATGTTCCTACTCCAACTTATTCCGCAAGGATAATCAGCCCAGCCCTCATCGTGCTTTTATATTGCAGATCCGTAGCCTTGCTGTCTCTCAAGGATTCAGGCTCCCAGAAAGTCGCTATTTCTTTCCACTTACAAAACCTTCTACCATATGACACCAGCTCACCAGGAGCAAAGCCTTTACTGTGGCTTCCTGCTTTTCATACTCTTTGCCAGCGGGCTGGGGAATGGTCCTTCCCACTGCTTCCCCAAGGAGCGCAATTTGGAAGCAGAAGCTGGGACCCTCAGGGGCAGGAAGGCAGCCGGGAACCCTTCCGTCTTTTCTTCCCGTCCTCCTGCTGGACCTAACCCCAGCAGAGGTCTCGGAGCGGCCATATGGCTCTAACCGTGTGGGCCCAGGGGAATCATAGACTTCTGAAGGCGGCAGTCTGATCTGTCCTAAAGATTCCCTCAATTCCTCGCCCGCACTGCGATTTGTCTGTTGTTCCTCGTTCTGCCCTCACAGATAGGGAGAACAAGCCTCAAGGATAACCGCCCGCTCTACGGCAAGCATTTGCTCAGGTCAGGACGTATCATGGCTCCCTGTCAAGTCTGTCCTCTCTTGACCAGCTCAATCTATTTCCTTTTTTCATTTCCTTACAAGTCGTATTCAAAATTTTACCAATTTTACTGTTCCCCCTGAACTCTTACCCTCTTACCCTGTATATCTCGTTTATACTTTTACCAGACAGAACCATATTCCAACTGAGGCACTGACAACGCTTACTAGAGCAGAATAATTATCTCCCACATTTTGGTTAAGACTTCCCTGCTCATACGCTCCAGTCGGAAGAGTTTCCTTTTTTGCAGCAGCTTGACGGTTTTGATTCCTGTTCAGCCCGCAGCCCGCTGACGCTCTGGGATTCTGGTTGGTATTATTTCTACCTAGTCAATCCCCATTTTGTGTTCATTCCTTTGATTTCTGCTTTGTAATGCTGCTGCTTTGTATTTGCGTGCACTGGCTGCTGCCTTATTCATTCCTCCCATTTCTCAAGATCATTTTTCACTGTAACCTCCAGAGCATGACAGCTCCTTTCCCTGTTGCTCTGGTTTATAAGCTTGCTCCCCATTCCCTTACCCAAACAGTTGATCTGTCTTTTTTAATACGTCAAAGTTACCTCCTCATTTAACTGAGTCATGCCAGTTAGCACAAAGTCCCTCGTGTGAAGACAGACTAACGTAAAAAATGAAATAAAACTTGGATTGCTGTGCGTTTTATGCTGGGTGGGTTTGCTGGTTGGTCTCTGGGGGCAGGGCGGGATGGTGGCCGTTCAGCAGCCGCTCGGAGTTGCCCGCCGTTACCTCCATTCCCTGCGCCTTGAGCCTCCCGAGCCTCCCGTAGGGAAGGATGGAGGTACCGGCTGCACTGAGCCACGGGAGCGGGAGGCTGAGCCAGGGTAATGGATGTTCTGCTCGGCAAGGGGATTATCAGACTGGTCCAAACCCAGGAGCCTGGTTCGCACTGCTGGGAACGGAGGTGCTTTCCTGCTGATAGCGCCTGAACCTGAATCAAAGCCCTCAGGAGCAAAGCTCTAGTTCCTGAGTACTGGCAGGGAGACAACAAGAAGTCAAGGTGGTTTTTGGCAGGGTTGTTTTTTTCCTAATCAGAAACTGAGCCGTTGAAACCTTCTTAACAAGGAGAGAGAGATTTCATGTAAGCAAAATCAACTATCCGAGGCGGATGGCTGCAACAGGCATAGGATGAGAAATGCAGGTCACATAGCTCGGTACAGAAAAGCGATTTGGGAGAGTGTCCTTTGTGTGCTGCCCCTGTCCTGTGCAGGGACCAGCATGGTCCTTATGGCCAGTCCTTCCAGCCTCAGAGCTCCGCCGCGTCAGCAGACTTCCAGACCAGGATAGTAGGGTAAATAAAATCAAAGGCAAATATCCTGAAGTGAATCATATTTACAGTCATATTTGATGCTTTTCTTTGCATAAAGAAGAAATTCTTTACACTGAGGGAGGTGAAACCCTGGCAGGGGTTGCCCAGAGAGGGGGTGGAGGCCCCATCCCTGGGACCATTCCAGGCCAGGTTGGACGGGGCTGTGAGCAACCTGATGTGGTTCAAGGTGTCCCTGCTCCCTGCAGGGGGGTTGGGCTGGGTGACCTCTGGGGGTCCCTTCCAACCCAAAACATTCTATGATCCTATGATTTCCCAGTTTTCTTTTCTCTAGTTCAGTGCATGGGGGAAAAAGGTCACTGCTCCTGACACAAGCAGGTCATCATATGATAGCCTCTGCCATGAAGTCCGAGTGTCAGTTGTGTAAAATGCACCTTGATACCCATGTGGTGTCACTTTAGCCTTTAGCGACAGCAAGGCGTAGATGCTATGTATGGTAAACAGTTTAATTTGGTCAATAGTTTAATTTGGTCTGCAACTTAACGACATTTTAAAGTATGCGCCAGCATTTCTGCTGGGCTGCCTGCCATCATTTTTGCCTTGACATGGCAAATAAAGGCTTACTAACTCAGGAAGGAATTAGCATGAAACATGTCCATCAATCTCCATAAAGGAGCATTATGTAGTCGAATTTTATTAACTCTGAAGTGAAGGCGGTATAATTGAACAGAAATGTGTGCAGCAACTGATAGGGTTGTCTTGAGAAATCCTCAGCGGTGCTCCTTCTCATTCTTTTTGAGCACAATTTTAATTCTAGCTTGCATTTTTGTTATCGCTCCTCAGCCTGTGGACAACACTAAATATTTTACTTTGGGAAGCTTTGCAGAATAACCCATGTTTCTCACCCATCAGAAACGACTGACTGGCCTGAAATCAGATAAAGTGCACCCGGGAAGGTGCGTTCTGTCGCCCGTATGCTGCAAAGTCACTTCTGCTTCAGCTGGCTGTTATTAGCCCTATCTAGCAAAATAATTCCCAGCATCCTACACTGATAGCAGAAGATAAATGTTACAGTAGATGCACTTCAAAAGTTCATTCCAATTTTAGAAGCATTACTAGTAGCTGAAATATCCAACATTTTGGGTATGAAGAGTATCACTGGAATTGATATTGCCTCTGCAAAAAGATTGTGAGAATCTGTTACAAATTGGCCTGGCTATTATGAACACGTTCTATTTTATAGCATTATATACTGCACAGCATGTACACTCTGGAAGAAAATGGACATAAATTAACCTTGTAAATGGTTTCATATCTTGTATTAAATGCACTGCTGTGAGTCTAATCAGAAAAGCATGGAAATAGAAGAGGTTCCCATCGATTTCAGTGGTCTGGGGTTCAGATCCTGCATGTGTGTGATCACAGAAGTCATGTTGTGACACACTCAAGTTTAAAAAAATTAACACCTCTTCCTTCGGTTGTTTAACACTTAGAGCTGTATGTTTTCTCACTCGTTGGGTTCAGGAATGCCTTACGCATCAGTATCACCCTTCCTTTCCATGCAGAGCTCCCATTGACTGTGGTAGGAGTTTCAGGCATGGAGGGAGGATAGGGTCAGCCTTAAGAAGGTGAGCAAGCCAGAAATGATCTGCTCAGCCTTCTTTCCTCAAGCTTGGTGTCTTTTCAGGCATGAATTACAACTGACATGAAACAATACTGAATTAAGGTTTTTTCTGTTGCTTCTAAGATGTTATTTTACGAGGTCTCCTGTAGTTTCTCCATTTTTGAGTCAAAATGTTTGTACCAATTGCATATCTGTAGCCAAATTGTTGACATTACCAAATGTTGAGAAACTCTGGTTATAATTCAGTTTTTACCTGGTTCCAAACCCTCACCAGTACTGCAGGCCTGTAGCTCTTTAGCTGAAATCCAGCACACTGAAATCAGAATGAGGTTTTTAGTTGCTTGAGTAGATCAATGATTTCACGATACAGTTTTTAGTGAGATTAACGTTCTTAATTTACTTCAAAAGCCCACCCAGTCCTTCGTATAGTCCAATGAAATAACTGTCCTCTGTCTCTGGGAGTCTTTTCCATTCCTGTCAAAAATACCGCGAAAGCATCTTTAACTACAGAACGAAGGAGCTGTGTTAAATTTTATATATTGCTACCTGTGTACCTACTGCCTAGGCGGGATTTGCTGCAACTGCATCCTGTGCAGGAAAAACGTGCTTGAGAAGTATCCTAATGGTAGTTATGATGACACCAGACAGGTCTTCCATATCCTTGTACTACACTATAGAAACTTGAAGTTGATTTCTTTATAAGCAGCTGAGCTATGAAAGGGGAAAAATGGACAAAAGTGCATTCATTCTTTGCGATCAGATCATTAGAGACGTGGCATTTGAAACTGCTGCTTATTAAATCCAGAATGTTTTTTGCTTGCAGCTCTTTGGTAGAGGTGCCCCAGAGGCCAGATACATATGACATTAAGTTGCTCAGTTATCCGTTGCATCAGTTGACTCCATAGCTTTGTATGGCACTTTGTAGAATTCCCCGTTACTGGGCTCGGGACCCTGGATGACGCAGTGCTGTGGCCACCACCATCCTGTGGGTTTCCCTGACAGAGAACATAGTGAGGAGATTGCTAATTGCTTTTGTGAAATGCTTCAGTCCAACAACATGAGCAAGTAACCATCGAGGTATCTGGAACGTCAGGTCCCTCACAGGAGAATTCCTTGGGTTATGAGAGACATCCTTCTCTTTTTTTAATTTTATTTAAGATACAGAACCAAATTGTACGTTTTTATTGGAGACAGTAAAGCCTGGGTTTGCCTTGCTTGGTCTGAGTGCACCAACATTTTCAAACCTGCTAAATGCTTCTATCTCCATCACTGATGTTTGTGGGTCTCGACGTTTTCTTTCCAAATCCTCATGATTGTTTTCTTAATGCATTATTGGTTTGTTCTGGGCATGATAAAAGCAAAAAGCCATCTTCTGGTTTGTCGCAGCTCACTTGTGTCTCCACTTAGTTCATTCTAAGTCAGGTTGCCAAAACTCAGCATATAATTTAGGCTTGGATGTGCAGCAGCTTAAGCCTTTCTAATTCCTGATGTACGGATCCCTGTTCTCTTTCCCAACCCCAGCTGTGCATTCCTTCAGCTCACTTGGACTTTATCCAGCATGTTTTGATTCATTTTTTCCTTAACTTTCAAGTGAATCTACAAGTCCAGTCTGGTGGGTTTTCCACTCAAAAACCCAAGAAGCGTTTACTCACATGAGCTACTACTGAGGGTGATAAGTAAAAGTAGAAAACTCTGCTCTCTGCTCAAATAATCTCGAGCCCAAGATTGGATTCAACAAACAGCAGGGAATGGAAAAGAAGCAGGAGAGGAAGACAGAAAGATTTCATTAGATTCAGTGATAGCACGGCAACATTGGTTAAATAGGTGCAGTATTGAGACAGACATATTTTTATGCAGGATTTTGTAGGAACAACTGCTTAATGCAATTTTTTAGCCCAAATGAGGGACATTTGGGGCTATGTAGTGAGCGATGTACGAAGGTATTACAAGGTACTTTTACGAGTTGTTTGACTTATTGATTATGGATATGGCATTAGAAGTAGTAGTTCTTAGTGATGTAGCTCTGATTTTCTATGCAGATTCCCCATATTCTTCTATATAAGTTGTGTTCTTTTTGTCCTTTCTTCAGTTAAATGTTATTTTCATTTCTATAAACAGCACTTTTTGCATAATCTGGAAATACTGTGAATTTTTCTTGAAATAAATAACTCCTGGGGTAAGCTATGGATTTAAAGCACAGAAAACATTCCGTGTGAACTCAGATACCTTTTACTCACCCTAAATAGAACCCCAGACATTTCCATCACCTCAAATGCCGTATAATTCATAGACAGCCCAGGCTGTCCTGCTTTGCTGGGAGAAGGTGTGGTTTGCTTTCTATATTTCTGGGGCTTACGAGCGTAGCTGTGATGTTTTTGTTTGGGGTTTTTTTTCCATAATAGAAATTTGGGAATTAGGGATTTTTTCGAGGGGTACAGCTGTGGCCAGGCAGGCTGGTTCAGTTGCATGTGAGATACGTTGTCAGGATACAGATCGCCGAGCAGTAAATGTGTAAATACTTAAGTCTAAATAGGTCTGTGCAAGAAAAATTCACATCGCCAAGGGTATTCCCTGGTGTTCTCTAGCAACTAAAGCTTCAAAAACGGGCTGTAGAAAGGTAAGCTTTTAATTCTTTAGTGTCAGATCATTTTCCTGCTGTATAATAAGGGCAGCCAGAATGTGGGAAAATTTGAAGCTTGCAAGTTTTTTATTGCTCTTAAAATGTCAGGTAAAATAAAATAAATAAAAAAAGGCACTCAGGGAAACAGTATTTGCATTTCTTTTAGCTTGGGGCCCAATTATCAAATGGAAATACTTTACTGTGTATTTACTGTCTATTACCACTTGAGACAAAATGCGAGAAAAATTTCTTGGATAAGCCTTCAGAAAAAAACCCGTGGAGGTATGATACTGTGGTGGGTTTGGGTGTATCTGCTACGCTGTAAAGTATATTCTTTTTTGTTTTGTCTGTGTATCTTGTGCTGAATTTACTGGAAATTCGTCATTGGAATCAGTGTAGAACATTCGTGATACCTGTTCCTCGTGTGCATTTTTATCCACGAACAGCCCAAGCCGCTGACTTGGGTGATTCTTCACTTGTAAACATTTTGTAGAGGTTCTTAGGTCCTTAAGCTTCCTGGAGGGGGATGAGATGGAAAGAACAAGAAAAAAGAATGTCTTTTCAGTGTGAATTGGTTCTTCAGTTGTTGGAAGTTCCAGAACTGATGTTCATTCAGGACTTCAGATGAACTGATGTGAACATCAGGTACTTGGTACTGTTGCAAATGAGGGTCTTGAAGTTGCTGGTGAAGGAATTCAATAGAATTGTCTTGAGTTTCTTCTCTTCCCACTTCGTCTGTTCCCCTCGCAGTGCGAGGCTGACTTAGAGCTTTCCACCAAGCCAGGAAAACTATGCTAGAAGGAACTCCCTTGCTGCTTCATTTTGGGAGTCTTCAGACAGCAGATGGGCTAGGGTAGGAATTGCTGGTTGGTAGCTGATGTGATGATCTCTTCAAATTCAGTTGCAGTCCATTTGCAGTGGTGCGGTTGACACACCAGAAGGACGGGATGTCATCCAGAGAGACCTGGACAGGCTGGAGAGGTGGGCCTGTGTGAACCTCATGAGGTTCAACAAGGCCAAGTGCAAGGTCATGCACCTGGGTCGGGGTAACCCCCGGTATCAGTACAGGCTGGGGGAAGAAAGGATCGAGAGCACCCCTGCCCAGAGGGACTTGGGGGTGCTGGGGGATGAAAAGCTGGACATGAGCCGGCAATGTGCACTGGCAGCCCAGAAGGCCAACCGTACCCTGGGCTGCATCAGGACAAGCGTGGCCAGCAGGTCGAGGGAGGTGATTCTGCCCCTCTACTCTGCTCTGGTGAGACCTCACCTGGAGTACTGCGTCCAGCTCTGGAGCCCTCAGCACAAGAAGGACATGGAACTGTTGGAGCGGGGCCAGAGGAGGGCTACTAAAATGTCCGAGGGCTGGAGCACCTCTCTTATGAGGACAGGCTGAGGGAGTTGGGCTTGTTCAGCCTGGAGAAGAGAAGGCTGCGGGGAGACCTGATTACGGCCTTTCAGTATCTAAAGGGGGCCTATAGGAAAGATGGGGAAAATCTTTTTAGTAGGGCCAGCTGTGAGAGGACAAGGGGTAATGGTTTTAAACTAAACCAGGGTAGGTTTAGACTGGATATAAGGAAGAAATTCTTTACAATGAGGGTGGTGAAACACTGGAACAGGTTGCCCGGAGAGGTGGTGGAGGCCCCATCCCTGGGAACGTTCAAGGCCAGGTTGGATGGGGCTCTGAGCAACCTGATCTAGTTAGTGGTGTCCCTGCTCACTGCAGGGGGGTTGGACTAGATGACCTCTAGGGGTCCCTTCCAACCCAAAACATTCTATGATTCTATGATTCTATGATTCATTTAAATGATTGAACAGCATCAACAACAGGGTTAACAGTGCCTCTATAGTTGCCTTCAATATAGAAGTTCACTCTTTACTCAAAGTTACCTACTTCTGAATATGTCAGAAATGTTTCCCTGATTAGCAGAAGGGGGAGATATTAATTTGCCTTTTGCAGATCTGATAACCGTAGTGTTGAGGGCTGGAAAGAAAACGGTTCCAAGTTAACTGTGGCAGTAATAGATGGATTACATTCACATCACAGGAAGATGATCTGTTGCCACTGATGTAGTCTGACATTTTTTCTTGGGTTTCTCTTGGAAAAGAGCTGCTGATGTTGTACTGAAATTTGCTGCAAGACAGGCACATCATTATTTTACGATTCTTCAAAAGTCAAAACCTTTCCACTGACATGAAAGAGTTTTGCTTTCTTTGTTGCTTATTCCATAGACATTAACAACTCTCTTCGTTGAAACTGCACGATACAGTGAAAAGAATTTTTTGTTATTCATAAATGGTGGCTGTTGGCCTGGAGATTCACCAGTGAAATGAGTGATATAATGGGGCCCTTGATTTTAAAAAGCTTTATTTGTATTTGAGCTCTGGCAGCAGCCTTTTACTGAATGCAAGCTGTAATGCTCATAATACATTTTGCATGATGGAAGATTGGCTCCAAACCTACCATGAAACCATTGCTTAAGTGACAAAGTTAATCAAGCTCCTGATCTTTTGGGTCTCCTTAGATTTGATTAAATTAATGAAAAAAAGAGAAAACAGAAATACAATCAATATTGAGAGGGAAAAGAAGCGTTGTGGGTAACTTCGAGTTGTTTGTAAATATTGAAGGAGTGACCTAAGATGGCTGCATGAGCAAGTTAGCCTCAGAACAGGAGTCAGGTGTAAGCCATTGGAATCTGTTCAGCTTTTTATTAATCTTCTGTGGTGCTGGACCTGTTTGTTCAGGTGCCTGAAGGATTAAAAAGCTCTGTTGTGGTTTAACCCCAGCCAGCAGCTGCGCCCCCCTCCAGCCACTCGCTCGCTCCCCTGCTGGATGGAGCAGAGAATCGGAAGGGGAAAAGTGAGAAAACTCATGGGGTGAGCTAAAGGCAGGTCAACAGGGAAAGCAAAAGCCACGCACACAAGCAAAGCAAACCAAGGGATTCATTCCCTGCTTCCCACAGGCAGGCAGGGGCTCAGCCATCCCCAGGACAGCCAGGCTCCATCACACGTGACAGTGACTTGGGCAGGCAAACGCCATCGGTCCCAACGTCCCCCCCTTCCTCCTCCTTCCCCCAGCTCTATGTGCTCAGCATGACGCCATAGGGTGCGGGATACCCCGGGGGTCAGGCGGGGTCAGCTGTGTCCCCTCCAGCTCCCTGTGCCCCCCCAGCCCCTCGCTGGTGGGGTGGGGTGAGGAGCAGAAATGGCCTTGGCTCTGTGTAAGCCCAGCTCAGCAGAAGTGAACCCGTCCTGGGGTGATCAGCCCTGCTGCCAGCCCAGCCCCAAACCCAGCCCCACGCCAGCTCCGTGCAGAACATCAACGCTGCCCCAGCCAAAGCCAGCACAAGTGGCCACCAAATATTTCAGCAGGGAGGCAATAAAATTGTGAAGCCATGATAATAACTTTGGGAAAAAGAGCTGTACGAGTTTTCTGGCATCTGCATTTTGGCTGCTATCAATCCAAAACTGTTTCATGGAGCAAAAATACATTCTAGTGGTTGTTTTTTGGAAGTGGGAAAAAGTTGTGGAAGCTTGAGCAATGTTAAAATAGTCATTGATGAGTTGTAAAATCGTGAATGGACAGAGGCACAAAATGTTATTACAGGAAAAGATGGAATATTTTGCAAAACTGAAAATGGGTGTATTCCATTTTCTTCAGTTGCAGTGATGTGAATTTAAAATGGCTTGGGGACACTTGGACGAGTACAACAGAAATTACTTTGCTTAACTGACATGACCTCCACTACCAGCCAGGGGTCTGCAGACATCACAGCGTGGTTTAGTACCACTGCCATAGATTGCCATTACCTGAGGTGTAGGGGCTTTCTTTTGATTTCCCTCAACATACTTGTGCGTTTTATCTCTGTTAAATCAGAGAAGGATTTGCGAATGACCAAGTAATGGCCCTGTCCTGGAGCTTGCACTACAGTAGAGCTCGAGCTCCTTGGGATGAAGGTTGTAGCTGCACTTGCTGGAGCTGGAACCGTGTGTCCTCTTCCCTAGGAGCAGAAGTTGGCCCAACAGCGCTCAGCGAATCCCCAGCTCAGCTCTTTGGACGGGTGAAGGACAAGCTGTTGCAAATGCTGTTCGAATTTTCCTTTGCCTTGCTCATTAGCGAAGTTTAGGTGCATATATGACCCTAATCATTTTCAGGAGAGGTCAGAATGTTTTCCCCAGAAGTTCACCCAAATTAAGGATACATTATATTAATTTTGGATTGTATGGAAAGCAACAAAATTTTTCTCATATTATTTCTTAAATAAATGTTTTCATGGAAGTTGGTACTTCAGCACAGCAGCCATGCTCAGGTAGTGCAGAAGTGCCCCTCCATCAACTTTTCTAGGCTTCTATGCTGAATAGTTCTGAAAACCTGTAATATCTTCTGGTTTTCTTCTAAACCTTTCTTTAAAAGCTATTGCTGGCAAATCCTTAAACTATTCTTTCAAGTCTTATACAAAGTAGTGAACGTCTTTGGTATGTAATAAAAGGATTCAACATATGCATGTACAGTTATATTAGCTGAGCTAAAAAGGATGGGGCTTTCACTCTTCATGCCTCATCAGTAGAGCCCTGAGAGCATAAACCTCTTCATGGGGGAAGTTGTTACTCAAGTGCTTGATTTTGACAGATGCTGTGATCTGTAGTCTGGAATGATAACCACTCTCACTGCAATCAGCAGGAATATCCATAGGAAGAGATGCAATATTCTGTAGGGGCTGCTTTTTGCTCTCCTAAAGCAATCTTGACTTAGGATGATGGAGATTTTACTGTTTCTGAGTAGCTCTATCACTGTGGTGGAGATAAACCAACAAATGATGGGCCTTACTTCCTTCTTTGGGGAAATGCCTGCTCTCTCTATCTGTGCAAAAGGGATACAGGAGGTTTGGCTTTGGTAGGAACAGTGGGTTTATACCTGCTTTACTCTGACTGCCTGTAGGTGCAAATAGCGTTGCATGTTTTTAGAAGAAGATTCCTTGCTGGTTCATACCCAGTTCTCGTAACATACAAAATTTGTTTATTGTTATTCCCCGGCTAGAGGCAGCATTTGTTGAGAGATCAAGTGATTGGAATCATACAGCTACGATATTCAAGTAATGCTGTCTTTACCATCAGGAGCCTGCTGTTGAAAAAGAAACACATTTTAAAATGCAGCTTTCCGACTAACTGTACACCGGCGTAGCCATCTGGGCCAGTGGTACCAGCTCCAGTCCCCCCTTGCAACTATCAGTGAGATTCTGGAGACCTCTTCCATCCTGACATCGTACATCACTGAATCTGCTCTTGCAGCTTCTTGTTAATATTCATGAAACACAATTTGCAGATTTGTATTGCAAAAAATCTTAATACCTACCACTGCGCACATCATTTGGAATGAATGATTTGCCAGCTTGAACATTACTTGCCTTGTTCCTATTAAAAAAAACCCATCTTTTATGTAAGCAGCTTGTTGGACAAATTGTTTAGATGATGAAAGCTTTTCCTGTAGGCACGTTTGTTGCTTATCTTAAATTTTTAAGGATTTGGTAATATAAAGGAGTAGAAAGCTTTGCATCAGACAGACTCAACTCTTTGAGCTTATGTCTAATGACTGCCCCAGGAATAGAGAGCAGGTTGTGGGAATTACGTTACAGTCAGTGCATGACCCAAGCTGAAAGATTTGCCTAGAAAACATCGTTAAAGGAGTGACTTGGGATACCGCGTCCAAGTTTCAAATGTGATCTGACGCTTGATAGTTTTGAAACCAATGGTACTCAGGCTCCTAAAGAGAGAGTTAGTGATGTCCTCTCTAGGAGGTGTCATATCTAGAAGGTACCATCTCTAGTGATTTCATCTCTAGAATTGCTCTGGGAAGCATCTCTGTTTTAAATATGAGTATAAATAGATTATTATGATTTTTGTCCATACTGCGTATGGATCTTAACGTAGATACAACCTTTAAAACTCTGCCTCCTGACTTCCAGGGTCCTCAAGAGGACTTTTGGAAATGAGCAATCATACTGCTGAAAATGTTTCCATAGTCCAGAGTTAGTAAAATAATTATGATGATTAGCCAGGTTTGACTCCTTTATTTTGTCAGGGCTAAGTCATCGTCACTGCAAAATTCAATTTTCAATGAATGAATCCATGTGAAGAAAATTGCACAGAATTTAAAGGGGGAAAGACAAAAGACTGTGGACAATCACCATGAAGCGTTTGCCGCCGGAGTGTAACAGCCAGCCCTCAGATGTCGCTGAGCGTGGAGGTCGGATTATGGGGGGGTCTTGCAGGTCAAAACGTGAGCGAAGTGAAATCCCCTGCCAGCTGTCGGGACCCGGGCAGGGACTGCGGGTGTGAACCTGGGACCCCTGCGTGGCCCCGCGCGCAGGTGGGCAGCCGGGAGCTGTGGGAGCAAAGGGGAAGATGACAATCTTCCAAAAGATTGTTAATGCAAACCAACCACAATTTTAACTTTGGGGTTAGCAGCAATTTCCTCTTTTAACAAGATTGTTTGGCCACTGGTACAAGGCTGAACGTCTGTTTTGGTAAAATCTGGAACAGCATCTGCACTTCTGCTGATCCACTTCGCTTCTGTACATCCACTTCATCCACTGGTAGTGCTTGCTACAAATGGTACCAAATCCAATCCAAATCCAGTGCAAATCATCCTTTAGCCCATCTAGAATATTCCTGAATTTCGGACTGGGAACAGGTTGCTCTGATTCTCTCTGGAAGGTTCCGTATGCCTTTGTAATGATTTCCGTGTTTCTAGCATTGATCTCATTAATGCCATCGACTTGCCTGACAGCCGTTATGTCCCGAAGTCAAGATGTTCCTTTGTTATATACCAAGAGATGAGCTAATCGGCAAATCCAGCAAAACCTGCCCGTCAGTCTCACGTTAGGCTGTAACATTTTTAGAGGAGGAGGTATTAATATGCATTAGCAGCTTCCACAGATTTTTGGAAGATTTTGTTAGCTACTTATCTTTTCTGATTTTACTTTGGCAGTGAACTAACTCTTTTCTATAACAGTATGGTTTGGGTCTAACAAATTCATAGAATCATAGAATCATAGAATGGTTTGGGTTGGAAGGGACCCCTAGAGGTCACCCAGCCCAACCCCCCTGCAGGAGCAGGGACACCTTGAACCACATCAGGTTGCTCACAGCCCCGGCCAACCTGGCCTGGAATGTTCCCAGGGATGGGGCCTCCACCCCCTCTCTGGGCAACCCCTGCCAGGGTTTCACCACCCTCGTTGTAAAGAATTTCCTCCTTATATCCAGTCTAAACCTACCCTGCTTCAGTTTAAAACCATTACCCCTTGTCCTGTCCCAGCTGGCCCTGCTAAAAAGATTGTCCCCATCTTTCCTATAGGCCCCCTTTAGGTACTGAAAGGCCGTAATCAGGTCTCCCCGCAGCCTTCTCTTCTCCAGGCTGAACAAGCCCAACTCCCTCAGCCTGTCCTCATAAGAGAGGTGCTCCAGCCCTCGGAGCATTTTAGTAGCCCTCCTCTGGCCCCGCTCCAACAGTTCCATGTCCTTCTTGTGCTGAGGGCTCCAGAGCTGGACACAGGGCTCCAGGGGAGGTCTCACCAGAGCAGAGTAGAGGGGCAGAATCACCTCCCTTGACCTGCTGGCCACGCTTCTCCTGATGCAGCCCAGAATACGGTTGGCCTTCTGGGCCGCCAGCGCAATTAACAACAAGGAAAAAGAAAGGAGGTTAGATTCAAGACCAGGTTGGACGGGGCTGTGAGCAACCTGATGTGGTTCAAGGTGTCCCTGCTCCTGCAGGGGGGTTGGGCTGGGTGACCTCTAGGGGTCCCTTCCAACCCAAACCATTCTATGATTAACCAGATGATTTGTAACCCACTGCTTTCGTGACGGTGACAGATGAAGCGTTGGGACATTTTTGGATACGGCGTGTGTCCTGTCGGCGTGTGCAAGCCCCACATTCAGAGAAATGTTCATTCAAAGTGTTACAGGAGAGCTGCAAGCAGTAAATGGTTAATTAACAGCTAAAGAACCGGCAGATGGTGGTTAAAAACACAGCATCCTCTAGGTTCTGTGGGCCACGGGAAACTTGCTGGGGGTTGGAAAGGGGTTTCCTCTGGCAGCAATTTACTACTTTCAACAGGGAGAATTATGTTGGGTAGTGATCAACAGGGATAGTGCTAACGTGCCTGCTACGGTTGGGAAAAATGTCCTCTGTGGGGAGAAAAGCCAAAGCCTGAACATCGCGTGGTTTTGATCCTTCTTTCTTCTCATGCTGAGGGGAGAACATGATGGTAAAAAGTGAGGCTACTCCTACAGGTACGTATAAGCAAACAAAGCGTAAAGATCAAACAGTATTCATGGAAAAATACCAAACTCCAGTCTTTGAGCAGATGGACGTGAAACGGGACCTGTTTACCATTGAATATTCGTCAGATCACAGTGGGTGCTGTGTGAAAAGGCAAACACAACACGAGCAGCCGTCGTATTGCGCAGACCAGCAGCAATTAGCAGCAAACAAAGGGATCCGCGCAAGGCTCTGGGAGCACTCCAGGAGTATTTGCAAACCACAGAAATGTCACCAGAAAGATACTCAACCTGTGCGATCAAGGATCTGAGTAAACACAAAAGGACTGTTTGGCTACGCTGAACCAAATGACTGGCTCATGCGATTATCAAATCTTAGAAGATGAGTTAATTCCTTATAGATCAGTAATAAGAACAAAGGAGGAAATCAAATGAGCATTCAGAGGATCTATCCTAAACCTATCAAGATCTCCAGACTTTTACAAAGCACTTGTAAGCAGGCTTATACTGAGCACAGAGAACAAAAGGAGCAGATGGAGATAATTCATTAAGTTAGGGGGCTCATGAAAACAGATAGAAGGGTTGAAACAAAGCTAATGTAAAAATAGAAATGTACAATTAGTAGATAAAAGACTATAGACTACCTGTGGGTAAAATGTGTGGAAAATAACACGATAATGGCAAATAACCAGCGTAGGGACTCCTGCTGTAATGGCAGCAAAAGAAATCAAACTTACAGATGGGAAAAGTTGAAGGGAAAATGCATGCTCGCGGTTTCATTTACCACGTACTGGACATCAGCCAACAGATACAGATGCTGGAGAATGTCATTTGGGATCGGTCGAGCAGGTGGACAAACATCAATGCCGCAAGCAAAAAATACTAATAGGTTGCAGGGATCTGTGTGGAACTGATGATGTAATATTGTATAGACGTGGAAAGACAGCAGATTCCAACTTTTCTTACAGAGAGTTCAAGCATACAGTGGCCAGGCACATGAGGAGGCCAAATGAGAATTTCGTTGTTAAGACCTGATTAGAAAAAGCTATAAGGAACAAAGACATCTCTTGGCACGCACTTACAGAATGCATATGGATCCCCTAGGTGGCCCCAGTTGCTACCCAGCGACAGCACATCTAGTCAAGATGCACGGCCACGGAGATGTCTCTGCCCTCCCCGTCCCTGCGAGCAGCAGTGGTCAGGGAGGCAACAGGCAGAAAGGAGAAGCCACACACAAAAGCTGGAAGCCCGTCCAGTTGGCAAGGTCAGAGTCTCCAGCAGACTGCAACCCAGAAATCCTGTCAAGATCAAAATAATTCCTCTAAACAAATGAGTTGCTTGGAAGCAAGCTGCAAGCTACATGAGCAAATCAATCCTTTTGCCTATAACCTGTCAACCTGTGGGTACATTTTTCATAAGACCGCTAATACATTCAGTGACTACACACAGAAACCAAAATTATCTGCCGAAGCAGGCACTCTAATGAGATTTAATTAGTAGGACATAAAAGGAATCCATGGCAAAGATACCAGACTCTCCAGCCACCGCCACCAAAGTGCCAGCTATAACACATTCTCTTATCATCAGAAAGAAGATTTCCCCAGATTATTGCATTAAATCGCCTGCAGGTTATACACAAGGCTTTGTGTAATGCGAGGGCTTGAAAGTAGGACCCCAAAAAAGCCAGTGGAAAAAGCCTTCAGTCTGAAATAAGAGTGACAAACTCTGAGGACCTTTATCATAATCAGTACATTTTTACCTGTTTTATGGCAGTAAGATTTTAAGGGAGTATAATAAAATACTGAATAAGTAAGCCATTTGTGATATTCATGCTTAATATTGCTTTTTGAGATAAAATGACAGAAGGTGTTTGGTGATGGAGAGCTTCCCAGTCACACATTAGAGAACATATTAGTATCCTCGTGCAGCAGGTAACCCGTGGGAGGACGGAGGATGCTGACTGCGGTGTTTGCTGGGCACGGGACCGATAGAGGAGAGACTCGCATGGCTTCTGGTACGGGAGCACCATCAAAATACCGGGCTTCAAAGAATTTTAACAGCTCTGACAGGCCCTTGGACTTACTGGTTATTGGCATTAGAGGATCTACTAGTAAAAATGAATGTATGAAATAGTTGGGGTCAACCAGTTTGTGTCTTGTCCTGCTCTAGGGAAAAAGGAGAATGAAACCTTTCTCCTTGCCCCGCTGCATATCTGTATAAAGTAGTTTTCCCCTAAATGCATCATGTAGGGGGAAAAATGAAACCTGAGAATTGTGTCGCTATGGGTAATAATACGTTTAGCCTGATGATACCACAGAAACAAGTTCTAAAATGAAAAATATGTATCAAATCAATTTTCCTGTGAAAATTTTGCAGGCAAATTACAGGGAGGAACAGATGAAAGTCAAACATTTCAGTAATGAGAAATCAGAAATTGTAATAAGTTAGCACTGAATCAAGGGTATAACATTTAGGCTTGCATTCTGCAATTAGTGTTTTTGTATTTTTAGTCCTTTTAGGATGTTTTTTCTATCCTGATCCACTGCAGGATGCATTGCTGTCGTACAGTGGCTTCCACCCAGGCAGACCACAAACCCCATAAGGACTTTGTGGGCTCCTTTAAAGGAGCCTGGAAGAGGGAACCACAGACAGTGAACCTGCTGCTGAAAGATTCTTATTGGTCTGAAAATCAAAAAGACATTTCAGAATCGGTGGTATTATGGGTTTGCTGTTCTCTAGTAGCAAAGACAAACTGACAAATACAGCGAGTAATGGAAATGCCAGCTCTCTATATATTTTGTCACTTCCACGATTATGCTGATCTCTCAAAATACTTATTTTTGCATCTCCTTCAACTAATGTCAACGTTAAGTTCTTTAAAGGCATTTTATATAAAGTAATATAAGTTTAGTCCCGTTCAGTCAAACCCAGCATTTTGTAATATTTTTCACCAGGTAGGAATAAATTCTCTCTTGATACTTGGCTGAACAAATTGTTATGAAAATAGTGTTATATCCCCTGCCTGTGGTAACGTTCTTCATTTGCTACTTCTGTTAAGTAAATTTAGAACGCCTCTGTCAGTTTGAGTAAATCCAGAAGAGAAGACATTTTCTTACATTTCAAAGTACTCTATCTCAACTTGCACAGCTTAGATTTTTTTTTTTTCCCAAATCTTTTGGGGGTTTGGGAGCATCGGCTTAAAAAATGAATCCTACAACAAATCTGGATTTAAAAATAACCCAGTATTGCTGAAACATGTTTTGTTTTTTAATACACTGTGATACTCATGACTTTTCTGACATACTTTCCTGGGATGACAATAGAACCATTTCTGGGGCCATGTCTGTCAGTGGTAAAGTCCATTGACCTGGTAACACATACAAAGAGATTTTGAAATACTGAATATTTGTGTTCTTGCTCTCTTTTTAAAAACCAAGTTCTTCCAGCATTTTTTTTTTCCAGACCTAAAACCCATAAATACTGAGGTCAGTGGTTCAACTGTTGGTTGGTGTGAATGTTGTATAAAACATTGTGAAATACGTGACGAGTTTCTGACAGACGGCGTTCTTGGGTTTTGCTGGCATGATAAAATGAAAAATTAGGGAAGTTTGCTTTAGTCTCCGTGTTGGGCCTTTGGCTCCGTTGTGGCACTGCTGTGCGCAGCGGTTGGCTGCCTGCCGCAGGTTTGCTGGGCACAAACGAGAGGAGAAGTTGGGCGTCTTTATGCCTGTACCTTCTCCCGCTGGCAGCAGCGGCGATCGCTCGGTGACCTCCAGAGTGCACCTCGGGCTGCGTTCCTCTGCTGGTCTTGGCGCTGGGAGGTCCCCCATGGACCATCAGTCGTGCTGCTGTCCGCTGCTTCCCAACACCATGCAAAGCTGTTGAGTTACTGTTGACCATCTTTGACCGAGGAGCAAGCACGTGCTCACCGGAATACCCTTACCCTTCACGGAACGCGTGTCCCATGAAGAAAGCAGACATCGACGTGTTGCAAAAGAGCAATTTTTGTCTAGCAGTAAGGTTTATTCTAAAAAGCTTTTGAAAATTCTCAGTAGATTATTTTTCTTATACAGCAATACTCCCTTGGGATCTAGCTAGTTCTGCAATTACTTTACACCTCTTCCTCCTGGAAAAAAAAATAAATAAATGGATTAGTGTAGTATAGCTATGGTAAGACAAGTTGATTTCATTCTTGTGCTGTTTAAGTGATTGGAAGTGTCAGATTTTTCTGAATCTAATCCTTTTTGATTAATTTCCCTATTTTATCCTTAAAGTAATATCTTTCTCTCCTATAAAACCATTCCACAATAACCTAGAATATTTAGGGGCACTTTTCTGCTCTCAGTTATAAAACTGTAAATCCACAGTAATGCTACAGAGTTTCAAGGCTTTGCTTTCAATTTACACTGAAATAACTGAGAACAAGAAGGAGTTCTGGCTCTTCCAGTAAAAGTAAAGGAAAAATAAAAAAGCTGTCCTTGAAATTTTATATAATAGTAAAACTACAATCCCAGGGTAGCAGCAAATTATGCTGCCAGCTCTGCAGGTTTAGCCACAGATCGGAATGTGTGACTGGATCCTCACAGTGTGAAGGTCTGGCTTAGAAGAAAGTTCTCTCCAGCCTGTTAGCGTCTGATGGAAGGAATTAATATTTTTCCTTTTTCCTTCAGGCTTATTTCCTGTGAACTCAAAAATGTCTCTATTTAGTGCATTTATTGCTGTACCAAAGTGATTGCATGGTACACTGGTGCTGTATAGAAAGATGTTATAGGCAAATGCACTGCTTTTACTATATATATATCTCTTTTTGTTTTGTTTTAATTCTGATACTTTGAAAGGTAGCATTTATATTAAAATGATCGCCTAGATTCCCCACAGGGGAACAGTCTTCTTCCAAGATTTTGGAATATGGTGATGGAAGATTTTGGTGATTGACTTGAGCAAGTATAAACCTTCTTGGTGCAATGATTCATGTTACTCTTTTCACACACAGCCCCTTTGAAAACACGAGCCCTACACCAAAGTATCTAAACATGCTGTTTGCAATGGATGAATATTCCCATTAGAAAAATTTTGTTCTTTGCTTACGACTTTTGGAAGTCTCTGGACTTGTCTTTAAGTATAGATATATAGATACCACATTGCCCTTTAAGTTAGGGAGGGTGAGTGATAGTAATTTCAAGAAACATGAAGTTTCTCTGCTTTAAATTTTTAAGTTCAGTGGTCTGGATCCACAGATAACCTCAACTTCCAGGGCTGTGAGACCAGTTCATCATCTTTATGGGTCTTAAATTTAGCCAGAACAGTAAAAGTAAGGTCCACAAGGAAGCTCCTTTGCTGCCAAGTGACAGTAGCCTTTAATTCTCTCCTAGAACCTGGCAGCAATACTCCTGGGAGAACAGAATTGAAAAGCAACAGGTAACAGCCTCTCATGTCATCCCTCCCTTGCAGCCTTATCTGCAGAATATTTAAATAACTTTATCTGAAATTTTAAACCTATCATTAGTCCATATCTTTAGGCATCTTCAGGTATTTCTCCTCAGTGTTCTTCCCCCAACATGTCACTTTGATTAAATAATTTAGGAAGAAGGTAGCAATAAAGATGATTCCTTAGAACAATGTGAAACAGGTTCTTTTTTTCATGTAAGTGTTGAAATGGGAGTTTTCCATTGGATCTCACTGTTGGCATAAAAGCTTTGTCAAAAACATTAATGTTAATTCAAATGTTTTCAGATGTGTGTTAAAATGAAACCCCCTTTTTTTTTTCCATTTACTTTTAAGCACTGTTTAAAAAGTATTTCTGCTGTAATAGGAAAACAGTAAAATTTGAATCAGTCTTTGGAAAATCAACCAAGAAAAAAAAGAAAAATCCTTGAGTTAAGAAAACCCTTCTTGCAGCAAGAGTATGACACAGAACAGGGCCTCTTTTTCTCTTGGTTTCAAATGCTCCTTAAACAGAAAGCTTAGCCTGACATCAGTGGCAGTTTTTCCTGCAAATGGATTGCATTATCAGGCCCCAACGCTTTTATTTCACCTGGTAATCCATCACGGCCTTCAGCAAAACGTTCTAGCGAGCGCCCAAGGAGTAATCTGTCTGGTGACTTCTAAATGTCCATCGGTGTGCGTGAAGTTTATCAAATCTTGCTAAAACAACTGGAAAAGAGATCTGATAGCAACAGTCAGCTGCTCTTCAGCCGTAGGTACTGAGTAGAATGGAATGAATTCTCATTAGAGATAATGCAGTTGTTAAGAATAAGTCAGCTGTAAAAACGCGCTCTAATCGGTTCTTGGAATAGCACCAACCAGCTCTGGGAGAGCTGACTTCCACCCTGCTGCAGAAAGCAATCAACATTCAATTAGTCAAGTGTTTGGATTAGTTGATTAAGAAACATCCAGGTACTGAATATGTATGAGATTCCTAAATCAACGTGCTTAGATCAGTAGATGAATTCTTTCATGAAATCACTTGTCCAGCAAGTTTGAGTGGTTTACAATTAATGAATATTCATTCATACATTCATTTAGAAAGGAAATCTCCAGTTCTGTTCCTTGGCCGTTACGCAGGAGGTGGCCGTTGATGACCACCGAGTCCGTCTGTGGTAACGAGCAGCGTGTGATTTCTTATTTTTTTATTTTTTTCCCTTCTTGTCTCCAACGTGTTCCAACATAATCTTTTTAATCTGTGAGGTTTTTACAATCTCTTTTCTCCATAGAGTTGTGCCTAAACAGGAACTCGGGTTTAGGAAGAGGTCTTGAATGTTATCCCAGATGTTGTTGTCATAGGTACATGTGTTTTTCTTTAAAATCAAAGGTGTCCTGGATATGTGAAATGCAGGAATTTCTGTCCTGGTTTGTGCCTTCTAGGTGCTTTGCATAGTTTATCAACAGCCTGGGGGTGTCAGAATTCTTCCTAAAAGTGTAGACTGAGGGAAGACTAGCTACCCAGCTCCGCTTTTTGGGCTACAAACACCTGGAGCGTTCAGAGACTGGGGTCTAACCACCGCCGGTCAGGCTGCACAGCCATGGCACGCAGCCATACCTGCACGGCGAGCGGTGGGAGGGGGTATTGCCATGCATTGCCCACCCTTCTGCTCATCTTCCCTGCTCCTCTCACCCAAAATGTCTGCACCCACAACAAGAGCAGGTGACTCTTCTGAAGTCTCCTGCCATCGGGAAACCTGTCGCAGTCCAGTCTGAGCTCTAAGAAGCCGAATTGTGCCGGGCCTTTGAAGAAGTTGATGTTGAGGGTTACTTGTTGAGTGTTGAGTGCAAGAGCTGCCTGGAACCTACCAAGGCACTTCTTTGTGGAGCGCTTTCTTCATCTATAGAACAGGATCAACGAGATCTTCCACATAGCAGAGTTCGCAGGGGTTTAATATGTTCTACTGCACGTCAAGAGCAAACCACTCCCTCAGCATAAGCCCTGGGACTGTGTCATGGTAAGCCCTTACTGCTGCATCCGTCGTACAGGTTCTAACTGCATCACAGTGAATTAAACCTTCTGGTCCTCCTTTCAGTCACCTAATCTAGCTGGGGCTTTATGCTGCCACAGGCATTGGGGCTTGGGGGATAACAATATATAACACTACACAGCTATCAACATCTCACTTTAAGACAGATTAATTTCCGTTGATCAAATCTGAAGTTGGCTGCAGGTTTGGGATGAGGTCCTGATACAGCTGTCTGGGGCTTTTTTTCAGTAAAGCTAAGTGTATTAACAAGGCAAATATTAAAATCCCCAT
The DNA here is from genome assembly GCA_034008185.1 of Gorsachius magnificus. NCBI lineage: Eukaryota > Metazoa > Chordata > Aves > Pelecaniformes > Ardeidae > Gorsachius > Gorsachius magnificus. The sequence continues at coordinate 20,062,772 of CM067093.1, forward strand.
AAAAGGAAATGGAAATACTATAACATTCCATTCTTTATAAACAAATATTACAGCAAGAGTGCTTGAAGTTAATTCAGAAACAGCAGGGAACCTCATTAATGTTATAGAAGGCAGATAAGCAGCTCTGCCTTCACAGCCAACATCTTTTCTTTTGGGTGCGTTTAGGGGAATGTTAGCGATGTTTCAATTTTTCGTTGCAAATATTCATTATCGTTATTAGCTTCCATGAAGTTATTAGCATGCTATTGGTTCCTGCTTTGCTGTCTTGTTCATTCCATTTTGAACACCTGTAACCCATTTGTCAGGCAGAGCTGTCCCTCGGACACCGAGGCGACAAGCTGACGAGAGGGTTAGGTGGTGGTTCAAGCCCTGACTGCAATGCAGGAAAAGCCCAGAGGAGGGAACAAGCAATCCCATGTCAGCAGTTGTAATGGATACAAGTCCAGGGAGGCTCCAAAGATTTTGAGATTTGCCAGAGAAGCCAATTTGACAAGAGTCTCGTCTGACAGAGAGATTTGTCAGGGAGGGAATAGAGTTTTATTGAAAAAGTGACAGAAACAAATGGACAGTCGTGCTTTAAGTTATTGGGTTTTGCCATCTTAATATACAGGAGGAACTTAACGGAGTCAGAATGGTTTGGTTTGGCATTTTTTAAAGTATGTGTTCCATTTGCTTATTTGAAACATTTTTTCCACTATATACCAACCTTATTATGTTGTAACAGTAATAATAATAATAATAATAATAGCAGCTTTGTATCTATATAAAAGCAATAGTTATATAATAACCAAAAACAACCAACAAAAACCGAAACCTAGAAGCACAGTGTCATTTGGGAGAAAAAAAAAATCTCTGGTTACGTTGAATATTTTAATTTATTCTGAAGGAATTAAGTTAGTGATAGATCCTCACAGGATTAGTGGGTTAATGAGCTGCTTTTGAAAAAGAACTATGTTATGGTCTACACGACTCATTACAGTCACAGCTTTGATTAAAGAACTCCTGGTTTACTGAGTTAGTTAAGGGTGGCCAAGGCCTTTTCAGTAAGAATCATGAAGATGATACCAGCACGTGGTCCTGTACATCTTGGTATTCTATGTAAAAAATATAAGTTTCCAACTTGAGTTGCATACCTAAGCCCCCTTTAATATTTGATGAGTAAATGGTATTTGACATTATGCTTCGCAATTTTTTCTCACGCTTTGAGGAGCACTTGAGGAGTTGCAGTGGAGCCTTCGTCCACCGAGCCCCAGAGCACCGAAGGGCTTCTGCAGCCGCAGGGGCAAGTCAGGGACCCATCCCCAGCTGATGAAGGCGGCACAACGGCTCCCCTGCTCTTTGCTTTCCTTTATAGTAGATTCAATTCTTTTCTCAATTGCTTTTTATTTTTAGGTTGAAAAACCCCCAAGTTCATGTAATATATAAAAGAGAAAGAGAATGTCCCTACCTTGCTTGTCTTGTATAGGAGGCAGTGGCAGCAGCGGCAGCTCTCCCAGCCGGTTGGTTCCATGTTTGTTTTACTAAAATGTTTTGCTGAAATTTACCGCAGGAAAAACAGAACCTGGGAAAACATTTTTTTTTCCTTTTTTTTTTTTTTTTTTTTTTTTCCTGCTAGAGGCAGTATCAGGTGCACTACAGAGAGAAGTAAATAAGTTAGAGCAGCCACGGGGAGAAAGGCATCCCTGAGACCCGCGGGGGAGTTTAACTGGGGCACGGGAGGTAAGGGGAGCACGCGACGGGGCGTCCGGAACACCACAACACAGAAAGGGAAAGCTTTGAGCAGTAGAATTTGAATTTGCTGTGGAAGTGCCCTGCATGATGAAAGCGTACAGACAAGAGAGAAGATTAAATAAATGCAGGGGAAATGGGGTTTTTTTGGGGTTGTTGAATTGTGTGAGGCTTGGAACGAGAGGTTTTCTTCTCTAACCTCTTGGCGGGGCGGTTACAGTGTCTGAACGTCCCGACTGACTGTTAAAATTAATGAGCTTGAAAGTGTTCCTGAGGAAAGAAATAAACTGTGGGAATTTTGCTTGCTTTAAGGAAAAAAGCTCTTAGGAAATTTCGGCACAGCTAGGTGAACAGACATCAAAAAGTGTCAACTTCGCTCAGCTTAACAATTTCAAATTCAGTATTTCAAAAAAATAGTGTTTAGACAATAAATGCTTATTCCAAAAGGCACATGGAATGAATCAAACCTCTTCATCCCCACTGCACTCTGCCGGGTAACTGCGATCTCTGGCATTTGTTTCAGCTCCGTGGCATTCCTAGTGATGGGCAGCTCCGATCTTTTATCTCTGAATGCAGCCACTTGTCAAAAAGATCTGCAAAGCAAGGAAGCTCAGAGCAGAAAAAGTTAGCAACCCCCGGTATTCGGCTTCCTGAAACCTTTGAATTGCGGGTAATTCCTTCATCAGGACTGGCCTTGTACTCTTCATCCCCTTACGGTGTTTTAAGTTATCTCAGCATCAAATGAAAAGAGGGGATTTGATTTAGAGTATGAGTCGCGGGGCCAAGTGTGAGCAGTGTCGCAGTTCGCTTGCTCTTTCCAGAGATGGAAAATTAAACAAGTTTGGTCCATTGAGCAGAGCCCAGTGGGAGGGGAGGTGCTGCAGGAGCTGGGAAACCATCTGGAATAACGGAGAGCCCATGGGATCGAGATGACGCAGCAGAATCCCCGAGGGCTTGTGCCTATGCGCTTGGATTTCAGGATGTTGTTCTGTGATCATGAAAAGAGAAAAGAAGAATTTGTGCTTGTTCCAGGGGAGTATTGAGGTGCTCAGGCAAGTGAATATACCTTTTAAAAATGTGTACGTTTGGTAATGACCCTGTGTAGTTGCAGTTTACGTATTTATCCACCCATTCGGCGTTGCCCAGGCGTGACCGGATAACAACATAACTTCTCAAGCAGCTCATACAAATCAATTTTCTGTTTTAAATGTACTCCCTGCTATTCTGTTAGGTACAGAACATACCATTCATTTCCACAAGGGAATTCATTTGCTTCACCAGGCATGTGCAAAGCCGAATACCATCACTGGACGATGAGTGGAGATGAATTCATGCAGGATTTGGCACAGCCTACGGCCCAGCATTGCCAGCATGTTGGTGCTAGTGATTTCAGAGGTACCAGTTCATCCAGATCATGATTCATCTAACGATTAATTAGTGTGAAAAAAAAAACCAAAACCAACCGAAAGTAGAGCATGCATCTCAGAGGGAGATTTCCGTTGTAGACTGGTGATAAAATGAAGTTATCTTCAGGGAATTGGGATGCTGATGGAGAGGAAAATGCGTGATCATTTGTACAGCAGCAGCCTTCTCAAGGCTCGTGTAATGCTTTCCTTATTCCCGTAGAACAGAATTAATTTGTCCTAGCAAACACAAATCAAGGTCTGTTCTTTACAGACTTCTATGTGATTCTCCTATGCAATCATATCTTGAAATGTAAGCTGAATTTCATGGGACATAGAACTCAGTTACTGCAGAAATTAGCGGTATTTCTAAAAAGAACCAACATGAATCAATAGGAAAAAAAGTCAGAACTCCCATAGAATGTTTGTACTTAGAAAAAATTATTCTGCTAGCCCTTCATTTGTTTTTATTATGTAAAGAGTATATTCTAGAATAGTGTGAAATAGTATTTTTGTAATCAGTTTATTTGTAGATTAGTTAATTTTATTATACATTGAAACCCATTTGTGTTGAGTATTGCTGAAGTCTTGTTTCCGCAGAACGTTCCTCTTTGAGAGAAATTAAACTCCCCATTGATACTTCTTAATTAGTTTTAATTGCAAAGCCTTCTTGGTGTAGTTTTTTTTAGCGCTCTGAGAAATTGTGTTCCAGTCCATGACTGGAGCAGCTGGATGCCATCACCAAATAATCAATGATAATGAAAAAAATGAGGGGCAAGTGTAGTGGAAATTGATAGATTTAGCATCTGCTTCTCACAGTGCCTGATAGGAGAAATGTCCTTCTTGGGGATTAAGATTGGAAACCATTGCCTCAAGCATGCAAGCCTGCTCAGGAGCTCCCTGGTACGGCTGCTGGGTCCAGATGCGGAGGCTTGGGTTATTGGGTTTGAGAGAAGGCGGCATGCATGGGGTCAAACCATCTGGGCAGTTGTACATAGGACACGAAGTACGGCAGAAGGTGATCAGCAGCCCAGAAACACTGATACTATGGCCCGTAGGAGTAGCGGAGAGCTTTTGGATCAGAGTGCTGACTGAGAAAAGGGTTTAACAATTTTGGGCAAGGAAGCTGTCGTCTTTGTTCAATTAATTTTGTTTTTCAAGAAAATAAGACTATTTGCTTTTTTTCTTTTTTTCCAATGAGGCTTTCACCAAAGGCCTGTCTGACTGTCCTCCTCCTAGCAGGGAGAAACCTGCGGTAACTCAGATTTTGGCTATTAACCCTTTCAGCTTATTAAAATACGATGATTTTATGGTGTCTGTCACTGTAGCACATGAATCCTTCCCAGTCTATCATACTTTTTAATGAAAGATTTTTGAAGTAGGCAAGAATGGTAATAGCACCCATGCAGAAGTGAGGTTCAGTTACCCTATCTATGGGTCTGAGGCTTCCTCAGGACAGAGCCCAGGTTTCAGGGGGGACAGTCACCCTTCCTTCCCATACCAGCTTCTTCACGACAGATTATTGCTGTTTTGAAGGGGGGTGGGGGAACCAACAAACCACCCACCTGTAGAAGAGAAATTGAAGATGTGTTATTTTTTATTGACTATTGTTTCAGTTTGTAAAGGATTTTTAAGCTGCTCTCCATTGCAAATTTATCCTGTTAGTGCCACTTGAGTTGTATCGCTGGTCTGTACCACGTGCGTTGTCAATGAACAAATGAAGAAAATAGGGGTAAGTTTGGGAGCTGGGTGAAGGACGCTGTGATTTTACTTACTGCGCCTCCTCCAGCTCGAGTGTCTTTGTTTCCTGGTTACCATTCGTATCTTCCTTCATTCTCTGCTGAATGCGAGCAGAATTTACATTTGCTGCTTAAAGAGCTGTGTTGGCCAGACCCTTCTGGGGCCAATTCTGCGGCATTTTCATGAGGAGGCTCTCCAGCCCTCATGTACCCCTGGTGCAAGCGTGTAGTTTGCAGTGGGCCTTACCAGGACATTTTGTGTTCAGTGGAAGCTATGCGTGAATAAAAAAATGCAGGACCGGGCATATTTTAGACTTTATTTTCAAAAAAACTCTGCTCTGATTTCAATACCAGTATAACTGGTCGTTGCTCCAGTTGGGGCGCTTTACGTATATTAAGCGTGTACAGAACCTCTTGGCAGGACTGAAGTCTGTGTTTGAATTGGAAAAAGATCGGTCTGCTTTAAAGAATGTTACATTAATTAGGAATATACCGCAAATAGCTGTTATGTATGTGCGTAATCTCTGGAGGCAAATTATTCCAGCCCCGTGGAGTCGTGTAGATATTTGTGAGGAGGTGGGGTTCCCTAAGCCAAGACCTAATTACATCTTTTACTGCACTGTTAGTGAGGATAACTTCTCTTAGTAAAACCTTTCCTTAAGACTTTTATCTTATTCTACCTCTCTTGGTCCCTTTTTCCTTCTCCTTGCCTCCCACCGTCTCTCCCTTTCTCCTTTTCACCTGAATAGCACTTGCACGGCACCGAACGCCGTTGTTTCCTGGGTAATGCTGCATTATCGCTGTGTTTCACCATCGACAGCAACAGGCCTTGGAGAACAGTTTTATGGTCTTCCTCTTCACATGTTCCGTTACTGCCACGGCTCCCACTGTGCTCGGAGCCGGCGGGTGCAGGCGAAGGTGCCCCTTGGTGAAGCCGATCCAAATCCCTTGCGGGCAGTGTGGTCCAGCCAGACCTCACCAATATTTCCCTGCCCTTGCAGAAGAGCTGCAGCTGCTCGCCTGCCGTAGGGTTCTCTGCTTGGGTGGAGGGTGAGGGCCGGGGAGGCTCTCGCTGGGCATGATATGAGCGATTTGCCGTATCCTTCTTCTGTCCTCCGTGGGCAGCCGTCATTGCCTTGCTGGCACAGAGGCGTGTTTTCTATATCCCCAGAAATCTCTGTGAAAAAGATTGATTTGTCATTTCACTCAAGGTTTGTAACACGCCACTCTCCAGACATCTGCTTCTATAACTATGCTCAGAAATAGCTTCTACTAAGACATGTAATGAAATTCAGTGAGCTTTTTTAAAAATGACAACAAACACAAGCCAGAACCCTTGGTTATTTGTGAAATACATCGCAGCTATGTGAGTTTGATATGACAGTCATGCCAATAATACAACACAGTGCTCTAGAAGATACGGAGACGGGAGAGCTCGGGGATGGTACATTGGGATGGGTCCTTGAGCTCCCCTCTGTCAAAGATTTACGTGTCATTTCCACACTTTTAGACGTTGTCATTTGCAGGAGGTGCAAAGGTTAAAGGGCTATAGCTGCAGTAGTAGCAGCAAGGCCAATATTGTAAGTTATAATAATGAATGCATTTTTATGGGCTTTGATTCTGCAGAGTACGGCGTATCTCCTTGGGCATGCCAAGTGCCCTCAACTCCCACTGCCTCTGTAAGAGTTGAGGCTTGTTTAGCCCTCCTGCTCCCTTCACAAGAGCCCTTAGAGCTTTTTTGTCACTGCTCTCAGCAAAACCATGCAGTTGAGGCTTTTTGTGTTCACCAGTGTGATTGAACCCAGGCGTCCGCTGGCGTTACAGAATAGGTTTCAAGCACTGCCTCTATTTTTGCCTGTGCCAACTACTAGAGCGTTCCTTCACCGTAGATATAATTTCCTCTTGTTCCTGAAATGGCATTAATCCAGCTACTCCAATTTCATGAATTAAAAAGGGAGACTCAATCAATCAAAGTAATTAAGGCCATCATTTCATCATCTTCCAGTAGGGCAAAGCCTGTGTCCTTTACTGTAGGTACTTGGGTAGTGTGGTGCTGTCAGACATCGCATCCTCCTAGAGCTTGTTTGTCCCATCCCGCAAGAGGGAAGAGACTGCTCTCCAGCAGTGAGGAGCAAGAACTTCTGGAATGGGTTTGGAATGGAACAAGTATGTCATTTGCTCTGCCTTGGAAAGGCATGGGGAGCAAAAGGTGGTGTAAGTCACCAAAAGAAGAGGTTACCATGTGCTGTACACAGGTACATAGAAAATGTATTTACAGTCATTTTTGTTTGCAATTTCTCGGTGCTTTTAATCTTTACACTTCTTAAGTTTCATTAAGTGAACAAAGAAATGTCATCTTGGGCACCAATTATCACTGAATTTCTCACTAGTTTTTGATGAAGCCGTGTTAGCTGTGTGTCAAGAAATTTAACTCTGCTTCATAGCTACATGGTTGTAGGCAGCTTTGGGCCCTTATAATGCTTTGAAGCTGCAGAATTACTGTCATTGCTTCTCTTATCAAGAAACCAATCTGGGAAGGGAGTTAATCATGCGTCCAATAAATTGATGGTGGATGAAGAGTCAGCGCTGTGCACCTACAGTGTAGGGAAGCAAGAGGTCAAGTGGTGATGACAGACATGAAATAGTTTAGGGCCATGAGACCGTTACTTAATTTCAAGATTTTAATAGTAGATTCATTTCCTCCTTTATACTGAATTGTCCATCAGGTACCAGCCTTTCAGGTGTACTGTGGATTTGCAGAAACAAAACCCTCATCCTGAGCCGCTGGTATAATCTGTGCACAAGCGTGTAAGCAGCTCGCAGGAGACAGCAACTGGCTTTTTAGGATGCTGGTCAGACATGAGGCTTGTCTCGTGTGCGTGTCCAAATGGAGGCTGGAGCATCAACTCATTTCTAATTCTTCTCGACTCATTTCTCATTCTTCCCAGCATCTCAGAAATGTGGGAAACACATCCTGTTTGCTCTTCTGTTGCCGTAGAGATTAGAGAAAGGGTCTTCCAGCTGGGCACATCAGTTGCAAAAACTTTTGAGCTCTCTCCTTCATCTCTCTAAGGCAGAATGGGAGCCGAGGCGGGAGAGAGCTCGTGGTCAACAAGCTGGTAAGGCCCCAAGGAGTGACCCAGGCAGGCACCCAGCCATGGCAGGTTTACGTTATCACACGTTACTGGGAGCTGTGAGAACTCAATCAGTTGCCAAGAGCCTGCACAGGCTCTGTATTTGCATGTGAGGTTTGCCGAGTATTGGGGGACTCTGTTTAAAGCTCCCGAGTTTTTTTTTTTCATTTTCTATTGAGTAGATGGTGGCTTTGTTTAGCAAATGCTTTGTAAGAGAAGGGTTAGAATCGCTCTGCCTGTATTTGTCCACTCCCTTTCTACCAGGGCTTACAGGCATTTTTTCTCTGCCATTTTTAATTGCTTTGATTTTTTTTTTCTTTTTAAATTAGATATTCTTTAAGGGTTTGGGAACAAGAAGGGTGAATGACTGGAAAGGAAATAGTTTTTTCTCATGCCATCAACAAGATGACCCAGAAGCAGCAATGTAAAAGAACAAAAAAGCGTTATAGCAGTAGCCTGGCAGCCTAAGGGGAGGGGGCCATTTATTTTGAGGTTTGTTTTTTGGCATGATTTACTGATTAGCAATCTCCATGCATGTTACTGAGCTCTAGTTTGTCTCAGATACTAGACAAACTAAAGCATCTTTCTTACACCTATGTATCTGGTTTTTAACATGACTGGGTCTTCACACCGAGATTCCATTACTTTTTTTTTTTTTTTTTTTTCCTTGAGAAATATTGGCTATGTCTTTTAGACCACTAAGGGCAAACAAGTAATACAATAAACTGGTTTTGGCCATCATCTGTAGTAGTTATTCAGGTTGCCAAGTTTCAGGTGTGTTTAGATAAATGAAAGCCAAGGCATGTCTTATTCATGTTTAAAATACACCGAGTGCCTTGCCCAGGAATTCGAGCCATTGAACTGTTCACAGTAACTGCATTTGTTCCCTTTACGGCTGTGACTCCCAGGCTGGATGAGCAGCAATATTGTGCTCTAATGAGCGTGTGTGTGCTGCAGTGCTTTTCGGAGGGATTTAGATCAGTGACTGCGTTTCCTTGATCTGCCAGGCTACACATCAAAAGCAGCTATTTTGTTTAAATACCCTGCCTACCCATATTAACTGCACCGAATAGGTGAACACACACACACACACACACACACCCCCATCAGTATGCTTTAAAACCGTTTGGGGATTATGTTTAAGCCACTGTAAGACTACTTGTGTCTAAAGGTACATCAGCATCTGTTGGAGCATAACATCCACGGATGAAAGGCAGGGAAGATAAAAGGCAAGGAGAATGTTATTAATTAACGGTGGCTATCTAACGGGCCCCGCTTCCAGTCCAGTCTCTCGCACACCGCTGGCACGCAGGCAGGGCTGCGGATGGGTCGGCTGCGGCACACGTATGGCTGCAGGTAACCAGGACACGTCTTGGGTTGTCATGCGTTGGATGGCTGGGGTATGGGCGCGGGACAACTGAGAGCTGGGGCACGGGCACGTAGGGAGCTCCCGCTGCGTCTGCGCGGATGGCTCGGCTCCGGGCCCCGGTGGGGGCAGCAGGCACTGGCCTTAGCTGGACGTTGCAAGAGGCGGGCGTTCTCCCCCCAGTTTGTGTGTGTTTGACGCCCGAGTGCGCTGTTGCCTTCTTACTGGGGGTCTCCACTTCTTCTTATAAACAGTTATGGGCCCAGTGACACCTGTAACTTGTTCTTTTTTGATTTTCTTACTGTCCCTGCCAGGTTCAGTTTTACCCTTTGGCTAAGTCAGCCACTTGGCACGGCTTATTTGGTATTTAAGTCAGCAGAGGTCTGTCCTGGCTAGAAAAAAACCACCACTGGGAAATAGGAATTTCTTTTCTAAATGTCATGAAATAGTGCAATGTCCACTTTCTCACAGTGGCTTGAGGCAGATGCATCGGAAAAAAAAAAAAAGTGTTAAAATTGTGCAATAAGCAAATAGGCAGGAGTTTGCTATGTACACGACATTGTCCTTTGGAGGCCACCTTCAGGACCAGAGAAATTCCCTGCAGCTGCAGACAGCAGGGCCAGCAGGGATGCCACAGAACAACCAGGACCTTCTGTAGCCAAAGCGCACATGGATTCGTGATACGCCAGCGCGTGGTTTGGGATGCCAGCAGGCACCAGGTGGAGAGAGTGAACCAGAAAGCCATCCAGGCACAGCTCCCATCACAAGCGTCCATCAGAGCTGCACAGATCTTCCCATTAGGTCTTCTCCTGCGCTTTCGCAGATACAGGCTTAAGCCTTGAAATACTTAAGCTTTAAAATCCTTCTGCGATTAATTCTGATAGCTCTAGGTATTTTTGCTGTCTGCATAAATGTCCAGTCCTTTGGGGGCCTCGTTATTAGCTTCATCACTTCCCAGTAGCAGTGATTGTGGAGTTCTGTTCGGGATGGGTCAGCATGAAAAGAAAGTTCTCGTTTCGCACCTTTGCCTGTTGATTCCCATTGCAGCAGCCAAAGTTTTGAATTCTGAGAAACTGAGGGAAGAATGACTGCTTTCCTGATAGTGAAGCTTGTGTTCATGTGCACAAATGTCACGTCTGAAGAAGAGCTTCTTGCACACGTGGAACTATGAGCAGTCTGGTATTTCTTCACTCCTGCAAAGCTTGTTCAAACGTCCTGGGAGAAGATTCCACTTACTGTACCGATAAGACTTGCCTATGCTTTTGCCTTGAGAGCAGGAAATGTTGATGCCAGCCTTAATGCTAAACCTTTCTTAGGAAAGCCAGTATACGGGGTAATGCCAAAATCTGTTGCATTGACGGTGCCCTGTCACGCTGAGGAAGCTCTCAGCAGGGTTTGTTTACCACCTTCCTCAACAGAGCAAACAGCAAATGGGGCTTTTTTTTTTTTTTTTTTTCCCACGGCAACAGAGAAGCTGCTTTAATGTCATCTCTGTCTTTCCCTGTGCCTGAGTGGCTCTGCCGAGCCGGCCGTGCTGCCAGGCGGCGGGGACCCCGCGGGTGGGCGGCCGGGGCTCTGCTGGCAGTGGAACAGCTTCAGCAGCGGGAGGGCAGCAACGTGCCCACCTATGCAGGTCTGCGTGAGGTTACTAAGCCTGATATTAAAGGCTACGGAGCAGCTTTGGTGAACCCTCCCTTTCATGATTTCTTCCTATTTGTTATGACACCGCCTTGACAAAGACACCAAAGCTTTTGGGTACAGAATCAGAAAGAGGATCTGACAGACAGCTTCTCAGTTGCGTTTCCCGTTCACGTACTCCCCTGAATCAAGGCTGAACACGCCAGCGTGCGGTAGGTGCTGCCCACCACCCTTCACGCGCGCCTGCTTCGCATGCCCTCCTAGGAAAAGCCAACAGTTGGGGGCTTAAATATTTCAGAGTCATCACTGCTGGGGTCCTGAGCATCGCAGCAAGCTCCACTGCTTTAACGCTTGGGCATTTTTCCTGCCATATTTTATCCATCGCAGAACCTGCTGTTACATAAAATGTAATTTGAAGTACGGTACTTCATTAGATGATTTTACAGTATTACAGCCACCCAGAAGCTTTGATGTAGAAGATAATTAGTAAGAAATTATGAGGAGATAAAGCATGGGTGGGCAGACAAGGCTAAGGAGTCAGCGTCAGCAGAAAGTGTGAAGTGGTTTGCTGTCATTAATATCCCAAGCATGTTCCATCACGTGTCTTCCCCAGGTGTGAGAGGAAGACGCCGCGAAGGTGCCGGTGCCGCCCCCGGCGTGGTCTGTCAGGCAGTTAGCAGCGTCGGTGCCGAGTCAGCGCCTTGGTTTCTGAAAACCTCAGCCCATAAAAATCAGACTGATTCCAAAATAAGCAGCGGTTTAAACGGCTGTTTGTCTTCTTAGCCTGCAAGAGTCAGAAGTTGTTTGTTTACGGGTAGCAGTGTCCACGTTAAGACGGTGAGCTTCATCGCAGCACTGCTTTGAGCCTGGTTTCAGACCCCTGGCGGGCTGTGGGCTTCGTGGTTGTGCAGGGAATGGTATGGAGCTTCATCAGAAATTTAGGCATCCGTGCTGCCTCTGTCCCCCCCAGACGAACTCTGCGCTCTGGTCCCGTCAGCCTCTTTCCTCGTATCTGTTGTTTCATCAAGAGAAGGGAAGGAGCTGTTAGAAGTAATCATTTGGTATTTAACAACGCAGGATTTCCATACTGGTCCTAACCCACCGGAATAGGTGACATCAGGTCACAGCAAAATTCTGTTGGGTTTGCTTGAGGTCGCAAAGCGCTCTCCGCTCTGCTTTTTTTTGCTGCTGTTGTCGTTGGAGAAGCATTGCGGAAGGTGTGCTGGCTCCCTGCGGTGTCCCCGGGCAGCTGGCCATTTTCAGACGGCTCCTGTTTTGCCTGGGTCCTGGCATAACCTGGCTCATCGAGATAAGGTAGAAGAAGGTGATGAGGAGGAAGCTGCGGCGTATCTTGAGACCAAAGATACCACTAATTAAGCAGATAATGGTCCAGAAGTCAGCCCTGTGCATCCATTGTTGAAGGAAAAAAAGTGTGATGATACTGGAAAGGCAAAATTAGGGAAGGGCTCGGCCTTAGCTTTCAGTTGGGTTTTTCTTTCCAGCTAATCACATGTGCTGTCTGTGGGTTCCTGTAGTTCAGCAGAAGCGGGGTTAGGGTACATTTGACGTGACTGCCCTCTTCCCCGATGCTGGCACTGCCCCTGCCCTTCCCCTGGGGTTCACCGGCCGTCTCGCAGGGACCGTAACACTGCCAAGGCTGCCGTCCTCAGCTTATCGGCTCGCGTAGTCACTTCGAATCGTTGTGAAGAATTCGATCTTTGCAATAAGGCAAGTGATTAATTATCGTGCCCTTTTTATCAGTGTAAAGCCTGTCAGGGGCGTAGTGGCTTTCAGTTACAGCCTTTCAAGGTTTACTTTGGTAGAACCAGAATACTTGGAGAGACAGCCCCCGAGTTAGGCAGACGTTTTCTCTGTACCAACGATTATTATCTCCTCACTTACTGTTCTATTTATTTACAAATAAAGACCAAATATCCTCGGTGGAACGTATGAGAAAATAATAAGAAATTCCATTACCCCAATACTGAAGAAAAATTTGACATCAGAAACTTAATGGAAACAGAAATATATTATTTGTTTGTATGATTAGAGAATAAGAGCCCTTCCTAAGCCTGAAATAAATGAAATGCCAATATGAAATTAGGAATATGTTTTTCATTTACAGAGTTCTGAAGCAAGATGCTTTTGTCTTAATAGCCTCAGTTCAGACTCGGTTGTTGCAGATTGCTGGGGAGATGTAATGGAACATTACGGCCGTGCGGGAAAAGGCAGGGGAAGGGTCCCTGCTAAGCCAAGTCCAGCAGCAGGGAGCTTCACGCAGGCTGTGAAACTGCTTCATGGGAAGCCCCATCGCTTCCTTCTCCATCAGCCTGCGGGAAGGCTGGGCAGAGGAGGGCAGGCGGGACGAGATCCGCAAGTACTGAGCATCTCCCAAAATCCATGTCACTGGGGGTGGCCGCAGATCCCCTCGCAGCAAAACCCTGGTGCTCCTCGTGCTGACTGGTACTTCCCATGGGCACATCAGGCAGCCCGGGTACGGTTCTCTTCTAGCCTACGCCTAGGGAAATAAATACCTATGTGCCCCTTGCTGCTTTGAGAATTTTCAAGTGGCCTCCGAATTGCTCCCATCTGCCTTCTGTGTATGCTCTGTTCCTCGAGATGCCCCTGCCTTACCACCGTGCTTGAGGAGCTCTTTAGCCTGCTCGGTGGGAACACAGGCTCTGCTTCTACACTGTGCTGTGAGAGGTTTCCTCCACAGAGGGAAAAGCACGGCCCTTCCGAGCATTTGCATAAATATCAGAAGGATTTGGAGGGACACAAATCTCCGTCAGCAGTAATCACATTTTTGTTGCTATTAGTATAACAAACTAAAAATCGTTTTGCATTTTGCTTAGACTGTTTGTTTTCCCAAAGGGGACTGTTGGTGCCATTAAAAACTCTTTGTGTGTGAAACAAGTGCATAAATAAAAAGGCAACAGGAGAAAGAATGAATATTTATACTGTCAGCACTCAGAGCATTATGGAATCTTTTCTATTTCTTTTTTCTACTTAAATTGAAATAACCAATAAATAATGAACTTTTGTATTGAGGAGGGGTTCTTCAGGATAAAGCCTGCCACAAGGCATGGGATATGGGGATGCTTCTGCCGCTCTTAAAGCCTTCTGATCCAGTCCTCATGTCAGGAGTAGTTGTCGAAAGGCGTATTTCTCTGCCTAGCACATTTTGAAGGAATAGTTACCCAAAAACCCGAGCATTTCATGCAGGGGGAGAAGGAAGTTTGGAATTTGATTTGAGATTGAGAGCTGGAAAAGACTTTTTCCCAAGTTTGCAACTCGTATTTGTGAAATGTATTGATCACCCCAAATATGAAATACCTGTGCGATCACAGTACTCCTAAGAGCATAAATTGTCTTTTTATGGCTTCAGCAACACAGTTCACTTTCTGTTGCTTCCTGTAGCTGATGTCCATTAAACAAACTGCATTCAGACCTCGCTCTGATTTATTAATGCCCTGTGTGAATTCTGGTTTGCCTATTAACTCAGTGGTGCCCAGCGCCAGGACAAGGGGCAATGGGCACAAACTGAAGCAGAAGAGGTTCCAGCTGAACGTGAGGAAGAACTTCTTGACTTGGAGGGTGCCCAAGCCCTGGCCCAGGCTGCCCAGGGGGGCTGTGGAGTCTCCTTCTCTGGAGATCTTCAACCCCCGCCTGGCCGCTGTCCTGTGCCCCCTGCTCTGGGTGAGCCTGCTTGGGCAGGGGGGTGGCACTGGGGGAGCTCCTGAGGTCCCTTCCAACCCCTGCCATTCTGGGATTCTGTGATTAACTCTAATTCTTTCACCTGTCAGTGCTGGTTCTTTCACTTCTTCCTTGTCGGGAGCGTAGCGTGGATGTAAGCCATCTCTCTCCTTTCCCGAGTTCTGCGTATGGGTGGGAAATTCTCCCCAAGTCCACCAAGCGTCGCAGCTGCAGGAAAGGGCCATGTCCTGCTTTCCCCCCCCCCCAGGCCCCCGTGCGCTCCGGCAGGCACCGTGCCATTCACCGCGAGGCGGAGCAGGCTCTGGACGTGCTTCTCAGCGCCCCCCGCAATGGGTGAGCGGGGAGCTCCGAGCTGAGGGGCGTAGCCTGCATCTCCCCTGAGATTTACTGTGTCATACTCAGGGCTCTATGCACATCTCTGTGAATATGCAGGGATTTGTCCTGTCTGCAGCACAAATACAATAATCCTCTCTTTAGGCCCGTCAATACCAGTCCTTCCATAGCCAGTAGGGGCCACTGTCCTAGGGAATGCCGTCCTTCTTGTGAGCCGTTGCATCCAGAACCTTCCATTTGCAGATCTAGAGGGCAGCATGCAATCTGGCTAATTCGTGATGACAGAGGAGCGCATCCCAGTGAACTGACACGGAACTGGCAGGCAGAGATGCTGGAATTCTCCGTCTAGCTCTGCCTTTTCTTCTCCATACGTCCTCGCCTGAGACTGATACGCATCTTGCTTTCGTTTTCCCACTGGCTGAAGAGCAGCAGTGCAATTTTACAAAGTTCTTGAAGGATTACTAAAGAAATTCAAAATCTTCCCGAGGTGCTGATAATGTTAGGCTGTATCTGTCAGAACAAGCTACCCGTTCTGATGGAGGACTGAAGTCTAAAGGCTCGGGTTAAGGAAGCCACTGTAACTTGTACAGTCTAAACAGGGCATCCCTACCGCTGCTCACCAGGCTGTTAAACCCCCAGACCCAACAGATACGTGGGGACAGGGCCTTAGATTTCAGGTACAGAGCTGGGCGTACTGCCTCTTTAATAACTAATTATGGTACCTGTTGACGTACTTGCTGACTAAATTCAAAGCACAAGTGCTTTTGGAATTTTTTTGATGAGTAATTTAAGACAACTTTAAAAATTGCCCAAATGAAGTGGCTGAAGGACAGAAATCGTGGATTCCTCACAAGTAAATTGTGTGAGACCCCCTCTAGTTGATTTTTTTTTTTTTTCACGGTAGCATTGTTAGCAATTAAATATTTTTAATAGTAGCACCTCAGAAATATAGGAGCCAGCCAAAGTTGTCTCATTTTTACCCCTGTGGATTATTGCTTATGAGCAGGGTGCATCGCCGCAGCAGCAGGGATTCATCTGCCTGCATTTGGGCGGCTGTTACCGGGGATCCGATGCTCCGCATTCCGTTCCTCACTGGTTCAGACAAATCGATATTCTGGGGCGCGATTCGTCTGGCAGTCAGAGAGCTGCCAAAAAACCAAGGCAGAGGAGGAGTTGGGGTGTAGATGCCCACAGTGTGGGGCTCGAACGTTAAAGGAGACGGATTCCCACCTGGTATGTTTGTGTCTTGACATTTCTACGTCAATGTGATCTCCCAACTGGTAGTTGTCAAACACTGGAGAATTTTAGATTTTTTTGAACTTAACTGGAAGTGTGAGTGAGTCAGATTTAAGTGGTATAAATGTTTGCATTTCTCATTTTAGTCTCTCAAATGGAGAATCTTACGCTTTCATATTTTGTCCCTGTCTGTAAGGAAATAGGGAACAGATAATCCCCGGGCAAGGGGTTGCACTCCCTTACATGGAATAAACACCAAGCACTTCAAATTGCTTCAGCTGCTAGAAAAAAATGCTTTCTTTTGAAAGTGTGTTATTGAAATGGCAGTTCCCGTCACCGTTAGGAGCCCTGCATGGGAAAGCTGTAACGCCTTTCCGTACAACAGATTTCTCAAAGCCAGTGTTCAGCCATCCACCTTGAATAGGAGTTTGAACTGGACATACAGCTGACTGGTCCCAGTTTTGTGGCAAGATCAGCATGCGTTCATCATCACTTAATACCATCCTTGGTATTTATTACTTTTTAATGAAGTGTTTTGTCACTGTAACTGTTTAGAACCTTGAATGCCAAATTCTCAGTTGCTGCCCAGTAATATATTTTCATGTGTAGAACTCATAGGTCATGGAGGGCTAAAACCAGGAGACTTCAGGCAAGGGAAGCTGCTGAAATGAAACTTCCTCTTGTTTCACTGCCAAATGCAGGTGCAATGCCATGGAATCCAAGGTTTCCCTTCTTTTTTTAAAACACAAGCTTCAGTTTTACACAGGAATATACAGTAGTTGGTGTGATCTCTGTATATCACCAGGACGTTACAGCAATAGCAGATTGCTTACAAGCTAATACTTAAAATAAGAACATCTGATCAATATATTTTTCCCAATTTTTAGCTAGTGAATATTCTAAACATCCTAAACACCATGATGCAGACAGGGCTGTGAGCAACCTGATCTAGTTAGCGGTGTCCCTGCTCCCTGCAGGGGGGTTGGACTAGATGACCTCTAGGGGTCCCTTCCAACCCAAACCATTCTATGATTCTATGAATCTGAAACGCAGAATTCTGAAACATGTAAAAGCAGAAAACTGGCCGCGAGAATGTTAATTAGGGCCATACCCTGAGTAACGGGGCAGGGCTAGCCACACGTTCCTACAGCCTCTTACAGACTGAAAGTTCAATTTGTATTAATGAGGGAAATCATTCCTTATGCTGTACATCAAGATGATAAAACATGTATGCATTGACTAGACTACAGGTAGGAGCATGATGAATTCAAGGGCTCTCAAAATAGGAGTATGGCTTTGCCTGCCACTGCCATGGGACCGGGACTTGGTGTCTGATGCCCGCTTTGCAAATCCGGTTTTGTAATGCCTCGCCAAGCCCATGCCCCTCAGAGCTGGTGTGACCACATCCTCTAACTGGAGTTCTGCCTTCTGGTTGGCATCCCCATCTCTCCCTTCTATTTATCCGTGTCTCTTCTACACATACTGCAATGGATATCCCCTCAGTAAATGTGGCTTATTCCTTTCATTTCCTCTTAATTTTCTGGGCAACCTGTTGGTCTGAATCACATGGATTTTCAGTCGTGCATTCAGTTGACCAACTTTTTTTGATCCATCTGATCAATTTTCAGAATAACCAATTCAAGGCTAAGAAGAAAGGCATTGTCAGTGCCGTTCTATACTTACGGTACCAAAATAAAATTCTGATTCTTCAATAGATTCAAGATCCTATCACTTGAGCTCAATAGAAATCTCTGGATATGTTCACATGCTCTTCAGATACCCGATTAATCCATTTGAAGTTACTATTTGTAGCTAAAACTTACCAGTCCTCAGCTGAAAGGGCGTAAAGGGTGGTGGGCTGCTTGTAGGCTCGTGCAGTGCAGGATTCATTCAGCTGCCGGGGAGCAGCAAGGATGACTTACACTTCTTTTCATCTGGGTAGTGCACGGATGAGACTTTTGAGTTCAAAGTGATTAGTAAGAGGTACTATGATTATAGATTACACTGGACTGAGGTATTTAGTTATACCAGAATGTAATTGTTATCCTGCAGCCTGAGAGTTAGGACCATGTCGGGCTGTAGATGTTAGTTCTTGCCTTTGTGCTATTTGCAGACTCATCTAGGAAATGTAATATCAGTTATGCTTGTTCCCTCTTGGCAGACTAATTTGGCCGGTGGCTAGTTAATGAAATTCCACCCCACACACACACATTCCCTCCCCCCTCCCTAATTAAACATCAGCGTAGTTTCCCAGGTCAATATTTCAAGGCAGTGCTGATGAGATAAGATGTCAAGTTATAATAAAAGAAGATCATGTCGGTGAGTAAATTCAACACGCACTCACTCCAAGTGGCAAAAATATGGAACAACTAGATTTTCAGAAAGTTAATTGGATATTGAATCCTCTGAGTCATCTGACGTGAGATGAGCACGTCTCTCCTCAAAGATGGGGATGTAGCCTAGAGAGGAGTTCAATGCTGGCTGCAAGCTAAATTAGCAAATGAGAGCTGGGCAAAACTTTAGTAGGGAAGATTAGGATTATTTTATGTCAGCATGTGGACAACCTGTGATTGAAGTACCAAAACACGCTGGCATGCTAAAATAGAGCATTTCTGTAGGACTTCAGTTGCATTTGCAAGCTCCTCAAGTAATGTATGAGTTAGAGATGCCAGTGGGGTCAGTGGGCCCACAGAAGACGCAACGCTCGAGAGGAATCTCTGGTGCTTCTGTCTCTTAGTGCTTCTGTCTCCCTCATGCATGGGTTGGTTGATACTTTTTAGGTGGGGTTGGTTTGTTTGTTTTCTTCTCTGAAAGATGCACAGTTGCCAATACATGGAGCAATCTGTTCTTCACATAACATTTAGTATTCCTTGGGGTTACTCAAGTAGGTGCTCTCTGCTAAAGATTTGCCTCAGGAGTCTGTAAATTCCACAAGAAGAGCACATATCTTTATTTCAGAGTCATCGCAAGCTACCGCACTGGTTGCTGCTCACTCGCATTCTGCTTCGTTCTCTGTTCCACCTTTGTTTCCTTTCCTTGCCAGCCTGCTTAAGCCAGATCCCCAGTGTAACTCCATTGAAGCCGGTACCAGTTTCAGTCAGAAGAGAGATGGCCTCATGCCCTATTCCCTCCCTTTCTGTGATGTACAAAGTATGTCTTGAACATTTCTGTCAAATGTTACCAAAATACCGACTGCACTCTCGCCGTTCTAATAAAATGGCAAATATTACAGATTTGGAAAATTCATGGTGCTGGAGAGGAAGCAGCTATGCTGGGAGTATGGGCACAGCTGGAGATGTCACTAACGGGCAGCAATATTCTCCGTAGGACTTTGTATCTGTTCCCACTAAATCTGAGCCTCTGCTCTGCATTTGCATCTTCTCAAGGTATGGCCTGAGACAGTTGATAATAGGCACACTTAATCTCAAAGAAGTAGTAAAAGGAGTCTAGAAGCTTTTAAATGTTGATGGATAATATAACTCTAATTAATCTAATCTAATAAAACGGCTTCCAGTTGATCTTCTCGGGGAGAGCCAGAAGCTTTCATTCTGAAAGACAGTGTGACGGGTTGTGGGTTTCTCCATCTCTGGTTTCAGCTGCAGGAAGGCGCAGGATCACTCCAGGCAGTGTAATGGTGTACGTTACATGGGGAATCCACGGGGGTGACTGTGGCACTGGACAGATTTTAACATCGTTTTGAAGCTAAATGCATTATCGAGATGTTAGTCGTTATGGGATGCTTTTAGATGCCTCCTTCCTACATTGCTTGCGTATATGTTCTGTATGAATGCACATTGTCATCTTTACATTCATTTGGAGAAACTGGTAAGTGAAGCGCGCAACAAATCCACTATTCTTTATTAGCTAATTATCTGGTTGTGAGTCCCAGCATTCAGCAGTTCAAGCAAATAATGTAGATGTGAATTATTCATTACACGAGAACTGCTGTAATGGGTAGGAATGAAGGATTCCAGCTATTCCGCTCTCCTCTTCCCGATAGCACTATCAAGCATGAGCGATAAAGACACCGGACCCATAGCAGCATGCAGAGATAGGGTCATTGACCCAAACTGGCCCTCGCATTTGGCTCCCATTTTCTCTTCTAGAACGTAGTGTCAGCAGTAATATGTATTGCCAAGCTGTCAGCTTTATCTTGCCATGGTGGCAAGAATGGTTATGTCTACCGTTGAATGGTTGTGTCTACCATTGGTTTATTTCCATTTGTTTCTTTTTCATTTGTGCATTTTTTTTCTCAAATGTGCCAGCAGTAGAGTAGAAGTATTTTAATTCTCCAAGTGACCAAAGCCACTGTTTAGGCAAGCCTTGAGTTTCCCTACCTTCCTATTGGTCCTATCACACGAATCATTTAACAAAACCCATTTAAAAGCAGAAGGTGAAGTCCTGATCCCAAAGAAAGCAAAACTTCCACGGGGCTGTGATAATACCCAGTGTTTCTTCATTAAAATATAATAATATAATAGTATAATATCTGTAACTATAATAATATAATATCTGTAAAAATATGGCTGGTTTTGAATTTGTGCATTCTCTGGCACAGGTACTTAGTACTTCCCACAGAGGTAACGGCTCTTCACGGGTGCAGACATTTCTATGGCATTTTTTTTAAGGCTGCCGGTTAATGCCATCAGAGGGAGTTGTGGGTGAACAGCGTTTTACAGGAGCAGCCCTCCCACCATAACTCTCGGGGATTTTAAGCACAATGAAAATTTATTAGAGGTTGCTCACAGAAAAGAAAGACTACACGATCATTTTATTTTGCTACAGAAACATAACAGTCCACTGCCAGTAAAGATGCTCATCAATCTTCCATGTTTGTAGTCATGAGCCTGCTGAGCTTCCTCTTCATGTGTTTGCTCTCTCGGGCTGCAAGTGAACAGCAAGGGTCAGTACAGCCCCGCTAGCCGCGGCCTTTTGGCTTTGTCCTGTTTCATTATAAAACCAAATGATCCGGAAATCCACCAGAAAATGTAGTTAAGTGATGTGGAATTCAGCCACACTAACAAATTACCAGTAGCAGAACATGCTGAGTTTCAAGTCACCCTGCAGCCTGCGAGACTGCTAAATTAATTTGCCAGATAGAAAGCTTCAAGGAGGAGCTACTGAGGCAAACCCCTGGCAGGAGGAATCATAGGATCATCGAGTGGTTTGGGTTAGAAGGGACCCCCAGAGGTCCCCCAGCCCAACCCCCCTGCAGGAGCAGGGACACCTTGAACCACATCAGGTTGCTCACAGCCCCGTCCAACCTGGCCTGGAATGGTCCCAGGGATGGGGCCTCCACCCCCTCTCTGGGCAACCCCTGCCAGGGTTTCATCGCCCTCGTTGGAAAGAATTTCTTCCTTATATAAAGAAGGATCTTTCGTCTGAAACAATGACATTGGCACTTTGACACCTCCTGTTTTGAAGTGTTTGCCAAGCCCTTAAAAAAAAAAATCTGTATTAATGTTGGCGTACTACCACCCACCTCCAGCAAATACTGAGAGCCAGTAGTAAAGGCTACACACGTGCTAATGGCCATGCCCCATATAGATTCTTCCATGTTTAAGGAGCCTATTACGCCTAATAAATACCTTGACCGTTATTGACTGTTTAGCTCGCATTAGAAGACCCGATATGGTAGTCTTCCTTTAGAGAAGGAAACAAATCACAAAGATTTGTGGGCCATTTAAAAACCTACAGGGCATGAAATTGATACTGTGCGAGAAAGAGAGAAAGGAATTCCCTCATTAGGTCTGTGCATTAGTACAAAGGCTGTGGCTGTAGTTTAATCTGAATTCTTGTGATACGTCCTCACAGCTCATTTATACCAGACATGCACATGGGATAATGCATTAAGATACCGCTATTTCTTTTAATTCTGGGGTTTTTATGTCTTAACTTTTTTTTGTTTGCGTATGTATTGTGTGTGAAGGAGCAAGGGACCATTAGGAGAAATTTCTTCCCCGAAAGGGCTGTCAAGCACTGGAAGGGGCTGCCCAGGGAAGGGGTCGAGTCCCCATCCCTGGGGGGATTTAAAAGCCAGGCAGATGCGGTGCTGAGGGACAGGGTTTAGTGGTGGGATGGCAGGGGTAGGGGAACGGTTGGACTTGATGAGCTGAAAGGGCTTTTCCAACCTAAACAATTCTGTGATTCTATGACTACGTACACAGATACATTAAATACCCTGAACTGAAATGTCAACTCCCTGCTTCCAGACTGTGGTGTGTAACGCAAGGGCTCGCGCGCGTTATGGGCAGAATTGCGGTTTTACTCTGTTGTTGATGAACTTGTGCTACCGAATGCTGCGACGGCCTCCATGGCCACAGCAGAAGCTGATGTGACAGGGTTCCTTCCCAAGGTTTGTGATACAGCCGATGGGATTTTAACTTAGCTGCTGCATAGGCTTAGGTTTGCACAGCCCATCCCCACCCCTGTATCTCAGTAAAGAAAGTTTCTCTAATATCCAACATGTTGAGAAGGGTCAGCGCAGGGAAGAGGAAGCTCTTGGTTAGTTTTTTCTCTCCTGCACAGCTCGCATCTCCAGGTCATCTGCAGTCTTTGCTCTGATCTGACTCAGAGTGGATGAAAATTTTGAGTGAGCTTTTCTGGCAGCGACTCTATCTTGGAAAGTACGATGAAATCAGCTGGAAAAATGATCTTGCCCAAATTATAAATGCAAATTCAGTCATCGTGTCAGACAAACACATTTTCTTGAACAGATTTTAATGTTTGACTATGGTAAAATCAAGCTGAACTCATTTTCCACTTCAGTGTCAGCCCAAGTGTGGCGGGGCGGGGGGGGGGGTATTGCAGACCGCACAGGGGAGGGAGGAGGGGTCAGAAAGGAGCAGATCCTCCTGTCCTCCTCTTTGGCAGTCCCTCTTACCCTACGGCTTGCTCTGCCCTCTTCTTGCAGGACAGGAGACCTCTTGGCACCCTTATTAAAAAGTGAATTTACTGATTAAAAGCAAATAGAAATACATTCTTCAAAAGAAGCAGTGGGACGGATAAATTGTGCTGAAATACAATTCCTGTTCCCTTAACATCACAGCGCATTTATATAAATGGAATTTCTCTTCTCTGTAATACTAAGACCACAGTTACACTGCTTCTATCTTCTGACTGCCGTTTTTCAACAAGGATCTTGTTTGTAATTGCAAAGCCATCAGGCACTATTCCACGTTCCCTCCAGTCTGAGATCCACTGCTTATCCTCCTGCGTTTTCCATGCTCACTGGGAATGGTGAAGTCTACAAGGGAATAGCAGTTACAGGTAACATTTACACCTTTTCAGATCAAAACTGCATGAAGCTAATTCATTTAGAATTATAGTAGTAGTTCCTGCCAGTGTCCTCCCCCTCTCTCGTCTCCAAACCACTGTAACTCTCCTTCTTGCTCTTGACATTATTATTATTAGACTAGATATATTTATTAATTAGACTTGATCTAAGGAAGAAATTCTTTCCAGTGAGGGTGGTGAAACCCTGGCAGGGGTTGCCCAGAGAGGGGGTGGAGGCCCCATCCCTGGGACCATTCCAGGCCAGGTTGGACGGGGCTGTGAGCAACCTGATGTGGTTCAAGGTGTCCCTGCTCCTGCAGGGGGGTTGGGCTGGGGGACCTCTAGGGGTCCTTTCCCACCCAAAACATTCGATGATTCTATGATTATTCTTGTCTCAAATTTGGGGCAATGCCTCTGGATATGTCCAGAGACAGAGCAGACAAGTTGACTCTGGAAATGCGACATATATTCCCTGACAGGGAGTAAAACCCAGTTTCCAATTCCATTGTTACTTTGTGTTTGAATTGTCCTGTGTTACTGGAAGACATGGTTCCTTTTTATTAGAACTCTATGTTTTATCTTTGTTCTAATAAAAAGTAACATGTACATCAGGAACCCTGAATAATTCAGTGGTACTTCATAACTTGGGAAGCTTTCTCTTTTTCAAGGCATTTCTTGCCTAGGTGTTCCAGAAATGAAGCAATTCTCTTATGAACAGTTGTTCCTTTCTTGTAAAAGTGGATTTTAGCTGCCATGCTGAGTGCAAAGTTACAGGATTTGCTGTTGTATTGCCTGAGGCAGCCCCGGCTCTTTCTCCGTGGGAAAAGGACAAAACAACGTTTTAGTTATTCCAGGCAGTTACTCAAGTATCCGCAAGGAACTTTCAAACTTTAATTCTTCATAAAGGCTCTTTTTTCAGACTTATTTTAGCTAAGTATTGCAAGGAAAATAGCATTTCTCTTCTGTCAGATGGCATTTTCATCAATGGATAGTTTTTTGAGAAACATAAAGCATTTTAATTAAACTGTGAATCCATTTAATGCCGTCTAAACGTTGGGTTGAGTGTTTAATAATTGTTATCAATCACTTATCAAGAGACATATCGATATGCCCCAGAATGCATTAATGAGGCCGGAATTGTAGCCTGGTATGCGTTTGCCAGAGAGCTGTCAAAAGCCAACTGCAAAGTGTGTTGATTTAGCAGCAGCTCTGCAGAGGTGATCGTTTGTTGTTGAAAATTAATGTTGAGGTCTCAGAACCAGGAGCAGGACTGTAGGCTGTGTGAATTAGGAGTTGATCATTGGTTTCCACACTTCTGTAGTGAGAAAAAAAAAAAAAAAAAAAAAAAAGTTTAGAAATAACCCAGTGTTGGGTTTTTCTCCTTCAATATGTGGTGTTCTGCAGGGCTTTACACATCCTATAATGTCATGGTTGCATCGCTGTCCTCCACTAGGCCCTTCTACATCGCCATGCTCATGCTCTTCCTTGGGACCTCTTTCTGCCTTCCAGCCCGCTGGCCCATCTGCTTTTTCCCTGCCCGAGGCTGGCTGTTCATCCCACCCTTTCATGTCATCCCATGCAGAAAAGTCACTAATCCCCTACTGTTTGGTTTCAAGTTGCGCCAGGGCAGGTTTAGGTTAAATGTTAGGAAAAATTTCTTCACAGAAAGGGTTGACAGGCACTGGAATGGGCTGCCCAGGGAGGTGGTCGAGTCCCCATCCCTGGAGGTATTTAAAAGAAGGACAGATGAGGTGCTTAGGGACAGGGTTTAGTGGTGGGATGGCAGGGTTAGGGGAACAGTTGGGCTTGATGATCTTAAAGGGCTTTTCCAACCCAGGCGTTTCTATGATTCTGTGACCTCCCCAGTCTCAAAATTTCTGCCTTTGGCCCAATTCCAGCAATTGCTGGACAATCCCAGCGGAGTGGAGTTAACTTGTACAAAATGAGTTTGTAGTTTATGAATTTTCATCTTTATCTGTTTCGCATTAGAGATCCTCTCCTGCACCGCGGAGCGAGGAACGGTATTGGGTACTCACTGAGCTTCACCGCACTTGTTTCTGTTAAACTCACGCGAGAAGGGGGATCCTCTGTGCTCAGTTCACGTGTGCTGTGCTTTAGAACCAGCCGGGACAGGCGTTTGTCCTTTCATTTATTTCCCTTTTAAGCCTCTTCTGGATATCAGTTATATGATGGATCCATTATCCATAGAGGAGCTTCGTCCTTTCCTGCTTAGGTAATTCCTCCCAGACGCGATGCAAATTGCATTAAGCTACAATCTGTTAGGCCAGGCAGCCCCCCGCCAATCTACACTTTTGATGTGTTTTGTCTTGGACAGATTTCTCGGCGATGTGCAAACCGGGAGTAGCAGAAGCAGCTCTCCTTCTGGGGGGTCGTGCCATTTTCTTGTGTCTCATGGCTAAAATCTCTGTAACTTTAAAATTCTCGTGATTTCTTCTCACAGCAAATTTTTCACCTGGAAGCTTAGAAGTCTGTGATTTTTCTGTTTCGTCCCTGATCCAGAGGTGCTCTGCAGAACACTGCCCACCCTGCAAGGCTGATCCCACTGTGGGATCAGGTTCACAGGGACCGCTTCCATGCGATACGACTGAAACTGGTAGCTCTTCGTAACAAAATCAGTCTTTGCAAAGTCTTTTATTTTTGTGTTTGTTTTGCTTAGCACACACCAAAACTAACGTAATATGGAAACACGTCTTCCTCTGGTGATGTAGAAAAAAAAGTGATTTGCCCATGTTTCTATGGAGACAGTCAGGCTGCCACAAACGAACGCGGAACGGCTCTTCGTTCTGCAGAGCTGAGCTGGTTTGAGATCATTACCGTACAAGTCGTTCACAGGGGCCCTTTGCTGGTGTTTTCTGACGCCTCCCCAGAGTCCCAGGGGGATTTCTAGGCAGGTAAGTGTTACTGTCCCCACTTTAAACCCAGGAAAAGGAAAAGAGGCGAGTGAGTGAGTAACTCATTTATCCCAAGTCACAAAAAGGCAATGAGAGAAGGGAAGGGAAGGGTGCCCGTTCCTCCCTGCCCCATGGGCGAGGACAGCCACAGCCCATGTGCTAAGATGCTAAGAACAAGTGTAAAGTCGGCTGTTCCACAGAACGCCATCCATACTGTGCCTTCTTAATTCAGCATAAAATGAGCTCCTATGTTTTAGAATCATAGACTGGTTTGGGTTGGAAGGCACCCCTAGAGGTCTTCTAGTCCAACCCCCATATATATTATATTAGCCAATAATGACTGGGGCCAACTTCTGTTTCACTTATCCTAGCAAATGAGCAAAGGAACTTCATGGAAAAAGCAGAGGTTTTCTCGTTTCCAGGGCTGAATATCTTCTCTAGTTTAACATTGAAATAGGAGTTTGTAGGGGTCCGCGGGGCGCCCGGCTGGGAGCTGCTGTAACCTGACAGCGCTGACAGCCGGTCTGTCGGCAAACAGAGCAACCTCGCCACCCTGCAGGGGATTCATACCCGGAATTCCTCCTGCTCGCCCCGCTCTGCAGCGCTGCGGGAGGGAAGAATCGTAATTCCGCGCGCTGAACTACCGATTCGTAAAACCAGCGGTTCGGTCCTCATTTTTCACAATGGAATCAGTAATAACAGCAATGCGCTTCTGCGTTACTTCTAAAACAAAAGCATTAAAAGATACGTTATTCAGGTGTTCAATTGAGATTTAATGACATAAAACTATTAACGAAGACTGATAACATTTGATTAGTAAGAAATTTTTCTCTGAACAATACAGAGGAGTTCTAGATCCACGTACATTTGTTTCAGTTTTGGTTTTTTCTACCTATGGCTCACAGTATTACACCGCATTACAGCTCTTAATCGAAGCTGGAAAAGGGCTTGGTTTCTCACAAGCTAGTGCTCTGAATTAAATTGCGGTAATTTTTTTCCCATTCTACTGTTGCTTCAGTTAAATTACAGCAGCCTCGGAAGTATTACAGAAGTGTCCATGACTTACAACGCAACTTCTCCCCAGGCAAATCAAAATACACATTTGTATTCAGCTGAAATGGGGAAGGCCTATCTTTAATTATGCACGAGTAATTTAAAATATGATTTTCTGGCGAAGGTGTAACCTGTTTTGTTTTCATTGGCTTTGGAGTAAAATAATTTGTATCAAATGCAATCCCACTAAGTAAATGATAATTCACGCCAGTGTAACAGAAAGCTGGAACAGTCTAGGTCAGTTCACGGGGAAAAATGACATTTGTCATTTCAAAATTGCCATAGGATTGTCAAGCCCAAGCATTCAGAAATCTCGAAGTTATCTTAAATAGACTTCTTTTTTTTTTAGTATAGTGATTTGGAGTCTTTTGTGTGGCTTTGATTTTTTAAAACCTTTGTGGTGTATATTCAGTATTTCCCCAGCAGCAACGAGAATAAAATCTTACTGGAGATTTTTTTTTGAGAGAAAACCAAAGTTCTGCTCTGGTGCTAGGGTCTGGAGATGTAAGGGAATGGGCCGGTGTCGCAGGACCCAAGTTGAGGCAGAGAGATGGAAAATGCAGCCTCGGCTTCTTACAAAACTAAAATCTGACTTGCAGTCCGTGCGGGGGGGGGGGTTACCAGCCAGCCACTTCCACCGGCCCGAGACCCCAGCGCTTTCCCTCTCTTTTCCTCACATTCACGGGTGAGAAGGTTGAGCCTGAAGGTCAGGGCTGAGGAGGGGCCAGGCGCAGAGGCACCGCGGGCTGGGATTGGCAATAGCCCCCCTGCAGCAAGAGCCGTGCCCGCGCTGGCAGAGCCCCCAGGCGCTCGCAGGGTCCCCAGGAGCTCGCAGGGTCCCCAGGCGCCCGCAGGGTCCCCAGGCACTGGCAGGGTCCCCAGATGTTGGCAGGGCGAGATGTGCCGGAGCAAGCCACCGATGCCCGGGGTTGGAGGCGCTTGGCTGCCTTCTTCCAGAGTGCTGTTGAAAAGCAAGCGGAGAGCCGAGGCTGACCGGAGGAAACCGTCACGGTTTTCACTCTGCTCCTGTGCTGAGGATCTGCTAAGGCAGACGCTGTGTCCTCCCAGCATGGCAGGAGCAGAGGTTTCTTCATTCTCTCGTGTTCCACCAACTACAGACCAGAGCAATCTTTTGAAGCTCTCTCCTCCCACCCCAGGAACCTTGCAGCTGGATCCCCCCGGGGGTTTTTGGGACTCCACGACAAAAACCGGAGAGCTGCTGTCATTAAACATCTGGCGAAGCGCTGTGAGTCCCTGCAAACAGGGTTGGTTTTGTACCCTCACCACCTCCCGGAATTAATAATTGAATGGAACATCTGACCAATGTCCTTCTGTCTGTGGGGTTTTTAGGTCTGTTCTGCCTTCAGCTTAGCAGGGTATGCCGAAACACCCCCCGGGTGTGACACATCCAAGCACAAATCATCACCTAGGGAAAGTGCGTGGAATGTAGGGAAGCGTTACGGCACCGATGCCAGCTCATACTTTACAGAACTGGTGCGAGTGCTCTGTACGTGCGTGGTGGTTGAACCCGTCCCTTGCAGGCAGGAGAGCTGTTTGTGAAAAGGGCGCCCGGTGCTGGCTGAAAAACAAAGCGAGGACGTAGCTGTATGTAGCGGATTCTTTTTTTTTTCCAGTGGATTTTTTCAGATTCAAAAGAAAGTGTGAAAAAGAGAAAGGTATTGGCTAAGCACACCCACGTATGTGAAATATTTAAACCCCGCTCCAGTGTAGGGAGGTATTTGAGACACATTCGCAGTGTACTGAGATACAAATCATAACGATTCATTGTCAGAAATCAAACCAGGAGCTTCTCTTTTGTGATTCCCTGGCAAATCAACTCCAGTCCTGCACATGTCTCTCTACTGGTTGCTAGCCAAATACTTACGCCGATGGCCGTGACGGACTATCACATCCCCCTCTGGAAGCACATTTCCTAACCCTCAGGCCTATCTTTTCTTTCTTTCCTTCACTTGCTTTCACTGCATCGTATTTCTGCATATTTGTCAAGGAAATTCATTTAAATACTCGGGTTCTTATCCTTTGCTTTGGAAAGGAAATCTGTAGAGTCCTTTGAAGCATCTTTTGCCTTGGATGGCCCTCAGCAATGTCAAAAGCAATTATATGTCAGTTGTAAGAAATGACTTTTGAAAGTGCCTGTAAAAATTAAAATAGATGTTTCTGTGCATTGCACCAACGTCTTCAGCCACTCCAATGTTCGAGTGCTCCAAAACAAAACTCTGCAGAAATACTGCGCAGTGATGGAACAAATGCTGACAGTTTGAGATGTTACTGTTTAACCGCCTTGAGAAATTCCATTTGCTGAAAATAATTCACATACATGTTTGAAACATTCGGGCCTACGGTAATTAATTTTCAGCTGAATTGATTTCTGTATGCAAATTGCTCTGAGTAATTATGCAGAGAGAGAGCATGTGAGAGAGAAAGAGAGGCTTAAATATCTGAGCTTGTTGATCGAAGACATGTTCTCCCCTAGACCTGGGGGAGGGCTAACACCAATTTTCTCCCTAATGAAGCAGAGTGATTGATGCCAAGACTTGCAGAACCAGAATAGAAACCATTGGTAAGCTTTTGCAGTTTATATTGGGGTGGGGGGGTGGGGGGTGTGTAATCTGTTCTTAAATAACACTTTTTAAAACCAGAGTTATTAGCAATACCAGCTCTGAGAAGAAATGTTACCCTCATAGAATCATAGAATGGTAGAATGGTTTGGGTTTGAAGGGACCTTAAAGATCACCTGGTTCCAACTCCCCTGCCACAGGCAGGGACACCTCCCACCAGACCAGGTTGCTCAAAGTCCCGTCCAACCTGGCCTTGAGCACTTGCAGGGATGGGGCATCCGCAGCTTCTCTGGGCAACCTGTGCCAGTGCCTCACCACCCTCAGAGTGAAGAATTTCTTCCTTCTGTCTAATACAAATCAACCCTCTTCCAGTTCAAAGCCATTGCCCCTTGTCCCATCACTGCAGGCCCTTGTACAAAGTCCCTCTCGTAGGCCCCTTTAGGCACTGGAAGGCTGCTCTAAAGTCTCCCTGGAGCCTTCTCTTCTCCAGGCTGAGCAAGCCCAACTCTCTCAGCCTGTCTTCATTGGAGAGGGGCTCCAGCCCTCTGAGCATCTTGGTGTCCTCCTCTGGACTCGCTCCAACAGGTCCATGTCCTTCTTGTGCTGGGGGCCCCAGAGCTGGACGCAGGGCCATAGGTGGGGTCTCACCAGTAGAGTAGAGGGGGAGAATACCTTCCCTCACCCTGCTGGCCACGCTGCTTTTGATGCAGCCCAGGGTATGGTTGACTTTGTGGGCTGTGAGCGCACATTGTCGGGTCACATTGAGCTTCTCAGCAACCAACATCCCCCAAATCCTTTCCCTCAGGGCCGATCTCAATCCATTCTCTTCCCAGCCTGTATTTGTGCTTGGGATTGCCCCAACCCATGTGCAGGACCTTGCACTTGGTCTTGTTGAACTTCCTGAGCTTTGCAGGGGCCCACCTCTGAAGCCTGTCAAGGTCCCTCTGAATGCCATCCCCTCCCTCCAGCATGTCGACCACACCACACAGCTTGGTGTCATCAGCAACCTCGCTGAGGGCACACTCAATCCCCCTGTCCATGTCGCCAACAAAGATGTTAAACAGCACTGGTCCCAGTATCAACCCCTAAGGAACACTGGTCTCCACTGGGACATCGAGCTACTGACCGCAACTCCGAGTGGGACTGTCCAGCCCATTCCTTATCCACCAAGCACTCCATCCATCAAATCCATGTCTCTCCAATTTAGAGACAAGGATGTCATGTGGGACAGTGCCAAATGCTTTGCACAAGTCCAGGTAGATGACGTCAGTTGTTCTTTCCTTATCCACAAATGCTGTAACGCTGTCATAGAAGGCCACCAAATTTTTCAGGCATGATTTGCCCTTAGTGAAGCCCCGTTGGCTGTCACCAATCACCTCCTTATTTTCCATGTGCCTTAGCATGGTTTCCAGGAGGATCTTGCCAGGCACAGAGGTGGGACTGACTGGCCTGTAGTTCCTCGGGGCTTCCTTTTATCCCTTTCTGGAAATGGAGGTTATGTTTCCCTTTTTCCAGTCAGTGGGAACTTCACTGGACTGCTGCGACTTCTCAAATATGATAATAAACAACATAGTCCTAGCCACTCAATGTGGCCACTTGCCAAGCTGTAAAATAAGAAAATCTGGGGAAAGGGTATGGGCAGAAACCTTCTGCATGGCTACAAAAGCCTGGAAGTCTGCCACGCGCTCACTTGGGTGTCTTGTTCACACAAGGGCGATGGGGTAGTCCCACTGCACGTGGATTAAGCTCCACCGACAGTCAAACCTCAGCACGTGGACTGTTTGGGGTTTACCACTGGAGCATTGAAAGCTATCGTTTTCACAGAGCAGCAGAGCAATATTCACCTGAGCGCTCTTTAAGTTAATACGTGTGGCTGTGTGCACCTTAAGAAAAGAAAGTATAAATTCAGTATAAACGCTGGGCAGAAGCTCTAATTCTGGGGGGAGGCCTATGGTTTACTTCTAACAAATGAAATGTGAAAACCAAAACTGGTTTTAGCTATCCTGTGTTGCAAACGTGGCTTTTTCCTAGCAAAAATCAAGGGGATAGTTTGCAGAGATTTTTATTAATCCATGTTTAAGCCGGCTGCGTGGCTTCTTGCATGTTTGCTCTACGATGGTGTTCGTGGACGTATGTAGTAAAATCCCTCCGAGCCACTGCTGAGCCGCTTTGATCACGCTTTCTCTTTGGCTGTCACCGTGCTGTAAGAGGAGACAAGATGTTGATGTGAAACGTTGCCTCTCAGATCTGATGTTAGCTGCCAGTTGAGCTTAGTGCTGGGTGGGGAGGAAGGCGGGTGAGTAGTCGGCCTTCCCCCCAGGCCAGCTTGCGTTCACAGCGCCCGCGCCCTGCCCGCTGCCTCGTACGGCCAGGGCCGAGCTTCCCTGCTGGCGCTTGCTTGTGCGGTATCGCTGGAATCGAGTAATCATAGACTCATAGAATGTTTTGGGTTGGAAGGGACCCCTAGAGGTCACGCAGTCCAACCCCCCTGCAGGAGCAGGGACACCGCTAACCAGATCAGGTTGCTCAGATACATGGTAATATTGCAATGCACACCTATAATGTAATGCATCATTTAATTGAGAGGCTTTGTTTTATTATCAGCCTTTCTTGTCTTAAAATAGGCACTAGGATCTCTGCCTCGAAGACAGCAGGTCCCATTTTCCAGTCCATCATAACCTTTCTCGACAGATGTTCTTCTTTTCTCATGCAGTCAGAACAGTTCCAAAGGGATTGCATAAAATCAACTGCTCTTGACATTTCATTATGCAGAAGTATTTTTGTCATTGAGTGATCATAGTACTTATTGTCAGGCAATTTTGAAAACAAAGCCCCCAATATTTACATAATGCCATTTCTTTATGCGTATGTAGTTTGTTTCAGCTCCACTAAACATCCATGAGTTTGAAATTCCTCTCTTCCCCCAAATGAATGGTCATAAAAACAAAATCAAGCTCATAAATCTTGCCGTGAACTAGTGGTATAGTTTCTGCAGGATTACACATCCGTTGCTGCAAGACATTGAAAGTATTTGTTTGTTATCAGCCTTTGAAAGTCAATTGTGTGAAAAATAAATACCCTCTGTCGTGATTAATAGGGTGACCCACAGCTGCAGCCTATGGAGCTACAGCCTATGGAGCAAGTTCTCCCAGTACTGCCGTTGTCTGAGTGAAGGGGTTCCCTCCAAGTCATAAGTCTTCTTTTATAGTGGTAATATATAAAAACATGAAACGTAATGGAAAAGTACCTCAAACACCATTGTTAGGTCTTTGTCCAGCACTGATTTATCTTGCAAGCTCCCCGCCATGGGTGAGTGGTGCGGGGAGGGGAGCAGGAAGCGTGCGCAGTTCATAAGCGATCGTTCATAAGCTGGTCCTCATCAGGGAGCTGGGAGGGAAGGGATTTGGGATGCAGTTGGTGTTTGCAGTCCTCTTGGTATGGGAGAGAGATGCCAGCGTACCCTTAGGAGGTTGTTAATGGTCTGAGGCAATCCCTGGTGTTTGTTGTTTACCAATTATTCTGGTATCTCCTTGAGGTAACCACAGAAGATTTGTAGTTTTAATAGGGAACTTAGGTTGTTGTGCATAATAAGAGCTTGGCTAAAACCAAGGAATGCAAGTCCTTTGTCTCTTAATGACAGGAATTCCCATCCTGCACCTGCATTTTGTGTGAAGGGGCCTGGCACAGGTTTGGGGGCGCTGAGTACGGGGAAAGCCTTTCCCTGCTCGGTGCCATCAGCCGGCCCCACAGAGCCAGCAGGCCAAGAGCACAGTGTTCCGACAGAAATGTTGTGGCCAACGAAGCAGAAACTTTAGCCCATCTAAACACTTCTTCACTTGTTCTCTGCCAGCCCGGAAGAGACTTCAGAGCTCAGGGTTCCAGGATAGCTGGCCTGAAAACAAATGTCAGCAGCCTCCATATGTTAAGCCAGGAAGAGTCAGACTTTCGAGACAAGATAAAATGCCAGAAATTCTAAATTTTGCCAGGATCAAAAACTTCTGAAAATGTTTATACTGGGAGATGTGCAATACGGTATTTCCCTGTGATTCAGTCTATATTTCAGTCTCCTGGGATGGATCCTTCCCTTGGAGACCAGTGTGCAGGGATTTCAACACCATGGGAAAAGCTCAGGACAGGGAGCTATGGAGCCTGGACTCACAAAAGATAGGCAGGGTGACTGAGCTGGGCTTTCCTCCAAGGATGTATGTTCATGTGAAATCTTTAATTCCAATACTGGCTGCACACATAGCCCCTCCAAAAATTTTGGACCAGTCCTCAGCCGCTGTCAGGTCAGCACAACCGTCCTGACTTCACCTGCAGTCTCAGTCTAAAGAAAAACCAGACAAACATTCACATCTTGCAGCCAGGCATAAGGTATTTTTGCTCGCCTGAGTAACTACATGCAGGCCCTCTAACGTAGAAAAGGGATGGCTGTACTTTTCCTTTCAAGCTGATAAAATAACATCTTTATAATAAAAAACTTCCATTTTTTTTTCTCCTTCCTCTTCCCACTTTCATTTATTTATTTGTACTTTTGGCTCTTCAGTTTCAAAGATTTCGTACTCGCTGCTTTAGGACAAAAAGAACTGTGATGACAAATATGGTTGTTATGTTTCATCTTATTCCCAAGGGTCTTTTCTTCTGCAGATGATGAGCAGCTGCTCCTAGTCATGTAGGGATCTGATTAACAAAGCCTGATCTTTGATTAGCATATTTCAGAAATTGTTTCTTATTACGAGCTCTCCTTAGGGCTTGTGTTGCTTAGCAGTAGAACAACCATCCAAACTTATTTAACATGTTGAGGAACTTTGCAGACGTATAAATCCCTGTTTTGACCTTTTATGTTCATATGGATCATGCATTCTGCATGAGCGGAAAAATATCTCAATAAACACCAGATCGTGGGGGTTTGCGATGTTTCCTGACAAAGCCCACACTTTTGATTCTATTTAATAAACTTCCTTCTACTGTGTTCAACCATACGTAAGGGCTGTTGTAATGAATAAGAAATGATGCTTCTATAATGTGTTCCATTTAAGGATCTTCATGAGCTTTTCCACCATGCATAATATAATTCCTCCAACACAGAGATGGGGAAAAGCTTTATTTGTTATTATTGCCAGCATTATTATTCTTTTCAGATTTTAGAAGCAGGACACTGAGGTAGGAAGGAGTTGATGTCTGATTTAAAAGGAAATAGTGACCGGGATTTCCAACCATGTCTTTTCCTGCTCCTGGGCTTCAAACTGATGACCACCCAACAATATTTTTTTTTTTTCGATAGACAGTTTTTTAACTGCAAAATATTTAAGGTTGTGTTTCTTTTAACAAACACGTATTGTGTGATGCCATTTCAGAATATATGTACTTGAGAAATGTTTATTGCCTTAAAAGACCTAAGGAGTTCCTGAAGTAGAAATAATTCTTTAATTAGGGTAAATTCTGCTACGAAAAAATGTGAAGTATTGTAACCGTGCATGATGTCACGTAGACCACGTGGGCCAAAACCTTGCTTCTCTTATTCATGCCAAACCGGTATTGACTTTCAAGGCTAAACCCACGTCCCCACCTACGCTGGTTCTGGCTGATAGAAAACCATGAGCACAAGGGCAGGGAGCGCTCCCCCGCAGCCCAGCAACGTTGGCAGCTATTAGCCCTGGGCTCCTAGCCAACTTGCACAATGGTATCCGTTGACGCAGCATTTTGCATCAAGGATGAGTCACCGGCAGAAGCAGACAACGTGCATGTGCTCCGGTGAAAGAGCAAGGCCAGCTGCAAGCCAGCAGAAGTTCTGGTCATTACATTTTTTTGGTGGATGTGACCTTTGAGTTGTATCGGCCCAATGAACCTGTGACCTGCTGACCCTTCAGACTCCCAATGGCGCTTACGTATTAATGGCTGTGCGGAAGGAGGGTATCTCACTCTGCTTTGAGGTTTAAGAAGATCTAGGTAGACACACAGGTAAGGAAATTGTGGCTTGCCATTTGGATCCCTGTCAAATACCTGCCTCAGTCTTTAACTTGGTCTCCAGCGAGAGCAAAGTGAGACCATTAAGAACGTGTATCTCACCCGCCGTACATCTCACCCGCTGCGTTCTGCGAAGGTGAAGAGCAGGGGATGGGGTGCTTCTCATGTGCTGGTTAATCTGATGGAGAAAGGACCCCAAGAGGTGACAGCAAAGCACCCTGGAGAGCCTTTTCAGCCTTTGGTCCTCACAGTGGGACAGACCCGGGCCCCTCAAACACTGCCTATATATTTTCCTAATGGCAACTCGTTGGATGTTGATGCCTTGTAGAAAACAGATGGTCTTTTCTCCTTCCTTGCTCACTTCACCTTTTCTATCCGTTTTAATGGCTTTAAAAGAAAAGCTTTTAACACTTGTTTTGATTTTACGGTTTCCCCCTGTCTTGCACCAAAGGCATTCCACTAAATACATATGCACTAGTGAAGCTCAATTGCCCATCACAAACACGGAATGGGTGTTAATGTGGTCGGAGCTCGGAGCTGTGGCTGTTTAACCCACCGCAGGCGGCTGCAGCACTTCAGCCCTGCAGGAAAACAGCAGCAGCCTCTGCTCCTTGGAAGCGCATTTGCTGTCACGTAAAGAAACTTGGCAGGTAGAAGCCTGAAACTTCTTGTACTTCAACTCGCAGCCTTCCAAAGTTTCACTGATCGTTCAGTAAAAGTGGGAAGCTCAGTTATCAGAAGGTGCAAGAAGAGCTTATCCTGAAAATGAAACTAGGAGTTGCTCATTTCCAAGAGTGGCCATGGTATGGAGAGGGAAGGGAGAGGGGAAATGGGATTTGAGGACACGCTGAGGAGGAACAGAAAGTCAAATCCATGGCAAAATAATGTCCCAAAAAAGCTTATCTGAAAATCATTTCTGAAACAAAGGTGAAATTTCTCTGTACGGCTGTGACGTCCCTCCTTTCGAAGTATTCACATAACCATTTTTTGAATATTTCTAATTTCTCCTGGCAGATGCGTCTTATTGCTGATCTTTGGAAGCATCCTTTTGTAAGAGAATGAATTCAGATAGACAGCCTCTCGAATGGGACTTGATTGCAGAGAAGTGGTTATAAGAGATTTTCCCAGGTGGGATCAGGGCTCTAATTGGAGCGATATCCAGCACAGCACGGTATCGCTCCTCTTTTTTTTTTTTTTTTTATTTCAAAGATTACCAAATCACTGCTCATGTGAGGAAGCAGTCTCTAGGAATTTGGTGGGAGTGGGCAGGTTCGTGCACCATCGGGACAGCAAACACCTTCTGCCTCCGCTGAGCTTCCGCAGGGCCCAGGAGGCTGCTCCAGCGGCCGCTCCCGTCCCTAAGGCACCAGCATCTTCTTGCCTCTGTGAAGGAGCGGCTCGTGCCTCCAAGTTCAGACCCTCTTGCTCCCTTTGGGTGCTAAACAGGATGATCCCAAAACAAATCCTAGTTTTACCACATCAAGACTCTGATACACGCTTAATTTCGCCATTTATTTGAGGAGGGGGGAAGGTTCCTGCAGCTCTAGTAAAACCTAGCGTAACGTGCCATGTGCTGATTTCTTCATTTAGTGTTAGGAGACATTTTTATGCATAGGGAAAAAAATGAAGGGGCTCCTCAGACCCCCAGCTTCTGAGGAAAGTGGTTCATCACAAGGTAAATGGGGATCTTTGCAGGAGCCTGCCCTCAGACTGTTGGCAGCGTGCTGCCGTGCCATTTCAGCCTCCGAGGACCCTTTTCAGATAAGCGGGGTGGGTGTGCACGCGTGTGTGTGAATCCTCGTGCCCTGGCTAAATGCCAGTTTGGGTAATTACGTTCTGCCTGCAGGCCTTGAGCCCCTTTGCGTCGTCATTAGGGTTCGGCATTATTCGCGCCTTCAAGTCCCCCGTTGTGCTGCCCTGCAGTGCGCCGTTACAGAGAGGCAGGATTTAGCCAGAGGATCGGTAAATGGACGTGTTCAGGAGGAAGGTTCGTGGGCAAACCCTGGCACCCCACGCCTTCCAGTGCAGGATGGCCTGTCCCTTTTGCACGTTTTCCAGGCTCCCGACCAGCTGCGGCACCGCAACTCATCCATCACCTTGGAGGGAGAGAAACTCCCTGTACTGCCACCGCCTCCTTTTCTCCAGCAACTTAAGAACTGTTGAGATAAAGATTGCCTGCTGTGTTCCTCATCCTGGGACTGGCCATTGCTGGGCGCGTGTCCCTCTGCGTCCCCAGGTCCCATTAGGCTGCTGGAGAAAAGGACAAAGCAGCAGCGATCGCTCCTCAGGGAACCAGAGCCTCAGCCCAGAGCAGGGATGCTCCCACCACGAGGGAGAACGTTGGGCAGCGTCAGAAGGGGGGTGAAGTGCTCAAGGACGGGCTTCAGAGGAGGAGCTTGCCTCGGGGGGCATCAGCAGGGACAACAGCTTGGGCACGTTTGCTCTGAGCGAGCAAGTCACCACGCTCTGTAATCCCACCTCCGACAGCACTGCTGGTGGTGTAAGGGTTTGTATAAAAAAAACAGGATTATTTTATTGTTATTACTGCTCTTCTACTCAAGCATTTTAAGTACAGGAGATGCTTATCTGTAAAAATCGGAAATAATATGCCTGGTTTACAGTAGCATGATGTAGTTTATTATATCAGAACTTCATCCCAAAGTATCGTGTCTAATATTAATGGGAATGCCAAGTTAGACTCAAGTCACTGTTGGATAACCAGGGTCTTGAAGGTCTCCAGCTCTCTTTCTACTTCAACATCTCCATTTAATGTGCAGTCTGAAAACAACGGCAAAGCATTTATTCCCTCAGCTGGGGAGCGTTCATTCTAGCCAGTTGTCATCTGTCAGCCAGGAGATAACTTTATATGCATTTCTCACTTTCTTTTTTAATATGTTTGGTTTTTTATAGCCCTTGATCCATCCAAAGATCCATGTTTGAAGGTGAAGTGCAGCCCACATAAAGTGTGCGTCACTCATGACTATGAGACTGCAATTTGTGTGAGCCGCAAGCAGCTGGTGCACAGGTAAGGAAACTCGGTGTTGTTTGAGGGTTTGTGACTTCAGGGACATCCAGCTCGATGAGAAGAAGTAAAATGAGAAAACTCCAAGACGAACTTTAAAAGCCATATTTTAAAAACATTCCTTAAAAGTTTAATTTGCATTTTTCCCCAAAACCGAATGGAAGTCTTATTTTTTATAACCCAGGCTACCCCAAAAAGTTGAACTGGAAGGTGGTGCCCCATGCGGCGTGGAGCGCAGGATGCTCCGCCCTTCTAGGAGTGGTTTTCTCCTCCCAGCGAGCCGTAACTACACATACTTTAAAACCTGAAAATCTGTAATATGAAATGAAAACATCGTGTCAGAGACATCTACAGTTCCAGTAACTTAATTAGAAGCATTTAAAAAGAGATTAAGAAAGATATTTTTTTTTAAATATATTAAACCTCTGCTTAAATTTGGTAAAGAACTGAAAAATGTTGGTGGAACTTTGTAGAGCACCTCCGCGGGCAGTCACGTAATTACAGAAAGCTCCAGCTGTGACTGCTGAACGGCCAAATTGAGAGCGCATGAAACAGCTCAGACGTTAGCGGCTCTGGCCAAGATGTGCAGATCAGACCACAGAGCTTCACGGGAGAAGATAGGGATGAACTAAGAAAAGCCTGCTGAGCAGAGGTTGAAATATGCTATGACCAATCAAGAATGAAGAAAACGATAAACAAATTTAGAGAAAACAAACTAACATTGCCCTATTTTGGAAGTAGAATGAGTAGAAACAGTAAGGAAATTGGTCTTGAGTCTCTCCAAGTCAAGACCCAAAATAAAACTGAAGAAATAACCTGCTCCACTTGCCAACAGATGGCGAATAAAACCTCTGCTGAGCGGTTGCGCTGTACTTTAAGCAAAATACGTTGTGTTGCTTTCATTACATTTGAGTGATAAATCTGGGGACTGGTCTCCCGTTTCTTTCCTTATGTAGTAGGGAAGCAAAAATTTGCCGGTAACATCTCAGCTCCCTAAATGTCCTTGTCAGCTGAGGTTGTAGTTCCGCAACTGTTTAAGCCAGGCTAAATTCGGGATGATCTGATTGCCATGTGCCAGTGCTACAGCTCATCCTACCTCACTGCTACCTGGCCGAGGAAGCTAATCCAGTAATAAAAAAATAAAATAAAATATTGGCTTTGAATAATACAGGATTAGAGGTGTAATGTGCATGAGGTGGTACGGTTAATCTTTGGTTTTCAATATGGAATGAACCCTGGGAGGGTGTTGGGAGCGCGGCTGTGTGCAGTCCTTACATTCTAATGATATTTTCGGCGTTAGGTACCCTATATTCTCTGGTTAGGAAGGCTCCAAAGTGCTTGCATTCTGTAGTAGTCCTTATGGTGAACAGACATAGATGTTGAGCCAAGGGCTTTCTGAGCCATTTCCAGTATTTAATGTGCCAAAAGTGGTCAGAATGGTACAGAGGAGGAGCTGCATATCCCCTTTTTCCAGCAACCAGGCTGTTTCATGTGATCTCTCTGTGATTCCTCCACTGCCTGCAGCTATTCCAGGTAACCTTTGAGTAGCAGCATGCCTGTGGAGATTAATAGAAAAGTGTTGAAAACTTGCTTTGAAAATTCTCCAAACAATTTCCAGCAAGTTTTGTAATGCTGAAAGAACTACTGCTGATGTGTGATAGTGGCACGCGTGTCCCCAAAGTGGTTTTATTCTCAAAATATCCGGCTACTCTGGCCTCAGAGGGCAGACGTGTCAATAAGGAAAGTATCTGGGCCAAGTTCTCTGCTGATTTGAGTCAGCGGAGTGACACCACTGAGGATTTTCATCTTTAGGCCCACACCATTCTGTTCTTTTTTCTGTGTCTGACCTGAATACTGCTCCACATCTGACTCCAGCCATAATTAAGGCTGTGTTAATCAGGAGCAAATGCATTACAAGGGGTGGAGTTGCATGTATTTAAAACCAGTGAAAGCCTGAATACATTCGTGTGGGCACATGTGTGGTGGGAACCACCTGATAACACAGCCCCACCGCCATCGCTTTGCCCGTCCGCGGTGCTTCCGGATGTGCTCAGGATTCCCCACCTCATGCACTGTTATCAGCTGGCTGTAGCGGCTCCAAGCCCATGTAGGCTCAGCAAGAAGCACTCAAGAGAGCCACATCTTGTGTTATTGCCGAGGCTTCCAGACTGGGTGACACCAATCTGCATCCCCCGATTATCCGGCCTGCGGAAGGGCCGCGGCAGAAGGAAAGCGTGATTTTCCAGGCATAGTGCAGCTCGCTTTGAAATCGCCAGTGGCAGCTCAATGCCGTTGCCGTCTCGTTTCCTTCGTGCTGGAATGCAGGTTTTGTAACCCACTGCGGGAACACAGTAACGGTGCATAAACCGGAGTTCAATAGGAACTGGTTATTTTACATTTACTCAGCGCCCTGATGGCTCCCCCACCCGGTACGGCTTCAGGCAGAGCAAGCCTGGCGCCCGCAGAGGACTCCCCGGCTGCCGGGTATTTCACAGGGGGCTGTGGCTTTGATCCTGCCCAGGGGACACCCATGGGATGGGGCACCCCGGACCCAGCGGCAGAGCGGGGCTTGGCCGTGGGTTCCCCCAGGGTGCCAGGGAGCCTCTCCCACGCAGCCGCCTCCGTCCCTCTTCCTCCTCCCTCCCCAGCCACCTGGTGAGCAGCCCTGGCTCTTGGAGATAAGGGAGAAGATGGCCGAGAGGCGTTTCAGGCTGATAATCGCGTTTTGTCAGCCCAGCTGCTAAGGCGTTTACAGTACAAATTGGCCAGGGCATTAAGAGAAAAGGCAAGAGTGAGCAGTGATTGAAGAGTGTGTAAAAGATAAATTTGAAGGCACCTTCTTACATGCTTAATAGTCCTTGGACTAATGATAGAGCCTTATGAAATCTTTTGTGTGGATTAAAACCCCTTTCAATTTGGACATGATCTATGAGGAAGAGTCTTTATTAGTTCAGTTTTGCATGAAATGCAGTAGTTAGCATCTCGCAAAGACGCCTCATACATTTGCATTCCTGGAAAACTTCATACCGTTTGTCTCTGCTGCTGCTAGTGCAGCTGGCGGGAAGGAAAGATGTCACTCTTGGGCTTTTTTGGGGTGGTTTTTTTTTGAGAACAGAATGAGAAAAGGAGATTGATGAAAAAATAATGGCCGTATGAACATGTCCAGCTTTGGTCCATTTAACCGGCGATCGCCAATTCGCTCATCACCGCGGCGCACGCCACTCGCGAAGGCAACCGAGCAATGTCTGCTTCTCTGCTGCGCCCTAGGAATCCAGCCCTGAACTCGGTTCTTCTCCAGCGCTTCTGAGGCTACCGCTGCCGACAAGAGGCTGCTACTGAGCTCCTCACGACTCCCTTTTTAAGATCTGGACAAGTTCCCAGATAAAACATCTGTTCTTCTAAATTACGCATCAAAAGCTTGGTCCGACTGACATTGCAGTGTTGGCACCGACGCTTACCCACGATGAGCAGACCAATCTCCCTCTCTTTCTTTACAAATCCAGCGGCTGATCCACCGGTTAGGAAGGACCCTGTTGAAAACAAGTCCACTAAAACACCCCATGTGTGAAACGGAGCATTTCCGTCCCCCGGCTATGCTGGGTGCTGTGCGTGTGCTTTGAGTTGTATCTAAAAGGGAATTCAAGAGGGAAGGAAATTATAATTGCAAGAAGGTCAGCGACCCGCCTGCTTTCAAGAACTGCTTGGGAGCATTACAGAAAAATCTTTGACCACAGCAAATGCACTTTTAGGGATTTTAGGAAGCTGTGCACATAAGCAAGGATTTTAAACAGCGCTGCTCCTCGATGTCTGTGTCCTAGATCACCAGTGACCTTTTAAAATGCACTGGATGTGGGGCCTTTAAACCCGGACCCTGCTGTTCCGCGGTGCCCTCTGGCTCGTGCACGTCTGCGTTGTCCCTTGCTTCGCTGCTGCGTGCCACCGAGGGCTGGCACCCCCCCACGGGCTGCGCTGGGGCGATGCCTCCCCGGGCTGGCAGCCCCTCGCCCACATTTTCAGTGGCCTGACCGATGGGAGGGGGGGCTTGCTCCTAAGCCTTTAGGACCTTTAATTCTGCGTGATTTACACAGTACTGTTTATCAAAGCCTGCATACGTGAGCAATCTGTATGAGGTGCTGCGACAGAACCAGACCTGGGAGATGATTAATTATCTTTGGATCGACTAATAGCTCCAGTTTGTCCCCAATTAGCCTTGCTGTGCTCATAGCTTTTTTTCTAGTCTCTTGTTCATTTTCACGCTGATTCAGAAAATAATTGTTCATTTGTATATTAAGTACGATTCAAGAAAAAAAAGCGCATCCTAAAGGAGACTTTACAAAATAACACTGTTCAGCCTCCTGCTGGTGTAGTTATCCGTGTTAACTGTCCGTGGTTATTTCCTTAAACGGGCTCCCACGTGCAGCAGGATGGGAGAACCCGGGCAGCCACAGGCAGGACCATGCTGTAGTTTGTTCATTTTTCTCTCTCTCCATGGAGACTCTCCAACTGGTTCTTCTCGCAAGTTTTTATTACTTCTGAACCTTTCCAAAGCAAAGCGTCGCTACTTC
Organism: Gorsachius magnificus; assembly: GCA_034008185.1. Lineage (NCBI taxonomy): Eukaryota > Metazoa > Chordata > Aves > Pelecaniformes > Ardeidae > Gorsachius > Gorsachius magnificus. The sequence goes on from CM067093.1 coordinate 20,106,439, forward strand.
TAACTTCCGTGCAAATCCCTGTTTTTCTTTCAGTTTGTACTAAAAATGAAGAGGGAAGGGCTGCAACTCTAGACATTAGGAAAACTCCTAGGACTCCTTAGACATCAGGAAAAATTTCTTCCCTGCAAGGGCTGTCAGGCACTGGAAGGGGCTGCCCAGGGAAGGGGTCGAGTCCCCAGCCCTGGGGGGATTTAACAGCCGGGCAGAGGCGGTGCTGAGGGCCAGGGTTTGGGGGTGGGATGGCAGGGGTAGGGGAACGGTTGGGCTGGGGGAGCTGAAAGGGTTTTTCCAACCTAAACCATTCTGTGATCCTGTGACTCCCCAACAGGGTGAATTCTCCCCCATTTCACTGAAGTCTTGATGCTTTTTTGTAAGCTGGCAGATGCCAGACAGGCAGAATAATGCAGAAAATTTGGAAAATCTGCTGTAATCATACTGTTGTTTCAGTTATTATTTAATCTTAGCTGATGCCGTCCTTTTCCATGGTGCTGCGGGAGAGCCCCGTTTGTTCATCGATCTTGGGCAGGTGCCAAAAAGTGCGCTCTGGGACACTGAGCCCTTCCCAGAGTAACTGGGCTCCATAACTGGTGAGACGCTCTGATGGAGACTCCGCTCAATAATTTAGGATAATTTAGGATAATGACTTAGGATAATACAGCTGGGTAATAAAATCATTAAGAAGATTAAATTGTTAATGTATGCACTGGGTGCAGAAAACATAAATATCAAAATTATTTTTCACATCTGCAGGGTTTTTGGGAAGTTCTGGGATGAATTCACAGTTACGAGTTAATTTTTACTGCAGATTTGTTTATGGGCGCCAGATGAACTCTTTTGTCAATTAACATTTTCAGAATTACGGGAAGAAAACTGCCCAGTTCAGAGCAAAAATAAAATCTTTTGACCATTGTTTTAGAAAAATTATAAAGCCGTTTCAAATTTTTTTGATTTTTGTTTCCAAGTGACAGTACAACAATATTTACATCTCTCTGCAATCTGTTTTGGAGTCACTAAATCTGATTTTCCCTAAAAAAGAGAATGTTTTTGTGCAAAACATTTTATCCACCTCTAATGCTGAGCATTGATTTCTCATAATCTACTGGCAGAGATTTTTGCTTGAGAAGAAAGAACATTGAAATACTTGATTAAACACATACTCACAAAAAACAACAGATTGCATTAGGGGTTTTTTCAAACAAATATATTGTACTGGGGAAATTGCCAAAATTTAGGCTTATTATTCCCAAGGGTACCTCTGACAGAATCTTGGGGAATTATTTTAATACTCTGTGAATGAAAGTTCATGGACAAGGATGGATTAAATGGCGCTTTTTGTGTCATTTGTGAATTCTGGTGCATTGCTCTGTAAAGGCTGTTATTCTTTCTAATATCTATCACTCATGGTACATCACCCAGTTTAATTGCAGCTCATGCTGTTTGTCCACAAAAATAGATGAGAATCCAGGAAAATCAAAGGGAGAGAGGGGCCTTTGAGGTCACGGCCGAGTAAATCACGTAATGCCGTGTGCAAGTGGTGCGCAAGTGATGTCTGCAAGTCCCCGGGGAAAACTTGAAAGCTTTTCATAGAATCATAGAATCATAGAAGGTTTTGGGTGGGAAGGGACCCCCAGAGGTCACCCAGCCCAACCCCCCTGCAGGAGCAGGGACACCTTGAACCACATCAGGTTGCTCACAGCCCCGTCCAACCTGGCCTGGAATGTTCCCAGGGATGGGGCCTCCACCCCCTCTCTGGGCAACCCCTGCCAGGGTTTCACCCTCAGTGTAAAGAATTTCTTCCTTATCTCCAGTCTAAACCTACCCTGATTTAGTTTAAAACCATTACCCCTTGTCCTGTCCCAGCTGGCCCTACTAAAAAGCTTGTCCCCCCCTTTCCTCTGGGCCCCCTTGAAGCCCTGAGCGGCCGCACTCAGCTCTGCCCGCAGCCCCCTCTGCTCCAGGCTGAACACCCCCAACTCTCCCAGCCTGGCCTCAGAGCAGAGGGGCTCCAGCCCTCGCAGCATTTTAGTAGCCCTCCCGTGGCCCCGCTCCAACAGGTCCATGTCCTCCTGGTGCTGAGGGCTCCAGAGCTGGACGCAGGGCTCCAGTACTTTTCAAAGTATTTCTCCTCTGGACTGCCTGGCCATGAAGGCGTGCCCCTGCTACCGTGCAAAAGCCCTGGAGTTTGCAGCAGAGCGGTGACAGACACGTGGGAATCGGGCACGTTTGTTTTTCTTATGTGGGCTAAGTTGGTTTTGAATAAGAGAGGGAGCACGTGGCGTGACGTGCCATCAGTCTGCAAGTGCTCAGGGGGAGCACTGAGTAGTAAGGGAGAACAGTGTAAGAGCCTGGCTTTATCCCTTATTCCCCATTACAGTTATTTTTAAGATTTTGATTATGAAAATTATGATCTGAGCATGAACTCCCAAAGGTCAATAGCTTTTCCTCCAGGACAGTCTCCATCTTAAAGAGCCCAGGATTCGGTCCAAGGATGCTTACATTTTGGAGCAGCACTCTGGTTTTAAAAGCAGATATTTCTCTACTGAACAGGATAAGCTGTAAACCATAGGTCCCATTCTCCAAGCGGTCCATTTCCCAGCTTCAGCTCTGCCTGAGGTAAATGGCTTTTAACTAAAGAGACCATGGGGCGAGCCTGTGGAGGGAGGAGCTCCCATCAGGCAGGAGGACACGAGCTGGTTCTGTTCTCAGCCAGCAGTGACCTGCCTGCTGCCAGGAGCTCCTGCCAAAAAACCCTCCCGTTTGTTATTTTCTGGAGGAAGCTGGCTATGGTATCTCCCCTCAATAGGCAAGGCTTCACATACCTTTTAGGCTGTTTGCTGGCTTTCCCGAGCTCTGGATACGCTGCTGGCTTCGGTTTGTTTCAAAACTCAAAGGTAAAAGGCCTCTGGACGTGAGCCAACGTGTAGAAGGGCAGGTCCACCTCCCTTGACTTTACTGCAGTCATCTTTACAGCTGAATTCAAACACAGTTCCTGACTCAAAGCCAAAAGCGCCCAAGTTTTGCACCATGCGTTTTGGCATTTCCATGCGTTTTCAAACTTTCACAGAAAAATGTAGACACGCTGAAGGACGGTCAGGCAGGGCACAGGTACCTCCCGTGGCAGCGGCACGGCAGCTGACAGGGGGACTGCCATCACCAGCCGAGATGTGAAGCTTTCTGCATCCCCGGGCCAATTAGGCACCCTGCACTTCTCTCCCCAGAGCTCCCCAGTAGCTCATCGCTGGTCACGCTCCATCAGCTTCAGAGCTCATTAGAGTGGTGCAAGTGACTGTCTCCTGTTGGACATGAGTAATTTTCGAAATATATGATAGTGCACAACTCCTTTATAATGGATTTTAGCATGCGTAGTCCTCGTCTCCATCTGCTTTGGCATAGCAATAGATGAGCTTGTTCTTGTTCCCAACAGGGAATTTAGTGTATTTTATTCACAGTCACCAATCCCCCGGCTGCGGGGGTGACCATCTGACTGCCAAGGTCGTTGTCTTTTACTCTGCAGCTCCCATCTCGCTGCGCTCTGCTCTACTGTGAGGGTGCTGCAAGCCCAAAAGGAGCTACAGGGGTTATTGAGACACCTCCAGCCACGTAGCTCCTTCTAGCCCAGGATGAGAGCACTCGCCGAAAAACACCTCAGTACCTCTGGGTACCTCTGCTATCATCCAAAGTTGTTGTATTGAATAGAATAAGAAGGTAACCTCTTATCGTCTGCACTTTAGTTAACATTCATAAACAGGTCAGGTTGTGCATTTAAAGGCAGTGTTACTGCACGGGTTGAGCACCGCTTTGTAACGCTCCTGCTCTTCTCCAGTTGTACACTTTTAGAAGTGTATAAAACCGGACCAGAAGTGACTTCTTGGCTCATTAAGTCCAAAACCTCTGCAACAGTTTCATATGAACTTTTTCGTTAGCCTACCAAGTCCTGTCTTAAAGATAATCAGGTTTATTGCCCCCTCTACTCAGTTTGGAAGAATCCTCAGCATCTCAGCCCTTCGGTTAGAAACCTGCTAATATCCAGCCTAAAATTAGTAAAATCCAACTAAAACATCTGGAGTTTTCCTGGATGGTTCTGCAGTGTTTATTTGGAAGTAATGACCTTTTGCGGGTTTGCTGGACTTAGCAGATGCTGTGGCTCTTTTCTTGTATCTCTTATAGCAATCCTCTGGACTGTCTCAGTTTTCCTTTCGGCAGAGCTTATTGGGCTTGGCTTCTGAGATCAGCCAAGAAATTAAACCCGAAATGATCACTTTGTCTTCTCGCTGTTTAAACTCTTCACACATCTTTAGGTATTATATTCCCTCTGAGTCATTGCTTATTAAGATGTTAATCTGTATTTCTTAAATTAATCCCCTCCTTTAAGTACCTGTTCTATCCATGCCTGCTTTAAACCTCTGGCTGTCCCCCCCTGAGCCCAGCAGAGTGGCTGCAGGTCGGACATCCATATTCCAGGAGGGCTCTGGAGAACAGCTCTGGCTTTAGTGTGCTGGGTATCTCTGGATTGACACACGGTCCAGAATTGGGCAGATATACTTGCAGTTTGCTGTTCCAGGGATTCATACGTAGCATTTGACATTTGTTTCATCCTCACTAGAAACGTGCGACAGCTAAAATTGCTTTTCTCTGAACAAAACATTTTTTATTAACATCGTAAGAAGAGGAGGGGGAGGAGGAAATAAATACAAGCCATAAGTAGCTGAGCAGGAAGAAATAAATACAAGCCATAAGTAGCTGAGCATTACATAGAAACTCTATATAAAATTAATTTAGAGCTCTGAGATCTGACTAATATGAAACTTAAATGTATAATGGTGAAAAATGCATGTCTGAAGGTTAATGTGTGAACATAAGTGTGTGCAGCCGATTCACAGGGAACACGAGCCAGCAGGAAAACTTAAATATATGAAAGATAAAATAAGGGCAGCACAATGTTTGTTCTTCAAGACTTTCAATATCTCAGTGGGTTCTTTTGTTGACTGCAGAATTGGTCATATATAAACCTCTTGATATAACCCTTATCGACTCCTCAAGAGCTAGCCTCCAAAGCTACGTTAGCATCCAAAAGCTCCTGTTTCCCTTCAGATATCTGGAAGAAGGCTGAGTTAAAAGCTCAGTCGCTTCCTCCATGGCATTTCTCTGTTCCTGGCTTGGGCTGTGAGCTGTTTACAGCAGAAGGGACGTTGGCTTTTGTGTTGCTTGGAAAGCTCCTCTTGCTCACACTAAAGTGAACGAGAAATGAAAACAGTAATTGGTGTAAATGTCATCTGCTTGGCAAATGTCAAGAGATTTGCCAACGACTGAATAATGAACAAATGAATAAAGTTTGATGGGGCTCACTGCCTGTATCCTTGTCCTCTAAGAAGACGTTAAGCTTTGCATACGTAGTAGCTTGGTAATTCTTAGATTTTCAGTGCTTTTTCAAACCGCCTTTACACGTTATCATTATCACTATTATTAAAATGCAAACAGGTAGGTATCTTAAGATGTGGGGCCCGAGAGGAGCGTTCCACAGGCTCCCCATACACTTGGCAGCAGCAGCACATGTGACCGTTGGCCTTGCAGGTCACGTACACGCGTTGTTGCCTTGAGCTGTTGGCTGGTTTCTCTCTGACTACATTAGTCCTCACAGGACCCGGAATCTGCCGTCTTCCTGGGATTGCCACAGCCCAGTAGATTAAGGATCTATTTCCTGAATCGCACTCTGCATGTTCTAGATGCTAAAAATCTTAACCATAGAATGGCCAGAAACAAATTTGTGATAATATTTAATACAAAATTTATAATCCTATTTAATACACGTCTGTATTTTTGCCTTTTATCCTTATCTTAAATCGGTTGAGCAATCCAGTCAGTCAGAAATTATTATTTAATGTTTACAAATGACCTCCAGTGCTCTGAAAAATATTCTGTATTTATACAATAATCTGTTTACTGGAGATTCTAAATTTATTGCTGGTTTTTGCTGTAGAAGCCCCAGGACATGAATGTGTTCAATGGAAAAGTCTTTTTAGTGCTAATAAAAGGCATGCCTTCCTAAGATTGGGGCTGATATTTACAGCAAAGGGACTTTATTAAAGCTTTTCTTCAATTTCCAACATCCCCTTATATTGGAAAAAGTATCAAATGCGCAGCATTTTAAAATCTGCCTGTTGATAAATGGCATTATATATTCCTGTCGTGGTTTAACCCGGCTGGCAACCAAGCACCACGCAGCCGCTCGCTCACTCCCCCCCCTCCCTCAGTGGGATGGGGGAGAGAATCGGGAAAGGGAAAAAAGGTTAGAGCCGAGGGCTGAGATAAAGACAGTTTAATAAGAGAAAATAATAATAATAGTAATAATGAGAATGATAACAAAATATACAGAATATACAAAACGAATGATGCACAATGCAATTGCTCACCACCCGCCGACCGATGCCCAGCCCGTCCCGAGCAGCGATCAGTACCCGAGCAGCGATCACTCTCCCCGCGACCGACCGACCCACCAACCCACCCGAGCATGACGTTCTATGGTATGGAATAGCTCTTTGGACAGTTTGGGTCCTAGCTGTGCTGTACTCCCAGCTTGTTATGCACCTGGCCGAGCAGGAGAAGCTCAAAAAGTCCTTGAGCAGTCTGAGCACTGCTTGGCAACAACTAAAAACATCAGCGTGTTATCAACATTCTTCTGGCACTAAATCCAAAGCACAGCACTATGCTAGCTTCTGTGAAGAAAATTAACTCTATCCCAGCTGAAACCAGGACAATTCCAATTGCAGTGAATATTGCAAACAATATATTTTGAATAAAATTTGCAAATTAGGCCTTAAAAATATTGCATTTCATTTGGCGCTGGCCAGTTTGCTCCTTTTTGCAATCATGTCTCTTCACTACGATGCACACCCAACACGTGTGACTTTTAAACCTACCAAAGACTGATCTTTATTGTTCGTAAAGCAGTTCTATATTTTACCATTACACTTCAGAGGTTTTCCAGTTGCTGCTTCTAAAGCCTTTCAGTAGCAATGAAAGGCGTTGATAACAACAGATTAAATTCCAATGAGCTGGGCCAGACCCTTTTACACTTCTTGCCTTGCATAGCTCACAGCTTTCTGCCCTCTGTGTGTGGCTCTGTTGAGTGGGAAACTTTGGCTCCTCCAAAGGTGGAAGTGGCTTTCTGCAGAGTTCTGCTGAATTTTGTGTCTTGTTCAACATCCTTCATCACTGCAGGCACAAAACTTCACTAGGAGAAATGGTGAAGCCATATCCAGGACCACCCTGAGGAATTCATCAGCAAGTGCCTTGGCTTCCATTTTTGAGTTAAAGGTTGCAAAAAACTTACACTGTGAAGCCCTTTTCCACGTAGGCTTGCCAGCTCCAAACTAGATCAGCAACAAAGGCCCGAATGGCAGCTGGTGTGCAAAGCTGGAAAAGGCAGTCTTGGGGCTCGCATCCCTTTCACAGCCGTGCAAGTCCAGCTAAGGGCACTCTTTTGAAAGAAGTAGCTTATGAAAACAATAAAAGGAGCTTCTTGCATCATTCGTTTTCTTATTTGGTGCAAGTTATGTTATCAAAATTAACTTTTAATCTATTACTTCCCACTTCTTTAATATTTCAATTTCTATCATTAATAAGCTTATGATCGCCTGCTTAGTGTTCTACCGGAACTCATCAAGAGCTCAACCTACAGATTTTCAATTTAGCCATTTTATATCAGATTAATTCAACCAATGAACCACAAATGACATTATTTATGGACATGAGCCACCAAAGTACAGTCTGTTTGAAGCTCTGTACATAGGGAGTACCAATGATTCTTAGAAATCAACCCCAGATATTTTGCTTCTTTAACTATGTCTGTTCAGGTATCACTGTGCCATTTACAAATTAACTATAGAAAGGCAAGGCTGTGCCATTAACTTTTTAGGCAGAAAGAGTCATACTTCAGCACACTTGTGAAAGATACATTGCTTCTATCATAGAATCATCGAATGGTTTGGGTGGGAAGGGACCCCTAGAGGTCACCCAGCCCAACCCCTTGCAGGAGCAGGGACACCTTGAACCACATCAGGTTGCTCACAGCCCCGTCCAACCTGGCCTGGAATGTTCCCACCACCTCTCTGGGCAACCCCTGCCAGGGTTTCACTATCTCTAGATTTAAACCAGTCTTATAATATATAATTTCATTCCCATAAGCAACTTCTGTATCTTAAAAAAAGGGGAGGAAAAAATCTTGCTATTGCTCCGTAATACTTTACACTTCTTCATGTTCAGCCAATTTTTTAAGGGAGCCAAGGAAGGAAACACCACGCCAGTGTGCACTGTACTTCCAGTCTGTATCACCAGTGCAAAACTCTCTCATAATTGGAAAAGGTGGTCGGATGTTTAGACTTCAAAAGCGAAAAAGGAAAATGAGGAAGCTCTCTTCTGTGCTTTGAGCTCTTCCTTCTTTCTTTCTCCCTGGGAGAGAGAGATCTGCTGGACAAGTCGGTGCTGAATTCTCAGTGCCAGTAGTCAAAAGATCAAATTTTATCTCATACCAAGACCTTTTCTGGCTTCTTAAAACTGGAAAGAATTATTGTTTCAGAACCGCACAGCTCTCAGGATTTGGCCTGGTGGATTTGGTGGTCTGGAGGCTGCGAGCAGGCAGTCCATGAGACGAGGTTAAACTCCAACATTCACTTTCCTCAACAGGAAAATATTGATTCATTAAAGCCCGTCTTACACTTACATGCCTGCAGAGTTGGAAGCCTATTTAATGTTTGGAGGATCCATACTGATTCTCTTCTGTCTTTTATCAAGCACTGTCTATTCAGTCTAAGCCACTTAACTGGCTACAGTGTAGAGCTGTCTAAAATAAATAAATAAATAGCAAATATATCACAATAGATTCTGTTACATTAATGAAGTGTAATTACCAGGAAACATTTCTACAGATCTGCGCTGTTAAATCTTTGTGGAATAGTGGGGGCAGGAAGATGAACAAGTTTCCAAATTAGTTAAGTAGGAATTATCAGGCCTTCATATTGCTATCAATTATTTGATTTATGCTCTCTACTTTAACAGTGAAATCCGAGAAGATTCATTACAAGTAAATATAGAATGTGCAGTGATTGCAATTTAAAAAGTCAAAACTTCGAGTGGATTTCACAGTGTTTACTTCCTACTGTAATTAGTATATTAAAACAAAAACAAAAAAAGAAAACTTGTATTTCAGCCAGTGTAGAAATGCCATCTCTGTGAAATCAAATATTGCAATTAAGCACAGTGCTTAAAACTGGGGGTGTTTAATGTTCTTGGATTAGCTCTTAACTTTGTAGAATTATCTGTATAGTCTCTGCAATCTCAGTGTGCACAGCTGAGCTCCCTGCTGAGGTTTTTTTCACACTGGCACATTCTGAGAAAGTAGAAGCAGAAAAGAGCTTAAAATGAAAACAAGCTTCCAGCTTTGAGACTGAGCAGACATGTTCTGGAATTTTCTGACAAAATGGTTTTCCTGTCAATTCAACAAAACGTTCCCAGGACTGTAAAGAACGGTTCTTGACAAGGAAGTCTCTCACCTCAGCAATGTGAGTAGTTGGGGAAGAGACCTTCAATGTCAAATGTAAAAGAAAGAGGTTCCAGCCTTCTGACGCCAGTAGGATCATCTTCTGGGTCTCCTGATATGGGGGTATTGGCTTTTCTTTATGTCTTTCCCTCAAAATCTGTAGTTTTTATTCCTTTTCCTCAGGGTCAGTTGGAGAATGGACTTGCCCTCATCAGCCTGGGTGAGTGGCCCAGTCGCTGGGCTGTCAAATTGGTACCTGTCCATGTCTGACACGATGAATATTTCATTAATTATGCAAAATTCACTCAGTAGCATGAGGGTTATGGCATTCAGCTGGGACCCAGGCTCTACTGAGTTGTTAATGGAAGGGCAGATAAAGCCCAGCCCCATGACTTCCCAGCGTACCACCTTTGAGACGTCAGTAAAATCAGACTCATAATCACCACCTCCTGGCTTGATGGTATGACAAATTTATTTTACGTTAAGGTTGTGAAGAGGGTCCGTAGCATATAGTCACTCCCAAATGACTTGAGTATTCAATTATCAGTCGTACAGAGAGAAAATAAGACATTACTTTCTTTCGTTATTATCTCAGGAGACAGAGTATGGCTTTGCTGCTGGAAAAGTGTCCAGAGACATTTCCTTTCCTCTTGTCATTACTTGGAAGTGATCTAGCATTGCTGCTTTTGTTTTTACAGTGGTAGAGATGAAACATACTGGATTATGATTTCTGAAAGATGAAATCCTTTGCCTGGGTCTTCACTGGTTTCTGACAAATGCCAACTATTAAAAAAAAATCCCAGTCTCCTTTCTTTTCCATTTTCTGGGTCAGTATCTTTAATAAGTGCATATTGTAAAGATGACTTTCCCAATAGCCCTCAACTAGCCTTTTTTCTTAGAATTCTCTTTGCATACTGAAGAACAGGCAATTTCTATCATTGCCTCTCTTCATACTTTTCCAGAAGCAGCAAATGCTTCTGTGTTCAAAGAGTTGCTACCAGACCTGCAGGATTCAGGGGGAAAAAGAACCTCACAAATCTAGTGAACGCTTAGTGATGTGATCACTCTAACTACTGCAGTGGTTTGCTTATATTGCATTTTAACTCTAGCAGCAAAACTTGTCATGAAATAAATATTCTCTGACAGCCTCTGTACTTTTCTCCTGCCTAGAAGATCTGCACTGTGAAAAGGAAATGGTTTTGTCCTTTAATGAGGGCTTATGTTATCTCACACATCTGAATAAACAGGCTCCTATACAACATAACACAGTTGCATAATAAAGAACAATTTTTGTACCTTGAGGCTCTTTTACAACCCTGTAAAATTTCAAAATTATGTTACTTTTCAAAGAAAGAAAATATACCCGAGGGCTGAAGCTTGCTGTGCCATTCATTGGAATCCCAATTATTTTCAGTGATATATTTTATCTCCTGTTTACTTTTATGTATTTTTATTCGTCCTCTGGCCTAAACTATATTCTCATCTTTAGATTATTCTCATCATTCTTTCAGCACTGTGCTTTGGTGGAACAGGACTGTCCTGACAGCTATGATTGGGACTGGAGGAGCTTTCTGCTGCAGTCCCAGTTTTGACCCGGGTTGAATCAAGCATCTGTAAATTGTTCACGTAGCACACTCTGCCAGAAAGGAATCGTTCTGTAAAAGTTTTGGAGAAGTTATTTGAACTATCTAAGTTATTTCACTTTTGCAAAGAAATCTTTGAAAACTTTTCGTTAACGACCTTGTTCACACTCAAGTTTAGTATCTTGTTTACAATATGCCTTAAAGACACAAACCTGAAGTTTGGTTCTGAAGTAACCTTTGAAGAGCCGCTGATGGAGACTGCAGCCTTTAGGACTTCAGATCATGTTGCAATCTTGTCAGTTTTTTTTTCTGTTTCCCCTTTTCTTTCTCCTTTCGCTGGCAGGAATATCGAGCCTTCCAACAGTATTAAACTCAAGAGGCTACATAACATACAGAGGCTAAATGTGATCTAATCGCTCTCATTAAATCAGTCTCTCAGTAGTCTTTGGTGGAATTGGTGAGAAACTGTTTTCTTGTCTCTGCACAAATTTGGAGGTCTTAGTATTTTTCCATCTTAACAAAAAGCCAACATTGTGAAAAAAAATCATGTCCAGATAGACAATAAGGTTCAGTTGAATTACTGCGAGAGTTTGTTCATCTAATCTTGAAATATTTCAGTTTCTTAAAAACTTCTGGTGTAAGGTTTGTAAGGCTTTTAATAGAAACCAGCCTGTAACTCTGAATTTGGGTGAGGAAAACATTTTTACATTATTAGCTCTTTTCTCCTTCAGCGTTTTTACAGATATGGAAATCCATTTTCCCATGGATTATTTTGGTTTCAACTAGTCAGCATTTGCTTCTTTGAGAAAGAAATGTTCAGTATGTTTCTGAACTTTCCATATTCTCAGTTTCACGGCACAGGCCACCGAGGCACCAGCTACTCGTTCTGATACGCAGGAAATAAAAGAGTAGGTTGGAAATGATGATTCTAGAAAATGAGGTAAAAATAGCTGAGAGAGAGGTATTTGTAACAGCTTAGCCTTTCAATGATCCAAAACCAACATTGCTGAAGTTTGGTGGAATTTGCTAAAAAAGTGGGGGAAAAGCTCCTTCAAACAAGTGATTACTTGCCAATAGGATACTGAGCTTTCGTACTCTGCTAGAAGGCTCTTGCTGAGGTTCTCGGCTGGCTGCCTGCCTTACCTCTCCCAGCCTACCTGGCCCACACCAATATCCTGTTAATGCGCGCTGCGTTACGGCTTATGGTTGTATTTCTTGTATTTATCTGTGCTTATGCAGCTACTAAAGAGAATTGTCTTTGTACCATCCACAATCATGCCATACAAAGTTTAGTAAGGACCGCCATGGTCTGCTTATGCCAGCTTTGTTAGTCTAACTGTCACAGCTTTATTCTGGTAATACGTAGAAAAATGTCATTTAATATGTATGGGGAGGGACAGTTGGGAATTTTGCTTTGCTGATTCACCTAGCCTCTAGCTTTGGTCACCACACAACCCATCTTCTTTTAGGAAACAAAACCAACCATTCTCATTAGTTGGTTGTTACAATCAGCCATCATCAACTGTGGAAGACTCATTAACCTTAGCAGTGAGGCATAATGTAAGTGGTTTGTTCATTTGTTTAATGAGTTAAGAAGTCAAGAGAGCAGGGTTAGTTAAGAGTTGAAAATACTAAGAAAGAACCAAACCTGCTCCTCTTATCTAGCATCCAGTCAGAAGAAGACTCAACAGAGAGAAGTACAGGGAACGTCTATGGCCTCTGCTTTTTCTTTCCTCTTCTTTAGAAATTCTTTCTTTGTACCTTATTGGCATTTAAACTGATGGTCCGTGTTGAACAGAAAGGACGTTTTGTAGTTTCATTGTATAAATTACTCTGTCCATCCTTCGTCGCTGTACATGGTAATGCTGTGTGCCGTTATTCGGGTCGGTCATCTGGCTTTAAATCTCTTTCAAGTCCTTTGACAGATTTTTCTGGTCTTAGCTAATCCAGTTTACCTGAAGCCCAAGACTGCCAAATTGAATTACACTGTGGTCACTCCTGCTTAGCACCTCATCCATAGTTAATTTCTTGAGCTCCTATGTTTTATCTGTGTATAAATTTTTCATTTGCAACAATATTTTAGCTTAGCATAGGAAGAGCTCAGAAGTCTGAGGGTTTTTTTAATTAGTTCCTTTGTTAGTTCAGAAATTTTTGCTTCATTTTGAACCAACTGTCTGTGTAACTGAGGTTCATGGACCTTTCAGAAACTCATATTCCAGTTTTTGATGAAGCACAATGAGAGCTCCTCATTTCATAATGAGTTTCACCCAGCCCGTGACAGCACACCAGCAATGTGGGGAGTGCTGGGATGTGAACCCTGCCCTCTTCCCAGCCGAGCAGAGGAGAGCTCCCTCACTGACACCTTAGGATCGTGATCAAGATGAGATAAATTGTCTGTAGACTGGTGATCAGAGAAGAAAGCTGAAGTTTCAATGTTCCTGATGTCCAGTGGTCTGATTACTCCAGTTCACCTGTTTATAGGGTGCTCTGCTAAATTCAAAAAGGCAGGCAAGAACTGTGGATCATTAGAGCGTGAATCTGAAACACAGTTGATAAATAAAGCGGCTTTACAGCTGCTATGCTTCAACCCTCCGAGTCAGATTTAACCAGGCTTTGGCTTCCTTTGGCCTCATGCAGAAGGTATCTCAGAGCATTAAATGACTTTCCAGCGCTGGGAAGAAACAAACTCCTGTTGTGTATTTTACCTTTGCAAATACCTCCTTCCCTCGCCAGAAGTATTCCTGACTAATGACCCAGAACTCCGATAGGTCTAAATGCAAAAGTACATTCTGTCTCCTAAACAGTATCCAGACTGAAAATAAGAGAAGAATAGATTGTGAACAAGCAAAATGCGAGCGTGATTGTTCAGGCGATCTAAAAGGATTTGAGGAAGAAATAGGACATAGCTAAATTCCTAATATTTTCCTCTTGGACGTAGTGGAAAGCAGAAAGATAACGTGCTCTGCCTTGCATCTGGGAAAGGGGGAATATAGTTAAAGAATAAGTCCAGATGATAAATGTGATGATAGGGAAACAGTGACTGGAAAACAGAGAAGGTGATGCGAGAAGAAATATTGTATGCTTGGTTTTGACTTAGTGAGCTTCTAATGCGGGCAAGGTGTTCCTGAGAAGAAATCACAATAAGAGGACAAAGAGCCAGAAGAATAAACCAGAGAGAACACCTAAAAAGTTTCTCAGACTTCGAAGGACTCAAGTCTGGAATGATAAGAAGACTAGGCTATTACAGGTAAAGCACCAGAATGACACTGAGAGACCATCTAGACAGAATAAAATAATATGGTACTTCCTAGCAGAGATGGAAGAATAGCAAAGGGTAGGTGAAGAAATAACTGCTTCTCCAAGGGGCCTCATTTCTGAGGTTGAATGAAGGAGAAGTTTCAGAGGTAGAGAAGGGAAAAGTGAGAGGCAAAGGAGATCAGCTGGGAGGAGACCGGAGCGGAGCCGTCAGACTGAAGGACTGGAATCAAAACGGTTAGATACAGCAGTGAGTAAGAAAGGGCACTGCGTTTTTTTCTCAATTTTATAAAATTCTCCTTGAACAAGCCAACCAGATTTTGAGAATATGGGGCTGGAGGAGAGAGTCAGAGATGCCAGTCAGGCAGAAGGGAGACCACAGACAGGTTTTGAGAGGAAAAAAAAGTGTTTTATGAAGAAATGCAACAACAAAAGAAAGAATAGCACAAATTTGGGGGGGGGGGGGGAGAAGTGCAGTCCCTAGATTTCCACCAGAGCAGCAGAGAAAATGGCAGAAAGGAAGAATAAGAACAAGAACAGGGTACAAGGAGTCAGTAGCGAGTAGGAGAAGGACAGAGCAGAGAGGGAGATTGAAGCAGAAACTGCTGAGCAAGGCATCTGGGCGCTCACAGGAGTAGAGCTCAGTACGCAAGAAAAATGTGGTCAGAAGAGCGGCCATTCCTTGTGCGTGAGATGGTTGGATCAGGATTAGACCAAATGATGGAAGATGAAGGAATGTTGACCCTCGTTCGGCCCATTAGTGTCTCATAAGCTAAGTCGCAGAGGATGACTGGGGACGAAAGCGGGTGGTGAGGACGCGGGCGTGTAGGGGATCACAGCCGGGGACACGAAGGGAAGCGCGTGCTGAAGTGAAATACCGGTGGGAAGGAGAGATTGAGAGTAAGGTGCCACACATTCAGCCAGCAGCATTACCTGCACTGAACTCATTCCTGTTTAATAATTTAGCAGCAAAGTATTTAAATCTGGTTTTGTCCAAAACCTGTAGAAGTCCCGGGTACTGCTATGCTATCTATCTAAATATGTCGCTGCTTGAGCCTCACTTTTTCACATGGTAAAATATGCTTTTGAGGAAGCTGCTGTAAAATGCTGAAACTTTCAAAAGTGTAAATGCTACACTGCATCTTAATGGCACCTGGAGCCTGCACGGGCAGGAGAGCCTCGGGAGCTGCGTATGTGAAGAACATGGGAAGAACGGGTGGTTGGTAATGCCTGGTTGCTAGGCTTCATGATTCAAGGTCACAGCAAAGTGAAATTTTAATCACTCGGTGGAAGTAACTCCTGAAATGTGTATCTTGCAGTTTCCGCAAGTATGTCGACTGCATTCATCTTCACATCCTACCTAAAGGTGTGTTTCACCACATGCTGTCTCTGGACTAGATCATGTGCATTCAGTTAGTATCATAAATTAAGATGATTATGTAAATTCTGTCTATCGGTTTGGGACCTTCCTGGAGCTCCAGTCACCTTTCATTAAGACATAGCCTGATATAAGGTGGGTAATGCTCTTGATGGCCTCATTTGCGAAGCAGGGAATGGTAGAGATACTAGGAGCTTCATCTCTTGTATCAAATAACCAGATAGACAGCACTGAATATGCGGAGAAATTCAGCAGAACGTTTAGAGATTCAGAGCACTGAGCCCTGTAAAGCAGCAGTGCTGAATAAGCAACAGGAGCATTAGCTTATTTAGATGCTTAAAAGGGTGGGGTTTTAAAATTACCCAGCTCCTTATAATATTTATAACTGGTTTGGTTAGCATGCATTTCACTAACGTTCATTTTATTCTCACCTAGGAAACTGCACTCCAATTATTTTTCCAAACCACCCTTGAACAGTGGATTTTGACTACGCTCTGGAGGTGGCTTTGGGATTGATTTTTTTTAATTGTCTGTGGTTTGACAAGCCAGTTCTATTCAGAAATCTTAGACGAATTCTTAGGTAATGGATGCTAATTGTAAAAACCCTCAACAGCTTAATCTGCTGTAGCCTTCTCTGAGAATTTAATAAGCCCCTCTCATAATAAAATGTGTCAGAAGGGGCAAATATTTTGCTAGCACAGCTTGTAACTGATTGTTTGTACCGCGGTAGCAAGTATTCACACAACAGAAGTACTGTGCAGGCATTTTTAAAAAGAAACATGTGGTTTAGTGCCTTAAGGGCAAAAATTATTACTATTTTTTTTTAAAAATGCATTTACTTGCTCATCCCTACCAGCAGTATGTCGATTTTTATGAGGATTGCATGTTACTCGCCTTAGGAAAAGCAAAATCACCGTAATGAAGCAGAACGCAGCTGAGCGAAGGATGCTGGGGGGGGGGGGGTGTTTGATTTACCCCTGCAGTTGCAAAGTGACGACAAGATTTCTGAACCTTTGTGCTTAAAAAAAGCAAAACAAAACCTCACATTTTTGGGGCAGGAGGGCTTTTTGCAGTGTGGAAGTAAGGGATGTGTGGCAGGTAACTCAACTACTGCCGTTGCTGGAATAAGGCCGGGTAATCCGCCATCCTGAAGGACCCAGGGTTGATAATCCCGCCGTGGGTCTGCCACCTATCGCAGCCCACTAGTTCAGCCCAGCAGTTCCCAAATGGTGGAAAATGACTGCTCTGCAGATCTGGTGGGAACAATTTTGAAGCTGTCTAATTGCATGAACCGGGGCATAGTGACCGAGCGTCAGCTTTCCTTCCCAAACAAACGTGACGGCTCAGATTAACCTCACAGGCCATCAGCAATTCAGCTTCTGTGCAGATTTTGGCAAGCCCCACCAGCAGGAGGAGGCAGACCTGATCAATACAATATTCCAATATCAAAGTAATCAGATCCTGGGCAGAGAAAAGGTACCTTCCTCCTCGTAAAAAGTATTCTCTGCTGGTAATGGGGAAGAAGCAGGTAGGCTGTCACAGAAGGAAGGCAAGCAAGCCAGTGCCAACAGACATATTAAACTTGCTGCACACTTCACCTTCAAGCGCTCCGTGCCAAGTTCCAGCATCTCACACAGCATGCAAAATCTGGGGCTCAGAAGTGGCTGCCGAAGATTACTGCAAACTGAGGACTGGTAGAGAAGATTTTGGCTTTAATTATGAACTTCCTGCTATCTCCCCTCCTCCTTTGAAATTCAAGGCGCTTCACTTTATTTTTCCATAGTTTGGCGTCTTGAGATTCCTTTTTATGTTAGTATAAAAATAACGATGAAAAGGAAAATAATTCTCTTATGAAAATTCATGAGAATGGGCAGAGTTGAGAAGCGGTGTTATTTTGGAGTGTAGGAGTAAGGAATACGTTGCATGTGACTGCGCTCCTGCTGGCCCTGTTGTTTGCAAACCGAGGACTGGTGGGTGATGGGATGGTTGGAGGCCGTCTTGGGTGCAGCAATCATGAAATGATAGAGTTTTGGATTCTTGGAGAAGTAAGGAGGGGGCTCAGCAGAACAGTTCCCTTGGGCAGACTTTGGCTTCTTTAGGAGCCTGGGTGACAGAGTCCCTCGGGAGGCCGTCCTGAAGGGCAGGGGAGCCCGGGAAGGCTGGGCACCCTTTGGGAAGGAAATCTGAAAGGTGCAGGAGCAGGGCATCCCCATGTGCCAAAAGGTGAGCTGGCGGGGAGGATGACCAGCCTGGCCGAACAGAGAGCTTTGGCTGGGGCTCAGGGAAAAAAAAAGGAGAGTTTATGCTCTTTGGAAGAAGGGGCAGGTAACTCAGGAGGACTACAGGGACGTTGTGAGGTTATGGAGGGAGAAAATTAGAAGGGCCAAAGCCCAACTAGGACTTAATCTGGCTACTGCCATAAAAGACAACAGAAATGTTTCTATACATGCATTAGGAACAAAAGGAGGGCTAAGGAGGATCTCCATCCTTTATTGGATCCGGAGGGAAACAAAGTGACAAAGGCTGAGGAAAAGGCTGAGGTACTTAATGCCTTCTTTGCCTCAGTCTTTAATAGGACCAGTTGTTCTCAGCGTACCCAGCCCCGTGAGCTGGAAGACAGGGACGGGAGCCAAATGAAGCCCCTGTAACCCAAGGGGAAATGGTTAGCAACCTGCTACACCACCTGGACACAGACCAGTCTGTGGGGCTGGATGGGATCCACCCGAGGGTACTGAGGGAGCGGGTGGAAGCGCTCAGCAGGGGGGAGCCAGGGGGGTCGCAGTCTCTGCTCCCGCGTAACAGGCAATAGGACAAAAAGAAATGGCCTCAAGTTGTGCCAGGGTAAGTTTAGATTTGATGTTAAGGGCTGTCAGGCACTGGAAGGGGCTGCCCAGGGAAGGGGTCGAGTCCCCAGCCCTGGGGGGATTTAACAGCCGGGCAGAGGCGCTGCTGAGGGCCAGGGTTTGGGGGTGGGATGGCAGGGGTAGGGGAACGGTTGGGCTGGATGATCTTAAATGCCTTTTCCAACCTAAACTTCTATGATTCTGTGGTTATTCAGGAGGGCATAATGACTTTTAAAAACATCGGGATTGTACGTTTGTGGGGGGTTTTTCATTTGGTTCTTTTCCTTTGTGTACCTCCTCAGTTTTCATCTGTGTAGCTGTGGAGTGTATGCACTAGGTCTAAAAGTTGCAAATCATTAAGTATTTAGATTTAAAAAAAAAAAAAAGCATGTAAGCGTGATAATCTGTTAGCTCAGAATATAAGGGGACCTTTCAAACACTGGGTTTATGTATTAAAGTGCCCAAAGGCAGAAATCCATGTGCTTCTCTAATGACCTTAAAAAAGAATCTTACCCTTTTTAGACCAGGAATAAGTAAGGCCAGGTACTAACATCTCAGAAGAATACTTGTACTGAGAGGTGCCGATATTACACAGAACTAGTTGTCTTGGCATTTTAACAATATCCGTATTTAAATGCTGTATCGTAGCTGTTTAGACACAGACCTTGCTGTTGGTTGAGCGGCCTTGCTCGAGAAGATGCATTTGGGTGTTTCCTGACTCAGTGTTGCTGAATCTCAGGAATTACCTGCAGTAGCTGTGTTGAATCAGTCAGTCTGAGAGACTAGAGTTTTTCTGGTCCTCTAGGTCTTCAGAATCTATGTCAGCTTTTCTAAATCCTCTGTTTCTTTAAAGCCCATAAGTAAATAATAAAAAAAAATCCTTCATCTTGCTGAGCCGATGCTTGAGCACCCTGGGCCCCAAGACCCTTTACTCTCTTTCGAGAGTTTGCTGCTAGCTGGACCTAGTAGGAGCCATGCGAGGGTCTTCAGGGCATTTTCCCTCCGAGATGTGTCAGGATTTTTTCTTGCAAAACACATTGCTACACCAAACTCCTCAGCCTTCCCTATATCTAGCTGACAAGTTCCTCCTGGTACATTCTTTCCCCCATGCTTATTTTTATACTGACGTCTTACCGTTGGCAAGAGGCTTCACTCTTCCTTGACTCTTCCTCCTCCCTTGGAAATACCTGTTTTCATTTCATTGGAATGACACCTGATACACTTTCACCTCAGCAGTTGAGATTTTCCTTTTCACTCTTCCATAAATTTTTCATCTCCAACTCTTATCTTCTGAGTACAGCCTGCTTCCTGAGAATAGTCCTGCAGCTACTGGGGCTCTCCAGCAACGGACAAATTTAATTCCCAATGTAATCTCATCGCTGGCATTGTTTGAAAGAACAACAAGCAAGTAGAGTATCCATTTACCGTGGGAGAAAGTCTTGAACAAGCCTCATTCTGCCAGAAAGGTCCCCAGTCACCACCATGCCCCATTAAGAATCTTTGCACATCAACCGAAGTGCAGTGAGTAGAAGCCTTTTATTTCTTATGGCTCTTTTAAGCCAGATCTGTCGGGGAGCAGATATGAAGGCAGCAAGAGAAAGTAATCACCAGCCTTAGTACAATCAGATAGTTGAAATTATTTCTTTGAACAATGAAATCAAAGAACGTGCCAGTATCCAAGCCCATACAAGGAAATGCAAGGCAGCTCTGCCACGTTATTGTTCTTTCTATGTAAAGGTGGAAATTCCAGGTAGAAAAATTACTCTAATGGTATGTCTGTTCTCATTTTACAGTGTTTGTATTAAATAAGGAGTCTGTGTCCAATTCAAAAGCTTAGTAACCTTTTTTTTCCAAGGTAATATGTGTAGACTGTTTTCTTCACACAGCTCTGGCATTCTTTTCCTCAAGAACAAGAGAAACAGCTTATGCAAAGGGAAGATAGAAGCAGCCAGGTACAGCTGGGTTTATCTTTAGCGTGATAAGCTTCCTTCAGGGAGACAAGAACAAACTGTGCACGGGGCATAGAGAAGGTACAGGCAGTACATTTTAAACTCTTTCCACAGCTTCAGGAAACCATTCAAGTTTGCTCCATCAGAGCTCCTTCCAGCTTCCCAGCAAGCACAAATACTTGGTACCTGCTTTGGTGCACTGATCTTTTTAATTTTATTTCAGTAGGGCTTGATTGATAAGTAGTTGTATGTGGCATAAGGTTTTTTTGGTTTTATATAAGGTCTAGAAAGAAAGAATGATGGATGAAGTTAATCCAGATCTCGAGGAACGTCTCCATGGGAGCTGTAATTGAAAATTAATGCACACAACTCACAGTCACCTAAAGACAAGGTCCAACAGAGAATCCTTGCAGTAGATGGGCCCACGTGTGGGTGCCTAACTCCAACCTGCCTTCCAGGGAACCTGCAAACCCTGGGGATGGTGAGATCACCTCTGCTGCACGGAAGAGGTCTCTGGAAGAGACCATCGGGAAGAAATGGTCTTGCAGTCAGCCCAACTATGACCAGAGCTCTGAGGGCTTTCAGACTTCTGGCTTTAGAGCAGAGGAAATAGGAACAAGAGCTTTTGTCCCTGTAGCACTTTACAAGTCAAGGCATCTACAAAGCCCCAACCTCGGGACCTCAAGGTCACTGCAGCCTGCGATAAACTGGCACACCACCATCCAGACCTTCAGTGGCAGTGTCATTAAAATCTCGGTAACATCAATTTATCTCCATGAAATAACTGGGTTCTGTCAAGTTAGTATCTTGTAGTTAAGGCCTGTTTTATCAAAAAATTCCTGACCGGCTCCCTAGGATTCCGATAGGACCTGAAGCAAACAGCTGTGTTACTGTAGGCAGCAGAAGCACGGAGAGATGAGCGTTGCGAGTAATTTGCAATATGTATTGAGCCAAATTCTATGCTTGTGTAACGTCACTGGCACAGCGACTTCAGCAACAAGAAGAGACAGTACCAATCTCTGTGTTGTTTCCCTGACGCTTTCTGCTAGAACAAATTGTGTATCTTGTTTGTTGGGGTTCTTTGGAGCAACTTTCTGCTGTTATTGGCAGCAGATCTTTGAAAATTCCTCGAACAAAAACTCCCTTGGGTAAAGAAGGGTCTTTTTTCTTGTTCAATAACATTACTAAATACATGCTAAAGTTCTAAGGAGGAACTTCTGTCTCCTTCCTCCCAAAATTTTGGCAGGACTTTCCAAATAATAGCCTGCCAGCATGGATTCAAAGGAGCCTGATTTATAATTGAACTACAGCCATCAATGCTTCATCTGCTAATTTACTGTATGTGCATTTGGGAATAACCAGTCGTGAAGAGGCGCAACACACTCTTAATGTTGTAAATGTCTGAATTCTGGTGCATTTCATGTCGTTATTAATATTAAAGTTCATTTACAGCTTCAATTGGCTTTGCACTTGGATGATCATATGTAACTACATAAAAGCACAGAACTGGTCTTGCTTATATAATCTGTTGATATTTTGGCTGTTTCTAGCTGGCAGCGATAAGACAAATATTAACTGAAACAAAAAAAAGTTGAGATAATTTGCCGTTTAAAATTATATTATCATTTCCCAATTGTTTTTCTGCATTGTAGTCATTATCTTAGGTAGCAAAATTATACAGCTTATTAAAATAAAATATGCTTATGTTTTCTGACAAGCTGTTGTCTCAAAATTAACCACTGATAGTCTCAATTTACACATTCTGTATCAAATTTACAAGGTCCCATTTTTTTATTTCATGTCTTTATCAACCACCATATCGTACTTTATTCACCACGGTTTCACCTAGAGACACCATCAACAGGAGGAATCAGGTGCAGAACAGGGGCTGAGAGATCATTGTCTTCTCAGTACATGAATTAATTAAAATATATCGATTAGTTCAGTAAATGGTAAGAAAATGACCGCTGTGGAGTAGTTTGGAAGGAAGCACTGGGTGAAGCTAAGTTTATCCACTTCACATCCCCTTTCTGCACAGTGATCATGCTGCTCTTTGGTGATCCCCTCCAGGTTTCACCCTAAAAGATAAATTATTCCCTTTTAAAAAGTCTACCTTAAAATATTTTTAAATTTTTGATTTTTCCAAGAGTATTTCAAAGCAAATAAAAATGAAATTGCTCATAGTCCTAGAACCTGTGTAAACTTCAAACCTAAATATAACAAATTGGAAATTTAAAAAGCACGTCATTTTTGTGCAAGGGCCTTTGTTTTGGCCTCTGGCTTTGCCAGAGGCTATTGCCATGTACGCTCTTCTGAGCCATCCTGGAGAGAGCTGGTGTAAGCAAAGACACGAAGGTCCCTGAACAGCACGGCGCAGGTCAGGCGCTCGGAGCCTTGGTCAGGAGCCGAGGTCGGGGATTTTTTCAGAAAAAAGTAGGAGTCTGTGTGAAAAGTTTTGTTTGAGGCACGGGGTCGGATAAACCTCAGCTGAGGCACCGGCCAGATTCAGACCCTGTGGCCGGGGCTCCCCACCAGGAAGAGCCCTGGGCCCCCAGTCTTGGTCAGGGCTCCCCACCAGGAGCAGCCCTGGGGCCCCCCATCTTGGCTGGGGCTCCCCACCAAGAGCATTCCTGGGGCCCCCCATCTTGGCTGGGGCTCCCCACCAGGAGCATTCCTGGGGCCCCCCATCTTGGCTGGGGCTCCCCGCCAGGAGCAGCCCTGGGCCCCCAGTCGTGGCCGGGGCTCCCCGCCAGGACCCCGGGGCCCCCGGTTTCGGCTGGGGTCCCCACCAGGAGCAGCCCCAGGCCCCGGCTCAGCGGGGGGGCGGGGGCCGGCTGGGCTGGGGCTGCCCCAGCGCTGAGCTGAGCTGGGCTGGGCTTCCCTCCTCAGCACACCTGCAAGCCATGAGACCTTGGGTGGAGCCAGCTCCCCAGGAGCTTGGGAGCTCCCTTCTTCTTGGCTGGGGCTTCGTGGCCACCAGGCTTGAGCTGGGGTGTGGGTGGTGGGGTCCAGGGCCACCACGTGGGGCCCCGCTGTCTGCCTGGGGTCCCCCAGAGCCCTGCCCGCTTCCCGTGCTGGCAGAGCGGCGGTGGCCTGCCTGAGTTTTCACGGTGCGTGGTAAGTAGCATCTCTGCATGATGGGGAGCAAAGCTGAGTCCATGTGCATTCTCCCTGTGTTGAAGTGTGAATGTTTTAAACTGCTAAAATTTCCGTACGTGTTAAAATGTTAAGCGCCTGAGTTCTGTAGAGCTTAACTACTCCTTAAATCTTGCACCTTGCAGTGCATCGGTTCAGCAGTCTGGAAAGCAAAAGCAGGCAGGGTTTGCCTGTAAGTGCTGGTACGTGAGCAAGACATTCATGTCTGTTCCTTCCGGAATATTGAAAATGCTCGGCCCTCTTGTCCTTACAAATGTGGTGGGCTGGTACCCCAGCGGGGAGTTTCTGTTTGTTCTCTCTGCACAGTTGCTATTTTCTAATGATTTGTTGTAGATCCTTTCAACTCTGAGTCTTAAAGCAGGATTAAAGTTGGTTAAGTTGTCAGGAAAAAAAAAAGAAAAAGCAGCCTAATTTGCTTTGGCCTGCCTTGCTC
The DNA here is from genome assembly GCA_034008185.1 of Gorsachius magnificus. Classification (NCBI taxonomy): domain Eukaryota; kingdom Metazoa; phylum Chordata; class Aves; order Pelecaniformes; family Ardeidae; genus Gorsachius; species Gorsachius magnificus. Next base: position 20,130,571 of record CM067093.1, read on the forward strand.
CTGACATTTATTCTAAACCAAGATGATTAGCATAGCAAAACGTGTTCCCAGAGCCGGGGAATGCGCGCGTCCATTGAGAAGGGATTTGCAGGCTGGCTGCTTGTGGCAGCCAATGTTCTTGTCTGGGGTTTAATTTGTTTGTTTGGATGTTTGATGTGTTGTTAGGGGTTATAGGATTGAAAAGCTTCCAAAAGTCTTATCCAGCCTCTCAGAACATCACTCCAGAAAAATACATATTTACTTTTGGGTAAACAGATGTTCATTCTAGGAAGTAGGTGCTTACCTCTGTTGTGGGTGAGGGTGTGGGATCTGGGTATTCAGTTCAAGCTTTCAGCCACCGCTCGCTTGGCCAAGCTGACACCACGTAGTTTTTACTTGCTTCAAATACAGTGACGTTTTGTGCTGTTGTTCCTGACAAAACTGAAAGAATAGATTCGCTTTTGATACCCAGATTGTCTCTTGCAGCCGAGGTGGCTGCTGTTCTGTGCTGCCTGCAGGAGTCGGGGTCGCTGCGGGTTTCCTGCAGCCACCCCCTGCCTTGTTACGCACGTTCTATGATGTGCTATGAAAATGCCCCACTTCTTAAAAGAATGAAATGCCCCAAGATGTACTCGACTGTGAATCCATCTTGTTATTAAATATCACTGTCTTTGAGAGAATAAACTTCCTTTTATTACAAAAGAATACCCTGATGATGAATGGGGGGGGGAGAGGGGAGAGAAGAACGTTGCCTTCAGCACCTGTAAGTGTGACTCTGCAAATCAAGTTCAGGTGCGACCGTTGCAGTCCCTACCCAAGGGGGAGGCTCTGCTCTTAAACACGTGGGTTGCTGTTGGCTTCCATGCAGCTGCAGCAAGAGCAGAGCTTAGGCCTAAGGCTGCGCATGGTCCTTTTACCCTCAGTAAAGGGATGGAAAGGGTCACCAGGCTTGATGAGCTGCTCAAATGACTTGAGATAGATAAATTAAATTACTTATTTTTTTTTTTCCAAGTAAGGATGGGAGAGTGGAAAACATTATTAGCTCCAGAAGAATCTTAGAATAGAAATTGGCTTTCCAATATGAATCTTGAAGGGACCAAGGCAGGATTAAAGACATCAAGAGCAGGGGGGGTGCAAGGCTGTGCAGAGAGGGACAAGCAGCCGCATCTGGAGTGGACTTTTATTTTAAGGTTATAGTGTAAAATGCCTGACTATAATTTGGTACACAAATTCTGTACGATGTATTCTATACTTGCCACTCAGAGCCTCAAGACCCTGTGATTTGTTAGGCATCAGTCTAGGTGAGAACTTGTCTACATTTAATTTTGATGAGGTGCTCATTAGTTCAGTCGCTCATCTCCATCTGGCGCGCTTTGTGGCTAATGGCTTTGATGATGATGGCACTAAATCATACACTTCAAGTTTATCATTTCTTAGCTGCTTTGCTAGAACTAATCCTGAAACTTTCTTAACAATTTTGCATCTAGACAAAGGTCTGTCTTCAGAGGTTGTGGAAATCAAAGTCTGTGAAAAGATAAAAAGCCTGGTTTGTACTGTGGTCCATCCTTCCGCACAGCCCCTTCACACCTATCTCCAGTCTTTGCTCATCGGTACCTACCGTACCACATCCAAACGTATTTCTGACTCTTGGTTTGTGTGTTTCTAGAAGTGAGTAAAGTGAACAAGAAAATTTTATTTTCAAGATGAAAAGACAAAAGAACTGCCTGTAATCAAAACAGATCCAGCAAATAAGATAATCATTACATCGTTGGAGGCAAGGGGGCTGCAGGAAAGTCAAAGTTACTCTGGAAAAATTAAATAAATGGTTTGCACAGCCCCAGCATAAGAGAGCTGGTCTGCAGAGTTGTATTTGGGGGTTCAGAGCCAAGCAACCCCCCGTCTGCAGCATTTAGCACCTGCTTTAATGGTAGCTCTGCAAGGCAGAATGCATCTGAGAGAGGGAAAGCTGCTTTCTGCATTACAAAAATTTCTTCAGAATAGCAAGGGAATTTGGTCTCTAATGCTACGCCTGTATTTTCATTGTTAATAGAATTGTTTAGGTTGGAAAAGGCATTTAAGATCAGCAAGTCCAACTGTTAAGCTAGCACTGCTAAGTCCAGCACTAAACCATGGCCCTAAGCACCACATCTAAGTGTTTTCTAAATCCCCCCAGGGCTGGGGACTCGACCCCTTCCCTGGGCAGCCCCTGACAGCCCTTTGGGGAAGGAATTGTTCCCCAGGGCCAACCTCACCCTGCCCTGGCACAACTTGAGGCCGTTTCCCCTCGTCCCATCACCCGTTCCCTGGGAGCAGAGCCCGACCCCCCCGGCTCCCCCCTCCCTCAGGCAGTTGTAGGGAGCGATGAGGGCTCCCCTCAGCCTCCTCTGCTCCAGGCTGAACCCCCCCAGCTCCCCCAGCCGCTCCCCAGCAGCCTGGGGCTCCAGACCCCTCCCCAGCTCCGCTGCCCTTCTCTGGACACGCTCCAGCCCCTCCAGGTCCTTCGGGGAGGGAGGGTTGGGAGGGGCCCAACCCTGACCCAGCATTCAAGGGGCGGCCCCCCCAGTGCCCAGCACAGGGGCACGGTCCCTGCCCTGCTCCTGCTGGCCACACCACTCCTGATACAAGCCAGGATGCCGCTGGCCCTCTTGGCCACCTGGGCACCCTGCTGGCTCCTATTCAGCCGCCTGTCGACCAACCCCCCCGGGCCTTTTCTGCTGGGCAGCTTTCCAGCCCCTCTGCCCCACGCCTGGAGCATTGCCTGGGGTTGTTGTGACCCCAGGGCAGGACCTGGTCACTGAGTCTTGTTGAGCCTCATACTGGTCCCTTCTGAGGAGTTCATAGCCATCCATTGCAGCACTCTGGTTGCGTGAGTCATCCCACCATGTTGGCATGATGGCAACCATATCATAGTTTTCCCGATGCTGTGATTGGATTCCTTCTGTGGACACAAACATCTTAATAATACCGTTAGTCACTGTGACAAACGTTGGACTTGAAGAAAACTAGAACTGAGATGAAAGAATAGAATTTTTATTATTTTAGCAGCTGAGTGTGTCATTACATCAGAGTCGGTATTGTGCGGCAAATTGCAAGCTGTAGTGAAATTGCTTTAAAATATATCTGTATATATTTTTCTAAAACTGTGATAAAGTCATTCAACAGCGCATTGAAATGTATTTCTGGCTGAACTGTTACATCTCTCTTACTGTGGTATGGGGACAGATGGCAGTGATTTTTCTCCACAGTCTCCAGCAAAGCTGATGCGATGCCTTGCCTTCCCTGGAAAGGTTTTCAAGGGAAAGACAAGTGCACATGGCCAAAATGAATCTGCATTGTAACACTGGCTTGTGGTTTCTATAGCAAACTCTTCATCAGCTGACAACAGTGTGCTGGTGATAATTACGGGATGCCCTATCAGTTGAGTAGTTCGTTATCACTAGAAAATGAGCTATTAATCAGAATCCATTGCACATGTTTTGCAATAAGTTTTTGGAGCAGATGTCTCCTCACAGACATTTTTAATGCAATAATTGACTAGTCCATGACTTGAGGATGACTGTAGTCGCTCCCAGGGTACCAATGCATTTGTGGGTTTGGAGATGCTCTCTGTCACTCCGTGCGTTCCTGGGGGGACTGGGATTGATCCGAGCCCACCTGCTGTGCAGGAGCTGGCGCACAGAGAGCGCTGCTGCACGTACAGTGGCAAAGCTGTTCCATGATTTTATACGGTGGTATAAGCATAACATAAATTGCGATGTTTTTCAAAGGGTTTTCTTTTCAAATTGTTGCTATTTTACCAGTCACTTGGCAGCTCGGAGGAGGCCTGGTGAAAATGTCTGTAAGTACAACCTGATGCAACGTTACTTGCCTGCTCCACCAGAACCGCTGTGCAGTGGAACAAAATGCTGCGTTGTTAAGTGAAGTCATTTGGAGTTATAAATCAAAATGAAGCCGCCAAGCATTGTAAATCTAGGACTGCCTACTAACTTATGGCTTTCGGATTGCCTGCTGTTCTGTGCCATATTATAGAGCGTTGTTGGGAGCTACATTTAATTTACTTGCTTTAAATTAATACTGTGATGAAAATCCAGCTTTGCTTTAGTCAGACAAGCTTTCACTCTTCTGTTTTATACAAGCCTGTTCAAAAGAACCCGATGTCTCTTCTTTTACAGCCTTCGTCAAAAGAAAGGAAACGTGGCCCAGAAGCACTGGACTGGACCAGCGAACGTCGCAAAGTGCAAGCCCTGCCCCGTGACGCGTGCCAGCGCCGTCTGTGGGTCTGATGGACACACGTACACCACCAAGGTCAGTTCTGCTTGTGAGCCAAAATCCTGTCGGTCGTGGCCATCCAGGCTGCAGCATGAAGCTGAAATGGCTTTTGTTAACAGGCAGTATTAAATTAGAGCCTTTAAACTAAACTTTAAAGCCTGCTTTAGTTCTTGGTGTGGTTCTGTGTCAGAAGTGGTGATCAAGGTAGGCTTTTACGTTCTTGACAAACAGCAAATAGGAATGACAAATCGGAACCTTACTGCTTTCATGATTCGTGTTTCTCTATATAGCTCGTTCTTGCTAATGAAGCAGAACAATTTCCGTATTGATGATGCAACAGAAAAAATTCATTTGATCAGATTGGCTTGTTCGGCCAAGAAGATGTTGAGGTAGTTCTTGGTTTTAAGATTTGGTTTCCAAATGGTAAAATAACTTGGCAGTACCATTGCTCTGTAACAGATATTTTTTTTTTTCTAATTATTATTTTTTTAATCCAGGCTGCATGGGCAACATATTACAGTTCATTTAAACCACAGTTTTAATAGGCTTGTATGCCAGATGCAGCATATATGGTGCCGTAAAAAAAAAAAATTCCCATAACCCAGCAGGGATAAATTGGCTCATTGTTATACTGAAAACACGATCACCTTAGGGCTTGAGGCAATAAAAGAAATCGGCTTTGCAGCCATTCAACAGTCCCGATCTCCCATTAGCAAAGAAAGCCTTCCATGTCTCGCACGCGTGTTCCATAGACAGCACGTCAGGCACTGGAAGTCACGTTTAGGGAATACTCCTAAGGTTTTCTTCTCTTCCTGCACGCAAGGTAAGGTTTGACAGCCAGGAAAACTACCCTGTAAAATCCAATAAGAATCCCCCAAAAATCGAGGAAAACAAAAAGTGATCAGGGAAAACATTCTCTGCTGTGGTGTAACAGCGGTGATGCTATTGCAGCTGCACTTCCTTCTCAGCTGGGCAGCTTGACTTCTTAATCCATTCATGGACACAAATGTTAAAATGCTGCCGTGGCCACTTTGCTGAAGCCTCTCTTCTATTCCAGCTGAAGGATTTGCATGGCCAGAGGAGAAAACCAGCAGAAACTCATCCTTGTGCACACAAACTTCAGAAAAAGGGTTCCAAGCTGCCTGATAAACAAGCGGGTCTCCTTAATACTCTCTAGGAGTATGTGATACAGTAATTCTGCATTGGTAATTAGGATTAAAATTGGGCTTATTTCAAAACCAATTTTTTCTGTCTGAACTCTTGAGAGTATATAAGACATTCTGCAGTAAATAGCTTCCTTGCATGTTCAGTCATCCCATTGAATTCCTGTGCATCTTACCTGCATCCCTGTTAGCTCTGTGTCTTTTTTGACCTTCTATATTTCTCACCATAAGATCCAAATGACTTTTATCAGAAATTCTGCCAATGCCATAAATTTGCCAAACGGTTGTGACTGTGTTGTAAACCTGAGGGCCATAACGAAAACATCAAACGGTTCCTGTTGCTGGTGTGCCTGACTATCATAGACACACCTCCCAGAAGTTGCCTCTGCTTAGGCTGGATTTTTTTTTTTTAAAGGTGACTTTGTCTCATCTTTGTTTATTATGTGTTTACCTGTCAGCTGCTCCTCTCCCAGCCATTGACAATTATGGCATCTTGATGCTTTCTTAAGTGCAGCAAACTTCCACCAATTTTGCCCACGTTCTCCACCGATGCCTGGGGAAGGGAGGGTCTCGCTGCGTTCCCAGTACTGTTCCACAGGAGCAAGTGCTTGTCATGTCGCATATTTGTAGTTGCTTTTTCTACATTTTTTTTTTGTTGTTGTTGATTGACGACTCCTCCAGTGTCATGATGACTGGTAATCCTTCTGCACCATCCTGTCCCAGTGGGAGGACATGCGTCTGCTTAACCTGTATGCAATATCAAGGAGATGCTTACAGCAGCGCTGTTATTCTTTGCTGCATACAGTACATTGTAAATCTGTGAGTGTATTATTGCAGTAACCTGTAGAACATCATGGCTCCGCTACAATTTCTTCTAAAAGCTCTGCTTCGTGGAATTTTTTTTCCCCCTCAAAAGACCAATTTTGGTAAACGAGGTGAAAATAGTTGAGGCAGAGCATTGAAACTAAATGGTATGTTGTAATGTCCCAACAAATAACGTTTTTGTGGTCAGTAATGATGACGGGTTTCTGACATCTTTTATGAATAGAATACAACTGCTTCCCCCAAACTCACTGTCAGTTTTCACCAGATAACGTGATCCCTCTTTCTTCCCCTTGAGTTGCTAAAATCAAAGCTTTACTTTGGTGATTTTCTTTCATATGCAATGCTGTTGACACGTATTTTTTTCTGGCAGCGCAGTGCTGGCATGTTCCAGTATTGACTGTGAAAATGCAAAAAGGTAGACGTTTGAGTGTGGGCAAATACCACGCTGCTTTGCATTTGTATGTATGTATGCATATCTGGCTCTGCATCAGCTGCTTTGTGAACACGTAATGATATCCTGGGCAAATGAAAGGGTTCTCGCTAAGCTTGTAAACAAAAGACTGAGAGTAGCCACTACATTTCCAGGGAAAAAAGTCTTCTGGAATGGTATATTGGCCATCTACTTGCATAGGCAGGCGGTACACGCGTACACACCAGCGTTTTGATCCATCCATCCTGGCTCAGTTTGATTTTTGCCTTTTTCCTGCCAGCCCAGCGGGGGTTTGGCAGGAGGCAGGGGCTGGGTTTACAGCTCATGGCCTGGCAGAGCAGCATCAAAGCATCGCGCTGATGACCAGGGGTACCGCTCAGCACTGTCAGGGATGTTTGTACCGGGGGTTGCTCCGTCCGTCCCTTGACCTGTTAGCTGAGGTGAAAACAAATGAGAAGGCGGTGATACTGCAGCAGTGTGACTGGTTAGATGCAGATGGAACTTGGGTGTCAATAAATGCATGGTAATTCACATGAAGGGAAAATGACTGAATATATGTATCGCAGGCTCTCATTTAGGCACTTGTTCTTAGATTAATTCTGGCTGTTTCTTGGAAGACATTGTAATGATCACTGCCAGGCAAAAGTGCAAATGAAGTGTTAAAAAAGGAATTGAGGGCAAGCACAAAAGGTTCTTATGTTTCTCTGTAAATGCCTGGACTTCTCACTGCCTTTGGTTACCATCACTTCATCTCAAAGCTGACGTGGTAGCACTAGGAGGTGCTCAGAGAAGAGCAGTAATGGCTGTCAGAGACGTGGAACCTGCAAGGAAGCACAGAATTAACCAGACGCTTCGGTGTGATTTTATATGAAATCATGACTAATATTGGAAAAGGAACATTGTGCTTCAGAAAACGAGATCTAATGAAATCACACATCGGTAGCTTCAAAACAAAGAAAGTATTTTGATTTTTTCAACTCAAAATAAAATGGTGAAATCCACTGCAGCGCAGTATTGTGCAGGCCAAAGCTATAAATGGGATTTCTATAAATCCATGGAGAATGGATCCACTGCAGGCTGGGAAACCTCTATCACACTGGGTCCCTAAGCCAGTGATTACCAAAAGCTGGGATGACTGGTGGTGTTCAGCAGGCCTGCTTTGTTCTGTTTCTAATTTGCTTTCTTTTACTCCTTTGTAGTTTTGTTACTTGTAAGGGTCTGCAGCTTGGCAGGGTGCTAGGCTGAGGGATCGCAGGGCTGGACCAATGTGGTTCTTGGATTCTCATGCAGAAACGGAGTTATCCATATCTTTAGAGAAGGCAAGCTGTGAACGGAGTCTTTAAGAAAGGAGCATATTCCTTTTCCATTTCAACTTTGACTCGGGTTGAAATTTCTTTTTAAGCAGGTCCTGAGCATTACTTGTGTCATTGCTTGGCAGTTTTCGTTTCTACCTGTTCAAAGCTTAGTTTCAGACCTTAAGGCAAAATTCAGACTGCAGAACTTGATCTGGAAGGGTATGGAGGACTTTGATTTGTTCTCTTTTCATGAAACTTTCAACAAATCTGTAAGGATTCAACTCCAGGGAAGTGACATAAAATGCATTTTTAATTGTTGTTCTTTTAAATGACGTCTTAGTTACTCCTGACTGAATAATAAAAATCTCCTGTTCATAAAGGCTGTGTGGCGAAATAGCAAAAGCGTTAGCGTTTTGCTGGTTTGTGCTGCTTGATAATCCTCAGACTGCTCCACTCTTTGTTCTGGTGCTTTCTGCAGAGATTGCATTCTGAAAGAAAGCATTTTGCTTATGTTAATTATAGTGCTGGTGATTCTGGGGACTGACTGTGCCCATCCACCTCGATTCTAAGGGATCAGGATTCTCTGAAGGCAGCCGTTTGCAGAGCGGCAGAGGAAAGGTTTTTGGCCCAGCAGAAATGCGGGCTGGGTGGCGTATTCTTGGGGACCATTGCTGCGGTGTGGTATTCTGCCTGGATATCTCTAGAGATGCTCAATAACTGATACTGGGGGTAAAAGAAGAGGCAAGCAGAATCGTGGATACTTGCCCAGGTTAACATGTTGGCTTAATGGCGGGTCCGAGCATCCTCGGGAAGTCAGTGCAGCAGATTTGCTTGAGGTTTGCTAACTGAATGGCTTTTCATCAAAACTGACTTTATTTTTTAACAAGTAAAACTTTCTTCATGGAGAAAGACCTTGTAGATCTAGAGGCAAGAACTTCTTGATAGAACTGGGGAGAGTGATCCAACCCAAAACACTCAATAATACAAGGCTCACGGGAAAAAAAAAAAACCAACCCGAAACTATAAACCACCATGTTTAAGGATACTGGTTGATTTAGATAGAGGCTCAGGGTTTGTAACTTGCTGTCTCAGTTCCGTCAAATACATAGAAACCTTCAGCATCTCAATTAATTTGAGGGCTAGTCAAAAGAAACTTATCTTTTTCATCTTCCATTGGAAAATACTCAAAGGTGTTGGTTTCCAACACAAAGCTAAATGGGCAAGTATTGAAAACGATGAGAAGTCCATGTCCGGATCTTGTGCTACAAGGGTTTTCAAAATGTCACCTAAATGACCACAACAGGAGACATGGGTGCAGAGTGCTGTAGTGGCTCTTAAGTTGATTTAGCTTCATATGTGGGAGTTGTACTGCTTGAAAATCCTGCCACCCTTCAGGCATTCAACCTTTCTGCTTCTTTTTCTGAAGCATCTTCAGAACATCTCGGTTGTTGCTCTGGGTTACTTCATCTGCTTCCCAGAACCGCTCAAATTGAAGGGGATGAAAATGTTTGGTTGTGGTGTGTGGTGGGATTTTTGTTCCTGTTTTGTTTCCTAGGTGATGAGCTAGTCCTACTGGGTGCTGGGATTCTTTAGTTGCCCCAATAAATCGGGGCCCACGCACTATGAAATTTGAACACAAATGTAGAACATGGCCTGTACCTACCCTATTTCCAGCAATCATTCCTAGCAGGTTTTTGGACTTGCATAATTTTGTTATAATTCTGGAAACTTTAGAAACTCTCTATCGCCCTTTCCTGGTAACTTTGAACTCTGTGGGCTTTAGGTTTGTCAAAAATTTCACTGAGTCTCTAGTTACCACTTGAAATGTGGATGTTTTAAAATGCACCTGCTCGCTCCCTTTTTATAGAACTTTGTAAAGAGAAATGGGTGTTTCCTGGGTGTCCCAGCTCTATTTAATACCCTGACAATATCAAGCACTTCCAGAGTGCATCGCAGCCAGAGTTTTCAAAGCTCTTTGAAGTACTAAAGAATTAAGCCTGTGAGGTAAGTAGGCCCTGTAAAGAGCGCTATGTAATTAGTTAATGTTTTTGTTAGCAACACGTTAAGAAGAATAACTCTGTAGCTGTCAGTTTTACAGGAGGTTTAATTAAGCTAGTTAATACAGCAATTACCTGAACATGACAATGACTGCACTTAACTAATCAGAAAATGTAATTTAAGATCATCCTTATTTTCCAAACATACCACCTCAATGACTAATGGTCCCTTCAAAGATAGGAAGGTACATTGGTATAATTATTATGCTTCTAATTAGGTACATTGTTGTTCTGCAAACTTTAATTAAATCATTGCAAACTAATTAAGTCCGTGATCATGTCTCTTTTTGTTTGAAAATGGAAAAATCACCTCCTGTTATCATAACATTAGGTAACAAATTTGATATTAAGGGATGTGCAAGGGAAATCGCGCCAGCAATCAAATGTGCCTGCAGAAGGCGTGACAGCACTGTTGCCGAGTTGCCTGGAGTTTTCTGATGGAGCTGGTCAGGGTTTTTAAGGGAGGGTTCAAATATCTTCTTGTGGAAATCAACAGGTTTCATGGAATGTGACTGTTCTGATGGAGTCTTCTAAAGAAAAATATTGTACAGAGTTGTTACTGCTTCCTTACTGCAGGAGTAGGTTTTCAACATTCATTCTTATTTCATTATTTGATTCATTTTGTTGCAGGGGGTTTCCTAGCGGTAGCAATGTGTCTGGCACAAGGCTCTCAGCATTAATGACTTTATTCTCACAAATAACAAAAGGGAAGCACCAGAGGACTGCGGGAGGACTAGAATCCGCCTGATGCTGGGGACCTTTGTAGAGCGCTTGCTTGACTCGGGCGCATCTGGCCCCTGTGCTCCTGGCAAGGGGGGTGTTCCTCAGCCTGTAGCCTGGGCTGGCGGGACTCGAGCCGCGCAATCCAAAAGCCAGGGGAAGCTGTTAGTGCACAATCAAGTCCTAAATAACAAACCTTGTCTCTCGGGCAGCAAAGCACCTAGAGCTCTGCACCTTGCCTGCCGCAGCGGCGCGGTTTGTTTAGCTTGAGGCATGGGGTGAGCAACGTTATTTGATGAAGTGCTGTTTATCCTAAAGACGCCCTGGTGTTTCTGCAGTTCTTTGTTTCGGCATGGCCTCGAGGAATGAGCAGGGAATCAGGAATAAGGTAGATCTCAATCCTTGCGTACCTTGTAATCCATGCCAATATCTTAAGATCATTGATGTCTAAGCAGTATTTTGCATATGCTCGAAGAATGACATTTATCTTTTGGTCAATTAATGTACTCACAAAAATGTCTTTCTGCCTCCTATGTTCCTTCCAGTGCTGCCTCTCAGGGGTGCTTTGGCCACAAATAAACAGTCTAGAACAAGAGATCTGTGCTTTCCCCTGGTCAGGGTGACCTCTGTTAAACCCCGAGGGAGCTGGGAACTGTAACTTTCAAACTCTGTTCAAATAACCCTGCAATTTGGCAAATTCTTGAGCTTCCTTTCAAATCCCATTTAGTTTTATGTTCAAGTGGAGAAACTCTTGCTTTTCAGTGTTGTCAAATAGTAAATTCAAAATCCCAAACAATCCTCTACCCATTTTATATCCTAACTGGGAAAAACTAGGCTTGCGTAACCACTAATCTGTGCATTGTGGCTGCTTCTGCGACAGCTTCCCAGCTAAACCCCAGGAATAAAGCCCCAGGAATATATACATGCTTGCAAGGGTTTTCACCTGGCGTAGTGTGGATTGTGAGAACAGCTAAAGTAGAGGCTTCTGCAGTGAATCAACAGATAGAGGAAAAAATGAAGAGCTCTGGGCAGTTTTTAGGTGGTAACGGCTGCTTTGGCACGCTGCCAGGTTTGAGATTCTGTGAATTAATGAGAAATTGCTGCGGCCCAAGACATGATGTCCTTTCCGAGCCTGCTTATTGCTATCCCTTCAGTCTTTGGAGAAGGAGCCTTCATTAACACAGTTCTGCAAACACAGGTTGGCAAAAAAAAAAAAAATAAATAAAAGGTGATCTTTATGATCCCATGAAGAATCCTCCTACACAGAGGATACTGATTGTTTCTGTGGGAAGCCGGCTGCTTGAAACTCTGTTAGATGCTTTGGTTGTGGTTGGAAAGGGAGAAGGGGGCTGCTTTGGTTGTGGTTGGAAAGGGAGAAGGGGGCTGCTTTGGTTCTGCTGGAGGCTGGCGCGCTCTCGTGTCCTGCATGAAGGCAGGAGCTGGAGGCGTTTGGGGGACAGAGGTGGATAGCTCACAACCTGGTTTTGTTCTTCCTTGATATCCTTTCTTTTAAGAGAGATCAGTTACAATTCCTACCGCTTTGATTTCTACTGGGGCCAGTGAGCAAAAGGCCCGGACTGAAAGCAAAACTTACCCGAACTTGTACCTCCTCCAAGTTTTAACAACTGTGGGTTAAGCAGGTTGGTCTAATTGGGGGATGGCAATGTTTGTCTCCTTTCTGTAACCTTGCCTCGCAGGGAAAGGATATTTTTAGTTTGTTTCTCCCTATTCTAAGGTTGCTCCGTCCAAACCAATTTGGCTTTGCACAGACTGGGTTCTTTGCGACTAACGTATTTTGGCAGTTTCTAAATTCGTATTTTTTTCTTTAATTCCTGAATCTGTTATTTTACAGTAGTTAAGGCTTGTCAAAGTTGAATGTTTTAATTACCAAGTTAAGCCCACAGAATCTGGGGGAATTTGCAATAAAATATCTCTGTTAGGCGTGCTGCTGCAAGTGGTAATTCATTCTTTGTATCATTTGGGTAACTTGAGTGTATAGAAAACACTGCATTAAACTCCCTAAAAACCCTTTCTCAATATGTAGCTGCAGTAGTCGTGGATGAATTCCATGCTGGGAAATGCAGTGTAAGAAACCTGTGCAGAACAAAATAACCTTCAGATTTCCAGCAAGCATGCACCATCACGGAGCGAGGGAAGGGATGAAGCTTTAGGCAGCAAAAGGTTCCTTCTCTTGCACCCAACTCCAGTAACTTCTTTACAAGCCAGCGGTCCCAAATGGCTCTGATAATCCTCGTGCAGGTCCGTGAAGCAACGGAAAGAGCTCATCTTTTTGGTGCTGCAGAAGTGGGGGGATCTGTGGTGGTTGTCTTGAATTTCACCAGTGCTCCCACAAGATAATAAATTCTAAATAAGTCAAGCAAAAGGAGTACGCTGTTGTGGGGGTTTGGGGGTTTTTTATTATTGCATTCATTTAAATTGACAAGAATTCAATTGATAGGATTCCCTTAAATGGATCTTGTTTATATTAGATACATTCAGTTCATGTTTCTAGAACTCGTACTAATTAGACGTGCCGTATAATACTGCAGCTCCTCATGTTTACATGGCACTTGTTACCAGATTACCCCCCAAAGCCCCAATGACGGGGGGTGGGGAGGAGTCAGACGTGTCTGAAATACTCTTTGCCAAGGCATTGTCAAACAACAATGAATATTTTGGGGGTTCATTACAGAAGTTTGTAGCGTGGTAAAATAATTTAACCTAGATTCTTGTTTCTTTCTGGTTTTGGTGTTTTGTGGGGTCTTTGTTTTGGTTTTTTTTTGGGGGGGGGAAGCAGACTTTCTTTACATAGCAAAGATCAATGCTGGAGAAGGGAACTCAATGCAGGAAATGTTTGCTCCTGATGCCTTTCTGCTTTGCCCACATATGCTTTTTTGAGAGGGATGAAATAATGTTTGGAATGTCACTGATTTTTCTCCTTCTCATTTATGAACTTCTGCAGTGTTGAAGGCAATGTTTTTATTTAGGCACCCAGGTAACTGCAGCCAATAATCAGAAGCCTGAATATGCAACGCTTCTACTGTTGGCTTCTCAGTATTCCAGAAACTCAGAAAACCAACCTTGTTCTAGGGAGTGTTTTCAAATCTATGTGCTGAAGTCTTACTGAATTAAATGAGACTGCATCTCACTAGTGTCTTGAAAAATGAAGTTACGTGCTCGTCTTTAGGCTGGAAGATGTAGGCCTATCAGCCATGTTTTACATAGTCAGTGAACATCTTGGTTAGCTCTCTAGATCACTCCAAAAGTTGGTTGGGTTCCCCCCCCCCGTGTTGGTTGTTCTGAGACTGAATTCTTTTTTTCTTTTTTTTTAATTCTCATTACCACATTGCGTTACATTTATAAAAAGTATTTGTTGATGAAGCACATCACCAGCGATGACTTGCTTGGGCACCGTACCCCAAAGGAGAGAATGTTAGATGCTGCTAGAAGAAAAGTGTAATTTGAGGCTTTTTCTTTTCACATGTGTGGAAGAAGCCAGCACTGAATGACAGAAGACAATGTACTTTATAAATAAGCGTCTACATTAAAATTACAGCAGGTGCACAGGGAGAAAGAGGAAGCAGTGGGTAGACTGTGCATTGTGTACTTTGAATTACTGTGTCAGTAATGATGGATGGAGCAAACAATAAAATTTGACCTGTCGCACTAGGCTTATGAGGGTATAAGCCTTAAGGCATTTGTAATTGGCTTCAGCCAGCAATGTTAATGAAGGTGGATTGGAAAATTAGATTATTTGAATGATACAGACTGCTCTACATTTTTAGAATTCAAAAGAAAAGGCTGGAAACTCAAAGGGACTGAAGCCTAAGGCTTGTTCTTTGTAAACTGTCTCTTGTCCCTTTATAATACAGCAGGCAAAGGAATAGGTTTTAGATAACAGGTTCATACTGTGTAGAATATGAGTTATCTAAAATTATTCTGTGGGGCATAGTTTTTGAACAGTGTGTGGGAGGTGCAATGCACATAGTTTCCATTAACAGTAATGGGATTTATGTGTGTATCTTCTTTATATTATGCATCATGCTCAAATGTGCCCCTATAGTATAATTGGACTAGAAAACGCATCTTGGGGTTGACATTACTCAATGAGTTGTCAGTGTGGCATGAAGTGCACAAGTGAGCACATTTCTCATACTTGAAAAAATCTGTGCAGTGAAGATGCGCAGCTAAATTGGGTTTTAAAGTCATGCGCGAAGTAATTGCATCATATCAAATGTGTTTAGTTGGTGTTAGAAAGAAATTGCATTGATATTATAGACACAATGCTGAGGAGGCATTGTGATAGCTGCTGCAGGTAGAATGATAGGAGGTGGGAAGTGAAGGTGAAGTGGTGGAGGTGGGACAGAGTCCTCCAAATCTTCAAAACATGGAGTCAGCCAGGTTACCTTTCAATGGTATTATAAGGATTTGGGGTCATTTCTAGATGACTTTGTCTTTCCCTTTGAGGGCTGTTTATATCCTCTTCTCCATTTCCCCCTCCCTATACCTCCAGGTACTCTGCATTAAGGTCTTTACTCCATCCAACCAAAGGAAATGGCAGGAGGTAGCTTGGGTTGTGGAGAGGACCTGGGAGCGTTGCAGTGATTGGATGTAGAAGGTGGTTTGGAACCGATGGTCTTGGGACAGAGTCTGTGGGAAGGAGAAAGAAGAACCCTGAGAATATTATAGTGGGGATGCTAAGATGCAGGGGACATTAATTCATAGAAAAATTGGACTTTGTTTCACTGTTTGCAGAACAACTTCCACATACTGGGCCTGTGCCCAGACACTGGCAATTAGATGATACGAGTGGTGGTCTCTGATTCACTGGGGGTTTTCTTCCCAGGGGTAATACCACACAAAACAGAAACGGAGAGCTCTGCTCGTTGCGTTCCCCTCACCTCTGATACTGTCATTATAAAGAGAGGAAAGCAGAGGAGAGGGTTTAAAATCCATGTAGTAATACCTGTTAATTTTGGTTTCCCTGTGCTCCAGACGGTTCTCCAATGATGTATACTTTTCTTTTACCCATTGTAATGTGTTACATACAGAAATAAATACATAGGGAGACAGGATCACAGTCAAAAATCCACTTTTCTAGTTTGCTGTAACGTAATCCTAATAAAAGTAGCTTCTGCTGCACATATACCTCTCTTCCCCAGAAGATGATGGTATATATTTTATTCCATGTCTATGGCAGTGGAGGATATTTTCTTGTTAATGCAAGTTTTGTCTTTTGTTGTTACCTGTTCAAATTGAGAAAAGAACGTGAAGTGGGTTGGTTTAGGGCAAGCTGGCTGGGCTCACTTTTTCTTGCAGGGCATCTTGATGAAAAGGCAGGGAAATAAAGGAGAAGGGGAACTTTCCTAGTTTAGATTTCAGTAATGCTGGTTGTGAGATCTCTGTATGAATTTCTGCAGATTGATAGAGCAGACATCTCAAAAGACTTTTAGTAACCTGCGTTTTCAGGTCAAAAAAGGCTTTTTTTTTTTAAATGAGTGATATGAGGGGGAGAGTGTGCCAAAATGTCTTTTAAAGAAAAGTTTCCTCGGGTAGCACAGACAGGAGCCTTTAAAAACTTCAGCAGTTGAGTGAGGCTGGGGCTGGCTTGCTTCAGCCAGCGGCATAGCCCATAGCACTGTGTTCATCTGCATCTCCTGATGAGAGTCAGTTCAAAACCACAAGAAATTATTACTAGAAAAGCAGAGGGTTTTCGGAGGGGAGATGGCGCTGTTACTCGAGCTGTCTCTTCCAGTTCATGTGTAGGATAGAGAAGACAGGAAAACCTTGTAGGGTGCAGTTCTAATCCGGGGTTCTGCTCAGCCTTGCAGAGCTCAGCCTGCAGGACCTCTGCAAATAGATCTCGCGCCCTGGGGCAGTCCGAGGCAACGTCCTGCGGACCCTCCCCGTTGGGTTGTGTCTTCTGCAGGATGCATCCCCCCGCCAGAGCTCTGGGGCGGTGAGCTGGACCCACTGGTGGGGCTCAGTCAGCAGGGGGATATTTGTGTCCTATTCCTGCATGTCTGCCCGCAGCCGGGTGCCACACGGTGCTTGAAAATTGGCCTGCAGTCTTACTATTTGTCTTGAGACATAGGGTTTCTTTTCTTACAGGCATGCGATCACATGATGTAATGCATTTTGGCTGCCACGTGTACTGTTTGGCTTTAGGTGAATCTGGTTTTTATTTTCTGTATTGTATGTGAGCTGTTTCTAGTTCCAGGTAGGCGCGAACCGAAGTGTTAGATTAGTCCAGCTAAGTGGAGAGATGGAACCTGGCCTTTTCCAGTTAGGCAGGAGCTGTGTCCTTCTCTCACATGTGGTAAAGTGCATCTCTTCCACAGCATTCTCGCACCTCCCTGGCTTAGGATGACACAGCATAGTGTCTGTAAAAACTGCTTTCTGTAAATGCTCTGAAGCAGCTCTCTTCCTCCATCACGCTTAAAGTAGAAAATAGATTCGAAGACTTGAAGTCCGTAGTTGGATTTCCAACAGCAGCTCCCAACAAAACAACCTCTTTGAAGCAGCACCCTGTTGGAGTGCGGGATGCTCTCCTGTCGCAGCGCAGCTCCCTTTGGAGGCTGGGGGGAATGCTCGGCACCTTGAACTTGAGCGGATGCAGACACCAAATGCTTTGCTGGGAGGCAGGCTGCTGGGTGAACTCGAGACTCGCATAAAGTGCTCGTCTTGGCCCAAATGAAAGCCAGGTCTGTGTAACACATACTACAGCACCTGTGCTTGGCATGGCGCGTGTCCTGGGAGGAGCAGGGTGCCTTTACGCCCCAGCCTGTCCTCAGTCAGGCAGTTGGCACGCAGGCAGGGCCCATGGCATTTAAAGATGTCTGTGGACACTGTGTCTTACGGTTGGAGTCCACAACACCTGTAATCCTGCCCACTTCACCGGGATGTGGTGGAAATTTAGTTGGCGTTAGATTTCTGTGTGGTTGCTTTTTGGCCATGTGAGTTGAGCAAACTTGGTTAGTTCAAAGTGTTATTATAACATCAGGAATTCTGTTGGTCTGAAACTTTTCCTGCTTTCACAAGACTGAGAATAAATAACAAATAAAAGATTCTCCTTTGCAATCTCAGCTTGTAAGTAAGACAATTTAATATAAATGTTGGGCACAGGTGAACAAAAGACAAAAGATAGAGAGCGTTTCCAATATTGCTTCACAGGGTAAGACTACTACCAAAGCTAATTTGTAGTCATTGAGGTGCTTTTCATCTTCCCCCTTTGCTTTCCTAACATGTCTTGAGGCTGAAATTAGTCCTGCCCCTAAATTTGAAACTCAGGTTATCAACAAGGCAGCACTACCTCAACCCTGCCAAGCAGAAACTTACTGTAATGCTTTGGTTTTAATATTGACCTAAGGTAAGAGCAGAACTGATGACGATTTCAGAGACAGTGAAAAGGAAAATTGTTCTCGAATGAAGGCATTGGCAAGGGTGTGTGTCTGGAAATGCACAGTACTGGCTATCAAATTTAAAACCAAAAAGAGATCATGGTGATGAGACAAAGGTGATGGTAGAGTTCATTCCCTTGTGGGTGTGAAAGCCTGGCTCTCATCATTCCAATTTCCATTATTTTTGCTCTATTGCCTTCATCAGTACTTAGCAGGCAAAGAAGATGCTCGGCACAACCCCTCACGTGGCTGCTACGTGCTCCCCCAATGGGTAGGAATAGACTTGTCACACAGCTGCAGCACCAGATGTTACATTATTTTGGCTTTTGGTGTCATTGGGGTGTAGTTGCAATAAAAGGTGAGGGTAAATCCGAGGATGGAGGTGATCTTCACATATTTATAGCCAGCGACACCACATGGGAGTGACATGAACCTCCAGTGAAATAAGTAGGATATTAAAAGGAAATGTGAAAACTGTGTGCCCAGATATTTTAAGCCTAAAGTGGATGTATAAGTGTCTCTTGCCTGTGAAGGTAATGGCATCCTCAAACCTTCAGTCATGTTTGGATATGACTTGCCTCCAACCCTTGGTGAAGATTCAGTGCGTAAATAACAACTTGCAAGACTTCTTGACCCAGGTCATAATCAACAGCCTGTTCTTGGTTTGGTGGGCAACTTTTTTATTTTGACCTAACTGTAAGAGAGTTGTAAATGGAAGATCAGAAATACAAATGGTGTAAGTCATTACTTCTCATAGCTGCCTCTCTGAGTAACAAATAGAGTTAATCAATGGGATTAATTATCTGTGGAAATGACATCATTACAAGGCAAAAGCAACACCAGGACTATCTATAAATGTCAAGCAGAATATCTAAAGATATAAAACTGAACTCTGCAGAAAGTCCAAAATAATTAATTTCATTCACAGGGGTTCTTACCGGGGATTGTGGATGCACTGTTTGAAAAAAACCTGTCGTATTAAATACAAATTAAATTAGATAAAGTGCTAAAAGCCTCCTGCAGATCAAGGCTTCAACTTGTTAATGGACTTTTTCCCTCTTAACTTCAGATTTTCAAGTTATTTCAGGAATATCTTGCCTTTCACAAAAATGAAAGCTACTTGCTAGAAATTCCAATTTTAAAGTCTCTGTGTTCAACGTTCTCAAGAGAGATATGTCAGAGAGGCACCTGCCACCCAGGGGGACTAAGTGCTGTAAGCTACAGTGTGAAGCTTGAAGACATTTACAGATCATAAGTAACCAATTTAAATTGCAGGGAGACTGAAATGAAAGGCTGTTTCAGTTGATGTGCAGCGCTAGGCTGGAGTCTGGCCTGGTTTGTGCTGGATGCCAAACCTGGGACCGTAGGATGCACATCATGAGCAAAGTTGGTATCAAAAGCCTTTTGGTTCAAACGAACAAATAAGCAGTAGAAAACAACCAGCAAAAGCCTCGGTAAGGAAAATGGAAGAGGAATGCTAGCCTGTACAAAGACCTCTCTGTATTTTCAGAACTAAAATCTGTCATCATAGAGCCTGTATAGGAGGGTTAGCATCAGAAGGGTGTTTTATTACCTAAATATATCTTGCACAGGCAACACTGAGCAAAGCAAACCCTTTTGAGTTATAGAACTCTTTGATGGGATGCCATAAGGTCTTTCATTTTAAGCCAGTAAATTCCAGAGCAGTAATTTAAAGACTACGCTTTTCCTTAAACCTAAAAGCATGTTCTAAATCTTGTTGTATTTAGTTCGAACACTTACCTGATATTCCTGATCCGTTATTTCCAGACTGTGTGTACATCATGTGCAGGCTCTCTGACATACCTTTTGCCTACCATGAGGCAACTTGCCTGGGAGAAGGCACAAGGAGGCAAAGAACATGGTCAGCCCAAATAAGAATATAGTCTAAATAAAAGATAGGGTGAAGGCTTGTGCTGCTGTAGGACACACCACCGTGTGGTGGCAGGGGATATGCCAGCGCTAGTATCTGCAGGCAGTTTTACCTGCTGTAAGCTGCCAGTATTGCTAATTGAACAAACTTTAGCCAGTTGCTCTTGCCAGACACTGGGATTGCCATTTCACCTGTGCACTAGAGGTGGGGCGACACTCTGCACCCTTCCACAAGGGAAGGCACCATCGACCTTCTGGGTTTTCACATCCAAATTTTGTTCAGCTTTCATAGGACATCAGTGCTTTTGATAAAGCCATCCTGTAGATGCTGGTGCTGAACACAGGGGTTAGATGGGGACACTTCAGTCTTCAGAGATGTCTGTCTTACTTTCTTTTCAGCAGCAATTTTACTTATAGGGGATACTGAGTCCAGTCTTGCAGCTCTAAGTGCTCCTACTGATGCCAAAAGATACGGGCTGCAGGTTGAGGGCACTTAACTGTTATTGTGTTCACTTATCTGTTTCTTAGGACCATACAGAGTCTATAAAAAGAAAAAGAAGCTGTTCCTTGGGAAATGGAAATGGGAAATAGGGCATGTAAAGATTAATTCAGAATGCATTTATGAAGCAAGAATGTTATGAGCTCATATGGTTGTACACAGAGAGAGCTTTTGCTGTCAAATCCAGTGAAATATTAGAGAAATAAAAGATTAATAAAATGAATAACATACAAATTGTTGGCTGTGACTACAGGTTAGGATTAAGCAGACAACATATCTGAATTCAGTCTGCAGCAAACAGCTTCCACCTGTGCTAAAGGCTCACAGCATCAAAAAAATGTAATAAGGGGAGAAGTTCCTTGCTGTTGTTTAATGAGCTCTGTGCAGTTAGCAGGAAAGGTGGTCAGGACTTCGGGGACGCTGGCTGGGCCAAAAACTGAGGCTCCAGAAGTGCCTGATCCACCCCTGCAAGGGTAATGCTGTGATCCCAAAGGTGTTTGCCATAGATTTGCTCTGTGATGTTGAAATACAGCCTCATGCCTGATAAGAAGTTTGTTAGGTTATTTTTTAGTCTGCTTCCTCAGATTACTGCAATACTAGAGAAGTATGAATAATACATGGGTTTAGATGAGGTGATATCTGTAATTCAGGAATGAGGGGATGAAAACCTCTTGTAGATGTACAGGTGAGAGTGAATCATATTCCTACTGTGATAAATTTGGCATTATTGTTATCTAAATTTCATCTTACTTTCTTCTGTTTGTTGATTCCGTATATTTTTATTAGAGTACTTTTCAGACCTAAATCATAACTGGAAAATAGTAGCAGGTCATTTTTGAGCAACACCTAGGCTAATCTGTGACTAAAGAACAGTGATTGTATTGGTTGGAAAAATCAAATGAGAAGAATTATTCACTTATTGCCTTGTGGAGCAGCCCCCGGGTTGACACAACAGAATATTTGAATGACAGCCAGCAATGGTTTCCTGGCATTTCCACCTTGGATCTTCTCACTCATTCTGGTCTTCGGTTAGTTTAACTTAGACCATTTCTTTTCTGTAAGTAGTTAGTTACTGGAAAGTTACTTTTTTCTTCTCCTTATATCTACCCTAAAAATTTATTTCAAATCCAGTATTTGTCATCATTATTTCCATTGATCAGAAGCCTTTTTAATTAACGTTTTTCTTTTGGTGCACTGTCATAAACTTTCCAGTGTTGTCAGGGGAAGAATGAGACCCCACCAGCACAGGATGCGAAAGCTTTGAATAAGCCTGGCAATTTCCAAATAACGGCAGCAAAGCTTATAAACTCCTGTAGAAATGGCTTGGAAAAAAGCTTTCTTCATTATCACTGATTATCTCTGTGTTGACAGTGAAACCCAGTCCGTAGCATCTAAAATTTTATCATCTAATTCTTCTGCAGAGAAGACACTCTGCGACTTCAGTATCAAATCTTGCAGGTTACCAGTAAATGGAGTGACCCACTTACAGATACCTTTAGCAGAGAATCTGAGATGTGAGCTGACACTGAAACTCCAGTATCTTCTCCCCTTGGGCAAAAACTCTCAAGACTAAGGATACACTGTGCTTTCAGGGTGGCAGATTACTCTGGGGGATTTATTGCTGTGTTAATAGGCTCAAGACATCATCTTTCACTGCTGCGGGAGCCGAGAGCGCTGTCTGGGTCTTTCTGCTCACTGCTCGTCCCTGGCTCCCTCGTTTTACACCGTTGGCTTTGGGCTGTATCCGGGGTTTGGGGAGAGACTCATTTGCCACCTCCCAAAACCTGATACTCTCTAGGCCTTGTATTTCCTCTGTATCGACAGTCGTTCCCCCTGCTTCTCGTCAGCTCTGGGAATTTAAAAGCCAATCCCTTGACTTCACAGGCTCTTCCTGGATGCACTGGTTTAGTTTGTTCAGTGACTTGAGTTCCATCCCTGTATCCATGATTTTGGGAAGGTGAAGAGAAAGAAAAGGTACTTTCCTACTCCTTCTTTCCTCTAATCAGCTGATCCCTTTGGCTTTGTGCTTTTTTCCCCCCTTATCTTCAGTGGAGAGCTCATCCATCTCCTCGACGGCGCGCTCTGCACAGGCACTGCCCCTGCCTCGCTGGACCCGCACCGAGCAAACGCTTTCCTCGGTGCTGAACTCGCTTCAGAAAATCACCACCACTTCCACAACACCGCCGCTTTTTTCCCACTTTATCCAGGAGGATATCTGCCATGATATCAATACATTTTACAATACAGGCTTTGATATTTAACAGCCGAATGCCTCCTCGTTACTAGGCATCATCTTTGTTTTGGGAGCGGGGAGGAGACGGTGGGCTGCGCCGAGCAGTCACGCATCCTTACCCAGAGAATATGGTGTGGATGTAAAAAGCAACAACGTATGCAGGGAAAGCATTTTCTTTAGCATATCCAGGAGGCTGGGAAGGAAAGCCAGTTGTATAATTCATGTTAGGTGCCCTTGCTGCTGATCATGAATTTAGTCTTGATCTCGGCAAATCAGTCACACTTAGAGAGTGACAAGGAAATGTAGCACTGGTGACAGCCTGTATTGTGAATATTTTTAAGGTCTTGGCAAGAACACAGTGCTAGCCCAAAATATAGGCTCAAGGCCTCACTAGACAGGCACTTTTGTCAGGGGCAATAGTGACAATCTAATCTTTCTTAAATTAAATGTTTTTCTACCCAGGGAGTTGTGCGGATCAGTCATGTTCCCTCAGTTTCCAGCCATCAGCCTATGCTCTGCTTGGGGGATAGAATTCCTCGGCGATCCCGTGCCCAGGGCTGCAGTCGGCTTCTGCTCGCTGCTGTCATCCTTCAGCATCGCTCTGACAGCACAGTTCACCCATTCTCATTTCTTTTTTAAACATAATGATCCAGATCATGTCCCCTCCTCAGCACCTTGATGAGGGGAATTTCCCTGTTGAGATGAGACAACCCAGAGACCGGGAGAATGGTTAAGGGCAGCGAGGCTTTGATCCATCTGGCTGTGGTCAGGACGAGAAGGGACTGGTGCCTTTCCCAAAGGATGGAGGCTGGTATGCACTGATTTATTAAATGCTTCCCCATGGAAGTGAGGGCTCAGACACCCTAACCTGTGGCTTTTTTTTTTTTTTAATTGGTTGGAAAGAGAAGTGCTGAGGTATCAACAGGCTGACTACTGTTCTTACCTCTGCTGTTAGAGTGGTTCCAAAGAATGTTTATTGATACAGTGATAGGCGCTTTATATATATAAATATATATAAAATGTATTATAGCTACAAAATAAGACAAGCTCTACAATCTCTTCAGTGTGTGGCTAAATCAACACAATGGTTCTTCATTGCAGTGTCTTCTGGTAGTACCTTCAGACAGTGTGCCAAATACTGGAAATAAAAATATTTATATTATTTTCAGCATTTTAATAGAACTCATTTGTCAACATAAGTGTATATGCATCCCGCTGATTGTGTGAGCTAAGTGAACAGCTAAAATGTCACACTTCATCCTTCTATCTTCAAGGACGTTCACCTGTCAAAACATTCCCACTCTCCATAGTCTTCAAGAGAAGAATAGCACTGATTGAATGACGTTTGAACCTTTAAATGCTGACGATGATCCTTCCAGCAGCAGCCCAAAGGATAGCTGGTAGTGCTACAAGACCAAGAGGACTAGTCTGTAAAGCCTGTGGCAAACGTGCAGATACCCAGCCTGAGAACTTAGCATCTGTTTAAGGCGTTAAACGTCTGCCCGTTGAGCAGATCAAATCTCGTTTGAGTGTCAGCTCTATAAATGCCTGTTATCAGTCACGGTGGGCATTGATTATGTGGCAAAATAACTGCAGTAGTCATCAGTTGGATCAACCTCACTCTCATGGATTCTGCAGGGAGTAAGACCTTTCCGTATCCTGATGAGAAAAGGCGTTGTTGTAGTGTCAGTCCAAGGCACCTTGCGGCATTTAGCCGATACTGCCTCCAGGACCCAACTTCCCAGCCTCCCCTCTAAGCAGCCTGGGCTTTCAGCTGTAAAAGCAGGACTTGGGCAAAGATGCCTTAATTCCTTGCACTTCAAAGGTGACCTCCTCTGGACAGCTCAGGTACTGTGGCAGAAGCCATGTGCAGCTCCTTTTCAACTGCAAGAAATGGTTTCAAGGCTCAATATCAAAGGATTCCAGAAACTGGCTCCAAAAAAGCTGTCAGCTTTGACTTCTAATTTGGTGAAGCTTCAGCAGTAATTTACAATATTATTATTATTACAGTCTGCCGGAAGGGTGATGTGTTGCCATCTAGCCGGGTAATTTCTGAGCCCTTCTGAGGATGTGCAGGGATGCCTCCGAGCGGTGAGGGGGGAAAGGGAGGTTTTGTCTGGAGCAGCACAGCAGCCTGAACCACTGCGACTGGCTTTAGGAACTAATGTAGCATTCGCGTAAATGGGGAGTAAGTGCTAATACCAATAAATGAACAAGTAACTGGTCAACAAAATGTACCGTATTAAACGTGAGAGCTTTGCTGCGTTGTAATTCTGCAGAATAAAGGGAGTCACAAAATAAGAAAATAAATCTCTTTCTGATTAAAACAGGTAAATCTTTTGATTCTTGAGCTCTATTTTAAGAAAAAAATGAATCTTAGCCTAATGGGCTGAATCCCCTTCAAAAGCATAAATGCATTTTCCAAACATGTTTCATGGACTTTTGAAGCATGAACGTACGACTTCAAACTGCGGTTTTCTTCAGGCTTCTATGGGGGTCAACTTTAGCAGGAACATTCTTGTATTCTGTTCTTCTCCGTCCTGTAACCTTACACAGGAGCTGGAGCAGGCGGCTCTTTCCCATTCCAAGGGTCTGCTCACATTTATCAGGTCACTGTATATCTCATTGTAGGAGAAGATGGTTACACTTCTGCACTCTTGAATCATAGAATCACCTTGGTTGGAAAAGCCCTTTAAGATCATCGAGTCCAACCGTTAACCTAGCGCTGCCATCCCACCACTAAACCCTGTCCCTCAGCACCTCATCTCTCCTTCTTTTAAATACCTCCAGGGATGAGGACTCCACCACCTCCCTGGCAGCCCATTCCAGAGCCTGACAACCCTCTCGGTGAAGAAGTTTTTCCTAATGTCTAACCTAAACCTGCCCTGGCGCAGCTTCAAGCCATTCCCCCTCGTCCTATCATCTTGGAGTTCTTTGGGAGATAATATATAAGTTTTACTGATAGGTTTCATTCCTTCTCGATGAATTTATATTGGAGAATAAGATGATATGTGCCACAAACCTCATCTGCACAATGGCCAGCTGGAGAATGGAAATACATTAAAGCCAAGAATTAGTACATTTGTCCAGACCGTATGACACCTCCTGCAGTTCTACTCAGATGGTTTTCTTAACATAAACATGTTGGATTTTGAGTTGGCCTGTTAGATGAGGAAAAACTTAGGAGTTTTGAGCAGTTCGTGTGCCTCGTTATGTGCAACTGTTAGCAGAAATAAGTGGACAAATACTTTTTACTTTTCTGAAAAACTGTAGCATTCAGCTGAAAGAGGTTTTTTTTACAGAATGTGTTGCTCATGGACTTTTCCAACTTGAAGTCATTTGTGTCCAGCCATGCCTTTTGCTAAGAGACAACACTTTCATTTTTATTATTGGATCTAGCACCATGCAATGCCGAGCCAAGTCACTAAAAGAAGACTGCATCTCCGGGTACAAGCATGAGACTTGCTAAGAACCAGTTCTGCAATCTGAAGCAATGAGTTTCTGTAGAAGGATTGCAGTGTTGGTTGATCGATGTTTTTAAGCAAGCAGTGGACTCTGTCAGGTGGTCTTGTGGCCATCTGACACAGGGTCCATGAATTACTTTGCTTGGTATAGGGTCCATGAACTACTTTGCTTGGTCATGAAAGGTGTGTAAGAAAAGCAAAGCTATTTTCAGAAGTTTTAAAGTTGTGCTACTGTGGACTGAATTTTTAGGAGCCAGGAAATAATCGAAAGTTTGAAAGGCCCCGTATTAGAGTATATGTTCGGTACCCTAATCTGGTTAATTGGGTCCTGTCATCTCTCTGGATTTAAATATCATCGCTTCCTTCGTACAGCCCATTATATCGTGTGCTGGTGCAGAGCATTTGATATTTCCTGCTGCAGAATTGGCTGCACTTGAGCAGTAGTATTATTCATACTCATATAAATACATGGGACTTTGACTCTTTTGTAGATGAAAGGAGCCATATAAACGGTAATTTCATGGCATAATTGTCTTCCTGAGGATTTTTCAAAAAAATATTTAGTAGGATAGCTGTAGTACATCAATACCAGTCAATTTAACTGCGTTGGGATCTTTTTTGAGGATTAACAAATGCTGTTAGCTGCCTGGCGTTTATAGAACGTACAATATTTCTCCCACAAAACCTACCTGAATATAAATGTTCATTCCTTACCATGTGTCGCACCAAGACTGCAACAACTTCTCACTAGAAATGCCCACAAGATTATAAACTTTCTTGAGAAATTTAGTGCCTTGACCTACGCTAAATGTGAGAGTAAGAGCGGTGTATATTAATTGTACCGGGGTTTTATTTAGGAGGCTTGCATGGTGTAGAATATCATATTAGAGTAGTAAAAATACTTCAACTTTGGAGGAGGTTCCTGAAGCTGTTAAGATTTCTTCAGGGTCCGTGACCTTTTCTTCTGCTCCCTTAAGGACAGATGCTCGAGCTGTGCACATGGTCTGGCTGTGAACTCACTGGAGTAGCAGAGCTGAAATCAAACCTGTGTTGTAAACTAGAATGTTGTGTTTCTTGTTATGCACTTCATTAAACCAGAGGGGTTTTTTTTTAGATAAGCATTTGTCATCTCCATGTCAGATTTCTCAAAGAAGTGGTGAATTAACAAGACGTGTTTAATGCAGTCTTGACAGAAAGGTTAATGAGAATTCGGAAGGTGGCAAGGGGGGGAATAATATGTACTGCTCCAGGTGAAAACTGCAAGGAGCCAGAATAAGTTGCAATTCAGCTTGTCTTAAATGGAAGCATTTATTTGTTCTGCCGTGAATGTAATTAAAAATGTTTTAAGCAATTCCCCCCTTCGGTAATATTCACTACTGTCAGTTCATACTGCAGAGGGGGCTACAAGGCAGGTGCCCGCTGGGCTGAATTGTTTTGCCAAAAATGTGTTTGAGATGAGGGTCTCCTGTCCCGTGTACTCTGAAGGGAAGAGGATTTGTGCATCTGCCCGGTTCAGGCTCTGTAGGACCCAGGTCACCTGGCAGAGAAAGGCAGAGGGAAAAGTGGAAATGAAGGCAAACGCCTGCTCACAGCCTGAGCAGAGTGGGTGCTGTGTGTTACGGCTGCGTTCTCCCACCGTTACCTTTGTTGAGCCAGGCCCATGACTCAGAGGACTGAGAAGGGGCCACGGGACAGTGGAGCATGTGGCTTCCTTGCCGTGACACCTGCAGGCATCTGCATATTTATATCGCATGTGCAAAATCCCAAGAAGTTCCCAGGCCTCCCCTCTAAAGATGCAACGATTTCCATCGGAGGGGATGATCAACGCATAAAGCAGCCAAGTGCGAGCCGCTGTCTGCTCTTGAGCCGTCTGTGGCTGGTTGGTGATCTGCCCTACGCAGCCAACGCGTTTGCACTGGGCAGAAGACACCCTTGAAGAGAAGTCAGTGATAAGGAAGGATTGCAAATCCACTATTTGTTCTTTCTGGGAAAGGCAGCAGTCTTGATGATTGCCATCACGGGGCTCCTTTTCTAACTTAGAGTCGCAGTTGTGACTGCCAAATGAAACAAGTTGGCACGCGATGGTCGGAACTGAAAACCCCACCAATTGCCTACACCACTCTGTCTACACCTTTGCACTAAGGACCACCTGATGACTTCTGTTGTTAGTTCAGCTTCCCTGTGGTACGGTTTATGTGCAAAGCCAGTATTATTTTTAAAATCCTCCTTCCTGCAGCCAAAGTCAAAATAGGCGAGAATTCTTTTATTTACATTATGAATCGTCTGCCACAGTTCAAGTGTTGAAAGTTGTGTTCTTGACAAGAAGAAACAAGAACATCTTCGAGTTTATTATGCCCACTCGTAGCTAATTACACCAGCTTAAATAAAAAGGTCATTTGCACTGATTTAGTTACCTTGTTCCAAGCTCCGTGCCTGCATTCAGTTAGAATGTAAAGCGCCTTGTTCTAGTACCCAGACGATGCAGGGTAAGGGCTGTCAAACATGGGATTAGCTGGTTGTGGTGACTGGCTCGCAGGAGACTTGTGTTCCAGCATCTTTTCCCTCTATGCTTGGGCAGAAGATGCAGCAATGCTTGAGGTGCTTAAAAGCTGTGATCCTGAATGCTCCGACCTTCCTGAGATGCGCCAGCCTCTTGGCCCAGAAAAATGACTTTCTTTTTTTTCAGTTTCAGAATTTGTATTTTTAGTTTTTACCAGCAAACAGCTTATTGGAGCCGTTTAAAACATCAAAGGAGGTGTTTCTTGGCTTGGGTACATCTTTAATTTAAAGGAGATTTATTAAAGGCCAAAACAGGATAATACTGCAAAAGGATTAGCTGTGGTTACTTGATTTCTGAGCAAACAGATTAATTCTGCTTTCTTTGTATGGGTGCCTTTCATAGCGAGTCCATTCATTGAGCATGGAACTAGGCCTGGGGTTTGGTTTTTTCCTTTTTTTTAATTTTTTTTTTGTTATTTCGGTTGTCGTCTTTAGAAATCAGAAGCCTTGCTGAAAGCTTTAACTTCAGAGCTTAAGCCAGCTTACTCTTCATTGGTTGCTATGCTCCAAAATACGTTCCCGAAGCTTCTTTGCTAGTAACTGCCAAATGTTTTGCTTCAGCGCTTTTTAGCATGGGGGCTTTCAGTCTGCCTTTTGTTTTGATTTATTCTTCAAAAAATAAAAATTCTGATAAGTCAATTAAAACATAGGCTGGCATTCTTAGCACTTCACTCCTGTTGCTGTGCTGGAAGCAGCCAGAGCAGCGGTATGGCTGAGCGCCGTTTATTTTGTGTTGGTACTTAAACCTCGGATCCGCTCTGTCTACGAACAACGGACAAAACCTGCCTCTGAGATCCGAGGGTTTCCTTGGTACTGTACGGTTCATGCATCAGCAGCAAGGGATGAACACTGCTAGGGCCGCGTCGTGCTCGGTGAGACGTGGGCAAAGCTGTTGTCTGACAGAGCTGATGGGAGCGGAATGGGCTGGCTCTGTTCTGAAGAGGAGGATTGACCTCCTGCAGTTTATTATCAGCCATGTTATCTGGGACCAGAAGAACCCAGCCTGACCCTCACCTCTCACGTGGAAAGGCAGAGTTTGGTTGGAAGAGGGTAATGCACCGTTTGAAAACCGAGCATGCATGCTGTAAAAGCTCACGTTTCCACTTTTGCAGAGGCACTTTGGGACTTGGCCGCGCGTTGGGCACATGGCTGGTGGCACAGGTAAACCGCTGGGTTTGGTGATGAGGAGGCACAGGCTTCAGCTGCTCACTGCACCGCCGAGCTGTCAAGCAAGCCAGGGAGGTCTTTCAGTGTATCTGTTGTCTCCTTTTTTCCCCCCACCATTTTTTACTCATCCTCGAAACAAAAATACAGTGAGTTTTAAAGAAATCATTGCTAGCTAAGGATGAATGAGCCCAGACGCCCAGAGCACAGCACCTACCCTGACCTTTCTTCTCTCAGTCTCCCCTGGAAGCTCCCCAGACCCTCATCCGTGGGGGCTCTGATGTGTTTGCAGATCCTTCCTCCTTCTCCCCAATAATTTTATAACACAGGCCCTGGAAAGCACAACACTTTATGAGCATGATATGCTAGTTTGTGTTGCTCTGGTATTTGTGGCAAGGTTGCTAGAGAAGGAGCAGGCAGCAGAGAACAAATTCAATGGACTAACTCACCAGCGTTTCAAGAGGTAAAGCAGGTGTAGTAGCAAATTTTCTTCAACCTTCATTTGTAAAAATACATACATCAGAGGGAGGGTTAAGCTGTACTTCTGAGCTGTTCTCAGCCTGTGCAGCCATAGTGGTCAGAATCTTGTCCCTAATAACACACTGTCACGTGCATCAGAGCCCTTCCAGGACCTGCAAGCACAGTACTGAGCACAGGACCTGCGCCTGATGCCTGTGCCCAGTTTCTTGCTTTAGGCTCCTGACATGGGGCAGTTCTCCTACAGCAGGCATGTGACTTTGTGATCGCTAACTGATGAGGAGCACTGGCTGAGAGATTTTGAGACGCTAAGCTATTGCCATCATAGCAATTGCATAAAAGCCTGCAGGGCACGTGCCTGCCCTTTACAGTGGCCACCAGATGCTGGGGTTTGCCCGGGTATGAGCGGACGGATCGGAGAATGGCTGAGTAGGTGGAGCATTGCCTCACCCGAAATCTGGGTTGATACGGTTGCGTGGCACAGCTAAACTGCTCTGCTTAAAATGTCATTGCCTGGGTGGAAACGCTGTGCTCGGGCATCTGAATGTCTTGCCTTGCCTTCCCTCTGCCGTATGTAGGCAGTTGTGGAGCTGGTAGCTGGAGTGTCTGTGTGTGCATAGAGCCACAGATCGTTACCTCTTGATTATGTGCACATTATGTGATGTGTTGTCTCCATGAGAGAAATTAAATTGCCTTTAGTAATTTGAAACAAGTAAAAATGACAAATCATCGTTCTCATGTGATCAGTAAATGGCTACAGGACGAGAATGCATCTCAATTACATGGCAAGTACATTTCAGGCAGCATCGATCGTTCCAAATCTTCAATTGTTTTCCTGTGATTTTCTTTACTTTTAAACTAAGACGGCTTTGGTCTATTAAAAAAAAATTGAGTAGCTTCTTTCCACTTTGAATAACGCTATTAGCTGTGAACTCTCAGCTCATAATTATGAAGAGTTAGAATAGAGAATGATTTCATGGAGACAAAAGCAATAGAATATATAGAGAAATGAAGGAAAACAAATGCAGTGGGAAAGTGATTTTTGAAGTCCGCATTTTGGGAAAGCAAAACCTCCCATGTGCAGCTAGAAAATGGTCATCATTAGGGAGCTGTCACGCAGATCCTCCAGGAAGGAAAAGGAGCAGACATTTAGCAACGCTTTTGGACTTTGTTTTACTTTTTTTAAAAGAAGCCAGCGTTGCTGCCTACATTTGCTTCAGGTTCTGATCCTGCAAATACTCCTGGCTAGAGAACTGGCACCTCCGACGGCGGTTGGTAGCGGTAATTGCCAGGCACAGTGCACGGCGATGCCACACCTCACTGTCCACTCCTCCAACCCATACTTCTGCTCGTCTCCTGCTGAGAAGTTGAAACCTATTTTTGAGAGAGGTGTGCACAGTTCTAATTATAGTGTGGGGCCACAAAATGCTCAATTAATGCCATCCTGAATTGCATGAAAGCTGCAGCTCAGCTCGCTCTTTTCTGGAGCCCAGGCCAGGAACCGATCGTCTCTTCCCGGACGCTGAACTGTCTGTCTGTCCAGTTGCTCTGGAGTTGGTAGTCGGTTGTTTAAACTTAGGCTGTAAGAGCCAAAACCGTCTCCCTTACTGATTGCATATGGCTGAGACCAAACGGAAAAAAAAAGCAGCTGAAAAATTAAAAAAAAAAAAAAAAAAAAGTTACCTTTCCAAATCTTAAAATTGATGTGCTTAATGTTAGGGACCTGAGCCACGTGCTTGGAGCACCTGCAGTTAGCGGGATTAACGATGTGACCTCCTGACTTAGAGTGATATTTAAAGATTGCCCAGGTCTCGTGCTTTCCCTCCGCTCTGTGGTTAATTTTACCCCGAGGGCGAAGCCCTGCAGCTCTCCCTTATTAGAGCTGCAGGATTGCCGAGGGCAGAGCTGGGCACGCAGAGCAATTTGTGCTCCTCGGAGCTTGGCTGCATGAGACCGTTTGGCATTCCTGTATGTGGCTGCATAAATCCCTTCAGCCTATTTCGTATCGGTGCCTTGGAACCTGGCGCTCTTTTCTCTTGACCCCACACCTGGAAGCCGTTCTTTTTTTCCTAGCGGGTGATGAACCACGAGCCCATCAGCGAAGGGTGCGAGGAGAGACGTGCTCAGATATTTGCTGTTCACCTGAGAATACAATAAAGTCGTTTCTTGCAGAAATGACAATTTCTGAGCCACTCAGCTGTAACATCTGCTTCAAGGCTACAACCAGCACCCGGTTTAAAAATGGCTCAGTGTGTATTTACACAACAGATTGTTTGTGTTAATTAGAGTTTATTCCACCACTGGTAGGCATGCATAGCTCCTATTAATAGCGGCGGCAGCTATGTATTCTCGGAAGGAGAACAGAGCTTCTAATTAGAACTCCCAAGTTGTTAAGATATCTTTGTACCGCTTTCATTGCGAAGGTGAAGTGCTGTATGCAAAGCGCCTGGTAGCTGTTCTAGCAGAAAATAAATTGGGTTGGGTTGTTTTTCCAGCCTGCCCTTTATTTTTATTGCAATGAGGTGCGCCGGGCGCCGCCGGGAGCAGAGCACATGTGCAGGGCAGCGAGCCCGGCTCTGGGGAGCAGCAGCGAGTGCGTGCCCAGGGAAAGGAGGGGGCTGTGCTACCTGCCAGAAATGCTGCTCTGCCCATGGCACAGCCGCTCCAGGCGGTGTAAAGCCTACCCAAGTGGTCAGGCCTGGGGACAGAGCTTGGTCCGTGTTTATTTTCAGGCTGAGGCAGGAGCCGTGTTGCCCTGTCCCGCCGCAGCCCCGCTCCTCCAGAGCCCAGGGCAGGGGCCTGGGCAAGGCTGGGGCTCCAGAGCTGCCTGGCGGGGAGGGGTGCTCAGGGACGCACAGCCCCGTCACGTAGCCCAAAATCTGAGACTCGTGGCAGGACTTCTCCTTAGCGTCTGACTGCTTACAACCGTGCATTCAGGCGGTTGACTTTGCTGTCTCCCAGCTGCCCGGCTGGGCAGTTGTTTTCAGGATTTCAGGTTTTGCAGAGCCTAAAAAGTTTGCAGAATTCCGTTAAAACTTTTTAACGTTCAGCAGGATGCAATGGGAGTGCACCATAGGACATTTCTTTGGGGATTTGAAGAAAAGATACTGAACCTTTTTTTTTAAAAGCAAACAAACAAACAAAAAAACAACCAAGAAAAAGTCTCTTGGGCTGAGGGTGTTACAAACACAGTAATCTTTTTTCTATCTGATGAAAACTGGAAACTGGAGACTTATAAAGAATGAGATAAGAGTCCTCGCTAAGGAAGCACTGGCAAGCTCTGCTCTAAAGCATGTAAACAAACAGCCCCTCTCAAATGGGTGTCTGAATTCCAATGGATTCTAATTATCTGCTAAGACAGATAGAGAAGAAAAAATACTGATATAAAGAAAATCTGGACTAAAATATACATGTATGCTGTAATTTCAGAAAGTTTTAGCTTCTGCCGGTGGCAGGTACCGAGTAAAAGATAAGGTAGAAAATAATGAGCTTCTGTTATTTGTATCTGAAGTTTAGAAGCGACATATTGTGAGTGAGCAAAAGCTGTGTCATAAAACAGGCACTGCACCGAAATAAGCCTCGGTGGAAATGTAAAAAGCTGCAGGGTGCTCCAGAAGATGCAGTGTCTTCCAGGCGAGAGCGCCGTTCAACAACGGAGTTTTAGAGCCACTGCTATTAGTAGTATGTAAGATTCCAGGGTTTTAACATACATTTTAATTGGTAAACCATCACATTTAACCTCCTATTCCAGTCTTTGGTCTTATGAGAAGGAGACTTCACGGTAGTTTATCTTCATCAGGTATATTGCCTGCTAATTCCTACACACTCCCACCAACAAAAATACGCTTCTTTTTAATTCACATTGCCGTTAATGACAGCAGCAATGGAAGTTTGGAAGCTAACATTTTCTCCCTTGTCAGCATAACTACAAGAAGTTTTAAATGACAGATTTCGTATTGCAAATTGCACGCATTAAGACCAAATTCCAGGTCTCGGAGAGCCTCCTCGCGCTGACCCCTGGGTGAGGGATGAAGGGTACGCTCTCCTCCTCCCCTTCCCTGGTGTTCCTTGTGGGGGCTGTGAGATCGCCTGGGATGCTGAGCCTGAGCGCCACACTCCGGCTGCCTGTCCCCTCTGTGGCCTTAGGAACAGGAGCAAGGTCAGGCACCCGCTGTGTCCCAGGCCCTCTGGGGCACCTGCAGCACCCGGTTTCGCCTGCGTTCCCCACGGCAGGCGCTGTCGGGGCAGGGATCCGGCAGCATCTACCCCGTACATCGTAATGAGGACCACGGTGCAGAACTGCGCAGCTGTGTCCTCACCGAGTGAGCTGCCCATCTCCATCCCCGCAGGCGGAGTTGGAGCATCCAGTACTGCCGGTGCGCGCCGAGTCCGTCTCTGCCGTTGGGAGCCTGCCTTGTTGCAGTGCTCCTGTCCGCTCGCCCCTGCTGGCCGGGCAGCGCGAGCTGGTGTTGGCTGGGATGGGCTGGGTGCCTGCTGGTGGAAGGGGGAGCTTCCGAAGCGGCCGCCTCACCTGCAGCCGCCCGGCTGCCGGAGGAGGTCTCAGCTGGATGCACATCGCTGGATACCAGCCGGGAGGCAGCTCCTCCAGCAGCTCCGAGCCGATGCTCCGGAGGGCCAGCAGCCACCGGGGCCCTGAGCGCCGCTCTCCCCGGCTCCATCCCACTGCTGCCTTACCTGGCTGCGTTCTGAGCGGATGCACGAGGTCCTCAGGTCAGGATGCAAAGCTCCTGGAGGCGTCGGTGTGGTCCGGAGGCTGTACTGAGCTGTCCTCGCAGACCTTCGTCAGTCAAATACACACCGCACCCACGTGTAAGAGATCACAGTAACCTACTCGGCAGTATTACGTGCAGGTTAGATCAAAACCGGGCTGCCCAAAGCTGAAAGCCGGTATAAAGACAGAGATTCGCCGTCTTATTACATCGTTAAAAAAATAGCTAGATTCTGCTCGAGCAGGGACTACAGGCCGGAGACTGACAGACAAGGATAAAATAGCTGGGAATCAATTTTATGTAGCTATTTTCTTTCTCCCTCAAATGTGAATGCTTATGCAAAACACATTGCTGTAGATTCACTGACAATAAAGAGGGAATCATTATACGAGTAGTGGGGTCTCAGGGGAACACTTCAGCCAAAACACACTCTGCAATAATTTCCCACGTCTTAGTTGAATAAATTAATTTATGAATTTTCCATGAATATGTTCAATGTTTCTCCCCTCATATATTTTATTGCTCTCCATATACATTTAGCAACAAATAACAGAGCTGCTTTTCCATTTGCAGTAAAATACTTTAGAGATGTTTATGTGGGCCTTGGGGTTCGTAGTAAACAAATGCAGTTCAAGCACCAGGGAGGTAGCAGAGAAACGTGAAGCTTGGCAGGACCAGGGAGCTCCACCAGGAGAAACGCTCAGCAGAGAGTTGAGGCACATCCAGCCACACCACCGGTGAGATGGCTGCCCTGAAATCAGGGGGACCAGCCCCAAACTGGGGGACTGCTCCGGTGAGCGCTGTGTCGAGCCACTGCAAGGAGCTTCATGGCTCACGTCTGCAACGGCCGTCACGTCCCTCCGGTGTGGGAGACAGGGGTTGTATCATTCCCTTGTTTAATATATTTTGTCCTGTACTGTGTATCTTTTAATTTTGATGTGAGAAGGAGATGAGGATGGCAAAAGAAAAGAAGGCATTTGGGGTTCTCCACAAAAATAGAAATGCAATGTCCGTGGTCTGGAGAAAGCCAGCAGGCTCCTTCTAGATCCGGTGGCAGAGTAGTCCGAGAACTTCATTCTTTCTCCGCGAGACATCTTCCGTGGCCACTGTGCCTCTGGAGATCCCTTAGTTTGGCTTAGGCAATGTCATTAAATCTGAAGTTGAGTGACTCGTATAGGTTATTACAGTGAGGAAGCGCACCATCACGTGGAAAGTACGGTATCCCCATGTTTTTCTTTAGGAAAGGGAAAACCAGTTACATATGTGATTAGGTGTTGAAAAGAATCAGTATTACCCTAATTTAATATTTAAAATAGTGGAGTTCTTTCATCTTCCTCCTCCCGCACCGAGCTGCCCCCCAGTTCCGCATCTATACGAACCGACACCCCACGCCGGGACAGCGGGAACGTCACGTTCTTAAGCAGAGGAGTAAGCGAACTCCCCTGTGGCGGCACCGTTGTGACCTTCAGGTTTAGCTCTCCGCCTGGCCCTGCACACGCAGATGACGGAGAGCGCCCTTTTTGAGCCGTTTCTTTTTTGGTTCTCATGTTTATCCATCATAAGGGAAGCTGAGGAAAAACTTGCCTTGCTGTTTCCAAGTGTAAAGCTCTTTCTTAACTGCACTTAATAAGGGGCTTGAAATAGGCCTCTTACCACCATCTTAAAGGTGGTATTTGAAGTGCAATTGCTAATGCTTAGATACATAATTTACATTTATTCTGCAGAATAAAATATGTAACTAATTGATGTTCTGTAAGGGATTAAATGATCAACTCCAGCTGCAGGAAGAAGATTTATGCCTGTGTTCTCAATAGCATATTGACTATCGGAATACGCTGCGGAAAGAGTCGCTGCCTTCAGGACCATGCACTCAGAGAGAGTTCTCCTTCCTCCCCCCCGTTCTCCTTCCTCCCTTCTCCTTCCTCCCGTTCTCCTTCCTCCCATTCTCCTTCCTCCCGTTCTCCTTCCTCCCATTCTCCTTCCTCCCATTCTCCTTCCTCCCATTCGCCTTCCTCCCGTTCTCCTTCCTCCCATTCTCCTTCCTCCCATTCTCCTTCCTCCCGTTCCCTTCCTCCCTTCTCCTTCCTCCCTTCTCCTTCCTCCCATTCTCCTTCCTCCCGTTCTCCTTCCTCCCATTCTCCTTCCTCCCGTTCTCCTTCCTCCCGTTCCCTTCCTCCCATTCTCCTTCCTCCCTTCTCCTTCCTCCCGTTCGCCTTCCTCCCGTTCTCCTCTCCTTCTGCTGTGCTTGCCCTCACGTTTGTCTTCTGTCCAGGCGGCATGGATTAAGCAAGTGGACGTACGGAGGAAACAGATGACAAATAAGCACTTCTGTTCCTGACAGTCTCGTGAGAAATGAGGGTGACGCGTGAGCCAGGCTTGCACGCGTTGGTGCGTGGCCGTGCCGCTTCTCCATGGGAAGGGCAGAACATCAGACAGCGCCTGCAGCCACCAGGGTGCATGGGCGTTCGGAATGGCCGGGAGATAAATGTCAGCAGAGTAGGATGCAGGCACAGGATAATGGTCTCCTGCTGCTAGATTAAAGCCTGGGCAAAGATGAGCCCTTTTAACAAAAACAAACAGAGGCGAAGCCAAGATATTTGCAGTAATTTCAAAGCAGGAGGCATTTATCTTGTAACAGCATCCTGCTCTGTTCTCTTGGCTTCCACTGCACCAAAATAACAGAAGATGATGCTGTGATTTTCCTCCGTGGCTGTTGCTATGTGAGCTCCAGTTGCCCGCTGCATCCCCCTTGGGTAACGCCGTGGTCTTGCGCTGTGTGTCCCTCGGCCTGCAGAAAAGCTGCACGTTTCGGAACACGTTGCGTCGCACTGTGTAAGCATGCTGGCCTACTTTTAAATGAAAAAGAATTAATCTATAATAAACCTCAGGCTTATCAAAGGGATTTTACAGCCCAGCATTTCCAATTTCCCCTGGCGGGAGGCAGCCTCTGCAGGGAGGAGCGCCAGCCTCAGCGCTGCAGGCAAAACTCCCCCTTGCATTAAAAGCCCTCGGATTCTGATCTGGTAAAATCAGTGCTTGAGGAAGACAAAAAACGGGATTGAATTCAGTTCATTAGGTATCAAGCCAAAGAGAACGCCTCGCACATTTTTGTTGCTGCTTCTGTGTGCTGTTTTCTTTTACTCCAGTTTACCGAGTTAGTCCAGTCTCCAGCAACCGTGCTGCTGGGCCCAGTCTGGGGAAAATAGCCTTGGGAAGCGCAGAGAGGACAACTGTGTGGGCACAAAGCTCTGGGAGGCGAGTCGGCACTAAAATATATGTATGCAAATAGCAAAGGCTATGAATAGCCAGTGTGTTATAAATCAGGGCTTTTTAACCAGCACACTTTTGCAATATTAATTCTTCTGAGTTTTCTCAGTCGTCCAATGCCGCACACGTCCTGCCCTCCCAAATGGTTTGGATGCGGGGATTGTCAAGAGGTGCTGTAAATCCCATCTGCTGAGCTTTTAGGGAAGGGAACAAGTAACAATACATGGATCTAGGGAACTATACTGTCCTGCTCATAGTTTAATCTTCAGTTTTACAATTTTGGTGTATTTCTGGAGTCAACTGCATGATGAATGGCTCTTTTTAGGGATGGTGCTATTAACTGTTACAGCAATTTTCAGTTATTGGTAGGAGTCATTTAAAATTCCCTCCTCGCTGAGAGAAGCCGGCGTGTTGAAGGACCGGTCTCATCAGCTAATGAGCTGATTCCTTTCAGTTCTCGCTGTCGTGAGGATTGGTGTCTCTTCAGGGGTGTTATTCAGACTAAGCCCATCATTTGCAGTGGAAGTTGAGAGCTCCCAGCTCCTCAAAAGACCAAGCTCATCAATCACTAGTGGTAACAAGTGATAGAGGGCACGATTTCCCACCCAAAACATGGTGATGCAGCGTAGGAATCACAGGGGATTCTGGAGCTTTCTGTTTGCTTCCCAGCTTTGCCACTGATCTCTCAGGTGACCTGGAAGAAATTGTTTTGACTTTCTATGCTGCAGATTCCATATATTTAAGCAGGGAATAATAACAACGCTTAAAGAGGCACATTGAGACATGCCGTGCAGAACTCCGCGTAGGAAGTAGCTCTCATTGCTGTTAGCTGTAATATAAAACAACGGCATTGTCAATAGAGACCCAAGTTTTGCAATCTGTCCAATGCCATTACTGCTAAATGCAATTTCTCATTTAATCCCCAGCTGCTGCTTTTATATCTTGTCCTAATTCAAAATGTATTCTTGCATTTTTTATGATTCTAGTGCAAGCTGGAGTTTCATGCATGTACTTCTGGCAAAGCCATCGCAGCTCGATGCGAAGGGCCCTGCCCCTGCCTTCCAGGACCTGAAAGTTCAAAACACAAGACGGAGAAGACTGGTGAGTTGAACTGTTAATGGAATTATAGCAGATTAATGGATTCCTGCTATGTTCTCAGAAAAATGTCAGACAGACATTTCTTAACTCGTAGATTTTATATGGAATGCTTTCTGAGAAGGAGCTAAGGTACGGCTAATCCCTTTCAAAACAGGTAGTGCTTTCCAACGTCTTAACTGCTGCAAGACTAACACCCACTTGATAGAGTCTCATAGGAAAACTGAGTTCTGGCTAATGAGACTCATTTTTGAGTGAAAATATTTTGAATGAAAATACTGATTCATCATAAAAGAGGATAGAAAGGAAAAAAATATTGCTTGATGGTTCATTACTTTGTAAGTAAAAAGAAAGAATCAGTAGCCTGTGTGTTAACCAAAAAGTCATTTAAAGTCAAGCATATGTATTACACGGGATCTGAATTACCATTTTTATTCTTACTGTTATTAACGTTATCATTAGAAGTCAAATAAATGTATGTATGTATCTGTATTTATATATGAAACTGTTTCAACTACAAACTCCTTGCAAATAAGGTTTTCTAACACCAGAGGCTGAAGTCTTGGTGCCAGTGGCCCCTTTCCCTGCCAGCTCCCTGGGGAGCTCTCTTTAGGTCTGTAAGCCCAGGGAGCTCATTCGCTCCCCCAGGTCTTTTCCAAGGAAGGAAGCACAAGCTGCCTTGGAGCGGCCTCATCCAAAGGGAATTAGTTCTTGCAAAAGAGACTGACTAAAAGCAAAACTCCAGCAGCAGGGCAAGTGCCGCAGCCAGGTTCTGGCTATGAGTTTCCACCCTGTTATGGGGAAAGCCCCTTGGAAGGGCAAAGAGTTGTTGCTTGTGGCTGTGATTTCTTGACCCGAGTGCAGATGCTCTGGTAAGAGCATTTGTGGCAAAGTGAATACTAGGGAATTGCAGGGTTAGGGTAAGGGTTGGACTTGACGATCTTAAAGGTCTTTTCCAACCTAAACAATTCTGTGGTTCTAGCCTGGTTTTAAGTGCAGTGTTGTTTCCCCCCCCTCGCAGGGAGGGTTAATCGCCCGAGAGCTGCTGGGCTCCTCTCTGCATTAGTAGCTCACAAAGGCAAAGCGGTAACTTGCGCAGGGTTTGCTCTGTCACGTAGGCAGCAAAATGTGTTTATTTGCCTTGTGCACTGCGTGGAGCGTAAAAAAGGGGAAGCTTTGACGATGCTCGGTTTGACCCAGAATATCCGAGAACCTCTCTTCGCTCCCCTCCACTATGGATGCGTTCCAACAAGTAGCAGACACAGAAACAGGAAAAAAAGTTCAAACAGCGCTTGCTTTGGTTGGTTCAGGCCCTGGGGCTTCGGCTGAAAGCCCTGCTGGGCCTGCCGGTGGTGGTCCATGCGCTGCAGCCTCTAGCACAGCACCAGTTTTCACGTGAAGCCTCCATCTGCTTTCTAGAACAAGCAGTGATTCCTGAAAATTCAGGTTTATCCCATGTTTTGCAAATCACAGACATTTTTCTGCATAGCTCTCCAACTTAGATGAAGTATTTTAGATGGTAAGTTTCTAAAAATCAATATATAACTGTAATATTGCTTTATGTGGCTTGAATCTTTTGGTTACAGAATACCCACTGACGCATTACTGTATTCATATTTTGTATTTCTTGTAGTCAGGCACAAACATATACTTTTCATCTCATAAGCTGCTCCCTATATGCCCTCTTTGTTGCCCTTATCAGAAAGAGGATCAGATTAATAAATCTTCAGTGACATTTTAAGCTTACGCTTTCATTCACACAAGAGAAAAAAGATTCTAATAACCCTTATCTTGATAAATGCAATTTGACAGGGTATCTGTATGCTGAAGCCCATGCTTTTGTTTTGCTTGACTCACAACTTTAACTCCAGCCAACAAAGCATTAATTTAATGGATTGGGTGATCTGCGGAGCAACTTCCCTGAAGGCTTTCTCAAGAGGCCAAACTTGAGCTAATGGCCCCCCTGCCATTGCCCTGGTGAGGAGGGTGTTAAACGCCTCCATTCTGCCATCTTCTGCTCTGCCCCCTTGGAGGAGCACCATCCCCTGGGCAGTAAGGGACATCATTGCCAGGCGTGCACGCAGAGATTCAAAACACCGAAGGCACCGGTCATCTCCTGCATCACGTGTGTGCCAAGAAACCGCTCGTGAGACCGGTTATGGCCTTGTGAGCAAGGTACTTGTACAGGCGCGGGGGTGATTGGGGGGGTACACGTGTATGTGAAAAAACAATAGCAGTTTAATATTGTGCTCTATTTCTTTCTGGGGTTACGTGCTGAAATCTCATGTTTGCTGGAATTTGGCCCTCGGTGGTCTGA
This sequence comes from Gorsachius magnificus, assembly GCA_034008185.1. NCBI lineage: Eukaryota > Metazoa > Chordata > Aves > Pelecaniformes > Ardeidae > Gorsachius > Gorsachius magnificus. Next base: position 20,172,404 of record CM067093.1, read on the forward strand.
TGTGGTTTTTGGGGCACAGCCAGGGTGCCAGGGTACTGCTGCCGTGTATTGGCCTGTGCCTGTCTGAGCAATGTCCAGCTCCTCCGGGGCAAAAAGATCCTGCCCAGGAGTAAACAAAAATGGATGGTATATCCATGGGATTCATTAGTGATAGCATCGTTTGAATTAAAGCTTATACTGTGCTTTTTAGCCACATATTCTGTACCACTGCATTTAGGGGCAACAGGCTAAAAAGCAGCTTCCTTCCTAAACTGTCTTGAGCTCCAAAAATAAACCAGGAGCAAGTCCACTGTTGGTGGGGCAGTGTCGGTCGCAGCACTTGGCTCTTCTTTTTCGATGCTGGCTTTGCCCACCTGCAACCAGTCAATCTGTGGATCTTCCCTGCACGTTCAGCAAGTGAAATAGCAGCGGCTTCTGGCCTCGTGTTTCCAAATTTAGGGATCCAACCACTCTGTTAGGGAGAGACTTCATCAGAGAAATGCCCACAAAAGGATTTGGTATTGAATCCCAAATAATCAATAGCAAAGGGGCTTTTGAACTTGATTTATCTTAAATTTCCTCTTGGATCTTTAAACACACCAGTACCGTATCCGTTAAAGACCTGCTTTAACTCACCCCCTCGGTCTCCTTTCTTCAGGCATGGTCTCTTCATCTGCCCCCTGAGTGTAGTGGGAGTCTCAAAATGAATATTTCAGAGTTTGTCAGTCTTTAACAAAGAGCTCCCAGGAGTTTCCATGAGAAGACATGAGTAAATTCTGTACACTGGTATAAATTTTACCCAGGTGCAATTTTAGCAGCACCTGAAGAGGGATTTGGTGCTGCACATGTCTGCCCTTCGCAGCCTGGAAGGCAGCCAGCTTTCCTCAACTTTATGGGAGAATTATGGATTCTAATTGCTGAGCACAAGACATTTCCGTCGCACTGCCTTTCCTAAGATTCCCTTGTTTGCTCAACATGTAGTGTCACCTGGCTTTGGAGAAATAAGCCCTGGCCGGTGTCCTAGGTGACGTGTGCGTGATGTGCATGGCAGAGCCTGGCCGTCACCTGACGCCTGGCCGTGGCCGCGCTCGGGTGGCCCCCCCCTTGTCACACCTCCCCGCAGTCTGGAGCTTCTGAGGAGCATTTCGGTTAGTGGTACCTTAGCGTCTTCTCTGGCCTTCACACAAATTTGTTTTATTTTCCTCACATAGTACTATAGTATCATGAATTTTGCTGAATTGGTATAAAATCAGTAGTTTGATTTCTTATCTAAAAATTTGAATAGCAGAATTGTCTTGACGGTTGGGACGCTGTTTCTGCTCCGTATTTAGTTGCCAGGTGTGTGAAATCCATTCAAATAATCTTAAGCAGAAAATGATAGAGAGCTAAACCTCATGCCTCGTGCAGACATGGCAGTGGAAAAATACGAAGGAGAGTTACAGTGCAAATGCTTCCAGCAAAATGGAAACGCAGCTCTTGGAGCTGCTGCATGAACTTTTTTAAGCCCATTATACAACAAGGTTAAAAGTATGTGGTTGTGAACTTCCAATTTGAAGGCAGTTTGCATTAATCTTTACACATTCATTCAATCATATTCAAATATTATTCCATAATAAATTACTTTCAGAAATTAAAAATGGAAAGGAACATTTAATTTCCAGAGCACTGTAATTCTAAATGTCATGACCTTTTTTTATACGCTTGTGAATAAAATTGGCAGTAGCATCAAAGAAAAGCAATCTGCATGTATGTGCTCGGAGGTGACAATTGACTGCGGTGTCTGAGTCGCATTCCTTCCTCCTCCCTGGGCTCCTTCGAAAACGTCTCTGCTTTGAGGATGAAAATCAAGACTAATCATCATGTTAAAAATTGGAATTCTTTTTATAGTGCTAACCGGTATTATGGAGACGTTAATAAAATAACACAACCGCTAGCAAAAGAAAACTACAGCAGAATGATTATCTTTAATGGCAAATAACAACAATATAATCTTTCTACCATGAAGTTAAATCTCTGAAGAGCTGGCAGGATCGCGTTCCTCATTTTCTTAAGTGGAATTTTGAGTCGGAGTCTGGGAGGTAGAAAACGGGACCCTGCAAGGGTGCTGATGGAAGACTGAAAAGGCGACAAGCCCTAATGCTTTTCCTCTTTTCTTTTTGAGGCCCATTTAGGTTCTTTTGGTTTATCAAAACACTTGATAGGCTTCATTCTTCACAGCAGTCCCCCAGCTTTACAATATGCCTCCCTGATAGCCTCTGATTTTCAACTCGGCTACCCGGAGACAAAGGTTGGGCTGTAATCTGCCCCGAGGTTAGCTGCCCTTTTGGAACGTGTGGCCTTTTAGCTAAGTTTATAACAAGAATAAGGCTGTAACCTCAACAAGAGAAAAGGGCTGGTAACTGGCTCTTAGCGGCATCTAAACAACAGAAGTTATTGAAGACACAGAGTCCTGTCTGCTGGTGGTTTTCAGGTACCTCTTCCCAAAAGCTCTGCAATGTTAACTAGAGTCCTCAGCAAGCGTAACTTAATGTATTGGGTTTGTGCAGCAAGGTCTTGGCAGGGGAGGGGGCTACGGTGACAGTAGCTGAAGCTTCTAAACCCCCTCAATAAACAAAGGACTTCAGACAAGAAACAACCAGTTTTAGTTCTTCAGAACCTCCTGGCAAGGGAAGAGATTTCCCCTTGGATGTGCAGTTCGTTCTATCAGACAGACAACACGGTGCAATGGTTGGGGCATCTCTCGGCAAAGGTGAGCTCGTGGCTGCAGTAACGTGGGTCTGTCGGCTTCCCCCCGCCTGCTGTCTCCCGCTCATTGCACGGGTTAGCGGCGTGCTAGCTCAGGCAGGATGGCAAATGTTTAACAGCATGTCGGGGCCTTTTCTGACCCTCCCCTCTCTGTGTTTTCTAAGCAGCTGAGTGCTATGCTCCCAGCATACGAGTCTTCATTCATTGCCATCAGGGCTGCAGAGCACTGGAGCATGAACAGATGCAGTAATTCAAAGTTGGCTTAGCCCTATATGTGCGGGGTGTCTTTTCGACCTTGCAGAAATGCCCAAGGCAACTTCTAAGAAAATGCTATTATCTTGATAAGGGAAATGTAAGGTCAGTAGGCAGGAGAAAATACATTCATTTATACTGAGTGTTGTTTAAATTTCTAAAGGGAACCAAGAGAACATTTGCAAGTTACAGGAATAGGTCTGGGCAAGCTCCATCAAGAATGTACCTTGTTTAGGGTATGGTTTAGGTTATGAATTGTAGCATTTACCTACCAGCCCTACAGGGTGTGATGGATGAGAAGGTCCAGTGTTCCATTCCTATACAAAAAAAAAGCACTCAGTGCATGAAGTTCATTCAGAGAAATCACCGTTCTGTTTCCCAAATGAGTTGTATCGCTTCTTGTGCCTGAATGACTGACAGCTAGAGGAATTGCAGGTCTTGGAGCTAAGTCTTTCCTTTGAAATCCACCTTCTGCAAATATTTCAGTTTCAAATTGCTATTCACAGGTTTGCGTGACTGCAGAGTACAACATTTTAAAGTTTATGAAGATGAAGTGTGAGTCACAAACATGATTGAGTTGAAATTGGTTCCTGAGCTTGATTTTCCAGGAAATTTTTCCTTTTGTGGCTTTAGCTTTGAAAAAAGACTTCTGATACTGAATTTCCAGGTAGATTTTTAAATGTCCTCTTTGAGTCTCAAAGGCGGGGAATGGTACAACAAAAACATCCTAAAATTAAGATTACCGAGAGTTTCAAAGCTGTAGTATATCTCATTAAAATTAGGAGGGTTTTTTTCCTGTTTTACAGAGGAGGAATTATATTTGTTCAAACCAAAGAGTAACTTTCAGTGCAGGGCAGATGGAAGGATGTGGAACATAGGGATGTTTGTTCCAGACACCGGCACACTCCTTCTCTGGACTTCATCAGTAAAGAGTAAGATTATTAGCTCAAAACCCTGCAGGATCTGATAACTTTGCTCCAAAATTTTCTGTACGAATACTGCAATTCAGTCTTTTAATTTGTTACATGATGAAACTACCTTACCCAAGTAAATTTGAATCACTAAGTATCTGTAAATAATAATTATAATAATTATTACTATTATTGTCACTACTATTTTGTCTGCAAGCTGTCCTACAAGGAGAGCAATCTTCATTATTCCTTTTCTGAAAGCATGAAAGGTTAACGTTTTTCATTTCTGCTAGATATTGTCTGTGAGTGGTGAAATGGCTGCACCCAATTAATATTTGATTAAAAGAAAGTGAGAAGCAGGCAAGAACAGATACCTTTGCTCTTCATGAATGGCTGCTACCATCACCCTCTCCTTGCAGAAGCAAAAGCAAATAGCTTCAAGACTGAGGCAGCAAAATCAAGTTCTTGACGGGGTCAGAAGAAAGAGCAAAGTGATGGTGGCTGGGGACGTTTTGTTCTGCTGCTTGACCTCACACGCGTCTTCCTTTTGTGCGCCAGAGAAAGGCAGGACCTTCTGAGGGAAGGGCTGCACATTCTACCTGTACATATTTCACAGGAAAACTTGCTTTTTTGTAGGAGGGTTATGTTAAAGGGAATGCGCAATCTGAGAGTCAAATGAATAAAATCTCCAGACACTGAAAAGGAGTAGAGCAAAAAAGCTGATGATGTGAATGAGAACATATTAATAGGTTGATACACAAATGCTAGTTTTTCTTGATACTTTTTTATATTCTTACTCCACATCACTCCGGTATCTTCTCCGACGTCTGTGAAGTAGGTGTGTTTTATCAACACTCATATGCACCGCTAGCCTTGGAGTAGCTCGGGAAGGATCCATGAAATGCAAGTCCTTTTAATGTAGCTCCAAAAGAGGGTGATGCCCTTCCAAGAGGTTTGACTGAGAGGCCACTGGGCCCAACTCTTTGCCAAAGGAAAAGATTGTGTGGCAGATACTTAACCACGTCCACAAACTACAGAGGATTTCTTAGCAAAGGTTGGTGTTCGTAACTCACTACCTGGGTGGGAAGGTCTCCATGTGCTTAGTACATATAAGGCTCTTCCTGGTCAGTTTTGAAAATCCGATCATCCTGAAGCATTGATAACCGAGCAATAGATGTTGCTGAACAGGAGACATTAAAACTGCTGCTATTTATATCACTTACATTCATCAAATCATACATCTTCTTTGCATTGATTGCTAGGCTAGCTACATATAGCAAGGTGATCAATAGTAGTTACTGCTCCTCTTCAAGTTCAGTGAAACATCTTTAATCAATGTAATTTAACCTCAGAAACACCTACAATTTTTGTAAAGACTTTGCTGTATCACAGAAGTGAGGTGGAAGGAATTTCCGTGGCGTACAATTAACATGTCATCATGCAGAACAGTTTCAGGTACTGCAAAAGCCGTGCAGATAAATCACTTGCAGAATCTTCTAGGTTTTTGTTAGCAAATTAGGACAGCTCTTGTAAGGCCTTATGGTAAGTAGCTGTCAGGCTTGAGAAGTATGGTACTCCCCAGAGAAGGCAAGGAGGAATCATGTAGATCAACTCAGAATTCGGATTATTTTGTAAGGCTTCCTCTTAAATATATTTAGTGAAAGCATAAGAATGTAGAAAGACACAGTATAACTGTGTAGGCAAAGTATTGCCCCATTCGGTTTCAAAATCAGCTGATAGAGGTGGAAAGGGTCACCAGCTTTCACAGGGGCTGCATGCATCAGGATTTGCTCACGTAATGGGCTTCCCTCTCAGTTTATCCAGCTTTTAATAGTACTTTTTTGAGGAAAAGTTAAGGCTTGGTGTCTACATTCCAAAGGTAGCAAAAAACTTTTGGAAGAAAAGAAAATTAAGGCTGTGGAATGTAGCCATCAATAAAGACAAGCCATTAGTCATGCCAGGTACTACACGTGGTACTACGCGTCGTTAGATTTAAAGTAGACACTGGACTATCATTTTGAACCTATGCATTTTTCTAGGGCCTAGCAAATAATTCTCAGTAATTTTTTGAGAAGCTGCACTTTTTCCTATAGTGATAGATGAAAGTACGGGCATTTCCTGGCTGGTTTCATTGTTTGAAAATTTAAAAAAGGAAATTACTTAATTATGAATTCAAAGCCAAATTTGTGCTGTGAGTTGAATCTTGTCAGCGCGAACACTTGTATTCGGGAGTTCCTGCTTGAGTACGTAGGCCCCCTGTCTTTGATGAACGAGGTAACCTGATTACATTTAAGGGTATCAATATTTATAAGGCAAGGCCTTTAGCTATTTAAAGAATTCATGTGGTATTTTTCCTGTTCGCAGCTACAACTGACTGTGACTGTATCATTATTTAACAGCCTGGCAGACGAGATGCTTAGGGCCAGGGTTTAGCGGTGGGATGGCAGGGGTAGGGGAACAGTTGGGCTGGGGGAGCTTAAAGGGCTTTTCCAACCCAAACGATTCTGTGATTCTATGATTAGCCAACACATGACATGAACTGTAAACTTTACAATTGACTAAACAACTCTCAATTTCTTTTTCACAAACGTGAGCATCATGCTTTAGGAGGTAGGTGTCAACAGTCTAATGGTGTAATTCAAGGGCTCAAACCTTCACAAGGAAAGAGCGTGAAGAGATTGCACACATTGTACCAAAAATCACTTTCCAGGTTGAGCAAATACTATTGGATTTTCCACCACCATTCATTCGGCACATACTGAGGTTTTGAATTATAAGTGCAAAGTATTTATACAGCAGAAGTGAAATGCCTGGTTTCAGACTGCCGCGTTTTCCATCATAGCTGTGTTGTACAGGAGAATCGCCGCCCCCAAACGCTTTGTTAGGCTCGAAGAGTAAATTTGGGTTTGAACCTCTGACACCTGAATGGTTTTTTATCAAAGAGTAAAGAGTAAAATATTTTTTATACTTTCAGCAGTTATGCACAGAAAGCACTCGGGTGCTGTGACGTGAGCTTGAAAAGGAGAAAGAGTTGTCCCCCATAGAAGTTGTCTTGCATTTTGGTCTGGCTCTGAGCTTTTGGAACTCAGCCCAGAAGCACTGATCGTACCAGACCCCAGGCGGATAGCAAGTCAGGAACGATGCCACCATCGACTAGCTGTCACTTCTTCGGCATGATCTGCCTTGGGTTTGGTCAAATTACAGCAGGCTCCAAAACATAACAGACAACTTCGCTTTAGAGGCAGAAACGACAGAAAGGAGGAACAGGCAGCAGCAGAGGCCACGTGCTGTTCGCTTTGCGTCTTCCAGGTACTTGCTGAAACGGTGTTGGCTGTAGGAGCAACATCACTGTCAGCAGGACTCGCATGCGCTTTTAGTCAATGCATCTCTTTAACAAGGTAACGTGCCGATAGAATAACGTTGAGCCAGAATTCCTGTCACAATTTTTGAGGTTGAACCAGGACATGAGACATAACTCTTCATCATCGCTAAATAAAGACTAATCCCAGACAGCAGCGGGAGACAGGAACTGCATAAAAATAACTGTGTCTTGGTGTAATTATATTAAAAACAGCAGGATTTCTTAAAATCCTCTCGAAATCTTATGAAAGAAAACTTTTAAGGCTGTGCTGCTGCTCTGGCAGCATGCTGGCTGAGGCAAGTCCTGCTGTTCTCCTAAGGCTGAAGCCCCAGGCTGATCAGCGGGTGTGGGTTTCACCTCTTGCCCGGGAGTGGCCGCCACCTAAAATGGAAATATTCTAAACCAATTGATTTGGTGGGTCCTGTCCATCTAACCAGGAGCTGTCGACTGCTTGCTTCCCCATCAGATTCGATACAGCGGCCGCAGAGCCGCGGCAGGCCAGGTCTGCTCCAGCGTGGGGCTTGGGCGAAGCTGCGGAGGGAAGAGTTCGGCCGGCGCTGGCGGTGGCTGCCGTGCAGGGACGTGCTCAGTGGCAGGGGGTAGCTGGTGAGCCCAAAGCTCAGTGGTGACCCGGCAGGAGCTGATGCTTCTAGTGTGGCCAGCCCAGTTTCAGGTACCCAACTCAGCAACCCCAAATCTGGAGTGGGCGCAGGTCCCCAGGGCAGGACGGGCACAGCCCGTGTCCCTGCAGGACCCCCCGCTCTGCTCTGCCAAGGGTACAAATGCCACCAGGGGGTACAAACCCACGAGCCACAATAAACAGCGTACTCGGACAGCTCGATGATAATCAGAGTTTCATAAACACTTATTAAACAAAATGTTAAAATGGCTATTGATTTTTTTTTTTTTACCATAAAGAAAGGGTTAGACGATGACACACGTAGTAAACACTTAGCGCCAGCAAGGAACAATCGTTTTCAGACAAGAAGTAATTTGGCTTTGGTTTGCCAACAGAAAACTGTTGAAGTGGCGCACTGCGTTAATAGAAACGCCGCCTAGGAACAGCAGGTGTTTGTGCGCTGATAATGATAATTAGAGCACTAAAATCTCTCTCATCATAAACAAGAACAAATAAATAAGCCTGGTTTCATATAGGTTTTTCTCATGGATATTGATTTTTGCATTTTGGGGAATACTTCCCTAACATTTAATACAAGAAAAAGTTTATAACATCTCCAGAAACCTGGCAATGAAATAAATTAGTGCTTATTGCTGCAGTGTTAAGGTAAAACATCCCTAATGCAAGGGAAAAAAACCTGAATCTTTTCAATAAAATACAGGAGAAAATAAGATTTTTTACATTTCAAACGCATCTTTTTCAGGTTGTTTGGTTTGGTTTTGTTTTTTCTTTTTTCCTTTGGTATCTCAAGGACTAAATTCCATCTTTGGTTACTCCGGTATAAATCTGGAATAGTTCCATCAGCAATGCTGAACGAGTTGCCTTTGGTGAAGTTATTCTGAGTCTGTAATGGTCCAAATACACATAGAGTGGAGACTAATTGGGCCTTCCACAGTTTGTTACTTTCTGTGCACTTCTCAGCTCTGTGTCAAATTGGTTCTGATTTTTTCTAGTTCTAATTCCCTGTTTATGAGTGCAGCAGAAGGGAGATGGTATCTGAGATATCACCACCTCGTTCCAAACATTTATGCTTACGTATTTTACGGCTTTCACTGTCCCAACAGGGGCATCTCTACATTCGTTTTCCTCTGAAGAATTGTATTTTTTGTAGGACTGTGTGTAAATCAAAATAATGTTATCTGCTTCCTGTAAAGCAGACGTCTCTCCTTAGAGATGGGCTAGAATGAGAATCAGGATCTGCATTTGTGAGTTATTAAAATCTGAACGATTTGGCTCAAGTCCATCTCTGTCAGATGAGAGCCAATCATCCATGGAGAAAACACTTCCTAAAGTATCCTGCAACACAAAAAATACGTGTCAATATTAGACAAGCTTCCAGGCAACCAGCACAGGATCCTTCTGTCTTTAACATTTGGATGTTAAAACATACCTCTATCTATTCGGTTAACTTTTCAGATTCAGGCTCAGACTCTGAAATCTGGGATTGGTCACTCAGAATTGCAGTTTAACCTTCCCCACAGGTGTCCAGCCTCTCTAGAGATCTCCTCGGGACCAGCTTGGACATACCAGCATGTCCTAGTTCCCAGTTCATTGACAGCCATAGTCAGGGCCTAGGGGTTATCAGGCACAGACAACGGGCAGGTTCTACTCTGGTCTAAGTTGTAAGTATGGTCCATAACAGCAAGTACTCGCTTATCAGACAATCCCTGTCAACAGGAAAAATGAAAATTGGGTGAAATAAAATCAAGGCACAGTCAGTTCCGGCAGCGAGGTGCATGTTACAAATGCCTCATTGATCCTTCACAACTGAAATCCAGGTTTAGGCTTTCAGTTCTTGAAAGGGTTGCAAATACCCTTGGAGAGTCTGAGATGCGAAAAAAGTAGAAGGGATATGATCTTTTGAAAAACAGAGTTCCCCGAGCATTCTAATTGAGACAACCAAAACTAGGCTTCATTTGGGACTGACAAGTGAGCAAAACCCATATCTTTGTTTGCAACATGATTTTTAACTGTCGATCTCTGTCATACCTCGCTGAGAGAAAGAAATGCCTGGGTATTTCTCAAGCATAAGACATGGTTTGTTAACGGTATGGTACGGTATCCAGGTGTGGTTAAGGAAATAGTTATATATAGAAGGTGCCTCATTCTGTTCTGTGGGTTTCACCAAGGGATTACTTAGCTTCTGCCTGAGGTATGTTCATTTGAGACTATACCCAGGAAACACCAGAAACAACTTTGTCTCCAGAAGTCCCCGTGCCGAGGTACCAGAAGTCCCTGTGCCGAGGTACCAATATAGCACTTTGCCCAATAAGAGCTTAAGGGCCTGAAAACTACTGAATTCACAGGGAAACCTTGCAGATCTTGAGTTTTCTTTGCATCAGACCCAACGTTTAATTTTAGCTGATCCCACCCAGCGAAAGGCAGAACCTACGGCTCCGAAGCAGGGCGAGATTGGCCTGGGTAGCGTTGCACAGCCTGCCCTCAGTTGCGGGCCCTTCTTCTGAGCCTGGTGAGCTGGAGCTTCATTGGAAGAGGCGTCTTACAGATGGAGCACCCGACCCCTGAATTGCGGTGTTGGTGCGTAGCAGAGAATTAGTTTGAGGGAAGTTCTCTTAAGCACAAGACTGAACAGTGTTATCAAGCATGCCTCAGGCTTCCCTTTCATTTTACGTATCAACACAGTCATTCTGGACGATTTGAATGGATAATCTTTCATACCAATCTTCACCTTGTACGTTTAAGATTGTTAAATGGAGCTTATATATGAATCACTTTCCTCAATTTAGTAAAATCCCATAAGCAAACAGGAAATTCTCAGCCAAAGAACCAGATCAGAGTTTTCAAAGCACAGTTTGTTTTTATTAGCGAATCTAATTTTTAAGTGTTTTGATTTTTTTGAATGTATGAGGAGGAAAGACATATGGTGGCTGCTATATAGCGCATACAGTAACTGCATTTGAGAATGCTGTTACCCAGAAGGCAATGAATAATTAAAATAGATTTTTCAATAAAGAAGCAAGTGGGAGGAAGTGTTATCTGTTCAGTTCACGTTTTTGTGAAAAGAAGTGAAGCTCGTTGCAAAAACACTGGACAGTATTTCACATTTCTTTAAAAAAGTTCCTTTTTGTATTTTCAAGTGGATGTCCTTGAGAACTGGAGCAACAGAAATGGGAAGAAGTTCATTAGCACAAAGTGCGTAATTATACACTTGGGGTCTAATAATACGAACATCTGCTTTAATCTAAGAGCTTTTTGGTTAGAAATGAATAAAGGAGAATGACCTTAGCGTGGTAGCTGGTCACAGAACTGTGTGCCGCTACGGCTGTGAAGAAGACCTATACAATCCCCAGGTACATCAGGAGAGGCGTTCCCAGACATACTGGTGATATCGTACAGGGCACTGGTAGGACCTCGTCTGGAGCCTTCCGTAAGTTTGGGTCAGCAGTACCCATCAGAGATGATTTCAAGCTGAAACAGGAGAGAGAGAGAGAAGAGTTTTTCTTTGTCTCTACTTCAGCCTAGAGCTAAGCCGCCCCAGCCACTGACTTCTTTGTGCGTGGTAGAGAGACAAAGTCCAAAGTCCCATCTCCTGACATTAACACTACAGCACTGTTGTAAACCTGTGTTGAAGACGTTACCTCATGCAGGTATTTAAATGATAGAGTAAATAGAGCTTTAAGGCAATTCTTTCAGTGTGCATTAAATCAAAAAGAGTTTATTTTTGCACATAATTTTATAGGTTTTCTTTAGGGTGTAAAATGAATGAGAAATTTGAGGAAGGGGGAAGGCATCTGCTACTTGTTGGGGAGATGCGAGCTCATGGCAGCATTTCACACTGTCGGGGTTCTTCTGTTGCAAGGGCAACTTTGCAAACATCTATCCCCTCGTGTACCCAGACTGATCTTCTTTCTCTCTTTCTCTTTCTCGCTGTCTTTTTTAAGACCTGTCTGTTAAACCTCACTAGATTCTATTTTTTCGTTACCGACACTACCATAGTAAAGGTGATTGAGGAGTTTCTGTTCTTGGGCGGCTGTAATTTCCATCGCAGTTTTTTTGCAAGGCTGTGCAAAGGCAATGTGTTACTGCTGACTCTTGGGGCACAAAGCATTTGGCTACATCCTGGTGACAAAGAATTCATAAAACAGAATTTATGCGGTGCTTTATGGAACCAGCTGATTAACTGCAGCCCTCAATAAAGGAAAGATGCTGGGTGCAATTGAAGTACAGGTATAAAAGAGTGACAATAAAGAAGATGCAAGTGAAAACAATATATTAAGCTTCTGAGAAGTAGATTCATTGGCATTTCAAAAGGAATACAGGCCCTGCTGATATGTGGTGGTGCTATTTCACCTTGCACGACACCGGTGTTAAGGGTTCAGGGATAAACTCCTCCTCCTGACCTTGGGAAACTGAACTGCATTAAAGCACTTTGTGTTTTAAGCAAGCCTGGACTTGTGTGTCACGCTCTAAGAAGTAGCGAAGGCCATAGGGCAGCTCCTGCATCTAGCTGACTGTAAAGAGAGATGATCTTCGTATTTTATGGCAAAAAGCTACCAGGTTCCAAACGCATTGGTCGATTGGGGATATTTTTTACCAGCAAATGTCACAAGAAGTTATTATATTTGTGAATATTTACACCTTTAGTTTGTAAATAATCCCCAATAAAATTCCAATTATTATTGGAATTCCAGTTTCTGTAATTGGAAATTTTGCAAACAAGCATGAAGAGGTTGAGGTTGCTCGGTATAATGTACGTACACAAGGTGATTGGAAGTGTTGGAGCGTTGGTGCGGTTTTTTCTTCCCTCTGTAGTTTGCACAAGATTTTGCTACACATGACCTAAAGGTTTATCTTCAAGCCTGCTCTGATTCTTCAGTAACCTCAGGAAGTATTACAGCCCAGCCATTGGAAAACCTGAAATGTGCCTGGGTAAATGACCGGTCCTTTGCAGTAGAGTTGCTGTGTACATGGAAGTATTGCATGGCCAACTCTTTTGCTAATGCTAAAGACAGTGCTCACCCGGCAACATCGATAGTGAAAAATACTGGGTTTATTTCTCCTGGTGCTTCAAGCATGTGAATATGTATTAGATGTGTTATACTTCGGACTGGCGGAATCCCTAAGAAAGGTGTTGCATGAATTTAGATTGAAAAGCAGTTCTTTTTCAAGTAGATAGTCAAGGGGGAAGTTCCGAAGCTTATTTCACTGGTATGGCAAGGGATTGAGGGTAGCAAGAAAGTTTTTAGTCATGAAATAATGGAATTGTAGTTATGGGTGCAAACTGTGAATATATTATCATGTCATTGCCCAGTGTTTATCCTAAAGGAGAGTTAACAAATTGCTGTGATCTTTCTTAAAAAGCAGCCATAAATGCAAATACTATATGGTATTATATTACATCTTCATATTCTAGATGACAGCCAGACAAATTTCAGCATGCTCTGTGACGGAGCATTTTCCTTGGCGACATTTTGACCGGTGTATTTTCTTAGCCTAATTCAGATGCGAGAGAATACCGGTCTCCAAGCTCTTCACAGTCTTAGAGTAATTGCCGTTTGTTTTTGTCCTTCACCTCTTTGCTCTTCTGAAAACAGATTGCATTCCACAGCAGGGTTTCGGTGATGAGAGAGGTAAAGTAAACCCTCCTCTAGCAATTGGATGCTTTGACTTACTAAAGTCACTGCTGCTTGAAAGAGAAATTGGCTTTCCTTGAGAACATGTGCGCAATAAAAAAATAAAGCTGTAGATGAGTTTGTATAAGGGCACATAAAATCCAAATTCCTCACTGTAGGCATTTTTGTAAGAAGTAGAAAACTGATTCACTTATTACTAGGGTGGCCATTGTATTTGTTTAAGTCATTTAGAAGTCCAAAGCCTCTTTAGAAGTGTTTATTTCCCTGAGGAAACAAATGCAGGATTCTGTATTGCAAGTCAAGCGTGCCAGCCTTTAACAAGATTATCGGAGTCTTTTCCATGGGTCTGCAGTGTGAAAAATGTCCTTAGCTGTAGGTCACCGTGAGTAAGGGGAGAAGAAAGTAGCCAGAAGAGATCCGGCCAGCCAGCTCGTTTTATGGGGAGGCTGTTAGGCTGTAAAGGACTGCCTTCAGATTTAGCCTGGTGCTTACCAAGGAGCTGGGTGTACACATTCGGTTGAAAATACTCGTCTTAACGCTGTAGGGCAGAGCAGTTACAGTGGTAGATACTTACAGGAGATTTTATTTTAACAGAAAGCCCTGGGCTTCTGCAAATGACTTCTCTTCCTCCTTCAGAACACCCAGATTCAAAGTCAAACTTACGTTGCTTTATTTCCCAGATGACTGTTCGGAATACATATTCCGGGCATTACCGCAAGGGTGGAGAGTGGTGTCGATGCCACGATGATAAGTGCCGACACCGAGAGATAAGGCACAAGGAGAAGTCACTCACCAGCTAACTCAGGATAATAAGTGAAACCTAAGTGAGATGTAATTTGTGTTGTTAATAAATCTCTTCTCATGTTAGTAACATGGAAATCTATGCAAAATGATTTGGTTTGCATAAAGGAATTGGGTTGGAAAGATGCCATGTGGCCTAGAGACAGTCCTTAGCAAATTGCACTTACGGTGCAGTGTTTGCTCCCTCCCGTTGCTCTTCTCAGATCTCTCAGCTATCCCGTATAAAAGGAGGCTGAGGGGAGCCCTCATCGCCTCTACAACTGCCTGAGAGGGGGCTGTAGCGAGGTGGGGGTCGGCCTCTGCTCCCGGGGAACGGGCGGTGGGACGAGGGGAAATGGTCTGAAGTTGCACCAGGGCAGGTTTGGGTTGGACATTGGGAACAATTCCTTCCCCAAAGGGCTGTCAGGCACTGGAAGGGGCTGCCCAGGGAAGGGATCGAGTCCCCATCCCTGGGGGGATTTAACAGCCGGGCAGACGCGGTGCTGAGGGCCAGGGTTTAGTGGTGGGATGGCAGGGGTAGGGGAACGGTTGGGCTGGGGGAGCTTAAAGGGCTTTTCCAACCTAAACCATTCTGTGGTTCTATGATTCTATCTCAACAGAAGTCAGCGTAGTCCAGGTGTTTGAGTAAGTTCTTATTCAGCCACTAAATACTGACCACCCTGCCTGTTCTGGGCATTTTAACACTTTGTGCCATCAAACCCCTTTATTCGAGTGCTTTAGGCACTTTGCTAATGTTAATGGATTCAACCTCACATTGCCCCTGAGAATTCGGGACACGTTTTTATGCACAGGTAAACCAATGCATGTACAGTTCTCTGTGATTCCGATAACATCCATCAGGAAACCTCTTGCAGAGGTTCAAAGCTCCTACTTTAATTGCTGGACTCCGCTTCCTTCCAAAACAGCAATTACTCTCCTCCATAGGAAGACATTCCAGGGGGCTGCCAGACGGCTCTTTTCCAATTTCGGCTCGGGTGTTTTTGTATAGACACTTCTCTTGCTTCGGGGACCGTTGTGTCCTGCACATGCTTTTAATTTCTTTTCTGATTTTGGAGACCAGCTTCTCCCTCACGTGTTTAAATGGCTGTCTGCTGCTGAGAGGTGCTAACAGCGTTTGCAGAGACCATCTGCCCTCTTGCCGAGGCGCGGTGCTTGGGTTCCGCACGTGGCGGTGACGCTTGCCAGCTTTTCTACTTTCAGCAAAGTTTCTTCTCATTTCTTTCCCCATACGTTTCTAACTATAAATTAGGAACAGCAGTCAGCTTTTTGCAAGGCTCTGTCAGCCCTATGGATAAATTCGGCGTTTGTTCTCTCGCGCTCCCCGTTCGATTCCCCACTGACTTTTGTAGGTGCTTGTCTTCTCTTCGGGCCTTTTTCCCCAAAACCAGTACTGTGCAAATAATTGATTTTTCAGTTTACTGACTGGACTGGAAAGTCAGGATTTGAGGGGGTAATTCTTCTTGGTAAAGTAAAAGACCTTTTAAAAAACTGTTTAAAAATGAAATCTGACAGTTTTTGAAGCAGAGACATCACTTTAAAATGAATGAGCTTAAAGTCAGTATGTGGTGGGTTGACACTGGCTGGATGCCGGGTGCCCCCCAAGCCGCTCTGTCGCTCCCCTCCGCAGCTGGGCAGGGGAGAGAAAATATAAGGAAAGGCTCCTGGGTCGAGATAAGGACAGGGAGGTCACTCCCTCACTAATTACCATCCTGGGCAAAACAGACTCAACTTGGGGAAATTAGTTTAATTTATTACCAATCAGATCAGAGTAGGATAATGACAAATAAAACCTAAATCTTAAAACACCTTCCCCCCACCCCTCCCTTCTTCCAGGGCTCAACTTCACTCCCGATTTTCTCTCCCTCCTCCCTCTGAGCAGCGCAGGGGGATGGGGAATGGGGGTTGGGGTCAGTCCATCCCACGCTGTCCCTGCCGCTCCTTCCTCCCCAGGGCAGGACTCCTCACACTCCTCCCTGCTCCAGCCTGGGGTCCCCCCACGGCAGACAGCCCCCCACGCACTGCTCCAGCGTGGGTCCTGCCCAGTTCTTCATGCAGTGGGCTGCAGTTCTTCATTAACTGGCCCAGCCTGGTCCCCTCTCCACGGGGGAAGCCTCTGGCAGCTTCTCACAGAAGCCACCCCTGTGGGCCCCCCACTACCAAAACCTTGCCGCACAAACCACTACACAACATTTCAGTGCTTCAGCTTCTCAATCGCAATTTGTGAATTATTTTGATTGTCTCAAAACTCCATTTTCCAGCACAGAAACTGTATGCCAAATAATAATAATAATAACAATAATAATAGTAGTCATCCTTTTCTCCCCAGGAGTGCAGTACCTTCCCGTGATACTAGGTATTTTCTGCCAGCGATGATTTTGCTTGCATGTAACTCCACTTGCTTGTGAGGGCTTTTCAGTTCTAGCACACTTCAGAGACACTTTGTCATTGCATCTGTATTTTAGCCTCCTGTTCACACTGTTAATCTGTCATTGCTCTAAATAGCAAAAAATCATGGGAAGTTGGAAGAACGTTCTGGAGCGGCACAACTGTACATTCTCCTAAACAGCACTGGGCATTGGCCATCATCACAGAGCATTAGGCCAAATGAATCTGGTAGGACCATCCCATGTTCTTTTATTCTTCAGCATCCTGTCCCCCAGGTTTGTCTCCCTAGGGCTCAGAAGACGCCCATGATTCCTTTCCGTTCTGCTCAGGAGGAACCTGGTCATACGCCCTTCAAATGCAAGTTCAAATGTCCTTGACACCTGGCCAAAAAGGAGCCATCTCCAGCAAGAGGACATGAAGGCAAACCTCCATTTCTCCTCTGCTGCCCTGGAGTAATCTAAGGATAGGTCATGCTGCTCTGTGCGTTGTCGGTGTTGTGGCAGATTATCCTTCCATATCAAGGAGATGTAACCAGCTCCTGCACAGACCACACGAGTGGTTCAAATAACTCCTGAAATAGCATTTGCTGCGCTCTGTTGAAGTACGTGGTAAGCGGTTCCAAAAAGCTGCAGTGACGATTCTCGCTTCTGCCTGTTAGATGTCCTGCCTGACCGTCTTATGAAAGGAAATAAATGGGGTTTTACTGAAGAGCTTTGAATGCTTAGCATATATGGCGTGCGGTAAGTGGTAAGTGTTATCATTGTAGAAAACTTCTGTCTTTTCTTGTCGTGGTTGTCCTACTTCAAATAGACTTTAAGTCTTTCAGTATTAGTGACTGGTACTGTACACACAGGTCTGGCAGATGCCAAAAGTCAGAAGTTGTAGGGAGTAGCTCTTTTCAGTGGAGTTCTCCAAGGGTGGAACTGTCAGTAGCTTTAACACTCTCTGGACGAGCAGCCAGCCAAGAGTTCTGCCCGCTGTAAATCCATGCAGCTCCATTAACGTCAGTACTGATTTGTATCAGTGGAGGACCTGTCCTGGAGTATTCACAGCTTGAAGGCCTCCTCCTTTCAACAGAAATAAAGCCAACTCTGAAAGAACAGGAGTTTAAAGCAGTTCTGCTCACACCAATTCACAGGAGGTGTGACCCTTCCCGTTGCTATTATATCTATTCAGGACTCTGAAAACAGCAGCCTTGGAAAATGAGCATGACGTATGATTTTGTGGTGTGTTCCCCTGCCTGCGCTAAGGGTGCGTGCTAACCGCTGCTATGGTGGAAGGCAAGAGCAAACGTGCTATTAACGAGTGCAGGGTTTGTGCATGAATTCAAAGGTTTATTACCGTGCTTCTCTTCTCATCTTGCACCTGAATGTCAGCGGCCTGGGAATTATGCAAGATCATGTTTTCACTTTTTTCCGGAAAAGTGTCTTTTGAAGCTCCCTGAATGTGGTTTTAAAACCTTTGATAATTGAAATCATTCTCAGATAATTGTTTGGTTTTCAAAGTAAACCTGAAAGTGAGAGAGGTTGCCAAGTCCATCTTTCAGATAGGATTAACTCAACCCCTTTTCTGTATGCAATACAATACAGTTTTTAATTACATGTTTGTCTACAATTTAGCCCATAGCACCATTTTCTCCCTCAGTACAGAATGTTTTGGCCATGTGTCAGGTTGCGTAGTGGAGGAGACAACAGTTACGCTGTATTTCTCCAAAGCTGCAGAGCACAAGAGGCCACAAATTGCAAAGGGTAAAGAAAACAAAGGAAAAAAAAGTCAGGTAGGCAGAGAAATTAATCCTTGTGCAGTTCCTGGCACTGATTTCCCCTGTAAAGCTGCCCGTCTTGCTAAGCCAGATCTTTCATGAAGGGTTGCTAGCTGCGCCTGCTGACAGCCCGCATTCCAGATTTGAAACTCTGAGGCCTCATTTCATAGAATCACAGAATGTTTGGGGTTGGAAGGGACCCCTAGAGGTCCCCCAGCCCAACCCCCCTGCAGGAGCAGGGACACCTTGAACCACATCAGGTTGCTCACAGCCCCGTCCAACCTGGCCTGGAATGTTCCCAGGGATGGGAACCCCTGCCAGGGTTTCACCACCCACACTGGAAAGAATTTCTTCCTTAGATCCAGTCTAAACCTACCCTGGTTTAGTTTAAAACCATCCCCCCTTGTCCTGTCCCAGCTGCCCCTACTAAAAAGATTGTCCCCATCTTTCCTATGGGCCCCCTTTAGGTACTGAAAGGCCGTAATCAGGTCTCCCCGCAGCCTTCTCTGCTCCAGGCTGAACACCCCCAACTCTCCCTTTAGGCCCCCTTTAAGCACTGAAGAAGTATGTGCAGAAGTGCTGAGCGCCCACAACTGAACCAAATGGTCAGTGCGAAGTGAACTTGTTAAGCATGTCCTCAAGGCCTGGAAGTGGATATCCAACACTTGACTAGCAATGCCCTTCTTACATTACAAATGCCTTGCTTTGTAATTCAAATTGCTATGCAATAATCTCTATGAATGGTATAGTGGCAACAAACAGCCCTGGTGATTGATTAAACACTTCAGCCTCCCTTCAGAGTTTAATTAATCTTAGCAGCTCTTTATTGCTTTGCAGGCTACAAAGCAATAGAGATTATTGCCATTCTAGTAGGGAACACAGAGCAGCTGGGGGGGGGGGGGGGGCTGTGGCTTTTTCCCCTTTCTGAAAGTCAGACACATGACTTGCTTATGAGTTCCAACTACTTGGCAACCCCTGACCCCCCTTTCTTAGGCTGAATAGCTAGGACGTAGGGTTAGAGCCTCGTGGGACCTTCCGAGCCAGGCTCGGTGACAAGCTCAGCACTGCCTCCTTAGGCAGCCTCCCCCCGCCACACAAAGCCCCCGTCCAGCTGGAGCCGCGCTTCTCTCTCTATGATAGGATTCTTTCTAAAATCCCATGACAGAGGAGTTTTGTCCCTTTGGGGTTGTTGTTTTTCATTTCTAAGAATTACCCTGTAAGGAAAGCATGCTATACTATAGTAAAGTTTTACATCTGTGATATAGGGGCCTTTGTATTTTTCATTTGTTGATTTGACACCTCTACTGTCATTCCCTTATTTCTGTATATCTGTGAGTGCATTGTGGGGGAACATTATCACTCTGTGTGATATTTTAGACTCTTTGTCCGGCCCCTCTTAGAAAAATTTTTTTGCTACTGATACAGAAATCATTCCAGGAACTGAGCTCCTTTCTCGGCCTGTCTCCCCATCCCTTGGCCTGGGAGAATTCTTGTGGTTGGTTCTGGGCAAGTAATGGCAGGGCAATATCAAAGAGTCAAAAGGAGTTTCTCTGGGTTTAATGCAGGTCACTCGGATGCCGGGTCATATCCTCCACATCTGCTCCATGCTCTCCGTCAGGGGATATATTGGCTTCTCTCTACTTCCCCTCAGCACTTGCAATGCCCTCTTTTTTGCATGTCCTTGGGCCCCTTTGCAGTAAATGCCACAGTTTAAATCAATAATGAGAGAAGAGGATTACCTGCCACTTATTTTACTCCATACTAGGTTCACTTTTGATTACTTTTTAAGTTTCATGCAAAAAACGCAAACCAAACCCACAACAGCAGGAAGAGGATTAGCATCGGGCCATAACATACTTTCCATTTCAGAATCCTTCTCTATTTGAGGCTCTCAGACCTTTTAAGCGTGAAGGGTGACTCCCCACATCTCCATAAAGAGTAGATTGGTTCACACAGCATAAGTACACCTGAACTATTGGCAGAATAAAATCAGTACCTATCACACAGCCATCTTACTCCTTTCCTCAGTAATTTTTACCTCTGTCATGAGAACAGAGTCTGCCATTTACTTTTCTCCCTAGCTTTTTTCGAGGTGGCAGAGTATGAGCATCCAGTACATACAACCTAGAACAGAGTCACTTGCAATCGGAAGTTAACCTTTTAAAGATTCAGCATTGTGGTTATTTATCATTCCACCTGTTCCTCTCAGATTACCAAGGCAGCCAAAGAACAGGAGCGACCGGGCAGTCAGACTGAAGAACCATGAAAAGGTCATATTAGAAAATGTATAATGCATTTAGTGCGTATTATTCTGCTGTCTCTTAAAGACTTTATGGGGGATTAAAAACCTCCCTCTTGTGACAGAGATCATAATGAGAACGGAAAATGTCACAACATAAATTGATTTTATGTTAATGATTGTAGCAGGAATGGGAAATGATTCAAATATTACTTTTTACACTAACCCTACCGCTGCAACGTTGCAGTGTTGTGCCGCTTCGTGTTTTCAGCGTTCACGGCGCGCTCAGGCTCGGGCTGAGGAGGGAGCGCTCCCCGGGTAGGAGCTGGTGCTCATCTTGCCTTGTGCTTGGCAACCCTGCCATTACAGGAAGGAACAAAGAGCTTCAATGTGTAAATTTAAGACAGCCAAAGCAATAGCTTCATCACTCTAAGCCTGATCGTATCATCAGCACAGCTCCTCCTAATTGGAGTTGGAGGTGAAGAACAAGCAAAGCCAACCCAAATTTCCCTCCATGTTGGGCTCCCTGGGTGACTTTAATGTTCATTTCCATTTCCTCTGTTGATGGGCTCTGGATGTTGGTATCCATACAGCCTTCTAGTTGGAGAAAACACAGAAGTCTGAGTCTAGCTTAGACCGTGCTCTAGAATAGAATGTAAACATGTGCGGTTGGTGCGCAGGCCTGCGTTACTTGCACACCCTTCCTACCTGCCTTGCTTGTTCTGGCCACTGTTCGTTTCTGGGAGAAGAAGGGACTAGACATTAGGAAAAACTTCTTCACCGAGAGGGTTGTCAGGCTCTGGAATGGGCTGCCCAGGGAGGTGGTGGAGTCCTCATCCCTGGAGGTATTTAAAAGAAGGAGAGATGAGGTGCTTAGGGACATGGTTTAGTGGTGGGATGGCAGTGCTAGGTTAACGGTTGGACCCGATGATCTTAAAGGCTTTTCCAACTGAGGTGATTCTATGATTCTATGGGTGCTGGCACCCTCCTTACATTACTCTGGGGATGAGGATAAAATGTACGCAGTCGTGTGGATGATCTGAAAGGTCCTCGCTGACCCAGTAGAACTGAATGACTTTGAAGTGACCAAGTCAGGCAGCTATTGCAGTGCTAGGGCTGCCTTTTCCTCTGCCTCTGGAAGGTATTCACTTCAGCGGAATAACCACAAAAACAGTTCTCACCAGTAGCCTTACGATATTTGCGGAATACCCAGTGGTCAACAGTTTTGAAAAACAGGTTGGTAAAGCAGGGCGGAGTCCAAAGCAGCTGCTTGCTCTCTTAGAACCGCTGGCGTTCTGGATTTTGCCCATCTATATTCTCCTCAGAAGGACAGTGAAACAGACTTTCCAGAAAAGGTTCACTGGTGTTTCAGAGGTCTCATAGGTACGTAGATAAGCAGGGAAAGATTAATATCACTGTAGCCTAATTCTAAACAAGATATCAAGATACTTCCCCTCCCCAAAGCACGTTCTAAGCACTTATTCTACTAAGTTTCTGTGAATGCCTTGCGAATACAGGATAGCCGTGGGTTTATCTGCACGTGGGATCATTCCTGAAGGAAGCAGATGTGTTTTTTTCCTGGCCATAACTAACTTCATATGTAAACAAGCTCTTACCGATACTCCGTAAGAATTCTGGGAAGACACAGTAAAGTAAAAACACAGAATTTGCAAAAAGGTTTTTAAAAGCCCGGTAATAAATGACATATTTAAGGAACTGACAGATACCTGCCAGGAGACAATAGGAACAACAGATAGCAGTGAATGGAGGGTTCCTTCAGGATTTGCCACTTTTATGAAAAATTCGTATGAAAAAGGGCAAGGTAGGCATTCAGATTTCAGCAATAAGTACCCATTTACATTCTCATTTTCCTGAAGGGAAAAAAAAAAGTTGCCAGAGTGATAACTTTGGAAGTGGAAAACGTTGTAATTGCTTGATATTACCAAATCACAAGTCCCATCTTTCCATTTTTTGCCTTGCTGTTAGCTGCTGGAACCTTGGGGGTCTAAATTAAAGAGGAGATAGAGGACTTCGGTTGACTCTCAAGAACTGTTGGTGTCATACGTAAAGATGTAGCCGATTATTTTAGTTGGAAAATCAATGAGCAAACGAGGAGGTTTGGGGCAAAGTGTGGTGTGGCAATGGAGTGGACATGGCAGGAAAGGCTGCGTCTGCTCATCCCTCTCATCGCATCCTCCTTCCTAAGCTGTGCTCCAGTCCCCCCGCGCACCGCAGCCTCTCTCTTACCCCCCCCGTCGCACCCCGGCGGGCCTGCACGCGCTCCACGTATCGGCAGCTGCTCTGTCCTCTCCCCTGCACTCGTACACCCAGTCTCCCAGCAAAAATGACACTCTTCCCATACTCGGAGCGTATCGTGCACCATCAGAGATCTAATTCATAACCAACAAACTGCCTGAGCATGCAGAGATTGTCTTGTTCCTCTCCCCAAATCCATCTGTTTGATCCCGGCTCTCTTCTCATGAGCACAAGGCTCCATAACCAGATTCTCTCCAGAAAACGCCCATCTGCTTCTCCTCTGTACATGAGCGCCTCCAGCTCTGCAGCCCCCTCCCCTCCTCAGTTTCCCAGTCTTTCATCCTATTTATCTACTCTTCATTCTATATTATTCCTCATCTTAACTGCATAAATAATGTGAGGAAAAGATCATATAACGAATATTATTCACTTTATTGTAAATGTTCACAGCTATGCCTGCAAAGGGTACTCTGCAGAACGAGCTCATGTTCTTTTCGGAATGAGGGCTTGCCCATGAAGTAAAAACATATTGCGTGGCTTCCATTGAAAACCTCATGCAATTTTGTCTGATTTTCATCTGG
This sequence comes from Gorsachius magnificus, assembly GCA_034008185.1. Classification (NCBI taxonomy): domain Eukaryota; kingdom Metazoa; phylum Chordata; class Aves; order Pelecaniformes; family Ardeidae; genus Gorsachius; species Gorsachius magnificus. The sequence goes on from CM067093.1 coordinate 20,195,949, forward strand.
TTTTAATTCAAGAATTTGCTTGCATGTGTAAAGCCATTTCAATTAGTTTCTTCCCATTATCTCTGCAGACCTGTGAGTAATCGTTGCTGTCTGTGAAAGAGCACGTGTTAATATTTTGTTAGACAGGACTGGAACAAATGACTTTTTACTCTGATTTGCACAGACAGATAAATGTGATAAAGCGTAACTTTTCCAAAAAGGCCGCTCTCTTTGAACTTGCAAGCCCATGTGACAAGTAAACAGGGTTCTTGATTTATCATACTCCGTGTGGAACGGATTGGGATTAGACTCCTAACGATGATGAAGTATTGCCATTAATACACAAGGAAAATAGCCAGAAATTTTATTTCAAACCAGAGCAAACAGAAGATCTGCCCACATTAGGTTTATTTTCACCAAATCAAATTTGTTTCAATGAATGGCAAATAAAAAAATTGCAAAAATAAATATAACATTTTTATTTGCACCTGTGACCTTTGCTCCCAGAAAATTTCTGTATTTTCCATTAAGAAATGTATACTCTGGGTGGAAGGAAGTGGATTCATGTGCCAGCAGTCAGCAATCTGTGCTTGTAGATCCCTTCGACCTGTAATTGTTATTAAACTGGTTCACTGCACTCTGCATGACGTGTGACGTCGCTTGGTAGGGGCGTACATAGACCTCTGTTTGTTCTGAAAAACTTGTGAACTACTGTAATTCATTTCAGATTTATAGTTTCACCATCTTCAAATTGATGTCATTTTTTACAAGGAAATGAACAGCCTTTTTTTTTTTTTTAACAAACCAATGCAATTTAATGCTTATAGAATTTATCTGCCTGTGGATCAGCGGCATAACACAATTTTAATTAAACCTACCACACTTCACTGAATTCTCTCATTCTGTAGCAAAGTCTTATCAGAGTAAAGGTCCATGAGATGTGTCGAGCTCTGCTGGGCCCTAAGTCACAAGGTTTGCATTCTCATCGTGAAAAAAAAGAAAAGGAAAGAGCCAATCGTTTACACTTCTCTCTCCGAGGGAAGCGATACTTAGCATTATATAGAGAATTAATGGAAAATACAAACTACTAAGTGCCTGTGTGGTTAAGAAATCAAGTGCAAAACCTGCTGAAAAGTGTGATTAGAGAAAAAGGAAGGACGTGTTGAAGCAGGTCAGGAACATGAAATTGAAATAATTATTGTCGGTTGTTCATTATGTATTAACTCACGGCTAAGTGGATTTTACCGCTTCCTTTGCAGTGCAGATGTCGTTGGCTGGTGGTGAGGCTTGTGTCAGACTGCTCATTCTTAACTGTGGTGTTTTCTGAAAACGTAGCTAGGAATTCATTGCAGCTGCCTTTACTGACATATCTAAGAGGCAAGGAAGCTAATGGAAGGAGGTCACATCTAATGGCAGAGACCTGCAAGAGCTCCTGCACGTGCCCTCCCCGTGCCGTGTTAAATACAGAGCTGGTTTTTTGCAGCAGTCGCAGAGCGGGGAAAGGCTTCATCATCTGTACTTCACTGGCTTCAAAACAATTCTTCCCAACTTCAGAATAAACAAAGCCACAGGGAGGAATTATCTGTACCAAGAACTATTTTCCTTTATTGCGTTGAGATATATTGGTGGTGGTTTTCACAACGGCTGTGCAACCTGTTTGCTGAACTCCGTCCATACCTGTCGAGCCCACAAGCCAACTCAGAGTAGCAGGGGTTGTGGTTCCTACCCGGTCTGGGGCAGATCCGAGAGATGGGCTGCAAAGAGAGACCCCAGGGGGAGGCTCGGCAGCCCCCTGGGTGCCTGGCCTGTTACCGGTCACGCAGACCACAGGGGAGCCCCCACAGCCGCTCCTTGGAGATTTAATTTGGTGGGAAGGGAAGTACCTCGGGGGGAATTTTGCTCCCTGCAGGGGGGTTGGACTAGATGACCTCTAGGGGTCCCTTCCAACCCAAAACATTCTATGATTCTACGATTTTGGGGATGGCTTTGGCACGTGCGGCATTGCAGAGTTGTATGGGCTTAAGCTGTTGGGATGTAGGAAACAAACCTGAAGCAAAGCAGGCTTTGTTAGTTCTGTTACTTAGAGCCCTGTCTATTTTCCTACTTTTGTCTATAACTGTTGACTGACAGGAGTAATTTCTTCTCTCCCTTAGAAGAGTGCAAATGCACGTACAGCGTAGGAATGAGGAGGTCATTTCAAGGCGTTCTTAGGAAGATGTAGTTAGTGATTTTGACTTGAAGTGCATCTGTAAGTGACTGGGGAGGAGACAACCCAAGATGGAGATCTGAATCGATGTGCTGTCATCTCCCATTCTGCACTGCTCGGCGCATCTTGTAACGGCTCCAAAGTTTGACAGCAGGAGCGGTACAGTGCAGTAGCACGGTGCTTTTCCAAGTACAGATGGGCCAAGCACAGATGGCTTAGTTGCATCCTGTACAGCAGTCTCACTTAAACAAATATGGAATAATTTCACTGGTACCGCTAGAGTTTTTCTGGATTTGCAGTGAAATAAATGACGCCGTGTATTTTGGATTTTCTCTTTCCCTCCTCATCATCCATCCTGATCAGTGGGTTTTCTTTCTGATGCTGCGCCAAATCGTTATATTCATTTTCTTATCCTTTGAAAATACTTTTTATATTTCTGGAAGGAGTTATGTAATTCTCTATTTTAAGATAGCTTTCTTTTAACAATTTACTTGCTTAAGACAGTAAGGGAGTCAGATATTTGCTATGCCCATTTCACGTAAGCAGAATAAAAAGAAGGTTTCTAAGCAAAAAGTTTACAGCCTGCATAAAGCAAAGAGGAGAAACAACACTGGCAATGCTAATTAAAAACATGATGGTACAGATCAGCGGTATGGGCAATCTCCGAGGCAGTGCCTCGGTGCCTAATTACCGCACATTTGTCTGGGTTTGTGTAGGCATCCCGGTAAAGCCGAGTTTCAAGGAGGATCCTGACACAGCTTTGCAGGTGTTTACAGAGTTTCTGACAGGTATGACAAGGGAAGCTGAAGGTACTTGCTTCAAAATTTAGCAACTGGCTAATAAAGGCTGTCATCATTAACAGAGAGAAGTCAAGGATGGCTTAGGGATGTGATTAGAAGTAAAATAGAAACTGTGAAGGGTCCCGAAGCAGAGACTGGCAGCTTACGTGTGATGCAGTGGGGACTGGGAGGCTGCTGGAAAAATGCAGGCAGCAGCGGATGGCGTGGTCAGCGTGAGGAGCTGGGCTCCGTCGCCTTTGCAAAACGATCTTCAGAGGAGCTTTTTGAACGGGAATGAAGGGGAGATGGTGGGATGCAGTAAGGCCAGAGGCAAGGGCGTGAGAGCAGTCAGGGGGAAAGCTGATGAAAGCTGCTTGCATGTGAGAATGGATTGGAAGAGTCATGTTTTAAACCCTCATTTACTGAGACTTTGCAAAAAAATTTAAGTAGAGCTGAAGTTTGACATGGTTGCAGGCCCCGCTTAAAGGTCACGGGAAGAGGGGTGGGAGAAGATCACCAGTGGAGGGGCTGGAACGCTGGAGAGGAGCAATGAGGAGATCTGTTCTGCCTGTGGGGATCTTAAGCTGACAAGTTGGCATTTGTGAGATGTATGAAACATGGACAAAAATGTCAATTTGATGGGAAAAAGCCAATCCATCAGTCTTTCACATGGACATGTTGGAAAGCGAACTGAGTTTGCGTTTGGGGAGGACAGAAGAAGGGGAGGACAGAGGACCTCTCCCAGATTGCTGCAGGGAGCACGGATGGAACATGTAGAAGACAGGTGGAAAACCAGCAGAGGCAGAGCCATGGGAGAGCAAGAGTCTCAAGAAAAGTGCGTTGAAGGTAGCTGAGAGTTGAAGAAACAGAGAAAGAGGGGCTGGCATCCTCGTTAGCCAGACACGGGCCATGTGAAATGAGTGGGTCTGGCTTTGCTGATGTGCAGAAAGTGGATGCTGAGCTGGAGCAGAAATCCAGATGGGATGGGGCCCAAGGCCTGGCCAGGGAGTGTCCAGGCAATGGGGAGGTCGCTGGGGTTTATGGTACAACTGTAGCAAGTAATGAGAAGTGATTTCACATTTAAAAAGAGAGAACCCATAGCGATTGCTCTGCTAGAGAGCTTTTCTTTAACAGAGTCTTAAAAATCTATTCTGATGACAGGGACAATGACATAATTGGGACCATCTGTAGCATTTGCCCAGGCAACACCAGTTAACAAAAGACTTTTTTTTTTAATTGAGTAAAATACACCAAACTATTTGAAAGTGAACTGATGGCGAGAGCAAGGGGAGAGAAAAGCGGGTATGATTTTCATTTTCTAAACAAGTGGAATAATGATCTTTAGAATTCAACACAGCAGCTATTGAATTTTTTATTCTGAGATACCATAAAAGATGCGGATGTACAACAACCACAACTCCCACGAAAGCAACTAGGTGCAAAAGGCTCACTGGGACGTGGCTAACTGAATTTCCTCTTCCAGAAAGAGCGACTGGCAGATCAATAGCCAAAACATCCAGTGTCTGACAAATCTGTGCCTGTTCAGCCACAACTGTACTGCAGATCTCAGTTCTATGAGTGCTTCTTCCCCTCCTAGGAGCTCAAGAATGACTTTATTAGTCTTCCTCGACCTATTGACCTTTACATTTATTTCCTAGAATAAGGATTTACTTACTTTTGAGAATTCCAAGTTGCTGTTCATGCACACATGTTCCATCATACCGTACGTACAACGTAATGTGTAGAGAATCGATATATATCCATGTCCCTTTTGCTTCTTTTAAATAGTGCACTCAGTTCTATGAGTGCTTCTTCCCCTCCTAGGAGCTCAAGAATGACTTTATTAGTCTTCCTCGACCTATTGACCTTTACATTTATTTCCTAGAATAAGGATTTACTTACTTTTGAGAATTCCAAGTTGCTGTTCATGCACACATGTTCCATCATACCGTACGTACAACGTGATGTGTAGAGAATCGATATATATCCATGTCCCTTTTGCTTCTTTTAAATAGTGCATACAGAGGGTACTGAGAGGGGAAGACAGTCATCTCTTGTTCGAGAGCGGGCCAGCTCAGGGGCTGAGCAGCCAATCTGTGAGCTGTGAGACGCCGCCAGCCGCCAGGTTTCCCTCCCCGACCCCTCCGACGCTCTCTGTTCCCTCGTCGTGCCGTGCCCTGATGCTGCTCATACCACACACCTCTCGTGTCTGCAGTACATCAGAAAACGCCCGTTCTTTTCATCGGGCTTTTGCTCACGGGCTCAGAAGGGTCAGCACAGGCTACCCCAGCACCGAACTCACTCCCCACTACGTGCTTAATTGCGGTCAGTTAGGTTGGCTCCAGCTTAGAGCCGTGTTCTGGTGCCTGAGGACACATCATCACCTCTGCCGGATCTTAAAGAAATTCAATAGACCCATGCTTGGTGCTGCTGCCTTGCGACTGTTGTTCCCTGTAAACACGACAGCGCCCGAGTCCGTGGCTGCGGGGTCTCCCACTCCGCACACCCCTGACGTAGGAAAAGATACAGGCTCGTTTTCATGAAATATGGGTGCTTGTTATTTTTGATTTATTGTTAAATGACTTCTGAAATTCTGTTGCATGGTAAAAAGGCCTCGTAGGCTGAGGTAACACTTTCACTTTCTAATTTTGACAGTGCAATGGAGTATAATTGAGTCCATCAGGTTTTCCTGCTTCTCTCTTACAGAGATTTTGAGGGTCTCAGTTCAATCATCCTATTTGCAGACTGATTTCTAGGGAGTGAATGTATTACTCTGGGTTTAAATTACCTTGCGGGGAACAGATTTTAATCTTTCCCTTTTTTTGTATGGAGTCCTGTGGAAATATTATATCCTATTCGACTCTATGTTTTCAACCTGGTTTATATTTTCATCTGTGTTCCACGAAGCATGTCATACAGTCCTCACTTTTTGCACTTCAGAAATCTGTAAAAATAATTTCTTCTCCTGCTCTTCATCAGATAGTTTCTTCAGGAATACAAAGAAGGACTGAGGATTTGGTTTACTTTTCCAAAGGAAAACCTGAGCATGAACTCTTCCACGCGTGAGCTGGTTTTTCCTACGTTTGCACAGCACGTAGCATGGTGGGTTGGTACCAGCTTCTCAGCTCTGCAGGGCTGGGGTTTAGAAATTTGGCACAGGGTCGAAGTCTCCAGGGGACCGGTCTGGTGGGACAGACTGCTCTCGGAACTGCTGGCTTTCCCATCCAGCACAGCGATGTTTCATTGCTGCGTTCTAGGAGTCGCCGTGGTCTTTTGCAGGAGGCCCTGGGTGCCCAGCTCCCCACGAGGCTTCTGGGCTTCGGATCTGGAGCAGACGGGACATTGCCTGCCAGCTCAGCCCCTGCTCCGTGGGTCTCGGCGCCAAGCAAGATTCCAGAACTATTCCTGTGCCTCTGGCCCAGGGCGTGCGCAGGTACTTCGAGTCAGGAGCCTGAGCATCTGGCATTAGGGCTTGGACTCTTTTCCAGGACCCATTAAACTAAAATCTGCATGATTTAACACCTGACTTGGGGACACCAAAGTACTTACCATGCTGAAGGTCACATTCGATCACTGTAGTCATGATGAATATGAGAGCAGAAGACAGCTCGGGGGAAATCTTTAGCTTTATGACATACCCTAGGATCCTACCGTGCCTGTGGAATATACAGATAAATGTGTGGTGCAGGGAATTGGTTCTTTTTTCCAGGTCTTGTTCACTAGAAAATACAACGGATCTATATCGACACCATGTGAAGAAATGCAAGGTGTGTTCAGCCTGGAGAGCGGCAAACGCCGCTTGCTTTGACATTTGGTGAAAAAGGGACAGGAAGGAAAGGGCGAAGGAGGAGGAGAAGTATTTAATCCCCACGTGCGACGCTGTGTGGCAATGAAGGCATGGACTCCGAGTTCATGCACAAGTGGAATCGGAATCACTTTCTTTAACGCTTTACATCCTTTTATACTGATCACAAAACAAAGCCTCTACTTTTCTCTTATCACCTGGCTAGTTGGCAAGCGCTGAGTCCAAGCCTTATATGGAAGCAAAGTTCATCTTGCAAAGTCCATTGGTCGCAGCATTGACCTTGTTTTTCTCACTTAGCTCTTGTTCACTTTTCCCATGGCTTGCCGCCAACGAGACCAAGGATATCACCGGTGTCCAGCTCAGCTGCCACATTGGCAGATTCTGTACTTGTTCCCACAACGCTGCATAGGTAAATCCTTCCCAGATTCGGTTCACACCTTCAACTACCGCGCTCCGCTGTGCTCTGCTGCTCCAAGTGCAGTTGTGGGTGAAGTTTCACGGTTTCTCCCAAGAACTGATTATGTTTGGATACCAACCAAAATTACGTTTTCCGTAACAGGACACCTGTTCTCTTATCCCTTTTTCTACAAGCTTTTGCTTTTCAATGAAACCAACAGCGGCAAAGGTCGGGATTGATGCAATGACGTTGGCTGCGAGCACAGAGAGGGAGCTGGAATAGGAGCTGGAAGCCAGGCGCTAACCATGGCAAGCTCTCTTCTTCTCGCCACGTATCACTTGTTCATGAAAGAATATGAGCGTCCTCTGGATATACCCTCTCCACGTATACTGTTGGAAAGGTGCAATGTTGCTCTTAATAACAACATGCCGTTATTTTCTATCTCACAGTTGTCAGTAAATCATTGTTAAACGAATCAGGCCTTGGGAACTTGTACTGGCAAGAGTGATTTCCGCGCGACATTTCTTTAGGAAATAAATTAAATCTTAGAAAGAAAAATGCGTGCACAGTGGCAGAGCGTACTTTCAGAGGGAGGGTATTTGTGATGAATAGCAGGGAGATAGAGCACACACGCTTCAAAGAGCACATTGTGGTAATGATGCACAGTACTAATATGAGCTGAAGTAAAGATGGTGAGATCAGAGGCTTTCAATGCAGAGTGATTACCATTTCCTTTGAAAGCATTATTTACTGTAAATTCCTGAGATACTCTTAGAAATACATCGAGTCCTTTCATTGTCATTTACATAAGTCCTTATTTTTTTTGTGTCTCCTCAGTATCCATCAAAATAATTGGGCTTTCAGCAGTGCTTTTTACAGACAGGTGGATATGAATGCAAGGGTGATTTTTTCTCTTTCCTGCCTGCCTTTACGAGAACTGAAGGAGGCTCCTCTCGCGCCATTGCTTGTATGGGGTAGCTCTGCAATTCTGCCTGCCACGCAAACGAGCGCACGCCTGTGTCCTTCACCTGTTGTTACACAGATACTTCAATCCCATCTCCCATTGCTCTCAGTGAAGGTTTGAGGAAAGAAGAAAAGAAAAAAATTCCCCAGTGACTTCTCTAAGACTTTCTTAACATTCTAAGGGCATTCCTCTTGCGTTTAGTTGCTGAGAGCTATAGCAAATGAACAAAACATTTTCAAAAGCTTATGTTTGTAAAAATATTTGAGAACCTTACTCTTGGAAAAAGTGTAAATTTTCATGTCTCACACTGGAAGGCTTTGTGCCCTTCTTTGTGGGAGCAGAACGGAGAGAGACGCCTGTTAGGAGAGCGCAACCCCGCTGTCTTGACTGCAGTAGCTTCATTTGAAAATATTAGGTTGGCTTCCAAATCCATTTTGCAACCAATTAGCAAAGAAAATACTGTGCAGTGAGCTGAAATCTGCACTCTTCCAGTCTACGCAAGTGCAAATCTCGACCAGCCTGCGTGGTCTGTGTATAATGTAATTCTTTCTGTGCCTTTCACCTTCACCGTGGAATAAAAGAAATGCTGTGTTTCGTAGAAGAGCCCCGATGGAATAGTGCTCAGACTGTGTGAAGTACGAGCAGATCGTTCACATCTGCCTTCTTCCACAGATTTTAGCCAAGTTTAAGGCAAATTTGTTCGCTTATAAATAATATTGATGTTTAAGTAGTTCTGCTTGAACCATTGAAGTATATCGGCAGGTTTTTCCTCAGATCCTCAGTTGGCTTGCGTCGTGTTCGGTTGTTGGAATACACAGCAGCGTTTCAGGGAATACCTGACACAAGTCCACATGACTGCAGGTGATATCGATGGAACTGTGGCTTACAGCCCCGGGACAGGAGAGGGCCCTGAAACCTCCTTCACAAGTCTACAGCGTATTACCCTGTTCTTCCCTTCGCCCCTCTTTCCCCGCAGAAGTGAGCCAACCTCATCATCGCTGACGAGTCAACATCTTCTCCCCAAAGTCCTTCAAAGCATTTTGCTCTCACACTTATTTGTTTAGGAAAAAATTTTAATTTGATACATGGCTGCTTTTCTAGATAAACACCAAAAAATACCCCCTCAAACTCCCTTACTATAAATGTTTTAACGCTCCTAAACGTATTTGTACAAATCTTTTGCGTGCTCATTACTTGTCATCATCTCTTGACTAGAAACCAGGAATAAAATTACTTTTACATCCCCAGATAAAAAGCATCCCTTGGTGCCCAAGCCGTGTGTAAATGCATGCTGGGAACGAGGACTTGGCAGCACCAGTGCTGCCTCCGTTAGCCAGAAGGAAATGATAAATGGAGAAAGATGAAGAAAGCAGTCGTCGTTCTTTCGTGCAGGACACAACGGTGGCTTACATAGGCAGTTTTCAGAAACAAAACGCGTAGTTTGGCATCACCATTAAAATGCTTATCCCCGTTAGTAGCCCCAGCCCTCACAGATAGCGCCCCAAACTCTGCTCCAGTAATGCCCGTTACAAGTACTGGGTGCCTGCCCAAGTGGTTCTTTTCCAGGTGAAAGATTATCACCAGAATTAAGGGAAATATTAAAGCTTCCTCAAATCACGTTACTCAGAATAGCCTTAATTGGCCTAATAGGCAAATTTATCCAGCACCACATGTAGGTTTTATCTTTCATTAGTGTTACTCACACGTAGTTTTACTCATTTGGATTTACTCATCCAAGTTTAACATGGATACTTTAAGCCATTCCACAGATTCCTTTTTAAACAAGAGTTGATTATCAAGTTTACTGAGTCCTTTTGGGACCAAATTTATCAACCCAACTGGGATCCTCTCTTAGCCACACAAAAATCAACCCACCCAGTTGTGCCGTTGGCTACCCTGTGACCCCCCTGGGTAGCGGCAGAGTGAAACCTGGGATGCCATCGTCCTGAAGGAGAACTGTGGGTATAGGGTCTGACTCTTCCCATTAGAAAAGTGGAATTATACTGACTAGGTGTGTGGATTTGTGGGTACCGCTTATGATCAGTCATAGCACACGCAGTAGGAAATTGTTTTTAATCCTTTGCAGTGAGGCACAGGCAGACCAGGCTGCCGGTTATTGGCTTGCAATTAAATAGGGGGACTTTGTTCCGTACTGTAATGACTGCTGCTTCTGAAAATGGCAGGGATGGCAAATACTGTGCCTGTAAGCCAACATATATTTTAATGTCCCGCTTTTAATGTCCAAGAACTTGTGGCGAAATGGGAAAAGTACGTTCCAGCTCTGTAGTGAATTAAAAAAAATATAATAAATTTAAAAGGGCCGGAGTGTGAAAAGATATCCCCGCCTCTGTAAGGAGCATCAAAGGAATAATGAATTCTAAACTGCACGAGGCTACTTTACACTGCACGGGGCTACTTTTGGAGGGAGGCTGAATGGTATGTTCAAAAACCCTTTCAGCATGCAGCACCTGGAGAAATCAGACTCAAGCTTCAGTTGTGCCCAAGTCAATTCAGAATCTCGAAACAACAGAATCAGTCCCACAGTCTAGTTTTAATAGTATGGTCTAAATGTACTGCAGTGTGGGGAATGAACTGGACAGCCAGATAAATGAAAAAATCTGGGCAAAATATTGGTTTAGCGAAAGGATGGATTCCCATAGATACCGCTGTACCGTCCTGCCAGAAGCACGGCCGTGGTGCTCGCAGTTAAAAAGCTGCCACTGGAAAGCTGCTGCTGTTGGCACAATGTAAAACTTTATCCGGAGCTTGGAATCCCCAGCTCTACGGATGCCTTGCTACACCTTTTACAAAATTTGTTAATTGGGAGCACTTTGAGAGCATTCGATCCGTGGCTGCTCTGATTGAATCGTGACTCCAAAGAGCACCTGGGGGGGCTGCAGGGGCTGGGGCTGATGGACCCGCGCCCCATCTGCGTTCAGCCGGGGGCCGCTGCCCCCCGCCCGGAGCATTGCTCTTCCCTCCCCTCTGCTTTCAGCAGGTACAGCTCCAGCTATTTAATTTTCTGCAGAATGGCTAAAGTTTAACTTGGAGCCGGATTGTTTTCACTGTGGCTGAAGCCATCAGCAGGTAGGTGCCTAGGCCTGGGACCGGGGATCTGCTTCCCCACCAGCCTTTTCGCCTTCCTGTTGCTTTTTTTGCTCACGGATTTGTCTGTGCTTTGGGGAGCTGATAATAATTGCTTCTACAAAGGCTTACAGCTACCCTACAATCCCCCCTGTCAGCCTGGCCGCTTTCAAAGCTTCCTCAGCCACAGTTCCAAAGCTGTCATTTTTTAAAAAAAAAAACAAAAAAATTCCTTTCACACGAGCCGTTTGTATCCTTTCAGAATTTCTCAGCTTACGGTGTTCATAATGCCACAAGATGGTTTTGATCTCACTTGCTGCTTTTTTTTTTAATGTTAAATATTTTAATAGTGCAAATATTTTAAAAAAAATCAGGACTTTTTCAATAAATCATATCCTTGAATACACAAAACTCAATCCTCCCTCTAAAAGGCTTTAAAAATACACAGATGTGCATGAAGGGCTGAGAAGAGAATTGACCTTTCTTTAAATGCTTCTTCAAAATACGCATTAGTCGGAGATTTTTGCAGCTCCATTCCACACTTTTTGAAGTTACGGAAGTTACGGATCCTCGCGGCAGCGGAGTGGCCAGGTGCTCATTAGTATGTTCATCTCATCCTTCTCTTTATACTGTTCAATGAAGTTATGTAGCTCTGGGAGGAACGTGTCCCAGCAGGTAAACAACAGCCAGTCAGTCTCCTGAGCCTTTGTTTATCTACAGCCCTCCCTGACACTCAGCTCAGCTTAGAGCTCCCCTTTTAATCCCCGAGAGGTTTGCTTTGAGCCTTAGCAGCACCCCAGCTTCAGCCCAGCAGCAGAGGCTGTAGCGGCCGAAGCACCCAGCATTACCTCAGCCAAAAGCACCAAAGCTTGTTAAAAATGAAGCCGCTCGACCGCTTTGCCGGTGTAAATCCGAGCAGGTTCCTGAGCAGCAGTTTTGTAAGGTCCTCCCTCATCTCCCACCCACCGGCAGCCCCATCGCCTGGGGAGCTGCCGCAGTCCCCGTTGCCCACGCCACGGGAGGCAGCTGCCTACCCAGACGCCCAGCCCCTGCGATGCACCTCCTTCGCTGGTGGGAAGCGTATTTCCGAGTGCCTCTGTTAACGGGATGCGCCTGAGCGTCGATGAACCAACCCAACAAGCGTCTTTGCTAATGTTCCGCTTGCCGTTTGCTCCTGTGAAGTTAATGACGCTTCACTGGTGTAACCCTGCTTCCAATAAAATCCCATTCAGAGCCTAAATCCATTCAAATCAGACTCTCAAAATACATTGCATTTCCCTTCTACCATGACTCCTTCACTTGGTTGTTGCACGTTGCCCCGCACGCTGCGTTCCTACCCGCTATCTCCTGGTAGCATTTATGCATTTCTCGATAGTGCAGAGAGCGCTCTGGTTTCCTTCTGGGGATCTTTGCAATCCACTGGGGAGCTATGTTGTCTCATTTTACTTTCTTACTGAATTTCAATCAGTTCTCCCAACAGTTTGCCTGAAGAATTCCTGTGGGACATCTTCAAATGCTCCTAGCCCCCTGCTGCCCAACAACTCCTCATGTTCTCTTCTAGAGTTGTCTGTGTTTTCTCATTTAAGAATAATTCTCCACATGACAACACTTTACGTTAATGAAGCCCTGGTGGCATCAGATGTGATAACATTCAGTAGGGAACATAGAAAATAAGCACAGGGATATACACAGTATAAAATAAAAATCAGCTGATGTGCAAAAACGTTAATGAGGGGGAAAAATAGTTTCTGCTGGCATATGCTGACTCATGAGTATCTCTTGCTCCATCCTGCTCAAGCGTGGGCAAATTGGATTTATCCATCGCTCTTCAAGGGTCCCTGAGGAAGAGAATAAAGATGGTGCAGTCTGGTAAAAATGAAGTGAATCAACTCAATTGCTTCCCCCTTCTTTTTGTGTGATGGAGTACCAGATCCTGGCAAAAAGGCGTCTTTCTAATAAGCTCCTGGGTCCCAGCTTCTGGGCAGTGTCTGGAATCACAGCAGGGACTCAGAGAAGGATGTGGGGTAGGTTTTTCCCTATGGGAAAGCAGGCAGTCGTCGTGTGCCCTGGCCCTCTGGAAGTGCCCTGGGATAGATCCGCATAGGCTGCGTAGTAAAGAGTGCTGCTTCAGCATTCCTGCACAACGTTCCGCACTCCAGTCATTGCCATAAGGATGGATAGCCCAGACTTTGCATCCAGGATAGGCACCTGCCAGTCCCGCGCACACGGGCAATTGGATCTTGCTAGCCGTAAAGATAATGCCTTTTCCCATTAAAAAAACCAAAAAATCCCAGTAGCCATCTGGGAGCTCATTAATTTTAGATTTGAGCCAACTTGCAGAGATGGAGTAGTGTCAGAAGAACAGAATGTGCAAAAGAAGCAGCTTTATCCTGTGAACCACTCAAAAATTCACGCATTTTAAAAGAATGGTATCAAATAATAATGAATCTCCCTGTTTACTATGACACTTTACAGAATTGCTCTCCTGCCATTGGGGGGGTTTCCTAATTTGGTTTAGATCCAGCTGTGATTGCACAAGAACCTGTGAAAATTAGAAGTCTCTTACGTTTCGTTTCATATGTAGCCACGTTCAATGTACTTTTTGAGAAGCGTTGCACGCGCTTATGCTCCAGCACAGGCATTCTGTGAAATCATCTTATGTTTTTACTTTTTTCTCGATATATAATTTTTTAATTTATATTTTTGGCTGTTGCTTTCCCGCTGTGGTTGAACATAAACAGATCTGCCCATTTCTTCTCAAATACTGTCAAATCACTAATTTTACTATGTGAGTTTTGCTCTTTCAAGCTCCAGGCCATTTTCATTATGGAAGCTAGCAGCTGGCCTTACCATCAACAGCTCAAGGTATTTCCGACTACTGTAATTCAGAACATTTTTACTGAAGATCAGAATCTAAAATTTCTCTCTCTTCGGCTCTAGAAAGTGCACCTAGCAAAGATGAACTTCCCAGGGTCTTCCCAATTAATGCAAGCACAAAGGAACTGACATTAAGTTCTACGAAAGCAGATGTTCGCTTTGCCTACAGCTTTAGCCAGCGAGCTTTGTAGCTCTCAACCTTTGTTTATACAGTTCTAGCTGAGCAAGGTGTGTTTGGAATGCAACACCTTTCCTTGCAGTAATAGTAAATAATCCATTCCTTTCTACTTCATAAAATTATTGGCATAACACTTCATTTTTTATTGTTGAAAGGAGTTGCCTGAGACCCAACGAAAAGAGCATTGCCCCTTCCAACCAAGAAGGGTGAAATATTTGGGGAGGTAATTGTCGCCACAATTGCACCACCAAAGCGGCTCCTACAAAACACTTGGCATCATCTGCAAGTCACCTGCACGCGTGGAAGCTTAAGTGCCCGTGTGTGTAGCTGCGTTCCAAGCGGAGGGTTAGCACGGCACTGCCTTTAGCTTGATGTTTACTTCCAAATCAAGTCCTGCAGCAGCAGTTTTTAGAATGCGCTTTGTATTTTGCATGACTGGGAGCAGACCTGGTCCCTGAAATCTGAAAGCTGATACAATTGTTTTCTACTTTAGTCTTAAAGCCCGTTGTGATAATCCACACACATATGGGCACACTTACAGCGGGGTGAGATAAGTCGTTGACTCTCCTACAAGAGAGAAGAGGTAGTGGGGTCTGTCAGAGAAAGCATGGTTAAAATGGCCACATTTTCTTTCTATACAAAGAGTAATATAAAACTGAGTACAAAAGATGAGCGTTCTCTCCTGTCGGCTTCCGTGCTATGGTACATTTATGTCAAACCTTTTTAAATAGTGTTCTCACAGTGTTTTACCATATAACTTTGCACCCAATTGTCATGTTAGTCTTCAAAAATACAGAAATGAGACTTTTTTTTTCCCTTCTGACTTGTCACAACTATGCCTGTCCTATGTCTAACCAGAGGAATATAACAACGCTTGGGCAATGCCACATAGGTTTGTGCTATATCACATTTGAATCAAAACTAACCGGCCTTGTCCCCCAGGCTCAAAGGACAAGTGACTGACCTGCTCGTTCTGACTCCTCTGCCTTACAGATACCGCTGGGTTTCCGCCCGTGAGCCGAGCAGCAAGGCTTGGTCCCACTAACGCGGCCGCTCCCTCTTCCTGCGCGGGGAACTCCAAGTCTGAAGTTGCAGACTATGGGCTGAGATGGGCTCTCTGGTGGTGTTTTCCCTTTTTTATTCCCATTAGGTGGCTGGCCACATCGATCGCAACGCATTGGTTCTGCTGCATGGCAGGGCGGTTGCATCTTTGTAAGCAGGTGACTCAAAATCGGTGAGGTGTCTCTGAGCTGGATTCTGTCAGGCAGTGGGAAGGGGCACTAACCTCAGTGGCTAAATCTGCATTTTTAAAGCTTTTGCTTTCTTTGTTTTTTAATTGCTCTGCGTTTGCCATTTCCTTTCCTCTACAGGACAGACACGGTTGAAACTAGCCCAGCTCTCGGGAAATGTTCGTGTTCTTGGCATGCGGGGAACAGGGAAATTGCTCCTCAGTCTCTACCTAAGAGACTATTTAGCATTGCATGACGATAATATGAGCCCCCAAACCCACTCTCTCCATGTGTAATTGGTAAAAATGTAGTGGTGTTGGTGAGACTGGTGATTGTAATGATACCAATAGTACCGGTAAGGCGACAGACACATGCCGGATAGCTGACCGAGAGCAGAGAGGCCAAATGGTACAAAAACCAGGTTACACACCTTCTGTGGGTCGGGCACGTAGCCTGCGCATCGTGAAATCCAGTGTAAGGTATCACTGTAACTTTTTTCTGGATAATACGGACTCACATGGTGCCGGAGCGTTAGAGCAGGCGCGGGCCGTGGAAGCAGTCTTGCAGCGATGTGCTGCCTCGTACGAAGCTTCGGGCAGAGCTCACTGCAGTAGGAGTTACAAGGTTCAGCTTTGCTAGCGGCCGGAGACTTCACAATAGTGTTTTGCTAGGCTGGAGTAAAAATGGGGGGTGAGAGTACATTCAATATTGCTTTAATCTTACGCTTCTACAGGTAAGTTTGGTTTTAATGTTGATTCCTGGCACTGAGCACTTTTGAAAGTCCCTCCCTGAAAGAGTGAAATTAAGTATTATCCTGTTAATTTTCACCACCCATGTGTATAGATTAGGATCTGTAGAGCTGAAAAAATCCATAATGGAAGCACACCTATAAAAACCTGAGCCTTTCCAGCATGCTAATGGCTTTCCATTAGGTCAGATTAATGTTTTCTGCTTGGTGAAAATAGGTATTTAGCAACAGTGCTTTCAGTTTGTTAGGAATAAATGGCTGCTGGACCAATTGCTTCACCCTTGGGAATAAATCTGCACTTTCAGTGCTTGCTATTAAATCACTTCTGCAGGGTGATTCGTAACATCTGCAGATTCAGACCTGAGGATGTTGGTTGGATCCAGCAGCAAATACATCCCTGCCTGCCTTCGCATCGCCGTAACTCGCGGTGACGGACTCTGCCGCTGCTCGCGGTCCCGCTGCCGCGTCCGGTGCAGGGCGCTGCACGCTGGGACGAAGGCGACGGGCTGGGGTTAACCGACCTGCCTCCCCATCCCCGCTTGCCACAGCAGCGCTACCGACCTGCCGCGAGCAGGGAAGCCATGGGCCACGCGGGGGACGTCATCAGCGCGCAGCAGCAGTGGAGGATGCGGGAACTGAGAGCGTGCGGGGACCTGGTGTCAGGGGGTTGCTCAGGCAGGACTGTCAGTGCCACCGATGAGACAGCAAGGGTGAAGTCTTGTGGGTTTTCCCTTTCTGAAAGGTGGAGGGGAAGATTCAAAGCCAGATTCTCTTCTCTTGAAGAAAATACAGAAGTGAAAATGCGTATTTGCCTATGTTTGCACTTGTGTCTTTTTCGCAGCAGTAGGGTTTCAAATGGCTGTTGGCAGTCGACTGGACAGGTTTCAGTTGCTAGAGAGGGGCTGTGGAGAGGTTCCTCCCTTGGTGTTTCTCTTCATCCCAGATATTTTAATGAGTGCTTCAAGTCGTGTCACTGTCCGTATTGTTTGCAGCCTACGTATTTTCTCCTTCTAGATCTTCAAATAGCAAGAGACCCATTATCACATCTATTCCTCCTACAGCCTTATTCTTCTCATCTGAGAAACGTTACTTGGAGCTTCTATTAATAGTAAAGAGGTACATTTGCACTCTATTTTTCATGAAGAGGGTTCTTAAAAATGCTTTATAACTTACACTAATGCGAATTTATATATCAGGATCTTAGATCTGGGGCTCCTCTTGAGCTGTGCTTCCTAATGGTTTGATGTGTAACTAATGGGCTCTACCGCCAGAAATAAATCATTAAGTGCTCTGGTTCCTACATGCCCAGCTGTGGGCTGGGCCTGACTCTGTGGTCAGCTCATGCCCTCTGACTGTCAATCCACTTCGAAGGGTCTAAAATGATGTGTCCCAAAACAAACAAATTCAGATTGATTAGAGACTTCTGAAAATGTTCAGATAAAATAAATAAAGAATAAAGTAGGATGCGGTTCCATTAGACGGAGAAGCAGAATCTTTGTGACCATGCATGCTAGCATTACAATAAAATTTAATACAAAAATGTAAAATAATACTTCCTCTGTTTTAATGTGCAGGAGAAAGTAAAGTTGAGGGCATGAAATACTTGACTAGAAATTTAACTGAATTTTGCATTAAATTTTTGAAGTCTCACAAAGAAATCTATTACTCACGTCATATGAAGAGCACAGTCAGTTCCCATTTCGCTCGTGAGATAGCAGTTATTCTTCTGAAGAAAGGCTGAGTCCTAAGGGAGAACCTCAACATAATACCCACAGCTGAATCATCCTTTAGCAGCATACGTAAGGAATATCTCAGTTTTTCACAAAACCCCTCTCCAGTATGCAGAGAACTCCAGCTCTGGGCTTACTGGCCAGTTGCACCTCAGACCAAGTCCAGAGGAAACCCCCAGGGTCTGTGGCACCTTGCAGACCTGTTGGTGAAAAGCGGAGAAAGCGGCACCCAGGGTCCACTGCTAACGACTGCCCCCCGAGCGAGTGCACCAGGCAGCCTCCCGGGAACCCGCGGCAGAGGGGAGGCTGGAAGCCTGTCCCTGCTCCGTCGAAATCAAGCGAAATATTGTTAGGGAATGAGAGGATGACACAGGGGTGCTGTGTCTGTAGGGTATAACCGAGCCGACGTCAGTCGTGGATCGAAGCGCCTGGGTAATGGCAGAGCGTGGGCATAAGCAGGAACCTACACGTACATGGTAAAATCTGGCTTTCAACATGGTTAGCATTACAGACAAGCAAAAAAATATGCAATGACTTAGTTATGAATGGCGTTTTACAGATCCTGACTTGTTCGATTGGCTGGGCTATACGGAGAAATCCTTTCAAGTCTGATTTACCATTAATTAATCTACTTCTGTTCCGCCTACGCTGTGCATTCGATCCTGTTTTCTGTTGCAGTTTAAAAGCATGGATTCACGTTCCCTCAGTCAGTGCAATTTAAACCAAATGACCACTTTGCAAAATTTGTTTTAGAGACGTTAGTTTTTCACTGGGAAGGCCATTCTGCATGGTCTGGGGCCAGGAGAGGAGGCGAGCGCACTCCAAGCTCCATGGGCATGGCACGGCGAGTTGGAGAGCCCGTACAGCATCCTGCAGAGCATTTGCCTTGCCTTGGGTTTCCATGGTGTCTGGAGTTGCCTTTGCCTTTGGAAGTACACAAATCCGAATAGGGAAAAGAGCCCTAGAGGGTTTTTTTCTTTAATATTATTTTTTTCCCTGTGACTCATTGACTGTGAAGCTCAGTATACCTGTGCCGAAGGCATGATGAGGGTGTTGGGAAGGCACAGGATGGGGTGTTTGCAGTCCTTGACTTCCTAAAGATGTCATGAGCCACAATAAATGGTTTATAAGGATCAGGTTTGCACAGTAAAGCTGTGTTACTCATTTCTTGGACAACTCAGTTCCCTTTTTTTCACCCACTCGATACCATCCGTACTCAAAGCGGTGTGCATGGGTGCAGCGTTGACGGGAGATGCATTTGTGAAATACTGAGCACATGGATAACCCGTCACGCGTGAGGTACTGGCTGAGCAGCACCTACTTGCTACGCGCTCGATTTCTGTTGTTCCTTGGCAAAACTGCCCTTCAAAGGACGAGCCGGCTACGTGGCAGAAGGAAAGAAAAGACGCTGCCTGCTTTTTTAACTCCGAGAGATGAGGCGGTTATGGGTACGCTCCTTCCCAGAACGCGCTTGGGAGGGCAGGCGGGGGCAAAGGCGGCTCTGGGCTCTGGTGCTGCTGCAGCTGCCCGATGATGCTCCAGCAGCAATTACATCCCATGGGAATCAGCTGGGAGGGGAGGCTGGAGCAGCCTCTCCCGTGCCATATAAAAGAAGCAACTCCACCTCTGCTAACAGGTATTTGGGTGCCCAGCTTCTGTTGGAATTGCTGCATGATGGTGATTTCTTTATCTTTATGGGTCTAAATTCCCCAAACAAGAAATCATTCGTGCCTGTCTAGAGCTAGTTCATTCCTGAATATTTATTACCTATAAAATTAGTTGTCTTCCCACCCCCTCACTCCTTCAGGCAATGTCTCCTGATGGGGGCTTGTTACAGGCAGGATGGTGGAATTTGTTCTGCTCTTGCTTCTGTTGTGATTTTTCTCTGATAAAAGACCTTGTTTGTGAGCAACAGTCAAGGAGCAACAGCGGCGTGAGATGGTCCTTACGGAAGAAATGGCATGGTGGGCTCAAAAATCCTGTTCCTCTATGATTTTTGTCTTAACATGCAAAGATGAGATAGATAGTTTATGATGAGTAAAATACAATGTTAATTTAAGTGAGAAAATAGAGATAAGCTTTTTCAGTAATGTAAGCCACTTTGCAGTTAATATTGCATTGTCTTCCATTTATTTTACATTAATTGATTTTTTTTTTTTTTTTTTTCTTGAAGACCTCATTTTTCCTTACCTGGGCTCAGCCTTAGTGGGTCAGTGATCTTCATATTTCTATCTTTAATAGGAGAATCTAGCACACTCTTTCAGCATTGCAGAAAAATGGGAAAATCTTTCTTCCCCCCACCCAATGCTAAAATATTTTCCACTTAGGACAAGCTGCCATGTCCTGTTTTCAGCATCAGAGTTGTTTCTGACCCTGTGAGAACAAGCAAACACCCGCCACAGCCAGGGGGTACCAGCGAGGTCCTGGCAGCCACTGGAGCAGGGAGTTAGCTTGGGAAGGCCGGGCGAGGGACTCGGCTGTTTGCTGGGAAGGGGGAACATTGGAATGGCAGGGAATGGGAGAAGAGAGATTGTGGCTTGTCCCATGAAAGGTGTCTGCCTCTAGGGCATAAAATCCTGCTCTGCATTCCAAGAAATGTCATTTAAAATGTAGAATGCGCGCACAGCAGGAGTAATGAAATTGTCTGAGCCTGTGACTTTTAAGCACTAAACATGATACAGAAAGAAGAATATTTTTTCTGACAGAAATGGGTGACTAATGCAGCTTGCTTCCTTAAAAGCGTTTGTTCCCATTGGACAGCAATCTCTTGGCAGAAATTTCTGGAAAAATTAGATATTTCTCAGTAAAAATTTATAAGAACAGGAATGTTTTACCCAGCTAACAAAACGGAATTGACAGCCTTCAGAGGTGGCAAACACTCATTTGCAGCAGAGCTAGAGCAACATAACAATTTTCTTTTTTCTGCCTATAAATAAGTATATATATTTCCTATTACTGCAATAATAGCCTTGTACTAAGCCAAATGTGGTTATAAATTATTCCCAGCATCTTGTTGGAGTAGTGTGTCTCAGCAAGTGCGTCCCTCCTCCCCATCTGTTTGACTGATATTTTCCTCTAAAACCATACAAGGTGAAAACATTTACGTTAAAGAGTCGCAGAGCTCTAATTGAGGACCCGCGGGCAGCTCTGTGCGCCGCTCCTGCCGCCGCAGATCTTGCCAGCTACCGCAGCAGCACTTGAGCACAACTCAATTCATAAGGACCCACATTTGCCTTTTAACTTGCGTCCTGTTCCCTAACCTTTTTTTTTTTTTTTACTTCAGCGCCCTTAACAAGAAGGACTTTACAACCAGAAGTAATGTTTTTCTAACAGACTCTCTGGAGAAAGGTTTTTTGCTGGTGCTCTTAATTCAGACCGCTCCTCTGTTCTTTTTCCAGCTTGCACAGACAAAGAATTGAGGAATCTCGCTTCGCGACTAAAAGACTGGTTTGGTGCTCTCCACGAGGATGCCAATCGTGTCATCAAACCCACGAGCGCGGAGGCGGCACAAGGCAGTAAGAAAACACCTTTCCCGTAGAGCGCTGAGCGCTGTAGGCAGCCCCCTGGCCCGGGGGAGCGTTCAGCCGAGCCTGGCTGGCCGGCCGGGCCACTGGGCCACCTCCCGCAGGTGCCGGCCAGCGAGCAGGTACACGGGGGAGTTGCTCCTGCGAGTAAAGAGCGGCACCGTTCCGAAGGAGCTGCAGTCGTTCCGTGCTCTCACTGGCCCCACACTGCTCTAAAAACTGGCAGTCAGGGACAGAGAGACCTTTACAGGTTAATCAGGCAAATTGCTGTGTCTGAAGGCCACAGGGGTCACGTCTCTACCAGTAAATAAAACTGCTCAGGGACTTCTCTTGGGCCCTGAGGCTGACTAGCATGGCATCGCTCCCGTCTGTACAGTTAAAGCCCGTGACCCTCCAAGTCAGCGTGGCTGCACCCGAATCGATTCCCGGGGCTGGGCCGTGGTGTGCGCTTACTTCCCAGTTCACGGCCAAGCATTTTCTGACCCAGTGGCAGTGGCACGAGCCAAAAACATGGCCTACAAGCATAAGGAAAATTATGCCAATGTTGGAAAGGACTCTCTCAGGTTTTATTCTGCAGTGTCTTACTACCGCCTTATAATAAGAGAAAGAATAATAAAAACATCTGCATTGCAGCCACAGAGCTGGAGTAGTTAAATCATCTGGAGATCTGGAATCTGTTCTGTCCCGGGTATTTAATAACACCATCTTTGCTTCCTTTGATTTTATTTTTTTTTTAAGAAAGGAAGAAAATGAACAGTTTAGAGGACGTTTACTCTCCGTGGGTTTAGCCAACATGACTGATTTTGATGTCATTTACCCACCAGGGAGGTGAAAGATTCAGATAACAGCATCAAAAGAGGTCATGTTCATCAGAGAGCAGATGCGAATTTATTTTCTGTAAGGACTTGTTAATCCTTTTAAATAGTATCTCCCAAAACACGCGGGCCCCTGGCTTGCAAAGTAGGACACACAAGTTTTATCTAGGTGTGTGCCTCGCCTTCGCTTCACCGCCCCGGTTCTCTGGTGCGAGCTGTCTAAAGCCAGGCTTTGCACACGCGGAGCTGAAAGGGTTTGGTCAACTGCTGCCTTCTACGGCTCTTTGGACCCCAGTGCCCAGCTCCCCGTCGTGTGAGGCTGGGGAGGCTAAAGGTGCAGGAGAGCAGGCCCAGCCCATCAGGATGGGCGTTCAGTGCTGGTCCACGTCTCCGCAGCCGCTCTTCTTTTGAGCTTGTGTAGCGATAGATTGGCTCTTCCTAAAGAGAGGGACTGTACCAAGGCTGCGTTGCTCAAAACTACGGTCAAACCTCGTTAATGCCAACTAATTGTATCTTAAAACTATGTGGTGAAATAAGCCATGTTCTGGGCAAATGACCTTTTCCATATGTCCCTTACTTTCCGCAGTATTTTCACAAAGTCAGTATCTTTAAAACCGTATGTCCTGCTTATTTCTTAAACGGTACTGCAAAAAAAGGGTATTATCATGCAGAGGAAGCCAAACCATAGTGCAAAAAAGACAACTGGATGTAGAGCTAATCGTGGCTTCAAAATGTTTCAGCCTCCATGACAGAAAATGCCACTTAAAACTTTGAAGTCCTTTAGGCCCAGAACCACGTGAAATCTCATTTTATCAGGCTGTCAAAAGGACATTTTTTTCATGCAGATGACCTGTCGGCTGCTCCTGAGGGCTTTGCCAAAGGCCAAATTCAATCCTAAAGGTGTTGGGTCTTTTTTTTTTTTTTTTTATTTTCCTAAAGTAGTTTCAGAGCGAAAACCAGTCCTGGTAATTCTGCAGTGTTTGTTCTGGTTCACAGAAGAGCTGTTACCTCTTTTTAGTTTAGTTTGATTCCTGGCAGCTTTTATATGAAAGGCTGCCTTGATAATCTTCAACACTTGATCTCAACACTGTTCATTTTTAGACCGTTGGCTTAGTTTGGCACATTTTCTTATATGTCAGTTAAAAAAAAAAAAAAGGAAACTTTATGGGTTAAGATGCCTAAATCATCTTTGAATGCAACAGAACTTGGGCTTGTTTTTCTTTTTAGGACTTTGCGACAGTATTCATGAATTAATCTGCACGTGCCAAATTCTGCAGCTCCAGTTCTCTCTGGTAGCATTGAAAATGCACACAGAGTATTTGGCTTCTTCCAGCTTCAGCTTCAAACATTTGTAAAAATGAAAGACATCTTAAAGAGGGCTCAGAGCTCAAAGCAAAGTTCACACACCCGAGCTGAAGAAAAGAATTAGCG
This sequence comes from Gorsachius magnificus, assembly GCA_034008185.1. Taxonomy (NCBI): domain Eukaryota; kingdom Metazoa; phylum Chordata; class Aves; order Pelecaniformes; family Ardeidae; genus Gorsachius; species Gorsachius magnificus. The sequence continues at coordinate 20,219,695 of CM067093.1, forward strand.
TGGATCCTGGCAAACAGGACACACGCCGCTCTGGAAATAGGCTCTGATGTGCACGTTGCCCTTTTGTGTTGCTCTGCGTGTGCTGCCCTCTTCACCAGGCTGAGCGCTTCATTAAACTGACCTGGTTTGGTCATGCCTGTAGAGTCTTAGAAGGCGCGCGCCTCCTCCAAGTCACGCGATTGGGGTATGCCCCCGTGGCAGCGGAGGGCGCAGATGGTGGGATGCGATGACTGCGCCGCCTCGGACACATCGGCTGTCTCGAGAAGGTGTTCCAGCAGAGATTTCTCTATGCTACATTAAATTTTCAAGATGTTACTGTGAGTGTAAATAAGCTTTTTGAGTGTATTAAGTTCACCGCCAGGTGAAGAAAAAAGTACACCCTTTTTTATTTATTTTTTTTTTTTTTTGTAACTCTCTTGAAAGGAAGCGGGTGAGGGCACGGCGCCGTGTTTGAAATCGCACACCTTCATGCAGTTAGCTATCTGCCAGGTCCCAGCAAAGCACCATAGGCCGGGAACTTTGGCTTCCGCAGGCTTGGTACAATTGAAATCTCCTCCATAAATTATATAAGCAACTCAGGGACATACTTTGACACAAGGAAATAATAAAACTAATTAGGTGGTAGGACCAGACTCAAATTGCTTCTGAGCCGGTTGATAATTCCTAACATTCCCATATTGCATCTAGGCAGTCTCTTTGGCTGGAGTGGGAGTTGTTTTTCTTTTACTGGAGATCTATGCATTATAAAGGATTTTTTCTGAAGAACATTTCTTCTCTTCCTGCCTTTATTTTAAGTGATGGGGGAAATTAGGTTAATTATTCCCCTGTTAATTTAATTGTAGTATACTTTAATAAAATAAAACTGGCTCATGGAAGCCAACTCTTGAAGGGGGAAAATAATTTTATGTGCCAGAAGGTGTGTTTATTTTTAATTAGGATTTTCACTTAAAGGCTTTTTTAAACTTAATTCCATTTTAATTCAGAGGAAGTGGAGCATTTTACATATTAATGGGATACGAGACGTTTGCATGTAGGTCACCGGTTTGGTTTCCTTCCAGATCTGTAGTGAAGGGAAGTTGTTAGGATGCTGAACAGCTCTCAGGATGAGAAACTCAATGGTCCCAACCCAGGTCCTTGCGAGCAGGTGTCCAAATGAGAGCAACCACCACCACCACAACTGACATCTCTTGGCATCTGCGTTGGCCACCTCTGCCGCGGAGCCAAGAGCAGGAGGGATGCAGGGCCAGCACCGTTCTCTTGCTTCTCACCGTGGGCGCTGCAGCGCTGAGCTGCTGCACGGAAAAGATGCAGAAAAGTTCTCACCGAGGTCACTGTTCTGTGGGTCTGTTGTGCTGGAAGTCCAGCCTGTTAACCAAGCACTTAACTCATTGCAGAATTAATGTCGTTTACTTCATCCAGCATATTGCATCAGATTTATAAGCAAGTATGTCAGAAGGCTCCAAAAAGGAGTTGATTCATTCAACATCACTTGGCTTCACCAAGTTGATGGGAGCACAGGGACCTCCCAGGGAAGGTAGGGGAGCTCTGAGAACCGTTTTCCATCAGCTGCCCCGGTTACGCAGTCAGCCCGAGCCCGCGTTGCACACTCGGGGCACGCTTTGCTTTCATTCCTGTTGCTGGGTGCCGAGAGCATCTGGGATCGCTGGTTTTGGCCTGCAGGTGCAATGTTGCAAAAGGTGATTTATGGGTGGAAGCTTTTACCAGGAGGCAATATGGAGGTAGGCACTACTCCTCACCTTCAGCCACGTATTGAGAGACAGTTAAAGAATTAACCTTTTCACTGATGATAGCCATCTAGCTAAGGGCTTTCCATCACACCTACCAGTGTAGTATTGAAAGACTTCCAGACTGCACTATCTAATAATCCAGCCCTGTTTAATAGCACAGCCTCTTAATAAACCTAACCTAGAACTCTGGTCACAACAGTGAAAGCTCCCCTGTTTATAAGAAATTACAATCAAAACCTCTTCAACTGACGTCATTAACTGTCTTCCTAAGTGACCTTTCCTGATTGTATCTTGCACCCAAGCCCTGACGGTGTGTCATGCACATCAGTCACTACCTTGTGATCTGCTCGGACAGATCAGGACTGAGGGCACGCTGCTGTTGTGTCCCCAAATGCATGGTGTACGTGCAGGTAAAGACTTCCCAGCAGGGAGGAAAACAAGCCTGGGAAATAACTCACAGGCACTGCCAGGGGCAAGGTCCTGCCAGGCGCTGCGCTGATCCTTGCCAGTTAGGTGGTGACCTTCAGGGACCCACAGCAACGCGTACCTTACTCAACTGGATGCACAACAGACCTTGTCGTCACCTCGCCATAGCGGCAGCACGTGCCACAGCGGGGCGTAAAGGCCATCATCACCAGAGAGGGCATCTCTGCAAGGAAAGAGCAGCCAGAGGAACCCAGCTTTTTTTTCCCTGGAAGCTGTTAAACTGGGATAGCTGAAGCATGTAGGGATCCCCGCTCCACCGTGCAATTGAACGATCCAGCCCTGCCTGTCGGGCTATTAACCTGCCCCGTGGAGGGAATCAGCACAGCACACACCTGCACGAGGCAGGGCCGCGTGTCCTGCTCCTCCGTGTTTTGTAAAGGCAAAGCCAAGGACTCCTAAATCCTTTCACTCAAAAAGAGATGGCACAGTGACCAAATCCTGCTTGCGTTCTTCAGCTGAATGGAATCATTGAAGTCAATAGTCCTGATTGCTTCAGCCGGGCAAGCAGGCTTCCTCCCTACATCTGTTCACGTGGCCGCCGCCTTTTTCAGTGTGCTCAAACTCGATTAGATAATGTTAGAGGAGACAACAGCGAAAAAAAAAGTGATGAAATGTTCAGCATGAGGTCTCTCTTCCCTGCCTGAGCTGCCTCTAGGCCTGAGGAAATGGTTCTACCTTCTTCCTTTCTTAGAGAAACCTGTATTATGAATGACATAAACCTTCCCATTAGTTAACCCTTCTCGTTGTTCCGCCACGTCGCTGACAACCTTCAGCTGCAGTTGCACTCAAAAAACACAGCTTCCAACATAAAGTGCTGTCCTCCTTTGGATTAACACTGAAAATAGCAGGGAGGCTGCAGAACGTGGGCAAACTGTCAGCGGGGTCCAGCAACACCTTGGGTTTCACTTTAACAAAGGAGCGTCCTGAAATGGGACTGGACACGTACAGCAAACCAGGCTAAGCTTGACCTCTTTCGGTGAAAGATGCAGCAGAAGGAAAAAGCCCATCAGGCCTCTCCCCGTGGCCCGCAGCAGGATGAATAGCGCGCAGGGAGGTCATCGCACGCGGCCAAAACAGCGCGGGCGCGAGGTGCCCAGGGTACGTGGTTCGGGCACCCTCCATGCCTGTACATCCCCCACCAGTGTGTGCGTGTTTCTGAGTCCTTGCTGAATCATAGAATCAGGGAATGGTTTGGGTGGGAAGGGACCCCCAGAGGTCACCCAGCCCAACCCCCCTGCAGGAGCAGGGACACCTTGAACCACATCAGGTTGCTCACAGCCCCGGCCAACCTGGCCTGGAATGTTCCCAGGGATGGGGCCTCCACCCCCTCTCTGGGCAACCCCTGCCAGGGTTTCACCACCCTCACTGGAAAGAATTTCTTCCTTAGATCAGGTCTAAACCCACCCTGCTTTGGTTTAAAACCATCCCCCCTTGTCCTGTCCCAGCTGCCCCTACTAAAAAGATTGTCCCCATCTTTCCTCTGGGCCCCCTTTAGGTACTGAAAGGCTGCAATCGGGTCTCCCTGCAGCCTTCTCTGCTCCAGGCTGAACACCCCCAACTCTCCCAGCCTGGCCTCATAGGATAGGGGCTCCAGCCCTCAGAGCATTTTAGTAGCCCTCCTCTGGCCCCCTCCAACAGGTCCATGTCCTTGTTACCAGCTTTATTAGCTCTCTGGTACAAATACACTCACACCATAGATAACTTGGAGATCAGTCCGTGTTTGCACCAAGCATTGAAGATAGAGCAACAGCATGGATTTGTAATGCCCCGTCTTGCTTGTGAAAGTAAGCGATGCCACTGGTTTTGTGGAGACTGCAGAATACTGGAAGTGCCTCTCATATACATTGTGGGTATCTATATGCATGGCTTGGTCTTTTTGTGACACCGGTGCTGCTGCAGTCTTTTAAGGATTTGAGCTATTGAAATGAATGATGATGATGTTTTCCAAAGTGCTGGAAGAGCAGAATCCCATATTGCTGCACAGTCCTGGAGGCCAGAAGAACGAATAGGGCTGCCGTGGCAGACGAGAGCACGCGTGGCGCTCTGGAGCTCCCGGCTGAAGTGGTGCCGGTCTACAGGGTGGTGCAAGCAGAAGAGACGCTTCGTCCCTCCGCTCCCCATGCCTCCCCCAGGCTGCTCCCAATCCAGAGCAAAGCATTTTGCGGTCCACCGCGGGAGGCAGGGCTTTGCAGAGTGAAAAGCTGCAATGAGAGGTGGAAGGTGAGAGCACACCCGGAAAGAATTTGATCAGGGAACTAGAAACAGATCCGGGAAACGGGATTTAAATTGCATTTGGACTCAGTCTAGTTTGAAGACACAGTGGATGCAGCCTTTTCTCATCACATTTGAGTTTCTTGGAACAGGGCCAACCCACTTGGACTGTGGACAGAAAAAAAGAAAAAAAGTGAGAATTTTTTGAGTAGAAATAACTTTGAATTTCAGTTGTCAGCTGTGAATCTCAGTCCCCCCCCACCCCACAGCCCCTAAAGAGCATGAGTAGCACTCTAGTCTGTAGCTGTGCTTGGGTTTTAAGCTTTACACAATCAGTTCAGTCTTAGAATTCTGCTCTGCTTTGGGCAGGTGAGGGTAATGTTCAGAGTCCAGCCAAAAAAATTATAACAGCTTCAGCTTAGCAATGATTCCTGTCCGGTGAGCGTGCCGGGATTCCGTTGGGGATATTTGCCTATCTTCCTACAGGGTTTGACACCAGCATCCTGCCCATCTGCAAGGATTCCTTAGGCTGGATGTTCAACAAGCTTGACATGAACTATGACCTGCTGCTGGATCCCTCGGAGATCAGTGCCATTTACCTGGATAAGTATGAGCCGTGCGTCAAGCCTCTCTTCAACTCCTGCGACTCCTTCAAAGATGGAAAGCTTTCCAACAACGAGTGGTGCTACTGCTTCCAGAAGCCGGGCGGTGAGTTGTGCAGTCTGCGGTTCCAAGAGAAGTTGTTTGGGTTTCCCTGTGTTTTGGGTTTGGTTGATCTGCTTATAGGGATAGATATAGAATCATAGAATGGTTTGGGTTGGAAGGGACCCCTAGAGGTCATCTCGTCCAACCCCCATGGCTGGGTATTTGGCAGTCAGCTGTGGTAAAAAGCTCTTTTCTCCAGCACTGGTGTGGAAGGGCATCGTGTAACCATGTTTAATGTCACAGGTGAGCTGTATTAATATCCCTTGGTCACTAAACCAAAGAAGTAATCAGCACCAGCATACACAGCCTAGAAATAAGCTCTATGGCTGATAGACAGCTCAAGAACTGACTCTTTTATTAATGCAGAAATTAGTCAGCGAATGGTAAGCTGGAGAGCTGGCGTTATGTCCGTTTGGTGAAAGAGAGGAAAGACGTTTTGACAATGAAAACGGCCCCGAACGCTATTCTCAACTACAGTGTGTTGCAGGGTTGGTTTTTTTTTTAATTAGTGGAGCTAATGACATACATTTGTTTTGCAGTACAGTAGCAGCATATGGGCCTCTTTCGTCCCCAGGTGTACAGTAGTCTGCATTTCATGTCAGTAGTGAAGCCAGTCATTACAGAGTCTGTCCCGTACCATCTGGAAGCTGATTCTTGTGCATTATATTTTAGGTCTTCCTTGCCAGAATGAAATGAATAGAATTCAAAAGCTAAGTAGAGGGAAGAGTCTGTTGGGTAAGTTCGATTACTTACTATTCATTTGCTCAACTAATTAAAGCTTCTGTGATTATTGTAACTTTATATGCAGTAATGGTTTTTCAATTAGAGACTAATGTTTTGAGTTGGGAATATGCGCCACGGAGTGTAGGCCTGACACTAGGAAATGAAACAAATAATGAGATAGCAACATACAGAACAGGCGTCAGCACGGCAGCGGCTTCGGAACTAATTTACAGCTCTCCAGAAATGCAAACCGTGCCTGCGCAGAGCCTAGCACCGCCTTCGTCACCTGGGAGGCCAGGGTAAGGACAGGCTGGACACTCAAGCCTCCTGGTTTTGAAGGGTGACTGAAGGTGCCCCGGCGCATTGCCAATGGGTTCGTGTCCTCTCCCAGTTACAGTGCAATGCATGTATTCCTCAGGGTTCATTTTTGACTGATCACCCTTAAAAATGCTTCAGTATATTGCGTGAATATGAAAACAGGAATGAGTATCCTCCCCTTTCAGGCAGCCCTGCAGGTTGCTCCGTGCCGTAAGATGTGATAATGCCCACCCCGCTCTCTGTTGACTACTGGGAGCCTGAACTGACTCAGAACTTGCACTGCTCTGATGGATATCTAAAATTAAGTGAAATAAATCCCCATATGGTGTTTTTCCCATTTAATTGCTAAAAAAATCAGATTGAACAGAGTAAACTTAAGGTAACTAATTCCATACCCTAAAATCACAGAGGGTTGTGTAGCCTAGCGTTTACGTGGTGGTATCTTATCTTATCGAAACTTGTGTCCTCGTGCATTCACGTCCGTAGATCCAAAGCACATGAGGCGTAGCAGCACGGATGAAAGTCGCCGCTTACAGAAAGCGCCGCGTTCCGCCCTTGGCAACTTGGGCTTCCCCCAGCCCCAGGCTGCCAGGCCCATCATCCAGACCCCGTGCCAGGTTCTTGCAGCATCGCCAGCGGCAGCACCGAGCGCGCACGTCGGCTCTGCTGAAACGCTGCTCAGGTTGCTCTCACGTTTTAGCCTCCCGTTTAGCCCGATGCGCAGGAGCAGACCCTGCAAAGAGAGCTGCTGCAAAGCTCATCCTTGCCAAACCCTGCCGTGCCCAGACCTCACTGCTGTCGGGGCTCAAGGGTCAGGTACCTTAGAAACAATCTCAGACTGGATTCTTTGGTTTAAAAAGAGACTAAACGTTCCCAAAGGCCCTGGGGACTGTGGTTTAGTTTCATCATCCTTTCATAGCAAGCTCACATAAAGATGAAGATGTTTCAGCATTACAGCTCCCGCTGTTCGTGGCTGTGGGAGTGAAGGGAGGATCAATCGCTCGGGGGGGGGGGTGTGCTCCGGTCAGTAAATATTTTGCATTTGTGTTCGAATGCACGGTGTGGCAGAGGAAGTCGCGGTGTTCTCTGTCTCATAGGTGTCATGATTTTCAAAGCCACCTGAAAGAATAAGATGCCCAGTTCCTAATAGATAGCTTTGGCTATCCCATATTTATTTTACACTTTGCTGTTATTTGCTGTATGCAATAAATGTCATCTAGGTTGAAACATAAGTGGTTTGTTCCGGTGTGCAGGGAAAAATGATGGCTGTATCACAGGTAGTGCAACATGCAGGCAGCTGTAGCACGTGTCACCGGGATCTGATCACAACAGCAGGGGTAAAATGACAAAGTAAAAGCACTAAGAATGGGTCCCTACCACAAATAACTTCTAGTCAGCTGTATTAGGGAAAAAAAAGCATGAAAGTGGCTGAGCTAAGCAAATCAAGAAGTGTCAGGCACAGGCTGTTCCACAAGCTAGAAAATTATAATACAGCGAGGAACTTTTTGCTTCACCTGCCTCAAAATTCTGCCTGCATAAGGGCAGCTGCCTGCGAGCTTTTCGTCTGACCTCCCAGCCCGCGGTGCAGCGGGGAACCTTGCCTGGCCTCGCCACTGCACCATCGTGCAAAAGCAAACCAAAACCCACACGGGACAGAGCCATGCTTGTAGCAGCGATAAAGATTGAAAAGAGAGGTGACTGCACAGAAACTAGGCTTTAATTATCCTCTTTCCTTCTCTGTCCCTGACACACAGAGTGCAGCACTTACGGTCCGGGCAGTGCACACGAAGACTTCTCTTAACTCGTACCCGTTGATAAAAAGTGATGACTTTTGGTATTTTGTTCTCTGTGTGTTTTTCAAAGCACATGACAGTTGCAACAAAGCCTGTCAAAGCCATTGCCATTAGCTATGCTGAATTCGGAGGCTTTCAGAGAGAGCCTAGCATCCCAGGGGGCTGAATTAAAAAGTAAACAGCGCTATTCATCTTTGCCTACCAGATTTATCTCGAGTACAATTAACTGCAGAGAGCGCACTTCGAGAGCATACAACTGTGCAGCCTGATAATGCTTCTCCCACATCACGAAGGTGATGATAAACTTCTGCTCCTGTCGCTGCTGCCTTCTGTACCGGCCCCGTGGATTCAGCTCACATAGTGGCCAACACAGGGCGCTGTGTGCCGCCTGGCACTTAACGCTGTCAGGCTGTTACCTGTCTGCTTCTCTATCTTTAGAGAAGATGTCCTCTGAGGAAGGGGAGTATTATACAGATAAGGAAATAATGCAAAAAAAAAAAAAAACTTAAAGCGAGAGAGGTAGGTCTGGATCCATAAAGAGGATATAGATGCAGCCGTGTTGATCAAAGTTGCATGGAATAATTCAGTGCTCCCCGGGACAGAGTGAGTGGGGGAAGCAGGATTCTCCAGCCTGAGGCAGCTCCGTGGGGAGCGACCAACATTTTGTAGTGCTTAATAATAAAGCCGGGCCACCGGCGGTCCCTCCGCAGGTGTGGGGAAGCACCCGGTGTGCAGGAGCCTCCGGGGAGGAAACGAGAACTCCGCGCTCCTTCCATACCCTGCGGGGGTTCTCTGGCACCAAACCAAGTTATGGGGTGAGGTGTCCCCCCGAAATGGGCCGTCCGGATGCCGTGCTCCAGGATAGCTGAGCTTGTAGCCAGGGCTTCTTTCTGATGAGCACAGGGACCGATTTGTGTAGCGCTTACAAGACGAGTCGTCGCGCCGTACAACGCTTGCTCCCAGTGACCCTCTGTCCCCACCAGGTTGCTGCCTGCTCCGGGCACGTTGGAGCGGCCGCGCTGCAATCGCCCCTCTGATGGCTGGCGAAGACGGTGACATCAGTAGGCATAGCTCAATATTTAACGCTCCAGTGCTGCGTACAGGTTGGCACAGATTTCCCATGCAGAAAGAGGAGTCCCTTCCACTCTTCACAGTGACCCGAAGCGTGAATCCGTGCCACACACAGTTACGTTGGCAGCGAGCCTGGGCCACAATTCATTTTTAAGTCTATGGCTTTTACAGGCAGTGTGGAACGTTTCAGTTCCTTGCAAGAAAGACAGTGAAGCTATGCAAAAAGGCCCTTTTCGAAGAAGGGAAAGGTTGCATTGCCCAAGGAAAAGAGAAAGCATGAGCCAGTTTAAAATGCAGAGGCCGTTCTCGGCTCAGCCCGCAGTGCCACTGAGGTTCCCCCTTTGATTCTTCCCTGGAGCCAGGCGCTTATCTGATATGACAGGGGAGCTCCTGACACGGGTACAGTGCCTCTGGGTTACACCAGCTCAAAATCAGCCCCTGGGCACTTTTCCCAAGGTTGTGTGTAGTCCGAAAAATGCCTGGTGAGCTTAACAGAAAGAGGACGTGAGCATAAATATGAAAGAAAAAAAAAAACACCTTTTCTCAATCAATATTGAAATAAGGGATTGAACAGTGAGCACTGATTTGCAAAAACCTGCAAAGGCAAATACATATACATGGTTATTAGAACTGTTTTTTATAAATAGTGACAATGAGGCTTTGGTGGCCATCAGCATGATTACATTTGTACGTCAACATAATGTGGTACCTGTAAGCAAAGCTGCTGTAAGGTCACGCTTTGAAGTTATCTAAAATACACTCCCTGATGGATGTGAAGTGCTCTCCAGAGCAGATCTGATGATACACAAAGATTTCTCCAGATGTTCAGAGGTTTCTGTTCTCATCTTCCAGCCCTACATTAGCAGCACTCAGATGTTAGACAGGATCTGCCGTCCGAGGAGTTTGGAAATTCAAGGATTCGCTTCATATTGATGTGTGTGTGCGCGCATGAGAATGACTGACTTCCACTTTTATGGCTTTTATATAGGAAATGTTGTGACATTTGGGCAGCACCTTCTCATTCATTTTTCTCTGTAAGAAATGTAGTGGCAATAGCCCCTTTGACACAAGAACTGTCTGAAGAGATGCTGTGCACATGGAACTAGTTAAAAAACTTACTGTGTGACCAGTAAATCACTGCTATCTTTGACAAAGGAGACAAATACTTTCTCAAAAATAATTTGAGATGAGAAATTTGGGGGCAAGGGTGGGTTTCCGCTATGTCTCAAAATGACTGTAGTGACCTCCTCTGGGAACACAGCTAACTCATTGCGAAGGGCGCGAGGGCTTTTCCCATTGAAGTACATTTGCTGTATCTGCTGAAAATGGTGGGAACAATAAACCGGGGGTCTGCCAAGAGCGTCCCTGCCTGCAGCAGCCAGAATGAGCCACGCTCTGCGAGGCTGAACCGTATTGGTTTTGTTGTGAGACAGCTCTTGGGCTTCAAAGCCTTCCTGCCTTCCAATCCTCTCGTCCCACTCGGTAAAGCGTAGGCATTCCTTCTCCTTTTATACATGTGCACGCCCAGAAAGTGGGAAGCTGTGCTTCAGATCGGTATGAATAGCAAGCAGATGGCAGCCACCTTCCAGGGATAATTACAGCGTTGTGGAAAGGCTTGCATGATAAACACCGAAGGAGCGCAAATGGAAGGGAAAGGCAGAATTAATGAAGTTGGGGCAATAATCCAGTTGGGAAGAAAAGTTTAAACCCAGGAGTTAAATCTGAAAGGGGCTCTGTGGGAATATTAACGATTCAGGGACAGAGCGAACCCATCTCTAGTACCGTACGGCATCGCTCCCCACGTGCTCTGTGTGCACAAACACGGTGCGCGGTGCAGTGGCCGGGGTGGCTGAAAGTAGTCAATCGTATATCATTCCTGCTCCCTTGTAGGCGCCGGATAATCACAGGTATTTTCTTGCCAACGTTGTAAATATCTTCATGTAAATAAGCGACAAGTTCATAACACTCCGTATACCTGCAGAGTCTTGCGTGCCTGACTATGCCCGGTGTTTTACGCAGGGGCGTTCATCCCGCGGTGCAATGACGAAGGGTACTACAAAGCCACCCAGTGCCATGGCAGCACAGGGCAGTGCTGGTGTGTGGACAAGTACGGGAATGAGATAGCCGGCTCAAGAAAGCAGGGGCCAGTCAGCTGTGGTGAGTAACGATGTGCTTCCCTCGGACAACGAAGGAATTAACTCCGGGGTAAGCCCTGCCATTGCCCTGCGAGGGAGTGCGATAGCAAAAGTGACAACAGGCAGACGTGACGGCCGGTGTCCACAGTGCGCCGGTGGCGTCCTGTTCAGAGTACAAACGGGGCCGCTGGTATTTACGTGTAGGTCCTTTGGACTGGGGGTGCAGCAGAATCCAACAGGCAATAACCACTGATATTTTTGCTCCCAGCCTGGAAAATGCAGTAATTGATATTAAGGCTGTGGGCTTGCTATGCATGGTTAGCAGATATATTGGTCTGTACACTCTGGGATGCACATTTAGTAGGACTTCTTGAAAAATGTCTTTCCAGGCAAAGGAAGGCCTAAATGTATACAATTTTATAAATGAACAAGCCCACTGAAACTGCTGACAGAACAGTAATATGTGAAATCAGCAATTAGCTGTTACACCTAGGCAAGCAAGGTTTCAGGCGCATCCTTCGGAGCGCGCAGGTGATGGCTGTGGATGCAGCTTCCTTCGCGAGGAACAGGCAAAGCAGAGACCCGAGAAGGTCCAGGATGCCCCGAATCACATCACAGAGGTTACGCTCAGGAGCTACATTTGCAGAGTGTGGTTTATGCACTCAAATAAAATCAATTTGTAGAATATTTTTAGCCTGGATACAGAGTTGTGATGGGATGAAAGCATTTACAAGCGAGTAATGATTTTCTGGCCTGCATGCATGCGAACTGAGATCTCCAGTCGCGTCCCTAGGAGGAGGGCGAGGCGTAGTTTTTCATGCAAGTAAATTTCTCAGCGTAAATTGATATATATTTATCCCCGTTCTGGATGGAAATTGAAATTTAGGGGTTGTTTCATGAAATTCATGAACCCATGAATTTAAAAAGCAAGACTGCAAATGGCAGTGGCCTGACTGACAAGGGTAGGGATGAATGAGGGATTTGGTGTCGTGGGAGGGAATGACCTTTCCTGCTCACCTGTTTCAGAAGAAGAGCAAGAAACCTCAGGGGATTTTGGCAGTGGTGGATCCGTTGTGTTGTTGGATGATTTGGAAGAGGAACCTGAGGCAGCAAAAAAAGACAAAGAAGGGAAACTGAAGATTCATGTAAGAGCAGCTAATGAAGATGATGAGGATGAAGATGATGAGAAGGATGATGAAATTGGTTATATATGGTAGTGCCCATCATAACGAAGACTCACATTTTGCACAATATTGCAAGTCACATCATATGTCTGCAATTGTATCTGAGAGTATCTGGCACAAATAGTCCCTCTCTATCGAGTTTAATTTTTTATGGTCTATTTAATTTGGAAGACAACTTTTTTCCCCAGCAAGGACTGTTTGGAATACAGCTTTTGTTCAGTTGGTTGGGGGGGGATTTTTGTTCTATCCACAGGGGCAATGAGTTTTGTTTCAAAACCATTTCATGTCTTAATCCTCACTTGCACAGCTTATGGAGTATGTCCTGTGAAAGAAGAAGCGCAGAAGGGGCTCAACAAACCAATACAAGGCTTAAAAGCCCTTCTCATGTTAGAGAATTTGGGTCATGAAGTGTTGCCTGGATCATATCAGGAACAGTTATTTTTCTTTCATGAAGAAGGAAAAGTAGGTGCCTCATTTTCTCACCCATCTTTATTACATTCCAGTAAAGAGCAAGTCTCTCTGGATAGTTGGGGGGCTGGGCTAGATGACCTCTAGGGTTCCCTTCCAACCCAAAACAGTCTACGATTCTGTGATTCTGTGATAGTGATGTCTGGCTGCCCAGCACCAGGGGGTTAATCCAGAAAGAAACCCACTGGTAGGATTTTCTCTTCCTTCCATTCTCTGAGAGCCAACAGGCTTAGCCCAGCCCACGCTGGAGGCAAAGCTCCCACCAGAGCCTAGATCAGCTCGCTGACACTGCTGAGTTGGTTAAGGAACACAGCCTTGAGCTTAAGAGATGCCGAGTACCTGCAGCTCTCACAGACCAAGGGAACAGGCAGGGAACAGGCTCCATCTGCCTTTCAGTGTGTTTAAGGAACGTGTGTTTCCTGAACTGTAGCATCATAACCCCCTCCATCGCTGGTCCTCAGCTCCTGTCTGCACGCGTTTGCGCGGAGTTGCAGCCTCTGCTTCACGTGCACACGCCGGGGGGGGGAGCTGCACTTACTCGTAGCAATCCCTGATTCCAGAGTTATAAAGCTGCCAAACACGCTATCAGAAGTAATAGGCTGTCATTAATTTAAACAGCTAATATTTATTTGGCCTGTTTAAAAAAGCAACTTCGGGTGGTCACATTCCAAAAGTGTAACCCCTTGCTCAGTGCGGCAAGCTGCACGCTCGTCACACACAGGCTCAGCACAGTATTAAAATACACCCCGTGGTTCCCGCAGCACCACCCTTATATCCATAGCGCCTCAGTTGCATCCCAGCAGATTGACATTAAATTGGTTGCTGTGTCCTTTCTGCAGGTCTCTGGTGTGGTAACATCCTGCGTAACGTACTCTTTTATTATTTTTGCTGGGTTTTGGGCACAGTAAGAGGTACCTTAACCCCACGCTCGCATTAGGATGCAGATAGATGGAAGTATTTTAGCAGTGCCTGTGATTTGCCTGTTGGTTATTTTGCAGAATGAAGAATGTGCTTATTATACGGAAAGCTAATTACGGTGGTGTTTTGGTTTGGTTTTTTTTTTTTTCTTCCCCTTCTGAGTTAGTGTTGGCTACAGAGGTGGAGACACTCCAGAGCCGACCCATGGCTGGTTGCATACACACTCGAAAGCAGGACCATGCCCTGCTGGTTGGCAGAAGTCACTATCCCAGGGCCAGAGGCCTAAGGGCTGTGGTGCTCAGCCCTCCCCAAAGCCAGGGCCCATGGCAGAGCCCCCTCCCCGCAGGCAGGACCCCTGCTCTCAGGCACGCTCGGGGGAGCGGGACAGGAGAGGGGCCCCTTCCAGCCGCCGCGTGTTGCAGGGGCTAGGTTGAGTTGTCCGCTTTCTTTCCCTCTTGATCTAGAGCAAGGACCTGAGAACAAAGAGCAAGCCTGCAAAATGGTTGTTAATGCAGAAGGATGTGTGAAAGCATGAGGAATTTGTTGTGTGTTGGTTCACGCCCCTGCAGCCTCCCAAAAAATCTGCCATCGCAGTCACTTGCAAAAGGCCTGCAATCCACCCTGCCTCAAATCCCTTTGGTTTTCCTAAGCTTTGGAAAAATTTATTTAAAAAAAGAAAAAAATTATTGTCTGTACACACGTGCACGGACATGCTTTTCCTACTTGCCTTTCATAGAAATGATGCTGACTTGCAAGAGGGACAGCTACAACCAGCATTTCTGGTTCCCTAAATAGTCTGATTTTGTGAGACGCAGTGGAACACCGGCAGGCGCTTGCTGCTCAAACATCGCGGCTGGTCTTCTGCTGGTGGTTTACTAATGAAGCCCATACTTTCTGGGGCTAGCTCTGCTGGCCCGCGCAGGACCTGCCTAAGGCAGAGAGTTGCCACTGCACAGTGACATAAAACTGAGCTCCATGCTCAGTAGCATTTGCTTTTCTTCCTACCTGGCCACACCCCACTATTTTTTATTTTTCCTGCAGTCCTGTGTCCCTTTCCAGCAGCTTATCCTGGAATGCTGCACCGCTTCAAAGGCCACGTAGTAAATCCCTCCTCCTGCCGGCGCCTCACCCGGTAAGGCTTAACCAAGCCCTGGCAGGCAGGTCCTGGGGCCAGGGTCTGCAGCCCTTCCCTGTCACCTGCACACACGCAAGGTGGGTCGATAAACGCTGGTAACAGCCTTTAAAGGTGACCTGGGCAGCCTTCAGGTTTCCCCCCCTTCCCAGCCCCTTCCCAGCCCCACTGAGCCTCTCCCAGCTGCAAGCACTCACGTGAGCCTACCCAAAATCAGAGCTGGCAGGGTTTATAGCCCTCTCTTCAACTGGAAACCAGTTACTGTCTCGTGGGCTCACCAGTTCAACCGAGTTGCGGGTCCCAGTCGAGCGGCTCTGTGCCAGCAGGGCCAGGCAAGAGGGCAGATACCTTGGCTGGGGCAGCTGACTGCGGGCAGCACCGTCCCCTTCTCACACACAAACACCCCGACACCCCCATTTTTAAGCCCACTGGCCCGGATTCAGAAGGACACCCTGAGCCAGGCGATCGTTCAGTCGTTCCGGTGTTCTTCCAGCTGAGGACCAGGATGGGCAAAAATGCCATTTCAGTGACGAGGTCGGGGGGGGGTTAGGACTGCAGGAGATGCATAACACGCCTGGTGGCAGCCAGCGCGGTGGCCCAGCCTCACCAGGGCCGGGGCAGACGGGACCGCTGGGCTCGGGCTGGGGCAGGGAGAGCCAGGGCCGGGGACCGCAGAGCAGCCGCTGAGCAAAGCCCTTCTGCGCTCGCTGGCATCTTCCGGGGCCCGGGGGCTCTGCAGCCTCTGTGTATGTCTGTATCTATGCATTTACACGTCTGTCCAATTTGGGAAGATGCATTAAGAAAATGATTAATTTCTTTAAAAGGGCCCAGCGATTCCATCAAGAACCAGTGTGCTTCCAGGTCAAGCCCCTTCCGTTCTTCATGCTTTGTAAAAGATTTGATTTGCTTCCAGCTTAATTTAATTCCTTTCTTCTTCATTTTGGGTTTGTTTTGGGTTTTTTTTTTCTTTTTTGCAAAGCAGGACATCCCATCTGCATCAAGGCATTGACCTTCCAAACATTTCCTCATCATGAAAAGTGGAATCAGAGTTGTCCCCTTCTTTTAGTGACACAAACCAATTTTTAATCTCATTTTCTTTTCATATTAGAGACTATGAAATACTGTTAGGTATTGCTTTATGTTTCAAGGTGTCCTTTTAACTGCTGTGGTTAAATCAAAATCTCCTTGAGTTCAGATTTCAGCACAGTTGGGGTTTTTTGGGTCATTACTGGCCTTTGCTGTGAACACAAAGAATCCTTTTTGCTTTTCTTTGCCTTTTTTTAAGCTATTCCGTACTGTTCTTTTAAAGCATTTGAAGTGTTTATTTAATATTTATTCTACAGTTTATATTGAAAATGTAAAGTTTATATTTAAAACAACACTGTTTGTTAGTGAATGCTTCTCTTTGCCTCTCCAGCCTCGTCCGTTAGTCTCTGGCATGGGAATATTTTGATATTAGAGGTTTTGTAGCATTTTTCCCTCAAGCAGCAATGACGTAGATCCAAGGTCGCCACCCGGCACAGAGCACCAGGTCGCTCAAGCTTAGCTTCCTCCACTGGTTGGCTTTTCTGGCAGTCCCTTCGTGTGCCACGCGCGTTCCTTTCCCACACAGACTGCTTTGGACAGTTCCGAACCATCAAAAAGCCCTTTCTACGGTAGGTGGGGTTTGGCCTTTTTATACTTTTCTCAATGCTGTTGACGTCCATTCCTGTTCACTGTGTAGCTCCGTAAGGCGAGAGCCAAATACTCCGTGTTTCAGTTCCATGTCCCTGCTGTAGGTGGGTGTAGCCTGTCATAGTAAGTAGAACTGCATAGTAAATTCTGAATGCTTTTTCCATAAGGAGTTAAGTGGAATGTGAGCATTTGGCTACCTTTGGTTAACTGTAAATGCTTAACTGTAGTCTGGAATAGTTGCATTTTTGTCTGTCTCAATAAATTTTAATTTGTCTGCGACTCCTCATTGCCTGTCCTGGATTTTATTAAACTTTGGGGATCAAAAATGCTGCAGTACCTTGAGTCAGCATTTAATCATGCATGGAAATGGATGGGCTTTGATATTTGGGTTATACCTGATACCTCTGCTCAATGTCAGCTCTAAGCTGTGAGGTTAATGCAAGGTCTCGAGAAAGCTGTATTTTAAAAGCAGAAGTAAAACCAAGCTGAAAGTAATAACTGTACCAAAATTGGGGTGGGGGGGGAGGTTTCATTTTTATTTCCGCCCCAGTTTGCAAATCGCGGTGTTTGCCCGTCTCTTCTGAAGGTATCCAGGGCAATCCACGGACACAGCCACATTCTGCAGCGGCCAGTATCTGCGGTGTAAAGGAAGACAAAATTATGTTGAATACGCTTGGTGGGAAGCCATCCTCACTCAGAAATACCTGGGTTCTTGGCTCTCTTATTAAATTAGAGCTCCTCTTTGCTATTACTAACTTGCTTAAACAGCCAACATTATTACAGTGCTAATTACAGAGTTAAAAATGTTATTCCACCACCTTTCCCCCGTATGTGCAATATTAAAGCACCCCCTGAAAGCACGAACCCTACCATCAAACATTTGTGCAATTACCATCGCATCGGGTAATGCATTTACAACTCGCCTGGCCGTGGGCTGAGCTGGGTCATCGTGGGTCAGAACCTGCCTGCAATCCCCGTTAAATCCAGGGCGTTCATTAGTTTGGTGTTACTGTGGGTACCACACATCACCTCAGCCTTACCTGACGCTGAGAACAAATGGGTTTGCCCTTTCCAAAACCACGGCGAGCCCCTCTGCACTGTTTGATCTTCCACGTCCAAGCGACTCAGCCGCACCAGACGTCGGAGGGCTGGAAGGCAAGCAACCCAAATCCCAAGCTTAAGAGTGTGTGAGGTGCAAATGAGATTCTAGTTGTTGGGAAGGGTTAATGACTGGAGTTTGCTTTATTTTTTAATATCCCTGCAAGATTCAAAACTGCAGGAATCTTGCAGGCTTTGCTTTGCATTACACATGCAGAGCTATGAACACCCACCCTTTTCTATAGACAAACGTGTGTATATATAATATATAATATATATATTATATAATATATAATATTATATATATAATATCATATAATATATATGATTGCAAGGGGCGTGTGTATATGCATGCACAGAGGGTATTTGTATATATGTATACACACACACCCCCTGTTATGATCACCTACCCTGAGAAGTGTTGGTCAAGGCCAAAAGGTGCCAGCGTATTTTTGGGGAGCGAGGGAGAGCCATCACCTTCCCTCCCTGGTCTCTGCTGTCCTTACACCCTCCTGGTCTGGGGTACCCACTTCTGGGAATCCCCCCGCGCCTGCCTAAGGTTGAGCTGGTGTCTACCACCCCTACCTTGCTGATCTCTGCTGTCAGAACCCGTATGGGCTACGTGCTGTGAACTGGTACCTGGGTGTACACACTGAAACACGCACAGCAGATTATTGCGTCCCGCCCGGCACGTCCTGAGAAGCCGCGCTGGTTTATAGTCAGCCTTGCCACGATTCTGGCCTCAGTTTTGGACAAGGAGCTTGGCTAATTTTCATGAACTCCCTGCCAGGGGGTGCAGCCTCTATGCCCCTCGCAACACTGAAGGGTGTCTGGGGCTGGTATGCGGCTCCGGCAGTGCTGGGTCAGCTTGGGCTTAGGGTAATGGATCGGCAGGGATGGCCCTGCCCTGGAGGGCAGCGGTGGCCACCCTCACCCCAGCGCTCTGCTCTGCATCCTCGGTACAATCTGCCCGAGCGGGCAGCGCCGCAGCGCAGGGGGGCGATGCCCTGCGTGGAAGGGGGCACGTGACAAAGTTCTTACAAGATGAACCATCGACAAAGAAATGGCCTTTTCCCCCCTGTTGTCCAACATATACATATTTTCTTTCTCTTACTGAGATTATTTTGCTAATGACCATTCTGTTCTTGGCTTGCCCTGTGAAACCTCCACTGTGAGATGTGCACATACACACACACACACACGCACTCTCACACTCTCACACACACACACACACTCTCTCACTCTTTTATTTTCTCTTACACATTTTTCTGTGGCGATCCGCACCAGCTCTCACGCAGTAGCATTGCAGCCTTCACTGACGGTTGGGTTCATTTTTCCTTAAACACTGACAAAGGCTGAGACACCAGAAGGAAAAGCCGTGGCACAACAGCTCTGCACGCCCTGCAGCTTTCCGAGTGGATTAAACGGAGGCAGGGAGCTATTAATAAGCTTTTCCCTTTCTGAGCACTCTTTCTTCTGACCCTGACCACCTTTTTTCAGAGCCGGGAGGGCAGAGTGAAGAGCAGGATTTAGACAGCCCTGGAAAAACAGAGAGAGCTGGTGAGACACATGGCTTTGGGTGAGCCGGGCGTGCGCGGGCTCACGGGACAGACCCCGCTTTGCTTTTCCCGCTGACCCGAGCAGCTCCGGGTCTGCCATCGCAACGCGCGATTGCTCCAGCTGGGGCGGCCCCGTCCCCGCTGCACAACGGCTTGTAAGTGCTTGGAATGAACCCCAAAAACTGGGATTAAA
The DNA here is from genome assembly GCA_034008185.1 of Gorsachius magnificus. NCBI lineage: Eukaryota > Metazoa > Chordata > Aves > Pelecaniformes > Ardeidae > Gorsachius > Gorsachius magnificus. The sequence goes on from CM067093.1 coordinate 20,239,111, forward strand.
AACCACAGACCACACAGTGGCGCTCCGGGAGGCAGGGAAGAGCAAGGCCCGCAGCAAATTCAGCTTTTGCCAGCGCTGTACCAGCCCCGTACCGAGGCAGAGGGATGGAAAGAGCGCTGACGCGTGCAGCCGGGGGCTACGAAGCCACCCTCGAGCCGTGGCTGTGCAAGAAACCCCTCTGCTGACGACAGACTCAGAAAGACAGACAGCGTCTGGCAGCTACCGGTCTTAAGTCTCAGCTTCTTTCACCTATCACTATAAAGTCCTGCAATTCTCCCCAAAAGGGTTGGGCAGAGGGAGACTGTGTAAAGAAAACTTAAAATGCAGGGCCTTGGCCGGGTGGTAACTGCCTTTGCCCACCTCTAGTTACTCAATAGAAATCATCGCTGGAGCGTGACCCTACTTCCATTCCCAGCCAGTACCTCTGCAATCTGGCCCTTAAGCGTGGGAAATCGGCCCCAGCGCGTACTGCTAGAGGGACGGCCCAGAAGCAGGTTGGTTAATGCTTTGAAAACATTTTACCTCTGAGGTTAATTGCAGGTTTTGAGACACGTGCAGGTTTTGACGCTGATTTTTGTGTGTTGAATATCACCAACCCAGTTACTGCAGGCATATTCAGGTACAGGTCTGTGCCATCGGAGCATACAGACACCGCTTTGCTCCGTCACGGGTGACATCAATTTATTACAACTGGCAAGGAACTGTCTTAAATAACTACTAGCCAAAAGTAAAATTAAATAAAACCGAGACTATAACAAGATGTTGGTTTTCACAGGCGAATGTAGGCTCTTGGAATACTTCGGGTTACCAGGGGCTGTTACAGAAGATCAATATTCCCCTTGCTTTCGGTACAAGTCACGTAAGAACCCGACGCCTACAACGAGCTTCGGTGGCTGTTAGTGACGACGATGCAGCTCAGCCCCGCTCCTCCGCCGTGGCTGCCGCGGTGTGAGAGGCGACGGGGTGCAGGCCAGGGCAACCCCCAAACTGCGCCCTTGCCCTGTACGCCGCGGCCAGCCTGAGGAGGTGGGCGCTCCTGGCTTGCACAGATTTATTTTGGCAAGCAGGCGAGCAGAGCTTGGCTCAGCTGGCTGCCGTGGTAGAGACGAGCATCGGGCTGGCGCTTGCGCTGCCGGGATAACCCCGACAGCCTCTCGGCGCGGGGCTGTCCGCCCGGCCGGCCGCAAGCCCCCGTTCCCTCCTCAGCTGAACTCAATCCCTCCCAACGGATTCCACTGTGGGTTTTGGGGTTTCTTTTTTTTTTTTTTTTTTTTTTTCTTTTTAATTTTGTCCCCAAGCCTGTGAGTTAATTACGTTTTAACAATGAGTTTTATCACTGTAGAACAGGATATCTGATTGCTCATCTGTTTTACATAATAGATTAATTAATAACCTCGCTAATTGAGTCTCACAAAATCCTCTGTTACAGGGGAGCAAGGCTAAGTCCCGAGCCCTTGCTTGCAGGGCTGCATCCAAATCAGGCCGTCCCGGCTGCTCCATCTGCCCCAGGCCCTCTGGTGCAAGCCACGGCACAGCATCCATTAACGGGGCCCCTGGGCTGCCGCAGAGATGCTCGATTTGGTGGGCGAACCTTGTTTGCACCTGCAGCCCCAAATTTCAAACCTTCTCCCCCCCTTTGGTCCTTCTAGGCTCCTAGCAGCAGCTCCTCGCCTTGATGAACTCCAGGGCTGCCCCCTGCCCCGCAGCCCCTTTCAGTCAGCGCCATCTTCCACCACTTTTGGCCAAGGGGGAGTGCCAGCACAGCTGTAAAATAGACTGGCAAAGCAGCCCCCCCCCCCCCGCTACCCGAAAACTGCACCGTGAGCTCTTCTCAAAGGCACTGCGCTTGACACGATGTGACCTACATCTTTTCTTGGGAGCAATCATGGCTGAAATAAGGCGTAACGTGATGGATTCTGTGCTATTAAACGGAAGAGGACTATCCATGGAAAAAACCATCGACAATAGTTTGCATTTTAATGTCATTTCTTTTCTTCTTATTACCCCTGGGCACGGAGCGCGGTGTGTTTCTACCACGCGATACCGTCCGCAAACCCGCAGCGAGGTGGGGGGGGCGCAATCTCTGCCCTGAACGCTGCTCCTGAGGGCGCTTTCCAAAGCAGCTGCGCAGCAAATATTTGCCTTCAGACCTGTCCGCTAAGGAAATGTTTTCTCGGTCCTAACCCACGTGCATAAACCCTCAGCAGCTTCACCGAACCCGCGGGGGGGGGGGGGTTGCCCTTACCGGGTGCAGGGACCTCCCTGCTGCGCCATGGGCCATGGGCCAGGGACAGCCTGAGACAAAGCAACCGCGTTCTGAAACGGCAAATGAAGGTCTCGGTGTCAGCCCTCACCTTTGTTTTTGGAAGTCAAGAGTCACCCAGGAGGCCGGGGTGTAAACCTGCCAGCCCTCATCCAGCCCAAATCTCTTCCCACACCGCTCGCTCCACCCTCGGTACCGACCTCCGGCTGCGTGGGAACCTCCGCAGCGCCGCTGAGCCTCAGCCCTCCTTGAGGCCACGGTCCCCGTCGTGCTGATGGCTCCTGGCAGGGGCTGGTCCTGATGAACACTTAATCCACAGATCTGGAAAGGATTTAGGACCTGGAAACAAAGAGATGGGTTAAAATCCTACACGGTGGACAAAAAAACTGTCTTGATGCGTGCATGGGCAGGAGCATTCCCGAGAGACTGGGGAGGGAGGGGGGAGGTGGAGTGAATCAAGAGGCGAGAGTTAGCCAGCAAAAGCCCCCTCTAAATGGCTAAATTAGGGACGATAAATGCCATCCCTTTCCTTCTAACCCCTCTGCAGCGGTGTGAGAAGGGCTGGTGCCACCCCCAAACCCCTGCTGGAGCCCTGGCTCGCTGCGTGGAGGACGGCAGCGGGCTGCTAACACATCTCACTTCCACGCCACCGGTGAAGTTCCTGGGTGATGAATGCCGGAGCTAATCCATAGAATCATAGAACCATCTAGGTTGGAAAAGCCCTTTAGGATCATCAAAAGTCCAACCGTTCCCCTACCCCTACCATCCCACCACTAAACCCTGTCCCTAAGCACCACATCTGCCTGGCTTTTAAATCCCCCCAGGGATGGGGACTCAACCCCTTCCCTGGGGCACCCAAGCATCGCGCCTGCCATTCCGGAGAGCCCTCATAACCTCGGCGGCTTCTTGTTTTCCTCTCCAGGTTTACTAACACCAGTTTTCCCTGAAGAGGGATCACATTTCAGGCCTGAAATGCTCTGATTATTTACAGTTTGTCACACCATAAGTTATATTTATTGTTTGTGGCTCTTATTTACACGTGTTCATTACGTTCCCATTTTAGTCATTTATCCTGCATGTCGCCCCCCTACTTTTTCAATTATTTCACATACTCACAGTTTATCAATTATATTGCCAAGATGCATTTAGAGAGCATAATTTGTTTCTAATGCACGATTTTTTGACAGCACGATTTGTTTTCATGTTTGCAGAGAATTTTAAGATGACAGTGACTGTAGGGCAGAGAATACAAACTTGTGAAGCTCTTTCCTACGGAGACTCGTGCTCTCACGTACGCAACGTGCACGCTCATCGGCATTTGCTGACCCCGTCCCTCGAGTCCACCTCAGCTCAGCTCTCGGTGCGGTTTCCTTCCTTTCAGGGGAGCGGCACAAACTCTTAGAAATGATGTGTGTGTGTGCTACGGCGCTGCTGCGCTCCCGGCCGGCGTTGCTGGCCCACGGTGGAGGCCGATGAAGCCAGGTCAGCGGGGGTCGCTGAGCCTTGCCGGCTCCGGCACACCTCAGACACGGTGTTCCCTTCGGAGTAATCATCTTTAACGAGGGTGGAAGAGCCCTGCCTGCCCGTCGCTGGCTTTGGCTGGGAAGCAAATGGGTCCTTTCCAGCAAAGGGCTGCGGCGAGGAGGCTGCGGGTTCGGGGGGGGGGGCTGTTAGGCGCAGTCCCGCGGCTCCGGCCACGTCGCTCCCTTTGTCTGTTACCAGCCGGGAGGGATTTTTCCTGCTGTCTGGCTTTTGCTTTTGGAGCCTTACAGGCTGCCATGCTCAGGCGGGTGAGGCGGGAGGATTGGGTGGGTGCCCAAAAGCACAAACCCTCCAAGCGTTCTGCGAGGAAATCATCCAAGGCGCTTTGCTCTGGGGCTCGTTACCTGCTGTCCTGGTTTCAGCTGGGATAGAGTTAATTTTCTTCATAGTAGCTAGCACAGTGCTGTGCTTTGGATTTAGTGCCAGAAGAATGTTGATAACACGCTGATGTTGTTAGTTGTTGCCAAGCAGTGCTCAGACTGCTCAAGGACTTTTTGAGCTTCTCCTGCTCGGCCAGGGGCATAACAAGCTGGGAGGGGGCACAGCCAGGACAGCCAACCCAAACTGACCAAAGAGCTATTCCAGCCCATGGAATGTCGTGCTCGGGGGGGTTACTCGGTCGGTCGGTCGCGGGCAGAGTGGTCGCAGCTCGGGGACTGCTCGCTGCTCGGGGGGAGCGATCGCTGCTCGGGGACTGATCGCTGCTCGGGACGGGCTGGGCATCGGTCGGCGGGTGGTGAGCAATTGCATTGTGCATCATTCGTTTTGTATATTCTGTATATTCTGTTATCATTCTCATTATTACTATTATTATTATTTTCTCTTATTAAACTGTCTTTATCTCAGCCCTCGGCTCTAACCTTTTATTTTCTTTCCAATTCTCTCCCCCATCCCACTGAGGGAGGGGGGGAGCGAGCGAGCGGCTGCGTGGTGCTTGGTTGCCAGCCGGGTTAAACCACGACACCTGCGCTCGTTCATCTACAGCGGCAGCCTGGCCTTTCCTACAGACAGCGGCTCTGCAAAGAGCTGAAGCGATGACAAACACATTTGCTGGTAGGTGCTCTCTTAGCGGTCTCCATCCCAGGTCCAGAGCTGGGCAAGTACAGAGGGGCTGCCCCCCCCGTGCCTCCATGAGCCATTGCAATACTCTAACACATCCATTGCTTTGTACGGCTCCATCTGACAGCTGGAAGCAGAGGCGTGCTGGAAAGCACCGCAGCGGTGCTGAGCCGTGCTGCAAAGCACCGCAGCCATCCCAAGACATGCTGGAAAGCACTCGTGCTGGAAAACCCAGCGGCGCTGAGCCTGCTGGAAAGCACCGCAGCGGTCCTGAGCCAGCTGGAGAGCACCGCAGCGGTGCTGAGCCGCGCTGGAGAGCACCGCAGCGGTGCTGAGCCGCGCTGGAGAGCACCGCAGCGGTGCTGAGCCGCGCTGGAGAGCACCGCAGCGGTGCTGAGCCGCGCTGGAGAGCACCGCAGCGGTCCTGCCTGAGCGGTGCTTTTGCCCCCTCCCCGGGCTCGTTAGCTGCCAGGGATGAGCCAGTCTGAGCTCTGGCTCCCCAGCACGGAGCCTCTCGTGGTTCCAGCATCCCCCAGGAAAAACCCAGTAAGGTCCAACCTAAACCTGCAGCCCCGGGCTGGGGCAGAGCGAATCGTCCCCCCCCCCCGCCCCCCGCTTTGACCTCACCAAGGACCGCTCTGGGTCCAGGGCTCATTTTCGAGACGTGGCACATTAGGAAGGGAGCAAGTGGCCCGCTGGGACGCGGCACCGCATGTACATCAGCGTCACTCGGCCATGACTCAGGCCTAGGGGAAATCTTCGTCCCCCCCGGGCTCCGAGGCCAGATATTCAGCAGAAATTCAGCCGCAGTTTCTCTGCCGCAGCCCCTGGACCCGTTTTCCTCCGTGTTTTCTGTCGCTGAACCCCTACAGCCTCAGAGTGTTTTGCTCCCGTGATCCGATTTCTATCCAAGGCTGCAAGGGAGGATTTATGTTAACGAGGTCTAAAGCAAGCGTGCCTGGCTGTTAATTGCCGAAAGCAAATCAGGCCCTGTCTCAGCAACAGCCCCGGTTAATTGGGCCAGGCTGCACCAGTATCGTGGGTGGTGCGGCACTTCTCTCCGGACTGGTTTGAAAAAAAGCTGGCTAGAAAGCGGGGGTTCTTCAAAGGGTTGGGGGGGGGGGGGGAGCCAGTAAATGGTGACTGAAGCATTTTTTATGTCTGGGAAAGGTGAAGGCTGCTGTGTGGGTTTGGTGCCCTCGGAGAAGTGCCCGAGACCTCACGCTTTGTCGTCTCCTGCTTTTTCCTTTCCGTGCACATTTCCGGAGCACGTCGGTAGCGTTGCTCAGAGCGGTCGTGACAAAAGCACAGCCAGGTTGAAGGGAACGTCTTTAACGGACCCAACAGCCAAATCTGCCCCCGCTGTGCTCGCGGGGCGTGACGTCCTTCCCATCCCTCCTCTTCCTCCCTGCCGCCGCCTCGCTCCCGGCAAAGCCCCCTCCGTCGGGTCCCAGCCCCCCGGCGTCGGGGCAGAGGGTTCCAGGCGTCGCTGGTCAGCTTTGGCAGCCAGGGAAGCTGGGGGGGGGGGGGGGTGTCCAGGGTCTGCCCCTCCCAAGGGCACGCAGCCGCCGGGCAGGGTCGATTTTAGAGCTCAAACATTTTGCATTTCCTGACCCAAGTGCTGCATTTCTGGGGCGTCGCACCCATTTCGGGCAACGGTTCCTTTCTGAAGGCTGAAACCCTCTTTGGAAAAGCGTATTCAAGTAAATACTCGGAGAGTGAAGCGGTAGTAAGAACCCATTTCTTAAAGTATTTGTGTACGGAAATCAACGCTTTTCAGACTGAATTCGAGAAACTAGTTTTATAGGGCTCTAAATTTGGAGTTTGCTATACAAAACTGGGAGTCGGGACAAATTCTGTAGGATTTTATATGACTAACAAAGAGCGTGATCACTTTTCAGGGAAAAAAGCTGAAATGTCTTAGGGCTTTGTCTAATAAAACTGCAAATGGGAGATCGGATGTGATGTTTAATTCCTAGACAGGGTACATTAAAGAAGAGGTCATTTAGGTTAAAAGAAATGCATTCACTCCTTGGCCAGGGCTGTAAAGGGGCGCAGCCGCTGAAAGCACATCGCTTACGGAGACGCACTCCGCCGGAAGGACCCGCCCTGTCATTTTGGGATCAGAAGGAATCACAGGAGGTTCGCTGTCATCCCGCAGCACTTATAAAGCCCCTTTGAACCTCCGGTCTTTTTATGTTTTGAGTTAAAACTAATATTTTTAAAGGCAAAGCTATGACAGATACCTACGACTTGCACTGGACTGATGTGGGATTTGGGGTACGCCTCTGGGGTGCAATGGCAATGAGCCCCACCCGCCAGCACCCTCAGGGCTCCCTCCCACCGCCGACAGGCATCGGTGCAAAACCTGCTGTTTCGAAAGCTTCTCTGTTTTGGCAGGGCAGCAGCGGGGGCCGTCTCCAGCCCTGCGTGTCCCAGGCTGGCCCTTAGCAGGAGCTGAAGGCGCCCGCTGGCCGGGGCTCGGAGCAGCCTGGGAGCACCAGCCCCGGCACGGGGAGAGCGGAACAGACCCGTGGGCTGGGGTTTCTGCTTCCCCGCACCCGGGGGTGTCAAAGACAAGCTGCAGCCTTTCTCTGCCTCCAGAGCCATTCAGCGCCCACAGGAGCCAACGGGGGTCTGACGTTACTGGGGGCTGGTCCGGCCCCCCCCCCCCCCCAACACCCGCAGGAATTCTGGAGGGCACCTTCGGCAAACACGCGCCCCTGACTTTCTGCTTCCGCCGTTACAAAAGGGCTTGCTGGACACCGGCGTGTTCCAGCTGCATGGGTCACATCGCCTTTCGGCTTCAGATCTGCAAACCATTCCTTTTTATTTTCAGCAATGCCTTATTGGGGGTTTTACAGCTATCGAACACACACACACACACACACGCAACTTTCTGCCCAGCAAAGTCCTGTTGTCACCGACAGCCTGGCTTTGTAATCCACGGCTGGCTTCAAATCAGCCGTTCAGTGTGGTAATGAATGGATTAACTTGCTGCTTTCTGATGAATAGCGGGAAAAATGCTTCTGAATTATCAAAAAATAATTGGAATTAAAATTGTAAATGGTTTCTACAAGGGACGCTTTTGTAATTAGCTGAATTGGTGTGATGGAAGCTATTATAAATAACAAAAAAATGTGTTTACCTAATCACTGGGAAAGTGCACATTAGCTCTCTAATTAGAAGCCCCTCACGGCTCTACTGCAAACTTTGGACATAAAATAATTTGTTTCATGCTTCCTTTAGCAAGCAAAGGAAACTCCATCCGTTCTATTTGTGCACATCCACAACGGTGAAGGCAGCTGCAAATGTAATTGCCAATTCCCATTCATTTATCTCAGCCTGTCCCTGCGACTTCCCAGCGCCTCACCCTGAGCCCAACCCGCGGGCACCGAGAGCCGAACCGGCCCGTGCCATTTCGGGCACTGCCCACCCAAGGCCTCTGTCCTGGTTTCGGCTGGGATAGAGTTAATTTTCTTCATAGTAGCTAGCACAGTGCTGTGTTTTTGGATTTAGTGCCAGAAGAATGTTGATAACATGCTGATGTTGTTAGTTGTTGCCAAGCAGTGCTCAGACTGCTCAAGGACTTTTTGAGCTTCCCCTGCTCGGCCAGGGGCATAACAAGCTGGGAGGGGGCACAGCCAGGACAGCCAACCCAAACTGACCAAAGAGCTATTCCAGTCCATGGAATGTCGTGCTCGGGGGGGTTACTCGGTCGGTCGGTCGCGGGCAGGGTGGTCGCAGCTCGGGGACTGCTCACTGCTCGGGGGGAGTGATCGCTGCTCGGGTACTGATCGCGGCTCGGGACGGGCTGGGCATCGGTCGGCGGGTGGTGAGCAATTGCATTGTGCATCATTCGTTTTGTATATTCTCTATATTCTGTTATCATTCTCATCATTATTATTATTTTCTCTTATTAAACTGTCTTTATCTCAGCCCTCGGCTCTAACCTTTTATTTTCTTTCCAATTCTCTCCCCCATCCCACTGAGGGAGGGGGGGAGCGAGCGAGCGGCTGCGTGGTGCTTGGTTGCCAGCCGGGTTAAACCACGACAGCCTCACTTGGCTGGGGGGGGGAGACAGATGATGAGGCTGAAGCAGGTTCGAGCACACCTGGGTGCAAGGGGTGACACCGCACACTGGGGGGCTGCGGTTAATTACCTTAGCAGGCTTCAGCGTGGTATTTAGCGGGGTAGGATGGCAAACGGTGTCCATATGGAGAAAGAGCTCGTGGTAAAGACAGTCCGGGCAGCAGAGAGACTGGGAGACGATATTCCAGAGCTGTGCAGCCTGATTTCTCTCCCATCACTACAAAAGCTCAAAACGATGATTAAACATGCTCATTTTCCAGCCGTTTCCATTACACTCCGAGCAAGGGGGGACAGCGAGGGCTAAGCCGTGCCTTCGGCCCCGCGCCACGCAGAGGTGAGGGGACCAACCCTGCCGCGGCACAGCCCCTTGCCGGGTGCTCTCCCACGCAGGCGCGGGGGCACCGAAAGCTGCCCCAGGGCTGGGGAGGTGCCACCCAGCACCCGGATGCTGAACCTCTCAGCATCACTGTATAGAAACTACTGCTTCCACCTGGAAATCTTTAAAATGCAATTTTTTTCTTCACAAATCTTCACTTTACGGTGATGCCAACTGTAAGCGTGAATGGTAAATGCTCGCTTTTGTCCCATTTTTATAATGCTACCGGTTGTGGGCAGCAACAGTGCTTTAGTTCCCAAGAACTGAGGGTATAGCGCTCTTGCATACAAAATACTTTGCAAGTCTGGGGAGAGATGTAGGTGCCCCAAATTACAGAAAATCAGAGTGAGTCACTCAGGTTGTTACCTCGGCGTAGGAGGGAAATACCATGACACCAATTTCTGTGCCCAATTTGCTCCCGGTGCCACCTGCACACATTTTAAAGGTCAGTTTGTCATTTCACTCCTGAAACTCTGGTCACATTATTTCAGGTCACGGGATCATCAAGTCAAAACTTGGGCTTGACCCTCCACTCCACAGTCCAGAAACGGAAAGCCAAGACACCCACACCCCCCGCCAGAAGAGAAACCACAAGTTATAAATAAAAGTAGAGCGGAGAAATCACTCCCAGTTTTCTGCCACCTTGAGCCCAGGCTACTGTAAGCACCCCCTTTATTATCCCCCAGTGGGAAAAGCTCATTTCATGTCCGGGGAGGACGCGACTTGCTGCGCGGCCATGGGTCGGGGTGGTGCGATGCGAGCCCTCGGGGTAATTTATCCGCCTGCTTCTTTAGGAGGAGCTGGAGCCTGAAGCAGCAGCAGCAGCAAATGGGTGCGGTAAAGAGTGACGGGATGATAGTGGGTGATATACTGAGCAATTCAGGATGAGAGAAGCAAGATGGCACTAAATGCAGTCCCAAGAGACAAAATGATGGAGCCAAACCAGTAAAATATATATATCTACACACACACACACACCCCCCAACTAAGCCCAGGACACCAGCGGAACAGGACGAGGAAGGGCTGAGCCGGGCAGCTCCTGCCAGCCGGAGCAATGGGATGCGGGGAAGAGGAGAGGGTGAAGGGCACAAAAGCTAAGGCAGGCAGACGAGCCGAGGCAATGCTGAGCCCACGTAACCTCGGCAAGGGGCGGGCGCTGGACACCAGGGTGCTGTTTCCGGGGGGCTCACCCGTGTTTCCAGCCATCGTGGGAGAAGGGGGGGCTGTTTTGTGGAGCAAGAACACACTGCAGCCGTTGCTCAGCTGCAGCCAGAGGAGCCTTATATTTATTCACCCCTAGCTCAGTATTTGTGTTTTTCCCAATCCGGATGGCAGTTTTCTACGCCAGAGCCCGTGTGCGAGGGCCACGGCGCGTGAGTGGGGGGGAGAGCACGGGGGAACTGGTGGCTGGAAAAGGGGGAGCGCCCTGCTGCGTCCCTTGAGGCCACGACCCGTCCCGGGAAGGCCCCTCTAGCCCTCGCCTGAGATCATCCATCAGCCGGTGGCAAACAGTAGCCAGGGACCGCTGTACGGACAGCCGGCTGCCCTGGCACAACCCCAAACGCTGTAGCTGGTGCTTGAAGCAAAACGGGGCATGTTCCAGTGGGGGCTTTGAAAAAAGCTTCCCATGCTTGTGAGTCAGGTTTTATACGTGGATGAAGTTATACATACATATATAATAGCTGTTACTCATCACCACATTCCTTTAATAATCAATTGCTAGTTCAGCACCACTGCCCTAACAGATCTAAAGCAAATCCCTCTCTGACACACCAGAATTGCAGCCGATGGCATTTATTGATTACGCATGTCGCAGGAAAAGGCGCCTTTTCCCCTGCCCCTTTCAGAAGCTGTTGTGCCAGCACAACTGAAAAACAGAAATCAGAAGTACCGGAATAATTTGTTATTACCTACGTCCTTTTGACTCTGGATGCAGACACATTTTCTATAGGCATAAACATCCCAGGAGATGTCTGGTGCCTGCCCAGACCATTACAGAGGCAGAAAGAAATCAGTGCGACACTAATAAACTCTGAAAAGCTGGCTCCCATTTAATGCCTCTTGAACCTTTGCTGGAACAGCCGTTCCAGGGAAACCCACTGTACCATGCTGGCTTTTCCCAAAAAAAAACCCTTTTGTCCTTAAAACCCTTGGTCTTGTGAGTTGTCCCAGTGGAGCATTGCCAAGCCTGAACGAGATCTGCCCGGGACCTCAGCCTGCAGCCCAATCGGGGCAGGATTCCTACTCTGTTCTGCTGGGCTGCTACTTACCCCTAATGTATTAAGACCATAAATTCCTTCGCTAAGAAGAAACCACGCTCCTTTTATTTTTTTAATTATAAATCTTAGAGCAATTTAAAAATGACTTCCAGTTGCTTTCTCGCTGCCATCAATCAGGGATGCACTTCAATTCCACAGTGCTCTAGGGACTCAGTAGGTTAGAAAAAGCAAATAGGAATGAATATTTTTCTGTTATTATTTATTGCAATAACCAGAAAGCAGCCCCTGGAATCTGCTAAAGCAATAGGAACTGGCTGCCCTTTTAATATGCCCCCTTTTAAGGTGTCTGCTAGGAGCCCAGAACACAGCTCAATATTCATTACAGCAGCACGCCTCAAGTTTTTAATTGCAGCCCAAATTTCTTATGCGGTGGAGTTTATGCGCTTTCGTGTTGGTATTTCGCTGTGGTTCACACCCCCGTTGCACACTGGCGTGGGCGCAGGAGTGGGAGCACCAGGCAAAGCCACATTTGAACACACCCGTGCGTGCCACTACCTGTAGCTACGTGGTCACCAGACAACCTGAGAAGTACCCGGTGTTACCATGCTTAAGCCACAGTTTTCAGCCAACACCTTGCAAAAATTTCCTAAAATGGTTCTACCTGTGCCTTTTTTTTTTTTTTGCTCTGTATAACTGCCTTTAAAAGCCCAAGGTGCAAAGCGAGCTGGGACCATCACGGGTGCTCCAGGCAAGCCTTTCTTTGCTTTATCTCTACAGCAGGAGGCGATTGCTGTCAGAAATTCCCTCATTCTTCCTGAACATCAGCCCAAGTTCCCCATGGCCTCTGGGCATGAGTTTTCCAGCCTGGAGCCCCTCATCTGGAAAGGACAGAAAGAAGAACTGGGTGCTTAAAATAAGGGAAGACCAAGAAACATCTTAGGCAGTGCCTAATCCTGTACTGCCAAGGCGACATTAGATCATTGGCTCATAACCAACGCAAGATCCCACACCTTCTCCCATTTTTACAAGTGGAAAAAAAAAACCAATCCCAGTATCTCAGTTGCTCTGCAGTTTGCCCTTGTACGGAATTGTTTTGCCTTCAACAGAGAGGAGAATAAGCCGCCTCGTAGCACGCTGGCAGAAGACGTCTCCTCGTTACGTGGTGATTACGTGCAGGTTCCCCGGCAGAGCGGCCGCGTTCCACCAGTAAGAGGAGGACGCAGGGATTCCTGATAGCTGTGATAAAACAAGGCTTCCTTCAAGCCCGATCAAAAAGGTAACAGACCGCGGAGAGATTTGTCTTTAGCACCAGGAACACATCCCAGCCAGCCCCACCAAGGGGAGATGAGCATAGAGATGCCCAGAACCCACGAGGAAGCAGAATAACGGGAATGAATTCAAACAGCCCCAGGATGGGACGTCTCATGCTCAGAACGGACCCAGACTCGAAGGTGCCTCTGAGCCCAAACCCCGGCGGCCCCCTGAGTCGCCTCACAAACAGCAAGGGCAGGGACGCCCCCAGCCCTTCTTGAGACCCAAACGTTCCCCCGAGGACGGGGCAGAGAGGACGGGGAGAAGCCTGCAGCTAAGGTGGCCCTGCAGACCCTCCCAGTCGTACCAGCTGCCCCCACCTCCCTCGCTCTGCCCAGCCCGAGTAATCCAGGCAAGTATAAAATAACACAAGCGCGCCTCGTTTTTCCTGAACACCAGCAAAAGAGCAAACTGGCCGCCTCTGAGCAAGAGTGAGGAAGCAGAACATGTCCCTGGGCATGGCCATGGAAGTGGATCGTCCCTCGGAGCAGGAGCCGTAATAGCTGTGGAATCACTGTAAGCGCCGCACATTCAGGCAACAGTGATTTGCGCTGAAAATAATCCAGGGAAGGCAGGGAAAGCAGCTGCTATGCACATAAACTGACCCTAGCATTTTGATACCTGTGTATTACACAGGGGCTTTGCTTTTCTACGCCAAAGGACCCTTGCATAAGAGAAAGAAAATGAGAACAAAAAGGATTAAAAGGCTTCAGGAATGTTAATATTTCACTTTTTTGGTGGACAGTTCTTTTCCACAGTCTGATGCCAGATGCAAATAGTTGCAGCCAGATTCAATTCTGTGTTTACCAATGCAATTTCGGGTTGATATCAAATGGTCAGATTTACTCAAACCCGATGAAAATTACACATCAATCACAATATCTGTGCCAGAACCAGAGCTGAGGATATTTTAGAACAAGCTCCGCGGGATTGCTCCCGAGAAAAAAGATGGGATTGAAGCTGTTACTCCTGCGAGCCCCAACACCATCCCCAGCCACCTGCACCTCTGCAGCCATTTGAAAAAAAAAAAAACACACAACCATTTTTTTTTATTTAAAAAGGAAACAGAAGGAGGAACAAATTAAAAAAAAAAAGTCCCTTGGGAGAAATGGCATGGAGGGGCTGCTCTGCAAGGCAGAGGGCTCAGAGGGTTTAACCAACTGCACTTCTGTGCTGTCAGATGCCAACACAACACAAATTGCCACAACCAGCCAGAGTTAAATCAGTGCTGCTCACTTTTAGAGTCTGTCTGCGCAATCCAGCCAGAGAACCTGATTTCAGTCAAACTGCTGTTCCCCGGGGGATTTCGCTCCAGTTTTATTTGGTTTTACGCTCATTTTAGTTAAACTATTTCAATTCTGCCTACAGGAAGAGTGCTTGGATTTAAAAATGCAGTCGCAGGGAACAAACAAAACCATCCCGTGGTGCCAGCTGTACGGACAGAAAGCCGAATGTCTCCCGCGGCCGCGCGCTCTGCGGCACCTCGCTTCTCCCATTGCTGGAAGGATAACGCCAGGGGAGCAACCAACAGTAAAGGTGCAAACACGCTCCCCCCGGAGAGTCGCTCCCGTCCCCGTCTGCCCAAGGCAACTCTGATGGGACCCTCTTGGGCGGGTGAATTTATGAGGGGTGCATCCTCCCGGACCGGCCTCACCGCTCCAGCACCGTTGGCCTCTGAGAGCTTCAGCACAAATTAAGGTGCCCAGGCAGGTTTTGAATAATTTGTTTAACCGCATCGGGACTCCTTGATCGAGGTAGGAAAACCCCGTGCCCCACGCGGCCGAGTCCTCGCACAGCTCTCACTTAACGTCCTTTACGCCGTGGGGTTTCTGAAGGGTTGAGAGCCTGTGATGGATGAAGCTGCAGTCGCTGCTTTATCGGTGGCAGGATCTTCAGCCTTCACTCCAGAGACACTCGGCTAACTCCAAGGTCACCAACACGCTGGCCCCGTGCCCTGCGTCTCTCCGGGGAGGGACCGTAGCCCGTCAGCACTCCGAACACAGCGCTACAGCCTGAGCCTCAGGAACAGCAATGGAGGCAGCCGCCTGGCTGGAAAACAACCCCAGGAGGTGGCACATGCCGGCAGAGACGTGCCCGTAAGTTGTCACGATGACTGGCAGCAAGGCACGGGGAGGACAGCAAAAGCCCAGGCCGTTCTGGGGAGAATGCGTCGCTATATCCAGCGCCAGCGAAGGTGGGGTGGGCACTACTGTTCTCCCCCACTAAAGCGCCGCAGACGCCGCCTTCAAGAACTCGCTCGTGTTAAGGGGCAGGACGGGAGCCTGAGCTCCGCAGCTCGGCGGCACAGCAGCACTCCCTCTCCCCCCTGCCGTGGGGCTTTGGCGCTTATCGTGGCCAACGGACGGCCCAAAGCCATCTTCTGTGGCCAGCTCAAACACGGATGATAGACCCGCGAGACAGTCACAGGCACACGGTTGAAGTGCATCTTCAGTCGTCACCCAAGGCATGGGTGATCCAAGCAAAAGAGCATTTGCTCTGGCACAGGCCGTGCAACGACGCCGTCGAGCCCGGGAGCAGCCCCCGCCTGGTGCTGCACCACGCAGAGACCTCGGGGGGCTCAGCGAGCGCCAGGAGCCACATCTCGATGCCTGCAGCTGCCAAGGTGCTGCCAAGCTGGACGCCTCTCACGCCACAGAAGCCAGAAAATCCCTTGTCGGGGTGATGGCACCGCCACAACACAAGGATGTTCTTAGGTTTGCTATCCAAAAAAAGGGGGGGGGGCACATCACAACTGCTCTGAAAGGCCACGGAGAACCTCGCTCCCACGAGCCAGGGCCAGCGTCCTTCCATCCCCACCGCAGCGTGGAGCTCGCTCCGGCTACTTTATGATTTTGCCGTGTGTAATTTTCTGTGAGATGGGGTTTGCAAATCTGAGGCAACTCTATTTTATAAAATAAACTGAGCTCTCTCCTACCCGCATAATAAATATTAAAACATCATCCCTGCAATCTTAGGCAGGGAACGTTTATGTAAGAGCGCCGTGCAGACGTGGTGAAAGGCTAATAAAGCAATGCTAATGAGCTAATCAATCTTTCTTAACCTTTGTCTTAGGCACTACATAGCGCTTAGGCTAAGCTTAGATCCATTTTTCAGGGTCTAAATAATGTTGTAATCATAGCTGTAATGCGTGGGTTCATTGGAAGCTTCTCTTTAGCTGCAACGTTGTCAGTTTACACAGAAATCTGCCTATAAGCCATCTGTTGCCGAAACTGGTCATTACCAATTTCATCAATCTGTTCCCAAATTCCACAGATGCCAGCCACGAGGAACCATCTGTTAGTGTCAAAAAAGCAGTAATTCGATAAGCAGACTATTTAGGGGGGAGGTGGTGGGGAAATACGCTGCAATATTTGGCACAAAAGGCGAACTTGCTAATTGTTGCAGTTTTACTCCTGACCTACAACTCCTTTCGGAACGGCGCCAAACTCATCGATTAGCCATCCGTGGGAGGGACGTTTCCAGAAGACAGCAATAACCATCAGCAGTAATGAGGCCGCGGAACCCACACCTACTCCTGCTGTAACATATTGTCCAACAGAGCCAGGCTGGGGCCAGCCGTGACTTTCCCAAAGTCACCAGTGCAATTTGAGCAGATGTGACTGATCACCTCTAGCCATGGTTTAAATAAAGACAGCGCCTATAAACGGGCTGAGATTGCCTGCTTCCAGGGGTTTGTTCAGCCTCGTGATCTCAAACTTATTCCACATCTGTTTCTCAAACGAGCGTCCCTCGCTGCGACGCTCGCAATTGCTGGGACCATCTGGATGCCCCCAAACCGAAGCCCCTTGAACCCTCCGTTGTGCCCTGGCTGGGCAGGCAGCTCCCACTGGGGCTGCGTTTATTCACAACCCCACTGGAAAAGGTTGCCAAAGCCATGCCGAGCAGCGGGGCTGGGGGTGCAGGGCCCATGGTGGGGCCAGGACCTGGCCTTCATCCTCTCAGGAGCGATACAAGTGGAAGAGAAAACTGGCATGTTTTGGTCAAACCCCCTTTTGTCTCTCATTTTATCATTTGTTTATCTGTAAACTCGCACATTAACCGTCCAGCTCAGAAACCTAGATATGAACCATCCTGAAAATAGCCATTTGACTGTCACCGAATGGCTTATGCCTTATATATCCGTGACCTCCACAGGGTCTGCGTGTCCCTAAGATGCCTCTGCCGAAGCCCCCGCAGTTGCCCAGTGCCACACCGTCTATGGATGCGGAACCACGAGCGCTGAGAAGCGTTGTGCAAAGCCAAGCGCAGGCAGAAAGCCAAGATCAAAGATGGGGCAGACATGGCGATACCCAACTGCTGGGCAGAACTCACGATGCCTGCTAGCAATTATGTTTTCCCTTTGCTTTTCTTGTCCACAGAGAAGCCTCCTTTGACAAATACCTGGCAGATAAACACGTAACGTTGGAATAATAACGCACAGAAGCTCAATGTTAGTGAACCACCCTTGCAGCAAGAGCAAAAAACCCCTTTTTTTTTTTCAGACACAGCTTTCTCAAGAACCAAAAACCCCAATCCAGGTTCAGTTTGTAGGAGGGTACGCAGTCAGAAAGTGCTTCCATTTGCAGTTTCTAATGGACACTTTTATTTGGGTCAGCTGCACAATTGCACAAGCGGGCATTCTCCAGGAAAGCTGCTTTGGCCGTACAGCCAGCCCTGGGCCTCTTTCATCTCAGCAGTTTGGGTTAAACCTGGATCTGTCTTGTTCTCATTTAAAAATGCAATAAAGACGACCAAGCCATTTTCTTCAGCCGAAATAAAAAGACAGAACCTGCAAAACTATTCTGCCGTCTAACCGCCATCGTCAGAGGCCTTGCGATTCCTTACGTATATCCTGGTAAGGAAATCGTATCGCGAGAACGCACTTGCTTATCCCGACAAGCTCCAGAGGCTCTTCCCAGCTGACCTTCAAAGACATTTCCTTTGGGTAGCTGTTCCCCATAAATCACGGCTGGAAGGAGCCAAGCCGGGGCTGATAAATGGGCAGGGCAGGAGCGAGTGCTCTTCGTCAGGAGAGGAGCGTGGAGGGGGGCCAAGAGGAGCAGATTCGTGCGTTAGGGCTCCAAAAGCCCTAATTAAAGTTCACCCAAGCCGCCGGGGGACAAAGGAACGCAAATGTTACGCCGCGGAGGTGAGCGCTGGGGTAGGCAGGCAGGAGGCAGATGATATTTGTAAACATTTTACAGGAATTGAAACAGCCGAGCAGCCTGCTGGGGAAAAAAAAAAAATTAAAAGCTCAATATTCATAGGCTGTGCGGCAAAAGCCGTACCTGCGTGGGGTCGTTCCGGGCGGATTTGGCTGTGCTTGGGGTTTCCAATGGGTGTTTACAGTAAAGGGTAGCTAAACTCTCGCTCACAGCTGAACATCAGCATGCAGACCTGCAAGGATAACTGACCTTTTTGAATGTTAATTATCTTTAAAAGGCCTGTTTGCCCAGAATTGTCTGAACCGGCTGTAACCAGCCACCAGTGTCACCCAGGAGAAATGATGGACGTCACGAGGAGCCATTTGATATCCATTAAAGGGGAGCAAAGTCATTAAAATATATTGGGCCCAGGGACCTTATGAAACAGAGAGAAGGTAATTACTTTCAGCTCGGATTTACCTGCCTGGACTAATCAATAAAAAGACACCCTGAAAAGGGAGTAGAAAGAACACATTTTGACGGGTCTGCGAGGACCGTCTGCCACCAGGGCAGAAGAAAACATCGGTCCGCCTGCCCAAGCTGGTGGCCCCCCTGCGAGGGGAGCAGGGTCCCGCCGGGGGAGCAGGAGCCAAAACACCCCGGTTTAGAGGAGCCACGGGTCAGCAACCCTCAGGCCCGCTCCTGCCTGCGGCTAGTTGTGCCACCTCGGGAACGTCACTTCGGACGCAGTCAAGTGGCATTAACTAAGCAGCCAGAGGTACCTAACTGGGTGCCCTCGTCTTGCTGTTGCCGTGCCTGGGTGGTAGCTGTCCTGGCGGGGGCTGAGCTGAAGCTCCAAGCACGTCTTCAGCGGCCCAGCAGCTACGTGGAAGCGACCAAGCTGCTTTTCCGATGTGGCAGTGAAGATCAGCTTTGCAAAATGTCCCCCGATTACGCTCCATCTTCTGGGGCTCTCCAGGGCCAGATGCTCAGGGGCAGTGAGATTCAACCCCTCGCAAAAGTTTGCTGGCTTTTTAATACCCTGGTAGGCACCAAGCTCTTTGAAAAACCTGATCCCACCTAATCTCTTTTAAAATGCAACGCCAGTTTACTTCTTCACTGGGATGCGTGCAGATTAGCTCAGCTCAACCTTCCTGGTCGAGGCACAGAATTGCCATGGGCACCTCGTACCCCCTCTAAAATCAGTGGCAATTTTGGCACTTTTGTCTCTAAAAGCAAAGTGGCGGATTTTATGCACGGTGCAAATCATTTGGGTTTTTTCAAAACAACCGGAGCCGCTTACGAGAACTCCATGTATCTTCCAAAATGAGACATGCAAAAACCCACTAGTTAGTTTTGTATCGTTAGTCATTCTAATTAAAATCTTTGTCAGAGGAATCTATTGCCTTTTTTTTTTTCCATTTTCTGCTCAGATGCTGCAGTCCTTGACATCACGCTGCGGTCTACGAAGACACAGAATATTAATGCCTCCCATTCTAAAAAAATATATTGAGTCTGCTCTACTATTTTGACCTTTTCAGTACATTGTATTTTGATTAACTGGCCACCTTGCCTCTGCCCCACGGGTCTGCAAGGCTATAGAGGGACGAAGAGGTGGAAAAGCTACCAAATCACATTCCTAATCGCTGGGAAGGTTAGAGGAGCGCGATAAAACACGGTATCTCACAGACCGGCTGAGGCACAGCCGTGCCTGTGGAGGAAGACGGGGGAAACCAGAACCAAAAGGCCCCGCCAGCACCACCAGCACCTCCCCCACTTTGCTGTAGAATCACTGAATCGTTTAGGTTGGAAAAGCCCTTTAAGATCATCGAGTCCAACCTTTAACCTAACCCTGCCATCCCACCACTAAACCCTGGCCCCAAGCACCTCATCTACCCTTCTTTTAAACATCTCCAGGGATGGGGACTCGACCACCTCCCTGGGCAACCCCTTCCAGTGCCTGACAACCCTTGTGGGGAAGGAATTTTTCCTAATGCCGTCTTACGTTCTCTCGATAGCCTCTGCGAATGCGGTCCTTCCCCAGAGCCAATTAATTCAAGTCACAAATGCCTGTCCAGAATTCTCGCAGGTAATTAGCACCGCAGGTTATCAACGGGAAGCTGGTACCCACAGGCCCTTCAGATAATTGTGTTCCAATATCGGCACATTTCTGCTTGCCACAAAAGGTCACTTCAGTTCCTCTCCTCCATTTTCTCCCTCTCTTTTACTAAATGAATGAAAAATTGTTATCATTATTTTGAATGCTCTAAACAGCTGGCAAAGGCTTTGGGCATTACAGGACAGGTTGCAAAATTATTATTTTCTAATCCTTGGTTTCAGGTATAACCCTCCTCAGCACACCAGTTAATGAAAAAAAGCCCAAACTCTAGTTAAATACCCATGCATCTGAATTAATTTCGAAGAAAAGCAACGGAAAGAATACGTAATTATAACGGAGCAAAACTGCTGGTCACTGTAACAAGCATCTGCCATTTGGGGAAAGCTGCATTTAGCAGTGCCCAAATTTGGAGGACTCTCTACCTGTTACAAGATGTTGGAAAGGGTAACCATTCATTTAATTACATGATGAATAGCTTCCACAAACAGATTAAGTATTGCACGTGAAGGACCATGTAATTACTTTGTAAATATAGGATTATATCTGTCCTTGAAACAAGAAAACAAGTTAAATCAGCCTTGCAAAATTGCACTCCCCACTCGCAGTAAGCGAGCAATTCTGTTGCAAAAATAAATTGCAAATCCTCAGCTTCTTTACTGAGTGGTCGCAGTCAGAGCCCAGCTGTGATGGCTTTGCCATGGGGCAAATTTCAAGGCAAGGCTGTAGTAAGCGCTAAACTTCAGTAATAACAAAACCATAGCTGCAAGAAGTACCTGAGAGGGTGCAATCACTTTGTAGTTGCCTTGGACTGCAGAATAAACCACATATTGGGAAAGAAGAAGTTGGCGTCTGTGCCTGGCGGAGTTACGAATCAGAAGCGTCACTTTTGGCCAGAAGTTTGGGGGCGGAGGGGCTGCGCCGTGGCCCTACAGCTCTTTCTTTAGACCATCACGGACACCAGGGGTCCCTTCCAACCCAAAACATTCTATCATTTTATGATTCTCTCCTGTCTGTCTCGAGACACGCGGCCATGCTGTCTACCCCAGCATCTTCTGCCAGAGCTCAGTCACAGCCATTTGATCTTCTCGGCCAGGGATCTGCTTATGGACGTATCTGCCACGCCAGTGCGGACAAGCGTAGCACGCGGACACCCAAAGCACCCTCGCACAGAGAGGTTTGCACGCACGGCCCCGTAACGGCGGTCCTTGAGGTACCAAAATGAACCAAATTAATCTTGCAACTTTGCTTTCTGGACTACTTAGGGACGAGATCTCAGAGGGGCTGCATTAACAACAGGAGTGCTCTGAGTGCTTTGAGTTACTCCCTTTCCATCAGCACTGCGTTATTACACTTAGGGTTTTTCTTTTTTTATTGTATCATTAAAGTTAATGAAATCTTATAGACACAGAACCAGTGGGTGGTGCAACAGGAAACATTAAGATCACACTTGTTTCACTCACTCACAAAACCAGCAAGCTAACTCCTTAGCCAGTAAAGACTACAGAGACCTTGCTTAAAGAAACATCATGACCCTTGAAAAAAAAAAATTTAAAAAAGGAAAAGAGTGACATTATCTCAGTAAAAGAAAGCGTAGCCATCGTGCAATTCCCAGTTGCCTTCAGGAAATCAATACTCTCTTCATATGGTACAAAACTTTTCCTTTAACCTTTATTCAAGGCACAACAGCACAATCAATCCAGGGCTGCAGCCCCGGTGACCAGCACTGCCCGCCACCCTTGTCCCTCCGAGCAGGCTGTGGCACATGCGCCCCTCGCCCGTCCCACAGCGCTCTGCTCCCCGTCGGGGTACAACGCGCCCAACCCCGTCCCGCAGCGCTCTGTCCGTCGGGTGCAACGCACCCCTTGCCCGTCCCGCAGCGCTCTGCTCCCCGTCGGGGTGCAACGCACCCCTTGCCCGTCCCACAGCGCTCTGCTCCCCGTCGGGGTGCAACGCACCCCTTGCCCGTCCCGCAGCACTCTGCTCCCCGTCGGGGTGCAACGCACCCCTTGCCCGTCCCGCAGCACTCTGCTCCCCGTCGGGGTACAACGCACCCACCCCATCCCGCAGCGCTCTGCTCCCCGTCGGGGTACAACGCGCCCAACCCCAGGTGACCATGGCAAAGGACAAGAGGCCATTGCTTACCACCACCCCAGGAACTCACTGCTGGCCCAAGGAAGCACCAGACCTCTCACAACCCAAAAGATCTTTTCCTTCCTTCCTCCGCCCCCCCCAAGCTTGCTGTCCTAAGAGAGTCCTTGAGCAGTTTCACTATTGCCACCTCCCGCTGTAAAAGCAGTCAAGTGCTTCCTTTCTTCCCAAAGGAATGAAGCAAAATAACAGGACAGAAAGTCACCTTAGCACTTTGAATAGAGATGGGTTTGTGAAGCCAAATTCCTTTTCTTTTCTTGTTAATAGGGTCATCGAGACATTTAAGCTTTCACATACAAATCCTAAGTGCTTCTCACTGCAGTCACTGCCAAAAGAGCACAAACATCATTCCCAACCTGACTCACAGCTAAAATCCCCAGCAGAAATCCTGCTCTTTGGGGTCCGTGCCTCTGCTGCATCAAGAACCAAGAAATCATTCACCCCTTTAACACCAGGTTTCAAGCAGCTGATCCGGGAAGCGCACCTCCTTGGCCCAAACCCAGCCAAATCTGACTCCTGTCCCAGCATGAGAACCTTTGCTCTTTAAGCGTTACTCTTAGGCGTTTCCACCCAGTAATCCCAAAATTTGTAATCTCACAAAATTCCTCATCTCGTACGACCCTCGATGGTGCAACTCAGACACGACGTGCGCGTCCCACAGGGGCTGTGAGCCAGCACGCGCCTCCAAACGCAGCCTGAGCCAGCGCAAGGTATTAGCACCCAGATTTGCAGTTTCCTGTAAAAAACAGAACCAAACAACAAAATTCAGCTCTGGACCCCTGTGGGCTTTTTCCCAGTTGCAGAGAGGGTGCCGCTCTCCATTCACACTGACACACCACACCAGTGGATGGTGACAATCTGTCTCCACGCCCAAGAACTTCATCGGGGTTTGCTTTTAAGCTAACGATGCCTATTCTTGGTGTCCTCACTTTCAGCTCTATCCCTCCGCGTCTCCAGCGGACGGTGGCACACACCCACACGGCCTCCCGAAGGTGCTCAGGGGACAGAGATGTGTGCGCACACGCCGTCGCGTGATTTTCTACCACCCAGATCTGGAAAAGCAGGAGGCGTTGGGGTATGGGTTCGATTTCTTTCTGCCTCCTAAAACGTGTCCGAATGGATGTGCCGGTGCTGGTTGCCTTAGAAACCAGCAGAAGTTATCCTGCCTGGCCGGGGCAGGGTCCCTGGTGCTGCCAAGAGCAGGGAGGCAGCAAGGCAGGTACAAATGCTCACACTGGAAAGGTAAAAGGTTTTGCTGCTCTGCATGAAGCAGGGACGCCACGAAGCGACAGCACTGGCAGAGCCCGGCGTCCACCAGCCCCTCTCCATGGCCAGGAGCTGCGGCACCGAACTGCTGCCAGCCGGGCTCCGACCATCCCGGGGGGACCTTGTCTCTCTCCGGGCAGAGGGGGGGTGGGTTCTCACTAAGCAAACCCCTGGGTCTGGTCGCGGCTCCTGTGCCTCCTCTGCTTCCTAGATGGGAGCAATGGGACAAATTCTGCCCTGCCCCGCACTGCTGCCGTCCTGCCGGCTCTTCCATCCCTCGATTCCCCAGCCTGCCAGCACCACTTCTCACCAGTACGGTAGCCCAGCATCTCCGCACTTCACGTGCCAGTGCGGCTGCGCGTGGAGGAGGAAAGGGCGCTCCTCACCCCGCCGTTCCCAACAGCGGATCTGCTCTCACAACGCACTCGGTTCCTCTGGTTTCCCGCACCGCTTGGCAGGAGAGGTCTCTTGACTCGGGCCCTGGTCCCCATCGCCGCCGCGCTGAGGTCTTTCCATGGGGTGCCCGAGCCGAGGGCAGCCGGCGCCTTTGGGAGCAGCAGCTCCCGTATCCCTGCTTTGCCATCCCGACCCAGTGCGGGCAGCGGGAGAGGCGCAGCCTGCCCTCGCCTGCCGAAAAGGCCAAGCCCCCGCCAGGAGGGGCAACAGCAGCCGGGCAACAGCTCCAAGGGGAAAAGGACCCAACTATTTCCTCTCACTGATGAATACATTTTTTTTTTTTTATAGGTGGGTTTTTTTTTTCCCTTAACCAATAAAAAACCCATTTAATTGAATTAAGCAAGTTTCCTTCTGGTTTATGTGTAAATACAAATGACAGGTAACAGCTACAGGCAGCTCTCCAGATGTACGAGTGCAAAGGCTATGGCCATGACCGTTTATATTTTAATTATCGGCACAGTTCTGTTAATTTCAAGCTCTACTAGAAACACACAAAAATCAATTTTTGATAAATGGAAAAAGGCTTTAATGGGTCAAGGAGGATTATATTTTTCCCCCTCTGCAAACTGTGCAAGCAAGAGAAGTAAACAAAGATGTTGAAAACTATTTAAAGAAAAATATTTGACAACATCCCTTTAAACACGTCTAAAATTTACATATATTTATGGCAAGACTTTACCAATATATTTGAAATTATATTCATGATTTTAGGGGGGAAGGGGGAGAGCAGGGCAGGAAGGGGTAAGAAAATATACAAATATTTGAAAGCCAACTTGAGAATATACTGAAATCCTTTTCCAATGCGCTCTGAAGGTCTGCAGCCTGTGCAATCATTGCCTTCGGTGCCATTTTTGTCAGTTCAGTGCAGTATCCAAAATCCATTTAATGCTGTAAAAAGGAGCAGCCTTTTTCATTAATTCTGATTTATTTAATATTAAATCTGAATCTAATATGGCACAGAAGCAGCAAAAATCGTGCTCGCAGCAACTACGGAACCTACTTTCCCCTTTGACGGGCGAACAAGCAGTTATTACATTCCCGTAGAGCACCTTCCAAACTCCGCCAAGCCCAGCTTCCTTATTAAGAAATGCAATTTCACTTGGCTGCTGCGACAGCAAAATCCGGCGTGTTAGGTCGTGGCCAACAATGGCGATGCGGACGTGAGCACAGAGGTAACTGGCTTTTTTGGGTTTTTTAAGTGCAGCGGTAATAAAAATGGAAATCCAGGCCAAAACTGGAGCTGCTGCCGAGGCTGCGTGGCCGAAGACGGGCAATGGCAGGAACCCTCCCCTCCAGCGCCGGTCAGAGCAGGGCACGCGAGGCTCTGCCCAGCCCCTTTGGTTTATGAAGGGTCAGGGGCACGACCCCTGCACAACACTATCATTTTGGGGGGAGGCAGCAGCTACAGCTTCTTCTGACAACACGTGCAGCAGCCTCACAGCATCATGGAATCATTGAGGTTGGAAAAGACCTTTAAGACCATCGAGTCGAACCATAAACCTGACCCTGCTAAGTCCACCAACTCCTGCACCCAAGACAAGAGGGTTCATGGGCTGGCAGGTCCAGTGGCAACCCAACCTGGAGAGGAACCAGCAGCTAAGGGATGCCAAAGCGTAGCCAGCGGCAAAGAGCTTCCTCCCCTGCAGGAGAAGGAGCTTGCCCTGTGGGGAAGAGAAACAGCTGATTGATTTATCCTGATACTCTGTTCTCTCTAATGAAACTACAGAATGATTACAGACTAGGGCAGGAATATCAAATAAAGTAATTATTAGATCCATGAGACAAGCAAACAAATAGAACTGAGCTGAGCTCCAAAATTAAGATGCCAACGAGAAACAATTACTTATCCTGGCTTTTCTCAGGGTTTGAATTAAGGATAGTTAACTTCACCGACAACGTTAGTTACTAGAGATTGGGAGAATGACTAATGTCCTGTACGTAAATTCATTTTACAGCTAATCTACGAGTGTGTTTTGCTGCATTTTGACCAGGAACATCTCCCCTCTGCCTCAGCGCAGAAGGACAAGTCCCCAGATGAAGCAGAGCAAAGTCAGCTGTAAACCTGACCCAGAGCGTTTGTACTGCACTTTTCCTGTATGGATATCTTAACAAATAAGGCTGTCCCAGGAAAGGGTTTCCAATGCAAAAGCAATAAAAAGGTCCTGTGTGGCTCGGCAAATGTTTGTTTGAATGAGTTCATAGCGGCTGCATTTGTGCCAGTTCTGTACTTGCTCTCCTCAGGTGTTCATGGAACTGAGATTTAATCAAATATTCCTGAAAACACGCTCCCCCAGCTCCTAAAGCAAGCTCTAAGTCAGCAGCCCCGTGGTGGGCTGGGCTGGGCTCCTGCTGGCAGCCACCAAAACCACAGCTCCCATTGCAAGTTTTGCCCATCAAACGGCCCGCCGCAGCATGAACTCGAATTGCAGCTGGCTTAGGGTACTCACACAGAGCAAAAGGCTCAATTTGTCAAATAAATGAGCTATTGGAAAGCATTGCCTGGGCTTGGCTCCGTAACGGGCAGGTGAGAGAGAAGAGGCTTACGTTGAAGAAGCTGTTGTACCTCCAAAGCACAGCGGCGCCGGGGGTAGCCCTGCGCCTCCCATGGGGGCAGAGGAGCCTCCAGCCACGTCCCCTGCAGGACATCCCACTGCCCTGCTCAGCCCAGCTTGAACGTGACCCCCAGCAAGACAGCACTGACCTACCTGGGGCTGAGCCTGGCCCTTAAAATCAGAGTAAGAGGAGCTGCGCAAGGGAAGTACAACTCACGTCACGCTGACGGGACAAATTCGGGTCCTGAGGCTCCGACCTACTCAATGTTATAGGGGGGTGAATTGTGAAGCCTTTTCCCAAAAGGCATTTCTCCTGCTCAGATCAAGGCATCAGCCCATAATAACCAGGGAAGGGAAACAATCCAGCAATTGCTGGCTGTCCAGCCCCCCCGGATCCCCCCCTCCGCTCCTGCTATGAGGACACCACCTTACAGCCCTCATTTAAAAACGCTCATCCCTCACTCACTGCTACAATGAAAGGCAGCTACGGGCGTTATTCCCGCAAGCACACCCAGTGCTGAGGACACGGGAGAGGCGGGGCAGAGCAAAATGGAGAAAGGGCTTAAATAAGAGTAATAATAATTAAAAAGGCGGCCGGGAAATAGCTGTACGAGATTGCACGGAGTCAACTTCGACAAGTAGGTGGAGGACAGGGAAGATGACCGCTTTGTTTTCTCTGCACAAGGTTATGCTCCTCTATATTTTATCCGCCAACATTGTAATTTTATTTCTAAGCCTAATAAATTTCCCACAGAAGCCCTATTCATTCTTAAACCTATGACTGCTGATTCAGGGAACTGTCATGATTTTCCATGCCAGCATCAGTTCACACTGTACTACAAAGGCAAGATAAGGACTAGAAAATAAAAAGCAACATTGTGCTTTTACCCAGGAGAGATGGCTTGGGGGGACTTGACAGTCTTATTTTGCTGATCACCAGCCTCTGGAATAGGCTCTGCAAGCAATTAATGAAATGCAGGCTGCGAGAACCATCATTTCACAAGAAATCTGCCCTTCTTTATACTGAAATTTAGAGATAAACACAGGGTCTGGTTCTCCTCATCACCACTCCAATTCCCCGTCGTGAATTGCTGAATATCTGTGCCATACTGCTCAGGCTGAGAAAACCACCCAAGCGTGGATAACAGGCGGGTAAGAACACGACAGGAACCTCTGCACCATCCCAAGGACCATGGTACAGATTCCCACCAGCAATCCCCCACTTCCACACCAGAAAAAGGGGATTTTTTTTTTTTTTTCTTCTAGCTTCGAAACAGAAGTCATCTTTATCTCAGAAAGACTTTTAGTTTCCCTTTGCAAACAGAGAACACGATCATCTCCACTGCACAACACATACGGTACCACCACAGGTCAAGTCTGCAGCCCCGCAACGCCCCAGCTCCGGACACCAAAGGACCATTTTGAAGCACACAGCATGCCAGGCTATCCTGCCCTGGGCTTCTTTTAAAGACTACCAAGAGGATTTTAGCAAAAACGCTGCGTATTTTTTGATCCCGACGTCTGTCCAGCAGCAAGTGGTCTGACACCACCAGACTCTGCTGGGTTGCCATCCAGAATCAGTCACACCCCGGTGTC
The DNA here is from genome assembly GCA_034008185.1 of Gorsachius magnificus. NCBI lineage: Eukaryota > Metazoa > Chordata > Aves > Pelecaniformes > Ardeidae > Gorsachius > Gorsachius magnificus. Next base: position 20,267,254 of record CM067093.1, read on the forward strand.
CCATGGGACCACGTTTCCGCAGGCAGCCTCACCTGCCATGTCCTCTGTTCACATTTTTTCTTTAAAAAAACCCCACTAATAAAATCAAATTTCAAATATTTGATTTCACTGGCCCTTTTTCCCTTGGATCTGCTCTTCACATGCTTCTCGCCCCCAAATCCACCGCGTGTCACCGCACCGAGAGGAACCACAGCACGCAGCTACGCAGAGAGCAATGGGCTGAACAGCAGGAATTGCTGTATTTGTACACATTCCCTTTTGTAAGGTTATTTCTCTCATAATAGAAGTCTTGGAATTCTCTTTGAAATTGTTTTAATTGGGGAAGAGCTGGCTCTTGCCAGCTGTAATAACACTGATGCTTGCCATCGAAGAGGTGTCTTCTGACTTGGTTTGTCTGGCTGCTGGCACAATCTGCCAAGCGGCCAACCTCATCTTCATTTATTTATTGGCTCTACTCAAGCAACAGCTACAAGTTAATTACAGTTTACTTTTTGTGACACAAAGCCATGCTGTAAAATGTTTTTATCAGTGATCACATCCTTGGATTACTCTGTTCGTTGTGATCTGGCTCCATCACAAAGAGTATTCCAATTTAGCAGACAATTTCCTCAGCTTATCTTTGCGGTGGCAAGCCATGTTGCCCTGGCAGAAAGTGAGGTGAAACCATAGAATCATGGAATGTTTTGGGTGGGAAGGGACCCCCAGAGGTCACCCAGCCCAACCCCCCTGCAGGAGCAGGGACACCTTGAACCACATCAGGTTGCTCACAGCCCCGTCCAACCTGGCCTGGAATGTTCCCAGGGATGGGGCCTCCACCCCCTCTCTGGGCAACCCCTGCCGGGGTTTCACCACCCTCATTGTAAAGAATTTCTGCCTTAGATCCAGTCTGAACCTGCCCTGCTTCAGTTTAAAACCATCCCCCCTTGTCCTGTCCCAGCTGGCCCTGCTAAAAAGATTTTCCCCATCTTTCCTATGGGCCCCCTTTAAGCACTGAACAGCCACAGCCATTAGGTGTGGGTTGGGAATGATGTTTCTGCATCAAGTGTTCTCCATTTAAATCTACCACCATTTCTACTACTAAAAGAACCAGAGCAGCAACCCAGCCATTTTGTAATACTTTATAACTCGGTGACTAAAAGCAGAAAGAGCTGCCTGATCCACCTCCACCCCGCACAGACTCGACTCCTGTTGGTGGATTTGTCAATCATGTTTGTAGGCGCCTTTCTGCCACACAGTCAGAAATTCTCATCTGATTTTGATCTGCGCCGTAAAAATGCGGTAGGACTGATATACACCCAAGGACTTTCTGTTGATTTGTTTCTGTCACGCAAGCTATGTCTAATTTATGTATAACTTATCTCATTCTATTAGATCACTTTGTAATCATATTTAATTTAGATTTATTCCCGACAGTTCAGGCTGGCTCCAGGCATTTAATTAAATTTTGCCCTCTTAAGCCACTTAGTCAGTCTAGATTTCAAACATGATGTAGTTTTTCCTCAGACAGCTCTTTTCTCTCCATAACCTTTGAATTGGTAATTTGTGCGGTTGCGTCTTGCGTGACATTTTCCAGAAGTCCTTTAAAACCTGGCCTTGACACTGCACAGCGTGAGCACGCAGCGAGCACCAGGCGCAAAGCCCAGGGCGAGGGAGCCCAGCACCACCCGGCCGTGCTTTCATGGCAGCGACGTCATTTGGACGCCGTGTTCCCACGCATGGAGACCCAAAACCACAGCCACCGAGTGACACACGGCACAAGAGCAGAGGTCAGAAGTAGGGACAGTAAAGCTAAACTGTGCTATTAAATCACAAATTTGGTTTTGAAGACTTGAATTGAGAATTAGAACGCATGGTTTATGAAAATTCAAGTAGAAAAATATTGGTTGAAAAATCCTAGAATGCAATTAATATCAATTCACATTATTTTTAGTCAAGATTATTGCCCTTTAGGAGATGGCCATGAAAATACTCAGAAAAAGAAGAAAAATACTAAAAATTAGGATTAGAAAAGAGCCACATATACAATATTTATTAACTACTTCAGTTTTCTTCCCCAAGTTTTATTAATAAGCAAAAAACCTTCGCAGAAATGGGACTCGATGGTTTCTGAAGAATTCTCCCTCTCCTGCTGATTACTGGAATTGTCTTTCCCCTTCTGCCATTGCCGACAAATTACAGCATTTCAGAGAACAGAACACACTTTGAATTTCCTTTTGGCCTGCGATCGGCCTCACCTTTGCTGCTCAGACTTGAACAAACTCCTCCGAGTTTCACACGCGCTCTCCTCCCCACCGCAAATCCTCCCGCTTCGCTTTCTCCTGCCGCTCTGTCGTGTTTGAGGCCATCAAAAGGCGGACGGGACGCGGCTCCAGAACAGCCACGCTCCCCACATGTTCTGGCACAGCCTGGAGCTCCCAAAGCACCGACACAACCCGACTGCTGCTGTCCTGCCCGCGCTCGCGGCAGAGCGCGCTGCAGAGGCCGCTGGGCTCATCGTAATGCAAATTCACCAAGAAACTAGTCACTTAAATTCCACTAATACATCTCAATTTTTCACCCAGCAATATGATCTATGGTTCCGATATAATTCAATCTCCTTACATGTTTCATGAGTTAAATGAATCGTGTCAAGAGAGCACCCTTCAAACGCCGCCTTTTCCTCCGCACGCAGACCTCCTCAAACAGACGCCGGGCGAACACCGCACCCCCCTTCATCAGCTTCAAGGGACTGGAACCCACGTAGCCGTGGATCCCAGGGATCGGGATGTTGATGGACACACAGACAATCCTCTCGGGTTAGCACCCCATCCCTGTGTATTGCTATCTCAGAGGAAGGCATCAGAAGAACCCGTCTGTAAGGAGCTCTCCTGCCCCTGGTAGAGCTCGGGCACTGGGATAAGGCTGCTTGCACCCCTCCGTAGTTCCTCACTTTGTTTCTAAGCCCAACCTGTTGTTTCAACCTTTCCTCCCCCAGCCCGATGTATTCACAGCATCCAGAGAAACGTCCGGATCATTTTAGCAACCCCTATTTAGCCCTGCCTGGCAGGAGCAGCGAGTGCCGATGAGGGGGCATTTTCCCAAAGCTGATTCCTGAAGGGTTAAAGAGAGCCCTGACTTGCCATGTAGCCCGACTCCCAAGCCACAACTGCGGGCACCCAGGATCCCTGTACGCCGCTGCTGGATTGCAGCAGCACATTGCGGCACCCCGGCCTTACCGCATGAAAAAATATTGTAAAACTGTTTTTCTTCTCGCTCTTTTTATAGGACACAGACAAGAGCAAAGGGACAGTTCACGTGGACAACCAGCCACCATTATGAGCAAAGCTTGCAGATGGAGCCGCTGGAGGTACAAGCGCTGCTGGTACCAGAGCAGCCTCCTGTACACCTCAACTCTCGCAGTGGTTACTCTCTTTCAGGAATCACACATTTAGATGAAGCTGCTTTTGCGTTCCATATCATAGCATTTTGTGATCACAAAAAAGTAGAAATCAAGAAAACTGTATTTCATTTGCTCGCTTTCCATTTTCCCCTCCCTACCAGAGGTCGTTTTGCTACCGCACAGCAGCTCTCCTACCTCAGGCAGAGCTGCTCTTTGTCATTCTCCTTTCATCGTTTATTTTCAAAGCTGCTCTATAAACTTTCTATCAATGCATTACTAATAATCTTAACAGACTTTTACCAAGGAAAACCATGGGTTTCATTGGCTAAGAGGCCTTTCTCTGGAACTCAAGTGCTTGCATTTTTTTGACAATTTATCTAAAGTCAATTGTCTTCTATTTACTTTTTTCAGCTGCTTCCAGAGTGACAACACTTTTTAGGTCTGACAAATCACCCGCTTGCTGTACTCTCTCTTTTGGTTTTTCCCCACCACACATAAATCTTGACAAACCCCATGGTACCTTGCTAACAATATCTCACTTCAAACCTGGCCCTGTGTTTCATTAATTTCTCAGATCCTGTCGCTTGCATTGCCATCAAAAAAAAAAAATAAATTCAACAAAATATTTATAAACGCTTTTGAGGCTCTAAATTGATGGCTGGTTTAGGTACGTTTCCAGTGTTTTAACTTTTAGGACAGTGACGCGTTCCTTGCCCCCATCTCCCCCCAGGAATCATTAAGTGCTCACCCAGGAGCAAACCCTGGAAGATGCCGGAGCCGGCAGGAGCCGCGGCTGCTCCGTCCCCACCGAGAGCAGTGGCCGTGCCCCCGGGGCATCCCCAGGCCCTTTAATCCATCCAGCTCCTGGCGTCCAGCTGCCCTGAGGATGACTCTGCACTCCTCCCCTTATAAAGCTCATTATAACCTCCCCTCGTGTGCAGCAGCCGGGGAGATGAAGGCATCATTTACAGGCTTTGCTGAACGGGGACCACATGTCTGTTTTCCTCCGTAACACGCTTGCTTTCCACTACAACTCCCTTTTCCTACATGTTCTTTCATTCTTTGTACACAAACAATTTGATCAAGCTTTACTCTGTACTCTCTCCAATAAGCCATTTCAAGATTTATTCCAACCTTATGTTGCTGCAATGTCATGTTAGGAAGCAAATTAAGTTTATTTTTATATCACTTTCTTACAAGACTGTTGAAACAGGGATCCCTTCTTTGTCTAAATACTTGGTTTTCTACACTCTTTCCAATTCCCATCACCCTTGGCTTCCTTCCTTTCTTCTCTGCCTTTGCATTCGATTCAGTGTGGACTAACGAGCTCCTCCCTCCACAACATTCTACCACCACCCGCCCACCGCCGCTTGGACATGAAGGCAGCTCAGCTTTTCCAGCCTCCCCATCTCCCACGCACACACGGATCCAGAAGATGTTTCGGAGATGAGGGGCCCAGCCCAAGCAGGATGGGGCTTGCATGAGGGCTCGGTGCCAAACAGGACAAGAGAGAAACATTTTAAAGTGCTGGATAATCCCCTCTTCTTTTTCCAAGCACTTCTCCCCATCGCATTTCTTAGGATGTTTCTGGCCCACCTCAAACTCCTTCCAACCGCACGCCGTGGGTTTGTGCCTATTCGCTGTGTCCACACCTACGTGGTAAGAAATCCTTCCCTGCCCCATGGAAGATTCTCTAACTCTGACTTGCAGTCACTAATTTTAAATTCATAGCCTGGCAACCCCGAAAAGCCTTCTTCAGCAACTTCTGCCACGTGTGTTCTCCGCTGTTACATCAACCCCTCCTCTGCTACATAAGAAGAGGACAAATAAATTCTAATCACATGCACAAATCTCTTTCCAGTATTTGCCAAGCACTAAATCAATTCTTTATCTTTTCTCTTATTATTTCCCAGAATACCCTTAAAGCTCAGGAGAGCCAGAAAATGAGAGGAAAAGTGCAGTGTGTGCTAAAAGAAATGGGGCGGGGGGGGACCTTTTTTGAGTCAAGGGAGAAATCAGAGGTTTGAGTGATGGCTGACAACGGGCTGGGTGTTTGGGATGAGAAGGCCAGCACCAGATCTGAACCGCACTGAAGTCTGAAGCGGATAACTAGACCAGAGCTTTGAGAAATCTCTTGGGTAAAAGGGTTTATTATTATTAAAGAAGAAATTGTGTAGGAATTTTATGTGAGAGGTGCAAGATAGAGAAAAGTCTGTCTTGTCTTTTGGCAGATGCTGGCACAAGCTCTTTCCGTTTTGATCTCCCCTAGGTTTTCATTTTTATTTATTTATGGCATGCTCACAGCCTTCACACCAAAATCTAGATCTTGAATTCAGGGGGTGGAATTTCTCTGTACTTCTAAATGACTCGGCCTTTGGCAGCACCCAGGTGAAGGCGAGTACGAACCGCTCCATCCCTACCCACTCCAGATCCATCTCCCTTCTCAGCTCTGCTCTGCCACAGCAGTCGGTCTCCAGTTGTAATTAGTGCCCTTTACTGGTGTAAGGGACTCTGAGGGCAGAGAGGATAAACTGGGCATTTGGGCCGTGTCAATCAGCGCACACCACAGATGATGCTTCCGACAACCTTCCCTGCAAACCTCAGGGGCTGAGGGCATCTACTGACCCCAGGAGCAAAGGGGCTCCGGAGCAAGAACGGCAAATTAAACCAAGGGTGTCTAAAGCCAGGAGTGCTCCCAGAGCAAGGGAAAGAGCAAGGAAAATGGCCCTCACGGGCAATGGAGGGGAGCTTCAACCTGCAAAACTGTAGAAAACAGTAAAAAAACTTCTGGGATTTGGAGACGAGGCAGCAGATAAAAAAAAAAAGGGCATTGGGGTTCATGGGCGCACTGGAGGAGAAGGACGATCCTTCTGTTCCTTGGAGGGAAAGGGAGGGGAAATGCTGATGGGAAGGGGTCCCTCATCCTTACAATCGAATGATTTAGGCTGGAAGTGACCTCTGGAGCCCCACCCCCCACGCAGACTGGGGCCTGGTCTGGTTGAGTTTGCATGAAGACACACGCTGGCCTTAGACTGACAGTACAGCATATGATGCTCCCCATATTTGTTAGGAACCTTTTGTCCTTTAAAATCAGATTTTGGATATATTTGCACACAGCCTGTACAAAAGCAAACGAGCTTACTCTGGAAAGCCAAGCAGCCAAATCCTGCTAATTCCTGCTAATAACTGAGATTTCATTGCAAGTTGCTGTAGCTAAAAAAATTAGTGAGTAAACAAGCAAATAAGCCAGGCTGAAAAGCAGGGTATCACGAGCTGTTCTTTGCTGGAGTTGTTACATTTCGCCAATTTGACGTTGCCAGTGGAAAGCATCCATGTAATGTTCTACTCTGCCATGTAGGAAGGTTGGAGAGGAGGAGGAGGAGCAGGACAGAGCCAGTAACCCATATTGCCCAAATGACTCCATCCGCCTCACCAGAGCAGCAACATGCTGCCTCCTGCAAACTGGTGAGCAATGGGAGAGAGCGAGACCCAGCAGGACAAGGGAAAACTTCAGTAGGCTGCAAATTCAACACCACTTTTGCAGGTTGTGTTACACGGCCCGGAGGAGACCATCGGGTCGAGTGACACAAAGCCATTGAGCACTGTATTTCCCCAGTGCAATTCGAGTAATGAAACACCTGGAGTTAGATGAGCCGGTGCTACTCCAGCCAGAAAGCATCAAAGCTGTCGCTACTCAGGAGCCGTGCATGGCTCGAGGGGGTCGATAGGCGTGAGCCAGCGGAGGGGCGAAGCCTGGGGCCGGGTCTGCACCCTGCAGCAGGAGGACAGAGCCCAGACCGCTGCAGCAGGCGAGCGAAACGGGATTGTGAGGAGCACGATGGCTCACCGGGCGGCCGAAGGCGCTCGGCTTCTCCAGGTGCCCTCGCGGGGGAGCCGCACGCTTTGGAGGGGCCGTTTGCTGACGACCAGAAGGACAGGCGAGCCAAGGCGCACCCCTGAGCGGCAGCAGCCAAACGCGGCGGCCGTCGAGCGCTGGGACCCGAGCGGACGCTGGAGCAGAACCTCGGCGCTGACCCTGTCGCCTGCCTGCGGGCGAGCAGGGGGGCTCGCGCCCCGCGTTATCCCGGGGCGGACAGGGGGTTGTATCTCATCTCCACTCCAGTGTACCCCGGGGCCAGTCCGAGGCTCGTCCCCCCACATTAAAAGCTTTCAGAGCAGGCTGCAGGGGCACACCAGAAGCAGCAAGAGGCGAGACGTGCGTGCCGCCAGCGAACAAGAGCCCGTGCTGCTCGGCAGGCAAACGGAGATTTCCCAGAGAACCCTCGGCCCTTCTTGCACACCCACAGCCCTAAAGGACACGGTGAAATACATGGAATTAAGTTGTGATGGGGAAATGCAAGCACAGACCAAACGCACCCAAATGCCAGGAACAATCCCAGCGGCTGATTGCCAGCTCCAGGCGGGTACAAAACACGGCTCCGTGGCTCCTCCACCCAGGGGAAAGTTTCCCAAAGGTCCCTTTTCCTCAGCAATTCCCAGCAGCGGGTTTGGGCTCCCTGGCACGCAGCGGGCTCCCTAATGCTCTCCATTTCTCCCGAGCGTGTGAATGCACGATAACCCCCCCCGCGCATCTCGACTCCTCTTTGTAACGATGCCCGGAGCAAGAGCGAGCGGGTTGATCGGTAGCGAGAGGGGCGGCTGGAACAGCCCCGCAGCGCTCGCCCCGCTCCAGCCCCGCTCCCAGCCCTCACACCCTCTCGGCACAGGAGGGCACGCTTTCTTCCCATTTTTTTTTTTTTAAAAGCATCCTATAAATACGACTATGTGAAGCTGTTCCCATAAAAATACCGCTTGCTGATACCTGCTTCAAAGGAAACATTCCCTGCTATTCCATTGCTGCCGCTGGCTGAGCCATGAGCACCCTGAAATAACGAAAATTGCCCGGGTCCTGCAGCAGGTACTGGCCAGACACAGAGGTAGCACCCGAAATTAGAGCATGTGAGGACAGAGATATGAAGAGGTCAAGAACCACAGAAGAGCTACAGGTGCTTCTGGTCTCCCTCTCCCCCATCTGCTCCCAGGGAAACCATTAAGGCCCTGCCCCACCGCAGAGCACTGAAGGAAAACAGTAAAACTAGGAAAATTCTCATCATTAGCTCAGGCTTGTCCTGCTGAAGGGAGGCCTCCACTCTTTTTTTACATTTTTTTCAGACTTTGGGATCTGATCACATCACTTTAGAAGTTTCCTTTTTATCCAAGATGATAAACCCCTGTCACTTGATTTCAAATGCTTGCACTTTAATAGAAGCCAGAGGCTACTTCAGGAATTATATATATAAAAAAGTGACACATGCAAAAAGATGAGGAAGTCAAATTATTTTCCCTGCTTTGATGTTTATTTGTGGTTTGTACTGCGGGGCACTTGTGTAATATGCACAGAAATGCCAGGAGAACGAGTGAATCCTGTTCAAGTCATTTAGGGGATGAAATGGTAGAAGGAACTGCTTTGAACTCAGCCCGACGGCACACTGCGGAACGCGCTTTCCGATCGGCACATCGGCACCATTCCCTGCCCTGGGTTTGTTACCACTGGGGCAAGCCTGGCCGCAAGCACGGGGGGTAGCACTGGGGCTGGGTTTTGGTGCTATTTCTTTCTGCCAGGATTTGAAAAGGCAGCAGAGAAAGACTTGGTACTGAGGAAATATGTGCCTGGTTTTCCTTCAGAGCCCCCTGGATTTAAAAACTATTTTTAAAAAAGTTCTCATTTTTGTACACAATTTACAAGATTGGTCCAAAGTTACAACGCGGGAGAGCGCTATGCAACTGCATGCTGATCTGATGAGCACCCCAGCAACGCCCATGGCTTCGCTAAATAAACCTAAGTATTGTGGTGATTAATTGAAATCCAACCCTTGGCTAACGTGAATTAGTGCTGGATTATAATGCTACATCATGATAAGGAGCTTAGAAATATTTCAAACAGATTTTGAAAGTTGTTCTCCATTAGATTGTAAATACTATTACCAGATAAAAAGCCATAAAAGAGCCCGGCACTTCAAAGGGGATCTCCCGGCCATTTCCTAGCAGCGGAGCTAGAGGTACGCAGTGGCTAAGCCAAATTTCAAAGCAGAAAGCAAATCACAGCATCTAGAACTATTACCAATTCCTTAAGTTATTAACTTAAAGGATTACCTTGTTCAGTTCATTTTTGTTCGGGATAAAACCTCAGCTAGATACAGTAAGGGATAAGACAGGCCAAGCTTTCAGCTTTAAACATTCGAGGCTTTTGAAGATACACGTGACGACATTGGGTTTTCTCCCCAGAACGATGCTGGGGACAGGCAGGAATGGGCAGGGGTCTCACCTGGGCTGGGGAAAGGGGCAGGAGCTTGGCAGGGAATAGCACCAGCTCCAAGACCCCGGGCGCTCTCCCGTGCCTGCCCAGGTCTCGTCTTCGCCAGCGGTTCCCGAGACAGCCAGCATTGACAGACCCGCTGGGGGCTGTGCCCGTAGCTACGCAAACGTGTAGTTAAAAAAGCAACAACAAAGAACGTCCTTCCCAAACAAACAAATTGATAATGAAATGGGGCAGACAAGGCCCCCTGAGGGAAAAGGAGATTAAATTAAACTTGCCATCAGCTGATCAGCATGAAGGTTTCTTTTTAGCAAAGCCCATCAGAAGAGATTTCATTGCAAAACACTCCTTAGACAACCGGTTTTTATTGAAGGCTTCTAAATTGTTTCCCTGCCTACTCAAGGAAATAAATCAAACTTTTACTCAGTCTCGGTGACGGCGTTCGCGCTGACGCGGAGAGCGCAGGGGTTTCCCGGCTCCTTCTCTGTGGTCACCACTGAACCGCCCTGCCAAGACCCGTTTTGATCCTGGAAACAGAGATAACCCTGCAGATCAGACGGGTCTGTATTTAATTGTACCATCTTGCCACTGATAAGAGGCTTCAAAAACGCGCTTCACGGGGAGGATTACACCGGGGGCTGTACGCCTGATCCTCTTGCAAGTAGAGTCCCCTTTCCCAAATTCCCAACGTGCTCCCTACGGGCAACTTGTCTTGATGGCTACAAATCTCTCATATAAACCACATAACAGGCGGTGACACCTTTACAGCCCTTTTCATCTTCACAACACCGTGTGCTGGTCAGTTTTTATTACACTTACCAGACAAAGTGCTTCCCTTAGCGCCCGCTAGGAAAGAGATCTTTTCCCAGACAAGCTTTCAGCCCGGCCAGCTGTAACTACACAGTAAAGATACACAGACATTTTCCAATATTACCGTAATAGAGAGAAAAAGTTCAATCTAAGCCCAATACGTTTCTCTCTGTTCCCAGCCAGCTCAGCACATCATCCCAAAAATGTTCTTTTTTATGGTACCTTAGTCCTTGGCACCCTCTGGCCCTGAAGTGCTCCCGCAAGGGCTCGCATTAGGCTCGGGAAGGGTGAAAGAACAAACGAACAAGAGCAGAGCTGCTGCGGGTTCAGCTTTAGGGGCCACAGAAAGTAAATTCCTAGTTTGCAGCACTTGCTTATTCCTAAGGTTATTAACTGCTCCGATACAGCATTTCTAGCCGGGCTGCCGGCCTCCCTTTCCCGCAGGCAGAACTGTCGCTATTTTAATGCCATAATAAGAAGCTGGTTTACTCATGTATAACTTCAAAGGGAAATTTTCATCTTCTCCTTGATAAAATATTAATGGGGAATAACGAAGCATGGTGACGTTACAGAGAACCCCAGGAAGGAGCTCTTTTGGGGCTCCGAAGCAGCATGTTCCCTGGCTGCCAGCTCTTGTTCCCGCTGGGTTATCCAAGGAAGCCACCTGCAGGAAGCTCATGCTCCTATGGCCCAAATGGTGGCCGGGGACCAGAACTACTTTCCCAGCATAATCCTTTCCCTTTGCAACCCTAAAGCTCCCAAGCAAGCTTGTGCCAGGCAACCCAGCTGCAGAGCGGGCTCCTTCACCATTTCACCACTGAAGTGAAAATAGGGTTTAGCAACCACGCAACAAGTTGGGAGGGAGCGAGGAAGAGGCCGGAGCAAGGCACGGCTTAGAGCCTCCTCAGAAGGGCATGCACCACCCCGGGCTGCATCTGCCAGCCAGACACCCTGGCAGGAGATGTCTCCAGGGCACACACAAGCCACAGCCAAAGAGGCTTCTGCCTTTCAGCCAGGAAGGACCCGACAGGGCTCCCTCAGCCAATATTCAATGCACAAATATGCACATTTAGTATGTAAAGTACAGAAGGTGCCCCTGTCCTGTATTTCCAAGATCAGTCCCTAATGCCCTCTCTTCCCCCCCTCTATCCGTGCCGACAGCCAGCGAGCATGGTCAAGCGGTCCCGGGACAGCTTGTTGATCGCCCGCGCCGGCGCGGTGCGGAGGCAGAACCGTCGGTGGATTTTATGCCATTACTGCACTTCGCAGCACACGGAGCCGGGTACAACAGCCCGAAGCAGCCAGGGAAGGCGCGCAGAGGCGCTCCTGCATGTAGATGAATTCGCAGGAACCGCGCGCAAAACTACTTGAGGGATTTAAACATGTAGGGTGGCTGGAGAGCTGCGAGGGGAGCCGCCAGGGTAAAGGAAAGCTGCGGCAGAGCTCTGACAGCAGCTCCGGTCGGGGGGATGGAAGCCCTCTGGTGCCAATCCTGCACAGGCATTTGCATTGCACAGCGATAACGGGGGGGTGCTGAGCTGAGAGGGATGGCGTTTCGGGTGGGACCTTTGCGCTTCGCCATGGCCATCCAGCTCAGATGCAAGTATGCAACCGTGCTCTATGGTGCTTTGCTCAAATTCCCATTCAGCTCTGGATTTTCTGTAATTTCTTTTTCCTGCTTTGCCAAGACTTCTGTGTGAAATGAAGAGGCCGTAAAGCTTGGCGGGAGCAGCTCGGCAGGCACGACCTAGCTCAGCTACGGTGGCATCGCGCAGAGCGGCAGCAAGTCCTGCCCTGCTCACCCACACTGAAATAAAAATTCTTGGCCACCCTTCTCAGGAAAGACTGAAGAGTTCAGGGTACCATAAAGACTGTAAGTGACAGACGTTGCTGTTTTCCCTCAGTTCGGGTTCTTGCACCAGCAAATAGAACCTCTCCAGGCAGGATTCGGATTCAAAGAGGCAACTCCCTTTCACTTGCTCTTCCAACAGACTGAAAAGCACCTGCAGGAAAAGCCTAGTGCCCAAATATATACTGCGATGAGTTTTCTTTGCCCCTTATATTATGGTTATTTTTCGGCTATCAATGAGCACTTGTTTTGATTTTTTTAATGAATTTTTGTGTTGGTTTTTTTGAGTCTTTCATAGGTAGATCAACCTGAACATGCAAATGAACAAAAGCTTGGGGAATGCACATGGAGTAAGATGCACCTAGAGAGGAACTGCAAGAAGGATCAGAGACAAAAACGTTACAAATCTTCAAAGGGGGAGGTGAGCAGTCCCCTCGCTCCTCCTGGGCGCTTCCCAAGGCAGAGGGCACTTACTCTTGGCCCGCAGCCTCCGCACGTGCTGGATGTCCTATGGAAACACATCCTAGCACATCAAGTTTTAGATACACAGCAGCCACTAGCAGAGGAAAAGCACATAAAAGGCAAAGCCAGGAGGTTGCAATAAAAGCAGCAGACAGTTAAACACAAGAATACCACGATCCTGACTTGGTTCTTGCAATTCATGTTTCAATCCCTTGCTCTGCCAAAGAGGTTGCACTCACTCTAGGCAAGGGCTCCAAGCTCCTCAAAGGCAAGAGCCACCAGTAGGATCTTTGGTCCTAAAGAGCGGGTGAATTCTTAGCCTCCGCTGTCACTTTGGGCTCCGCACGCAGCACGGAGGGTCCCAGTCATCTGCTGCGTACAGGCAGACACGGCAAGGACCAGCTTAGGGTGGAGCAACTGGGTTACGTCTTGGTGATGGTGCCCTGTTATCATTGTCCATGGGGTTTCCTTCAGATCTTTCACTGCTTTCCATCTCATTTCATAATGACCAGCATAATTGCTATCATCGTCACCAAACACTCAGGATTTCCATTATTTGCCAAGCATTTAGAAATATCTTAAATGGGAAGGGTACTACATGATAAAATTGGATTCTGCGCTACCGGTGCCATCCCAGAGGTTTAACGTCACCCCTGGCTAATCTGAATAAACATTTCCATACCCCAGGTCATTATTCACTATGGAAACATTGGCTTCTCGTAGCCGAGGCCCTGTGACGGAGCCAGAATCTCCTCGCGCCACTGCCACGACGCCCAGCTTCCTCACGGGGGACAAGGCAGCCGCCGAGTCGCTTATTCAGCCGCACACAGAGGAATATTCATTAATGTTTACTGATGTAGAATGCACACACTACATTAGTCACAATCCTATAAACAAACATGTTTTTAATCCACGCTACATTAATCTTGACCCTACAAATAAACAGATAGAGCACAGCCACCGCGTTCTAAGACACCCCCTGCAGAAAGGGGGTCACGGAGCCAGAACACATCGCGGGACAGGACTGAGACATCGGCCGCTTAGGAGGAAGCCGCGGCTTCCATCATTACTTGATGATGGGAGGGCTAATTAAAGGGAAAGCTGGGGGTGTCTGAGCAGGATAGATAAGTTTCCATGTAGGACTGACTTCTAGTACCGTCTGGTTTTAAGGTGCGTCTGCCCGCAGCCTCGGGTAAGAACTTTATTATAAACCCAGCTGAATAAAACCCGGCGTCCCACGAGCGGCACCTAAATGACTGGATCACGCAGAGGCTTTTCCTTACAGAATGAGGAATGCAGGCGATCATCTCGCAGTATCCCCTCTACTTGCATGTCATACTGAAGGAACCCACTGTGCTTCCCAAATTAAACACCTGTAGGAATCATTTTACCAGCCACAGAGATGTGGCAGATGATTAGCTGCAAACCAGCTCGGGATGGAAAAGACACCCTTCCCAAATAAGATAGCAAAGAAACAGAGAGAGATGCTCACCTAAAGCGGGATTTAAAGCCAGTGTGAGTGGACATTAGTGCCTACATATAAGCTGTAAAATCTGTTCTTAACAACCCACTCTAGCCACCAACCAGCTAAGGAAATGCCAGCAAAGGAAAGAAAAAATGATTAAGATGATGGCAAGGTACAGAAAGAAAACCAGAATGAAATGGAACTCTCTTAACCTCAAGCAAGTGGGCCTGGAAACTGGAGAGTAATTAGATGCAGGGAAAGAGAAAGGAAAAAGGGAAGGGGAAGGGATTAGTATCTAATTAAGGCCCACTTCCATTAGCTGCGCCTTATTCTTCGGCATGGTATTGGCCTAGACCCTGGAAGTTTTTGCCTTTACGGTAGTTTTTGTATTTTAACATATGATGAACCTACTCCTAAGAGCATCTTACAAGCCTTGCTGTCTGTACACACCCACGTCCGTACAACCCCAATTACGGTCAGGAGGCCGTAGATCAGAGAGCACTGAGCACTGCTCAGAGGATCGGCGATAACGATGCATTGGCCATTTTAATTAACTTTCCCGCTGGGATTGACTGTTTATACACACTGCAATAAAACGCGTTCTTAATTTTTAAGACCTTAAAGACAATGAGGCAAAATTAGAGCAAGCCATTGAGGCTGTCCCTGGAGACCAGGGCCACGGTGCCCCTGTCTCCCCCGCGAGGAAGGCACCAGCCCAACGGCATTGGAAAGGGGCGAGGTTTATTTGATACAGAGAATGTCTGAGGCCTGAGCAAATTTCTAACATTTCCATTCAAAGGGTTTTTTTTTTTTTTTTACTGAATCTTATCTTAGTAGAGGCACTTCAGCAATCAGAAATAAAGCTGACTATTAATAATACTGCTTCCTTTTCTATTTCCCCTTCTCAAGAGAGTGTAATCAAGGGAAATTTAATTGTTCATGAAAGACAACATCTGCATCATGTATCCATCACATTTCCTCTTGGAAAGTTTCCCAGTGCAGCTGTTCTCTTTGGTGTGCATTACCTTTATACTCATCATTAATGAAGCTGATTTCGCTATTAGAGGCCTGGAAGCTGTAGCAGGGGGCGATATTTATGTCTAGAGCATCTGTGTTCATTTTATAGGAGATGCAGTTCATCAAAAGCAGGCACAGATGACTAAACCAGCGGGCAAGGTGTGTTGACTTTTTATTTTATTTAACAGTAATGAAATGTAACAAGTGCACCAGAGGGATGCGTTTTCACAAGCAGACAAGCAGATGGGTGAAGAAATTTGACTTGCTATAAAAAGCTCATAACTGCCGAGTGGCCTGAAAGGCTCCGTGGAAAGAGTTGTCTATACAGCAAAGTGTATTCTCCCGTCAAAGATTTCATGTCGTATGCGGCAGTGTCTCTCTGGCATTTTTGATCCTACAGGGTGATGAGCCTTAAAGCACGGCTCCAGACCAAATTTTGGTCGAGTCCCTCCAGATTCGCCTCATATGCAGAGGTGGGTGGAGAGGGGAAGGGCAGGACAGAGGTTTAAATGTGAATATCTCATTCAGTTGATTTCATTGCCTTGTGAAAAATCACATTCTTCCAATAAACTGTATTGCAGCATCAGACACTCTCTAGTTCAGATGCCCCAAAATCATACGCACACTGGAGGAGAGGTTAATACCAACCATCGCCTGAAGATCAGGCACGCAGTCTAACCGATCCACAGCAAGCCAAAGCCAGGCTCTTCTCCCCATTTGCACTGCACTGGTCAGACAGATGTAGCCTTTCCGTACCTTAAACTGGAGAAATTTGTGGTTTCATGGAATGCAGTGGGTCTTGGCTGTAAATCCGTTCTGGGCTGTGTCTGTGTCTTATGTCTAGGCTGTATCTTGGGCCAGTGCTGAGATCGCCCCAATATGCTGTGACTGTACTGCAGCTACGCTGCTAGATTTTAATGGGAAAAAAAAAATGCTTCAGACCCTTTGTAGTTGTAATCACTAAATCCTCCCAAAACACCTACAACAAGGCACCGGAGCAATGAAGATGCCAGCAGCTGAGCAAGAGGGAGCCGTAAGCAGAGGACCCCCCCGTGCCGAGCGAGTAGCAGCACGCTACCACCGGCTGCAGCCCCGGCAAACCGTTCCCCACATGTTCGCAGTGCACTAAATACAAGTTTAACTTGCCAAAAATCACAATCAATAAGACATTTCTGAAACTAGCTTCATTCAGAGGAAAGGAGGAGAATTAATTAGTGTTGCTTATCCCTCAGTGAAGGCTTACACTGAAGGCCCAGATCGATGCCTTTGAACACAGATGCCAAAAGTCAGATTCGGCTCCCTGACAATGCCTGGCACCCCTAAAAGCCAGGCAGCTCGCTACCCATCTCCCATGAGCTCTTTAATGTACCAGAACGCTTGACTTGAGCGGCCATCACCATCAGCCTGCTTTGATGTCTTCAAGGCGCCAACCTGTTGCTTTGTTGCACTCAAGTCTTTTGTCTTTGGGATTTCACCTGCAAACCGATTTTCTTGGTTATTTGTGTTCATTTGCAAGAGGCATAAGTCCTCAAAAGCAGACACAGATGAACACTCCACCGCACATTGTGGCTTTTCCTTTTAATACCCACACAACATAACAAGCCAACTTGAAAGATGTGTGTTTATATCCAGTCAGCCAGATGGGCGCAAAAACCTGATTTGCTATAAAAAGCTTATAGCTGCTGAAAATCTTAAGGATTTGCTGGAAGGACTCGGCTGTAACAAATCACGCCAGGGCACTGAAGAGATCAATCCTGCTTTGCCCAACTGTTGTCTCAGCATTAGCTTTCCTACAGCCACCCCAAGGCTCTACCTAACGTTGTGCCCTACAATGGGCACAGCGCCTGCGGGGAGCCGGTGGCCAGACTACAGATGTTACAGGAGTTTGCTTGTCCAGACACACGCTAGCCTTGGAGCACGCTCCAGCCACACGCGCCAGCCGGGCCCGTTCGAAGGGAATCTGCTCTGTGCACTCAGAAACATCTCTGCACTGCACACCAAGGCACAAGGAGTGGAGATGGCCAGGGGATTCGCTTCAAAAGCACGCCCTCACCCAACCCACAGTACTGCTGTGGACACAGCCACACGCACAGAGCTTTCCCAGGCATCTAAGTGCCTAACGAGCGGATTCGCAATCAGCATGGGGTGCCTATTGACTCCAGTCAGAGCTCACCCCTCTCCAAGCTGCCATTACCCTCTGCAATCCAAGTCCTTGCCTCGGTTACACCTTCTAGCGAGACGACAGCTCTCAAGGGCCTGAACCCCTCCGAAGCAGGGGGAGATGCTTCTGCCAGAAGACTTCATGTCGAAAAGCTGGTGTCAGGCCTCCAGCCCACCCTGCACTGGAGGAGCTGCCCACGCCATCCTGATGGCTTGCAGACCTCCCCAGCACACAGGGACACCCCCCAGCTATCCCAGGGAGCCCCATTTCCACACTCCCTGACTCACCTCCACCCAGAAGGGACTGTTGTACGTTCTACTTATTGCTAACGTGTTTTGCAAGTACAATTCAAATGAGCTTTTCCACAGGCTGTAACGTCTCTCCATCATCCACAAGCAGAGCACGCAGAATATCAATCTTTTAGCCTCCATGTACAAAACAAAACCTATTAGTAGTCTTTCACACCAAAAATGAGATCTGCAGAGACACAGAAGATGTCCAGAAGCTGCCACGGGCTGTTAGCCCAGCTGAACTGGAAGCTCCTTGGAGCCAGTGAGCCCTCTCAAGGCACTGGGGAATGCCATGCCTCTCCTCTATGTAGTTTTTCTCCTGCTTCAGGCGTACACAAATTGTATCCTGACAGGAAAAAAAATTGTTATTCACTTTATAATTTGTTTTCTTGAAAGGAAGTTTTCCTTTTTTTGGCTCTTTCTGAGTCCCTGGAAGCCTGCATCAGAAGGGGGTCAGGGCTCTCCAGCTATCCAGGCTTGAAGGGCAGATACCGTCACAAAAACAAAGCGTCTCGTCAGTATAAATGAAAACAAGGCATACCCACCAAGAGACAGCAGAAATAATAAGCTGTGCAGATTCACACTGCATTTTGACATTGTAGTGTGACAGATACCCTTAAAAGCAGCTCAGAAGCAGCTTTGTCAGCCCTGAACACCAAGCGGAGCTGCTGGGACCATGCCTGCCCAACACCAGGTTCCCCATTTCATGCCCCAGAGAGGAGTCAGCGTCCCGCTGGCGATGCGGAGAGCCCCGGTGCCGCTGGCACCGCCCTTCCCACCCCGCAACGCTCCCACCCGCTTGCCCGAGGTTGAGGAGAGGGAGCATCACTGAAAAACACACTCTGCTGCTTTAAAACCCAGCGGCGATGACTCGAATCCATAAATCAGGTTGGGTTTTTTTTTCCCCCCCCAGACCTGTGGGACTGCTCCAAGCATAATTAAGTTTTGGGTTTACAAAAACTAGCAGCATCTGTTGCCTGTTCTGTGCACACCACCCGTCTGAGGGGACTGCTCCAGGCTCACTACAGCTTTTGTTCTCGCAAAAAGAGAAAACTTTGCCGAGCCTGGAGCACGGCTGCTGGCCGAGGGCCTCGGAGACTCATGGCACGTGTGGGACTGGGAGCAGAGGCGGAGGAAGGAGGAGAGGAAGGGCATCGAACTCCGCATGCCTCATCCTTTAGTTGGATTTAATTTAATGAGTCTCAGTTTAAATTAATACAGGGAAAATTCCCAACAACAGCTTCTGCCAACAATCCCATTACAATATAACCCAGCATAAAATAATCATAAACACATGCCTATCGCTCACTTTAAAAATCAGTTCCAAGAACGTAGAGATTGACCAAGCCCCTTGCTGATTAGCAAGGACACATCCTCTCGTTAGGTGAAAAAGCTTTCCTTCCCCATCCAGCCGCAGAGGAAAACATTGCAGCGATTCTACCTGAGCAACACAGCCTTTAGCAAAATGGGGTGCTCAGCAGGGTGAGCAGAGAGGGACCCATCAGCTCTGTTCCTCCAGCCTCTGGGCAAGCTTCTCGGTGACCACCAGCATGGACCCGTGCTACCCCCATGGCACCCGGCACGTTGCTTCCTCGAGAGCAGCAGGAGGGTACAAAACAGCATAACACAAACCCTGGGGCTGAGGAGGTGCTAAAGGCAGACTTTGGCTCTTTTCAATTGCTAACAAATATCTAAGACCAGAACATCTCCTAGGGACTGCAGGTGACAGACCCCGAACACAGGATCGCAATGCAAACAGCACTCTTTGTGGAGAGGTGCCAGCCCAGAAACTTCTATCCAAAGCCAGCTGAACTTCTAATTACGTTTCTGTTCCAAGCTTTTGGAATTCCAGCTAATTTGGTGTTACTTGCATTTCCAGATAAGTGGCTCCAAGCAGATTCTCTGGTTTCAAATCTGAACTTCTAACCCTGTTTGGACCTTGTACCTCCCTCAGCACCCAGCCGCCTCTGCCCCCTCTCTGCACGACAGCGCTGGAGCACAGCGCCCAAGCGTGATGATGCCCTCCGCTTCCTTCTCTGAAGCCCAGAAGCACTTTGAGGAATTCCTCCTGCTGCTTTGAAAGTGCCGATTCACCTCCCCAGGACTGGAGGAGATCCATTCCATACCCCCAGCATCTTCAGCGCAGGGGGACCAACCCATTAGGTGATTAGGCTGTAAGTAGCACTGATTCTATCTCAGGGGGCTACGTACAGCCAGCCCAAACCTGAACACATCCTTAGGAATACATTATGTATGAGGGGATAGCTGTACAAGTGGAGTTAAATTTAAAAAAGCTGAATGTTGAAGAGGGAAGAGCCAGCTTAGCCACCCCGCTTCATACCACGCTCAGTCCCAACACGGGGATTTTATGAGGTTGGTAAGAACACATATTCCATGGCATAGGGGACTGGCAGGCACCAACATACGCTCCATGCTGTCAGACAACAAGCGGTACATCCCAAAAGCCATTCCCTATCAGCCGCTTCCCCACCAGGAGGGACACGTACAGCGGCACCCCGGGGGCAGGAGCACCAGCCCTTGCTCTCTCAATTCACTAGAGCCAGCAGGAAAGAATTACACCAAACCACAAAGCACGAGGTCGTGCAATCGCTGTCCCGGGGTGGGGCAGCACCCCTGCAAAAATAAAGAAAAAAATCTCCCCCAGACGGTGCCTGAAACCATTCTTACGCTGCCACGAATGCAAGCATGCAAAGCTGCTGGAGGCGCTGCCGGCATACGCCAGGCTCTGGGGTCCGGCGGGCTTTCTGTCAGAGACGCCAGAGCTTTGATACCAAAAGAACCGAGTCTGCAATTATGCCATTTGTCTTTTTATTTTCTTATCTCCTTTTCTAAAAAAAAAGGAGAAGAAAGAAATGTTTAAAACAACTTGATGAAGGATTGATTAAAAAGCGCCTTGAACTAAGAAGGGTAAAAAGCCATTAAGTGGACATGTAGAGGGAAAATTGCATAATGATGTGCTATATCTACATGATTAAGAAGTTAAAATGGACTATGAAAGGGAAGTAGAACTGAAGGCAAAAATAATAGGACTATTTCCAGCTCATTTCAAACAAGAAGCTGGCAACACGAGTTGTCAAACATTTCTGAGATCAAAAGATGAAAACCTACCTCCTGGGGCATTTGAAAAAATAAGAGAAACATTTCCTCCTTGCAGGAAGGAGGGCAGACACCAGGAATGAACATCACCCTCACTCAGGAAAATGCTACTGGCCAGCATCCTTCCACCCAGAGAGACCACAGGGGATTCACAACCGCAGATTGGCAAAAAGCTGCCACAGCTGTAACACCCCCCCCCCCCCCCATTCTGCAGAAAAATGGGAAAAATAGATAAGACCACCCCAACCCCATTGTGCTGAGAGGCAAGCCTGGGTTAGACAGACCTGATTTTCTTTAGCATGGCACAGTCCCGCCCTGACAGTTTAAGAGGCAAAGTCGATTTGGGAATGACCTAGGATGGCCAGCAATAAGTGACGGACACCTCTGACCGCAGGGAAAGGCGGGCGATACCTTTGCTCCATGACGTCCGTTGTGGGACCGCTGAGCAAACCCTGGTGGGGAAGGGCGAGGGTTACTGCAGGCAGCCTGCAAGGTGCAGGCATGGTCACCACTTTGATGCTCCCTTGACTTTCAGTGCAAAGTGGTGAAGAGTTAAAACACTGAGAATAGCACGAAACCCCCCCCCCCCCCCCCCCCCCGGTGCCTCAGCACTGGAGTGGTTCTCACAGTGCAAATGTAATTACCTTCTCCATTAGCAGGCCATCGGGGTTGCTCCATGGAAGCAACCACCTCCTGCTCATTTTGAAGTGCTAATCTGGAAATTTTGTCAGAAACCGTTGAGATAAAATTAATTGAGGAGTCAGGGTCCAACTGTTACAGAGAGTGGCTCTATTTTGAAAAAGCCCTTCTTCACCTCTAAGCCAGTCTAATATTGTTTAACTCTCCAGTACCAGCTATGCTATGCTGAATAAATACATCAGGTCAAGAAATATCTTTTGGAGTTGTTTTTTAAGGGGTGAATATTGCCAGAAATAGCAATCCCAGGCTGGGCTCAGAAGCCCTCTAACTCAAATACCATCAACTTCAGTGGAGTGTCCATGTTGAAGGACACACGAGATCAAGCACCACCATCATTGTATAATGCCACTCACAAAAGCACTTTCTGCTTCGGCAATAAATTGACAGCTGCAAGAGGAACAACGGAGCACACATGTTATTGCGCTACTGAACGCAGGCTCAGCATTGCTTTCTGCTTTACTCGGGCCGTACGCGCGGCTGGTTAGACCCTAAGGGCTGCCAAGACAGGCCTCTATCCCATGCTCCTACTCTGCCGTAAGCACACAGTAAAGACATCAAAGCCCATGACGACTTCTAAAAAGAAGAACCAGAACGTGAACGCTGCAAGTCCTACGGAAGCCGAAGCAACAGGCAGAGCGGCTCAAAGCACCAAGCCCTTGGTAGCTCTAAGTTGTGAAACACGACAGAGGACTTAGGGCTAGCTCTTGATAAATCTCAAAATGCCTTGCTATAATCTTGTCCCTCTGTGAGTTACAGTCTTTAACATGACATTTTGATAACCGTGGCTATTAAAACCAAATCAGCAAAAGAAGGAGGTATAAATCATGAAGAGAAGGAGGAATGAGATTTTTTTAGCTCCTCCTGTAGGAGCGTGGCCATGCTGGAATGCCGTAAAGAGCCTCTTCCTCTTTTTAGGAAATACCACAGCTACAGGGTATCCGATTTTAGAAGTCTTTCTTAACCGAAAAGAGAAAAAAAAAAAAACAACAAAAGAACCACAACTCTGACATCTCTGAGAAGAAAAGACCAAGAAGTACCCAGGTATCCTGAGATTACTAGTAGGTTTGTAATAGTAACTACAAGGTGATCTGAATTAATATAAATCGCAGATTTATGAGGCAGCATGAATATTTCGGGGGATTTTTACTTTACAAAACTTTATGAAGCCACTCAGAGTCAAAGTGGAGCCCTGAAAAAGGATTGGGAGGAAGAAAAAAAAAAAGTATGTGAAGCATTGAGCACCTAAATGAGGACTTCCATAAACCCAACTGCAGTAAGGACCTTCAGCAACACATTAGAGTATTAGAAAAGAGTAAATATTGTCGTTAGCTGGCAGCGAACAACCGATGGGCTTTAGGGGCCTACGAGGGGACGTAAACCCCCTTTGGTCTGGCATGCCCAAACACCAGAAAAGCATCTGCAAGGAGAGTTCTGTCCATGCCAGCAGTATCGCAACCAGCAGCTGCAGGGGCTAATATGGGGAGCGGTGGTTTCATTTTATGCATCCAAAATAAGCTCTGAGATAATACGATTTTCTAAGAGACACTTGTGTGACAAATGCTTGTTTTGTACCAGTCTGCTATTAATTTTAAAACATTGGTTTTTTAATTTTAAATCCACTCTTTTCTCCAGTCTGAGGCCCTTTTGCAATCTTTCCTTCCTTTACTGTATGATCGATGCCATCTTGTGGTGGAAAAGTCCCCAGTCCCCCGATGGTTTCGCTCTCCTTTAATAGCCCAAATAATCCTTGCCTAACTGCAAGAGCAGTGACTGCATTCCAAACCTAAAGCTCTCCTCCAGGCTCCCAGCCTTCAGAATCATATCCCCATTAAACACAGAATGGTTCTCCCAGTGCTGTGAAATTAGCCAAGTGGGGGCTTTCAGAAAACCAAACGCACGCAGATTTCTTCCTCGTTCATCGTGAGGTCCCAAACCTGCACCCACGGTGCTTCCAGTGACAGCCTGCTCTGAGGCAACTGCTTCCAGCACCCCCAGCTTTTATGTTAAACGACTCAATCTATTTTCTTTTGCTGAGCCTTTTGTTTCCCAAACTCATTGCTTTCACACATCTCCACTCTTGCCCTACTTTCGATTTCCTTCGGAGAAACCAGGGTATCACACGCGCCACTCGTGCATCTCTCTCTTTCCTCCCTTCTATCACCTGGAGAGGTTTCACTCAGATTTTTCCCCAATTATCTTTCCAATGTACCAACCCCATCCATTTCACAGAAGTCTGGTCCTCCCTCCCTGTGACACATGAGCATACCCCACCTCCAGCCAAAATGAACTGGTCCCTCCAGCTCTCCCACCCCATCCTCCCAGGCAATGGGTGCTGTGAAGCGTAACAGCTCCCAGCCCCTTTTGGGTGATCTGCTGCAAAGGTGTGCTGGTGGACAGCACGACCAGGAGAGGCACGCACAGCTCCAGCTCCCTCGCCAAACCCTTTTCTCCACGGCGTGCAATTACCTGTTGCTCCATCGGGCGTTAGGTACGTGTCCCAGGTCACAAAACGCTTGTCCTCAGGGGGTATCAGACCATCTAGTGATGTGGCCGTGCTCAGCACCCACTCTAAAGCCTCCGTGGACCTTCTCAACTCAGAGCTACATCTCTTCAACCCCCGCAGGGGGTGATTTGCACCCCTCCTGCCCATACCCTCCTTCTCCACAGTTCCAGCCCCTGTAGCGGCCGGTACCTGAGTTAGGAGCATCACCGCAGCGAGCCAGGCTCTGACGCTCACGGCACAGCCACAAGGAGAAGGGCACCCAGCCCTCACCCAAGGGTGCAGGGCCAGGGCTCCCCAGGCTGCGCTGAGCCTCTCCCAGCACCTCGGCTGGTGGGGCCGGAGAGGGGAATACGGTCAAGCCCAGCTCAGAGCAGTGCTGGCTCGGAGGGGAGGGAGCAGGAGCTGGGGATTTGCTGCTTTAACTTTGCCCATCTAACAGGGGAGCTGCCAAAGAAAAGCTTGAGAACCTGGGATCTGCCGACCTCAGGGATCTCCTCCAGGCTTCAGAAAGCCTCTGGATTTGCCTCTCAGCTGCACGGGATGGATTTTACTGTCCCAGTATAAGCCAGACGAGCCATTTGCCTATCAACCAGCAAAAGCTGAGTAACACCAGGAATAAAAACCTCCTCACGCATGCGAGCAAGCACGTCGGATGAATGACAATAACAGAGACAACATTTCTTCATTTCCAAGTCCTGCTTCGTAATGAAGCTCCTGGATACCAGCGGAGAATCCGGAAGGCAGGATGGCGTTTGCAGTGCTTCCCTCCGGAGCACTGGCGTCCCCACCAGTGGGAACATTTCTGGCTGTACTAAAATTCACATGTAGCTGATGACCACGAGCCAGCAGCTCCCGGCTGGTGTCTCCACCACAGCTGCCTGCTGTACCCAGCACAAGGGATGGCACGGCCAAAACAGACGGGGCACTCGCCCGCCTTGGGGAGACCCCCACCCTTCCCAGGGTCCCGAGCAAATCTGCTTCTGTGCTTCAGGTTGCAGAAACGCCAGGGTTTTCTGAACAAGTCCCGCTAACTACGCCTACCTGCTTTGTGACAGATAAGGAATAGGGGGGAACCTCGTGATGTTCTCTTTTCCTCTCATTTAATTTGCTGTTGCTTTATTAAGTATTGGATTTTGGTTTGTATAAAGGTAAACAACGTTATCACACAAGTCTTAATCTTATAATTGCAGCCTCGCTTAAATGACTTGATGATCAGCCTCTAGGCATAATGCTCATCTCTAATATACCTTAATTATCATCAGATTCATTAATTTCATCCATCTTCTCCATGCTAAACCACTGCATGGTTAAAGGCAACATTTAGCAATATTCAGAATATTGGCAAGGTTTCCCATTCTCCACAAGAGCAATACGACAGCGAGAGGATCAAGGAGTTGATTTTTTTCTTTAAATCCTGGATGCGTTGAGGTAATAGCTAAATTAAAAAATATTATTACTTAATCATTTAATTGCAGTTTTGGTGCATGCTGCACATAGCTAATGGCTGCGAGGTGAACCCCCGAGGGGCTTTGCCAGGGCACGGCCGGGCGAGCGTCCCCCCACTAAGTGCAGGGGAGCCCGGCCAGAGGGGCCAGCGAGGGCGCTGGGGCAGGAGCTTCCCTGGCAGAATCGCTGTCAGCAGCGAGTTTGCCGGCCCTCCTACCAGCCAGGGCTTTGTAAGCAGAGTGCTGCTTTTCACTCCATAGTGGCTCTTCCACCACCAGGTTGTACATAGTTCCTCTATATTCCCGTTCCATTTCTTGCTGTTTTAAATAAACCCCGTTGGGAGGCGGCTGAGAGATCGTTCAGTGAAGACAGGGGGGAAGCGAAGGATGGAAACCAGGCACCGAGGTTACGGGCTCGAGAGGAGCTGCCTCCAGCCGACACGGCCGATGAATCCAGGCAGGGCAAAGCCATCGCCTCAAGGCTGGCATGCTCTTCCCGAGCCTCCCAGGGGAAGCTCATCAAGTTATCGCTCATTATAGCTGTGACAGTAAAATGGGGGGGTCCCTGCCCCGCCAAATACCGACCCCCGCCAAATACCGACCCCCTCTGCTCCCCAGCCTCCGCCACCTTTTAGTCCAACACTGGTCCCTTCAGCTGCTGCAGCCCCGGGCCCCCCAAACAGGGACACCGCCAGCTGCAGGGCTGGTTGTCATTGACTCCGTGTGCACACAGGGGACAAAGGGACAGTGGTGAAGCAGGGGGAAAAAAAAAAAAAGAAAGAAAAAAAAAGTAATACTAAATAACATCCTGGGAATGAGCCGGAGGAGCGGTGTCGCTTGATGCATCATGCAGGACCACGTACCACCCAGGAGCCCTGCATCAGCAAGCAGGCTGCGGCAGCACCGACGCATCACCCGCGCTGGGACAGCCCGGTGGGAGCCAGAACCGGCGCTCCCGGCTGCAGACGGGCTGGGGCCAGCACCTCCCACCCCCAGCAAGGTACAGCGGGCAGCCCCGCTTTCCCTCATTCAGCACCCGAGGCTGCAGTGCTTTGCCGTAAACAAGCGTTTATCCACACTGGAACCAGTTAAATGTAAACCAGCCACTCAGGAAACCAGCCAGCTCCAAGGACAGGTTAAGCCAAGAGAAAGCCTGCAACGCTGAATGCTCCACGCGTCATCTCCTCGTAGGAAAACATCCTCTGGGCTTACGGGGGGGTCCCAGCACTTATTCTTCTTCCAGCTTAAGTTCTTAGGGACGGAGAGAAAAGGCGTAACGGGGAAAACAGAAGACTTCCCTGGGACCTCGCACAAAAACCAGCAACAACAACTGCCAAACGCCAGGCTCCTCTGCAGCACGAGGGGCTTGCCTCCCCCTCTACCCAAGCAACACCCCTAACCCCCTGCTCAGAGCTCCCACCCCTTTTGCACATACCTTTTCTCCTGCAGCTTCATCCTCCTTGGAGCCCTTCATGGTGGACACCGCTTTCCACGGCCTCCACCACAGCAACTTCCACAAAACCTTCAGCAGGTGGGACAAGTTGTTTGGGACCCACAGGGAGCACGGGGCATTTCTTGCAAAGAAAAAGCAGAAGGGAACCCCAAAAAGCAACGATGCGTCCAATGTGCAGAGCAGCCAGGGAAGGAGCAGGGGTGCCTGTGAGCAGCACAGCCAACACCCACAGCTTGAACCAACTGAGCACAATCAAGATTTAAGGCCTCAGGCAGGTGTTGCTGATTTAAGTAATTCACTCCCACCTGGTTTCCCACTTTTTATTTTTTTTGTTTTAAGGTAGCCCCCTAACACAGCAACTGCAGACCCTGCTTGTTGCCCACAGCCGCCAGGGTCAATTCCAGCCACAGCCATTTTAACGATTCAGGTACCAGTGCCCCAAGCCTCAGTCTTCCCATCATGCTGAGCGCCTACTTTGCTCTCGTAATTTGTGTCAATCTGTATATTAATAAACATTGGGTTTAACTAAGAACATAAAAACAATCTTTATTTTCTCGTTAGATAAGTCAGACGATTCCTGATATCTCAGATGAGGCTCGTTTTACATTTGAGATACAGCTACTAAACCCAGCATACATAACCGGTTACTGGGCTGGGTTTTGAGACGTACCAGTTCCTTAGGACATGCACAAGTCCATCCACGCTCTGGGCCCTTCTAAGCCACCGACCTTTTAAACCTCCTTTTGCTTGTGCCCCATCCGCTGGGTCAAGCCCAGACCACGCTGCGCTCCAGCAGACCCAGGCTAAGGCGTAGCCTGCAGCCTTTGCTCCTCACAAAACCTGGTCTAAGGGGGGTTTTAAGACCCACAGAGAAGACAAAGCAAGCAAGGCACGGCCCTACGACCCCAAAGGGCCCTGACACCTGTTAGGGTGTCCTGGCAGGTCGTGGTCAGATGGGAGGGCACAGGGAGAAGAAGCACTCGGAGTCACAGCCGGCCAGTGCTTTCCTAACATTGGGTCGGGCGGTAGAGTCCTAAAATCTTAGAATCTCATTTAGTGCAAGAGCCCTCAGCCTCGAATGAACTTGGAAAGGCCATTTAGACAAAATCTAATGCTCATGGAATGGTTTTATGATGGTCACCTCTCCAAGTACCCCCAACCCAAGTGTCCCAGGCTGTTTCCCATTAGCCCACAAGTTAGCTGCAACTTAGCAGCAGCATTTTTCCCGCTCACCGAGGTCTGTTATCACTGCGGGGCTGTCAGTGAGATAGCATTGTAGAGGGAGTATGATGTAAAGTACGGGAAGGACATTCAAAAATAACACCTAAACCTCTTCCGCTTTGGAGAAGAAGAACAGATCCTCTGGGACAGGCCTTGCTCAGCCTTTAACGGGGGCAGCTTAGCAGAGGCCGCGCAGGTGCGCAATGGAGGACGGGAGGAGAAGGCTCATGATAACAGAGCTCGTAAATCGGGGCCAGATCAAATGCATTGAGCTCCAGCGGCGGTGCCAATTAAATCTCATTCAGTTGGCTGAACAAGAACGTTAACATTAATCCCTTTGGCAAACTCCTCAGACTATTCTGTGTCACTAAGTAGTCAAGTGATTCCGTGCTTGTTCACAGTGCAGAATAACGCTACACGAAGCAGGATCAGTCACCGAGCAACCGTGGGATGCTCCAGGAGCCCCTGCCTGGCTCATGGCAACGTTTCTGCAGTGGTCCTGTGCCTCCTACAGGCTGGTTTTGTATAGAAACATCCAATAGATTTTTTTTTTTTTTAATTGCAATTATTCTTTGCCATCACACAGCACCCTCAGCGCAGCCACAGAACAAGCTGCCAGCCAGGGGAGAAGCAATTTTGCCTTCCAGAGCCACCACATCCACGTCCCATCTCCAGGCCCTACCATCACTGCTTGGAAAAAGGAGGTTCTGTGCAAACTTCCCACTACAGTTCAGGGCGTGAGGATGCAGGGAATCGCCCTTGGGCCATATTTATTCATTCAGGTCTACAATTAAATAGGTTCATCTTTTATCACGTCTGCAATTTCCGTAGCTGAGGTGGCTTCCTGCCCTACCTTCAGTTCTGCTTCCAGATGACTCAGGTGCCAAATTGCAGGGCATCGCTGTGGTGGAAGAGGCGTATCTCATCCGGGGTTATTTCAAAATGCCTGCTCCCCAGCAAAAAGGGGGAGCTGGTATTCTGAGCTGGAGAAATGTGTGGGCGCAAGCGGGTCTGCACAACGGGAGCGAGCATCATCCCCCGAGAAGTTCAGGGGCTCAGCTTGCTTGTTCGAGAGGGCATTTAGGGAGTGACACAGCAAGTGCCTGCCAGCAGGTAAAAGCCCCAGCATCACCGCGTCTCACAGCATCAGCAAGGCTCCCCGGAGCCAGCCCCCCTGAGAGCCAGGAGCCCCAGTGGGGGGGCCACCGGCAGGGACGAGGTGGGACCTGGGCTTGCTGGGCGTGGGGAAATGCCCGCTTGGGTCGGGGACCAGGGCTGCTCCGCCACACAACCCCCCCGGGCAAGTTTTCCCCACGTTCCCTTTCCTGTGCCTTTCCTCGCTGCAAAAGCGTGGCTCTTCCGAGTGGATGGGACAAGGTGGGAGATACCGCGAGGGGGAAATCTGGGGTGCCACATGTGCCAAAGGATTAAAATGTCGGATGTAAAAAGAAAAAACAATAATAATAGAAAAAAAGATCAGGCAGCAAAATCGAGGTTGTGCGATCTCTTCCTGCGTTGCAAAGGATTTTCTTCAGCCGCAGCTTCGTAGGTTGTAGATTTATCAGTTTAAACAGGAATAAAAAGGGGGCGACTGCGAGGGAGACAGGTAATTTTGAAATAAAATAAGGAGGAGTTGCCCGGTCCCCCAGCTGCACAGAGCAACCCACCGCACGTTGTTACCTGTGCTCGTCAGGCAATCAAACACCGGGGTCCCAGACGGTAACTTTGACGTCGCACGTTGTTAACAACAGATGAGGCGCGAGGGGCGTTTCTACAAAACCAGAGAGCTGGGTGAGACGCGTGGCAAGCAGGAGGCAAAGCGAGTTGTGCTGCCTGTTGAACGCGTTGATCTTCCCGGGGCATAGGAAATGCGTTGCTGTACGGCGTTGTTCAGAAATACCAGCCCCTGGGGGTAAACGCTCGTTATTCATCCTTGCGCATTCATTAAGGGGTTCAGCCTTCTGCCCCCAGTGCCCCCGGCCAGGGGGTCTCCCGCCCCCAGCACCCAAACCTCCCCGCACAGGGAGCGGCGCAGGCGCCGGGGCAGCAGCTCCTCCAGCACCGGGACCTGCCCCACCTCAAAGGGCACAGAGCAAACCCAGGGCTCCTATTTGCTGTAGTTAAAGAGGGGGGAAAAAAAGCCACGGGGAGTGAGGAGATCGTTCCTCGCTGTCAGAAGCCGATGAAGTCAAAACAGGCCCAGAAGAGTTTCATTCGTCCAGTTTTTATTCAAATTAAAGGGGAACTACAACGTGATTTTCTTTTATTATATAAATACGGCAGTGAAGAACATTTCTGGAGTCGCTCGTCGCACCAGACAAGAGAGCCGTCAAGAGAATTACTTTGCAAAGTCCTTGGTCCTTCACACTCATGCAAAAAATCTTTAATTTAAAAAAATGCGCTTAAACAGTCAACCGGCTCATTACGTTGTACTGTCAGCTACTGAACCAGCAAAGTCTGCTTTACAAAACCAAAGGATTTCACACCCAGGTAAATTATTTCACAATCGTCCATTTTTCTCAAAGGGTTTTTTATACATAAAATATACAAATTAAAATTCTCAATATTTATTTATTGTCACGGTAGAGGAAAATAATTTATAAACCCATAAACAGAGATAAGAGGCAAAAAGTCAAGCCGCTCCTTTCCAGCCTGTCATGTCCAACACACCCCCAAACGCCGCAGCTTTGAGCAACAACTTACGCCCCTGTGAACGTGATCGGGGGGGCACGATGCTCAGCCAAGGGGGCAACGGCTTTGACACCACGCGTTATCAGTAACAGCTCCCAAGGTTAAAAACGAGCTGCGTTTATCCCAGGCGTTCGCTTGATGAACAGGCACCGCACGCAGCCGCAGAGGAAGGCTTCGGGGCCCCGAGCACTGCAGACGAGAGAACAGTTCTAAGCTTCCATGGCGGGGCCATGCAAACGCTGCCAAGTACATTTATGGTAATTACAGTGCTGCACACATCTGTACAAAAAAGTGTTTGGATAAACTGAATGAACTGAAAATTGGTTCTAATCACCCCCAATTTATCTATTAGGCACAAATGGGAAAGATGGACTTGATTCCAACTTGTTTAACCAACAGACTGCTCGAGGCAAATCGATCTTGCCTTACATACGCGTCCCTGCTCTGCGAGCCCGGCAGCGCGCGCACCCACAGGCGACGCTGTTGGGTTTTGCGGGTGCGCGTCCCCGGGGTGCGTCCTCCGCAAGAGCAAAGTCACCTTGGGGAAACCCACGGCCAAAATCCCCCAGGGGGTCAGCACACGGAGGCCCCCAAAAAGAGCCGACAACAGGAGAGAGCTGAGGAAAGCCTTCCGATTCGCCATGGACCACGGCGAGGAAGGGGCCCGAGCTCGGTCCGTAAAGCTTTTACAGAAGCTCCGCAATAACTTCATGGGTTTGGCAGCCTGGGGTGTTTGCAAGCGCGCCGCTGCGTGCACGGCGTCCTCCATCTTCGAGCAGCACCGCGCTCGTGCGGGAGACGAGAAACGAAACCGCAGGGAGGGAGACAGCCTGTCCGCCCCGCTGAGCGGGGAGCAAACGCACGGCGCGGGACAACGGAATCCGAGCACTGAAAGTGCTGTAAAGGAACCAACAGCCCAATCGCGCCGGTGACTGAGGTGAGGATTTATCTCACCACGCTGAGCCCAAGGCTGTCCCTCTAGCATGTTCAAATCAACCCACGAGCTACCCCAGATCTTCATTGCAACGTTTAATCTCTTGCGCAGAAAACACACAGATTCACACCTACGTCGTGGCCAGCAAAAACCGCACTGGAGTGTAAGGATTAGATCCAGAATTTAACCAAAGCGTCACTGGCGGCCATAAAAAGCAATCCAAAAAATTATTTAAAATTGTCTTATAAAAATATTTACAGTAACATTAGCGCTAATGCTACGTTTTCAGTCCTAGAAAAAGGCAATCTTCAAAGGATCAGGCCCAGGTGCTCAGAATTAACCACACAAACATGAAGCCACACGCCAAGACGGACAAATCCAAGAAGCGTTTCCGGGGGGATGCAGCTGGTTCGTCGCGTGTTACGGCTGTTCCGATTGCATAGCTGGAAAACGAGGTCACTTGACTTGCATAACACTGCACCATCTGAGAGGGAGAGGAAGGAACACGTGTTTGCCATGGAGGAGAACGGGCCGCAGCCAGCATCGCCGTCGCTCCTCCCTGCCAGGGCTGTGGGCCCCAGCCCCATCCAGCAACCCGCAGGTCCGGGGCCGCCGTGGGCAGAAATGGCATTTTACAATAGCAAAAAACCACCAGGAAGTGTTTTCCTTGTAAGCAAGGGAGGTTTATAAAGAGACGTAGAGCAGGGGAAAAATTATCCAGCTTTCATGCAAACTTGCCTCTCGCCACATCTGGCAAGCACGGCAGATTTCCAACTTGCGTCTCTCCAGCGCTGACCACCAGGGCTTTCTCCCCAGCCCACATGGACTCCCAGGCTCTGGGTGACCTGGTCCCATGTCGGCCTTGCTCCCGCGCTGCTACGAGTGCGAGGGGGTCAGCTGGGAGCCGCTCCCCGCTCCGAGCTGTAGCTGGGCTCTAGAGCAGCTACTGAGGCTTTACGTTCCCCGTGCCTCCACCAGACGTAACGAGGGCCACGTGTGCCCAAGTGCTTGCCCAGCCTTGTCCAGCCACCTCTGTCTAACATGAGATGCTAACTCTGACCAAAACACTTTCCCTCTCCCCTTTTACCCTCGATTCCCGCAAGCTGCATGAAAGGAAAAAAACCTTTCGGTGTTTGCTTTTGAGCCAGTCCAAACCAAGGCATCGTCTTGCTCACACCACTGTGCAGGTGCATCTCAGGACTCTGACCCGAAGGTGGGGATACGTTCCCACCAGCCTCAACAGCTTTTACAGCAAGCAATGCCTCGTGGAAGAGCAGCGTGTCCTGCTACTGTCTTGGCACATTTCGCTGCAGACTGTATGAACCCAAAGCAAAAGGCTTAGAGGGCTTTATAGAAAAATCTAATTTTTTTTTTTTAATTACTCTTTTCAAAACCTCTGAGCTGATGCACGATGGCAGGGTAGACATTGAGACTAATGCTGCCATTTCTTTGGACAGTCTGCTTTTGGTTGTAAATCAAGAACATCCAAAGCAGAGGGGGTGCTCCCTAGCGCTCCCCATGACGGTCACAGCCCCCTCCACGGGAGGTAACGCAGTGAGCGGGCACCCATCTGACCAGGGCTGCCTCAACTCCAGCACTGAACATTGACTTATTTACAGAAATAACCCGCGCCTCTACAAAACCTGCACAAGGTGATGTAGCCTCAGATCCCTCTGAAATGAGTTTTTAAGTATTTTTCTTTTC
Source organism: Gorsachius magnificus (assembly GCA_034008185.1). Classification (NCBI taxonomy): domain Eukaryota; kingdom Metazoa; phylum Chordata; class Aves; order Pelecaniformes; family Ardeidae; genus Gorsachius; species Gorsachius magnificus. The sequence goes on from CM067093.1 coordinate 20,300,770, forward strand.
TGCTGTAGAAGGTCCCATGGAGTCTTTTCGATAGGAGCTCTATGGAGAAAGAAACCAGCAGAACAACAGCGGTGGGTGCTGGAGCTCAACAGCAACGCAGGCAGATTCTGTCCCGCAGGCCAGCTGCCCGCTACGAAAAGGCTCAGCTCATCTACAGAGGGGAAAACAAAAGAAAAAAAAAAAAAAAAAAAAAAAAGGAGAGAAAATATATTTCTTCATTAGTTCTCTTTAGCTGGGGAGTCTTTTGGGCGTCCACCCCTGTGTGCAGAAGCATTCCAGAGCTCACGAGGAGACACGAGAAGGTATTTTAGAGTCAAACATCTTAAACAGAAAGCCTTAAGAACTTGGGATGGAAGCAACACAGCTACGTTACAGCTGGATCCAGATTCGTCTGTTTGGAATGATCTTATGAATCCTTCACGCCAACAGAGGAACGCCTTCAGTACGGGCGAGACGAGAGCAGCAATGACAGTGGCAGCGAGCAGTTCATCTCCAGCCTCTGGAAGCATTTGCAGGTATTTTACCCTGCTCGTTAGTCACTGCGTGGGCAACGGAGCCTTCTCGCTGTATGCAACGTCTCCACGTCAACGGCACCGCCGGGTATTTAACATCTAAAGGCTCTGTTGTGAAATGGCACCGAGACGCTGGACGGAGCTGGGGCCCTCGGCGTGGCTGGGGGCACTTTCTGTTCGAGCAGCGTCTGTTCCACAGGAGCGACAAACCCCGGGGGAGCAGCACGCGTTTGGGGGGGTCGCGAAGCTCCGCGTGGCTCAGGCGACTGCAGCCCCAGGGAGGGCACCGCCCAGCAGGTCCCATCACATACAGCAAACAGCATTCATGGCAAGTAGAAAAATCACATGGCATTTATTTCCACCGCACGACAAGCATTTCAGGGACACATACAGTAGTCCAGTGGCATATACAAACGCACGACTGAGACAGCGTCACACTCAAGCCAGAGCACCCTGTTCCAGTCCATTTCTGCCACCTGCTCTTCTCCGTTGGAACTCAGAAGCTTCCACTGCCAGTAGTGGAGTCCGCCCTCCAGGCACGGAGGGTGAACACTTCAACTGCTAACGTGCGCAGAGCATCAGTAGCGAAGAAATCCAGAAGCGCTCGTTTTTACTCACGTGCCCAAACGTAGCAGTTCTGTTTCACACAAGGAATTCCATGCCTGCAGTCCAAGCATGGTGTTTATCTCGGGACGCTAGCCATTGAGAAGAACGGTTGATTGCACCACGGACAACAAGCAACACCTCGTGCCTAGCAGGGAACACGGCCCCAGTGGGATTTTCGCTTTGCTACGCAATCCACTGCAGAGCAGATGATGTTTGTCACGCATCGCTTGTCATGCTAAGACGTTAACAGCAATGAGATGGGTCAAGGCAGAGGCCGCTCATCTTCCCAACACCACCTAGCTGGATCCACTTCACTCCTGCTCCTCGCGTGGGCTTGATCGCGTGTCACAACGGTTTGTGAATCACAGCCACACCTGTGGTAAGAGCGGACAGACAGACAGACAGAGCTACCGTAGGAGCATCTCCTGGCTTGCGGTGTGGCTAAGGTCACCCTGCAAAGCCAAGGACCAGCAGCAGGCTAGCAGAGAGAGGTGCCTAGTATTTCTAGGAGAGGTTCCTCTACTGAAAGCCACAGAAAGCATACAAAAATAGAGGATTAAAGCTTCAGGAGGCCCAGCCCTCGAGTTTATGAATGAGCCCAGCTGTTGCCAGCTCTCCCACCGACTGTTTACCTGCGTAACTTCTCCCCGTGCTCATGCTGGTTGGCAATAACGTCCACTTGTCCGTGATGGGGTTGTAGTATTCCACCGAGGCCAAATTACAGGAACCATCATCTCCTCCCACCACGTAGAGGAGACCGTTCACCGCACACACACCTCGAAGCAGAGCGCAGGTGGTTAGACATGGGCTAACGCGTTCCCCACGACACGTCGCCTGCCACGTTCCCATTCGCTCCCAGGCAGACACCTCACCTCCCATTTTTATCACTTCTTACCATACTGATCACTTACATCACCAGCGCGTCACTCACGTTAAAAACCGCACGCACAACCGCAGCCAAACACCACAGGAAGGCTTGTTGTGGTTACCTGCGTTCCTTCTACACATATTCATATCTGCTACTTGCTTCCAGGTGTTGGTTCCTGGATCGTAGACTTCCACACTCTTCCTTACTAAGGGCCCATCGTGGCCCCCGGTAGCGTACAGCAGCCCACTGAGAACACCGACACCTGCCCAACAGAGCCCAGCGTTAGCCAAACGTACAAGGAAAAGGGTCACACGTCCCTGGGTCTTCTACTGGGTATTGCCTTGGACTCTCCAAGGCATTCCCAAAACACAGGCCACACGGGCTGCAAGCTCACCTGGGACATGGTCGACTCTCCACCCAACCACCACGTGGCACTGCAGCAGACCTGCGCAGTAACGCCGGGCAGACATCCCACCTTTCAGGGCTGTGCCCCTTCTCAGGTCTACCGGAGATCAATAGTCTAGTCCCACAACATTCCTCTGCCTTTATTCAATCTCTTTGGACCGACTTGACCTCTCTTCCCTTTACCTCTCTCACCACTGCATCCCACCCCACCTCATCCCTACCTGCCCAGTCTTTTCTACCACGGGGCCCTTTGCTTTCAGCATGATTCCCACTTCCAGGAGCTTTGGTTTTGCTTTTCCTGCTGCCTTTGTGCCACATGGCTTCATCCCTTGGGTGCTCTTCCTCTTCTCAACAACTTGCTGGCTCCAGTCGTTGAGGCTGTCACTGGGTTCCTCTCCCCCCACTCCTGCCCCCAAACAGGGCAGCAGCACTTGGCACAGACAAGGTGCCTCCAAGACCACTTACGCAGGCCCCTGGCTCAACCTCTGGGAATTACAGGGATCTGAAGGGTGCTTCTGCCTAATATTAAGAAAATTAAAGTGTTCACCAATCCATGAGTTAAAACTTCCATATCTGCGTTAATAGGTTCAAAGGCCTCTATTAAAATTAACAAGGTGGGAAGTTAGTAAAACAGAAACATAGATCTGAACTGCATCATTTCAACCACGGGCAATCATTTTAACCATCAGGACGGCCCCTGTGCCCTGAGGATGGACTCATGCTGAAGATTGAGGGAAAGGCACGGAGCTGGAAAGGCGAGCACAGGGAGGAGCAGGGCCTTGCCAGCGTGAAACCAATGGGTCTTCAGGTTGGCCCCTGTGCCCATATCTTTCTCATTTGCCATATGCACAGGGAAAGGAGAGCACAGGAGCTGGAGAGCAGGGACCATCCAGGCTCGGCAGCTCCCGTGCCACAGGAACATCTCCTGGTGGTTTGTCACATCCCAAAAATACTGTCCCATTGCTCCGAGTCTGGCCACGGTCAGCAGGAGCACGGACCACAGCAGCCACCATGCTCCACCTGCAGGACAGCAGCATGAGGTGGGGAGGGAAACCATCTGAGCATTAGTGCTCCTCCCTCACCGAAAAAGGGGCCAACACCTAACTGAGACTGACTGATGAATTAAAACCGCAGCAGGGGCACCACCGTTTGGGGGAGAGGAACGCTGCCACAAGCCTACCACCATCACCTCTCTCTTCTCCAGATTTTCTTAGCTTGCTGCTGCTGGGTTGGCTTTGACCAGACATCTCCCGCTGCACCAAGAGCTGCTGAAATCCCAGCATGACACTGGGAATCATGGTTCATCTCTGGAGAACTCTGGTAATCGATCTCTAACTGCCATAAATACCCACCCTACTGGGTGAAATTCTCAGTCTGGTTGAGGTACTCCAACGTGCACCATCCAAGAAGAGCAGAACACGTCCCAGTATACATCCTGGCCCCAAAGCTGGTGCCTCCCAGTTGACTGGGGAATGGGAACTCATTTAACTGGTGAGGAAAGCCTACCATGTCTGAGCCCAGCAGCCCGGGTTTGCAGCACCTTGGCACTTGACTATACGCAGCTGTTGGCAAAAATTTTACACTTTTAAGAAATAATTTAATCGGTAAACTGATTTAAGCGAGTAGGAGAGTGAAAGAGTCGGAAACACTCTAAGGCTTCTCCCCCTAAAACTGCCTCCCTGTGCGGCGATGCCGGGCACACACGGACGGAACATCCCTGCCAGGAGGGGGAAGCCCAGCAAACCCAGGACGGCCGGCGCCCACACATCCACACAGCCCCACTGCTGGACTGGGGTGACCCCGGGGACTTGGGGCCACCGTCCTCACCTCCGCTAGATGTCAGCATCGGGACGGCAATGCCGGCAGCTCTGCGCACGCCTTCGTTTATGGAGCTGGACGACAGCCAGACCGCGCTGTGGCTGCACTTGGGATGAGCGCACTGGGCAGTCCCCTCCCGGTGCCTGCTGAGGGGCATCTGGGTGACAACCAGAACTTGAGGAGCTCAGCTTTCAGGCTGGGCACGGAAAATCGCAAGGCTATTTGGCAGGCAAGCAAGAGCATTCCTAACACCGGCCTTGCCACGGGGAGAGGCAACTGCAAAGCAGTGCTCAGACAGAGTGTTTCAAACAAAGAAAATTCCCTAAAACCCATCTCACTACAGGCACGCGCTCCAACGTGCTGTCAGCACCACAAGATACTCATTCTGTTCTCCTAGGAGGTCGCGCTGGGCTAGGTGTAGGCATCAAGCAGATGCTAAAAATCTCTCCAACTGAATTCAAACCAAGGGTGCGTGACCACATTCGCCTCACCTGAGTTACAGAAAAGGTATGAAAGTGAGGACAGGCAGGCGGTGTGCAGAGAGCGGGCTCGCTGCCCAGCTCAGGAGGAAATTCCCACCGCAGCTGAGCCGGCAGGGCCGTTTCAGCCACCGGCAAAGGGCAGCCCCCGGGCTCGGCGGCCTCTGGGCAAGTGCCCTTTGGCTGTGGGAAAGCGAGAACTGTGCGGTTCGACATCAGGGTGGACCCGCTGCACGCACTGAGAACAGGACCAGTGCTGCCACTTTCCTTTTCATCTGATTTTAAATGCAGTGGGCAAGAGATTTTACCCCTTTCAGAGAGGAATGGCCCCAGAGAGGACAAGTGCCTACACCTGGCTGAGTGTCACATAGTAAGTTAGGAATCACCAAGCCTGGCATACAATCCTTTTTACGCGTCCTCTCCTCTAATCCTCCAGATCACCCACTCTTCCCAGCAGAAGGTACGCTAAAAACTAGCTTAGCAGGGGCGATCTGAGCTGAATTTTGTTACCTTGACTTGGCCTGCACATCCCCCAGTGCAGATGTGCTTTGTGCTGCAAAGCGCCCACTGGACGCTTGGAGAGAAGATCCAAAAGGCAACTCCATCTGGCAGCCCCCAAATGATAGGGGAGCGGAGGTGCAGCTTGGCTCTCCAGCCCCCGGCTGAGCCTGCAGCTGGCGATTTGGAAAGATAACTCTCTGCTTACAAGTGAGATGCATCTGTTAGCGAGGCTACTTAGAAACACTGAACATTATTCCATTAATCCAGAAATTAATTTCGATTTGGCAGATTTTAACTAAGTCAGGAGAGCTGCTGAGAGCTTCCAAGCAATTACTTTTTTCCCCCTCATGGGAAGGAAGGGGAAATAAAAGGTTGCACTTGCCAGCCCAGCAATGCCAAAACACTTCTCCTTCCTTTCCGTGAGCAGAGGAGAACCCAGTGATCATCCACGCTTAAGAACACGTCTCGGAACCAGTACCTGCCCCGCTGCGCCGAGTGCTCATGTCGGCTACGTAGGTCCATTCGTTGGTGGCTGGGTTATACTGCTCGACGGTACTAAGGCACTGACGGGACGCTCCGTCGTAACCGCCCACGGCATAGAGCTTACCTGGAAGAGACACACATTGGCATCGGCACCACGGCCACGACTGATTCACGTTACCATCACGCCTGACGGCCCCAGGCGAGGACAGACCCAGCTGAGGGAGGCCCTGGGAGATGTGTTGGGATATCTGGGGAAAATCCTACCGAAAGGGCCTGAAGTAAACTCGCAGGCAGGCAGGAGGGTTGTTAAAGCTGTTAAAGGTGTCAGCTAAGACAAGGAAATACAGGACACGACAGCTTCATCAGAAGCCAAAAGCCCAGAGGGTTTTCCAAAGGAACTGTTGGCCCAGGAGAAGAGGCAACATCAAAGCACGTTCTGCTGATCGAGTGTTTCCTCCTGCTCAGGAGCCACGAGGCAAAGTGTGCTGTCAAAGGTCGACATTGCACGTTAATTACAATACCACACGAGCAATAAATAGGCAATAGCCTCTTCGGTTGATATCATACCTGCATGGAAACCTAGACCTGATTTTGGAGAACCTGGGCCAAACGAAAACCCACCAATGCTGCCCACGCAGCCGAGGCCAGCCCGCTCACTCGGGCCAAGTGGTCACGACATGGAAGACACCGCAGGAGACCCTCGCAGCATGGGGTACCCGACCCTCCCTGCCTCAACCCAAGGGAGGCTGGGCGACACGCACCTAGCAAGACCGGGAAAACACAGTCAGATGCCACGGGACTGCACCACACACGGAACACGGCCGATGCTCCACATGCCCCCCGTGCTCAGGCCTGACCGACAGCCCCCCCTGGCTCCCCGTACCAGCTCTCAGCTCGCTCTGCAGCGAGGCAGTGAGCCCTCTGGGCAGAGAGGGTTTCGCTGGGTTTCTTTACTAGACCACCTAGCACAAAGGCGTTCTGGTTGGAGACCAGGCCTCCTAGGCACTGCAACAGCCATCAATGCACTTCAACAGCCATCAATGCACTTCTTCAACAGCCGTCAATGCACTTCTTCAACAGCCATCAATGCACTTCTTCAACAGCCATCAATGCACTTCTTCAACAGCCGTCAATGCACTTCTTCAACAGCCTCAATTCAACAGCCGTCAATGCACTTCTTCAACAGCCTCAATGCACTTCTTCAACAGCCATCAATGCACTTCTTCAACAGCCGTCAATGCACTTCTTCAACAGCCATCAATGCACTTCTTCAACAGCCATCAATGCACTTCTTCAACAGCCGTCAATGCACTTCTTCAACAGCCGTCAATGCACTTCTTCAACAGCCAGCAATGCACTTCAACAAGCATGTAGGAGAATCCTAACCCAAATTTTTGTACAAAACCCCCGAGTAAGACCAATTTTCAGACCATAACTGCAGAGCCTGGCCACAAATGAGCTATGCAATCCTTTATCACATGAGACTCCCACCAGCAGTTATCATCTACACTCTTACACTTTTCCATCCTCCGATTTGTTTGATGTCTGCAAGGCTCAAAGACCAGGCCAGCTCTTTTCTTTCCCATGGTCCTGCCTCTGAGCCCTGTTCTCCCTCAGCTCCGCTCATGCCTTCCTCGGGCTGCAGTCACTAGGAGACGTTTGCAAGGATCAGGTTTACGACTGCGCTCCCTCTGCATCTTCCCACCTCCAGAAACATTTCAAACTCTTATTTGCACTGTTGTTTCAACCTGCCTGGTGTTGGCCAATGAATCCAGGCGAGCATGCCAGACAAAGCAAGGCAAGATAAAGTTCCCTGGTTGGCATAAATTCTTCGATACTTTCAGCACCTGCAGACATCAAATCGATCTTCATCACCTGCAGATGAACACTGGATTAACTGCAGGCTGCAGCTTGTTCCCTACACCAAACGATGAGCTCTTCTTCCCCGTCACATGCCCTCTTTTTTGTTTTTCATCATGGACTCCAACATGTGCAACACTTATTTGCACTTTCAAACAAAGCAAAGGAAAAGGATTTCCCACGTCCCCGGTAGAAAATCTGTCCCTAGAAATGCGTCTCTTGGGTATGTACTTAATATTTGTTCCACATTCAAGTGACGGATGCACTTCAGCAAACCCCACTCACTACCAGCAGCCCAGCACTTCACAAGCATGGGCCAATTTTGAAGGAAACGCTTCTTAAATATGCAAATTTAGCACAACTGCCGCTATGGATTCTGACTTTACCTCCCTCCCTCTTCTCATGTAAACACGTTTCATGTATTTCCCACGCACACGGATCAAACCAAGCCCCTTCAAAGCACAGTTCATAGCAAGGCTTGTGCCAGCAGCTGCTCCGCGCTGTACTGACTGCAAACTGCTACGCCACGCTAGAGACACGCTCAGGCAAAACCTTTCACTTGCTCCAGAGCTGAGTTTGCTAAAGGAAGAAAAAGCTCCTGCTTAAACTGTTCTTTCTCCTGGATCCAAACCAAGCTGCTCAGTTCCAAGAGCCACCACGACCCCCCCGAGCACCCTCCCCTGCCACCCCGCCTGCCTCCCTCCCTGCCGAGCAGCCCCAGCACCAGCGCCCGCTGCTGCCAGTCCCTGCTCACTACGAAGCCCAGCAAACTGTGGGGCGCGTGCCGGCGAGCCCGATCTCAATAAACGCAGGTTTTAGTCTTCCTGCCAAACCGCCAGGGCTGCGGGACGAAGTACAGTCCTGCTTCTCTCGCCGAGTAGATTCTCTGTGACGGGTACCCAGTCCACGCGGTGTCTGCTGACGGCAGCAGCGTACGCTGCACAACGCCACTCGCTCGCACCAGCAGGAAGCAGCCCAGGGACAATAAGGATTCAAAGAAACCTGCACACACCTAACGGCATGGACAGGAGGCACGGGCTGGTCCGATAGGGGTCTGAGGCTCTGGGAAAGCTACATGTGATTTTCACTAAGAGGCGAAGGGAAAAAGCTGCGGCAATTACACCATATAAAACAACTCTCTACCAACTAAAGACAGTCTAGAGAACAGTTCCTGCAGTTCCCTCCTATTGCACTTAAATGTTCACCAGGCTTCTGCTGGACACAGGAACATTTGCTTGATGGAAATGGCTGCTGATTTTCTTACCCTCCACAACTCCAACTCCAACACTGCTTCTTCTTGTGTTCATGGGAGCCACAAAAAACCACTCATTGGTTTTATAGCTATAGGCCTCAACTGATGCCAGACCTAGTTAAAAAGGGGATACACAGGTTTTCTAATTAAAAAAAAAGAGAAGAAAAAAAGATTGGTGTTGCACTTCCATCTGCCTTCCACCTCCTCCCAAGCCCGTAATTCCCCCCACGCTCCTGCAACCCAATTTTCTATTCCCTCGCCTTTCAGCTGGTGCCAGCATCTCAACGCCACTTCTTCAGTAGCTGGAAAAACTGCTACCCCACGGCCCCTGCCCTGGGACCACTGCCCCCCCCGGTGTGCTGGGGACAGCAAGGTGGAGCAGAGTCCAGATTCCAAGCCCAAAAGTCCCACGTCCTTTCAAGCATTACAAAACATCCATGCAAGGGTTTGAAAATTCCCGCAGACCCCATTGCATTGTACCCATCACCAGCTGAAACCGTGAGTTCAGGGCTTAACCAAGTGGCAAAGCTCTGCAGCAGAGGCAGAGGCGTGAATCTAAACAGGCCGTTACGCCAAGATAAATCCCAGGCACACGTACCCCGTAAGATGCCTTTTTATTCACATTGCTATGAAAAATTTAACTATAACAAGGAAAAAAACCCTTTTCAGTCTAGAATAAGCATATTCATACAGAGAACGAGACTGAAAGAACTGTATCGCTAAAGAAAAAAACCGAGGGTGAGATACTGTGCAATTGCTGATGGGTCAGAGCGCGCACGGGGCTCGTTACCACACGCAGTAAACCCCATCGCTGGCTCTTTCTCTACAAAATCATAGAGGAAGGGCGCAGGAACCTCCCTAACACTCAGCAGCCTTTGCAGGGGTCTCCGAGAACATTTTTTTGGGGTCAGGCACTGCCTGATTCTTGCTCAGTCACCTACCGGTGCTGCCATCAAAGCCGCCCACTGCATAGAGGAGATCATTGAGCACGGCTGCGCCCAGCGTGCTTCGCCTTTCCTGCATGCTGGCTATGGACGTCCACTGGTCCTTCACGCCGTCGTACACATCAACCGTCCGCACCCGTAAGGACCCGTTAAAGCCCCCGACAGCATAAACATTGCCAGCCATAAACACCACACCTGATAAAAGAGAAGAGAGATCTTACGGAGGTTTTACAAACAGCTCGGGAAGGGAGCATCGTCGGGCATCTGTCGAGGTGTGTGTGACAGCAGGGAAGAACACGGGCAAGTCTGGCATCTTCTGCAGGTTGGGAGCACTGGAGCCAAGAATGGTAAAACACACGTGTCGTATGGAAGGTGAAACGCACATAACTACACGGCAGCATAAGGCACAGATGGATTTCACACCTGGGTAAGTCATTTTCAGAGCCAGAGAGGATACCAAATGGTGATCCGCATTCGCAGCCCGCTCGGGTGTCTGCGGGGGAACACTCCCAACCCACGGATCTGCTCTCCATCGCCCACTCCTCAGCACCGAGGACTGACTCAGCTCCGTTGATTTTCACCAGGAAACCAGCAGTAAAACTGGATCCCTGTGGGCTGCCAGGCCAGGGGGATGGGAGGAGGGGAAACACTGACGGAGGAGAAGCCAGGAGAGAGGGGTCACGAAGGGGAGACAGCGGCTACGGAGGGCAGACCAGCAGGAGCAAGCCCTCCAGAGAGCCGGGCACCCGCCCAAATGAGGAGGATATGTATGTGTAGGGAAAGAGCAGGAAGGAAGATGCTTGAGGCTGGGGCACAGGGGAAGGCTGAAGGGACAGCTGAGGACATCCAGCCAGCCCTGGAGAGGGAGAACGAAGAAGGTTGCAGGAAAAGTTCCTGTTACCTGCTCTGCACCTCCTTGAGGGAAGCTCAGCAACCTGGTCCCACCGCTCCTCCTCAAAATCGTAGCACTCCACACTGCGGATGGCTTTGGGCGCTTGCCCTCCCACCACGATCATCACCTGGAGAGGGAAGATGAGAGGCAGAAAACCTCAGCCACCAGCCCGGGAAGCTGCTCCCTGCAAAGAAACCATCGGCACGACCTGGTCAAGAGCAGCTGCTAACAACGTGCTGCAGGCCCACGAAAAGCCTCTGCAGAGGGGGAAAAATTATCTCTAACTTAATGCACGCTAAATACATCGGCACCGCTAACCACTCCTCGCCGTTTCCCAGGCGGGCAGCCTGCCCCGTTTCCCCGTGAAAAAACAAACCCGCTTGGCGCGGCGGCACACGCACGACCCGCTGCACAAGCGTGTTTAAGCGAAGAAGATCCCAGCGTCATTTCCAGAGCCAGCCCACTGTTTAGTCATTATCTCCACGGCGGCGCTAAAAATAATTGATGCCACTTAGCAAATAAAACCTGACAGCTGTATTGCCACCTGCGGGGAAGGCAACACGTGGGGAAATCACCAGGACTGTTAAGACCCGGGGTGCTGGGCTGCCGAAGGAAGTCATTTGTCAGCTTCATTAAGGCTTTTGGCTGTAACATGTATTGATGCAAGTCTAGTAATTAAACCCTAAATTCCTTACTGATAGGGAAGAGGTAATCAAGGGCAACCTCAGGAGCACAAGGACCACTCTGCCGGACCAGCCTAAACGTCCGTCCAGCCCCAGGCTCCGCTCTCAGCAACGGCAAGCGGTGGACACTGGCAGAAAAGAGCAAGGACCTGGATGGTGTGCACGGTGGTCCTTCCCAAACCTGCCCTGTCTGCCGCCAGCAGCCAAACTCCCCGCGCACTTGCCCGGGGCAGTGGCCCCCGGAGGCTGCAGCTCAGCGCTGGAGGGTTGCCCACCGCTGCTGAGCCTAACTGGGCTCCGCAAACCCCGGTGCGCGCAGGCGGCGTCTACGCCACCGGCACCTACGGACAGCTCGACCTGCACTTTGTTCTGAACACGTCTCCTTCCACCCTCCACAGCCAGCGAGAGGGAGGATTTGCTGCCCTTGTCACGGCAGATCGGCAGGAGCAAACACTACCCACGACAATCGCATTTCTACAAGGCCAAGGAGCAAGAAGCCAGGTACCAGGGCTTCAAAGAGTAGATGGGAAACTGGCTCCAGCCTCCGCAGGGTGGCTGCGAGTACCGAAGGGATAAGCTCGTCACTCGAGGTCGCGCGGGTAACGAGCTCAACTCCAGTCGCGGCTGCTTTAACAGTACCGAGCTAGACAGCGAGCTGAAGAATTTGAAGGGTATGCAAATAGTGCGCTGTTTGATCTGCAAAGATGAGAACGTGACATTAGACAGCAAATCGAGTCTAAATTAGCAGCCTGACTACTGGTTGTGTAACAGCCTTCCACGGAAAGCTGCAGAGCTTCACACAGTTACAGAACTAAGAGATATCACAGCAGACAGCAATCCCCCACCAGCGGGACCAACAGACCAGATGAAAGCTCCTCAGTGGCAGGACTGCTGGAACAGCAGCACCTTCTCCCCTTTCTTTGCAGATAAAAAGAAGGGAAGAGAGACCTGCAGAAGATTCGGGGTTGTACTCATAGGTCGTGCTACAGAAGATGTTAAGAACCTCTGAACTCGCTGGTTCACTGCTCATTTTCTCCTTAACTGCTTTAGTCCTTGAACAAGGGTTGTTTCAGCCCTTCGTGGTACCCCCAAAGCTATGTTCTACCAACTCCATCTCCACGCCAGCAGGCAGAAAGGACACAGCACGCCGACGCGCTCTGCAGAACCAGAATTTCTCAATGGACAGTCCAACATCCGAACAGTCCCTCATAGCACAGACCTCATCCACCATCCCACAGACCAAGCTCCCTATGATTTGTGCTTAGAAAAATAGTACGCTCTGGCTTTGATGTCTTACAATCTCCAACATGCCTATTAATAACTTCAGCGACAGTCTGTCGAGAGACATCGTGCCAAACCACGCTTATCTCCGGAGCACAGGGAAAATAGTTTCTGTTGTCATTTTTTTCTTCGCTAATAAAGTGGTGGCGAGAGCATCCCATGCCTGCAGGATAAACGCGAGGAGTAACAGGGATTATTTATTCAGTAGCTGCTTTGAGTCTATTGACATTTGCTTCAGCCTTCCTGCCCAGGGGTCTGGGTGCCATTGTTTCCTGGCTTCCGATTCTGGCGAGGGGAAAAGGAAAGGCACCTACTGTGATGTGACCCTCCCAGCAGGGCTCCCCGCCGGCGCGAGAAGCCGGCAGAACGCTCGCCGAGCTCTGCGGGCAGCTGCCTGCGGCCGCTCCACAGGTCAACAGGTCCCAAGCCCCAGCTCCAGGAGCAACAGCCATTCGCAAAACCACTGGTGGCTGACAAAATGTCTCGAGAGCAGACCCTTGCCCCTGGGAGCAGAGACACTGCTGCTCCTGAGGGTTTATCTAAGCTTATCCAAACGAGTTATGTATCCGTGGTGGGCACAGGCAATACCAGAAGAGGGAGTCAAAGGACAATCATGGAGTCAGTGAGAAGTAACGTGGCAAGTGTGCAAGCTCCTTTAAAGACAGCAAACGCCACCAGTAAGGCGGTGCGAGGGGACACGACGCGACCGACTCGCCTTACCTTTGGCAGGCTCACGGGAGTCCTCGGCTTTGTTCTGGGATTCTTTATCAGTTGCCTTTGATCCAGAGGAAGCAAATGGTATTTCATGGCCTCGATAAGGAAGTCTTTACAGGTGTTGTTATTCTTGATTAAAGCTTCTTCTTCAACTGTCTGAGAACACGCACACACATGAAAGATCATTTACACCGAAGGACTTGGTGGCACAGGTCACAAGGAGCTTTGTGGAGAGAATGTGAAACCTGGAATTTCTCTTCCAAAGCACCAACATAAAAAAAAAAATACAAAAGACAAACACAGACTTCCAGCTCTTCCCAAAGAAGCACAGGCAGTAACATCCACGGTGCTCAGCTTTCTCCAGTATCGCTCACGAGGAGCGGTGCTCCCTCCATTTACCCCTCTTCCCCCCGCCAGACACTTAACTCAGCCGAGGAGAATTCACCAGGAGTCTGGGTAAAAAATAAGTAACTTCTTTTACTTGAGTCAGAATTTTTAAGGAGAGGCAATATCTTTTCCTCGAGCAGAAGATACAGTTGAGAGAAAAAAATACATGATGGGTTCACCTTGTGAATACCAATTTTATTTCAATTGTATTGGGTTTTTTAGACACATGATAAAAGCGCAGTAGCCAAAGAGCCCATATTCCATCTCCTCCTTCTCTGGGGATTCTCAGCTCATTATCAAGGCCCAGATCCCAGGAATTAACTCCTCAAGAACAACCTCTAAGTCAGAGAACATCTCACCCACCAGTCACACAGACCCACCTCTATGCGCATCTTCAGCCAAAATTATCACACGTGATGGGTTTTCACCAAGCTAAATTTACCTGTGCATTAGGGGAAAAAAACTGCACGAGCTTGTAACACCACCACCTGGGTATCTTCAGGGTGAAAAATCCCAAGATATTAACTTCCAAACGCTTCCCCCAAGAGGGGCAGGAGCTCTGCCCTTGGCCCGGCCGAGCACAGGGCACGTTTACACGAAGGTTTCTGCGCACACCCATTGATTTCAGAGTCCACCCCGTTTTGCCTTTGATTCCTCTGTTTACAGACTCAGCGACATGCCAAATTACCCATCTCAGACACAAACAGCCAAGCCGTTGATTAAGGAGCTACCAGCAGCTTAAGTGCAAGTATTAATTACTTATTTGCAGACTAACCTGTACAAGATAATCTCTGGGCAAAAGGGGCAGGCGAACATGCTCCATCAGTTTAGCCATGTGCTCTAAGCGAGATTCCTTCTCATAATTTATCCAAGAAATAACCGCTTCAAAGACCTACACAGATAAAGCACAATTAAACAGAGAAGAGAGAAGTAGCTTGCACAGTCACCTACCCCAAATCAGAAGCATTGCGATTTTACAGTATCGAAGGAAGGAGGTGCAAGGTCTCCATCAAACAGATGACCAAGTCGTGACTACGCACAGAGCGCAAGCGCCCCGGCAGCCGAGCGGTGAGCTGACCATGCATATTAATAAGCAACCTCACATCTAGGTGCGCCGTATCACTCTCGAAGCTCAGCGTGTGTCCAGGACAATCATGTACCTCTTGGACATTAGTCCTGGAAGGCAGCCAGGAAACTTAATTAGCCTGCTGACATTTGCACGGGACATTATTCGCTAAATCAGCCACGACGATTACTCCTGATGAGAGAGCTCTCCCCTCCCGAAGGAGTCTGGCTACACAGTAAGTCACTACGTTCACCATCGTATTTAATCACTGCGCCGGTTCTGCCCCCCCGCCCCAAAACCCAAGAATTCTTCAGGAGGAGTTCACCACCCACGCAGGAAAACCCCTGTCTGCAGCCATGCACGCGTTTCACCGCGAAAAATACCCGGCTACTTCTGCAGGCAAACAAGGGCAGGCTGGGCTTCTGGTCTGAACCAGACCCCAGCTCTGCTCCCAGATCCAACCGGTTCAGATAAGCATCCAGACTTCGCCTCCGCGACCAACCGGGCACAAGCAACCCCGTGCAGCAGAGCCGCGCCGAGCCCCGTGCGACGAGCGGGCGCGGGCAAAGCATCCTGCGTGGGCTCCTGCCGTGAACATGCATGTGCTCACATAGCTGCGAGCCTCGCTCCTCCCAGGAGAAAGGCCTAAAAACATCACCGGGAGCAAGAAAGGCTTCCTGAAGCACCCAGCAAGGCAAGGAGAGGGGCTGGCGCCGTCTCGGAAGCCGCGCAGCAGGATCTGGGCACTTGCCATGGAGTTTCCCCACAGAGTCAGCATTAAATTCCGACCCTTAACTCACATGGGCAGGGAAAATTCCCCGAGCGCTCCTGCTAACCGAGTTACTGCCGGGGGCTGAGCCCAGCCGTCTCCCGTGGATCCCGGCCATCCCACGCCTCCCCCAAAAGGCATCGCCGGCCCTTCGCCCCGGCACACTCGGCGCATGCCCTTGGCTCCCACTTTCCTCCAGGGTCACCAAACGGTCAGGCCAATTTGCACAGATATTTTTTCCTTCTTTCCACCCCTCCCGTCACCCCTCAAGAAACCATTTTGTTCGGTCCAAGGTCACTAATTTGTCAAAATTAACCGGAACCGAGGGCGCCGTCTCTCAGCCCCCAGTTGTTGCCGGCAGATGTGTCTGCGGGAGGCACCGGCAGAGGCGTCCTCCCACCAAGGGGAGGCCGAGCGGAAAGGGGGTTCCTCCTCCTAGGCCTAACTATACCCTTAAAAAAAAGCAGTAAAGCAGCAGCCTCATTTCCCACGGCAACAAACGCTCTTGCTGAACTGTTTGCAATTCAGGGGCTGCAATGAAGCTTTAAGCAACGCAATGGGGAGCCGTGTAATCAAACCCCAGCGAAGGCAGAGGAAGACAACTCCTGCAGAATCTTTACGTATTTTAAAATGAAAATAAACAAGCAATTTCACTTTGGCTACAAGGCCTTTAAAGTACAAACTAGGTGGCTGTGAGATTTTTAATTGCTAATGAGCATGGAAGGTGCATCAACCAAACATTTAGCCAGCAAACCTGCTTTTCATTAACCTCTTCTGCACAAATGCTGAGCTACCAAGCGGGTCACGGGACTGGGACATACCCAGCTACAGACCAAGATGACAGTGAGCAAGCCCTAAAGGAAGGCAAAGCAAGTGTGCACGAGGAGCAAACTGCTGCCTCGGTGCTGGAGACCGCTCCCAAGTCAGGCCCCTACCCTGCTGTGCCTACTCTAAAAATAACAGAAAATTAAAAAAAAATCAGATTCTGGCACCTTCCGTCAGCTCTGATTCCTAACTTGGGGGGGGGGGGGGGGGCAAGAATAATCTTAATCCAGCTGTTAAGATACTCCCAGGAGGGAGGACCAAACAGTGCATCAGCTTCTGCTGCACATTCGTGGCACAAGGCGATGATCCGATTACCGGACGCTGTGTAAAATCCCCAACCCAAAAATCCCAACCCTTTTAAAAATCTCTTTCGTCACTGTTCTGAGCTGGCAGGAGCCCCTTCTCGAGGGCTGGAAGCCCCTCCACATCACACAGCATCAGTAAATGTCACTAAACATGGGGGTTTATAGTTTTTCCTTGCTGTGTACACTGTTGTAATTAAAGAGCCAGTTAGGTCAGGCATGGAATGCATTGATAAAATGGTCTTCGAAGTACCCAGCGCCAGCAAAAAGAGCAGGCAGGGACCAAACCAAACCTTCGCCCTAGGCCAAAAGGGCCCCAGCAACTGCGGAGGCTGGCGAGAGCGAGGGCGAGAGGGAGAGGAAGGAAGGGAATCTTTGATTCACGGGGCAACGCTGTCACCGTCTTACAATCAAAATAGATTTCTCTGGTAGCAGACAATTTTTGCAGTGCTGATGGCCTAGGGATATCGCTATGCCAAAATCTGCAGAGATAAGGAATGTATTTTCGTAGTTCAATCGGTTGGGGGGTGGTGGAGGAAGGGGAGAGCAGGCGAGCTGGTGGGTGGACGTGCCCCCAAGCGTAGCAGGGCCAAACCTTCCCTCCCCGGCCTCGTTACCCGGGCTGGGCTCGGCCGTGCTCCCCAGCACCCGGCGAGGGCGATGCTCTGGCTGCGGGGTACACCTGAGCTGCAATGAGACAGCCGCTCCCGAAACCCGGCTGGGACACCTCGGATGTTCGGGCATTCACCCACGTCTTGCTGCTTCAAAATAGTTACCTACCCATCACACGTGCACATGCATACACAGAGATATACGTGTGCGTATGTAGAGATACACACACACACATATACATATATATGCATTTTTATATATTTATAATATATTAATATCTTATTATTTTAGAATATGTAGCTCATACATCAGCAGATAGGAAGAATAGAGGTCAGGAATATCGCTCGCCTGCCGTGAAGCTAAGAGAAAACAGCAGCCTTGAGCCCGTCCCCAGCTGAGCCTGTCCTCAATTCTCAGCACTTCTCTGGGCTCCAGCACATATTTCACGTTTATGTCCCAGTCCCGTTCTCTGCCCCTCTCCCGTTATTCCGAGCTGTTGTTTCGAATGTGTAGCTTAGGCTTACATTTCCTTCCACTGCCTTGCATTCTCAACTTTTACAGTCAGCTAACGAAATACTGGGTTGGATTGTATAAAGCTCAGATGAGGGAGGGAGCACTTTGATTTCTCTGGGCACAAGGCCAATAAAAGCTTTTTAACAATGCTGCACAGGACTGGAAAAATTGGTTACTAAGCTTGCCCTTCCCTTTGCAGGCAGCTTGGCTCACGCAGAGCGATTCTGCTGCGAGTTCAGGCCGTTTGTTTTTTCTGCTTTTTGGCCCTGCCTGCGTGGCACCTCGTAACGCCCCGCCGAGACGCCCGCGCCAGCCCCACGCCGGCGGACACGCGCTCCCGAAGCCTCCCAGCTTGCTGGCTCAGGGTCTGAACGAAGCGGCGCGGGTTTTCTGGCAAGCTTTAGGGTCCGCAGCCCTGAGCAGGATGGTGCACGCACCCGGCCGCGCAGCCCCACCAGCTCGGGACAGACCGGCAGCACCAGGCACACCGGGGTCCAGGCTCACCCCACCGAAACGCAGGCATTCGGCAAGGGCCCTGAAGTCTCGAGCCACATCACCCTCGAGCTCTCCCGTGGCCTCCCGCCAGCGCCCATCTCCCCATGGGGACAATTTGGAGGCGAGCCGCAGGACTCGAGGCACAGAGCTCTCCCCCAAAACCTGCTGCAGGTCACGCAAGAAGCCTGCACCAGAGAAAGGGCTGGACCTGGTGCTCATCGGGTACCGTGACCACTGGGCACCCTCCCTCCCGGGCCTGCAGACCACACAAGATGTGCTGAACATTTCAACCACAAACCAACATCAACCGGTGCCTTTTTTCCTCTCTTCCATTAAAAACACTGATGATGCTAGAAAAATATTTCCTTCCTTCTTTTTGGTTGCGGGCCTCCTTTAGCTGTTCTGTCTGACGTGCACCAGAAGCCACCACTCCTCCCTGGCCCAATGGAATTCACCTTTTTTTGCAGTTTTACGGCAGGTAACACAAGCTTTACACCAAGAGCAGACGGGAGTGTCCTAGTTTTCCAGAGAGGGAAGGTATTCAGTTCTGTCCCCCAGGGCTTTTGGAAGAGATATGGATCTGAGAATCATTACTTCCTACAAAGAACAACCCAGCGAAGGTCATTTCTATGTGGTTTTAGGATTCACATTAGTTTTGATTTTCCTTTCCAGCGCTGTTGGAAAAAGGCCACCGAAGAGCATAACACGAGAACAGTTCCCAGTGTAAGATCTAGAAACATTCCAGCACTCCCACATGCACTGTTACTATACAATTTACCGTACCTTTTCTTCAGAGGAGACTGTGAGCTTGTCACTCGATATCAAACTGCAAACCTGGTCCAGACTAAGGCTAAGAAATTCTTCTCCTAGCATCACCTCGGGGAAGTGCTGCTCTGTTCAACAAATGAAAAGGGGGAACAGAAAATTATAATGAAATCCATGCTTTACGTTGGTGGAAGGACTCCAGCACCCAGAGAACTGCTATCAGTGCAGCACTGGGCGCCCGAGGCAAACAGGGCACCGCGGCTGCATGGCGGAACAGGAAAAGAAAATCCTCTCAGGGCAGGTTAAAGAAATTTGATGTTATTTTAAATAACACAAGCCCCACGAGACACTTTCATAAATGACACTAAATGGGAACGCACCTTTCTGCAAAGCCACCGAGTACCTCCCAGCGGCAACTACGATCAGAAGTGGCAACTGAGCAAAGTGCCAATGCCTTTCTAAAGCCGTAAATAACCTGGCCACCTCGAGATGCAGCTCTTGCCTGCTTCAACACGCTGGACGGAATGAGATCTGCTCAACATCTGGATGAGAGACTGCAGCAAGGGTCCCTGATAGCTGCAGGTGTTCAAAGGAAAGCCCATCCCTATCATGAATCAGGCAGCGGGTCAGGTTGGTGCGTACACGTTGAGGGATCCCAGGGCACCCAGCTGAACCTGCAGGTGCAAGGGGGGACACGGAGAGGGGCGAGGGGGGATCCCCATCCCATGCATACAAATGGAAGGAGAGCTGATCCCACTTTTAAATTCTTTCCCCAAAATGTATAAATTGAACCTCTCCCCTGCTCCAAACCCTCAGCACCCATCTTCCCCAGCAGCCTGGCCTCTTCCCACTTCGTCTGTAACTGTACAAATTTCTCTTTTTTTTTTTTTTTTTTTTTTTTTCCCTTTTTGCCTCCAAATCCCTCTGTGCTGTAAATTTGGGAGCCACTTGAAAAATAAAATACAGCAACTCACATCGTTGCTTCTAATCCCAAACTGGGAGACTTGTGACCGGTCGCAATACAGACCCAAGAGGGGATCATCAGATCTGCTGAGCTCAACATTTAGCCAGAGGGCACTAGGAAAGAATCGCTTTCTAGAAAAGAATTTTTAGGTCAAAACCATCATTAGCCAGTTGCAGACAATTTTAGTTTTGCAAGCATTTGTTACAAATCACGCCAATTTTAGCTCACCTGCCATTCGCTAAGTGCCATTTACCTTTGACTGAAACACGGAATCGCGACTCTCAGACACTTCCTCTGAAGCAGCTTTTTTCAAGCCCTCATCCCTTTAGCTTTGGGAAGCTCGGACTTCACGTACCCAAAAAGCTCCCCCCGTAGCAAGATCTGCCTCTGGATTTCGCCTCTGCAAAGTACTTTGCCTGCCAGAAGGCAGCAGGGCAGGGACACAAAGCTGGCAGAACTTCAAGGGAGGAGCTCCCTGGAGATCGCACCTGAAAACTCCTCACCCATCGGGTGCTGCGGAGGGCACTTGGGCTTCCCCACCCACGGCCCCTACTTGGTTGAATGGGGGACCAGAACACCACAGCTAAGCCAAAGGCTCTGACTAAAAATAGTGCTATCTGGATGAAGTTTAATACTCTGTTATGCTGGAAATCATATACATGGTCTAATGAACTCTCCTGCCCTCAAACACTTGAGAAGCGGGAGATGCTCCTCAGGCAGTAAGCTGGATGCAGCCTGGCATCTGGAGACGAGCTCCTAGTCATCCTGGACGGGCACCTGGCAGCAGAGAGGTATTTGATCTCTTGTTATTAGTTGGAAGCAGGTAAAAATATTTAGTGATTTTAATAAAGTAACATGTGCCTGCATCAAGAAGGCTCCTCCACCTCCCAGAGTTAACCACTGGCCAGAACTAGGCGTTTCTCAAGTAACAGGGCTCATGCACGCACGGACTCTTGAGCTTGGGGACTTCTGTCTTGTTTTAACGCTGTTACATAAACAACATAGCAAAAAGAATTTTAATGGCATTTTTATTAATGGAGTTCCATTACCATTACACGGGCTGTTGTACTAACTGGGACTTATGAAGGCCAATAAAACAACAAAGCAGACTTTCTAATTGCCAAACAACCAAATAAATATAGAGTGAATGCACTGCTTGTTGGGTTAAAGATTAAACGGGGCCTGGAAGCAAGGCTAATGAGATATTACAAGAAAGCCTTTATACAATTAACCATTCCTTCCAGGGTACCTTTTCCTCCAGGGGATAATACAGCCAGAACAGCTGAAAAGGTTTTACTTATATTTGCAGGAGACTAGGGGAGGACTTGGTGGGCATATTTTTATTCCACGGAGCCTACTTATGGTCCAATTAAGGACAAAACCATACCAAGGAAAATGCTGCTGGGCTGAGCAGGTGCTCTGGGAGACAGCAGGTGTATTTTTACCTCTACAAATAGACAGAAAAGCAGAAAAACAAACTCAGCAGAGAAAACTACCAGCTTGGCCCAAGCAGAGGTCAAGGGCAACTCTGCCGGAGGAGACTGGAAAGCGCTGGGGAGTTAAGAGCTTGGGGCCGCTCGGAACAGCTTTACATTTACGACATAGAGGAGAAACGCTGAAAGCCATTGCCTGCACCTACCTCTTGCAGCCAACCACATCCACTCTCAAGGAGACAGCAGTCTGTCCACCCTTGGGGTAAGTGGCCACGGCTCCGCAGACCAGAGGCTCAAACTGCATGGCAGCGTTAGCTGCGTGTTCCCACTCCCACCCACAAGATTTGATTTTGCCCGGTGCCGTTTATTCCCAGAACGCACAAATCCCCAGCATTGCCCGCCGCTCTGGCGGGGCAGCGCACACGGGGAGGACGCCAGCACGCTGAACAGGCAGCCCAAGGGCTCACTGGGAACGTACTAAGGAACTATTTTGTGGGCCGGGATCTGGGGGATCAGGTGTTACCTCCTTAGGTGTTCCCCTGCGCCCAAACCACATTCCACAATTTGCAGCATCACAAAGTTACAAGCCTACAACCCGATAAAGCACTCCCTCCCCTGCTCTAACGCCAGAAGCACCAAGAGACCCACCAGGATGTGCTGATCTAGCGCAGCCTTCGGCTCGCTGCACCTGGAAGCAGCTCTAACTCGACAAGCGGACGCCCCTGCCCTCACCTGCGTAGGCGTTCGCCTGCTGCAGCAGTTCGGTACACGCGTGCACGTCGGCAAAAGCTCGGATTCCGAGGCAGTTGGTGGGATGCAGCTGGGACTGAAGGAAGTCACAGCAGTTTTTTCTAACATCCATCAGTTGCAGCAAACTAGCAGCTGGCAACAAAACCTGCAACGGCAAAAAAGGGGAATTAAAGTTAGCAGCAAAGAAAGTTTGATTCATAGCTTGCGCAAGTTAGATGTAATTCCCCTTCAGACAGGGGCACAGCCCTGTGGCGACAAGAAGGAAGGTTAAAATTTGAGCACTGTCCGTATGGAGAAGATCCCTGTCCGTGCTCCAAGAGGCAGAAACAGTTATCCCGTGCTGGGCTGAGAGCAGAGCTTTCTCCCCCAAAAGACCTCAGGGCAGGTGAAGGGAGGACAAAATGCAGGCAACCATGCATGCACCTGAATTTCTGGCTTTGTTGCAGGTCAGGTCCTGCACACAGATTTATTTCCCCCCCTCCCCGAAGAGCTTTATATTATCTACATGCAGTACCACCATAGCGGCCCAGCACTCCATCACCCTCAAAACCGCAAAGCTTTCAACTTTCTTATTTATTTCCAGCAAAACCATACTGGCTGGTGAGCAGGGTGCCCAAAGTGCCACAGTAGGGAGGGGGTTCGCAGCAGCTCAGGCAGGTCTTGGTGACAGCGAGACTCTCGGGAAAGACGGGGCCAACTATTCAAATCAAGGGCCCTGCTTTCACCCAAGCAAAACGCTGTGGACGCTTGCGGTTCATGACTGCATCCCAAAATGAGGTACTGCTTTGTATACACAAAACTAAGTACAGAAAGGGGAACTGGATCAGGAATGTGATGTCTGCTGGAAAAACCACCTTTGAGGCCAGTGAGCGGGACAGCAAGTGGCACACGAAGTCGGTCAGGATGTTACAGCCGTAGCATCGGCTGCTTCCCTTCTTTTGTCATCCAGCAGCTGCAGACGGGTCTTATCCCAGCCCTTCCCAGCTCTGGCTGCTCCACACACGTCCTTCCAACCGGGCAGCTGTGCTCACCATCTGAGCACAGATCTCTGGAAAATTATTTCTGACTCAGAAAAAACAAGCGGCTGTTAAACCACGCAAACAGGTTGACTGCAACCACCTCCCTGGAGCTTGGTGGCAGGGAAGGGGAAAAAAAAAGGTCCCTTCCCTTCCCTGTCCCTGCCCGCCCCCCCAGTCCCGTTCCACATTGGGGCAGGACCCGCACAACCTGACCCAGGTCTTTCCTAAGCCTCTGATGCACTCCAGCCCCAGCCCAGCTGTACAGCGACTGACGGCGGCCAAGCAGCCACCCCAACAGGCAGCAATTAAAAAAAAAGAAATCAATTAACCCGGGAGCCCATTTTGGCCCAAGCCTCTTGATGCCAGGAGGAGATTAGTTTGTGGCTTTGATTAAATCAAGATAGTAATGCTCTCACATTGTTGAAACCCAGCAGTGAGCCCCTTCCTATCTAGCTGAACCATCTCCCTGTATCAGCAGGAGGGCGAGCACCTGACTTGCACAAGGGCTGGGGAAGAAGTCAGACCCTCCGCAAGCCACCTCTGGCCAGAGAGCAGCCAAACTCCTCCCTGCGCCCCTGCCCCTCCAGCGGAGGTGCCTGCACACCCAGGGGCTGCCACGCCCCACCCGCTGCCACGCCACAGCCACCCGCGGGGCCCGGCCAGCCGCGTCCCGCTCCGGCAGCCTCGTGGCAGGGCAGCACAGCCCTGAGGCCGCTGCGGTGACTGGGAAAGGAGCATTATCATATAATGCTTTTTAGAAGGAGGATATAAATAGCCGATCAAGAGACGAGTGGATTTTCTCTTTCTTACTTCCCAGCTGAATGTCTCGCCACTCATCTTGTTTTTACCAGGGAAGGCGAAAAGCAAGCAAAGGATATCCGCTAGCACAAAGTCTGTTTCCTTCAGAAATAACAAGAGGAAATGCCCTGCCCAAACATGCAGCAGGACCAAACTGCAACCCCACTGATATCCAGGCACGTTACTGTTGTGGTTTAACCAGAAACCAGGACAGTTCCTCATGTGGGTCTGGATTCAGCTTTTTAATATTTGAACTCCAACCACTAGGAATGATTTACAGAGCTGGCTTCTCTACCAGGACCAGCCTCCATACCAAAATCCAATCGTCTTTTGAGACTGTGGCAAAATTATCTGCTCTTACTACTGAGACTGACGACTTGGCTAAATAAATTATGTCCAGAACCTCACCTATAGTGTGTATATACATATACAGAACCCCAGAATCCCAGCATGGCCGGGCCCTCTGGGGATCACCCAGTGCCACCCCCCTGCCCAAGCAGGCTCACCCAGAGCAGGGGGCACAGGACAGCGGCCAGGCGGGGGTTGAAGATCTCCAGAGAAGGAGACTCCACAGCCCCCCCGGGCAGCCATATCCACCCATAACCATCTCGCTCACAGCTGCGCTCTCCCGCTCCGCAGCCTCGGTACCAAGCTCAGGTTTTACAGAACGTTGCCTGTGCAATTAAATACTTCCACAAACCTTTGATGTCTCTGAACTAGAAACACAGTTCAGCCAGAAGTGCCCTGTGCTGCAAGGTTCATTCAACAGGCAGGGCATTAACGCTGGACCTCGGGGGCTGGGGTTGGCTCCCTGCTCTGCCACAGCCTTCCAGGTAACCTTGGCCGAGAGTTAACCTACACCATTCCTCCTCTGCAAAGCCAGGAGAGGGGCATTTCCCCAAGGCAGGGGGTATACCAAAGCTTGTGAGGTGCCTTGCCAATTCAGCCACATTGGAAGCCCGGCGAGGGTACCGGCTGTAACCCCCAGCGGGGGCCGCAGCTGGGACCGCACGTGCCCAGGCACCCCCCCAGGGGAATCCGTGACCAGAGAAACAAGCGGATCGTGCATCCGCAAGGCAGGTTAAACACTTGGATTTAACTGAACCGCTCTAAAACTGCACAAGTACTAGAGATAAAACTGCATTACTGTAACGTGGCTCTTCAGCGTTAGGAAGGCAATTAGGCTTTATCGCTCCCCAGCTGCTACCAGGCAGTGCTGGGGTGAACGGTGCTCCTACTCCTGGGGTGAAATAGCCAAGGCAGAGCCATGTGCAGCAGGATCAGAGCCACAAAACTGCTCCGGGAGCAGGCGTAAGAAGGAGAAGGGATACAGAGTGGGGAGAGAAAACAGGGGAGCAGCTGGCAGCTTCCCTCCTGCCCCACCGTCTCCACCTTCAGCGCACCAAACCGCCACACCACCCCTCGGTCCAACAGCGGGACAGAAACCTGGAGGAGACCCATCCATCAGACACAGCACAGTGTGCCGCATCCACAAGTTTTTCCTCACCTTTCTATTAGGCCAATCCGATCTAAAAGACTTTCCCCAGGAAGGGCCCCAAGCCCACTGCTGTAACCCCCCAGGGAAGTCAGCCCTGCAGGGCTCTCCAGCGCCCCGGGAGGGTGACACAAGGCAAGGAGCTTTCGCTCCAGGGAGGAAGATAGCCCCCTCCTCTGCCTCCCTCTGGGCTTGCGCCTACCACAGCTGCAGCTTTTGGAGCGAACAGGGGGAAGGGAGACGAACTGACCCACTTCTTCTCCCTTCATCATCAACACTGCCTCTGCCACAGACGCTCTCCTTCCTCTGCTGCGAAGTCCTAAGCCCCTCGGGGAAGCTGAGGTGCAGAAGCACACTTTGATAAGGAAATGCTACAGCTTCCAGCAAAGCTTTTTTCCTCCTTTCTCAAGCCATTTTTATTACAATTATCACATCTGCAAAGCTGACCATTTCAGCATCTCTTTCCTCCTGCCAGCTGATTTCCAGACACCTCTTCGCTCCTCCTTCTATGCAAGCCGTGTCTCCAACAGCGGCAGTACGCAAGGGCACAGCAGGCGTGGTGCGCTGCACCTCATTCGTAAGGACTTACTTGTGAAATCAGGCTAATCAGGACTTTTTTGGGGAATCATTACAACCCTAATGGTAACGACTGTCTTAATAGGGAGAGCAAATCTCAGGCTGCCAGCAAGTAATGAAGTGCCATCCGTAAGGACGGGTGGGACACACGGAAGAGGGGCTGTATTCACTGCCTACAGCCGGAGGTCCGGGTGTCGTCACAGGACCACCCAGCAGGACGAAAAGCCTCCTCCCAAACCTCCTCTGCATTCAGCGCTGCTGGAGGAGACCACGCTAAGCCCCTTCCCCATCGCTGGACTTTGCTCCTATCACTCTTCACTCAGCTGGCAGGTTTGCTACGAGCCTTGGGAAGCAGGCAGCAATGTAGCCGGTTCAGCTGCAAAATCAAGACCTACCTGAAACATCCGAGGCACCAAAACGTTAGGACAGCCAGCTTTTCCATGCGGGCATGGAGCGGCAGGCCCCGTGCTCTCTCTGACACGTGCGTGTGGTTCCCACTGAAGCCAAGCAGGGCTGCAGACGAGCGTCTGTGAACTTCCCGAAGCCGCTCACTTTGGTTTTCCTCACTGCTACAGAAACTCCACAGCACAACTTCCTTCCAAACACATTTATCAAGTGCCACTGTCCAAGGAGCGAGATCCGTGTGTCACGCACGTGCAGCAGATGTCTTTACAAGTACCCTTGACGTGGGGTGCAACAGAACAGGAACAACAGAAAGCAGTGGGGACAGAAATCCCAGGATGGGTTTTCCTGAGACTACAACACGACTGCAATGAAAACAGAAATTCTTCCTCGCTCCATGCCTTCCAAACACGTGGGAGGTTAAATCCCAAACGCATGTTCAGAGGCAAAACGCTGCTCGGCACAGAGGCGCCGCTGTCACCCGTCTTCCCTGAGCCTCCTACTGCTGCATCTCTATCGCCTTGAAATCTCACTCTGCAAATGGGGTCCCAACGCACGAAGCAGGATTGCGTTTGGGGGGGCAATTCTCACCCACGTACCCCCAACGGAGTTCGAAGGGAGCATTTGCCCCCACGTGGGCTCAGCACTCTCCCCCCCAGAGCTAGGGTGCACTGAAAATCCCCTTTACCCCCCGGTTACTCACTACGCAGGCGATGGCTGGAACGGACTGGGCAGGCCTGGCCCCTCGTACACACATCCCTCCTTGCTTAAAAAACCAAACCAAAACCAAGCAACACTTTGTGCCACGAAACGACAATCAGCTACAAAAAAACGTGCTTGGAAAAACAGTCTCTCACTTCCTGAACACCATCCCAGGTCTATAAAAGCAAAAAGAGACGGGTTTATATTAGAAAAGAAACAACAAAAATACTGTAAAAAGGCTGGCTGTTGGGAAGCGCGGGGCACCGCTCAGCGTTCGAGCGCACTCGGGAACGCTCGTTCCTGCACTCCCGTGTTACCTTTGCTGCTCATCGTTTCCTCATTTCAATTCTGCTCTCATTTTATCTTGCTCACGGACAAGAACTTGCCTTTTCATTTATTCACATGTTTTGGTAGCTTGGCTGCATCTGTTCCGTTAATGCCATTTAATAATTTTTTTTCTTGTACCTTCTACAATGGAATTACCTGGCACCTATGCCCAGAAATTGCTGCTTCCAGCTGTTGAGGAAATCTGAACAACTGCGTGTCTGACTGCACAAAACCCCTTCAAAGTGCACCCTCACCCTGCTAGAAAATTAGAGCCCATGGCACGGCAATAGGAGACCTCCGGAGATACCTGCTGGGAAAAGAGAAGGTCCCGCCATGCTCGAGCAAGTCAGCAAAGGACCACTGGTGGCCCAGCGCAGGCCAGCACTGCCGGGGCATCCCTCTGGCTGGATGGCCAACACAAAGCTGCGCAGCGGGAGGATGTGCAACGTAAGGACCAAACCCTGCTCCTTCAGACTGGCATTGCTAATCCATACCAGAGACTGCACGGAGCTTAATGCTTTCTTGCTCGTGCTGCTTGCCTTCACTGGTGTGACCCTTTCCAATGAACCACAGAATATTCTTGTCTGTAAACTTTTCCTCCCTGGTTGCAGGTGAGCAGTAACCTATTCATGACATTCTGCTCTGGGGTGGAGCACCCAGAGAGGATGGAAATTTCTCTTTAAACTTTCTATTGGTTTCATCACAAAATGGTAATAAATTCCATAAAATATTTTCAACATGGGAGTTTTTAACACATAATAAAACTTAAACTAGTCACTGAATCTTGCTTTAGATCAGCCTCATTTCTTAGCTCCCATGAATTAATTCACCTCCAGCCTAGAAAGTTATTCACAGGGTGGTTATTTAAATAAATCGTGCAGATCAGGAAAAAAATTAATGCCCAAAGCTTAGTACTCACCAAACTTGTATTTTCTGATCCTACTGTCTGAGAGATGGGAGCCAAAATACAGACAGGGCTCTTACTTTAACTCTTTGTAATCCCCAGGCCAGAAGGCAGGCTTTGGTTAGGTTTTACTAAAAGACAGCGTTCCGTTTGCTCAGGGCAGGTCACATCTGGAGTCCTTGGTAGCCCTCCTGGGCAGGTCTGTGCTGCCCGCGCGGGGCTGGGCTCTCCCGCCGGCCCCGGCCCCCACAACGCTGCGTGCACCCCGGCGCAGCCGCACTCGAGCGCTGGAGCGCTCCCGCGGGGAAGCAGCACACGGAGCCCCCGCACGCAGATCAGTCACCGAGCCCGAGCTCAGCACGTCCCACCCGCCGAGTGGGTGCTTCTGGGCACTCACCAACCAGCAGCACGGAAGGAAAGCACACGTTTGGGAAAGCGCGCGGGTATAGCCTTCACATCGCCCACAGGAAGAGGGACCAGCTTGAGACTGCGTAAATGTCATTTTTCCTCCAGCAATGGAAGATCCCAGAGGGCCAAGGAACTCCTCCACACTTCCCCACTGAAGCCATGTTGCACCTCAGCTCCTTTTGACCCTGACCGCACGCAGACAGCTAGCCCAAGTAACCCGCCGTCGGGTTTGAGCCTCAGCTTCTTTGCTGCAACGGCACCTCGAAGGTCTCCTCAGTGCTGGTCCTCAGCCCCACCGTAGGGCAACCAGCCGATGTGACAACTGCCAGGCTGAGAGCACGCCAGAAAGCCAAGTTTGTAAAACCGGAGGGCAGAAAGGGCAAGAAAAGGCACCCACGACTTAGGTCACGAAGGATGGCACAGGGCTGCGAAGTGGACGTAGCTCAGGGTTTTGTCTGCGTTCCTGCAGCAAGAGCAATATGCCACACGACAGCAAGAACCTGCGCCCTCCCCGAGGGACTGGAGCAGAAGAGCATGTCCCATCCACAGCAAGAACCTCATTTCAAGCAGAACCGGTCTAATTTTGCCACCTTAATTAGGTCAACATACAGCACGCGCCAGCATTGCCCTGCTCCCTCCAGCACCACAGACCCAGGCTTGTTACCCTGCCCAGCATCCAAGTCGCAGAGAGGAAGACAACAAACCCAGACTGCCACTTGCAAGCAGAAACAGAGCCCAACCAAAAAAAGCACATCCACAGGGGAGCTCCCAGCGCCCCTCCCAGAATCAGTGGCTAAGCGCCCAGCCGCTTCCTGACCACAAATACACGTTGGGTCAAAGCAGCAGCTTTACCAGCAGCCACAGCCCCGTGACACAGCGAAACGCTCCCTTCCCGAGCATCCCACTTCAGCGGTCGGCTGCCTTTCGATGACTCTTTTCACTACTAGACAAATATTTACCTCAAAGAACTTCAAGAACAGACAGAAAAAGGAAGAATGCCCTCATTTGAACAATATATTCCACTCGGAGCTCTGCCAAACAACTCAGACTACCCAGAAGAATTTGCAAGCTAACAGCCAGATGCCTCAACCGCGACCTTAAAAGAGCATTTGACTCACGGCTTGTTTGAGTCTCTTTTGGCCTTTGACAGACTGACCCCCAAGTCAGCGCAGCTTCTTGGAAGGCAAATGCCCACTCTTGCTGTAAGAGCTCGACGCAAAAGCGTGGGGAAAGCACCAAAGTGCCTCAAGACTAAACAGAGGCTGGAAGTAGCCCTTTCCAAGCTCAACCTTTTACATTCTGCAGCCCGAAGAGATCACTCCTCCCCGAAGGACCTGTGCCTTTGAGTTCCAACCTTTTTACCTGGGTCTCCATGGGAGCCCCTGAACCAGACCTACCTGCACGTTCTCTTCCGTGACCTCGATCTCAGCAGTGTAGATGTAATCAATCAGCTTCCTCAGGGTCTGCCCATCAACGTCTTTTATCTCAATCTTCTTGGCTTTGCTTTCAGACATGTCTCCTGAAATGAATTTCGAAAGGACAGTTAGTTTGCATCGCAGGACCTCACTGCAGCCCTTGCTCCCCATGCAGCCAGCACATCCTCCTGGTATGGGACTAAAAGACTGCCCTGGCACTATCCCCGACCATCGAAGGACAGCCAGCGAGATTCCCAGAAGCGTCCTAATGGCACCTAAAAACCATCTCAACATTTGAAGATAGCGGTGTAATACAAAAGAAGACAATAAATGCAACAAGCTCGATTTCTTGCCAGAAAAGAACCTGCCATGGTTCACCTGTATTCAAACACATATAGGGGCTAAAAAAACCCCAGGATGACCCTCAACCATGTCTCAGCACAGACAGACTCAAAGAGACCATGGACAAGTCTTAGAAGGGCTTTTAAAAAAAAAAAAAAATTATATATTTATCAAAAATATTTTTTAAATTTTATATATATATATTTATGGGTGGACGAGTAAGTTGCAGCAGCTATGCTAGGGTGCTCTGTGGTATATGCTACCATAAAAGCAAGGCAGCCTTGCCCTCTTTCATTAGAAAGGACCCGAGCCCTGCTGAGAACAAGCACGGGGGCCAGCAGTTACAGCCCGGGCGCTGCAAGCCCCTCTCCCAAACCGCCCTGCTGTCCACACGGCTACACCTCGCGCAAAGCACCTGGGCACAACGCTGCATTTCTCACCTCCCGCCTTCCCAACCTCGCCCCTCGGAGGCAAGGCAGCCTTTGGAGCCAAACCGTGTCCTTTTCCAAATATATAACTTAAAAAACCCAAAACCAAAACCAAACAAAACCCAAACATGCAGAACTGGAGCAGTAATTTCCACTATGGATACACAAGTAAGCCCCGTATCCGCCTAAGACCCTGTACGTGAACCGGTGCTTCACGCGCACCGTCCCCATCGCTGCCGTGGCTGTGCAGGCAGCGCGCGCACGCACCCCACGCGTGGCAGGAGCACGTTGGAAGAACAAAACCACGCTGTGGGGAGGAGAAAGGACTCCCCGGGGCCCCTCCAGCGCCCACGCACACGGTGACCAGGTTCTAATCACCAAGACCTTGAGGAACCAGAGCAAAGAAAGAAACTCCCAAGCGGAAAGAAAACGGTAAGTGAAAACACAAAGCTAAACAAAGGAGAGCGTGAAGAAATGTCAATTCTTAAGCCCAGGTATGAATAATCACCACTCTAAGAAATCCGGTGACTCAGTACCGCTGTGGGATTAAGAGGGAAAATAGTTCCTGCAGCCTATGGGAGAAGTAATTACAGCCTACCTCTCTGTGCAGCCTGCGGCAAGACGTGGCCGGGCACATTAAGCATCAGATGCTAAAGGGGGTCCAAGCTTGAGCAAAAGCTGGATCCTGGAAATTGAACTTTGAGGGCTTCACTTATGCCAATAAGAAGGTAAATAACAGGAGTGAGGTCAGACCGTATTAGAAGAGCCAACAATGTCCCAAGGGAAACGGAGACTGAAATAATATTTGCCCCAAATTCAATTTTTAAAATTAAATAATGCAATGTTATTCAGAGAAGCCCATGAATACAAATGCGCAAGTACAAAGGGATAAACGACCTACATTTGGGAGGCCTTCAAAGCAGGTAGAGCTTTTTAACTGACAAAATAAATGTCATCTTCTTCACACACTTCCTCCTCCCCCCCAAAAAAACCATCTCCAGAGATGAGAGGAGGCTTCCGAGAACAGGCCAGTCCCCGTCCGCCTACATGGTGCTGGAGGTGCCTGTGGGAGCGCCCAGCCGAACCCCACCTCAGAGCGAGGGGCAAGGGGAGCAGCCAGAGCCCCCCAGCCCTCGCCGGGACCCGCAGACGCACGCGCCCAGAGATCGATGCAGAAACAGCTCGCAGGGACCGATCCGACAACACCATCCGTCCTTGTGGCGTTCACGTGACGCAGGCAGCAAAAATAAAGGCTGTGTGGGCTTCCACACCCACCAGCAAGCTGCCAGCCCTGCATACCAACAGCCTCCGCCGCCTCCGCGCTGCTAACAGCCCAGCGCGCGATGAGCCAGGGGAGCCTCGTGTGCTGCGCCCCGCGGCCGGCTGGGATCCCCCCCTCCAGCCCCGCCGGCGCGATCGCGTGCCCACCGCCTGCCAGAGGCTGCTGCGGGGCGAGGGGGAACCTGGAGATGCTGCAAGGGAGCCAGGGCAGGGGCTGGCGCAGACCAGGAGCAGGCAACCAGCCGCCCCCTCCTCCAAGCCCACAAAACCCAACCCCTAGGATGTCTTTCACAAGCCAGACCTGAGCCGTACCCGATACCTTAATTGCAGAATGATTCAAAGCACCAGCATCGTCTCTCCTACCCCAGGGCAGTCTGAGAAAGGGCTGCCTTGCAGGAGGCGCTGCGCAGACCCCGTCCCCGCACCGCCGCGGTCGGGCAGGCACGAGGCACGGGTAGGGGGAAGCAAAGGCAGGTAAAGCAGGCTCCCAGCAGACCCTCTTTAGGGGACAGACACTGCAGGCACCAGCCCCTCGTGAAGACAAGCCCTTCGTGCATCGACGCTCAACACCCAGCGGTGCTTCCTCCGTTTCCCCCTCCTCGCGAGGGCAGGGAGGGAGCAGAGCTCTCCTGCTTTGTCACGAGATAAAGCTACGCTCAGAGCCACAGCAGCTCGCCGTGCCCCGCTTACCCAGCGGAGCCGCTTGCCCTGCCGCCTACGTACCGCACGCCAGAGAGGCTTCCCAGCGCACAGCTCCAGCTTTTGTCCTTTCCCGCGTCAGAGATGTGCTGAAGGAGAACACGAGTGCGTCGGGTAACAAAACCGCAGCCTCTCGCGCGTGGGGCGAGCGCTCTGAGGCGGCGCGCGAGACCTGCAAGGGAGGTTTCTGCGTTGCTGCTGCTTCCTCCAGCACTTCCAAAGTTCCCCCCATATCTCACAGGAGCAGTCCTAGCAGCACTGCTGAAACATCTGCTATCCTTTCTGGAACTATTGTGTTTTCTTCTAAGTGGATGGCAATTACTGACCCCAATCATCACCACAGGACGGTGCCAGTGAGGACCAGCCACCATCCAAAAAAGAAAGCTGGTATGGGAAGGGACACTCAGGTAGGAAGTGCTGGGTCCCATCTCTTCTTCAGCAGCGGAAGACGCCGATGGAAGATGTGGCTGCATGTTTTCAGACTTCCCAAGGCTATCTCAAAGAGGAATGCCTAACCAGAGGACACCAGATGGTTTAGGGAAGACCCCAAGGTCACCCATGAGTCCAAAGGCAAGCCCAGCCTACAGGGACAGGGCCTGCAGAGCAGGCATCAGGCGAGGGTGGATGAGCTGTGGGTCCCCGTTTGGTTCCTGCTGTTCACAGCTTTACCCTGGTCATTCACTACCGTGTGGCTGCCGGGGACCCCTCCTGCTCCCCGCGCCCCCAGAAAGCGGCTCCTCCAGCGGGGACTCAGCGAGCACAAGCAGCTCCTGCCCAGTCCTGCAGACACCCACGCCGTGCGGCTGCCCCCGAGCCACCGGCTTGCATCGCTGATGGGCGATGCAAAAAAAAAAAAAAAAAAAAAAAAAAAACCAAATCAAACCACAAAACACCAAGCCACAACCACCAACCAATGTCACGAATGTTCAAGCTGTGACTGTAAAACCTCCCCCTCCAGAGAGTGAAGCACCACAGAGCTGGAAGGAGATCACAAGGTCTGTGCAAGAGGCAGATCCAGACTTTAGAAATTTGGGACTAGCTGGACTGAAGGCGAAGGGAGAACTGGTCTTTGCCTGACCTGCTGCCCCTGGGGATGTGCCGGGGGAGGGGACCGGTGGCCGCCGAGGCTGTCACCCACCCAGGGGAGCTGCCGAGCTGGCCACATGACGGCGGTTAGCTGATTACTGTTTAACTCGCGGCGTGAGGGATTACACGGCCCGGAGAATTCCTGCATGGAAACATGAGCAGTCTTGCACCACTGCCTTCCCACTCAGGTGACCTCTAAGGATCAGAGGGTTTTTTCCAACGATTTTTGATTTTTTAAACTTCTTGTCAGGAACGAGCATCACAAGCACTTGCGAGTCCTCCCCGAGGTGCCCTGCACAAATGGTGGCCTCTGAGCAGGGTTTGCTCCTCTTCCTCACCGCCATGGCCAACACCCACGTCCACCGTGCAGCGCCAGGGCCCTAGAGAGCACAAGTGCTCTCCGCCTTAGCTCACCACACCGGTAAAGCCATCATGGCGAACCCCATGTCTCGCCTCACGTTCAGACATCTGCTTACACCTGAGGGCTTTCCCCCCCCTCCACTGAAGAAGGGAAAGAAGCTTCCCAAATGACAAGCTTTTTCCTGAGACATGCAGTGTTCTGCTTCCAGTACAGCAAATAAAACCAGGTCTAACACCAAGGCTTCTAAAAGGAAGAAGCAACCCATAGACTACAGGCAAAGGAACATGAAACAGGGGCAAAATTTATTCTGAAGCTGTGGGACGGTAACAGCCCTTCCCTGGAGTACACAATCATGTTCTTTGTATTTGGTTAAGCCAGTTTCTATCCTGGGAAGGACAGCAAGGAAAAGGAAAGGAAGCTCAGCAGCTCCTGACCAGACTAATTTCACTAGAATGACTTAACCAAGTCGGTCATTCCCTTGCCTTGGGATTGGCACGGCTTTCTCCCGTTGCCCCACCTGGGCAGAGCCTCTGAAGGGCCCATGCTATAGGGATCAGGAGATCACAGCATGAGTTTTGTCCTCTTCTTTCCTTCATGCTGAGCTTGCATCTGTCATTACCAAAATACACGGGG
This sequence comes from Gorsachius magnificus, assembly GCA_034008185.1. Taxonomy (NCBI): domain Eukaryota; kingdom Metazoa; phylum Chordata; class Aves; order Pelecaniformes; family Ardeidae; genus Gorsachius; species Gorsachius magnificus. The sequence continues at coordinate 20,335,825 of CM067093.1, forward strand.
CTGCAGCAACGCAGCCAGCAGAAAGGCAGGGCTGCTAAAACACACTGGGATCGAGAGAACAAGGGTGTTATTTCGGGCAGCAGCAAAAAAGTGCCATGGGAGATTAAACATCTGTGACTGCAAATCAGCATCGGCAGGGCTGAGCCTTGAAACTACAACTCCTGTGCCAGCAACTTCTTTGATGTGCACCATGAACATTTAGGGCACTGCACACGTGCTTGATGTTAATGATGTGTTTTCATGACCCAAGGTCTTGTTAAGGGGTAAAAAAACCAACCCAAAAAGCAGTGAGCCAAACCTCCCAATACCCTTCCCATGACTCATATGCCACCCACTCACCCTACACCCCTACAACCACCCCATACCCATAGACTGTGCCTCAAGGAATTAGACAAGGATGACCAGCACCATCCACCAAGCGTAGCAGACTGCAGACCTAGCCACACGTCTCCTCTCAAGGAAACCCCTTCCCCGCAGGCCATGCCTACTGCCTCCACTGCAGCTCCTGCCGGGGACACAACCAGAAGCCTCTGGGCTTGCAATGGCCCATTCAACCCAAGTACCGTGTCTGGTGTCAAGAAGAGTACCTGTAAACATCGCACAAAAATAAGGGCTGCAGGCTGCAAGGACCACACGGTGGGCTTCCATCTCCACAGTTTCGGCCACAATCACCACATCACAGAGGAGCCGCTTGCTGGAAAAACACCAGAAAAGACAAAGATCTTGACTCACGGTCAGGCAAAAAGCTACGTCGGTATAGCCTGAAAAAGCGAGCAGAAGACCCACCGTTTCAGACTAGGCACCTGAGCTTCTGCCAAATCCGAGCGGAAGGTCCTCTAACCCTTCAGCTACCAGTTCCTACCAGTGTTTGCCTACAAAGCAAAGCCTGAATCCTCCCGATGCTACAGCCCTGCCCTGCCTGTGGTTCTGCTTTTCCCAGGAAAAAAAAATCTGGAAGCCAAACTAGGCATACGTGCTGACCGAAGAAGGGATGGGTAAGGGGCTCCTTCCACCTCTCCAACAAGTAGGGCTTGGAGAAGGCACGCAAGAGCTTAGGCGTTTGGGCACGACCTGGAGCCAAGCTCTAGCAGATCTGTAAGACAAGAAATAGCGGTGCAAGGGAACACCAGCAGAGCTTTCCACAGGGGGAAGGTAGGGTGGGAAATGATGCTAGTTCTGTACTTCCTTCCACGTTTGGCCCTACAGAACGTGACCACCAAACATCTCCTGGCACTGAGCAGCGCCGAAGCTGCCCCAGCCATCTCCTGGTGAGATGATGTCAGTTACTGGTATTTATCCATGGGCCTGAGGATTTCATTTACCACATGAATCAGTCTGGGATTAAGAGTCACTGGGACAAAGCATGGGGTTCCAAACAGAAACCAAAAAACTTCTGAGCTCCCCCACTGACTCATTGTACAGCTTTGGAAAAGTCACTTCATTAACGAGTGACCTTTTCTACCAGCCCCACGTATGTCCTCGGAGGATTCATTAGTTAATGTTTGCACAGGGCTCCGGAGATGCAGACAGCTAGAAGTGCTCAGCCTCCCAATAAGTTGGTTTAAGATGTTTAAGCATACAAATGCAAAATAAGGGTGTTCTTTCCAAATGTCAAGCTTGAAAAAAGATCAGCCTCTGTAAATCTAGATGTCACCTTCTCTTCAGAATTGCTTATCACCACGCTGCACTTTGTCTTTAGGAAACTGCATATCAAACAAACACACAGAGAGCTGCTAATGGATGAGGCATGCCTCCTCTTCTCCGTATGCTGGAATACATGAACAAAACATCTGTGAAAGGAAGGGTTATAGCTGGAAAACAGGAAGAAAGTAGGAACTGGTAGTCTGTGCTCTACATTCACCCCAGTTTGGAAGGGGTGATGGAAACGAGGGAAGCTTTTTAACAGCCTCTTGATGGAGGCTTCCTCATTTCCTTCAGCTCATGTAAAAGGTGCTCTGTTCAGCTCCTCCTGGGACTATAGTTTTCTAAAGTACCGCTCGTAATTTCATCTGCATTCGAAAGCTAAAAATTTCAAGGGAGCAAGATATAGCAAACAGGTTAAAGGCTTAGCAAGATTTTTCCAGACCCTCTGCATGAGATTTCTGGGAGCACGTGACTGGAGGCACTAGCATTCACGGTAGCTATTAACGCCGATTGTTGACGGCTTAACGGATTGCCAGCTCAGTGCATGTACAATAGGCCTGAGAACGGCGTATTCCAGAACAGCAGCAGGAGCTGACAAAAAGGAGTGCCCAGAAGAAGAAATCCTCAGGCGGGTGCTGCAGGGCGTCTTTCAGTCTTCCAGGCTTTATCACTGCGGTATTGCTCGGGATCTAGCTAACTACAGACACCAAGAAACATCGCCCATCTCCAGCTATTCCCACTATGCCTCAATTAACAGCAGAACAACAGTAGCACAATAGATTTCTGAATATAGCTGCACAAACCTCTATTTTCAGATCCTTTGCTTTCAGTACAAAGAAAGGACTAGAGGGATGCCAATAAAAAAAAACCCACCCATACTCCACTTCATGGAATCGTTACAAGGGAAGGGTATTTCCATTTTCTGCTCCTGTGCAACTGCGAATTGCTGTCAGACATCTGTGGAAGGAGACATTTCTAATCCCTCTCCACACCGGAGAACGTGTATATGGGGAAACTACTTAATCCATGGAAGAGAGGAGGCTATTACAGCATTACGGCACCTTCCAAGTACTTTGAGGGTGCAGGAAGAGTAAAGGGTGCTGTCTGCTTTCATCACACCGCCTGGGTAGTGAGGGAGCCCACACATTCATGTGTACCACGTATGTACTTTCCAGAGGAATTACTTTAAAAATTGGGTTTCTAAGCCTCTCTGTGAATGGTAAAGGACTCAAATGAATGAGTCGGAGAAACACTCGCTGAACTTCTCTCTGGCTCCTGGGATAACAACCACCACGAAAACAACTGGGGTGTGAGCACTGCCGCCGCATCGCCGGTGTGATGGCAGCGGCTCCTGTGTTGGCTGACAGTTTTTCAGCCTCCGTTCTCCCTGTACCCACGCAGCTGTGTAGGGACCAAGGTGTGCTCTTCTGACCAGTATCAGGACTTTTGAATGTGCAAGCAGAGAGCTGACATTCTTCCTGAGTTGTTGCTTTTTTTTCACCCCCCTATTTTGGAGTGCTGAGCCCCGACTGAGCTGGTTAAAGAGAATAAGAACAGTACATTAATAATCTTTGGTCTGTAATTATGCGTAGGTGTCTTAATGCCTGTAATGTTCTATTACTGGTTTTCAGACCATTAGCTCAGTTAAGAACACAGTTTACGGCTGAAGTTGCAGTAAGTAATGGAAAAGACTAAATGAATTATCATCTGTAAATGAAGGCGATTGCTCAGACGTTTTTGAGCCATAGCTGGCTTCCTTCTGCTGGGAAGATAGAGAGGTCTGAGACTGGGAAGAGCAACCCACCACATAAGGGCTGTATTTTAGCTGTCTCCTCCTACTTGCTCGTTAATACCCTACGTGCAACCGTTAGCTGTGGCAAAGATGGCACTTTGGGGTTTTTTTCCTAAGTCTCCCAGAAGCCTTTCTCTTCCAATCAGCACGTTTCTGCTAAACCAGAGAGGGTGCCCGTTAAGTCAGAAGTGTACCTCCGTAATTCATTCATGACCTTGAACGCCTTTCTCATGTGAGAGGGGTTGACTGTCACTGTGCGCTGGTCCTTTTCATCTTCAGCTGCCTCAGAGGAGCGGGAACTCTGCTTAATGCTAAAAACGGGGAGAAAAAAGGAGTAGAAAGTTTGATTCAATGACACTTTAAAAAATAAGTATCACAAAACTGCAGCACAGGGTATTATGCATGGAGTTACTTGCACATTTGTTAGTCAGCTCAGGCTCACCGCAGGAAGAGCATCGCAGAATGCAGCTAATTCTGCATGGATGTTGAAAGCCAACCCAGCCCACGTTTCAGTGAGAGGGGAAGAAAAGGAAAAAGTGCCAAACACTCGAGGACAAAGCCCAGCCTTACAGGCTTCAGGCCAGGAAAGCAGTGTAAGTTGAAATTCAAGCCAGAACATAATTGCTTCACTGAATAGAAATAGACTGCAGCACTGGGAACTACGAGAGTACCATGGATACTTCAACATCCATCCAGAGAAAGTTTCGTTTTCCATGTCCCGTCTGAAAGAGGCAAGCCTACAATACATGACTTGTATCTTCTTCTATAGAGGCCAGCAAAAAAGGACCATTAAAACTCCCTGCACAGCTTCCAAAGCATCAGCTTTACAGAGGCCACATCCCATTTCCATTTTAGAAATAGGTCTATTTAGTGCCACTGAAATGTATAGAAAGAAGTATCAAACCAGACCTTCCTACCAGGGCCACCAGCTCTATAGCTAACGTCAGACCAGATGCACCCCGTTACGTGCTACGTTTAACCAGGCCAACAGGTGCCTAAGGCACATACACGTCCTCATTGCCTCGGCTCTTTGCACAGAATTGACACCAGGTCAATACCTCCCTGATCTGAAAGCGTGGGAAATCACTCGGCGCTAAAGGTTTCCACCTCTGAAAAAAGCAGCGCATAGAGGCAGGTCCCTGCTCTGCTTGCACCCGGGGCTCACCCCGCAGACCTGCCAGCAGGCAAACGAGACAAATCGAGCAAGGCCGTCCACACCGAAAGCCAAGCCCAAGTGAATGGCAGACCTCCAGCAGTGACCCCATCGCCACCAGGCACCAGCCTGGGGACCACCTCAGCTTCGCGTTTGTCCCCTCCTCCCTGCCACCGTTCTTTGTTGGGCTGTATCCCGATAAAAAAGGCTGAATCGGGTTAAACCAAGGGTCTGGGCAGCCCAGCACCCTGACTCTGCTGGTGATCAGATGATGACAGATGTCTGAGGAAGGGTACAAAGCCAGGGAAGCGTGGAGGGAGCCTTCCCCAGAACAGTCTGCCAGCCTCTGCTAAGGTGCGTACGCACGCACCCATATGTCTATACACACCTCTACTCACACTCAGGGACTTTTCCTTTGAAAAACCCAATTATTCACAATTTACAACCCCTTGCTGAACATCGCACCCTCCCCGTTGCCTGCTCCTGAGCAGTGGCTCTTGCCAACACCGCATCCCCCAAGACCCCACGAAGCTCTTTGCCCCCCCCAAGCCGCCCTCAGCGGGCTGCGTTGTCCTTCTTCGACAAACAAGAGGCTGAACAGCAGCCCAGCTGCACCCAGCCCCAACGCACGCCGGCGTACTGGGCGGCCCCCAGCTCTGTGCCTGGGACAGGGGTTAACGCCAAAACCCAGCCAAGTCCAATTCCCTCACTTTGCCGAGCAAGTGAAATAGTTTCAGTCGCAAGCGAAGCCGCGGGGCTGAGCACAGCATCACTCAGCCCACGTCCCCAAAGAGGGACACAACTCCCAGGCTGCGTCACAGTCCTCACCCAACTCGCTTAGGACGGCTGGATCAAAAGGCAGCAAAGTGGAAGCAGAGTACCTCTTGTTCGGTATTGAAGGGACTGGGACCCAGCTGTCAGTCTGCAAAGCTGAAACACCTACAGGAAGCAACCAAACCAAACAAACAAACACAGAAATGACATGAAAAAGAAAAAAAGAAAGCGAAACCAAGAGGCGGTGGCAGGGGCGGCTGTGCCCATCGCTCCTGGGGCGGGGACGCTGCTTCGGTCATCGTCAGACAGACCGCGCGGGGTCCAAAATCAAGCGATGCTCTCAAAAATCACGAGGCAGCTTTAATGAGAAAAAGCACATGGCTGCGATTTATTTATTCGCACTCGGAGACCAAGGATCCATCATTTTCAAACCCTTCCACTGGCAGGAGATACAGTTCAAAGGGCGCGGCAAGTTTCACTGAACACCAAAGCAAACGTCAGATCAACAAGCCTTCATAAAGCCTCAACCCCACCAACGCCTGCCTGTGTATTTTAAAAGCAAAAACCTTGCTTCAGAAGTTTTGAGAGAGATCAATCGGTTCCTCCTAAAAAGCATCAAAAGTAACTTTTTAAAAAGCATCCTAAAAGGCCTCCTCAGCTTTACTGGCCGGGGTGGTTTTCACATTTTGCCAAAGGCTCACCGTAAGAAAATACTCCAGATTGTCTGGTTAAAAACTTGTTTCAAAAAAATCAAGATAAGCTATTTAAACTTTTTCCAAATGACTCATATAAAAAACACTTTTAAAAAATTAATGGCCAAGGGCCTTTAACTCATCTTTGAGACTGACTCAGCTTCTACAGAACTGCGTTCCAGTAATGCACAGAGCATGATTTTATCTGGGAGAAAGATTTCACACCCCCATGCAGGCACTCTCAGAGATTGCCGACACATTTCCAACGTAAAAATGCAAGAACCTAAAGGCTCCAAGCAAACGCAGCCTGCCACAGAGCAGACGCTACCCCTGCGCCGACCGAAACAGCGCAGTGCATTGCCCGTTCCCTACGACGCTAAGAACTGTTACACTTATTACACCGTTGTTATATTAACGGAGCAAAGCAAAGGAGGAACAGAGTCCTCTGACCAAAGGTGCTGGCTGAGACCGCCCGGGCGTGCAGGAGCTCCTGCACCCCGTGACCGCAGGGACTTTGCCCCCAGCATCGTCACCTTGCGTGGCTGATGTCCCGCCACACCAGCGGGGCTCACAAGCCGGCTGCCAGGAGCAATTTGTTCTATTCCTGGGCTAACCGAGGCCGTGCACCGAGCGAATGGGCAAATGGTTTAATTTCCCTGGGCCAGATGAACATCCTCATTAGGGACACAGCAGGGTTCTCCTAAAATAAGCAGAGGCTCTTACTTGCAGAGTGCCAACCCCACCGCCACCTCCTGCCTGGCCTCTCAATGCTGTCCCCAAGCAGAACAAACAAACCCTGATTCGAGAGTCCCCAGTTAAGCCCACGAAGCAATCACAACCCCATTTACCCCGCGTTCCTCCTCTCCAGGCAGGGCTCGGCTCAAGGTGCCCGCAGCGCAGCTCCTGCCCGAGTGCGGCCGCACGCCGACCGACACAAGGGTATCTCAAACACCCGTCACTGTGCCTCTGCTGCATGCATGCATCAACTATAAAGTTGGGTTGCCTTAGTTACCAGCAGTAATTACAGATGTCTTTGCAGATTACGTGAAAGAATAAAAGCCTTCCTTAGAGCTAAACTGTCCCCTGGCAAGATTATTGCCATGCAGAGAGCTGCTAAACCCCAGGAACAAAAATCCCACCTCTGCCAAAGCCAATTTTACCGCTGGCTTTACTGGAGCCAGGAGTTCACCCTAAAGGAGAGGCAGACTCCAACGCGCTCTCCTTCGGAGCGGGGAAGGATGAGCTGCTGCTCGCATTCCTGGGGGAAGAGCTGCCACGCTCAGCTCCTAGCCCACCTGCGGACACCAGGAAGGTCCCTCCCCACCAGGCTCTCACACCGGAGAGATGACGGACTCCGGCGAGTCCAGCCCAGCCCAGCCGCATCCCGCTGTGCAGCACTGGGGCTCCCCGGGAGCTGCTCGCCTCCCCCGCCTGCGGTCTGCTCCCCAGCAGAGCTTCGGCCCCCAAGGTTGGCCAAAGAGTCAGCAGGGCTGGGCGACCAGGCCCTCCCGCCGCGCGGGCACCCCGACACCCCCGGGCACTTCGCACCCTGCCGCTGACGTCGCAGGGACACGCTAACCGCGCGTTTCCAAAGCCTGCCGAGCTGCTTTGCGGGATGCGTTACAACCATCGCCGTGGAACATTCACCCTCGGTGTCCGAGAGGTTTTGACATCGCTCTGGCCCAGCCATTTGACAGATGCCCAACAGCAGTTACTAGCGTGCAAAGCTTAAATGCCTCTACTAAGAAAAATGCAGACCAAATATGAATTTAGTCTTAGCAAAATGAAAAAATCATTTTCCCTTGACTGGCATCATTCTCTGTTTAGAATCAATGGCCAAAATCATGGCGCAAAATACACTATGCCCAAGAGTTTTATTCCTCGAGCCAGGCAGACACAGGAAGAAAAAGATGTCAGTGCAATGGCATACTTAAAAAAATCTCAGTTTCTGAATTTGTCTTTAGGAAGATACAAAGCAGAAAAACGTGACTGAAGGAATCCAGATACTGAGATGGATTTTGAGGGGATTTCAGAGAAGCAGATTATCATTAAAACGTATGGGAGGGAGCATAATGGATTTTTTTTTTTAATAGTAATATTACTTTCCTATGTTGGTGAATTTTTTCAGTGCCTGCATCAACATGGAGACATTAGCTTAGAAAAACACACAATTGGTATACAAACAGATCCCAAAAGAATACTCATATCAAAGGAGACCTCAGGGGAAAAGCAGACTTCGGGAACCACTGAGAAGAAAAGTCCTCGCTGACGGTAATGGAAACACCACAAAATAACTCAAATACGACAATGCCATTTGCTTGCAAAGGCAAATATTGTATTTCTCAAACAAATACTACGGAGACTACCCCCACTCAAAGACTGAGCTAAAATCACAGGCGATTTAATTCTTTAACCAAAAAAATAAACAGTCCAAGGGGGTTTTTTTCCTATTCAAACTCAAACAAATTTTGCCAATTCAGAACCAGAGCACCATGCCCCATCGTGCAGCCCTGTGTAGCTTCCCCATAAAACGCAAGTCCCTATCAGCACAGTAAAAGAAAATCAGGACTGTGAAATAATTTATTGCCAAGTGCGAATGTTTCAGCCCCCTTGCCCTTGGCTGCTTCTGCCCCCGTGCAATGACCAGGGCAATTGATACCACTGAACAACTCGGATGTGCCGGTTATCAGGATATTTGAGTCCGGGCAGGCTCGGGAGCAGAGTCAGAGGTGATGCGAGCACCAATACCGTGTTCCTCACCGACTACAAAAACGGAAAAAGCAATAACGTTAAAAACCAGGGGGATGTCTGCTGTCATGGAAGTCACAGGGTGTAAAATGTGAGGCCTGATCTGCACGACACGGATCTGAGTTGAAATGTGGGGCAGAACTACAGAACACGGGAACAGAACCGGCCCACGGTGCTCGCCCACCCGGGGCATCCTCCAGCCTTCCAGGACTTGCTCAGGGCAGGCAAAGCAGCCGCAGCACAGTCCCACACGAGGTGCCCTCTCAGACCAGAAAGCAGGTGAGGATTTCCAGCTCCCCTTGCCAAGGGTCAAACCCCACATCGTTACTGCCTGCAACCAGTTCAGGGCCACCCTCCTCTTCCCAAAAACTAGAAATACAAGCAGCAATTGGGTAACCATCCCTCACTCCCAGAGGCAGAGAGCATGCTGATGTCCTTCATACCCTAAAAGCAGATGGCCTGGGGAAAAAAGGATGAGGCAAACAGTGCAGGTACTTTCCCGGTGCCTTTTTCACCACTGTATCCCCAGCTGGCTCATTCAGTCAAAATGAGACCATTGCTGGTAACCATAAAAAAAAGGTACTAAGTGCCGAGGATGAGCCCAGCCTGGGGTATCAAAACAGCTCTTCGCCACCTTCCTCAAACATCAGGCTCATTTATATATATAAAGAAAAAAAGAAGGAAAGCCCATTCCATGGGCTAGCATCTACCATGATAATCTAAGATTTCAAGGCACTTGAAATTAATTAATATCTGGATTAATACCAGAGGCGGCACACGCTTATGGGAAGCAGAAGCCCTACAATGTCCTTTAAAGAGAGATGTGCCAGGCTGAAAGTTTTGTTTTGCTCGTTAAATACACAAAGAGTCGTAACCCTCGAGTCACGTAAGGGTAGAGAGCTGCCCTCCGGAGCTTGGAAAGCAGCTCCCACAGGCTGCTGCCAGCGTTTTCCCTCAACGGAGGGAAAATTTCCAGAATTTGGGGGTTGACCACAGCTTAATTTTCCAACGTATCATATTTAAACAAAGCTTCTGTCAAGCCCTGGCGATCAGTACTACCAGCGGGTCAAGCCCCCTCTCTGTTCCCCCAACCCCTGCAAGGTCAGCGGCACAAAAGGAAGCACTCGGCATATCCTGTTTTTAAAAAAAATACCAAAAAAAAAAAAAAAAAAAAGGTATCCCACAAACCAGCTTAACCAGCTTAGTGCTTGGTTTGTAGCAGTACAAGCGAGCTTCTGATGGACAAAAGGCACCCGCCAGAGGGGGGGAACGGAGGCAGGGCAGGAGCGCTGGCCATCTCTGGCGTCTGCCAAGTCCCCCGCAGCAATTATCTCCTTGATGAGTTCAGGGGGTACCAGGTCGACTCCGCGAGCGCTTCTGCACGCAGGTCTGAGCGCAAAATAGCTGCCTTGCAGGAAATAAAAGTACGAATGGCCCAGGCGCCGTGCGAGGGAGACACGGGATCCCCTCCCGCCCGCGTAACGCCCGCGCGCTGCGCGGCTTCTGCGTGCAGGCAGGTGAATCGGCCCCCGAAGGCGCCGCAGACGGTACGGATTTCCCCCGTTACTCAAGAAAGCACCGAGCATCAGCGGGACACGTCTTCCACTGAACGATGAAGGTTCCAGGCCGAGCGAGGCAGGCGCAAGCCCAGCGCTCACCGGGGGCACAGCCCCGCACCGCCCGGGCGGCGGGCACCCCGCACAGCGGCCTCGCCAGCCCCGCACCGGGGGTGCCCCGCTGAAGACCCCTCCGCCCCCCGGGCCTGGGCACTCGGGGCGAAGTCGCCTCGCACCCTGACGCTGCAACATCTGGCACCGGGCCGGGGCGGGGGGGGGCCCCCCCATGCCGTGAGCCCCCCCCCATGCTGTGAGCCCCGCAAGCCGTGAGCCCCCCACGCCCGCGCACAGCCGCGGAGAGCCCCCCGCGGCACGGCACCCCCCGCGGCCCCGCCGGCACCCCCCGCGCCCCCGCGCCGGCACCGCGCCCCCCCCCCCGCCGCCGCGCCGGGGCGCACACAAAGGCTCGGTCCCTACCTCTCCTCCTCCATGGCGCGGCGGGGGCCGGGGCCGGGGCCGGGGCGGGCGGCGGGGCCGGGGCCGGGGCCGGGGCGGGCGGCGGGGCAGGCTCAGCGCCCCGGGCCCGGCATGGCTGCGAGCGGCCGCCCCCGCCCCGGGCCGCTTCCTGCGGGAGCGCAGCGCCGCGTCCCCGCCGCAGCCCGCACCGCCCCCCGCCGCCGCCTCCCCCGCCGGGCTTGCGATCGTCTCCGGGCAACGGCAGCTGCGGAGGGCGGCCCCGCCGCGCCGCACCGCCCCGGCCGGCCCCGCACCCGCACCGCCCCGACCGGCCCCGCACCCGCACCGCCCCTGCACCGCCCCGGCCCCGCACCGCCCCCTCATCCGCACCGCACCGGCCCCGCACTGGCCGGCCCCGCACCGCCCCCGCACCTCCCCGGCCGGCCCCGCACCCGGGAGCGCACTCCTGGGCCGGGCCGCCGTTACCGCCGCCAGCCGGGAACGCGAGCGGGGCCGGCCCCCCCCCGACCGGGGCAGCGGCGGTGGCGAGCGGGAGCCCCGCGGGCTCTGGTGCCCAGCGCCCATCCAGCTGTTGATCCATCAGGGCCGGTGCCCCCACAGCTGGAGCGCTGGCCTCTGCGGCGATGGGGGATGCGCCGAGCAACCCGTAGACTAAAGAGAAGCTTTAGCAGACCAAAAATCCCCAGTACAGGCCCCGAGGTCAAGCCCGCGCCGGCAGGGCAGCAGCAAGAGGACGGGTGATGCTCGGCTCCGCTGAGCAGGGGGAGGCTCCCAGCCCCCCCGAGGTCTCCCCACGCCTTCCGCAGAAAGCAGGATCCAGTTCCCCCATTTACGAAGAATCCTGCTGTCCTTCTGTGCCACCTATCAGGCCAAACAGACGCCGCGCAGGCCGCAAGGGTCCTCCCAAACTGCGGGTGCTATTCAGCCTGAAGCACTAGGCTAAACAACATTTGCCAATTTTACTCCAATTGATACAAATGCAGGGACTTAAATCTATATTTTTCCTCATTTTACTAAAAGATTTTCTTAATCTTATTCAGCAACAACGAGGCCCCAGAGGTTAATTATAATGAAGACAAACATTTGCTTTCTCCATTACTCTTCCCTTCACAAAATCTTCTTGCACAAAGAGGTAAGTAGAAGCATCGAGAGATTTCTCTTGCGAGATGCCATTCCATCTCTTTTGTAAATAAAATTACCTCACCCTTCTGCATCTCTCCTCAAACCATCTCCTCCTCCTTACCAACCTGTTCATACGTCTTTTAAAAAGTATCAGCGACGACGATGGAACAGATGCTGTTGTACCTTCCACACGAGGGTTCCCAAAGCTTGCTGAGAATCTTAACCCGTCACCACCCCCATTCTTCAGATAAGAAAACTTAATGCACCTGGAAGTTAAAGGACTTTATTGAAGTCGCACGGGGGTGGGTCGAGAGTCCTGCTCTTCAAACGCCATTTGGCAGCCTCCCACAAACAGGAGAAATACAGATAAACCATGAAGTCAAACCTCACGCAGGAGCCTCGCAAAAGGAAACGATTCCTGCGTTTCCCTTGGAGAATCCTGTTAAACTGCTGGTTTAACACACCCAGACCCTCAAGTACTTCCCTGGCGTCCATTCAGTCTCTTGATGCCCAACATGCAAAACTGCAAGACATGAGAGTTCAGACCAAAGAAAAGGTAACTACACTAAAAATACTTGACTTCACCTAGAAAACACGGGCTGGAACTTGTTTCCATTGGGTAAGTCCCTCAGTAATCACAAAAAGTCCAGATACAAGAGCAGGTCCTGAAATTGCTGCCAAGTACCTGTGTGGTTTTATTAACGTACAGTTTTTAAACAACAAGTATTTGGCTTTCACCATAAAAAAAACCAAAAGTCTCTATCTCACTTCAGTCAAGCTGGGAGCCAGGCAGCTAGGTTGAACCACACCAGCAATACCTTCTTCCGTGCTTTGCCCCGCCGGCACGTGTACTGCTGGACCCTACAAACGCCTACAGCAACCACGGGAAGGTAAATCCCAGTGACAGATGAGAGCAAACCAGTGAACGGTCATTGCTGGGATGGGACAAAGGCACCTCCCAGCTATCAGAGGTTATCTTTATAGCAGCCTTGCGAAGTAATTGTGACCGGCTAACAACCACAATACAAACACTTCTTGCTTGTTTTTAAGTGCAAAGATTGACATCTTGAAAGAGCAGGGGGTTAGAAGGAATTAGTAACACTAGGCTCTTTCAAAAATTCCTCGTCCCGAGTAGTCCTAAATTCCTAATCTAAATTCCTAAATCTAATCCACCTTCCATCACTGGCAACCATATAACCGATGCTCAGGGTAGAAGGGGCCACAGACGCCATTCCAGCCAGTACCACCACCCCTTGGCTCGCCCAAACCTCTCCAGATTCCTGCGGCAGTCTTCAGATCTACAGCAAAAGACCAAACCCCCCAACTCTAAGGAGCCACAGGCAGAGATGAAGAGAGATCAAAGCATTGCCAGCGTCCCGGTGACAGCAAGGAAAGCCTACAATAAAAATGCCAGGAAGGGAGGGAATAAAAACAACCCCTGCCAATCTGATTCAAAACTCTCCCAGCCCAAAGTGCAGCTGGTTTAACCCTCAGGTTGTAAGCAAAGCATATAGAGTGCTTCCAAGAATTTGGTTCTATGAAGAGCCCCAGCACGCTCGGACAACACCCTGTCCATCCCCACCGCTTCAGCAGAAGGCAGAAAGAGCCCCCTCCCCAAAACCCAGCAAAAAGCAAACTCTGCATCAAGGTGAAAAAAAAAAAAAAAAAAAAAAAATGAAAAAAAACCCTTCCTGGCTGTGCAAGGCAAACTGCAAGAGCCACAAATTACAGGATCATACAGCTCAAATACAGCGCGAGCAGCAAGCCAGGAGCCCTTCACCCCCTGCATAGACCCGTTTTCAGGTAGGTACCAACGTACAGGTTCCAGAGATCCGGATCATAAACAACTGGGTCCCTTTAGCAGCTCTCCTTTTCAGTTGTATAATCCTTCCACCAAATTATTAATCCTCTCTCTTAAAAAACTACGGCTTCTGCATTGAAGAGCTGTGAAAGGCACACATAAAACACTGCCTTCACAGAAGCTTCCAAGGCTGCATCTTCTCAGCCTAAGTTATTTTTCATTCTGTTTTTTAAAAGAAATATATGTCTCAATACTATAATGAAATTTATTTTTATATATATAATCTCTATATATGTATATACCTGAGTAAACAACCTGATCTAACCCTGAAGTTGGTCCTGCTTCGGGGGATGTTTGAACCAGATCACCTCCGGAAGTCCCTTCCAATTCAAATAATTCTGCGATTCTAATTAAGTAAATATTCATTTAGATAGATGTATATTTAGACCATAAGTTTTCTGGGAAAAGGTCCGCTAAGAAAACTAATACAAAAGAAGCAGTGAAAGGTATCTACTGAAGCAGATGTCCTGGTATCTCAGCAGCAAACTGAAGTCCCTCGCAGGTGACACTCGGGTACCGTGCTGGCTCCCAAGGGACCCGGAGCAGGAGGCGAGGGCCTTGGCAGAGAAGCCCTGAAGGTATCTGCTGCCTAACCACTGCCGGGATTTAGAGCACGCCGTGTTGCTTTCGCATAACAAAACCAAAACAGCAGCTAAAATTCAGCTATTGCAGCAACTCCCAGGCATCCAAGTTAACACTCGGCTCAAAAGGCAGCTCCTGGAGACCTGCTAGGTAGGGACCTTCCCAGAGCTCGAGCCGGTGATGTTTCGAAGCCTAAGGGGTAGGAGGCTCCCGCCGAAGCACTCTTCTCTGAAACAAGGGATTTGCAGAGGCGAGAGGGCTGGAGCATCCACCCCACGCTCCCCGGCGCAGATGCCGCAGAAGCTGGCAGCCCCTCCAGCCCCCGGGACTGTTGCCCTCTGCTGGTAAATGGCCACTGGCACACCCCGTCCGCCACGGGCCAGCAAAACCGGCGGTTATGAAATCGGGTTTCCTTTAATTTTTAACATGAATCACCATTCCTATAAAACCAGTGGGTCTACTCCAGCAGTTTCATCATAACGTTACCAGCTTTCGAATAACAACCCCTGGCCATCTGCACCCCCAGGCTGTGATTTCTGGGGCGTAAGCCATTCCATCGCTCACCGCACGCGGCAGTGACAGATCAGCTGAAAATGTTCCTCCCACTCCTCCTCTTACGCTTTCCAGTAGCATGAGCAAGCGACGTCACCCACAGTCAGCTACGTCAGAAGCACAGACTTCCGGCCCTGTCATCACGTTACATATTTATCAGAAACTTGCTGGAAGATTTTCGGATAGACTTTAGGGTTTAGAATTGAGCGCTCAAAAGGCAACGTTACCATCTGGGAAGCAAGCTGTGAAAGCAGCTCCTGGGGGCATGGACCAGAGGCGAAGGCCGGTATTCAGGTGCCTAAACACCACCCAGTCCCTCTGCCTCGTGACTCCCATTTCTGCACCTACTGAGCCGCACAGCTCTCACTACAGGCTGAGCACACGGACCCGAGAAAAACCTTAGGCTATGGTCCAAAACGTGGGATTTTTTTTTTTTCCCCCAAAGTTTTTTGCTTAAGTGTCAAGATACCCTGTTACCACGATTCTTTATAATATATCCCTTAACGTTTCCGCTACCACCTTCTGCAATAAGGGGAAACCACCCACACGCTTCATAAAGACGTTGTATGCCTTAATTAATATTTGTATACCGTAACTCTGAGAGACCCGCATAAACCAACCTGTTCTCATTCAGGATCTTGCCACTTCAACCCAGGTCTCTACTACTACTCCTCGTGCACTCGTTGCCGCTCTCTCTTCTTGACATTTTTTAAAACATTTCATTTTTTGTTCATTGCAAAAGCCAAGGAACAGCGTCCCCCACCCCAGTATCGTAACACAACGTGCTGCAACACTAACACGAATGCATAAATCACGCAGCGGCCACACACAAAAATTTAGGCAAGATGGTTTCTGCAGGGGCATTATTTTACCTGAGCAGAAAAGCCGTCCGGCGCAGCGCGTCTTCCTGGCAGGTAATGGAGTGTCCTTCACCAGCTGGCTTGGTATTTTCTGGGCAAACACCCTTTCCTGCTCAATCTCCATAGCATGTTCAGAGTGGGAGCTGTGTGTCAGGGGCTCAGCGGGGGTTTCTCCCCACCTTGGACTTTTGCAGTGTGCTTTTAGGGCTCCGCTTTCCCATCCTCTCTCTCGCACAGAAGCGCACCCTGCGAGGGAGAAAGCAAACACGCTTTGAGGAGGCTTTAGGGAGCACGGGGCACCAGGCTGTTGCAAAAGTTTTGCCCTAGAGCTGTCCTAGCAATAAAACAAGCCCAGCTCTTCCTTCCCAACCAAAGGCGACATTTCTCAACTCCCTCTCAGCCGACTCCCCAGGGCACCCGAAACAAGAGCTCCCCATTGCCACCAGCCACACACAAACCCAGTCTAACATTCCCAAGACACAAGTGCTGCCGATCCATCGCCAAGCTCGTGCCTCAGAGAGGCTTTAAGAGTAATGCTGATACCACAGAGCGGAAGCCCAGATTCAAACTTGGTGCTGGGTGAACAAAAGAAAACTCCAATAACCTCTAAACGATATAATTACAGGAAAAAAAAATTTGCCTACATTTAAAATTACAGAAAAGAATAGACTAGTGGGCCTAAAGGGAAAGAGGCACGGCAATTCGCACCCGGCTGCTTGCTGCAAAGGCTTGAACCCCCCCTTCTGCTCCTGGGAATCTCTCTTTTTCAGGAGGATACGTCTCCATGAAAGTAACAGCAGAAAGCTAGCATTGCTTCTCTTGCAGGAGGCACTCGGCTAAATATTCTGTGCAAGAGGCATTAGCAAGCACAACTACAACCATCCCGCAGTCCAGTGGTGATCTTGGGGGGAGAAGTCCTGAACCTGCAATCAGACGGGACTCAAGGGCGCTCTCTCCAGTAAACACAGCATCGTTATTCCAGCGGTGATGGAAAGAACATGATTAAATAAGCCCAAATGAAATCACACAGTGAAGGACTTTGGCTGAATCTGTTACCCATTTTTTTTTTTTAGTAAAAGATTACTAGAACCTGAAAAGGTACCAGGTAACCACACAGAGAGAACTGGGAATTCAGCATCAGGAATCTTCCATGACTCCACAACCCAGCCAGGGAGCAGTCAGCGACCCCGAAGCCAGGACACCCCTTCTGAGGAGGGGGGGGGGTGTGAAACAGGAGTAGACTATTTCAAAACACAGCCCACAGTGCTGAGCTTTTCTATAACAGGGAGGTAAGCACAGCTGCCCCCCCCGGGCCATGCCCTGCCATGGTGGTGTCATTTGCTCATCAGGCTGCGTGGTTGGGAGAGGGAGGCTTCCCACTGGCGCTGCAGGAAAGAAAACAAGATTATTGATCCACAGAGAAGGAACAAATAAAAAGAGCATGAGCCTCCGGTCCCAAACACTACTCATGCATTTCATCCAGCATCGCTTTAATCCAAGCCTATGCTGGAAATAGGGACTGGCCTCCTGATCTTTCCTCTTCCCCACCAGCACCTGCAGTGACCAGACTCAGGCTTCCTTCCCTCCAGGATTTTGTGGAAACCAAAATTTCTTACAAAATAGAAAAGGTCCATTGGAAAGCCAGAGGAAGCAACAGAAGTCACAGAAATGACAGAACAAACCGAGATGGTGTTCACCTTTTACGCTGACCAGATTACAGCCTAGCAGCATATTTTCAGATGCGCAGCTTTGCACAAACAGCATTCCCGGTGAGAACGGGCTTCTGCGAGACACAGGAGCAGGCAATCGCATGGTATAAAGTAGCATGTGAACAGCTGAACTATTTTCAGATTCGTCAGCTCATTCCGCTTTGAAGGAATTTTCCTGCAATATTCATCAGTGGTTTGTACTTCGATGGTAGTGAGCCAATGTGCATCTTGACACATTTCCAGCCAGGAACTTAATCCCTTTCTAAATTGGCATCAATTCCTTACTGCATTACACATGAAAAGAGATATTTATAGTAGGTTAATGAACATAATATGTATCGAAATCATACATAGTGTGGTTTGTTGGGGTTTTTTGGCGTTTTTTTTTTTGAGGTTTTTTTTTTTTTGAGGAAGGGCTGTTCTTTCCAAGTCTGTGTATTTTCCATTTGTGAAAGCATTCAGGAACGGAACCGTATGCATCAGCCCAAGCGGGTTCGTATCCAGATGCCTCAGACAGATGGCATTGTTAGTCTGACTGGGCTTGGCATCTAGTTTTCAAAGTTAAGGAGCTTTGGTTACTTGGATGGCTGACAATGTGAGAATAGCCAGTGCCCCGACCTCAATGCTGGCTCTAACAGCCATAGGAAATGCTACAGCTTTGCCGAACTGACTGTTAGTGGGGCAAAAAAAGTTAGACCAAGATCAACCACACTGAGAAAGTACTCAAGAAAATGCTGTTGCGACTTTTAATTTAAGCCTCCTACTGGCAAAGGTCGAACCAAGGACAGAGAACAGTACTTGGATTTTTTTTTTTTATGCTGACAAGAACGTCTCTCTCCTGCACCAAACCACAGCTTTACAGCCCTTGCTCTTTGGTGCTCCCACGAGATGGGTTTAAGAGGAATACAGACAGGATTAGAGCACTCTTAGATCCGTATGAACAAGAGGTAGTTCAGAAGTGACTATGTATTGCCTCCTTTTTATATATAACAGAAATCAGGGAGAGTTCTGGGAGCAGAGAAGGCAAAAAGATGAGGATTCATCAAAGGAACATCAGGGAGGAAAGCACCCAGCTCCATCAGCCCCTTGACAAGTCCTAGAGTACAGGTAA
Source organism: Gorsachius magnificus (assembly GCA_034008185.1). Lineage (NCBI taxonomy): Eukaryota > Metazoa > Chordata > Aves > Pelecaniformes > Ardeidae > Gorsachius > Gorsachius magnificus. The sequence continues at coordinate 20,354,458 of CM067093.1, forward strand.
GCGATAGAACCTCCCGGGGTAAAGATACATAGCAGAAAGGCTTCCATCTTGTTCTAAGAAATACACATCTGACACCCGTCAATAGCAGTACTTACATTACAGTACAAATAAATACTCGTTAAAGGTAAGTGGAAGTAGAGGTAACAGGCGTGGGTGCCTGCACCCACACATACCAGAACTACGAGAGCAGCACTGGTTCAACAGGAGACCTTCAAAAAGCAGATAGCGCTTGTTTAGGCCGGCCCAAAATTCCTTACGGTGCGCTTGCACTGCGAAACATATCTGAAAGTGAAGTAGGGGTGTAACTATTTTATTCATTTAAGGAACAGAATCATAGAATCAGAATCATTTGGGTTGGAAAAGGCCTTTAAGATCACCAAGTCCAACCGTTAACCTAGCAAATACAAAAATAACAAGCAGGAACCTCCTCTTCAGAGGATGCATACATCAGATCACAGGATCAGTTACGCAGAAAATATTAAATGACCCGTTGTTTTGTAAACTACACCCCTGGCTAAGGTGAACGACTGAATTTTGGGGGTTACACTTTCAATCACCTTTTATTAATCCAAGGCATTATATAGAGACACATAGTATGAAGAACTTACTGGGAGTGCCCCCTTCCTATCAAAACAGCTCGGAAAGCAGAGCTCCCTAACAAGGTAGCCCTGGCAAACCTGGTACAAGCTGTTGGTTACGTGGTAAGCGCTAACCCGTAACAGCTACTACAGGACACGCAGCCCTTTTGAAAAGGCCTGGAGAAGCTGTTCGGAAACAGCTCACCTCACCGACGGCAGGAGCAAAACCCCCTCCTCACGAAACGCACCCTGGTTTTGTTCACCGTGCGCCTATCAGAAGGGCGTCCTTCAGTTTCGCTTTTTAAAGACTAATTAACAATTTAAAGCAGACTTTTGCATTTTAGAAAGAACATTCCAAGGTATGTAGAGCAAGGAAGCTGCTCTGTTTTCAGACTCGAAGGGGAGGCTGGGGTCCTCGGCACCGCTCAGGCTCAGACCCTTCCCAGCAGCAATAGGAGCGCCATTATATCGCGACAACAGCATCAGCTGGCAGGGCAGGATAATAAACCACCGAGCTGGCCACCGCTGTCCACTTTGGCCTTTCCGTGCTAAACGAAAGCAAAATTTGATTTACAGAAGGGATCTAAGCTGGGACACACACACACGACGGGACAGGGACGACACAGACACAACACCCTAATGCATTTGAGAACTTTGAATTCCATTTTTAACCATCTTAAACATTTTGGTTTGACTGGTTAAGTACGCCCAAAGTATCCGACAGAGTGCAAGCACATCTGCTGCCGGCGCCCCGGCCGTGCACACCGTCGGGCTCCCAGCAGCTCCGGTGAGCGGAGCGGGGAGCCCGAGCGCAGGGACCGCAGCCGCTCCACTCGCAGCTATCTCAGCACACGCCGCAAACCCGAAAGCTTGCTCAATCCTGGAGGGTACAGATTGCCCGAGCACGCTGCGCAGGCCTGCAGGGCAAGGCGCAGCTTTGGTTTCGCAAGTCTGACACAGCTCTAAGAGTCGGCGCCCCGCAGAGATTCCCTGCGATCAAAGCGCGCGGCCGTCACTGCTGTCCCCAGCACCGGCTCAGGCGCACAGAGCAGGCGAGGGGCACGTCCGCTGGCTCCTGCCAGCCCCAGCTCATCACGGGGACAGGCGTTCAGCACGTTTCTTTTTCATGCAGTAGTCATCAGTATTATAAAAGTGTAAGTTAGGCTAACAAAATTAGCCAAATAAAATTAACAAGTCACACAAGCAGCAGAATCAAGAACAAATGACACCTTCGAGCAGACACGAACACCCGTTACTACTAAAAAACTGCACGCACATGACAGCACGCTGAGCCCTGCCGTGATACCGTAGGGTCTGAAAAGCTTTGCTTGACGGTATTTATTTTTGTTTGTGCAGATTACAAAAATAAAAAGATTACAAAAATAAAAAACTTCTTTGTTTGAAGAGAACTACTGCACTTTTACTTTCATATTCAGTGCTGAAAGCAAACGAATTGCTCTCGCTTCCTATTTCTCGCAGGTGACACCACCGCAGTCCAGCACTCATTCCTGAACGGAAGGCCACTACATCACTGAGATCGTTTCAGACACGTACGCTTCAGAACTAAACTCCAGACTACGGAACAGCAAACTGAAGTTACTTTATTTCTCTCTCCGTGACCGTCCTGGACCGACTGTGCAGTCACAAACTTATTTACATGCCAGCTACATACTTCATTTCATCTCAGTTCTTCCTATGCAGCTCCACGCGCCCTGGGGTCAGAAAATTGCTAAATACCATTAAATACGTAAGCAAAGCTTCAGCAACCAACCTGTTCGCTAGGAACCGTACCAGAAACAGCTGTATAGTCAAAGAGAGTCTGTAAATCACCGTGCCTTCAACCCCATCCCATACAGACTCGCACTTCATTCTATATTCCGTGGTATGTCCCGGCACCACTGCCCCTTATTAAAGAAGCGCTGGCGTGAGCCTCAGGGACGTCACCTGCCTTGTCACAAGGAAGGTCCCGCTCCCAAGGGCCAAGAGGCCAGAGCAGAGCAAGTCCCACCTACTCAAGATGCTCACCACAGAACATCGTCAAACAGACAACAGCCTTTCGAGAGAGACGTTAGCTAGCACACTCTCTATTACAGGTGCCCTTTCTGGGATCTACTTTTTATTCTAGAAGACGGTGTCCTGCAGGAGGACAATCACGTACAGACAACCAAACAGCACCTTCCAGCACAATTCTCATAATCAAGCTATAGCTTAGCAAACCCATCAGATTCCACACACAAAGTCCCTTTTAAAAAGAAAACTACTTGTTTCTAGTATCACCACGTTCTTTCATGGCACAGAACAGGTGAGAATACCATAAAGCTATAGCTGGTGCACAAATCTTTACCTTCCCCGAGTCAAACGACAAGCCACATCGCAGGGGGGAATTTAACTATTTCTTTCAAAACCAGGCTGTCCCTGGACAAGGTTAAGGCAAGCCACCAGTGCAAGGGACTACATCGTATGCCCAAACTAACACGAGCCCTAGAACTCAGGAGCTCATTTCAGCTACAAAAAGGAAAGCTGTGCTTTGAGTTCAAGGATGACTGTCCAACATGGCTTTAAAGTGCAAAGGTAAAGTAAAAAACATCAAGCCCCACGAACTGAAACAAAACCAACCACCTGAAGCTGTCTGCCGCCAGGAGCTGGTACTGGCAGTGGCTTACAGCTACTTCTCCGAAATGACGTGCGCTTTCAACAACGTATCAGTGACACTGGTCCACAGCAGAGGCTAACGAGCTTTTGAGATTAAAAAAAAAAATTACAAGACAATTGTGAGTAGCAGGTTACTTGGAACCTATTTATAAAAGCTAAGCCAAAGAGAACCAGTTGCACTGCAAGAGCCGTAAGTTATCACAATCAAGAGGAAACTCAGGTCTTGGTTTAAACCCTGATTACACCAAAAGGTCGCCCTGTTTATTTAAGCCTAGCTGATGCTAGTTTTACTTCTAATAGCAACAAAAAGACTCAACTAAAATCAGCATCAGGTTAGATTGACATCAAAGACTGACAATACCTTGAAATTCCACGTGAAATCCTTCAGCCCAGAAGCACAAAGCCCTAGACGTTTGCTTTCTGGGGGAATTATACCCCTAATATCTTGCATGTCTGGAGCAAAGCAAAAAATCAGCTTTTAAGACGCAGTCCCATAAGGCATCAGCATTAAAGACTAAGTCCTTAGAAACCTGAAGTCAAAATAACTTTGTACTTTTTAAATTCATGCCCCGTATCATACATACTCTCACTCAAGCATATAAGGAATTCAAATCTTTATTTGATATCCATAAACCCATAAACGTTGCTATTCTATATTTCTATGCAGGAAGGCAGTTTTCCCCTAAAACATTATGCTTTTTAATAAACAACACTTTTAATTCTATTGCGTGAAAGGGCTACAAATATACATTTGTTAACCAAGCAGACTACACAGATAGTTTTGCTTTTACAACTGGCACCTACGTTACTGGTACACTTAGCTGGCACTTTGCCCACGTAGTTTAGATTATCACTTTTTGAAATATGGGCAACTGCAATTATTAAAAAAAAAAAACCCAAACAAACCCAACCAAAAAACCAAAACCAAACAAAAAAAAAAAAAAACAAAACACCACCAACGTGCTGAGGCAGGTATTGCAAATCCATTCCTTTTTTCCAGTCAGTACTCATGGAGCCCATCTTTATTCACATGCAGATGTCATTGCATTCTACACCAGTCATCTAGCGGCATAAAATAACTTTCAGAAGTCTAGTACAATCGTTAGCGAACCAATTTTACTCCTGCTGTAACGAAGCCTGCAGCAAGGGGGCTGCCATCCTGTCGGTAGGTGGTGCTGCCAGAGATTCTCGGGGAACTTTAACGAAGGACAATAGTTCAGAGTGAAAAGTCTGTTAACCCGGTACTATGAAAACACGTATGCCTTTAATAGGGATAAATGTCGACCCTTTCCTGGAAGGAATCATACACAGACAAACCGATAAGAGGACTTGAAACTAAGCAATCGGAAATTCTGAACATTTTATATGAATGAAGCACATGCTTAACACAAACTATTTCTTCAAAACTACACAGTACATATGTTGATGGAAAAGTCCTATAGAAAAAAATTGACCAACCATGTCAGCACGTCAAACTGCCTCGTACAAGATGGTGGATGCACACCAACCGCGTAAGTGAGAACGAATATTTAAAAAACAGACCACATCGACGGATTAGTACTTCAAAAATTTCTGTCGAGTGTTTGAAAACCAATAAAACCACTAGGGGGGTAGCAAAAAAGTCAGTTAGGACCTTTACCGGCAATAAAATATTTACTCTAAGTACATAGAGATTTTAAAGCAGAGGAACACTTGCTTCAAACCTAGAAAAGCCTTAAAACCGTACGGAATGGATCCTAGGAAAAAAAATTAGACATGTAAAGGTCAATGAACACAATGATTTATTTAAAAAATAAAAAACGTAAAAACGATTTTTTTTTTTTTCCTCCTTTACAGAAATGTTAATTTCAGTCATGGGATCCGAGCAGATTTTGTAGAAAAAAATGTAGTAGCCAGGTATCGAGTCCTTACAACAAAGGAAATTCCCCCGTAACCCTCCCCGGTTTTTACTCCAGATCAGCAAGACACTTCCCACCCCACACCCCCAAAAAACAAATTAAACCAAGACATTTTTCGTTGCTAGTATAAAAACGACCAAGGTCCAAGTAATAATAAAAAAATAGAGTCCATCAATGACTGTAACACAAAGTATGTGTATGTGGGGCCCAGTCCATCTTCAGAGAGAAAGAAGTGGCACGGGCAGCAGAGGCGACCCCCGGGGGCATTTCGGAGCTGCTCCCGCAGCAGGGAGGCATTTCAAAGGAGCTGCCCTTCGGCGAGTGAGGGGAGAAACCATTCAGAAGCTGCCCCGTATGGAAGGGAGGGCTCTCCACGCCACCCCCGACGGCCACGGGCGCTCCCGCTCAGAAAGAGCCGCCCCCGTAGCCTCCCCCACCAAGCCGCCCTGTACGGTCCACTGTTACTGCGGCCCCCCCAGCTGCCGCCCCCTCCGCCCCCCCCCGCCGCTCTTCATGGGGCCGTAGGAGGACTGGTGCTGGCTGTAGCTGCCGAACCCCCCCCGTTGCCGTGTCGCCGCCTCCCCCGCCGCCGCCGCCGTGGACCCCCCCCCCGTAGGAGCCCCCCCGCCCCGCCCCCGCCGGCCGCCGTCGCTTGCCGCCGCCGCCTGGACAGGCCGTTGTGGTCCCGGTTGCCGGATCCGCCGCCGCCCCGGCCCCGTCCTCCTCCTCCTCCTCTGCCGCCCCGGGAGGGCCGGGCAGAGCCGCCGCCTCCCCCGCCCGACTGGATGTCCTCC